>OX382311.1:6260000-7510000 GCA_947507805.1 Aporophyla nigra
GTGTACCTTTTACTTTAGAAAGACGATACAAAGAGGGACTACTTAGAGACCAAAAGTGGACTTTACTTTTTTACAACCACAAAAAGGTCGGTATGAAATCGAAATCAGATTACGGATCCTGCGATTATAAAGTTTCGGCCGCGGACAAAGGGACGGCGACCACAATTTGGTCGCGACCACACGACCATGCATTATGGAGATACGTTAGTGAACGTACGTGTTACTTCGGACGTGACTTCCGAGATTGAAAACGATAACAAAAAAGCGATTGGAAAACAGTTTCCGCGCTGTTTTTGGGTTCAGTTTCAAAGAGAAACTTTGACCGCAGAAGTTGGTAGGTTGTATATATTTGCGGGTCACGTCGACATTCATCATATTGCATAGATGGTACTATGTAGGTACCTACTAGAAGTAAGTAATGTTTTTAAGATTTAAAGTGCAATAAATCTTGTATATACGGACATTCTATTCTTTCGCTATTTTCGGCACAATAATGAGAACCAACTGCTAAGCTTTATTAAGGTCTCAATTAGTTAATTATATCTGTGAATGAATCAGGGGCAAACAATTCGTGGCTGCAGACCATCGCTCATTACTTAGCATGTTACACAAACACGTGCCTTTCAACTGATTGACATGTTTGGCAGCCAATTAATCTCGTAACAAATTAGTTAAAAACGTTACTAAGAAATAATGGATGTCATTGCATTATTCACAGTAATTTAATTACAAATTACATAGGTTTATTTATCTGCGCACGAGTGACTCACTCATATGAGTAATAATGGCCGCGCAAGCGCCGGTTACCGGTGTTGCTAGACGAAGAAGATTTGCCCATTTTAGGGGACTTTGAGTTATTGCTCGCATGTGTTTCTGGGATAAACGGTGGTTTGAAAGGGATTGCTTGTAGGTGATCATTATGTACAGAGTAAATGATGTATGGTCTCTGATAAACATAACCAGTTTCATGCTTTAATTTATTGTAGTGGAGAGCAGATAACACTTTATAAATTATCATGTCCAGTTTTTGTGCAAAATGGGACTACTCATTCTTATTACAAAAAGGATAGGTAATGACATTTTTATGGGTTAATAAACAAGGCGTTTTAATTTCTTAACTGGCAACACAGGTTGCAACAAATCATTTGCGCGGTCAACCGCACTTGTAAATAGCAATTTTGAAATCAATCTAAACTTTTTCAATAACTACAATATCAATAAACTTTCATTCTATGCATGCTTATTTTTCGTCAAAAGGAAAGCAAATCGGAGAAATTTAAAAATACAGATACCAAATACAAATAAATTGATAACTTAAATTAAAACGTTTCTAGTGGGTAGGTAAGAAAAATCGTAACCGTGGATAGATTTTTATTTTGATCGGTCATCGTAAGTATTTGTAATAATGTGGAAAGCAACTAATCACTTCGTAAATAATACCGTATGAATGATCATTAAAAAATATCCAACATACGCCAGCCAAATACATATATTACACAGACCTTAGTATACACCTATCTACGCAGCCAAACATGGTCATCAACCAGACATAAAGTGTTCCCCGTAACATCCTTCCCCATGACGCGAAATGACGGTGTCTACGCAAAAACAAATGAATATCTAACTCAACACATACGTTGGACATTAAATAAACATATTTCCCTTTAATACACGTACGTCGTTTTAGTAAACTTACGTAGTTTTAATACACTTACGTCGATTGACGAATATTGTTGGTCTCGTGGTCGCAAGCGAGACTTCTGAGCTTGAGGACCGATTATGAATCCCTGATCGAGAAAATGTTATAGAGGCTTTTCCATTACTGAAAAATCTCTCAGTCGCAAGCCTGGTGTTAGAAATTTAGTAGTGGGCCACCTTGATACGCCCGTGCCTCTGGCGTAATGCTGTTGGTTCTGCGCCTGATCACTCCTCGGTGTCGGATTGCCGTCCTATCGGACTATAAGAATAAAGCCTCAGAGAGTGCACTTATGTCTGCGCACACACTTGTGCACTATAATATCTTCTTCGTACCTGGGCCAATCCACAACGTGTGGCTAAGTCATAATAGCCAATTAAGCTCAGCTTGCCGAGGTTGTACCTTAGATGGGTGTCCATCTTTTCATACCAAGACCCTTTCGTGGCTCGGCAAGCACATTAAGCCGTTGGTTAGTTTGGGCCGTCATTCGGGGATCTTTGGTTGGTTCACGGGTCAACAGAAGCCGGAAAGTCTGACAACCAGTCTTAACAATGAGTATCGTATTATCCAGTAACTGGATTCTGGAAGTCAGGCGGTCGCTCCATATAAAATACTGGTATTCAGATGCATATCGTTAGACTGGAAGCCGACCCCAAAACAGTTAGGAACAGGCTAGGCAGATGATGTGACTTGTCAAATCTTCGTTGAGGCTGGCTACCCTGAAATCAGTCGGGAGGATTTTATTACCTCTAGCAACACATTTGAACACATTCACTATTTTGTATAACATCATTCGTTGCGTTACCAACACCAACTTAACAAAAGGTACTTAATTTATAATTGCACCTCACTTTCCATTACGCCAACATAATTTATGTAACGTTTGCTTTGTAAAAGAAATAATTTGACATTTCATTTATAATGAAAAACACGAACATGTACGAATTGATAATGGATTCCGGATTATCTTGATTGAATTGTGTGAAGTGTCTTGAATCTAGATAGGCACTTTTGTTGTCTAGATTGGCTACCAAATTATATTAACCGTATAAAAGACTCCAAATAAACATTATGTGAAAACGCCTGTAGACGGTAGCACCCAATTTGTTACAAAATAATATCAGATACTCCGATAATTGTCTATTACTGTTTTTATGAAGGAATCAGTAGTCTATGATCGTCGTAGATTTTTAAGAGCTCGACATGTCTATATCCAAAATGGACGCGCGAAAATGACAGCTTTATTTTGCCGCCAAGCATCTTGCTTTATATCTGTAGGAGCTTATCATTTATGTAAGCTTTGCAAGTATTAATTTTATTAAAACAAGTATTCATTAAAACGCTATTTGTTGATGTTAACTTCGTTTCTTGCTGATTCATATTCTCTAGTCCTTATCCAAATTTATATGGGGTCGACGCAACATGACTTTTTATTCCATACTACAATATTAGTCGTCGCCACAATAGTCGCTTACTAGCCAAAAGTATCATCTTGCACACAGTCCATCCAACCTTTCTTTCGTTTCCCTTACTCTTAAAGCCATCCACATTCATGCTCTAAACGCTAACGACATTTTCCTTGCTGATTCAGTAAGTATTGCAAGTAAATTCATCTTTCATGTTAACTTCCCAAAGGTGCAAATTCTTACATTTTCTTTCCTGTTTTGTCAAGTTGAACATCGAACCTGTGCCTCAACATGCCTCAACGTAATTCTAATAAGCATGCGTCAAAACTTTTTAGTTGATTTGTTTTTGTTTTTGAATTACTATTGACGTCTCGGTCTGACGCACAGACAATCAAGAACTGACTTCTGCGAGGCACAGACACCAGCACAAAAAGCTTCTACAATCTGTCAAATTTCTTTAATAGGTATTCAACTTTATCGCTGTAATAATAAGGTTCAAGATTGATTGGGAAACATTTGTCCGTATCGATTAGTTTGATATGCTGGCATCTGTACTTACGAATTCCATGCTTCTGCGTAAGCTCACATTCTATTTCTTATAGTTTTTAGCATAACAACAAGCTGGTTATTTAATTAAACAAATATAGATAAATGTTAAAAAGTGTGGTCTATATCTCACGTTTCATTGGATTCCCCAAATGATAAAGAGTCAATCACGTTCCTAATCTCAATAATTTTTAAACGACTGTCCTCAACAGTGTCCAATCATAACGATATTATTGTAGCAGAACCTAGGCTTATTAAACTTCAGTGTTCGACCACACAACATTGCTCAATTGATTTACGTCCTACGTTACAAGAAAAGATTATCTACCTTCAACGGACCTACAAACAAACAAAACAGTACTTTCGTATTAATTTTCCGTTAGTAAACCTAATAGAACGAACGCCGCCAAATTCTATTAATATCTAAATCAAATATGACGTAACAAACTAATTTCATATAAATTACAATGAACTCTTTGTTAAGTTCACAGAGAAAGTCGCTAACACTTGATTATAAAGCATATCGATTTTTTATTTACCCGTATCGTTTTAGCCACTCGGAATCGATTCTCGCGACCGACCGCAATCGTTTTGGATATCATTCCACATGCTAGATTACATACATACGCAACGGAAGCGAGAAACCGCAAAATATATTATGAGAAACTGGCTTCCATTTGCAAAAATCAAACAAATAATAATTAACTTATAATGTGGTGCAACGTTAACTAGTTATAACTGCTTTATTCAATCTGTGGCAGAAAAATAATAAGTATGACAGTGAAGGCTGTATGACGAATTACATTTGCCTGTAAACAAATATTTGAATGATTCATAACCTCAATAAAAATTAACCCTTCGTTTGATTCAGTTTGGTATTTGGTACCCTAAGTGCACATATATTTCTCGGTGACATAGAAGTAAGTCACAAATCTCTTCAAATATGAAATATGGTGGTAGAATATAGTATATATTAAAGCTGTGCATGAATATAGCGCGGAACTTTGAAATGACTGAAAGTTATAGTGTACTTAAACATAACGTACGGTGAAAGTATTTTAAGATTTAGCTGTTAACCGCATTATTTATTCATGGCTTGCAGTAAACATAAATCGCATTTTAAACAAGTGCATTTTATAACACTGACTATAAAAACTACTTTAAGTAAATTACGATACTAAACTTCATCTCATGATCTCGCGCACTTTGTGCTGTCTTCCTGTGAAGAATTATTATTTGAGCTATTATAGTTTAGTAAAAGCTTCTTTTTTTTTTACATTTTTATAATGAAGTAAGATAAAGCTTTTCCACGATAAACATTTTTATGTGTTTCTAAATTTAGAAAGGAGACTACCGAAAATTACTAATCAATGAACATTAATTTGTACACAAATAAAAAAATATTTTTGATAACGTAATCAACACTATTATGTCCAAATTGCGTTCTATCTCTCAAATTAAGTTGATCAAATTGTACCGCTATAGAAAAACGAAGCAAAGTTACAACCAAAATAATTTCCCTTCAAAATCAATCACATGTGTAATTAGATGACTGGGCCAATCTCAATACAACAATGGCCAATTCCCCGGTCTAGTGTGAATGCTGTGTGGTCTGCTAATCGAGCATAGAAAAATGAGATGTCTGGTATTAAAGCCTCATCTATGGTATTCCGTGCGCATAGACAATGAGCGACTCATTTTGGAAGCTCGTTCGGAAACAATAGAAAGCGGGGGCCTCCTACAACTTCACACGGGACGCGCAACCGGTGGAAAGTTAACGAAAATACATTTCAATAGCTAAAAGCAAAATTGGATGAGTGGCCTTACGAAATTATCGCGTTAGCCGTAATTCATTTGTGAGTGAACTCTCCCAGGCGTCGTGTGACCGTGTGTGATCGTGTGATCACGCTAATGTGATCTTGTTATAACACCTCTTGCGCTTCGTTTTGAAACCGTTCTGTCATTGTGCAGCCTAATTACCATTCACACATGAACGAGTGTTCCGAAATTTTTGATATAAATAATGAACCACTTCATTTTATAAAAAAACGAGATTACATAAAATAACGTAACAAGTAAGCGGCCATTGTTTTATCAGTGATAATCAAACGGTACTCAAGGTCTACCAGTCTTATAAATATTAAGTTGCTTTTATGAGCATTCGCCGGTATTTACACCCCATATTATTTATGTAATGGGGACTTATATTGGACACGCGATCCTCTCGAACAATGCAAGGAGACGATGCCCATCATCAGCGACCTAGACTTCTTTCCACTTTAATTGTTCCTCACATCGATTATAACGTATATTTCACTGAAACAATAGATTAACCCAGTTGCGGCATGTTCTATAATAGTTATGGCGTTTCTCGTCCCGCGATATTATTGCTTTCGTATCCTTGGCGTGAGCGGCTATCTATCATGTGATCTATTGTACGTACAGTCGACATCGGTATTAGATTAAAGCGATAATTAATGCTGATTCCATACGACCTAGATTCGGGCCCGCTCGATAAAGTTAATTTACAGTTATAGTTGTAAATCTCGTTGCAAAATAAACGGCGAGCACGCGCGCCTGCCTGACCGTAGACAACACGCGGAGACTCCCACACACACCTCGATACGTCAGCGCCCTCCCCCGCACCGCGCGTGTGTGCCAGCATACCGCGTGAATGGGACCCTTCCCGAACCGTAAACATCACGTCACGTGGCTGCATGCGCGTATAACCCGACCCGGACGAAGTACACACTCTCGCAAGAAGACCCCAACGCGCAACAGGGCATTCTCAATCCCGCCGGGTTTCAGGGAAAACGCACGCATGTGTGACGAGACAGACGAAACAACACGTGTGCGTGACCCACGCACAAGAGAGAGGGTGCGTCAACTGTTGTGAATGTGTCTGAATGAACGGGGTGAAGTTTGACAAGTTGTGTACACATGGCCGCGAAAGGGTTGAGCCGAGTTGCGAACTAAGTTTGTGAACGCTTTCGATTTCGACGCGTGTTGCATATGGGGCGAACGTCGATCGATCGTAAACTTTGTTGTGGAGAAGTTCAGTGGGTATTTCGTTTAAATCAGATTAATAGACTGGAGAACAACTTTGTTAACTGTCAGAATATGTTGCGAAAGGTCTGTTAAAATGAAGTTGTGAAAATTGTGGAAAAAATGTCGGATCGAATCGTCGTCGTCGTGCTAACGTATTGCGTCCACGTCTGGTTATCGGGTGTGTTTCGTAAATCATTGTTTATGGTCGAATAGTTCTCTGAAGGGGTCCGAGAGACCGGAATTAGAAAGCGTCAAGCGCGCCGACTGCGCTACAACTAATTGACCGCAAGGTTTACGCGATTCTGCTAGAAATTGTGACGTAATATAATAATACTGAAAATGGCACCTGTTATACTTGGAGTACCAAAAGGAAGTTTATTTTCACGGGCGTCATAACTAGTTTAACGACTCAATTTTACGATGTTGGGTATAAATAAAGAAATAAGTAGATTTTGACAATTTGTTTTTAAATCTGACGTAAAATTACTTTTCGAAACTGGCAACTTTCGCGTTAACTCGCTTCTATTTTCGAATCGATATTTCGCCTGATTCGATGATTGAATTTAATTCGGATTATATTAAACTTGAAAGGCAGTAGGTATAATCTGAAATAAATTTCGACTTATAATGGGAAAAGTGGAATATGATAACAAAAAATGCTACACTTTGCATCAGAAGTGTTTGTAAAGTTACCTAACCGCGTTTTTGCCACAGCTACCATTTTTATATTATACAATTTAATATGTAATAACTAGGTACTTACTTGACACCTCTAAAATTGCGAAAATTTAATATAAAGACTTATTCAACTAACTGTACATGTTTCTTAAGACACTAACCTTGTGCCTGCGTTATAATTATAATATAACAATATTAATAATTATCACTTAACTATCCGTAATTGATAAATTACATCCTTTACAATATTTTTATATTTCACGCAAACTATTAAAAGCTGACAATTAAAACACTATTTGCGTTTCGATCTAGATTTGTCTACCTTTATTAGGGTCCCGCAATTAAATCATAAGAACCGTTAGCAGTATTCAATTATATCTATTTAATTCTAGTTCATAACATCTCAAAAAGTTTCGTGTTATGTTGTGTTCCTTCGCAGAATGCATAAATCTAACGTTTAAATATTTTGTAACCAATGTTTTAAGTATCTGCGCTTAAATCTTAGATTACTGCGATAAGTTTAAAAGGGCCATGGAGTGGACCGTGCCATGTTAGGCATATCATTAAGAGCTTGAGTCCGAAATACACGGATTCTATGTTGGACTAAATTCCAGGGCATCGGGTAACGCGTTTGCTCTAAAATAGAATCGGATGAGACAGAGACAAGAAGTAGCGATCACAAAAGATGAAACTGTAAATAAAGCGAAAAGTCATGACATCGTCATAGCTTCGCAAGGTGTTGTGGGAAAAACCTAGGATTGGATCAGTTTTCTATCTTTTGTACTGGGAAGGCTTACCGCAACGGAAAAAAACGGAGATTTAAATTATTAGCTAATTAGTATCTATTTATCAGCTAATAGCCTAATCGTTATTCCCAAAAGTATTATAAAATTAATAGTATTATTTATTATTTTGTAAAAATACGTTAAACATAATATTTGTGGAACTTCCACCAATATTTTCCTGTGTTGAGAATCCGTCATTCGCTTTGTTACGACCTCCAGTTACGTTCTATTATCCAATTATTACGAACTACAGTAAACCAATAATTCTAAAAGGTATAAACCGCAATTAACTACTGCACTCAAATAAAATAGAGGCAGCCAATGATCTACAGAACCCACTTTCCACACCAACATATGCACTTGAAACGTTTATTTTTAAGTCTTCGATCCGAATGTGGGCTTATTGATTGTCGGTAATTATGCAAAATAACGAGTCCCGGACTGGCTCGCTGCTCTAACTAGTGACGTGTATTAACGGTTCGTTAGGACCGCCAGCAGTAAAAGTTAAAGCCGACATTACAAAGACATTGCGTGCGGAAAATTGAATTAATTCAACACACCATAAGTTGAAAACGAATTCGATATTCAAAAGTGCGTTTAAATTTCGAACATATTTTAAATTACGAACATCATTTGTGAGGTTTATCCGAATAGAGATGATGCAGAGTTGCAGACCGTACGCATTACAGTGGGCAGTAAAACTACTCTCTGTGTGCACATATCGTGGTAATGTACCTATCTGCAGTTTACCTAATTAGACTCACCGACGTTTAGTGTAGTAATACAGGCAGATAACATGGGATTATGGCATAAATGAACAGTTACATGTAACTGTGAAGAAAGTTGCTTCTAGTGGCAAAAGCCTCACTGACTTGATTGGATTTCCATATGAGTTAATGTCAAATAGAGCCGGACGTAAATATACGCATTCAACGTGTTTTATAATGTCAAATAGTCAACTAGGGGTGATTAAATGTTACAATATTATAGTTAGTAGATAAATAACGATAACTTTTATTGACAATTCTGCCTTTGACACCACTTCATCATCATCATCATCATTTCAGCCGTAAGACGTCCACTGCTGGACTTAGGCCTCCCCCAATTTGGGGGGCTTTGCCATAATCGCCACGCTTGGCAGGCGGGTTGGCGATCGCAGTATGGTGGTAAAATGCATAGAGAACGCTGCTGCCCATTCTCTAGTAAGTCCCTTAGTCGCCTTTTACGACACCCACAGGAAGAAATGGGGTGGTGTTATTCTTTACGTCCGGCACCACACGGCACCGGTGTTTTTAATTAGCTTGTAATGCTCATTTAGCATTAAGGCCAAATACTAAATGCTTAGAGTGTCTACCTCCAAATTGCATTTAACGGTTTCAAGAACCTTAGCTGTCAGAGATCGATTAGGTAGGATTAGATATGAGCGCCGATGGCCAATTCCACGGCGGCGGCGTGGCCTGAAAATTTTCACAGCGACGGCGCGGGCGGCGTCGCGGCGGCGCGTCGCGTCCGGCCGTGGACCTTAGTTTTTTTTTATCAGGGAGGTATCTTAAAAAGAAAAATAAAGAAAACCATGTTGTTTTTACCAAAAAAAAGTTTTATATGGGAACGTATTTGTTAATTACAATTTAACAGTCTTCTATAATTAGAGATCACATTTACTGGAAAACAATAATGATTCAGATGAGATAGAGAGTTTTTAATTAGAGCACTATCTATATAAATCAATACAATAAAAAATTTAACAAACAAGACAAAATATTTATCAACATGATATTATCAAAATATGTATTTAAGTAAATTCTATAATAATGTTATAAACTAAGAACACTATCATATATTAATGATATGTAATTAAGAATTTAAAGTAGTATCACATAGGTACTTATTTATGATTAATGAGATAGTTTCACATGTTCTTTCAGATACATTTACTAATTAAATAATCATTTTAGTGAGTATCGCTGGCTCTTGATACTTTCAAGGCTTGATACTTAGAAAATACTCTTGATACTTAGAAAAAAAATATATCAATAACAATAGAACATCAATAATAATGAATTATAAACTGTGTTTTTGGACATTGAATACAATGTCCAAAAACACCGTTCTATTCGCTAATGGATTCTTTGCAAAATACATAATTGTCATGGATGAATACTATCCTATTTAGCCTCAAAGGATTTAATCGTGACCGTTTTGCGGTTATTACGAGTCCAGCGGTAGAAAAGACTCTCTCGCTCGGTGTGCTCGTGGCTGGTATATTCAAAATTGAGCGTGCAAGAGCATACAGTGATGGCATCGAAGTTTTCCTGTCTTTCCAGTACTGTAGAACGTCTCCCTTGTAAGGTTCTAAGTCATCAGGACATGCTGTACTGAAATATTTCCAGCATTCATTTTCAACAGCACTCCCGGAATCATGTTGAGTGGTGCTGTGTTTTCGCGCCAAATCCAATAAAAAGTTAGAAGAAGTAGCAGAAGTACTCGGCCCAGCTTTAGCAGAATCAATAACTTGATTTTGCTGAATGTCTTCTTTTGTCAAGCGACTCCTGACCATTGCTGATAAGAATGAAACCTTAGTGACTTCTTTTTTTTGCATGTATTCATCGATTTCATTAATGGCATGAAATCGACAATCAAGCAAAGTTGCCGCAACAACCACATCGGTTAAAGGAAATCGGGATTCCAGACCCTCAAGCATATTATTTTTGAGCCTAGCTATTAAGAGAGGCTCATCTAAAAATGTTTACAATTAGGTATTTACTTAAACCGATGTTAGGTAAGTAACTTAATTTAAATAATATTTGTTGGTCTTTTATACGATTTATTTTATACATATAAAAAGACATATCAAGATTGTTTACCTTTAGTTAACTACCTAAACAAATGGAGTATAATGCCGAATGCCATCGGGCCGCGCGTGCGAGCGATAAAGCAAGTTGTGACTCGTCGTGACGGCGCGCTGCACGCTGCATTTGGCGGCGGCGCGTTGACATGAATCCACGGCGACGGCGGCGCGCCGGCGCGGCGCTCATATCTAGGTAGGATAGGCAAACAAGATTCAAAAATTTTAAAAAAAATCTATAGGCACTGCGGCAGTCATTTGTTTTTAGATATTGACTGCTGATTCGTCACTTTAAAATTTGAATTTGGAGTAATAATAATTGACGTTTTCTACGCTATTAAAGCCGGAATCACACGTGTGTATGGTAACGCGTATGAACGGCAATACGAGAACATGTAACTTACAGGCTGCCGTTCACTGTAATCCATCAGGCTGTCAGTTTTAACACGAACAGAAAATCTCTCAGTACTCTTTGATTCGCGTTGAATTTATATACCATCCACTCTATTCGCATTAAATAAATGATACATTACATTCGGTACCTACACCACACGTCTCGACCCGACTTTATGTAGCGTAGAAGACATTCATTATTATTGCTCCAAATTCAAATATTAAAGTGACGACACATCTTTGAAATTCGAACCTCCACGTCCATGATAATCTTGAAGATAAGAACTACGAGATACATCTACATAAGTTGCTAAGCAAGAGGTGTCTCGGTGTAAAACAGCGCCAACGATATCGATTCGTCGCACAATACGTTGCTACTCCTTGAATCGCATCTCATCTGAATACGGAGTAAATGCAATTCTTCATCTCAAATTCTGTGAGTTTGAAGGAATTTTTGTCTTTGTATTTAGCGACGGGTTTTGCAAGCATTGCTTTGAAGAGTTACTGTTATTCTGTAAACCAAGTTAGTATACGCATAGTGTCTTTTTGGACTCAGGCAAATAATTCTATCAACAAAACTCTAGTTTATAAAGAAAACAGCTTCATTTTATTCGAAATGAAATGTACTCTTAGCATATATAATACTTTTTATAACATGACGTTCTTAATTACAAAACAATTTTAATGATAAAATTAATAAATTCAACTGTAACTTTGATCTCACAACCGCAATTAACAATTAAAATGATTTCACACTTTAATTATCAAACCAAATCAGACAAAAACTTCTAAGATAGTTATAATCTCAACATAAAGTACCTACTAGGCGCACATAAACGCAGAGTAAGTATTACATAGTACTTACTGTACAGAACGAAAGACCACATTGAAATTAAGAATTACAATGAACACTTTATGTGATTACCGAAATCAAATTTTTAAAATCTTCTAAGGCAGTCACAATCTCAACTAAAAGTACCAGGATGACATAGACGCAAAGTATTACACTACAGAACAAAAGATTCGCAATGAAGCAACGAAGGCGATCGATTTGTCGCATTCGATTAGCGGGCGACGACACTAGGTACGCGGGTTGTTATTTATTGTACCTATGTATGTAAAAGTCTTGTTACCGACCACTTCGAGCCCTTCAGAGAGGAAATAATTATAATTTGAGATGGATTTAGAAATTATTTCGTATCACTCAATACTTTCAATTAAAACCAGGAAGGAATGCACTTATTTAAGTTATTAGTGCTGAATTAATTAGAATTGAAAAATGTATCTGTGTAAAGTACACGGTTTTCTGTAGTGTTTTACCCATTTAATATTTTCAGTTAATATCTATAAAAACATATGCTAGTATCTATCGTACAAATCAAAGTATCATTAATGAAGAAACAATTATAATTTTATTAGACAAATAACTAAAGAAATTGCTAACTTTCGCGACGTTGGGTTGACTTGAAGATTTGCGTTGAAAGTACAGCTAACGCCATCTAGCGTCGAGTAGCAACACTACTCGTCACAACAAGAGCCTTGCATTATGACTTGCTTTGCGATTTTTTAATGGAATTCGTTTCTATTGCTCATACAAGTCTATTAAATATATTAATATCTTTGTTTATAGATTAAAGAAATGGTTCTTTTTTTGTACGAAATAACATGTTCCTAGTTTTTTAGTTCCGCGTGGTGCCGAACGTAAGCACCATCCGATTTCTTCCCGTGGGTGTCGTAGAAGGCGGCTAAGGGACTTACTAGTGAATGGGCAGCAGCGTTCTCTATGCATTTTACCACGATACTGCGATCGTCAACCCGCCTGCCAAGCGTGGCGATTATCGCAAACCTCCCCAAATTGGGAGGCCTTTGTCCAGCAGTGGAGGTCTTACGGCTGAAATGATGATGATTTTTTTGTATAATGCTTAACGACACTGTACTTTATAAAATCTCTAATCGTATTCTAACAATAGTAATTCTGACCTAAATGTACGCGACGGCGTCTTTCCAGTTCAATTCAGGTTCCTAGACCAGCCGCTATAGCGTAGGTTTTAGTACCAATCCATGATAAAGGCACCCAACTGTAAAATGTATTTATAAATAGGAATGTATTTATAAATAGGTTGGTTGCTTAACATTTTTAATATTTTATAGGTCATCGCGCTTTACTTGGAACGTGAGCGATTAGAATAAGTATTATATATAAAAATGTCATAGGTATTTTATTAAGTAGATATAAATTATAATTCTGTATTGTGTAATAGAATCCAATCAAAGGAAAATTCAGTAAAACGCGTGTACGCGAATCGGCATTACTTATTTATTTGGTATACGGTCTTAAAAAGAAAACAATAATAAAATAAAATAAACTGCTGGTACTTACACGCTGAAAAATCTGGTTTTGTGCAGCCCATATAAATATGCCACTATATTTCTATGGGCTGTACCAAACCAAAGTTTGCAGCCCAAATTAATATCTATGTTGCAGCCTTTAGAGTTATAAACTTATCATAATGGATAGTAACAGTCCTGTGGACCCACACTGGGTTAATGACCGGCGAGTAAGGATTCATAATCTACTACATAATCAACTAATAGGTTGGGGAAAAAGTTTCTTCGCATTTTTTAAGAAAATTCAAAACATTTTTTAATAAAGTTTATTTACATTTAACTAAAGTATGTAGGAACCATTTTGTTCGATAACTTTTTGCCATCTTGTAGGTAGGGACATGATCCCATTGCTATAGAAATTTTGGGACTTCTGGTCAAAATACCGCGACAAGTGGTTTTGGCAGTCCTCTCGTGATGTTAACCTGACACTGCCTAAAGAATTCTGAAGAGATCGAAACAGGTGGAAATCTGAAGGTGCAAGGTCAGGACTATACGGCGGATGCATTAACACCTCCCAGCCAAACTCTCTTAATTTTTGTTGGGTGGCTAAAGATGTGTGAGGTCTAGCGTTATCATGATGAAAAACCACACCCCTTCTGTTGATTAATTCCGGCCGCTTTCTCTCAACTTCTTGCTTTAATCTCATCAGTTGTTCGCAGTAGAGTTCAGAATCGATGGTCCTGCCTGGTGGTAACAGCTCATAATGAATAATGCCCTTCCAATCCCACCACACACACAGCATCACCTTGTTGCGAGTTAACCCGGGTTTCGCCACAGTCTGTGAAGCCTGACCGGCCTTTGACCACGACCTTTTTCGCACGTTCTTGTCATACGTGATCCACTTTTCATCACCAGTTATCAGCTTCTTCAAAAATGGTTCGGTTTCATTACGTCGTAATAAAGAATCACAAATGAGTACACGGTTCATTAGGTTTCTTTCAGTGAGCTCGTGAGGTACCCAAATGTCGAGCTTTTTTGTGTACCCAGTTTATTTCAAATGCGCCAAAACTGTTTTGTGGTCAATTTCCAGTTCTTCAGCTACGTCGTAACTACTGGTATGCCAATCTTGCTCCACTTTTTCAAAAATGGCATCCATTTTATCCGTAATAGGGCGACCAGAGCGACGTGCATCTTTGACATCAAAATTTCCGGATTGAAAACGTTTAAACCAAATTTGTGCTACTCTCACAGACACTACACTAGGTCCATAAACATCGCAAATTTTTTCGCGGCTTGCATTGCATTTTTACCTTTTTTGTAGTAAAATTTTAAAATGTATCGAATTTCTTCATTATATTCACTCATCTTGACGGTACGAAAAACAAATGAAAATCACAAATTTTCCTAATTTGAATTTGGAATTATGTTCTTTAAAATTTAAACTTTCAATGATACCAAAACCAGCCAAATACAAATAGTATAGCCAAAGAGATTTTATTACAAGTTCATACATACTATAATGCGAAAAGACTTGTTCCCCAACCTAATTTATTAGGGTCGGCTTCCTGTCTAAGCACATACAACGTAGTACCAGTATTTTACAATACATGGAGGGACTGCCTATCTGTCCTCTATAACCCAGTTACGGGGTAATAAATGATAGCTCTTAAAAAGACAGGTTGTCCGACTTTCAGACTTCGACGCCTACGGATTATCTCCATACTATCGATTACCTGCAGCATCCTCTAGACCAGCCTTTCCCAAAGTGGGCGATAACGACCCCTTGTGGGCGATGCAGGCCCAGAAAAAAAATGGGGGCGTTGTGTAGAGTCTACACAACCCCCCCATTTTTTTCTGGGTCTCTTACCACCCCCCTTTAGGCCTGCAGCGCCCACAAGGGGGCGTTATCGCCCACTTTGGGAAACGTGAACTAGACGATAATCAAATCAAATCAAAATATTTTTATTTCACATAAACCTACATGGGCACTTATGAAACGCCCAACATCGACGCATAACATCTGCAAATCTGCAACACCCAACTGATTAAACGTAACATTCAACTTTTTCGTGGGGCACATACTTAGATAGCGAAGTACGAAGCTAAGTGAAAACTAAGCTTTTAAAAGCATTATCGATCAAGCAGGTAAACAATAGTGACTGGGTGGTTTAGTTTTAATAGTAGTTGTTTCAGGCATGTTGATAGTATCGAAATTATACCTGACTTTCAGCAATAAATACCTATAGTACAGTTAAGCTTAAAAAGGGTTTATTAGTCGATTCGCCTGTATTTAATCGATAAAATCGAATCAATTTGTATTTTTGTGCGAATCGCCTATAGGAAATAATTTTCCTATAGGCGATTCGCACTAAGTTAATGTATTTGTGGGCGAATCGACAACTCCGAAATTAATTATGAATTAGGCAATTGACACATTTTAAATTTTCAGTAGATCCATAGAGGTAATGGTCGCGACTTAGGTTCAAATCCAAGCAGGCACTTTACTTTGTGTAAATTATTTAATCACCACTGCTCTCAAAACGGTGAAGGAAAACATGAAGAAACCGGCATGTCTTTTTTTTTTCTTGATGGTAAATCATCAAATGACTTCTCCCGCTCTGGGCGGAGCTCAGGGCGTGTCAGACTTTTACTGACTAAAACCCACCCGTGTTCCTTCAGTGGCCCATGTGCCAGGGTCACGGTATCTCTTTCGAAACCGGCATGTCTTAAAACCGAAAATTCGAAGATATGTGACATCTACCAACCCGCATTGGGCCCGCGTGGTGGATTATGGCCTACTCCCTCTCACCGAGAGGAGGCCCGTGTCCCAGCAGTGACAACATTATAGACTACTGATGATGAAATTTCATGCAATAAACTTATGAAAAAAGACCACTGCAGGGACATGCAATAAATTCCATAACATTAAAAACGTGCGCATCGCCGTCAACATGAAAACAGCCCAAAAACCTCTCTTTCTTGATTATCTAACATGTTGTTTGTTTTGTTCCAGTGTTCGGCATGGACTCTCCACTGGGGCTGTTCCCGCCCGGCATGGAGCACAAGATGTACCCGATGATGGACGTAGAGCACCGCGCGCCGCTTGATGCACAGTTATTTACTAACGTTAAAAAGAAATGTAAGTTTGTCATCATATTCCAGTGTTAGGCTTTCAAGGTCACAACACCCTCGATAGCAAAACTTTTTTGTAAAAATAATAGCGAGCAACAAGCAAAATCATACCAATATTCGCCACTCCAAACTAGTCTTTAGATAATATATCTTTCTGTTAAGGCTTCAACCCAAACTTAGATAATCGTTCTAAAGTTCCAACTCCCGATCAACAATAATAAACCACCGGTTTCAGTATTACGCCACAACAAAAGCTTACAGTAAATATTCTTTGAAAGACTCACATACGTATTTAAGTTATCTGTGAACAATGGCGCTCCTACACTCACATCACAAATAGTAGACGCGTGCCGAGCGGCAACAAAGGATCGAAGCGCAATAATGCACGCGCTGCATCCTCGCGTCCCCATCACACATCGAGTGGTCCCGCAATCTCGCCGCGCGAATGTTAAACGCCCATTGTTTCTGAGCAAATGTTTATTAAGACGATCTGATAGCGTATCTCATAGGGGAACAGACGCCGACTCTAACGTATGCTTTCAATACGCTCCGTGGCTGGTCGCCGACGGCTCCACCGACGGCCGCACAATAGTCTCCGATCGATTAGCTCCATCGCTCGAGACAGGCACACGTGTACCCAGCTCCGCTCCCTCGCTAACGAGCTACAAATAGAAAACATCCTTTTTAATTTACAAAGCTCGCGTGATCCCCAACGACTATTAAAAGAAAAACTAATTTCCATAATAAAATATCATTTCTCTGACGACGTTCCGAAATGTTCCTCGAATTATCTGATCGGAATCGAGTTAACGTGCTCCGTTGAAATTATAAAACTATAAAGTTAGGGGCGACGTCGCCGGCGTATGCATGTCCGCGTTTCTTTTTGACAAACCGCCGTAATAGTCGCGTGCTCGCATCGAATTAATGACAAATCGCCGCCAACAAAATGTCGCCGCAACCCGCTCATTTCGCTCGCTCGCTCCGTACACAGTTATTGCTCAGCCGAAACATGGTTATTAGATAATGGTGCATTCGCGTAATGCCGTCGCGGTGGCGCGGCACACGGCACATGTCGTGCCGCGGAGCCTGCACTTCGCGCTCGTAAATCACAGAACTCCGCGCTCGTGGTTGTTTCCTTATGTAATTAGTTAGCTAAACATTTCTGATTCGTTGACACGAAACCACAAACCGCATTGATAGATTAATAATGCTATCTGTGTTCCGCAGGGCGACCAAAGGGTCAGCACAGCGCGCCGCGCGGTGGTCCGCCTCGATCTTGGACGAACGCCGAGCTCACGGAGGCGCTGCAACACGTGTGGAACAAGAAGATGACGACAAGCCAAGCCTCTAGGATCTTCGGCATCCCGTACAACTCGCTGCTCATGTACGTCCGCGGGAAGTACGGGAAGAGCCTAAAGCTGGAGCAGCTCAGGAAAGACTGTATCGGCGGACCCCTCGACGTGCTAAACCTTAACTCCGGCAACAACAACAACAACCAACCCTCAAGCAAACACCACGACAAAGACGACCACTCACAACGACCAGCGAGCTCCGAGCCAGACATCGCCTCGAATCCCATGTTCAATCCATTCCAACAAGGGTTCTACCCGGAGTTTCCTCCAGGCTTCCCGATGCCGCTCAACATGCTGCACCTACTCCCGCCGAACGACAAAGCGAGGGAACTGTATCAGTCGATGCCGATGGCTCTGGACTCGCTGTCAGGAGTAACTAAAGAGGAGGATTGTAAGAGCGACAGGTCAAAGGAGAACTCGGCTGATGAGGAGGGCGACTCGTACCGCACGCCGTCGCACCCGCCACACCCGCCCGACACGCGCCAGCTGCTGCACCACAACGGACAGGACTAGGTCCACCGACATGTCTCCGACCTGCATGTACCTTCAACTGTTAACAAACCACTAGGTGTATATGAGCGGGCTCCAATGCTCCCGCCGCTGTTGCAGCTGACATCTCCAGGAACTCGCTTGTTCTATCTGTTGACGGACTAAAACTGGAATTTAGTTAGTGTATTAATAAGTCTCGTAACAAACATATTTACGTGTTTTAGAAATTAATTTTATATCTTGTGGTCGATCACCGGCGACAGAACTTAAAGTTGGTGTGCTTAGTGGTACTATAGTGAAACTTTTAACAACTTTTTAATGTCTACTATAGCCAAATGGTGAGGTGACACGTTATTTAAAATTGGTGTAAGTCACAGAAATATGAAAAATGGTGACCGGTTACGTTAGACGCGTGAAGACATTTTTTCATATTTCTACGACGCAAACTATTTATTGTTATTACTTTTGTAGAGGTATCACTCGCGAGGAAATCAATAAGGATCTGGCGAGACGGCCACATAGTGTAATATTTCGATTGGAACCTAAACCTCGCTTAAATAACTTCGACGGTAGCTGAACGCCCGTGTAAATTTGCTGTTGTTTTAATGTGCAATACTAAATTGGAACTTACTATGAATACACTAGAAAGGTTTCAGTTTTACGGATGACGTAAATTGTATTAGGAAGTATTTGAGAATCTCCGGATCGCGACCGGCGACGTCCGCATTAAATTAGTTAAATTTATATTTAAAAGATGTGTTAATATTGTAAATGTATATTAATATCGCGTACTAAGTGATAGGCGATAATTTATTTTGAAGGAGTGCAATAAGTATGAAAGGTGTTGTGATTGTTATCGTTAAGACATTCCGAATTTCATTATTGTTAACACATTCCGTTACATTCCCTATTTTTAGATAATGTACTATAATTTCTTACGATTTTTATTATTGAATATAATAATGCATTGATTTCTTCATTCATAGTGAAACCTTTGTAGATATAATACGTTATACGTGCGAATTCACTTCTGCATTTCACCAAAGTTTGTAAAATATTTCGTAATAATAGTTATAATTCGATGATAAACAATTTTTAAATGTAAATAGTTATTGATAAAAAATTAATGGGATATAAATTTTTGAATTAACCAGTAAATAAGGTGGACATTTATATGTGTCTGAAATGGTAAATAGTAGTGTATTTGTAATTGTTGTAGTGTTAGTGATGTGAATCAGTGAGCTGGGCCGAGTGGGGGACGTGACGTCACAGGGGGCCGCGACGCACTAGTCACACACATCCACTCACCAACGTTCGAAATAACGTTCCAAACTCAAATGTCACAAAATTTAACAGAGTTCCCACGATACAGGACTAACTGGCGCAAAACGAGGACTATGTCCAAACAAAAGAAATTTAATTTCGTTCGAGTTTTGTTTCCAATAATTGAATGCGATGAGGAAAAGAGCTGCAATTGAATAAGAAACTTAGAACAATTCTGTGTATTTAAATTTTGTCAAATATTAAAATAATTGCCAGCCTCCAGAACTCGTCTGACACAATTTCAAAGAATTACCACAAAAAAATGACAGTGCGCGCCACGTTTAGACAAATAATGTATCTGCACTCAATGTTCAAATAAAAAGGAGCTTTCAAGATTTTAGTAAATAATGAAAGTTAGAATAAATCGTTCAATACTATCTGGCTTTAGATAAATGTATACAGTCTCACTAGAGATACCGTGTGGTTTCTTAGAACACATGATTTTACCTGTTGTAAATATTATTTGTATTATAATGAACTATAATATCTGTTGAATAAATCGTTTCCTTTACACGCTAAACCCAAATCTAACAGTATTTACGTTCTATGACAATTCGATTCCTTTCAACATAAATGTTCCCGCGTGTTTTACTCGGAATAATCGATATTTTCATCCAAATTAATTAACTATAGTCGACGGAACATGGAAATCTCTCAACAGAAGACTGAACACTATTTACGATTCTATTTTATAAAAAATATTGTACATTTCACATAACAAGTACAGCAACAATGGAATCCTCATACCCGCATACAGTAGTAACACATAGTGTCACTTCATAATAACAATATTATCATTACAGGGATTTTATATATTAAACGATTAAATATGATTAAAATATTGTAATAGTTTTAACAGATTTTATATTGCTTTTTTCTCATTCCGTTTACGCTGGCAACATTGAAGAATGCAAAAACCGCGCACTTTTGTATTTAAATGTAACGGATTCACATGTAGATAATAAAATAAGGTCATGTATTGAATAAATAAACAATTGTCTGTATGAAACGTAAATACATGTGCCAAAAATTGTAAAGAAATGATTTCACGAGTTGCGTTGGCAATGGCGTTGTGTTACTGTTCTCATGTCCTCAATGTTCTCTAACAGAGCTTGTGTTGTGACTTGTGACCATAGATTACGTTCAATATTTACCTAATTCGTACAAATTCAGCAGTATTAGAGTGATTTTGTTAAAGTTTTAATTGAGAAGTTTTTTTTTTGTAATTAAGTTTTGTTATTTGTTAATGTGTAGGTCCTGCGATTGACGAAATGGTTATGATAAGAGAATGTTTTACAAAGTTCAAACGGAATATGTTCTGTATATGTCTATATGTATATTTATGGTTCTGTGGTTTACCTTATTGCTTTAACACTTTGTTATATAGTAAATTCTGTTTATTCTCGACCTCTACGCCGCTAGACACGTTCTTATAAAACTACGTTCAGCTTTTCAGCACTGTTCTCATTAAGCATAGGTGACATCAGGAGCCAAATGTAATAACGTAAAGAATTAATAGATAATATATTGTACGACATTGAGTACTTATTTTTAGTTGATAAAATGTGATTGTATTAATTTTTAGTGAAAATTCAAAATATTTAGTTCCTTCAATTTTTGTTACGAGTATTTATAAATTGTAATTGCAATGATTTTTAGCTTTTAGATAATTGTTCTCTCAGATAAAGAGTATAATTTATTGTAAGTTTTATTATTTTGTAATTTAATTTGTTGTATTTTTGCTTAATATAATGACAAATTAAATTAAATGATATCGTTACATTAGGGTGTAAAAAAGATTATCTATTTGATCTTAAATAAAATACGAAAAAATATTTATGTTCTAGTATCATTCTAACGTGTAATTGAAATCGAAAGATGGAGCGTTGTAGTAAAATTCGTTTACGGTCACCGACGTAAAGTGTAAAAAATAAAAATATGAAATACCAATTTGTCGTTTCATTTTATTTGTGACACCGACACTCACGAGTCCAATTTGTTCACGTATTGTGTTACATCCCCATCTGTTATTTTTTCCTTAATGGGAAACCTCCAAATTATTTGAAAAAGATGTATAAGAATAATATTTAACCATCTGAATATCCTTCTTAATGACATTTATAAGTGAAAATCAAAGTTACTAAGTAGGTATATACACTCAATGAATTTGAATGTCAGTTTTATCATTCCACTCAGTGAACCTCAGAAACGGTCCAAATAAAACTGTTACGCCGAGGGTAGTACTGGTTGAGGTTAAAACCGAGTCGTCATGGTGTAGGCAGAGTTAACTTAAGCAAATTATTTTAATCGTGTGCTCAGGGACGCCGAGAGCGGGGTGCACTTGCTCCCCCTGCGGGGCGAGGACGGCCTCTGTGATAAAGTTGAGTCACGCAATCACGTTTTTGTTCCCAAACTGTGACAAAAATGTGTGACTCAAGAGTATCACAGCAGGCCGTGCTCGCCCCGCTGGCTTTGAAATAAAATAAAGGTGTAAAAACATTCAGAATTAAAAAAAAAATATATCCGAAAACGCCTGATAGAATAATAGCGAACTCAACCTATTCGAGGTGAGATAAAATGTTCAATTTATTGCATTCACTAATAGTTCGTCCTCGATCTTTTGTGCATAGTAAACAAAGTTTTGGACAAGCGATAACCTCACATATCCGAAGTGAAGCAAAATTAATCGAGTTCGCTTCGTGCACCATGCAGAAGACGCAACCCCCTGAACAGTAACTTGCAGGCGCCTGCGTGCACGCGTGTGCTGCCTAGGTCTCGCTTGTCCATCATAATGTGGCCATGTAGGTACTACTTATCTACACTAATATTATAAGCAGGAAAAAAATGTATTTTTGTTTGTTTGTTTGTAATGGATAAACTCAAAAACTGCAGGACCTATTTTAAAAATTCTTTCACCATTAGATTGCTACATTATCTGCGAGTAAAATAGGCTATATAACATCACGCTACAACCAAGAGGAGCGGAGCAGTAATGAAAAATGTTGCAAAAACGGGGAAAATCGCACGGGAAGGCGATTCGACGCGACGGGAAGGGTCGGTGGAACACGATCGAAGTCGCGAGCAGAAGCTAGTTACTGATATAATCATCTAAGTCACGTTAGTATGAAATTCAACTTGTAGGGACCTACTTGATGTGATATTGTGATTATCCAGAAGAATCTTCAAACTAATCTGATCAGATTGAACCGAACCGATTTTCCACCAGACGTGATACCACCACCAGGTTAAATCACCAATCAGATAAATATAATAATATTCAAACTGATTGGATTATCCACCAGATCTAATTAGAACTTTCTGGACAAGTAAAAAAAATAACGTGCAAAGACGGAGTTAATGCCTGAGGCATTTTTTTACCAGTCAACCTAAAGGTGATGCAGAAAGAAAACATGGCAGGTGCAAAATAAGGGATAGATAACACGACAATAAGTATACAATACAAGAATACATACGTAGATATTCCGAAACATGCATATAAACTTTGTCAGAAAAAATAAAGATAGGTAGAAGAGTAATAATTATCAGTAGAGGAGTTAACAGCAAATTAGCGCTGGAACGTTTCTACCAACTTCTTGTGCATACGCTCACGAACTTTCACTTTAAAAGACGTCATATTAGGGATTCCAATTTCAAATGAAAGTTTGGGCTTTTGAATGAATGTTCTCAACACAAAGTGACGCAACATCTAACAGAAATTCTCTCGACAGAGCACACTATGCGCACAGACTATGCGACATGCGACTGCGACAGCTCGGTGTCTAAACGCAACGACAGGCTGCGGCCAACAATTATCATATATTATTTTTTGTTCGAAGCTCCGCACACTTGATGTCAAGATGCAGAGTTTTTTTTTTATTCTTGACCCCTAGGACCCCACCCCCCCCCCCCCCCCCCTCGGACCGCGCCTGGACTTCACGAAGCGTTTTGACTACCCTGTTGTTTGTATACATGTCACACTTCATTAACTCTTAACGTGTAACGAATTCGATGGATAGCTCCATAGCTAAAAAAAAACAGTAGTGGTAACATGAGTCTGGGTGGGTACCTAGCCCTAATATCCTCCATCTAAGTTGCAGTCGGATTGTAGCCCTATTTAACGACATACGTCTCCAGATTTCGCGCGAAAGATGAGCTTTCACGGCGAGTCCCCGTTGCCCATCCTTACGGTGATACGCAGGTTTATGTTATAACATTCAGACCTGAGAGTTTAGGGCTGCTTCCACTAAAGCGAAAAATAGAGTTGTCTTTTAAAACCAATATCACAATTTTCCCGCCCTTATCCTAATTTATTTGGGGTCAGGTCAACATGTCTTTTACTTACACGTTTCTATTATTCATTATCTCAGAAGTCACCCCTTTTCTATTCATATCATAATTCACACAATCCATCCATCGTTTCTTTGGTTTCCCTCTCCCATCTTTCCTCACGATATTTTCCTCATTCCTCCTTACCACGTGACCATAGCATGACAACCGATCCCCACACAACTTTTCCGTTATCGGTTTCAGACTTCCTCTTATGTACTCATTTCTTATTCTATCCATTCGTGTAACACCACACATCCCTCTTAACATTCTCCCACCCCCTTAAAGCACAACGTCTTTATTACCTAGCTAGAAACTTTGCTAAGGATAATGACTATAGGTTTTGCTGGACATCATTCGGTAAAGTTTTTCTAAGAAAAAGTGAAGGCGAGAAGCAAATATTGGTTAAGTGCGAATCTGACATCAACAGCCTCCGTCTGGACAAATGACTATCGATTCTCTCATGCTTTTTGACTTGCTCCATTTATGAAGTCGGTTTTTATCTACTGCCCTTTGTCACATTGTTGTTAATTAATTGTAATTTGTTATCTACTAAATCCAAACACACACCTTTTCATTGTACACAACAGCACTATTATACATTTCACATGCACACACTAAATCACGTTTACCAATTAATGGATCTTACAAATAGAATTGCAAAAATATCAAGTAGCAAGATCATTCATGAACTATACCAAGCATTCCTTAATCACCACTTTTTATTTAATATAGCACCAATAATATTATGTGACATAGTTTTCAATTCTTTTCCCAATGGCTAATAATTTTGATTCAATTTTATCAGATTTAGATACTATCTCTGTGGCAAATAGTTATTTCTGTGACCCTGAAACTTGTAACACTGTGTTACATAGCTCTGAGAAATCTTTGAAAATAATAACACAAAACATTCGTAGTATTTACAAGAACTTCGATAATTTTCAGGCACAACTATCCAGGTTTTCCTTCGACATTGACATTATAATCCTAACTGAATGCTGGCTTAATGAACACAAACCTATTCCTATTATTGACAACTATGAATCTTTTTCTTCCAAGACCAGACTCAATCAAAATGGAGGCATCGTTATTTATGTCAGGAAAAATATAAAATGCACTCTTGAAGAGCCTAAGTCAAATGACGCTAGTTTTCTTTTGCTCCAAGTTTATCCTGATATTAACATATTGGCTGTGTATAGATCCCCATCAGCACACTGCACGAATAATTTTCTCGATTCATTGGAATCGATCATACGGCCAATTAAATCTAAACACATTATTATTGCTGGCGACATCAATATTGATATTAAATCGAACAATACTGACAGAAATAGTGCTTCTTACCTAAATCTAACTGCAGAACTAGGGCTACTTCCGGCACACAACTATCCTACAAGGCTTGCAAACTGTCTGGATCATATTATGTTAAATACATCCGTCTCTGCTGCAGCCTTTGTGATAGACTCAACCGTAACTGACCACGCTTCAGTCCTCCTAAGCCTATGCTGCCTAAATCCTGACATCAGCCGAAGTAATGTGAGCAAGAAAGTTGATTATGACGCTGCCCTTGCACACTTGCAGACTGTTGATTTTTCTTTTGTCAACGAAGACTCTGACGCAAATGATGCCGCTACTCTTTTTGTTGATCATATTTCAAGTGCATTAACACTACACACGATCACGATTTCTCGCCCCTGTAGGAAAAGATTACTCAAACCCTGGCTTACGCCTGGCTTACTGCGATGTATCCGCCACAGAGATAAGCTTCACAAGTTCTTTACAAAAAACCCACAAAATATATCTGCTGAACATGTATACAAACGGTATAGAAACTTTTGTAACGCTCTCCTGAAAAGGTTGAAAAGGAATTACGAAAAGTCTTTACTACAAAATACAAATTGTAATAAAGATAAATGGAATGCCGTAAAATCTATTATCAGCACCTGCAAAGAAAAAACTGCTGGGGATGACCTTTTAGTCCCACAGAAAAGTGGTTCAAGTGCTGTAAATGAGATAAACACCTTCTTCTCTAACATTGGTAAGCAGCTAGCAGATCAAATTACACCAGTTCAAAACTGTTATAAATTTGACATAACCCCCGTCCCAAATTCAATCGTGTTACTCCCACCAGACGAAGCCGAGGTTGAAGCGTTGATAATAAATCTCAAGAATGACTGTGCTACTGGTTGGGATTCTATTTCGGCCAAGTTCCTTAAATTTGCTAAACACATTATTGTCCCTCATCTAACTAAACTAATTGAGATCTGTCTTACCCAGGGTGTCTTCCCGAAAGTGTTCAAGAAGTCTCTTATTACTCCTGTCCACAAGGGGGGGAAAAAGGACGATGTTGGAAACTATAGGCCCATCTCAGTTCTTACGACCTTATCAAAAATATTAGAAAAGGTGTTGAACAAAAGACTCACAAACTTTATGCAACACAATAAGATACTGTCGGAAGCCCAGTTTGGCTTTAGGTCGGGGAAAAGCACTGAAGATGCCGTTAGCCAATTGGTTGATCACGTCACAACTAAAATAAATCAAAAACAGAAATGTGTCGGCATATTCCTCGACCTGGCCAAAGCATTCGATACCGTTATGATTCCTTTCCTTGTGGACAAGTTGGATAAGATCGGCGTTCGCGGAAATGCTCTAAAAATATTTAAGGATTTTCTCTGTGACCGTACGCAAAGGGTTAAGATAAAAGAATACATTAGCTCTGATGCTTGGGTTACCTTTGGCGTCCCACAAGGCAGTATTCTTGGCCCGAGTCTCTTCTTGATTTATATAAATGACCTGTGTCAGCTGCCACTTATAAACGGTAAGATATTTACCTACGCGGACGATACGGCATTAGTATTTCATGGGGGGACTTGGGACGAAGTTCGACGAAGCGCCGAATTGGGATCACATAAAGTAAGCTATTGGCTAAGGTCTAACCGCCTCACCTTGAACCTCTCTAAATCTTCATATCTCCAATTCTCCTTTTCGAAACTTAAAAACATCAACTTAGATATTAGATTACATGATTGCAACTTGGCTTCTTCGTCAACTACATGTAATTGCACAGCTATCACTAAGTCTACTCACGTGAAATATCTTGGTGTGACTATAGATGATAGGCTTGGCTGGCGACAACACATGGATCTCACCACAGCACGTGTACGGAAGCTTGTCTGGGCATTTAAAAAACTTAGACACGTGGCCGACTTCCAACTCCTTCGTACTGTGTACTATGCGCTCGTGCAATCAGTCGTGGGATATTGTGTTACTGTGTGGGGTGGTGCATGTAAGACTTTCACGATTCGCTTGGAAAGGGCCCAAAGATCACTTCTTAAAGTAATGACTTTCAGACCCTTCAGATTTCCCACCAGCGTCCTATACGAGAAGTGCCAAGTTCTGACAGTGAGACAGATTTATATACTGCAAGTTGTTACCAAACAGCATAGAATTACACCATTTAATACAGATTACAATAAGAAGCGCACCAGAACAAATGTTTGCCAACCGTTGCGTTGTCATACGGCGTCAGCCAGGAGACAGCGAATATATCTTGCACCTTTTCTATACAATAAATTGAACAAAATTCTGGACTTCAATCCCCTTACGATTCGTGAAACACAAAAGAAGGTAAAGATCTGGCTTCTGACACAGGACTACAGCGGAACTGAAAATTTATTGCAATCGATATAAAATTATTAGAACATAAATAATTGGTATTCACAATTAACACACACACACGTACACCCACAGATACACACACTCACACAACACACTTTCACACACAAGTACACACACCCCATAACACACATTTACACTCATATCAGCACACCCAAATTAAAATCAGTGTTGTTTTACTATTTAATCTTTCTTTATTGTAATTGTGTTTTTGCCCTAATTTTATTTTGTTTTTATCTTGATTTTATTATTAATATTGTTTTTAATTTTCAATTCAAATTATTTTTTTATCAATATTTGTCATAATTCTAATAATATATAATTGTTTTCATTTTATTTTATTGAGATTGTCAAATTTTCTTTAATGTTAATTTGCTTGTACGATTCTATTTTAGTAATTTATTTAAATGATTAGTATTGAATGTAATTTTAAGTAATATAAATTTGTCACCATTTGCTGCATATAACATGAATATTAACAACCTAAATGGAAGAAGTCACTGGCTCCTGAAATACAGGTACTTTAACCTAGCTCTGGAGCCAGGGTCTCAAGTTTTTTGTAACCTGTTTTTTATGGCAATAAAGAAATTATTATTATTATATTATTATTCTCATCTCAGCTGCAATTGCATGCACCATCACACCATCACTTCAGCCGTAAGACGTCCACTGCTGGACTTAGGCCTCCCTCAATTTGGGGGGCTTTGCCATAATCGCCACGCTTGGCAGGCAGGTTGGCGATTGCAGTATGGTGGTAAAATGCATAGAGAACGCTGCTGCCCATTCTCTAGTAAGTCCCTTAGTCGCCTTTTACGACACCCACAGGAAGAAATGGGATGGTGTTATTCTTTACGTCCGGCACCACACGGTATCATGCAGGCAATTGCCTTTCATTAATCCGTTATTTCCACTTACCTATGCTTAGTTTAAATTAAATACAATTTACATGTTAAAACTTTTTGGTTGTCCTTAAGAAATATCTCTTCTCCGCCTTGCAGAAAACCAGCCGTAAACTGCAGACTGAATACACCGTTGACATCAGTACTATCTCTACATTTTCGATGGTAGCATAACAGAAAGCCCATTCCTGCGAGTACGCAATCATAATCATAATCACCTTATAATGTTCCCACTGCTGGGACACAGGCCTCCTTCTTAGTGACAGGGAATGGGCCGTAATACACCACGAGGGCCAATTGCGGGTTGGTGGATGTCATGTCTTAGAATTTTTAGTTCTAGGACACCGGTTTCCCCATGATGTTCTCCTTCACCGTTTTGAGAGCAGTAGTGATGAAATAATTTACACAAAGTAAAGCGCCTGCCTGGGTTCAAACCTACGAGCTACAAGTCGCGGCCGTTACCACTGGGCTCCACTGCTCTCGCGCGATAATCAAGTCGCGTTTGTACGGCATTTACAGAGTGGTAGGGAAATCACCCCGTAGCCTGTTACCATGGATTCAGTATGTGTACATTTTGAATCCCTTCCTTGACATTCGCGGTAAAAAAAAACAGCTCTTCCATACATTTGTCCTGAAACAGCGGTTTTTTTTTAACAGCTGTCTTGCAACGTCTACGCTAGAGGGTCTAGGATCATATCCTGAATTTATGGTTACAGTTTGCGTATCGATGTCAGTGCCACCCTGTATAATTCATGTAAACGATCCTATATTCGTGCAAGATTATATTTTCGGTTAGGACACAGGATAAGAGGATAGACAATAAAACAAAATATTCGATATCACATGAAATCATACCCTTTTATTTTCTGTTTCATTAAATATGATTTTATAAATATAAAATTATACGCTAATCGAACGGTGGATACTGTCAGTACTTACAGATATCGTACATACTCCACTTTGAGCAAATGCAAGCAGTTTTTATTAATTTTACACACGTTTTCATAATCCGTTTTAAAATTTTATAGCTTCTTCGAAATTCTATATATTAAATTTAACAACGAATTTTATTAAACCTGTGATCTAAAAGTAGATGAAATAAATTGAAACAAATTTATAGAGCTTTCTTATTTTTTGCATCATATTTTACGTACGCAGCCGAGGATCATCGGATGCGTGCGTTCCGTACTTGCGTGCACACACTTACGAGCGTATTTGACCAGTCAATTTGAACGTAGTATTACATAGACATGATATGATCGATAAGTTTGTGAAAATATTACAGCACGCGTAGCATGACCACCGTAGAAATGGGTTTTGTCTATTCTTGGTAGAATAGAGATAGAATTGTCATGCTACGGCAGCATAAAACGCTACAAATCTTTCTACAATCTTTAATTTTGTCTTTAATCATGAAATTTGTGTGACGTAATTTATGGATGGTCCCTTACCCAGTAACTGGGTTGTAGAGGTGAGATAGACAGTCACCCCATGTAAAATACTGCTATTCAGATACATCCAGTAAAGCTCGAAGCCGACCTCTACTTATTGGCAAAGGCTGGAAAAAGGCGTCAGGCATTGCAACAATGACTGAGCCATTTCACTTCACTTTAGAATTTTTTATTGTTGTGGCACTTATATTCAGCGATATAACTTTTAAATGGTTTTACAATACAGACAACGTGAGTCAGCTGTAAAGCACTTTTTTTTTAACTACTACAGTTCACAGGTTTAACAAATAATCCAACACATTTATGTCATTCTTCATACTTTAAATTCTATACCGACAAGTAAATACATTGCAAATTACTATACCTTCAGACAAAAAGGGCGTAACTGACGTTACGACAATGTCTGTTACGCCGTTTTGCCATAAGAAGTAAATGGGGTTCGGAACGTTTTGAGGTAACTATTTTTTTTTTTTAATATATGGGCTATATGTTGAGTATATTCCATCAATATCACATGGCTTTGTTTCTTCGATAAATGTTATTTTATATACACATTATACGGAAAATATTGTTAAAATTTATTATAATTGAAGTGTTTTAAGTACTAATAAACCAATATTAATGTTTTCTCCTTACTTTTATGTTATGTGGAATTTAGTAAATTAAGGTTCACAAATAGTCTTAAGTGACGTAATTTTAGTAATAAATTAAACTAATTTCTAAAATTTATTTGCAGAGGACAGCAAAGGAGATAATTGATCAGACAAGTGTTTTGTAAAAAGTTACAGCAATTTCTTTAAATATCTAATAAGTAAGAAGCTTCTAGTTAATTTTGCAAGTGTTTTAAACAGCAGTTATGACTCTTAACGTGGGTTTTTGTCTTAATAACAACTACGTTTAAAATCGTAACTGCTATTTTAACACCTAGCACAATATAAATAAAGGTCAATTTCATATGCACCTACTCGATTCGATCAGACATTCACAACTCGTATAGACCGTATTTACGTCTAATTTTTAATAAGCATTTCCCTGTCTTATTATCAGCAAAGTTTAATTTGTACACTCAATTTTGAATCTTATAACAAAGAGTTTAAGGTTCACTTTACTAAAATATTAAATGGACCTTATAAATTAAAAAGGAATGAAGGTCTATTCGATTTAAATTGTAGTGAACAAATCAAAAGCTGCCACAATTCTATAAATATTTTATTTACCAATTCCAATTATTATATTGTTTATTTAGTTAATGTTTCATACAAATTATAACTTTACATGCAGACCTTTTACAACGCTTACCACACATTAGGCAGTGTCCTCACAGACGACATGCGTCCAATTTAGCTTTCGTACATAACTTTTGTACGGCTAAGACGCAGCCGCTAAGGTAAGCCACGGAATTAAAATTGTCTTCATTTTTTGCAATATGCAGGTCAACAAATATAGCTTTACTAAATTGTAATCATCAATACGACCCTCAAGTTAATTTAATCCCATTAAATTACATTTCATGAAATAGTCGTAATATTTATATTTTGTTCAACATACAGCCTCACACGGACCTGTAAATTGCAAAAAAAAAAAGAAACGTGAAAAAATTAGGATTTCTCGGACTACCCTAACTTCGCGTCTTATTCACATACCTAAAGCTATAGGTTTCCTAGAAGAGCGCTGCCACATCCGCAATTTACCGGCGAATGACTTCACTAGTACAGACGCCAGCACATCAAGCTACCCGAAACTGTCAAATTTTCCCAATCTATCTTGAACCTAATACTTTAGCGACAAAGTTGAAAATGTATTAAAGAAATTTGACAGATTATAGTAGCTTTACGTACTGGCGTCTGTACATTATCTATGAAAATTACTTTGTGTTTTCCAAGGGAGCATTTCTTGAAAGCGTAAGTCGACGATCACATGGATGTAACAAAATAGCTGCGGGCTGTGGGCTGCGCGCATTCGATTTTTGACTCTCAGTTTTGTACCGAGCATTTAGAATCCAACAGAGTGCAACGGGAGTGAGTCTCAGCGCGGCAAAAATCACAGTGTTCAATTTTCTACTCTCGGTTCCGGGCTGTAACGTTGAAAATCTAGTGTCGCGAAAAACTGTAGCTGCCAGCGCACTTCCAGGCAACCATTGCTTTAGCGATGTCGTATCATTCTTCAATGAAAGAGATTTTAAACAGTCAATGGCAATAAAACACACCCATAACATTTACATCCTAAACGTTTCCTATCTAAACAACATCAATATTCCAATTATTTATTAAACACTCCAATATCGATCCATAAATTCGGATGGTCACAATTCCATAAAAAAATGTCACAGAAAAACGAATAATAATTTAAGTAAATATAAAATTAATTTAAACATAAATGAAAAATGTATTTAGAGTTACTTTAATGTTAGTACAACCTTATTCTAATTTAAGCAAGATACGTTAGTTCAGCTTATTTGGTAAAAATCTATAAAAAAAATCGCAAATCAGTGCATATTTTTTTTTACTGTCACACCTAAAAAGCCAAATTGTTTATAATTTTGGTACTATCGTACTGTGAATTTTATTCTGAATCATTTATTTCTAATAGGAGTTTATATTTAGAGGCATGGGCTATTTGATTGGCCGTTCTGATTCATAAAACCAAAGAGTATCAACTATTTTTTTTACATATAATACGTTTTATATAATTTAATAAGGCTTAATCTGACATTTTGTTTCCAGTCGGTTCTCTACAAAATCTACTTCATTTTTAATATATAACATTATATTATTTCATAATACTTTACGATAACGGAATATATTTTGTTCTAGACCAATCAAATAGGCCATGCGTATGAGCAAGCGCGCATCAACCTGACACGAAGCGAATAGTGACGTATATACATTGTAATATAAACCTTTTGTACATATCACAGACCAGCGGGCTTTTAATTGTTTAAAACCTAACCTAGAAGACTTATTGAAATGCTATTGGAAATAGGTTTGATTTTAAAGATTAAAAATTGTAACAAAAGTGACGAGCGAAAAATATAATTTGGGGACCCTAGTAGAGAGAGAATAGTTACATAAAAGATTTCTACCTTTTTTCTTCTAAATCTTTTTTTATTTATTTTTAGACGAACTCAAGCTCTTTTGAAGTACAAAGTAACAAATATGAGCATATTAAAAGATCTAGAATGGTAACAATAACCTTTATAGTTACACGTTATAGGTACACCTTATAATTATTTAGAGGACCTAGTAAAAATCGAGCTCTTCAACTCAAAAACAGCAGTTTTGAGAAAAACGCCATCTGTTGTCCAATAATATGAAACATGAAGATTTAGTACTAGACTGCCAAGCAAGGTACATAATGAACATGTGATGAAATCAATTGTGAAAAAGATCCATGGTAGTGAATTATATATAAATATACGTAAATTAATACTGTTTTAAGTCTTAAAAGACAGATGGTGTTGTCGATAGTTCTACAGGTATGTTTAAAAATTACGCCGTAGAAAATATCATACTCTTTTTATCCGAAATAGTCTTTGACAAGAGCACACACAAAACCAAAAGTAAATCGCGATTGTCATTTTTCTAAGACCCCTTAGAATAATATTTTATCAACTGAAATCTGTCAAACGAATAGATAGCATTTCAATGAGACGTTAAATATTGGTAATCTCACTCACAATTTGGCTCATTAGGAATGGTTAATATTGGACTATTATTAGGATAACACAAACCTGACGAAACAATCAACTTGTCTGCTATCATAATAAAGTCGAAAATTCAACATTACCGCATCTTCACAAGTAGTAATGCTATATCCAACCTTATTCTAATAGCACAAAGTTTGCTGAAGATTGGATAGTGCATCGAAAAGTTTGCGTCCATCTCATCCACACTTACTCGTTTTAATATTATCGTAAAGCCAATTAGGCAGTGATCGGAACGTCCTTATTGAGGACCACAACATTCGTCTTTTTTAATTATCGAAATTGAGGGTAGATACAGACATGCTGCACTCAGGCTGAAAGGACGTACGTTTTAAAAAGCTCTAGGTCTGAATACAGTTTGTCTGCATGCACCCTAAGCGCCTCGTCCACAATATAAATAAATCTAAGTTGTCTCTAGTGATGCTCCAGCAAGCGATCGCCAACCACGCGAAAGACAAAGAGACATCGTGCAATTAAGAATGATTTTGAGTGCAGAGTGCAATTGGACTATCCTACTTATTACTGTGAAAATTAGGATGTTTGTCACTCCATCACGCAAAAACGGCTGAACGCATTTAGATGAAATTTGGCACACTGATAGTTTATAACCTGGATTAACACATTGGATACTCTTTACCCCGGTTGTACCTTCCCGTGGGATCATTTTCGATCTACATGCGGGCAAAGCCGGTAGCAGCTTTTAGAGTGATTTTCCAGTGGTCGGTTTTTTTTTGTTAATAACGCACTGCTTTGACCTGTTTCAGTGTTGCTTAGGTCATCCCTTGACGTTATGGACGAGGCGCTGTAGATATGATCAAATTCGTATAAACATGGAATGATATATTCCAAAGTTTTCATCTACGACCTATACTGATGGCAGTTAATACTAATGGTAAACCGATACTAGAAACACTACCGAATTTAACTCGATACTGTTTCAAAACATCAATTAAAATTTATCGATACAATTATCCTCATCGATGTTACAATAACCATTTAATTTTTTAATTAATATCTTTTAATTACGTTTCGTTCCACAAAGCAGGTCGCAGGAAGCATTCTTTGACGTACAACTTGTGTAATTGTCGTGACCGATACAGCTTCATACATTAGACTATCCACTTTACATTTTAAATACGTTATTAAGAATTAAACTCGCTCATTTATTTGATCTACTCGTTTACAACCTGCCTTATCCTTCCGAGTTTATCATTCACAACGCAACCTCCTTTCAAGACACAATAAAAATACATAAAAACAAGAACCTAAGAAACGTCACAACTGTTCGTTTTTCAAATTCGACATCCTCGAACATTCTGGTGAAAAACATTACTCTAAACCTCATTTGTACATTTAGCCAGGCTTACGTTACCACAATCAATTTGAAACGACCAACATAACTTTTTAACTTACAATTTAGTCCAGCCGACCATTTTGGATGTTCATTTCTTGGCGTGTTGCAAGTACCTAGTGACTGTGGCATGAAGTTCTTGCGGTAACTTCGTTCGGTCGTATTTTTTGGAGTATGCTTGGACTATGTGGGTCATTTGCGCGTGCAGATCCAAGAGCGCTTCGAGCCCGATGTTCCGCAGTGATTTCGCGTTCTTAAATACAACGTTATCTAACTCAGTCTTGTTTATCAGTACTTTCTCCGTGTCTGGAATGGATGGAAAGATTCAGTTTAAGTCTTTTGGTTCTTTGGATTGGGAACAATAAAAAAAATCTTGGGAGAAACTGATGTAGTTGAGAGTTTAGGAGAGGTTGCAGGATATTTGGCGTATATAGATAGGAAGGACAAGGAAAACCAAGGTCTATCAAATCGAACACCAATAAATAAGTCGGTAACTCATGGTATACAAACCTCCACTGTGGTCGTGCCCTGAATTCCTCTTCTTTGGTGATGTCTTTGTTGGCGTTCTATCTGACGACTTCGTGGGACTGAAAATAATAATATTTTAAATTTATTCACAGTTCATAAAAAAAACTATAAGAGCACATTTAGTAGCTACCTCGTGAATCTGTTTCTGTATTCGAGCTGGGAAAACATTAAATGGCACAAAAACGCTTCGGGGAACACCGTTCATCTTCAAATAAATAAATAAATAAACTACCGACGCGCGTTGATGAAATATAATATAGGGCTGTTACGACCATGGAAGTACTAGCCCATTTCGTACTACCACAAAATTACATATTAACAACTCAATAAAAAACCCAAAAACCTTTCAAAACTTTGAGTGACAAATGACGATCTATGACCAGGGTAAGTAATCTGACAGAAAGAAAACTTCATACAAACGTGCAATGAGGCACTACTACAAAACACGATAATATAAAACTTAGAAGCATTTCCTCCGTACTCTACTCTGGAGCGCGACGTTCGTTCTAATTCGGAGACGCAAAGATTACCGAAACGCATATTCTGGTAAGCTGTATGTTTGTAGTGTGTGTCTTAGGCTACGGTCTCTTTAGAACGACATACGCTACCGACGGCGTGCGATGACGTCACGACAGACGACCCACACACCGCTAGTTGCCAAAACGTTCGTTGCCGCCGTCGCACTGGCGGTCGTGGGCTGCGTGCGAGCGAGACCGCACCCGTGTATTTACGAACAGAGCATTCGGCCGTCATCGGTGACGGTCGGCTACACGTCATCAGTCGCGGTCGTCATGTGGTGAGATTACGTGCATTGCATAAAGGCATTTAGGCAGTTTCTACCTCGAAAAATCACCATAAGTCTATCAATTACGAAATTATTAAGGAACTAACTAAATTATCATACCAAACAGAAACAAAAACTTCATTCAAATTCATGCGGTCGAATGGCAATAAGCAGTCGCCCGACGGCCTACCGTTTTTTGAAATCATCATCAGCAGCCTATAATGTTCCCACTGCTGGGACACAGGCCTCCTCTCGGTGAGAGGGAGTGGGCCATTATCTACCACGCGGGCCCAGTGCGGGTTGGTAGATGTCACATGTCTTCGAATTTTTGCTTGACATGCCGGTTTCCTTACGATGTTTTCCTTTACCGTTTTGAGAGCAGTGGTGATGGAATTTTTTGAGATACGTGTGGATATTTACAGTATAAAAATAGTTTCTTTTCCTCAAACTGATGAAGATTTTTCTGCTGCCAAAGTTCATAAAAGGCAAATAGTGGGTAAGAAAATAATTTGAACATTCAAAATAAATCATTTTGTTATGTTTCTGATAAGTGACCGCGTCTAGCTGCCTAGACAAGAATAGACAGCCTAATGTCTTCCTATACAGAAAAGCAATACACGCCACTGCGTCAGATAAAACAGCTTTAGAACACTTACCTCTCCAATACATGGTTGTTAACCACAGACTGTGCAGTAATATTGAACATGGTATCGTTGTCTTGCGGACGTCGCAGCGGCGCGTCGTCGTCGGACGCTGATGACGTAGTCACCTCGCCGTTGGGGAGCGGGGTCGATGTGATCGGTTTGTTCTCTTTAGACTCCTCGTCCGTTATCACCAGGCTTGAGTCTTTGAAGTTCTGTGGATATTTGATAGCACTGTTTAAAGTGTCGACTGCAGTCAGCATCAAAAATGTCGGGACACTGTTCAAAATGATCTTAACAACTAAGAAAATTAAACTTTATTTCGATTGGAAAAAGTTTTTGTCAAGATGACAGTTGTCGTGTAATGTATTCATTCTGAAACATTCCTTGTGTCATTGAGTTAAAATTTAATTTTCATAGTTGTTTAGGTTATTTTGGAACGTATGTTCGTCCCGATATTATGGACGCTGACTGTACATAAATTAATGCAAATTTGTGTAGGAATAGAATGTTGATGAATGCATGACTTGAGTGAAAGAGATTACAAATGTGTAAGTGAGACAGAAGACGTATGCCAAAGGTCTATGCTTGGAATGACGTGGAAAAGATTAAAAAAGATAGAATGAAAGTAAGTTTTGGAAGGAAAAAGACGTGATGTTTTTTTTACTAAGACGTATTTATTGTTGTTTTACTAGTTTATTTAAACGAATAAACCAGTTGCTGCTACATTTTTTACTTTACTTAAAGTACAAAAATGCAAGCATAATAGTTTCAATTCCTCACATTCCACGCTTGCGTCTATAGTGATTGCTCTAGTCCTCCTACGCATAACCATAGCAAACAAAAAAGACTTTAAATAATTTTAATAACCCGACTATCGAGTGCGAGTAGCTAAGAAAGTTGATAGCATAAAGAAGATTCAAAGAGAAGAAGCATCGAGAAGAGTTTGACAAATCCTGTCTAGTCCAATTCTTTTGTTAATATAATAGAAAAAACTTACACATTCACCACATACCTTGGACGTCTTCTGTCGTTTGACGACCAGCCCTTTAGACCAGGCGTTCATGCGTCTGCGCTTACGCTTGGCTAATTGCGGATCGCTCTTGTCACCGTTTTGTGGAGTTCGTGATTTTTCACTCACTATTGAGTCGAAGTGATCTGCAAAAGGAAAAACTCTTTTTTTTAAACAGTTCATCAGTGAATTCAATAACCAAAACTCCAAATTACTTCAAAACATTGGGTCTAAAACCCACCCCATGTTTACAGAAGAATCTGCTTTGGATGGACTGAATAAAATTCATTTCCTCAAAGCATGAACTAAATTTATTGTCTGAGACTAAAATCTATGCAATATTTCGATGGCATGAGATTCTTATTGCATTGCTACAAGGCACAAAATCAACTACCAAAATAATAACTACTTACGTAAATTAGACGCCGTACAAATAAAGTCCGGTAGGTCATTGTCAGCGATATCGCCCTCCACCTGCCGTCTATTCGCGATGTCTTGACACTCGAGCTCAAAATCGCTGTCCATTTCGACGTCAATCAACGCGTGCGCATGGTCTCGTAGCGAACACGCTTCGTGACGTATCTGTTTGTCTGATGATGTTCTGCGTGAAGAGAAAATGGTCTTTATTGGTTTTAGATAAACTTTGTAGATTTGTGAATTGAATTGAGTTCATGATTTTTGATGTTTTTCATATTAATCATTTCGAATTTTGCCAGATTCCAGCTCTAACCTCTGGTCAGGGACGTTCAGTGCAGTCGTGATTTTAGCTTTTAATTATTATCTATTAAGAATTTAACTAGTTGAAGCTAAGAACCTGCTATGATTCAATGCTTGAGATTTATATAATTTGCTTTTAATAGTTAAGATACAGGGTGTAAAAAGACACATCACTTAGCCGTTATCTACACATTCTGAATTTCAAACTAAGTTATATTAAGCGAAAATTATTGCTGAAAAACGATTTTTTTTTTGTGCGAAAATCGATGTTTACAGCAGCGCGCAATGTAACGCATGCAAAACATTGTACTTATGGGTGCATGGCACAAGAGTTGTGGGGGCATTTAAAATTAATTTATAACATTTAACAGGAATCCGCTGGATGCAAGAAGCACAGAACCGGTCGAAGTAGCGGTGCTTGGGGACGGCCTGTGTCCCACAGTGGACGTCTTTCAGCTGAAATGACGATGATGATGATGACGTAAACCCTATTTTCGTGCAGAAAGAAAAATTGAAAGGAGATGTTTCATTTTTATATGGGGCTCCGGCCATAACGTGTACAGTTTAGCGAAGCTGGGTAAATTACTCATGAATAGAATAAAGTAACATTTTTTTCATAATATCAAATGGTTTTTATGTACAAAATAAAAATTAAAAATGTTTGACGTTTGTCCTAAGAGTTAGCAAGTGGTCATTTTGAATTCGTTTAGAAACACATTTCGAGAATGGAGACTAAAGATTTTTGTAACGATGAAATGGTCACACTTAATTATGTTTACTCAAAAATATTTATAAGAGAATAATAGTAATTTATTTTTAACACTACAAGAATACACACATTTTTTAATTATTTTCTACTTAACATTGATTTGATGAGACATGATTTCAGAACGAATAAAGTCTGCAAGCAAACGAGACGCCATATTGAATAAAACATGGCAATAATTGAGAAACTATTATTTTTTGTACACAACAAATCAGGCGCAAATTAACCAGAGAATATTTTTCCCTAATTTGTGGTATTTTTTCCTCTTTTTTGATAAATGTACATCTGATGGCCGAAAATGAAACATCTCCTTTTGACCTTCAACGTCTCCGTAACCAAACAGTTCCAAGGTATGGTCCAATATAAAAAGAAACACAATGACGGGGAGTACAAGAGACTCTCGGCATCGTTTAAGCGTTTCTTTACACCCAGTATAATATACTATATTAAAAATTTACCAAACTTCCACAATATAAAAGTATAGCATGTTTAACCACATTAACAAAATTATCAGAGATCTTAGAAGCTAATTCCAAAAGTATTTTCGGACAAAAGTGTTAGTAACTATGCGGCTACCCTCTATTCGCAGAAACCTACTTTTAAATAAACATAGTGCTTTTACGTCACATTTTATTCACCTGTTTTTGCAAATCTATTAGGAAATGAAACCAATTTTACGATTCACAAAAGATAAAAACTTAGAATGTGGAAGTATTTAGAATTTTTCTTAGATTTTGCTAAACTTCTTACAGCAAAATTTACAATTTATTAATTGTTTTTTTTTTATCAAATGATAAAAAAGGTCTAATTCTAATTATAACTAAGCTTAATGCTAACTGAGATTATATTAGTGGCTAAATAAGCTACATACATGCTATGTCATGCAAGTCCACACTATTATTAGCGGACAAAAGGTTAGAGGTTGTGTTATACGCACGGAAATTTTTAATATTTTAGAGGTGTAACACACTCGATAAGATGGAGGTATTATCGAGTCTTTGGTAATACTCGTAGCAAACAAATGAGGCAGCAAAAGTAAATGCTAAACGGCATTTTAAAGTGATCTTCATGCTCTGAACATATCCATGTATCCACTTAAAAATTCAACGAGCCACAACTCTAAAACCACTCAAAAGTCCGGATGTATAATTCGTTTTAATATAACAGCAATATACTTAAATAATAATACTTTCTATTGTTATAATGTGCTATTAATAATAATCAAATTAATTTACAAAGCGTTGGTTTTTCTCATACCTATACATCCCTCTAGCCCTTTGATTTGCGCCGGGAATGTGGAAAGAAAACACGTTCAAATGAATATAAAATACTGGTCATGTACATAATGGCGTAAGTTTGCGATAAAATGACTTGTAATATGACGTATTTCTTCCGTGATGTGATTGTGTTTTAGTAAATTTGGTTACATCGAAAAGTTTGTTATTAAAGTATTTGGCACACAATGGAATAGCAATGAAGACCATTCAATTTCAGTTTCGAGAAAACTGATAGGCACCGTGAGATTTTAATCGTCTTACAACGGCAGCCCACTTCATGTATCTAATGACTACTACACATCCATAAGAAATAAATGAACATTTAAATAAATAAAAATATATAAAAAATATATAATTCATTATGACCAGGGATCGGAATTGGGTGTATGAAAATACCTAAAGTTTGCAGCGGGACATAATATGGAGCTGTTACAACCACTTAAGTTAAACCGGCTTTCGATTTTACCGGTTTAGTTTCGGTTGTTTTGTTGTACATGTTCCTTACCTTTGAAATACCGAACTATAAACGTTTACAAGCTGCTAATACAGTTCTAAATTAATTTTTGTTTTGTACTTTTCCGGTTAAAATTCGGTTTTTTAGTCCTAATTGTTCTTCGTCGGTCAAACACAGAATTTTACATATCTGCAAAATGCTAATGCGGTTTTAATTTCTTTTTTTGATCTGTTTTATGATTCTAAATTATTTTTTTTAAACTGTATTAGCAGCTTGCTAATGTTTATAGTTCGGTTTTTCAAAGGTAAAGAACATGTAAAACAATAAACTGAAACTAAACCGCTAAAATTCAAAACCGGTTAACTTAAGTGGTTGTAACAGCTCTATGTTATGTCTCGCTGCAAACTTTAGGTATTTTCACACACCCAATCCCGATCTCTGATTATGACACATGACGTAGTTTGTAATTGATATTTTGTCTCATGGAAAATGGACATGGAATGATCTAGTCGACTCATGCGCTGGATAGGTATGTTCTGTACCGTCTGCGTCTGATACGTAAACATTATTAGCAGGATGTTTCATAATTCTAATGCATTATTTATTTTCTTAGTACTTATGATTTTAATTAAAGGTAACAATTTTTTAATCACTCCTAGAGGTATATTATGTACGAAAACATTGAGTGGACAGCCTTTGTAAGACGACTAAAATGTCACGGTGTCTAATGACGAAATTTGGAAAGTTTTCGAAAATATATTTAAAAAATATTTTTCTCGAATTCTCCCATGAATTTGCGTCTTATGGAGTGCTTAATTGTTGCAAATGGGCCTCACAATGGATGGAGGACACGATGTCCTTGAAGGATAACGTCAAATTACAAGTCATCCTGTATAATATCGAGCCAACAATGTCCTTGTTGAAACGTAGCTTTACATCTTTTCTGTCAAAAACTTAGATGAAGTTAGCTGTCAATCTACCGGATGCTAGGGATTGACACTTTTGGCAGCTGACTTTAAACTCACTTCACCTAAATTTTCCCGGCGAGATTTTTACAGAATAGCACTGCTGGCGTTGGTCCCGTGGAGTAGCCAAACGTAGATGTAGCGTAGAAGCTACGCGAACGTGACGTAGTAATTGATACAATCGGATCTACAACCTGCTAGCGCAGCATATGCATTTACGCAACATCTACGGGACGTCAAAGTGACATCAGACTTCAACGCCAACAATAGTGCACTCAGTGCAATGAATGACTCTCGAGTTGACACTCAGTTTACATCGTTGTGTGGTGTGCGGTGTGTGGTGAAATATATTCACATCTTTACGCCATTAAGTAAAAGCCCAAAATGTGAATGGAATGGAGTGGTTAAGTAAATATAGATAATGAGAAAACAAATGAATCAAAATGATACATCAATTGTGAAGGGATGACTTAATAAAATGTTATTTGCAATGTATCCCATGTCGGGTTTTTCCTAGATGGCACAGGTCTTGCGTTAAATCTATGGCCCACAAAACTGTATTACTAAATTAATTTATCGCTTCGTCGTTCAAACTTGACAGAGAGAGAATTATGTTTTAAATAAGTTTAGCTCCAAATGTATTGATTTGTGGTGCTTGTGGGCCTAATAGTCTATTTTTGATCGAATTGTTTTTCCGCCATTAGACATTTGTGCCACCATGTTATTCGTTTACCCTTATTAGATGTTATTATTTCTTTATACAAAATGTACAGTCGCGGGTGTTTGTATTTGACCACCCTACCCGTAAGGATTATTACTTCTTGCAGCGCTCAGTCGCTATAGTAACGCTTAGCTACGCTCATTAACCAATATCATCGCAGCATATAAATTCTGCGGAACCCTTCTTTTGAAATGAAATAAAAAACCGTAAAAAAGAGTTGTCAGACATCTGAGGGCGAATTCACGTTTTTTTTTATTATATTTTTGTTAAGAACGTTCACCTTCTGATCAATTTCAATCTGTCAAAAATACCTCGAGTTTTCATACATTTTTAACAAATTTATGACATTTGATTGTCACCGAGATGAGACTGCAACATTTTGAATATTTCTAATTTCGAGAATTGGTCTTCTGTGATCATAGTAACAGACAGATAGTAGACAGAATTAAAAATTTAAACAATTTATGGCCGTGTATTTTCTACACAAAAAGGGGCGGTAAACAGATGTGGTCACCGTTTGTACGGGATTTTGTTTTCGAAGTGGTCAAATACAGACACTCGCGACTGTACATATAAATCTATGTCTGTATGATATTCGTAACTCAATATTCCAACTTATTTCTTGAAATAATTATTCCAATTAATTAAAGATACAAATATACACCCATTATATACTCTGTCGTCACAATAAAGTACCTGTCCGGGTTATACTCAAGTGCGTTCGCGCAGATGAGGTCGATGTCATCGAGAAACTCTTTGGCGCAGTTGTATTTGTGCAGGTCCACCTTGGTCATCATTGACTCTAAATCCATCGGCTGTTTGACTATGTCTAAGTAGTCTGTAACCTGGGAAACGAAATAGGTATGTTTTAGTAACAAAAAAGAACCTTACCGAACTTTAAGAGCAGTTCTGCACTGCATTCTATGCGAATCCGAGAAATATCGGTCCGACATCGTAACCATAGAACTGTTTGTGTGAGAGCTTATGCATAAATTAGAACATTCCCAATTCGGTTTGAACTTGGATCTTTTTTTTTGTGAGTGGGATATCATCAAATGACTTCTCTGGGTGGAGCGGAAGGGCGTGTGAGACTTTTACTGACTAAAATCCACCCGTGTTCCTTCAGTTGCCTATATGCCAGGGCCACGGTAACTCTACAACAAATCTCGCGACCCTGGCAGTGAACTTGAATCTTAAATTCGGGCTCGAATCGGATGCAGTCCAGATTTTTTTTAAAGCTTATTCAACTTCGTCTCTCGCTTCCGCCCGAAATATATGAGACTTGACCATGTCGTGGTGAAAATATCAGCCAGACAAAAAGGGTGTTAGTGGGTCTGAGCGTAGACAGGTCGAATCAGCCAGATATACAGTGTCGCCACTCGTAAAGGCTATTTTAATGCTTTATTTATTCTGATGGTTGAGTTATCTTAAAAGCAGTCTACCTAGTGTGATTTCCAATCGGTAGCACTTTTGTAGCTAGCCAAACTAAAAAATAGAAAATAAATAATAGTAAAAAAAAAAATTGTTTTAGTTTTTTCTTTACTTCTGTAAGGAACTCCTATTCTATTTAAAATATCAATCTCCTAGAGCCAGTTATTAAGGCTGTGCGTTGTGTGTCAGAGAATTTCAGATTTTTATGAGATGGATTCATAAAAAGAACTCTCCACAAGTACAATAGTTTTTCTTTTTTTTTCACTTGAGATATCATTAAACGTGGACCTAAAATAATAATATAAAATATACTATTAGCAACTAACCTAATAAAATCAGTTCTTACCTCCTCCAAATCCACAGGTTTAGTGAACTTATAGAACCTCCTGTTGGACGCTAGTTTGCGGCAGATGTCTCGCAGGAATATCCGCAACTCGCGCAGTTTGTAGTCCTCCTTACGTTTGCGACGCGTCGCCTCCTCCGCCGTCTCGCGGGGCGGCGGGGGCGGGGGAGCTTTGGGGACAGAAATGCTTTTCGTATACAATTTTAATTAAAAAAGCACAAGGGAAATAGATGGAAAGTAGATTAGAGTAGGATAGAAGGCTGGATAAACTAGCAATCTTAGGACGAACCTTCGTTCGATTAAATACGGGGGAAAGGCGTAACGAACGCTATCGGGGCACAGATTTGGGACATATGATACATTCAGTTGTGATTCTAAACAAAGAAACTATTATTTTTAGCTAGCAGTGACGTGATATGGATCATACAACTTTTTTTTCTGAAATGTCACTTTGTATATAAAGAGCTCTGTCTATTCTTCGTAGCAATAGAAAGCGTCATGCTAAATCTGTTGGGATAATAAGTATCCTATAATATAGGACCTATATGTTAATCCAGGTTATAAACTATCTGTTTGCCAAGTTTCATCTATCGGATATATACTATAAATTTTAATCGACCCTAGGCGGGGTGCTAACATTAACGAACTAGCTTCGATCGCTCTTGCATCCTACTCTAGTTTTATTTTTAAGCTTCTTTGTATAAATCAAAGAACAGAGGAGGATCTCCCTTTCGAAGAGAGGAGGCCTGTGTCCCAGCAGTGGGAACAATTTATGCTGATTATATTGTATAAATCAACACAGTTAGTCCTCCTTCTGTATACATGGAAAAAATAAAAAACTATCCGATTCGAAGCGAGATGCAAACATTTTCGGGTTCGCTTTGGTCGTAACTAGTGATGCGCGGATCCGCGGATATCCGAGGGAGAAAAGATGCGATTCTTTTTCATCGAATCTTTTCCTTATTAATTTTTAATACAAACATGAAATTATACATATAGGTGATTACGTAGAAATGAAAAACTAATCAATTCCATTCGGATTATTTTCATCTATCGGATATGGCATATATTCAGCCGTTTTTACGTGATTGAGTAACAAACTTAAATTTTTTTGTAGGATATAATTTAATGACTTACCTCTAGGTAAGGGAGGAGGCGGCTCGTGAGTGAGGACCGGCGGCGGGTCGCGCAGCGCGGCGGCGAGGAGCGGCTTGAGGAAGCTGATCACTTCCGACGAGCTCGGCTCGCGCACCCTGTACACGCAGTCTTTGTAGACCGGGAATAGCTCTTGTAACTAAAACATAACATTTTACATGAGTCGTTGGAAGCAGACGCACTTCTAATATTAAACACAATATCATACGCTGGACAACACACAATGGGTGCCTGAAGATGGACGTCCGCGTCGTGGTCGGCCCAGAAACTGGTGGCGAGATGACCTGGACGCGTACTACGAGGACAGGTTCAAAGTGGTGCGGGAAAAGAGTTCCTGGAAGGATTTGGGGGAGGTCTTTGCACAGTCACTGCAGGGCACTGGGAAAGTATACGCTACACAAAAAAAAAAGTAATAAAGAGTCTCGATTTCCTCCAGTAGTAAAAGCAACGCAATCAAAGACGAGTTAAGTTCTATCCACATAATATCAAGGTCAGGGCAGGGCTTGGTAACGTTACCAAATTCACACTATAAGTATCGTTAAGTAACGTTATTGTCATAAAGTTAATTTTTTAACGGTAACACGGGTAACGATACTTTGGTATCAGATCCATAAAATAACGTTACCATTACCGTTACTAGTATCGATACTTTTATCGTTACTTATTGCGTTGTTGTCAACCCGCGCAACCTAAGCGGCACGCCATGGGTGGCGGCGCTCTACGGCAACATCGCCAATCAAACGATGCAAATGCTACTTCATTAATGTAGACGTAAGAAAGAGATGAAAGAAAATAAATAGAAATTTAACGTTACTCAGTTACCGGTAAAACGTATGCCAAGTATCGTTACCAAGCATAACGTGACCTCTACTAATAACGTTATCTTCGTCCGATGAAAGTAACGATACCAAATTTTTAACGTTATTCAAAGCCCTGGGTCAGGGTGGATATGAATCCCGAGACCACGAACATTGTCTTTTTCGTTTGTTATTAGTCTGTAAGCTTTCTTTAAAAATAAAATAAATAAATATTTTTTTTCATTACGAATTTCTCAGTAGCAGTCCGAAGTATGGATTTATGCTCGGTTGATGGCAATAAGCTCGCCCTCTATTACATGGGACTTAGTCCCGGCGCCCACTATCGGTGGGCATCGGTGCGGCTCGGTACAGCTCGGGCGCCTTACGGCGGCTTCGGGCGCCTGAGAGCTGCGTCGGGCGACTTCGGGCTGCCTCGGCAGCCGTAAGCATGGCTAAGGACGCCGAGGCTGTCTTCGGTTAGCTCGGGTGGCATTTTCGAGACAGACGTCGCAGAACAGTCATTTCGATCACCGCACGCGCCTCCATTATCGTATCGTATCAGTTTGTTTTGAAACTATTCTGAGGCTACCCAAAATCAGCTACGGCGTCCTTAGCCATGCTTACGGCTGCCGAGGCAGCCCGAAGTCGCCCGACGCAGCTCTCAGGCGCCCGAAGCCACCCGAAGCCGTAAGGCGCCCGAGCTGTACCGAGCCGCACCGATGCCCACCGATAGTGGGCGCCGGGCCTTAAACATAACTGGCGTAATGTGGGTGTACTAAAGATACATCTCTGCTCAACCCTTCGGTGAAATAAGGCGTGATGTTATGTTTATGTTCTCTATTAGTCGACACCCCCTTTCTAGCCATATCAACTTTTAGACAATCCATCCATTGTAGTTGCATCACTACTACAAACAATAAATCATCATCCCAGCCGAAAGACGTCCACTCCTGGTCCAGCAGTGGACGTCTTTCGTTCTTCCTCCCCCAATTGGGGGGGTTTGTCATAATCGCCACGCTTTGCAGGCGGGTTGGCGATCACAGTATGGTGGTAAAATGTTTACAGAACATTGCTGCCCATTCTCTAGTAAGTCCCTTAATTGCCTCTTGCGACACTCACTGGATGAAATGTGCTATTCTTTGAGTCCAGAAGTAACATAAACTATTTAAAAAAAAAATTGTTTAAAAAAAATAGAAGCGTGTTTTTTTTAGATTTTTTTTAATTTTTGTTTTTTAAGGTGTTTAGAATTTTGGTGACGTATGTCAGCGTAGTTTTCGTATTTTTTTGACGTTTGTCAGTGTTGATAAGAATACCAAATTTCGAGTTAATCCAACGTTTTGAAGGGTGTCAAAATCATGTTCAAATTTTCCGCTACATAGGCACATACTAACGTACGTATAAAGTTAATAAAAGCGTATTAATAGCTCATAATAATACCTCTACAGGCAGCTGGTCGTGTCGGCAGTCAGCCGTGGCGAGTAGTAATGTGTTCTCCCCGGCAGCTCTCGCGCGACACAACTGTCTCAGTAACGTCGACAGCGTGGCCCACACTAGGACTATGTCGCGGATGAATAGCACGCAGCCACGGTCCGCTCGCCGGCATTCCGAGAATACCTGTCGAATAAATATTTGTCGATAAAAGATGGAGCTAATGTACCGGACAGCGCCATCTAACAATTTGATTCGTAAACGTATATCATGTGATCGGAAACGCAAGCGTGCCTGACCGCTTGTACATGATCGTCGGTGGAGAGGATGCAAGAGAGGATTCTTCGTAGGAAACAAGCAATTGTAACTGTGCACCTAACTTCTATTGTTTCATAAGTGCCTATGTCGGTTAATGTGGAATAATATATGTATGTTGATTTTGAGACTGAGTTTTGCGATCAGTGCATTCACACACATAGCCCAGTTGCGCTATTGCGCTATTGTTGCGTATTGACAGGTATCGTAAGAAACCGCGGGGCTTGCATGCCCGTAACCTAGCTGCATTTTTGGGACAAGACTACAACATTCGACCTCACGATTGAGCTAAAGTGCGACTGCTACTGCAAGAGAAACAGTTGCAAAGCGCATCCTGCATCGTTATCATTGGATCATGACGTAATTCTTGCGTGTCTTTTGGCAAGTTGCTGTCACTACACTTTCTAATTCTAATAAATTCACAAACTATGTCGTTTTTTTACCCAACTACATCGAAGCAAAAATGTATGTATGGTATGTCTGGATGTGGGTTTGTATGGATGTTCATGTCTCCTCATAACTTCGAAACTCCTTATCATAATTCGACAATTGCGGTATCGTTAGAAATGTCTCGATTTTCCGCTGGGTACAGGCTTCGTGAATTCACATTAAATTGTATATGGCGCGCTCTAGAGGACATAGTCATGAACATTAAAATAATAACCCGGCTTTCAGATAAGAATATATTCTTGTTTTCAAGTTTTTAGAGTGTGCAAGCGTTTAGTCGAGTTTTAGTTTTAAAACTTACTTTTAAAAGAGTTCATCAAGGACCAGCAAGGGTCCTCACTGGATCCAACTGAATACTGACCGATATAAGCGCCTGTTCCTGCGTGAAGGTGTGCGCGGAGTGTAAGGTAGACATGCTGAGCTCCTTCACGGTGCAGTGCTCCAGCTGGGCCAGCAGCGCGGGCGCTATGTGTGTCTCGGCACACTCGCCTGTGATGAGGAGCACGCTTTGTGATAGGGACGAGTCGCAGATCCTGTAAAATGGAACGAAAAATTAAAATATAAAATTATTTGAATTACACTATTGACTTTCTGGGGTTTTCACGACAGTTTCATAGTATTGTACATAAACAAAACTCAGTGACAGAGTGTAGAGGAAAAACGTTATGCAACACGTTGCACGCGGCCTGTACTTGTTCTTGTAAGTGGCACATAGTGTGAAAGCAATCTTTTGGATGCGAGAGAGTGCCACACTTCTTATCGTATGCTGTCGTAACCTACCACTTCTCGGTGAGACTGAGTAACGGGAACACGTTCTGCAACATGTTGCACGCGGCCTGTGCTTGTAACAGTGGCGCAGAGCGTGAAAGCAATCTCTTGTCTGCTAGAGAGTGCTACATTTTCTATATAACGTTATCGTAACATACCTCTTCTCAGTGATAGAGTATAACGGGAACATGTTCTGCAACACCTTGCAGGCGGTCTGCAATTGTACTTTTAACAGCGGCGCACAGTGTGAAGGGAATGCAGTGGCTGCTAGAGAGTACTACACTTCCTATAGAACATTGTCGTAACCCACCTCTTCTCAGTGACACTGTGTAGCGGGAACACGTTCTGCAACAAGTTGCAGGCGGCCTGTAACTGTGCTTGTAACAGCGGCGCACAGTGTGAAGGTAATCTCTTGGCTGCTAGAGGGCTTGTTCGGGCCCCCGCTGCTACTAGAGAATGCATCGCTTCTAGGAGATCGACTCGCGTTACCTCTACCTGTAGTTGTGAAGAAATTGAGTTATTTAGTAATAAGACTTTCAGATAAATTTGGAGTTAGTAGTCATTTTTATTTGAAATAGGTTACATTTTAATCGAACATTTTCAACAGACACATATTATTATTTTTCTAAATTAAAAAACCAGGGGTAGGGAATCGCCGGGAGTCGATTACGGACTCCCGGCCACCGTAGGCACGAGGTTGCGGGCGGCGAGCAATGGGTAGCTCGCCGCCCGGTAAGGACCAGGCTCGGATCGACGGCGCGTAGTGTTCCACGCGCGCCTCAAAGAGATGTCAGCAGCACTGAAGGGGTCTGCTAGGACCGATGCCTGCCGGGGTCGCGAGATTGTTCGAAAGAGATACCGTGACCCTGGCACATGGGCAACTGAAGGAACACGGGTGGGTTTTAGTCAGTAAAAGTCTGACACGCCCTCCCGCTCCGCCCAGAACGGGAGAAGTCATTTGATGATTTCCCATCCAAAAAAAAAAAAGGGATTAGGGAATAACTAGGTTTTCATGGTAAATATTTTCGACTTGATTCCCGTCTGAATTTGCACAATATTCAAGCCGTTTTTGGAAACTATGAAAAACTTGTTCATCATCATCATTTCAGCCGAAAGACGTCCACTGCTGGACATAGGCCTCCCCAAGCTCCGCCACTTCGACCGGTTTGTGCTTCCCGCATCTAGCGGATTCCAACTTGTTCAATTTTAGATAAAGAAATAATATAAATTCATATAGGTATACATATTATACTTATGGCAACTTCCCATTTGTCACCCTGTAAAAAAATGCTAGGATACATTAGACTTTCGATTTCACCAGAGGAGTAATTGCGTAACTTACTATCAGTAGGAATCGCTTTCATTTTGACAGTTCAACTACAACAACAAATACAAGGTCAAAACACGATGTTCCTTTGCTATTATTTTACCAGATAAAAAATTGTAGCAATACATTCTACTTACATTTTTAGCATCGATCATCAACGCGTGTTCACTTTCATAGACTTGAGGATATACTCGTCGCAGCGCTTTTAGTACTGCTTCAGAACATAATGCCCTTAGATCGGAACCTGAAAACATAACAATATTATTCCAATATTCGTATGGATACTTTCTAGTTTCACAAATGGAGTGCATGTTTTTCATTTTTCGATTGCTCATTGACATTATGTATACTATAAGTATATCTCTGCCTAACCATGCGAAGAAAACAGTCTTAACGTTTTATTATATTATTAACATGAGGTCAAAAAATTACTTCAAATAAAATTAATGATTGAAACACAACCCTTCAGCATAAGGCTTAATTTCATTGAATGAAATAAAATCACGCTGAATTGGAGTTGATTAAATTAAGCAGATCTAGTAGCCTATAAATTTTTCAACAGTTATAAAAATAACTACTGTTTCGTAGAAAAGTGCAATACCTACGCGATCAAAATGTATGGAACAGATTTTGTTTACCGCCTAAGGGACTACTCACACCATAGAGAATATAACCACTAGAGAGCGTATAGACCGATTTCTTCTAAGCACACGACTCACCATTGCGGGCCGGGGGACGAGGAAGAATGCGCGACTGCAATTGGTCAGTTCAAGGTCAAATTGCGTAGTATCCTATCGTTAGGGCTGCTGTACTTCATTGAGGGAAAATAGTCGATATCGATAAACATGAATTTCAACACTGTGATAAATATTTAATTAAAACCATAGAAATACTATTATATTTAATCAGAATCAATCAATTACAACCAACCGACCCGTACTGCGCCCGCGTGGTGGCCCACTTCCTCTCAAAGAGGAGGCATGTGTCCCAACTCCCAGCAGTGGGAACATTATAAGCTGATATATATACAGGGTTATTTGTAAAACACCGGCAACCTCTCAGGTCTATGTTACTAACATCATAATCAACAACTTTTGTTCTATGACTTTTAAAAATTCATCATATTTTAGTGCATCAGATTTTCATACAAAAATCGGCTGCCTGTAAATAGGTCAAGTTCAAGCGCCCCCGCCGCCCTAACCCCGCTCCCCTTGCTAATATACTATCGCTTTCTTTTGCTTCGCATAGACTCCGTAACATTTAGAGCGTTCAATTTAAATATTTTTATTTTTGTTTGAAAATCTGATGAACTAAAATATGATGAATTTTTAAAAGTCACAGAACAAAAGTTGTTGATTATGATGTTAGTAACATAGACCTGAGAGGTTGCCGGTGTTTTACAAATAACCCTGTATAATCAATTACAAAAAAAAAAACACGTATCCTGTTATTATTGATTTTTAAAATGAAATAATTTGATATATGTCAGGCCACTATCATATTCGACGAAATGGCAATCAGATGCGGTGTCGAATATTTTATCACAGTATGTGAATTGAATAATTAATTTTTATTTTCGATACGATTTTTAGCTATTAAAGGTAACAGCACAAAATTTTACGATAAAAATACAAAGGGAAAGTAAGGGATAGAAGCATTAGAATTGTCTCATAAAAGAACGAGACTTTTCCAAAAGACATCAACGCGCAAGACTCAACCGTGTGCTCGTATACCGATCACCATTTTAAATAGACCCCTACGCCGATTATAATTTCAATAAATCAAAAATACTTTTCGTACTGTTTCCTTTCCGATGAAAAGTTATGCCATCCTTTATGTAACTAGATGTCTTGGAATGTTTCCCACACCACTGCACCGGGCATGAAGGCATTTTGATGAGTTATAATTGCAGAAAAAGTTATATTATTTGCATTAATTTAGCGTGCACAGAGGTCTAACAATTGGTCACAATTAAAATGGTTACTAGGACCGTAGCCTATGCATAGGCGACAAAATACTAATAGTTTTCGAGCGTCGGGGCACTGTATGCGCAGTCAAGTGGTTATATAGTCTTTGACTCACACTTATTCAGCTTTCTATTCGCGTCCGTTCAGCTGAACGGACGCGTACGCGTCTCCATACAATTGTTTTCTATGGGTAAAAGCTGAATAGAGCTGAATAAGTGTGCATAGTCCCCAATCTATACTAATATTATAAAGCTGAAGAGTTTGAACGCGGTAATCTCAGGAACTAATAGTCCGAATTGAAAAAATATTTTTGTGTAAGGTAGTTTATTTATCGAGGAAGGCTATATAACATCACGCTACAACTAAGAGGAGCGGAGCAGTAATGAAAAATGTTGCAAAAACGGGGAAAATGGCACGGGTAGGCGATTCGACGCGACGGGAAGGGTCGGGGGAACAAGAAATTTAACGCGGACGAAGTCGCGGGCAGTAGCTATAAATTCATATATTCATATGATTGTAGTGTAGACCCCTCGGTCTACACTACAATCATATGCTGAATTCATGGTTACATTTCGAGCACAGGTTAAAATTTTATCCTGTAATATTTTTCGGCGATTCTTACCTCCGTAGCCTCCAGTGACTTCCGCCAGATAGTCCAGGGTGTCCTCGCTAGGTCTGGGCTGCCAGTCCTTCGTGTAAATGTCCAGTATGTCGCGCCTGGCGCTGGAGTGTGGCGGAGGGAAGTGTAGCTCCCGGTCGAACCTCCCCGCGCGACGGAGTGCCGGGTCCACGGCGTCCAGGCGGTTAGTCGCGCCGATTATCACCACTTCGCCTCTGGGAATAGAGGTGGTTATTGAGTGGCAAGTTTTGTATGATGGTCGAATTAAGCAATCACGCATTTTATCGACCTCTGCTCCATTTTGAATGTGTAAGGAAAGTGAATAAAGTTAAAGCTAAGTTTAAAAAGTGGAAAAATAGAAGTAGGTACTTAAAAGGCCAATCCTTTTAAGTTGATGAAGTTGCAGATAAAATTTAATCAAAGGATCGTCGTATCGAAACGGCTGAACCGATTTTAATATAACATGTATCCCCCCCCCCCCCGCTTGAAAGCCTACTTTTAAATTAATAAAAAACTGCGCTCACATCAGTTCATCCGTTAAAGAGCTACAGTATAGCTAAGTTTGACTAAACTTACAACACCCCTCTTTTTGCTTCGAGGGTTACAAACCAACAATACAATTTTTATATGGTACTTTTCTTTAAAAATAATATGGTTGTGTTCCCTCAAAAGAACGAAAGAGCTCCGCCATTAATTACGATAAAGGTTGCGTTGTAAAATACTATTAAAATATCTCTTTGAAGGGACAGTTTAAATTTAGTCGAACCCTTTTATTTCCGCCAGGTTAACTTTAAACTTCATGACACAAGACACAAGGTTCATGTTAGATCACACATTACCATATAATAAGTATACAATACACACCTATCACACAGCCCGTCCATCTCAGCCAACAGTGTTCCAACGACACTAGTATGTACTTGTTCTTGACGGACACTCCGCACCGGCGCCAGCGCATCGATCTCGTCGAAGAATATTATTGACGGCTTCATTTTATTCGCCTGGTATTTGAAAAACGATTAAAATTAACTGTCGTTTTCCTATTTTGGATGCATTTTTTGTCTATAAAGTAAATAATGGGCCGTCTTCATTATTTATAGTCCGACTTCGCCTACTTCAGGACATAGCATAAGTCACAATGAAAGCTGGATTTCGCAACTTTTTCATATTAATCATCATCTGCCTACAGCAGTCCAACGCTGGACATAGGCCTCTTTGTTTGCTCGCCTCTACCAGCTACTACCAGCCACCCTGACGATGATCGTCGCTCCACCTAACCTGAGGGCGTCCTACCTTACGTTTGCCGATTCGCGGTCACCCCAACGGCTATAGGTTCCACGACTAAAAAGACCGGCCCATTGACATTTTATATTGTTCATGTAAAAAACTGTAATTTCCTAAAGCAACATGGCACGTAAAAAACGCATATCAAATAAAGCAAAAACAAATCTAACATCAAATCACCTGTTGGAACAGTAACTTCAAGTGCCTCTCGCTCTCTCCTACCCACTTCTTCAGACAATCAGCTCCCTTCCTCATGAAGAATGCGACCTTCCTTCCACCAACTAACGTGCATTCGTTGGCTAAAGCCCTCGCTAGCAAGGTCTTGCCTGTTCCAGGAGGTCCGTGGAATAAAACGCCTTTGGCTGGTCGCGTCTTGAATTTTTGGAATAAGTCGGGGTACATCAGAGGAAAAAGTACCATTTCTCGGAGACATTTTATGTGCTCTTCTAAGCCTCCGACCTGAAAGTAATTTTTCAATCGGAATGGTTTTTTGGACAATATCATATGAGAAAAAAGATTATGAAATTATGTATGTAGTAATACAATTACCGTGCCTCGAAAACACGTTAAGGCGTTGGTCCCGGTTGTCATCCCGGTACGGGTCAGAAGCCCGACCAACCAGTATTACCAAGGAGTATTGTATTACTCAGTAACTGGGTTAAATAAGATCATCTGACCCTGACTGTCATCAGCATCACACACTGGTGTGCATATACTGACATGGGCCTCTGGAATTACACGCTAATTAGCCTGATTTTAGGCCTCTCCCAGCTGTTTTCAGTCCCCTCGCGATATTGCTGCTGTTTTGTGACATGTTTTCATAATTAAACCATGAATACGTTACAGAAAAACGGGCACATTGAGACCACGTTCGCACGAATGTAAAAATATTGAGGCTAGATTTTTCATCCCAGCGCGTCGAATAAGCACTGTTCGATTTTCAACTCTCAGCGCAAAGCAGAGCGTTGCAAATCTAATGGGCGAAAAGATCCCACCGCGAATCATGTTAGAAGGGGTGTAAGTAGTAGAATAACTATGTACTCACCGAAGTAAATCTAACGCTACCATCAACTTCAACAGGTTGGATATCTCTCAATGCTCTGTCCGTTTTCTTATCATCCATTGACTTCGACTTTTGTCTAAAAACAAAGGCAATAATAAATCAAACAATTTTTTTTTTTTTTATAAAACGAACCCGCACTGAGCCGGCGTGACGGATTATGACGACCCACTCCCTATCACAAAGAGGAGGGCTGTGTCCCAGATATAGAAACAATTTAACTTGAAATAAATCATTGGGAATATTTTAACAAAAATTTTAGAGAAAATACATCCCGAATTTCGGCCATGGTGACCAATCTCAGCGGAGACCAGCCTTCAGTACGGGAGATATAATAATACCAAAGTGTGTGCGCAGACACCGGAGCACTCTCTTCCCTCACTCTCATAGTCCGTTAAGCTGTTGGTCCTGCGCCTGATTTCTCTCCAGCCGTATCGGATTGCCGTCCAATCGGACTATATAACCTATACATAAACACGCACGACAAACATTACCCTTTTTTTGCATTTCGGTAATATCTTTATTATATATACTGCAAAAAACTGGCCAAGTGCGAGTCGGACTCGCGCACCGAGGGTTCCGTACAAACCTGCAGGTATTCACGGTTTATGCATAAGGTTTATGATTTTTTTTTTTTTTTTTTAATTTAATTTTATATTTGAATTGACTGAATGAAAGGTAAATTGTGGTTTACGATTTAAGGCTCGTTCAGACTAGCGCGACGCGACGGTTGCGCGCGATTTATGACGTATTAAAAAAATACTACTTACTAGATCTCGTTTAAACCAATTTTCGGTGGAAGTTTACATGGTAAAGTACATCATATATTTTTTTTAGTTTTATCATTCCCTTATTTTAGAAGTTACAGGGGGGGGACACATTTTACGACTTTGCAAGTGTCTCTCGCGCAAACTGTTCAGTTTAGAAAAAAATGATATTAGAAACCTCAATATAATTTTTGAAGACCTATCCATAGATACCCCACACGTATGGGTTCGATGAAATTTTTTTTTTTTTTTTGAGTTTCTGTTCTATGTATATTGTGTAAATATTATTGTGTTTTTTTTATTTTTGTGTGAAAATCTTAATGCGGTTCACAGAATACATCTACTTACCAAGTTTCAACAGCATAGTTCTTATAGTTTCGGAAAAAAAGGCTGTGTCATACTCGGACAGACAGACAGACAGACATGACGAATCTATAAGGGTTCCGTTTTTTGCCATTTGGCAACGGAACCCTAAAAAGGATCATGTTGGTCGGGCGTTTTAACAATGGGCTCCACGCGTTTTTCCGCTAGTGCCATTTTGTAATTACAATTTTGTTTCCCAAGGTTAGGTATAAGGACAATATTCCTTTATTTCAACAGCCTAAATAAATTTAATAGTGACTAACCTGCCCTTCGTCTTATTTTTCATAGACACATTAAGATCCTCTTCCGTATCTGAGCTAGAAGTACTACTACTAGTTGAACTGGACGGCGATTGTGCTGCAAGGAAAGGAAAATAACCTTGTATTTCATACTATGTTAAAGTAAAATCAACTTTATTGTGAGGGATATAAGACTTACATCTGATTGTCTTTCTACGCAGTATTTTTGGCTTCCTCTCTCTCAGACAGTATGGCTTCTTTCTGATTGTGAATGTTTTCGCTGTAAACAGAAATATGTGATACTTTCAAATATGAGTACAGACATAAGGATTAGCATCATCATTTCAGCCGATAGACGTCCACTGCTGGGCATATGCCTCCCCGGAACACCGCCACGTCGACCGCTTTTCTTCTTTTGCTTCTCCGCATACAGCAGTTTCCTGCGGCCTTCACCAGGTCATCGGCACATCTTGTGGGAGGCCGTCCCACGCTACCACTTCCGGAATATAAGAATATCCAGAAAAAAATGTTATCTACTGCCAATTGGTTGAAAACAGACACTTCTCCAATAACTAGCTCGCTATGTTGTTAACGCTTTGATTAAAATAAAACTAATAGATATGTAACGTTCTTACGTTAGGTATTCAAACAGTGACTCTTATACGTACACAGACACATTTACTCACACAAACAATCGTTATTATTACACGCCAACAAAGAAAGAGATAGAATAATGCACAAAGGTGGCTTGCGACCAAGACGGAGCATCAACGCTCTTCGTATTATTTCGTTAGAAACGCACGTCACGCCGAGCGACGACGGCGGCGACGCGGCGCCCTGTTCTAGCCGGACGTGTCGCACACTAACGCATTGTATGTTTCTATCCCGCTCTACAAAATGGCGAACAAATTCGAACGGGTACAAATTTATTTAATAAAATCTTTAAAAAATAATAAGAAAAATGTACTTATGAGTGAAATGTGATGCCGAGTGATTTATTTTTCTTTTAGAGTGATTCATGCACCCAGTGAAGGCACACGAAGACATTGTTTTTCTTTTTAGTGCGTTACTAGCGTATTGGAATATACACGCACGCACGTCTCAATCGAAAGCTAGTCGTATTGCGACTGAGAACAATTAGGCCCCCGGGGCCTAATTTATGCGGTCCATGCGCTATCGTCTAGTGACACATCTTCCGCTAGTTTTATTTTAATCTAAGTGTTAACGCTATTCTTATTTAGGCCCAAAACGTAACGCGTGCAATGCCATGCCCTGTGTTTTAGCCGAACCGTGTCGTGCGAGTACGCTATCGGAAACGTTCTTAATCTCTTGTAGTTCAACACATAAAGTCTCGAAATAATTTGATTTGATTTATTCATCTTTCCAACTTTCTTCGAAACTTTAAGGTGAATGCTTCAACCAGCCCGCAAAATTCAAATTTTCTTACGTTTTTTGCAATTTGCAGGCCAGTGCTAGGTTGTATGTTGATTAAAATATTATTCGCGCCTGTAAGACATATCTAGTTACAAAATTATAATCATCAAAATCATCAATATAACGCTCTAAGTTCATAAAGCTGTGTAATGTGGGATGACTTTTTCCGGTTTTTTTTTGTTCCTAGGCCTTTATGAACTTGGCGATTTTGATGATTATAATTCTGTAACTACATACGTCTTTCAGGCGCGAATAATATTTTAATCAACATGCAACCTAGCACTGGCCTGCAAATTGCAAAAAACGCAAGAAATTTTGAATTTCGCGGGCTGGTTTGGAGCATTCACCTTAAATGAGACTGATATGTACATCACCTAAGGTAATTAAACGACTTATGTGTGTTGGTTTTTGAAAATTCGTAAAAAAAAAATATCTCATCATCATATTTTATTTTATTTTATTCCATTAATTTTCGATATCGATACCCAACACGTCAGTAAAGTATTGTAAGCTAATTGAATTTGACCAAATGAATAAAAACCAAGTGTGTGTCGAACATGGGTCCGACACGCACTTGGCCTGTTTTTATATAGGGTCCAGGTCCGATTTTAATATGTAATAATATTGTCCCTCACAATAAAGGGTTCCGTACTTGGATGAATTTATTCCAAGAAAACTTTTGTAGTTTGTTTTTATTTTCTCATTTATCGATATCGATATACGTGCTGTGAGACCTTGATTCCTGGCAAATTTCATGATTATAAGTCAACCAGAACTACCCTATAACTTTTGATTATTTGCGAGTATCAAAACCTACGCATTTCATATTAATTTTAATTTGATACCTTCCAAAAACAACAAAAAGTGTCTTGGGACAGATGGACAACGTAGTTATCCTATAAGGGTTTCAGTTTATCGTTTTGAACTCCGGAACCTTAAAAAAGCAAGCAATCCGGATGAATGGATGTTATGGATTACGAATTTTGAATTTGATTTATTTAATTTGTGTGCTGATGTTGTATTAATATTTTATTTATTCGTTTGATTTTATTTATGAGTGACTTTGTATTTATGTTTCCATTATATTAAAGTGGTTCTCCAATATGGGTTATGTTACCTGAAATAAACGATTTTATTTTATTACCTCTTGATCTGGTGTCGTCTTGTGCGATCTGCACGAAGGCCGGCTTGGGTTTGCGCGTACGTTTGGAGCGACGCGGCGCGCGGCTCAGCGTCAACTCGCTGCCAGACTCCGACGACGACGACTCTGATATCCAATGTTTTGCTCATTATAATCTTAAGAAAATGTACTAAATCATCAGTCATTAACTCATCATGATTAGAAATAATATAAAAAATAATTTAAAAAACACGCTTTCATAGAAAACCAAACGAAAAAGTAGAAAATAATGAAAAAAAACGTGGGGTAGGTGCTTTTTGAGGAGTTTTTAATTGATATCAAGTTTTTTTAAACTATTTCCTATTTTTTAGTTCGGCTAGCTACAAAACCGGGTATTCGTTTTCTTTTCTTTTTTTGATGTCCCGGTGATCCTGGTCAGGATAATCGCATAAAGTTATGAAATTATTGTATTGTCATCGATCCTTGATAAGTGTGCGAAGTTTCAAATTAATTCGACGTTTTGAAGGCGGTGTAAATAATCTGCCAGGGTCGCGAGATTGTTCGAAAGAAATACCGTGACCCTGGCACATGGGCAACTGAGGGAACACGGGTGGGTTTTAGTCAGTAAAAGTCTGACACGCCCTCCCGCTCCGCCCAGGGCGGGAGAAGTCATTTGATGATTTCCCATCCAGAAAAAAAAGGGGGTGTAAATCACGTTCAAAAGTTCCGTTACATCAATACATACCAAGCTATTAAAATCCTGTTAAAAATATCGGTGGTCGAACTACTGTGCTTAGACCATCAGCATCATCATTTCAGCGGAAAAACGTCAACTGCTAGACATAGACCTCCCCCAATATGGAGGGTTTGCCATTATCGCCACTCTTGGCAGGCGGGTCAGCGATGCGAGTATGGTGGTAAAATGCATAGAGAACGCTGCTGCCCATTCTCTAATTAATTCCTTAATCGCCTCTTAAGACACCAAGGGGAAATGGGGTAGCGCTATTCTTTACGTCCGACATCACACGGAATGTGAGTTAGATATTCGTTGCTAAATTACTGTGAAACACAATAGTGCTTAACTACCTACCTGCGAGCTATAGTCACCTATGAAAGGTACTCCAAAAGGAAAAGAAATGGAGGGCTCCATCGGTGGAAATATTGCTTAGCAATAAATTTAGTTTCATAATAACAGAGGGGTAATTGCGGAACTTTTTATAGGCAGGAATTGGTTTAATATTCATAGTTGAACAACATTCATTGCGTTATTTACGTTGCTGAGCCGACAATTTATTCGAGCAAATGACGCAATGGTTTAGAAATAATCTTCAATCCCATTCAGATTCTGATAAATTGTGCGTTTCGCAATTAGGGTGCAGGTTTACAAGTTGATTAGATCTAGCCAGCCAGATCTAGCTAGATTAGATAGCCTTGTTCATTGTTTACTAAAATTTAGTGCCAAAGTGCTCACATAATTATTTTAAAAACAAAATTACTAAGTAGCCGAAAGAAACTTAAAATACTCGTATTTATTTACATTACAAACAATAACAAACCTATTGACAATGGCGTGTCATGATTGACGTTTGTTTTTTTCGTCAATTCTGCAAGAAGTATCGTCCCGAGGATTAATAAATCTTGTTTTATTAAGGTCTCATTTCACTGTATTTTTTATCACAGTTATTTTTCCCAGATACATGGACAGATAGTCTATTATTTACCTCTGATATTAACTGACTTATTACTACTGGCAGCAACTCGAAAGCAACATTATTGTACTGAGAACAAAGATCACTTTGATTTTGACAGTGACGTAAAATAAGAGGTAAAATAAGTGGGAACGGACTGTACATGTTTAGACGCAGGTCGAAAGGAAATGTTTTCAATTAAATAAGATAGTAATTACCAGTTTCTTGTTGACTGTCTCCCTTCTTAGCTTGTCTGCCGCGAACAACCTTTCTTCTACTTCTTGTGGTAGCTTGATTGCTGCAAATTAAACAAAATCATAAATAGGTAGGGCAGGTTTGGTAAAAAATAAACGTCGTTGACACCTGCCTACCAATGTATTCAAATTACCGTTTTGACCGTGCTAGCGACACTTTCTTTACATTTTTTTTTCGTATCGTTTTGAAATATATACATTGGAAGGCGACAGACTACAGTAAGTAATATTAGTAGCACGGCGCGATCGATCAAGTCACGCTACGCTTTTCGCAATTGGTCCGTAGATGGGTGAGCATCTTTACATACCAAGAGCCCTCCGTACCCCGGAAAGTAGGTTAAGCCGTTGGCCCAGCCAGGGTCGCGAGATTGTTCGAAAGAGATACCGTAACCCTGGCACATGGGCAACTAAAGGAACACGGGTGGGTTAGGTTTTGTCAGTAAAAGTCTAACAAGCCCTCCCGCTCCGCCCAGAGTGGGAGAAATCATTTGATGATTTCCCATCCAAAAAAAAAAAGCCATTGGCCCTGGCAATCATTCGTGGATTTTTTTTTGACAGTCATTACGGGTAGTTAGAAGCCCGAAAGTCACAACCAGTCTCCCGTTACTAAAGGCTTATAGTATTACCCACTGACTGGGTTATGAAGGTCATATAGACAGTCACTCCATGTAAAATACTGGTATTCAGCTGCATCCGGTTATACCAGAAGCCCTAATATAATTGGGAAAAGGCTAGGCAGATTGACCCAGTGGACCCCAGGTAATCCGGCATGTCTATTATTATTGAATATTTTTTGACAGTCTTCGCTAATGTAGATAATGCATTACTGAACGGGAAATGGATCTGTAATTTATCGGATTACACGGTACTCTTTGTAAAAAAATCCGGACTATAGGGGTTATTCTTAGACAGTACTCTATAATCCGACAAATTCGATGGTCCGACACTGCCCTGCAAAATGTTTGTCGGATTACCGATGGTCCACTGTATATCTAAAACTTGGTACTGCAAGAATAAGAAATGATGCCTCTATATTCGCCAGCCTATAGCCATAGTAAATGGTTTGCTGTCATTATTGGAAACCAATTATTAACTGAAGAAAAATGGTGGTGTTTTTCAAGTTTCCACATCTTTGCTTATAGGGTTCCGTACCCAACAGGTGATGGGACCTTAATACTTATGTTAGTCAGAGGGCTATAACTCATCAAACGGAATAGGAAGACATTTTAAATTTTCACAGCGCGAGTATTTCTACTGTCGCTATAAAAACGAATAATAAAAATAATGTTAATAAAAATTAAAGCGGTCTCCATACAAGTAATGTGTTTCTTGCGACTTTCTTATACGGCAGCACGCGTAGCATGACCCACCGTAGAAGTGGGTTTTGTCGACGGAAGAATAGATAAAATTACAGATTGTAGAAAGATTAAAGACAAAATTAAAGATTGTAGAAAGATTTCTACCGTTTTATGCTGGCGTAGCATGACAATTCTACCTCTATTCTACCAAGAATAGACAAAACCCATTTCTACGTTGGTCATGCTACGCGTGCAGCATTAGATTAGAAACCTTTGTGTACGATTCTGATTCGCACTTAGCTGGTTTTTATATCATATTGGCCTTTTATAAGAATGCATGGTAATCAGCAATCGACCCCAGCAGTCAAACATACCTCTCACTATCCTGACCCAGTATCGGCTGTTCTCCTTCTTGCTTAACTTCCTTATCATCCTTATCGTCCCCCTTCTCATTAGCAGGAACTTCTACCTCCATCTTGTCATTTTCTTTCTTGTCTTCTGCTGGTTTCTTCTCGATGACCGTCTGGTTGTTATCCTCGTCGGAATCCGATTCAGTGGCATCCTGCACATAGCGATATAAAACAATATTTGTGGATTATAATATATTGTTTTTTTTTTTATTATATTTTCTTTTAACCTAAGAATTTGATGTTTATAATTGAGGCCATCAGCGCAAAAGTGGCCTACACAGAGTACATTATTTGTGGCCTAAGCTTGAGATAGGCAATTTAGGGTTAGGCCGCTTTTGCGCTGACAGCCTCAATTATGATAATGATATAATAATTTGAGGTTGGCGCGATACCTAGGTCCCTAATTTTAATGATTTTTCAACGCAATTTTTTTAATTTGTAAATAGTTTTAGTTAATTAAGGTTCTAAGTAGTAATTTAAAGATTTTGAGAACCCATTTTAAAAAAAAAGTCTAATAGAAACTAGCTGCTAATTTCTCGCGGACGAATTTGCCGGCCTCGTCCGAGTGAAGTTTTTTGTCCCTTACCCCGTCCAATCGCAACACCTACTCGCCCTTTTACTTCACTTAGCGTTCTTTCTGATTTGTCTGGATTTACTCAGCTCCTGAGGGTCCTAGCGTTATGTTAAGTAGCCTATAGGCTTCGTTAATAATTAGGCTATCAGATTTTTTCAAATACTACTAGTAGTTCCAGAGATTAGCGCGTTCATACAAACAAACAAACAAGAGCTCTTTAACTTTATTATTAGTATAGATACATTTCTATCAGTCGTCCTCTCAGGCACTATGCCACGTTATTCACAAATTTTGCGTATTGAAATAAGAACTAAAGTGTGTGAAAGTAAAAACTATGCACAGACGAGTAAGTAGAACTTACATTAGTTTTTTTATTGTTGAACCTAGCAGAAGTTCTTCTCTGTCGGGATAGTTGAGTGTCTTCGTCCGTGTTGGTAGGGGGGTGACTACGGTTCTGTGAAAGATAAAATATTCACGATTCGGAGCCCAACCATATCAAAGAGAGTTTACCGCTGCAAGTATTCAATACTATAACATATAATACTTTACGTCGAACCAAAAATGAGGCAGAGATTCGAAAGATGTGCCTGTATGTGTTTCTAAAATGTATAGTATTGTACGCTACTTAAAGTTCATATTTCAATCCTGCTTTAAAGCTTTGCTTTTAAAGAATTACTCACCAGCTGCTTCTTACTGGCGACTCTCGCGACCCTGGCTTCATCAGCCGAAGAGAATTCGTCTGAGGAGCTAGAGCCCGGGAAGCCGTACAGGTCGGGATAGCCCTTCACTTTGAGCTCGTTGGTAATCCAGCTCTCGTTGAAGTTGTGATGCAGGAGCTTGCGCTTGCGACAGCTGCGACGAACATCTGGGAAAGATGATAAGGTATTTGAGTGTTGTCACGGTGTTGCTGGTAGGTACTTTTGACGAGAACAACCTCTTCGTCCCCTTACCAAGCTAAACGATTTCCTTTCAAATTTATTAGTCACTGGCACCACTGTCAAACTTCCCCTTATATACTCATTTCTCACTTTATCCATCTTCATCACTCCACACACAAGATTCTCATCTTTATTGCCTGCTTTTGCATCCGTCTTCTACTTTACATTTTTGTAATTTCAATACAAAAAGTACGACAGGAATCTATACTATTATAATATAATAAAGCTGAGGAGTTTGTTTGATTGATTGAACGTTGGGTAGCCTAATTATTGAGGAAGGCTATAGGCTATATAACATCACGCTACAATAAAAAGGAGCGGAGCAGCAACGAAAAATTGACGAAAAGTGGCAAACAATTCGATGCGACGGGAAGGGTCAGGGGAGCAAAAATTTGACGCGGACGAAGTGGCGGGGAGAAGCTAGTATTGTAAATACCCAATGTATGAATAATTTCGAGATATGTATTTACAAAGATGGAGGATCTTGATACAATTATTTTTGTTGCATAGTTTATGTTATAGCGTCAGGAGTCGAAATTATCTGGATGTAAAAACAGGAATTATAGTATCACTAGCTTCTGTTTTGAGTTCTTTTTGACTTTATGCTGGGCCCTTAAGGTTCGCAGCGTGATGTTAAATAACCTTCTTCGAGAACTGGGCAATCAAATCCACACTATCCACACTGATAATATTATAAATGCAAAAGTAACTCTGTCTGTCTCGCTTTCCTGCTAAAACTATAGAACCGATTTGAATGAAAGGAGACGGGCATTTCTGGGCCAAAATGTAATAAGTGGAGAAATGGTTTTAAAAAAAGCTTATATTTTTCTATATCAAAATCTGAAAAATCAACTCAATTCACAATCTGGAAAATGAGAAATCCTAAAATTAAGTTAAGGTTCCCAAGTAAATGGAATATCGATTAAATTATAATCGATTAACGTTCATACTATTTAAGAAGATGCCTTCACCAGATGATTAATTCAATTAAAATAATTAAATCTATTAGAAATAACATACTGCACAGCTTAAACCAATAAAATATTTATATAATTTACATAAATTGATCCACGTTTGTTAATCGATTAATGTATGTTTAGTCTGTGCTAACTCTGACATGACATGCATGACATAACGCTGACACTCACTCGTTTCATATTGTTTATTGCATGTGCGTATCGTGTTTCCACCCATAGTTTTACTGATGTTTCCTTAACCCCTGCTTTCATTCTACGGACTTCGGAGCTACTTTCTTGTATGACCCTTGCCTTGCCACCATACCCAACACGGAGAACCCCGCTTAAACGTTGGACTTGGACTTGTCATTTTGGATTCTACGAACAGCCTACCGATTGGAAAGCGATACCATGGATCGTTGTGTAAATTGTCGCATAGCGACTAATCTCTGTAACACAACAGATCGTCGAGATTTGGATGACGAAATGATATTAGCAGTAATTCGTCAATGGCGTACACCACAATCTGTAAGTACTTACTCACTTCTTGTTTACCTCACCAACGTCTACCACGCTGGCTTGCAATCTTTACAATATTTTTTCCTTCACCATTATACTAACAAAATAATAATAAAAAATAAAAGGTCAGTGGGTTGTTTTAGGGGCAACATTCTTATTTCTAGTAGCATAATAACAACCTTAGGTACAATGAGTTATATGTACGTATAAAAAACAAACAAATAAGATCTCATATCAAACGTAAATGGTTGTTTGGTTGTTAGGGAGTAATTCACACTGACCTCTGTACTACATCATAGTATAAACTATCACGGTAGGACAGTATTCCTCGCTCTCCAATAATCACACATGTTTTCAGTGAACATAATATTTGAGATATTTAGCAGGTAGTTCGGTATTAATTAATATAATAAAGTATAGGTAAACATTTAAAACGCCCATGTAGATACATTATATAGAACTAAGTAACTATCGGACCAAGATTTTTCAAAAGTACTTAATCATGTTATCTGTTATTAACCACTTTTTACATCTTTCAGGTAAAATGCAGTGACCATGTTTGCCAAGATTGCTGGTAGTTGGATCAAAGACCACCTCTTGTTATGAAAATAATATGGTACCTTAGTTGGGCTAGGTACCAAGATAATATAGTACCACCTGCACAGTTTCTAGATGACAATTTAATCATAATTGAAGATAAATAAAAAATATTACTAAAGAACATTTTTATTTTCTCTCCCTCACTCTAGAAATACCTATATAAATTATCATCTGCTTAGCCTTTCCCCAATTATGTTGACGTCGGCGTCCTGTCTAACCGGATGCAGCTGAGTACCAGTATTTTACACGGAGTGACTGCCTATCTGAGTTCCACAATCCAGTTACTGGGTAATATGATATCCCTTGGTAAGACTTGTTGTCAGACTGGGCTTCTGATGACCCGTAACGACTGTCTAAGATCTACGAAAGATAGCTGGGGCCAACGGCTTAACATGCTTTCCGAGGCACGGAAGGGTCTTGGTATGTAAAGATGGTCACCCATCCACGGACCAACCGCGGCAAGCGTAGCTTAACCTGATCGGTTAACCCGTGCGGCTGTTATTACTTAGCCACCAGCCCTTCTATTGATTAAGAATAAGGAGAATAGTAAAGAATAGCACCACCCTATTTCTTCCTGTGGATGTCGTAAGAGGCGACTAAGGGACTTAGAATTGGAAACAGCGTTCTCTATGCATTTTGCGACCACACTGCGATCGCCAACCCGCCTGCTAAGCGTTGCGATTATGGCAAACCCCCCCGAATCGGGGAAGACTTATGACCAGCAGTGAACGTCTTTCGGCTAAAATGATGATGATGATGATGAATTATAATAATATTCTTTATATTTAACACCCCAACTGTAATTTAAAGAATGAGAATCGTACTTCAAAAATCAGCTGTTAAGTGTAGATTGTTACGTAACCTCACTTTTCCTAAATCTTATTTAACTCGGTTCTCAGATTGCCGAAACCTGCAAAATTTTCAGTGATTGTTTAATAATATAGTACCTATTAATAGACACCAATTTCATCTTTTTACATCCAGGCCCAAGATTGTATGAAAGCGTATCCGTCTCCTTTGGTACACAGATAGTTTAGAGCCTGAGAAAGGACATAGGCTATTTTTTATTGCGGAAAAGGGCTTTTAAGGGGTTGAAAGGGAGGATGAAAGGTTGTAGGGAAGTATTGTCATTTTTAAAACTAGAATGATGAAACTTTTTTATTCGGCTTTTATTACATAATTTATATTTATGAATTATATTTAGCAGTGGCGTGCACAGGGTTTTATGATCGGGTAGGCAGTTCAAAAAAAAAAAAAACGTCTTTTGTAATTGCTCAAGTTAGTGAAGAGAAACTCACTAGGTGGTTTAAAAGTTTGAAATGGCGATTTCCTGATAATGCTAATAAATGATTTCGGCCACCTCAAATATCTGATCCAGGTGAGTGATAGTTGAAAAAGGCCCTTCATGTGATTCGTATATGTAAATATATTTAATAGGTAAATTTAGTACGGGTAACAGCAAAAATAATAAAGTAAACAAACTCATTTATAAATGACATAAACGCGCCTACCTTTTTTTTTAATATGATTTTGAACCATCGTCATAAAAAGTTGGTATGCGTCTTCATTCGACCAATAATTCTTTTTCCGTCGAAAGCACAGAAAGATGTGTAGGTACTTGTTGTTGACTTTGTGTGTTTGTTAAATAGGTACGTAAGAATCCGTTTTAATGAAAAACTTCTTCGTAATACTTCTCTCAATACGATAATTACCAAAATCTTTGAGCAAGCCGTGGGATAATAATCATGTAAATCTGCAAATCCCGAACAATTCCACACTGTACTCGAACTACTAAACTAGCAAGGAAAAAAAATATTTTAATGTGTGTAAACAACAACATAGCCGGTTTTAGTTGCTTAATTATTACTATGAAACTTAGGTACGAGTTGCATTACCTCTTTGCTGGGTTATAATTCTCGTTACTCAGGTACACATTTCCATTTAGATACACTTTTTAACAAACACACATTTTCAACACAAACCTCACAATCGAACAACATTTTGAAAAAACAAACAAACAGCGTAGTAAGTAAAAATTAAAACAATTCAAAAAACTAATTGAAATAAGCAACAAATCTACCTAATATTAACGTTTGTAAATGAATTAATCACAAGAAAACTCAATCAAAATAAAAACATAAAACAGCGCGCTTCACATGTACGAAATCAATATGGATCCTTTCGTAAACAAACAATTTCTAAATTTTGATAACTAAAACGTTGACAAATAAAATTGCATCATTGCAAATCGTAATGTTGCTGAGGCTACGTACATATTCAACTTGATCGCATAATACTCACAGCGCGCTGTGATAATACTCACCAATCACAGGCGTCCATGCGCCAATATTGAATGGCGCAGAGACGCCTGTGATTGGTTATCCTGCGGCAGGACTTCGCTTTATGTGTGCAATGTATAGACACGAAAATGTAGAAGAAATTACCACTACATGCGTACAATTATGAATGAAATAAAGACACGATCGTTCGCTGCCTGCTTACGTTTCGATCTGTTATGAATGCGTTGCCGTAGTAAAAAGAACGATATGAACGTTGCTATTATATTTACATTAGGCGTTTAAACTTTTTGAATGGTTTTATTACTTACTGTTAGTATAATTCTTTTATTTTTGAAATATTAGTAACTAGTCCTTATCTAGGGTCTAGACCCTAGGGTCTGCAGTGTCTTTTTGCCTATATGGACTGCACGCCACTGATATTTAGTTTGTTAAATTTTTACCCTTAAGGGGGTAAAATAACAATAGGGAATAGGGGATGAAAGTTTGTACGAAAAGGGGAATGACAAGAATCGGCGGAACTACTGGTCGGAATTAAAAAAATATTTTTGTGTTGGGTAGCCCATTTATTTAGGAACGTTATATAACATCACGCTACGGTGAAAAGGAGCGGAGCAGCAAACGAAAAATGGACGAAAACTGGCAGGCAATTCGATGCGACGGGAAGAGGAGCGAAAATTTGACGCGGACGAAGTCGCGGGTAGAAACTAGTGTGAAATATTTTCTCAAATCCGATCGTAGTTCCAGAGATTGGCGCGATTAAACAAACAAACTCTTCAGCTATATAATGAGTAGAGTATAGATTACAAACTACTTACTCTCCTGTATAGGTTTGTCCTCACTATCCTCCATGTAGTTCTTCCTGGGACCGCGACTGCGCCGGATCTTCACACTTCGGTTAGTGGTGTCATTCCCATCGGCGAAGAACACTCGTACTTGTCTGGATCTAAAAATATAAAATTAAAAAATATTATTAACTGTGTTTGAACCAGCTATTATCTGTTTATTGTATTTGGAACACCATCGCAGCAGACCGCGATAACATAGTACATACCAGAAGCAGACAAAAAAATGTTTGAAAATCAATGGCGATAAGTGGATTGGGGTCTAACCGCGAACATCCGTGGCGTGTCACCGACTTGGAATGTTCTTTCGCGCCCTGCTCTGGCGCTTTCCCCTTATGTATTCTGTTTGGGCTGTAGCGCAACGCGGATGTGTGCAGCTAGAAGAACCATATGATGAAAGTAAAGCTTACCTTCTAGAATACTTTCTGGTTTCTGGTTCTGTGTCACTTTCGGGAAACACGATCCGAGGCATCTTGATGGTGCGAAGACGGCGGCTATCTGCAATGTTTGTAAATCAATAACGGCTAGACTAGGCGAAAAGAACGATACTGTGTTATACGTCAATATTGGCGGCGCTAATTGCGATATATTCCCCTCAGTCATAATTTTTATATCCCTTTATAATTGACCCTAGTCGTAATGAGAACTGCACGATTGCTTTAAGTACCCCCTATTGACCGCACTTTACTACTAAAGCAACCAAGCAAACACTGGAGTTTTCTAGCTAGTCATGGAAGATTTCCAAGTCGCCAGGTGGGAAAAAAGTCCTGAACGTTATACTACATAATCTACCTATGTTACCCTAAGTGAAATAGTCAGGAACATCAAGGCGTTGCTGGCCACGAGGAGCTGGGGTGGATCGAATAACCGATTTCCCATCCGTACGCAAAATACGTGCTCAGACGTGGAGTTGCGGACACCAGCCCGTTCTACCTATTACGTATCTGCCTATGTTACTGGAACACAGAAGCTTTTCGAGAGAATGGGCTGTAATGTACCAGGACGGCCTAGTACGTGTTGGTAAATGTCACTTACAACTCGTCGTCGCAGCCACTACCACTGGTCAGCGACTGCTCTCCTTATACCACACAGTTTTAATGAACTGGAGAACATACTCACATTTAGTAGGCCAGCGTTGTATCTTCCTAGTTACTTTATACTGGCTACTCCTCAACTCTCGAGGCGTCCAATTAGATGTCTTTGGAGTCTAAAATTATTGAATTTATATTACAACACTGACTCTAGTTACATTATATGTATGAATAATATTCAGCAGGACCATTACATAGACCTTACTACTTGGTCCCCTAAGGGGAAACTAACGTAAACCACAGCATACAGGTGACTGTATGAGGTCACAGGAAATAGGGGGCAAGTCAAGCCAGCTAGTGTAGATACAAATACCGCAGTGTATTGGGCATTTGTTCATACAGGAGAAGCCATTTGGAATTAAGGCTAGAATTTCGAGTTTAAATGGATCCCGCCATTACACGCAATATTCATAAATGTAGTAAAATTGATTGTCCAAGTGTTCATATCCTGATGTGAAATGGTAATTATTTTTTTTTATCTTCTCTCATATTGTAGAATACGAATAATAATGATTGAAACGAGTTTATACTTTATAAAAACAATATCTGAATTTAAAAAAAAACCGGCCAAGTGCGAGTTGGACTCGCGCACGAAGGGTTCCGTACCGTTCCGTATCTATAAACACGGCAAAAAAAAATCACGTTTGTTGTATGGGGGCTCTCATACAACAAACGTGATTTTATTTTATTCTGTTTTTTAATATATGTTGCTATAATGGCATCAGAAATACATCATCTGTGAAAATTACAACTGTCTATCACGTTTCATGAGATACAGCGTGTTGACAGACGGACGGACGGACAGCGGAGTCCTAGTAATAGGGTCCCGTTTAACCTTTTGGGTACGGAACCCTAAAAATGCAATCGTATTATAACAATTTTTCTCTAACAAAATAATGTTATAATGTTTTTTTATCCATATGATACAGGGCAAATGCAAGTAACAAACTTAATATCACCATCAATATTTTTTTCCTAATGGAACGAATATGCGGAGCGCGCCATTTTTATAGCATTGGAAAACTATTCCTTACTTTTTTTTAATGTTGATCTTCTATTTAGTAGATTCAATCCCAATGTATGAGAGTAGATAGTATATAAAACTCCACAAAACAAGGTAATAATCAAGTTTCATTAACTACTATTATTGAATATTCATGAATTCAAACTGTAGACTTGGGATGGGTTTATAATTTAAATCTTATATTATAAACTGTGCTAAATAATAACACACTATTATAAAATAATAACTTATGTATACCACATACACCCCATGCGGATACTAAATTAAAGATTATCACAATTTGAAGAAACTTAGTGACATGTTAAGGTGTGTAAACCTATAAGTATTGATATGTTCCTTAGGGTTTATGTGAAGAGCTACAAAATATTAAGTGGGCAATTATTACATCTTACAGGAAAACAATGTTTACATAGAAAGATGTACTGGAGAAACAGAAAACAGTGTTACAACGACAATCTCTTCATCTTAAATAAGGAAAAATAAATGTACTTAAAATGATAAATAAATATTTTTTCTAATACAAACAAAAGATGCTTGTTTAAAAGTTGATCTCCAATAAAAAGTATCAAAATGCCTTTTTTTTGTTGATTAAACTAGTGATCCCAGTAAGTCAGGTTGAATAATTATTATACCTTATGTACTTGTCTAAAATGAGGTGTTTTGTTATTATTAGGGTTTTACTTTTTATGGTATAATTAAGAAGTAGATTAAAATTATCCTAGTTTCACTGTGTGTATCGCTTTCAAAAACATAATCTACACAAACGCACAATAGTTCACATAAAGGACTGAGTGCTTGAAAATAAAATTGAAGTCCCTGTTTGTAATGTCAAAATAACAGCTAAAACTTTAAACTAGATGCATATGAAAGTATATACGGTACATAAAGCAAAAAAAAACCATTCTTAAAATTTTTGTCTGTTTGTTCTGGCTAGACTCCAAAACAGCTGGACTGATTTTCATTAGTAGAAAGCTGATGTTATAATGAGTAACATAGGCTTCTTTATGTCCCGGTAGCAATTTCTCATGGGATAATTTCTGACATCCACACAGGCCAAGCTGCAGGCACAGCAAGTCTTCCATTCATTAAATAGGGTTTTGCAATGATCTATAGTGGATAACAGTCACTGCACATATGTGCATGTAGGAGAAAAATGGAAAATATCCTGCCTTATAGCTTTATAGTCTCTAACATCCAAAATCAGTAATGTGCAGAATAACTTTCATCAAATGAATCATATTCTGTAATTTTATTGCCATTACCTGGACGGATCCCTTTTCAGGGCCAGGTTAGAGGTGAGGAAACCGTTACGCATGTACTTTTCGAATGAACAGTCATCACCCAGATTAGGATAGAAACCCACGGATCTTACATGGACATTCTCAACAGACTAGGAGATTTAATCAACTTCTGAAGGGAGGTGGGCTGGTTGGAGTAATCGCCTACGGCCGTCATGGCCCATGCACAATGATCCACTCAAAGGACTTAGTGCAGAAACCAAACCCTTCTAACATAGAATATTGCCATTACTTTTGTAATAATCACTGATCATGTATCAGTGACGTGGATATAAGTCGATAAACTCAATCAGTCTATAATGTACGCACAGGCCTCATCTCAGTGATAGTGTGTGGGCTGTAATCCACCACACGGGTCCAGTGCGGGTTGGTAGATTTCAGTCTTTGAATTTTTGTTCTATGTCTTGATGTTTTTTCATTCACTGTTTTTAGAGCAGTGGTGATGAAAAAATTTACACAAAGAACCTGTCTGAGTTCGAACCTATGTCATACAACTGTTTGGACTGTTACAACTAGGCGAACACTACTCCAAAACTATGTAACAAGTTAAAGAAAATTTTAAATTCACTGATTCATTCACCGATGAACTACACAGAGCCTTAATTGCTGAGTTGAGAAGGTGGAAATTTTGCATAAGAGTTCCTTACTCATCGAAGTTGAGCACTAAGTAAGGATTTTAGAAAACTTATCTCCTAAGGGGGTTAAATAGGGTGTGTAACTCTGTATGAAAGTTTGTCATTTATGCCAATAAGAAATCCCACACGTATGTAAGTTTATAGTATTTTTATGTTTAGTTATTATGACTCTGTTCATTGATTGAGGACAGCTGTGAAAGTTTTTATTATATTGTCATTGCGCAATGGTGGTTCTGAGGAGGTTCTAGTGTGATCCTTCACTAATCCAGGGCCAATGGGAGCACCAAACTCGCTCTATGTGTTAAGTCGAGATGTTAAAAGAAACTCACACTAGGATCACTGTATTTAAATTAAGCTGCATGATTAGTGTGTGAACCGTACCTTAATATATTTTTAACATTTTTTGACTGAAAACTGAATTTAGTAAGTTTTGAAACTTCTTTTGGTTTGTTTAACCTAGATTTTTAGTTGAATAACGGAATAAATAAATGAGTCAAATGCTATGTTATTATCTTCATTCATCCATATAAGTAAAACTTTCATATTCTTATGAATTTAAAATAGATCTAACAAGAATGTCAACAAATAACATCTTCATTCTAATTCACAACAACTCCACAGACTGCAGAATTGAATGACATCAGTGATGCAAACATCACTATAGAAATACAGTGTGTAAATTAACTGTGTGCAGCTGTATTACAGTGTATTTGGATGTCCATAGTATAACATTCATATTTATATAACATACTTAAGAATTCTGACATCATAGCTATGCAAAATCATATAGATATACCTACAAAAATTAGTTACTACACATTCATATAACTTTTAGGCTTAGGTAACTAAAAATGGAACAACTTGTGCACTACAAAACCCCAGCTGTATTCATAACAACTATATATTCCCAACAATAAGCACTAAAAGCGCATGCATCGACGTGCACTCACGACAATCAAGTACCTACAGGGAAACAGGGACAGGAAGTTGGTACAAAGTGTAGCATACAAAGCCTTGATACCAAACCACTGCACAACAAACGAATGGCTTCACAACGTCACCTTCTCATCAGTCACGATGCTCACGTCGTTCATAGCGTAATTCCCATCGTCAACCTCCCCGTTTTCTCCATTACTGCGACGGGTTTTCACCATTGCAGTAGCTGTGTCGTAACTTTACATACAAGACCCAAAATCCGTTATGTAACAGCCCTACGACGTTACAAACACACGCAACTCGTAAATCATTAACAACACAAATGTTTTACACTCAAAATAGAAAACTAGCACGACAAAGGACGAGCGTTATCACCCGCACATGTCGTTACACAGCGCCATATTAAATGAACAATGTACTTCTGCTCCCAGCTACTTTTACAGTTGATAACTCACCAATCGAACGCACCGTGTTTTCTAATACACTTTTGATTAAAATAAAAAACTATTTCATTAAATAAAACCATGAAAAATCAATGAATTAAACTGATACGAAACGAAATTCACAACTCACGATGTTTTTATTGACAACTGTCAAAAATTCCCGCAAATTTGTCATTTTTCAAATTGTTATGGGATAACATCGTTGTGAGCATTGCAGTTTGTCGATACTCTTTTGGCTTGCAGAAAATCGCATTGCGAAAATTTCGTTCATTTCTCCGCAGTCATGCTCAAAGTTGTACACTAGTACGTAGAATTTTGGCTTTATATGAATGGAGTCCGATCACGAACATTTATTGATATTTAAAACTTTATTGACTATTTTGGTATGGTTTTTGTAATAAGTAAATAGAATACTACTTTTCTAAATTTATTGCTGCTTTCAAAGCCTCTTATTCTGATAGTTAGTCGATAAAATTGTATGTGGTGATCGATTAATTTAAGGGTCTTCCATAAAAAATTCTAATGAACTTTCTGCATGAAATCAAAATAATTTCAATAAACTTTCAGACGAGGCCATGGGAACTATAATACATTAAATGCGATTAATATTTAAAAAATAATTGTCTTTGAAACGAACTGCAAAAATTATTGACTTTCTGCTATAATGTTGGGAACTGATCGGTTGCAGTGTTCCACTTCATATTATCGATAAAAAGCCTCTAATCACTCAACAATGATGTGAAAAAGGAAATAAAAAGATATAGAATTACTACTATTAAAATTGATAACGAGTAGAATGTTTGTAATAGACTAGACTCAAAATATGAACGTTTCAATTATTTGTGATTTCAGTATCTTGCCTCGGAGGGACAGACTAGATACCTATCCGTACATACCATGATTTGTTTTTCTGCACGTCAAGCGCGTTTCATTTGCTACATCTGTGACGTAGCCAATCTGAGGAGTAATTGCGGAACTTTTTATCGGTAGGAATTGGTTTAATATTCATAGTTAAACAACATTCATTGCGTTATTTAAGTTGCTGAGCCGACTATTTATTCGAACAAATGACGCAATGGTTTAGAAATAATCTTCAATCCCATTCAGATTCTGATAAATTGTGCGTTTCGCAATTAGGGTGCAGGTCTTCAGATTTTCAGTCTTCTCCGGTTCATAGGTGTTTCTAATGCTACGACTACACTATCGCAACAAAGCGAACTTTGGATCGTGCGAGATCTCTCGCACACAAGTCGTCGTCTGATCGAGATAGCATTACTTGTACATCACAATAACGCATAAAACCATCCATTTTGAAATTTAACATAATATGTCTATGTCTGTGCAAGGGGTAACTTTTATGGTATTCATAGTTAAAGAGTATTCTATCCATCCAAGTAGCTTGATGCGAGCAGATGACACATATTATTATTTTGGCTATGAAGCTTTCGAGTTTCATAGCCAAAATAGTATTTCATTTTCTCAGAAGTTGAGCTCAAAATAACGGCCGTCATGAAAACATGTTATATTCATAGGTACATCTTTATATTATATAATCTAACTAGCCTGTATAATCCCACTGCAGGGCAAAAGCCTTCTTTACTCTCCTTTTCCACAAAATTCTGTCTTTTGCTAGTGCTGCTCAGTCCTTTTGGCCAGGCAGGTCGAGACGAAGATGGCGGGATGAGCTTGACTCCTAAGTCAAGCTCATTCCGCCATCTTCATCTCGACCTGCCGCAATGTCATCGTGCGTTTAGTGGTACCCAATTGGTGGTTCATAATTATAATCTGCATTAAAAAAAAGAACATAAATTTGAGGCCACTATGTGATGGCAACGTTTTAAAGCATTAATTTGATTTGATTCTTTTAAGATGAACTATTTTTCGAAACCATTTTACGAGTATATTCGAATTCATCGAATTTTTCCAATATTTTTCCACACATCACTAAACGTCAAAACCACTTGTCTTTTGCATTCAATATTTTTGACATCGTCTTGTAATTAGATATATTTAGAATGGTGTTATTATTTATTTATAGTGATAGTTATTAGAGAAACTCCTTATCTTTAACACTAGTAGTAATTAAATTGTAAGTTGCTATGTATCTTCATTTGTTTACGTGTCATTAGTGTTTGTTCATACACCTGCTGATAAATACACAAGTTTTATCATTACATCCGATAGGTAATCCATTAAATATTTATTTTAATAGTCCAAAATTTAACTCTGGTTTCAGATTTTACGATGGCGGAATATCCAGACTTAGTTTCTCAATTGGGAGAAGAGAAAGAAATATTAAATAACTCAATAAGCAAACAGCAATCAGAGATTGATCTGGATGAGGAAATATCTGCAAGAATGACAGCATCATATAGCGAGATATCGTTCCATTCTGACCAGGGCCAGCCTGAGGAACAGGAGAGGGTGGCAGGCCCGTCGAGACCCTATGACTTACCATCAGAAAACCGGAAACAAGAAAAGCTGCCGTTGGATTTAGATGGACATGTGAGAAAGGAAGGAGATATGACACACTATGTAGCAGATGACTTAGAATTCAAAATAAAAATATCAAGTCCAATAGCAAAGAGAGGTGAAACACCAGTATTTGGTAGTTCTAGTGCATCTCGCTCTAGTACACCTTCAGGCAAATTATATAAACAAATACTAGCACCTCAGATTGGACAGATAGACATAACAGTATTACATGACCTAGAATATGAAGCACAGAGGATTGCTCAATCAGTAGATAATTTAATTGAAAACCTTTCTAGTATACTGCACTCGAATTCTGCACTTACTGCAGAGAATATGGAGGTGTATAAAGATGCAGTTGGCAAGACGTGTGATGCCATGGATAATAATATCAAGAGTATGTATACAATTCTAGCGAAGGGAGAAGAGGTATCTCAAGCTATGATCCCCGTGCAAGCACAAGCGGCAAGAATAGCAGAAATAAAGAGACTGCTCCAACTATTTGAGGATAAATTCTAGTTAACGGCTATTTATGTTCAGTGTATATTATAATAAGTATGATATAAGTAAAGCAAATAATTTAAGAGCTGTTTGATTTAAATACCTAAAATTGAAACAGGCTAATGACTATTGTGGCATATTTTGGTTGATTACAGACCAAGAGCTAAGTTAGCTGGTTAAACTGAAGTCATACTCATAAAACATTAGTATGGACAATTTACCTCAGCTGTGCAAGTTAATCTAAACTAATCCAGCTTAGCTCTTAGGCTGCAACCGGCTTTTAAATAAAGAACCTGATAAGGTTCATTGATAAATTTTCACAAAATTATGAACCTTAGAAAGATAAATTGGTTCTACAAAGAACCTGTTTGATAGGACCTTTGCAATATAGGTACACTTGAGAGCAATGAAATGCGCAATCACTTAAACTTATCAAAAAATGTCAAACAATATAATTGTTCAAAATGTTTATTACTAAAGTGTATGGTCCCCTGGCCAATACAACTCTTGATCGGTGTTTCGGGGGCCGCAATCATTTTAAAACGAAATGTTGACGCTTCTTCATTTCAATCTTTTTGTTCTTCCATTACAATTTGATTACAAGCTATTAGAGACGCATAGGAGCCGGGCGGAATCGGATTGTGGACGGATCAGGACTACGAGTCAGCCACTATCGCGGTGATTTCAATATCTTCCATCTAGTCGCAAACTGTTCTAGCGATCTGGCGTTGTCGTTTAAGAAGAAATTCTTGTCCCATGCCGCTCAAGCGACCTCAGACTGTCGTACGATTCATCGAAGAAGTGCTCGAAAGATATGTCCATCGAGCACTACTTCGATTATCGTACAGTCAGTCCTCTCTATCTCAGGCCGATGATATAGAGTCATGATCATGATTGTTAAATGTGATTTATATCCTTAGCCGCAGGCCGAAGTCAGGCACTGGCTTAAGTCGGATTGGATAGAAATAGATCTGGGAACTCGCGACGCATGACCTTTGGAGACGCGTTGGCAATTGGCAACGCGCGTGCGAGTGATTGCTATTCGTTTTTCTATAGGCGTGGTACGACGTTGATGTCACAAGTCACAACGCCGCTTTCTTCACGACCCCTAGGCAGTCTGTCACCGCCAGGCGAGACCCCAGTTTCCCAGAGCAGCCCGGAAGGCGACGACGAGTGAGTTGCCAACTCGACGCTCCTACAGAGTAGGTGTGTGATTCCCGCCTGTTGACCAACGTTGAAAGAACTGGCCAATTGCAGTCCGGGCTAAGGGGCCGTCGTGTGTGTTGCCGGTATTGTATTGTGTACCATCGCCTGTTATCAACGCGAAACGCGGGCCCGCCTGCGAACGCACGTGTGAGTTTAGCGTCTGTGTTAAAATGCATGTCTGCATTTACGTGGTGTGACGTGCCAATAGTAATTTAGAACACGCCACGCCCCGAGGTATTCGTTTTGTGAATGAGGAGTTCAGTTGTTTCGAGTAGGCCGCATGTAACCTGAGCGGTGCGGCCTACACCGTCCGGGAGAATGGGGTCATTTTCGTCCACTAACAGGTCGCCTGGCAGGGGTCTCCGGTCCGGGGAAATCACGTAACGACCCACGCCAACGTTTTTACGATTGGAATGTTTTCAACACCTCTGGAGTTCCTAAACGAAATACTAAAAGTCAAAGTTAAGTAGGATATACACAGGCTAAATAACTAAACATTTTTTTCTACTAATGTATCGATAATCAAATCAGAAAATATGATCCATAGAACGGCTTCTGTTGATCATATTTTCTCACTTGTAACACTTAAATTATGATTGACTTTGGCAGCGTTGGCAATATTGTTAGAGCACAAAACCCCTGAAGCTATACGTATGTACAACGCTAGTGTACAAATAGCTTAATGATTTTTGTGCCTTGCCACCCTGGAGCATTGTCATTGCACGATTTGCTGTCAGTTCATGTGTTTGACACATGTTGTCATTTCATTCCGTCATATCGCATCGACCGAGGTGGTTGTAAAATTAAAAAGATAGAATAATGTGTTTTAAATCAAGAAAAATGTAAATTGTATTACTAACATGAATGTTAACATCTATTTAAAATTAAGCGTGCAGTTGTTGGTCTCATGACCATTTAGTATTCAGCTGCCATACAGAAATAACGTATAAATGGGTGACGTTCTAAGCTTATTTTCTGTGATAATAATGAAATTTAAATCTAAGTTCAATGAAAGTAAGATTTATTTCCACTATGATCTTCCGTGGGAGAAGCTGAAGTCTGTGAAATGGATGAATGAGAAGGCCACCGCGAACAGGGCCTATGTGCCTACGACGGTGAGTGCTGTTTCGCATTTTCTATTTATAGTAAAACATTAAAAAATATTTTATTGTACACGATCGCAAAACTCGTTACTATTGTTATTGTTCGTGGGAACTGAAGAATGGCCAGACAATAAAACTGTCGTCACAATTTTAGTGCTATGGCCTTTTTATGTTTTTTATTTAAGTTCAATTGTTACATTCAAGTTAGGTAGGTGCTGTATTTTCGCAATTTAAATATATATCTATTTGGTCATAAAAAATATATACTTAAAACAAACATGAATAAATTCCTTGTAATCAATCAGTGTCTGTTTTGAATGTTATCATTTAACTACCCTCCTAATTTAAATTTAGAAAACAAATCTGTTGATAAGCAATTGTAGTTATTAATATTTTCCAGCCTTCAGTAAATTGTTGCACTCCACCAACTCAAAAAAAAAAAAAAAAATACTAACATAATACTATCCATATATATGTAGTATGAAAATAATATTTAAAAGTAAAAGAACAGCAAAACCATATAATCATATTAACTATAGTTAGTTGTAGTAGGAAAAACATTTGACAGAAATTGATACCAAAATAAATGTTGATAAAAAAAAATTACAACTATTTGGTTTATCACAATTTATTATTAAGATACTGTTATTGTTTCATTTGTAGTTTAATTGTGTGTGTTTTTAAAATTTTCTCCAAAAACTAGTACTTATACAGTATTTATTGATCCTATGATAACACTTGTATCTGCCGGCAACTGCTTCCGTGTGAAATTTTGGCCGTAACCCACTGCGTGGCATCGCATCAGCCGCCTGCGCTTTTTCTTTGTTTTAGCTTCGCTTAGTTTTTTTTCTGATAAATTTTCTTTTTGCTCGGCATCTAAGGGTCGTAGTAGTATATTCAAGAATTAGGCTATCAATATTGCAAAAATAATTTTTCTAATCCAACTAATTGCTACAGAGATTTTTGCATTCATACAAAATCAAACAATCTTTTCAGTTTTGTTGTACCTATTGGCATAGATTATTTCCAAACAGTTGACTAAAACAGCTGACATGAACATTATATTTTTTCTATTCATTATTTAAAAACATCATCATTGTAATGTACTTAAATACACAGTAAATAAAGTAATTTGTAAATATATGCAAATAAAATAATATTTAAATAAATCCATTGTAATGTATTTATTTTTTAAATGAATGAACTTTTATTAATTTGAATGAAAATTGTTTATTCAAGAGCAATTTTAGTAATTAAATGTACACTAAAATTGTAAACAGGAAAGATCTGATTGTTTGTAACGGATAAACTAAAAAATAACAAAACCAATTTTTAGAAAATTCTCACCCATAGTAAGCTACATTATTCCAGAGTAACATCTATATACTAATATTATCAAGCTGAAGAGTTTGTTTGTTTGGTTGAACGTGCTGATCTCAGGAACTACTGGTTGGAATTGAAAAATATATTGGTGTTGGGTAGTCCATTTATCGAGGAAGGCTAAAGACTATATAACATCACGCTAGGACCCTTAGGAGCCGACCAAAAAGAAAAATAATGTCACTAATACGAAGACCTCGCACGGTCGATTCGATGCGACGGGGAAATTCGAGGGAACAAGAAATTTATCGCAGAAGTCGCGGGCAGAAACTATAAATTTCAGGATGAAGTCGCGGGCGAAATGCTAGTCTACTATTACTTTATATAAAATTAAACTTAAGCTATAGTTACAATCAATGAATACAAATGAATTTCACAACACATTAATGAAGTGAATATAGTATGCATGATAAATCACATTATAGTATGTGTAACAATAGCTGTTTCACGATAACTAGGTTACTACACCGTATTATTAATGAACTATTTCGATAAGAGCCCAATTATCTCCAAACTTACAATAACTCAACAAGTGTTTATGTGGTAATTTTATAATAATGTATGTCATCATTTGCCTAGCCTTTCCGAACTATATTAGGGTCTAACTGGATGCAGGTGAATACCAGTATTTTACATGGAGCATCTGCCTATCTGACCTCCACAACCCAGTTAGACTGTTTATCAGACTTTTGGGCTTCTGAAGACCCGTAACGGCTGTGTAAGATCCACAAACGACAGCCGGGAGCAATCGTCTAAGGTGCTTTCCGAACCACGTGGGGTCTTGGTATGTAAAGATGGTCACCCATCCATGGGCCAACCGCGGCAAGCATAGCTTAGCCTGATCGATAGAGCCGTTGATTCAGTTCGCGGATTCAGTGCTTCCCTACCAAACCCATTCGTTCCACCTACTGAAAATCTCGCACCTGAACATGAGTTGCCTTTGCTTCCCTGGAAGTCTTTAAGTAGGCTCCGGTTTCAAGTAGGCCGAAGTAGAGAGAACCTGTTCAAGTGGAAATTCATAGATGGCTCCGTCCTGGAGTGTAAATGTGGTGCTGTCCCACAAACAATGCGGCATTTAATATTTTGTCCAGTATGTCCTGCTGTTTGCACGCTACAGGAGTTGATGCCTCTGAAAGTGCTAAGCTCGTAGCCAAATTCCGGGCTGAATGTATTTAGTTTGCTATCGACAGGCTAAGAAGAAGAAGTTCGCGGAAAAGCCCCGCCGTGATATTATTACGTCCGTGTGAACGGCGACTTCGGGACCCTACGTATCTTATAGACGTTTTCTGAACGTTTACGCTGCGCTATCTCAGCGTCATATTCTCTTCAAGCTAGCAAATTTATTGTCTTTCAGGATTTATGCCGACCTATTTCGCTCCTGACATTAACAACCATCTATTATGCAATTAAACTTCTGTCGGTTTCGCTTATCTGATGGTTTGCATAAACCATAAAATTTTACGCGCGTAAACATGTTTTTAATAACGCTACTGATAATAATATGGTGAAAATAAAATGTCCGCAATGTTTAGTTTTCCTGACACGACACGGACACATAATTCATCAACAAACATTTAAAATTCGTTACAGATAACTAGAGCTGATTGTGTAACATGCTAACATGTGTTTACTTGTTTACATACAAAATTAACCGTATCGTGCTGTTGATAAAAACAAACACAGGTATTATTATGTTTTATTAGTAGGTACCTACGTTCAAACTGTCGCTACCTATTGCAAATTAACTGGGTGTCAAATGTCCAATTTACCAGCAAACTTCATGGTTCATAATAATTATGAACCATGGTAATAATTATGGTCACAATATTAACCGCTGATCGCAACAATTATTGTTGCGATCAGCGGTTAATATTGTGACCCGCATAGTCAGCCTATTATAATGTTCTTAAGTATAATGGTATAATATTTACAAGGGGCACAGGCCAGTACGCCTCCTCTCTTCGAGAGGGCGTGGGCTGTAATTTACCCAGTGCGAGATGTCACGAATCTTTGAATTTTTGGCTGTAGGACATGCCGGTTTTCTCAAGATGTTTTCCTTCACCGTTTTTAAAGCAGTGGTGTTGAAAATATTTACACAAGGTAAACCTTCCGCCTGGTTCTGAACCTACGATCACAACTCTTTAGTCTGGGCCGATACGACTCGACCGCTACTCAGGCGCGGTCCGAGGGGGGGGGGGGGGGGGGTTCTAGGGGTCATGTCATGACCCCCCCCAAAGACAGTCATGCTGTCGAAACCCTGAACGATTTGCCTGGCTTACTATCTTAAAATGGTTCTCACTTGAGCCATGGAGACTCCGATGGACATTTGCAAAAAGATTATAACCCGGGACATCATGCTGATCTGTAGCGCTTGCGACTACTAGACCAAAGAGGATGTACTTTCCTAAAAATATTCTTCAGTACTCATGGTGACACCTCCCCCAAAATGTTAGGCTGCGACCGCGCCTGCCGCTACTGCTCTTGTGCACTCGATTGTGACCCGATTCTGCAATAATCTTGCAACTACCATTCGAGTCAGAAATTTTCCCAAACATTCCTTAGTCCTCAACCGATTCTTAGAATATTACCTATATTCCTTTCATTACTATCATCAGCGTAGCAGGATATAATTATGGAGGCATCGTCGAAGCATCGCCAGGAAAACCGGTCTTGTACTTCGGCATCCAGCGGATTGCCGTACCATAGATTGTTCCTAGATCAAATTCAATACACAGAAGCAATAGTGATAAATAACTTGAAACTAATAACAGTAATACTAATATCGTCAGTCTAAAAACTTCTGACCCATAACAAGCGATAGGTCTAATGAATTCAGATCAAAAATTAGAAACTTTCCAGATAATCAATAGGAAGGGTCTGCGCATCACATTAAAGATAAATGATTTTGTTTCTGTAGGTTTGTACACACACACGTCAATCATATTTTTTAAACTAGATGAGGTCGGCGTTTCATACCTGACTACTCTGAGAAGAAAGGCCGAAACAAATTCGGAGTCACAGTCTCTTTAAAGGCCAGACATAATCTTGGTCAGATCACGTGAAGACCATTTTTTCCTACATGGTCTTTTGAAGAAATAACCACACAGACTGGGTGGACCTGTCCAGTCAGTACACGCATTTATTATGCAGCTCAACTTAGAACTTAAGTAGCTCAAGGATTTAACGAACAATACGAAAGAAAAGACATTTGGTCACATAAATGACTCAAACTGCTAGACAATGATTAAAACAAAATGAGGTAAAAAAGAAACCCTAATGCCTAATGCACAGCTGAGTATCTATACTAATATTATAAAGCTGAAGAGTTTGTTTGTTTGATTGAACGCGCTAATCTCAGGAACTACTGGTCCGAACTGAAAAAATCTTTTTGTGTTGGGTAGCCTATTTATTGAGGTAGGCTATAGGCTATATTACATCACGCTACGATCAAAAGGAGCGGAGCAGCAATGAAAAATTGACGAAAACTGGCAGGCAATTCGATGCGACGGGAAGGGTCAGGGACTCAGGGGAGCAAAAATTTGACGCGGACGAAGTCGTGGGCAGAAGCTAGTAGTAGATATATGTCTACCATTATCTCCGTATTCGCATACGGGCTGTCGGTAACCTAGCAGGGGGGCATCGAAGACGAAAATGATCAGGGTGAATTTTGAATTCGACTGTGCTGAGCATCTATTACCTATCACACTCAGGTTCATTTGGTACAGTTATACCAGCATATTGACACACCCTTTAAAACATATATAAGTACATAAACTCATGCTTTACTCCATTGGGGTAGGCAGAAAATACAGACTTCTACTTCTTTTGCTTCGTTTACGTTCATACATCTGCACCCTAATTGCGTAACACGCTATCAATCACAATCAGAATAATTTTGAAGGATTACCAATCCATTGCATCATATGTTCAAAAAATTTGTATGGTCAACAACGTAAAAAACGCAATGAATGTTGATGGACTGTCAAAAGCCATTCCTACTATTAGTCATTATCATCTTTGCGTTATCCCGGTTGCATCCTTTTTGAGTCCGGGGTCCGCTTTCCTGCTTTTAGCCCTCCACTTCAGACGGTCTTCTGAATACCTTATGGTGAGTCTGTTGATGCGCCGCCTGTCACACGCTACGACGTGAAGCCAGCATTTTTTGGGTCTTCCCCTTCTGCCGGGGCCCGGCGGAGGCAGCATGGCCAGACATTTTGTATCCTAAATAGCTTGCCGGTGTCCGTAAAACGTGCCCGTACCGTACCAACGTACGCTTATGGTATAGTACGTACCATTCCTATTATTACCTCGTGTGTAACGCAATTTGCCTGCGGGTCCTAGACCCATGCTGGTTGCGAGTACTACGCACCTGACCTTTTTGAAGAATAAAACCAATACGGATTACTTTGTACAAATGTATCTCTTTTTAAACTGCGCAAACAAGTTACGGTTGGCAAGAAATATAAGGCTTTTCATTATTATTATTTATATTCTTGTAGGACGTCGTTTTCACTCTCGTCTGCCTTTTTTTTATTACTAGTTTTTGCCAGTGGCTTCCCGTGGAGATCGTAAATTATCCCGCGGGTACGTACCACCACGATAAAATGTGTTGATCCGGATTTCCAAATTTCATCCAAATCCCTTCAGCAGTTACTGCGTGAAAGAGTAACAAACATCAGTACATCCTTAAAAACTTTCACATGTATAATATTAGTCGGATTAAAGCCTTCGCGTGTCCTGGAACTTTGCAATCAATATTTCACCCACTTCCACTGAAACTATCGCTGAAATTTGGCACACACACGTTTGGTTCTCGTGACAATGCGCGATAAAAGCTTTCCTTTTTAAAATGCTAACAATGAAGGTCGACCTGAATCAACATGTCGACGAAGTCGTGAACAGATCCTCCTATACATAAAAACTACCCGTCTCTCCACCAGTCCAATGCTTACTCTAGGATGCATATCCGGTAGGCTCGCAATACTTGCCTATCCTAAGGTTATGTCTTCCCTACCATAACAACGCCCCTCGGTCTACATCTTGATATACAATGACCTATGTAGCACCTTAAAACATGAGGCCTCAGGGGCTAGTAAATCTTGTGGTTCATTCGATTAATCGAGTCTGGTCAAACCACGCTGGGATTAGTCCAGTTCATTCATTCATTATTACTTTCTAATAGTTAACAACCTGCATACAATACAATTTTTTTCTCATAATCTTTATTGCACTACCAAACAAGCAGAACATATATATTTACACAGTGTGCTCGTGAAGAGAGAAAAGTAGCGTATGCCATATAAATATTATGCAACGTATGTTTACATACAAAATTAACTGTCTGTTCGTATCTGTCTCGGTGATGTGAACGTACGAGTGTAGGAACAATCACGGCCCACGTCACGCGATGAGGGGGTGCTACAGTACCCACACGATTATTTCACGATCGTCAATCATATACACCGGTCTTATCGTAAATATTCCCATTTGAGATTGTTACTTCTTTCTAATTCCATTCATGTGAGTCGGCATTCAATCGCAATGTCAACTCGTGTGCTCTCAATGTCTGTTTATCTTAATGCTCGCGTAAATCTCGAAAATTGCTGGAACTGATTGCTTGAGTTGTCATTAAACAACGCTTTTCAACGCTTTGTTTTAGACCTGTGGTTTATGTTGTTCTCGGGAAAATATCGGTGGTAAAAACTAGAACATCGTTCGCAAAGTCAGAAGAATATGTTTGTATTTTTATTTTAAAAGTTTTCATGAGATTTAGCTCCTTGTTTGTTAGAATAGCGAGAGGCATCATTATGTACAAGTTGCACGTAAGAAAAACTCCGTGAATATTTCTTGTCGCTTATAACTTGGTCCTGTTTGTCTTTAGCTTATGTAATATGGGTCGTGACTCCAAGATGCATAAGTTTCTTTATCAAAAAAGCTTCTGGGCTTATCGTCTTCTGCTAGCCTTATCATTCTGTTTACTTTGATTTCCGTAGTCTTGGCAACATGATATCGATCACACTGGCCATATCGGGCGCAGGTCAGCTCCGTGGATCGCCAGGGGACCTGTACCCAATTTCTCAAAGCCTCTAATATTCTGAGATCCTCTTTCCGCCCTTATTCCTATTTATATAGGTTCGGCGCAGTATGCCGAAAAAGAACCTGAGTCTTGAACCTCGAAAATCTCTAACAAAGAATTTTGTCTGTGTTACATTAATCCCATAGTAGCCAAATATGAATAGCCTTCTAGCTGCCCCAATTACTGTAATTAGTACGTACAGGTAAGGTACGCATGTAACAATTTATTCATAGTAACCACATAATTGCGTTAGCCTAAGTCACGCCAAGTACGAGTAAGTTATCCAGCCTTGAACGAAAATGTAGTGAGTGACTCTTAATATTTCTTAAGATTCTCGAAACAATTCTAGAATCTTAGAACGTTGCGGATAGATAATATCTAAGTATCAACTGAGATGTTTTAAAGCCAAAGAAAAAACTCACGACAAGACCTTGGATCCGCATTTCAATGTCCCAAAATATAGCTACCAAGCGACCTCACAATATTATTGAATAATTACAGTCCCCTTGGTAGATTCCATGGGCCCCGAGCGAATCACGACGGTCGGGACTTCGGGAGCTAAATTAAGCGACGCCATAAAGGTCTCACATCAATCGTATTTGCCATTTTTATGCCCTACCCTTAGCGTACAAACAGAAAACTTTCCTCTCTATAATATTGAGTGGGGTCAACAACGAAGGCGTGGGAGGCCCCTATACGGTCGGTCGACGACATTAGAAATATTACAGGTCACATGTGGCGCACATTAACGGCTAGGAAAGTGACCCGAACAAAGACAGGCCTGTCCTGCATCAGATAGATATAGACAAGATGGTTGTTATCCATGAGTAGCAGGTACAATAGGGGCTTTGTTTAAAGTACGTGAATTGATGCAAACTATGCGGTCGATAATATCTTCATCGCAGATACTGGTAGTCTATTCAGCTTGGCCAGTCTGTACTAGTCTCATGTAATTAGAGACTAGTTGTTATCTTCCTCGACCGATCACTTATTATAGCTGCGTAATTAGGTTTTTAAGTAAACAGAGGGGTAATTGCGAAACACACTAACAGTAGTTATGGCGTTCATTTTGACACTTCAACAACGTTCATTGCGTTATTTACGGTGTCGAGCAGATTTTTTTTTCGAACATAAGATTGGCATTATCCTCCAAAAAAATTAAATTTAAAATTTAAAAAACCCCCGACACAAAAACCTAAGATCCCTTTAAAAAGTAAAAAATAATAAAAAAAACTCAATCTTAAAGTACCTAAGTATGCATTAATAATTCAAAAAAAAAAAAGTACGTCGCGTTGGGGGACCGCTCCAAACCTAACAATTTAATTACAAACAGTCTATTATCTAGCTGAAGAAAACTTTTATAAAATTACTTCTAAATATTCCATTTAGGATACGACGGTCAACGACGTCTGCCCTCGCAGAGCGGTCCCCCAACGTAACGTATTTTTTTTTTTGAATTATTAATACATACTTAGGTACTTTAAGATTGAGTTTTTTTTATTATTTTTTACTTTTTAAAGGGATCTTAGGTTTTTGTGTCGGGGGTTTTTTAAATTTTAAATTTAATTTTTTATTTTATACTTTTTAGGGTTCCGTTGCCAAATGGCAAAAAACGGAACCCTTATAGATTCGCCATGTCTGTCTGTCTGTCTGTCTGTCCGAGTATGTCACAGCCACTTTTCTCCGAAACTATAAGAGCTGTGCTATTGAAACTTGGTAAGTGGATGTATTCAGTGAACCGCATTAAGATTTTCACACAAAAATAGAAAAAAAGCAATAATATTTGGGGTTCCCCATACATAGAATTGAAACTCAAAAATTTTTTTTTCATCAAACCCATACGTGTGGGGTATCTATGGATAGGTCTTCAAAAATGATATTGAGGTTTCTAATATATTTTTTTTTTAAAACAATAATATTTGGTGTTCCCCATACATAGAACTGAAACACAAAAAAAAATTTTAATCAAACCCTTACGTGTGGGGTATCTATGGATAGGTCTTTAAAAATGAAATTGAGGTTTCTGATATCATTTTTTTCTAAACTGAATAGTTTGCGCGAGAGACACTTCCAAAGTGGTAAAATGTGTGTCCCCCCCCCCGTAACTTCTAAAATAAGGGAATGATAAAACTAAAAAAAAATATATGATGTACATTACCATGAAAACTACCAACGAAAATTGGTTTGAACGAGATCTAGTAAGTAGTTTTTTTTTAATACGTCATAAATCGTAAACCACAATTTACCTTTCATTCAGTCAACTCAAATATAAAAATTAAAAAAAAACCATTTAATTTCATAAACGATGATGACGAATGATGATGATGATGACCTGCAGGTTTGTACGGAACCCTCGGTGCGCGAGTCCGACTCGCACTTGGCCGGTTTTTATAGGTATACTTATTATAATGTAGATTTTGTTAAGTTGTAAATACATAGAACTTCGCCGTGGCCAACAGGAAGATGGGAAGCTTCCAAAAACAATATCAATTCAATTTGATGATGCCACTATTGGCCGGAGTTGTGTTGACGAGAATGTATGGATTCTGATAAGGCTACATAATGTAACTTTTCAAAGTCTTAGAGGATATGGAAATATTGAAAAAACAATGTATCCTATCATTTTATGTTGGGCGATTACAGCATATAAGTTGCAAGGGACGACAGTTGAAAAAGCTGTGGTTTACTTAGGTAAAAGTACTTTCGCAAAAGGTCAAGCCTATGTAGCCTTAAGTAGAGTATTTTTACTCTGCTTAAGGCTACATAGGCTTGGCCTTTTCCTTGGATGGTGTAGCAATTTGTGAGCTCGACCAAAGAAAACTATTTAATAACCCACATGACAAATCATCTTTAGCAGAATTGCAAAGACTGAGATGTAGTCATTGATACTCTCACGTGACAATCGGATTTCCATGTCCCAATTTTCCCACCACCAATTTTCTCATCAAGCGAAGCTAAGAACATTTTCGATTAAGTCATCAATATTCTCTTTCAGTGCGCTTTAATTTGAGACCCCACTCGAGTATATTTGTAGACATTCGATTATTCTTCCCCACTTTCACCCCCCACAACTTTTAAACGGCTCAACCGATTTTCATCAAACATATCTAAGAACACTCGCACATTAGTCACCTTTAATACAAAAAAATAATAATTGAAATCGCTTCATCCGTTCGGGAGCTATGATGCCACAGACAGACAGACACACAGACAGACACACACACAGACAGACAGACAGACAGACACGTCAAACTTATAACACCTCTCTTTTTCCGTCGGGGGTTAAAAATGATGTAGATTCTGATTAATAGTGTTTTACGCAATTAGGGCGTAGAGTGGAGTATGTGCTAATTAATTTCAATGGACCAATCATATTTGACTTGATAAGTAATCAGATAACTAATTAAATTTTTCATCACGGTATGCGAAAAATTTGGTTTTAATTTCTTCTTCTAAGCGTGTCGATAGCAATCTATATATGCTGGTGGAATTTCGACTGGATAGGTAAAACCTTTGAAGATGGACGATGTTGGAAGTTTTTAAATAAAAATATATTTCACTGTCGAAGGTAGCGTGTACTGAAGCTTACTGTCTTCAGATTACAGCCAGTTCTTTGGCTACGAGCTACTTTCAATAGCGTTTCAATTCCATCAATTCCTGTAGCGTGCAGCCAACAGGAAACGTTGGACACAATATTAAGTGCCCCATTGTTTGTGGGACAGCACCACATTTACACTCCAGGGCGGAGCCATCTATGCATTTCCACTTGAACAGGTTCTCTCTACTTCGGCCTACTTGAGTCTCTGTGAATCTTGAACCTTCAAGTTCATGCCCTGATTGAGCATACTGTCCTTGCTCAACCTAACAAAGGTCTTTCGTAACTGGGCATTTATAGACAACAAATAAAATGCAATGAACTTTGACTTCGCTTTATCCTTAGCCATTTGTTTTAAATTCGCATACTATGATTATCTCAGCGCTAAATCATTATTCGCTTTATTTCTAATACCTTTATTGATAGCTTTCATATCATTCATCATTTACTTCTATGATTTATCGTTGTTTTAGTATGTCCGCCAATATCACAGGATCTTTTTTATGCTTCTGTTATTTTTGGCTTCTTCAACCGAATGATTTAAATTAGACTACCCTATGGAAATATAAAGTCTGGCATGGTTTTCCTTAATGAAATTGCTTGGGAATTAGGGACTTGTAAGCTCATCAACTGAGCGGGTTCCATAAAATAGATTGATAGGCCAAGAAAGATGAAGTTCCAGAAAGGTCCATATCTCTAGTTACTAGTGGTCGCACAGTATCCTACTTTGATTATAATTCATTTCAAAAACAATCTTTTCTTGCACCTTTCCATGAAAACTTTGACGTTGCCAAATTTCATACTCCTCCGTCCGCGTAGTTTTCGTTAAGCGGGGTCCAAAATTTTTGCTCCACGCGTTAATCTATAAATAGAATCTTAATATTATAAATGGAAAAGGAAGTCTGTTTTTCTGTCACCTTTTTATACCTTAATAGCTGAGCGGATTTGGATATTTGCCACACGGATAGACCATGACCTAGGGCATAGGATACTTTTAATCCCGGTAGTAAATTTCCATGCGATAATTTACGACCTCCACGCCGCCGCCGCCGGCGTAGCTACGCTTAATTGCGAGTTTTAATAAATCCTTGCCCCTCTCCACGAAACGATACGCTGCCCTCGAGTTATTACATTTCAATCAAAATATTTCTAAAGCTTCCTCTCTCACATTTCCAGTGTAAACAAGCTTTCTCTTTGCAAGTTTTCTTATAGAAGAGCGAAGGATTTTTTTTTTATACAATCTTATTAAAGTGCGAAGTAAATGCCAGTCGCTAGTTGCCAGTAAGCCAATTAGTGATGGGCGTACTTTAACTTGATCCAATGTTTCGACGTTATCCAATTTATGGAGTAGTCCATTTTCTATTATTATGGTAGGGTAATGCTTATTCAGCAAACTGTGGAAGACTTATCAAGGCAAAATGTTCACTGCAGTTACTTTAAATAAATATTACTTATGTTATCCGTCTATTATGGCAGGGACATCTATGCGTAAACTGTAGTCATGAGTTCAGCCAAAAAATTACTGCGCTAACATTTTGGCTGCGTAGGTTTTTCAGTTTTCTATGAAACACCTGATTTGTTTTAGTAACTGACGGAAAATTTCTCCGCAAGGGGCATTTAGAATCATGTACTGAGTCCATGCTAACAGGAGGAGGAGGATTATGTCCAGCTGTGGACGTCTTTCGGCTGAAATGATGATGATGATGATTAAGCGCATCACTTGAGAACGGCATGACCGATATGGCAATTTTTTTTTGTATTAAATTGTTAATACTGGAAGTTATTACTTTGTCTGAATTAGGTTTTAAGAGAAGAAAAATTGGAACAGTTTCTCGGAAAAATTTCAAATGCCGGAAAAGCTGAACCTACCTACCTAATGGTATTTTTGTATGAACTATTGACATTTGGACAGCGGCACCCTAATTGCGAAACGCACTATCTATGAGAATCTGAATCGGATTGAGGATTATTTCAAAACCATTGCGTCATTTTTTCGAATAAATTGTTGGCTCAGCAACGTAAATAACGCAATGAATGTTGTTTACTATCAAAATGAAACCAATTCCTACTGATAGAAAGTTAAACAATTACCCCTCTGGTCAGATAGTACTTAACGATTTTCTTTCCTTTTTGTTTCAAACTTCATTGCTGCAGACTATACTTGCGTTTTTGCAACCAACATCGTCATGAAATTCAGTAACTTGGCGACTAACGTAGCTTAAGTTGACTACTTTAAAACAGAAACAGTAGCTTCTTTTGTCGATGTCTTTCTTCCCACTGGGATTTAACTTTTCTTTGTTCCCTATAAAATCGTTTTCATGTTACTTCGACGTAAAGAAAACAATTTCTACTTTTCTAGAGGAATAAAAGTATTATTTTGTCATGAACTTATGAGCATGACACTGGTGCATAAGACAGATAGAGAGAGTTTAAGTTTACTGTAATGTTACTTGAACACGAGGGCACAATGCAGATTGATGAACTCATAATTAAATACCTAAGCAAAAGAAAACAAAAATTAAAAATAAACTATGACATAAAATATTACTTTAATTTCTGAAATCGGTGTCTTTACTTTTGAACTTCAGATAGAACGCAGATATGGTCAACATTTGAGAAATATAATCTTAAAAATAAATGTAACCCGATAAAATTGATATTTTAATTAAAAAAAATTACTTTTGTAAAAAGTACCTATAATAAATCACCCATCATTTTCGTTTTTCTTGCCAACGACTTCCGTGATTAAAGTTGATGTGTTTTTTTTTTAATGCTCTTTTTTTAATGTTTACCCTACCCCAAATTCGCAATACCTTCACTTATTAAGTAAATAACACTGACAGGAAATTATTAATTATAATATAACATGAACTATATGTATAGCTAACTCAAGACCCACTAATCAGAACTTGACTAAGACTATTATGGGACCACTCAATGAGTACCTATAACCTTTTCAAACTAAAGAAGAATTTTCAAATCCGTTTATAAATGACTGAGTTCATGTAACAATCATTAAAAAAAAATACAACCAAATTGTCGGAAAATCCAGAACCTGTAGCATTGGAGCTATAGGTTAATATTAATATGATGCGGCCAAAACCTGCAGTTTCAGATTTTATTTGGATAGGAGGAAACTGAAAGGCCAACCAACTTACCGAAAGCTGTCGCGATAAAAATCCAATTTACTGACAGAAATACTCCACGTCTATGTCGGGCAAAAGTGTGCCTGTTTTTGAACAGCCGCCTAGAACTGCCTAAGGAAAGTTATAACTGGGAGCTAGAATACCAAAAACAGTGAGCCTAGTCGACATAATTGTCTATTTTACTGCCTTATTGGTCAAGTTATGTTCACAAGTGTGACTGCCAAAGGTGGGGCTCTGTGTTCCAAGTCCAGGTCGGGTCGGGTCGGATTTTTGTAGATATTACCAGTAGGAGTTTCTCACTCGCAGCCTGCAGTCTGAATTTGTGCCCAATTGAAAGCAATAAGCTCGACTCCTATGGGACCTTACTATAACTTTGAAATGAAATATGTGTGCGCCTTCCTCTTTGGGGAATATAGACATGATATTATGATACCATTTTTAAACGTAAATTCTCCCTTGTCCCCAGGTCGAGAACGTAGCGAACGTGTGCACACACGCACTATGCGTTGCGCCCGCGTCGCTAGGCGCACGGGAGTTGCTCACGCGCTCCGTAAACGCGCCTCAAGCCATCGCGGCCGTCGTCTACGGCCTGGCACTTTGTCTACTGTTCGCGGTGTCCACCACCTTCCACTCGATGTGCTGCTGCAGGTCTGATACGTGAGTTGGAATAGTAAACAGTATTTTGTGCTTCTATGCTTCTCATCGCTTAGGTTCTGCCATTGTTGAGGAACGCGTCGCAATTATGAATAACAATATTCTGTTCAATTTTGAAAAAGGTGGTGTGGCGCGTTGCTTAGTTGGGGCAGACATAAAAAGGCCTGAATCTTATATTATTAGCACTAAAGTTGCAAAAGTGACATTAAACCAATATAGAAAGTTTTTTTATCACGTCATCGTTTCTGATAACCGTGCTCAAGCTTCACGTGTGCGGTCCTGACGTATCGAAAAGCATTATTTTCCCGTCCATAAATAGTAACAGTACAGAATTCAATTTACTCATGTTTTCTTCTAAAATGTTCTCAGTAATGTCAAATAAACTCGATCGCAAGTACTTTGTAACTCAATAAACTGACTGATACGCCACTTAGGACTTCTTTAGATTCTAGATATTTTGGTCCTTTTGGCTTCTTGGAATCATATGCCATGAGGTTCGACTTGACGTATTCTCGTCTTACTAGAGAATGGGCAGCAGCGTTCTCTATGCATTTTACCACCATACTGCGATCGCCAACCCGCCTGCCAAGCGTGGAGATTATGAAAAACCCTCCCAAATTGGGGGAGGCCTATGTCTAGTAGTAGGCGTCTTTCTGCTTTAATGATAATGGTGATGATTCTCGTCTCTGTCTTGCATTTGTAATTTGGGTAAATAACGGTTAGCCAAAGCACGTGCTAAGTATCATTTAAAGATCTCGGCCTTAGATCTTAAAATCCTTTGAAGTCTTAAATCCGAAGCGGACTTACTACGTTCCTTGGCTCGAATGGCCAACGCGATCCATTCCAATCACTAGTATTGGAATTTATGGTTAAAGTTTCCAACAAACTTTGGCCGTTGCGCTCAAGTATTTTTCCAGTAAACAGCAGATGGTTAACTCAAAGCAACAGCTTGGCCTGTTTACATATCTTTGCAATGACCCACCCCATATTTTACGTAGTAATGTAGGGGCTGGCCTCGATTAAAAGCAATGAAAAGTACGTATTTTTTCCACTCTGAATGTTACGAGGGAATAATGTCAGCCAGAAGACAAACAACATAGTATTTAGACGGAGTACGTATTGTCTTGCAGGATAATATACAGGCCCAAATTGAATTGGTTTGCCATGGCAACTTTAGCCATGGGCCTCGATATCGAAAATTTCTGACACATTTTGTTTTTTCATAATTCTATGGGCGAAGGTCAATGCCCGTAATAATCCGAATAAGCCTAACTTCATCTTAGTATGTAGAAACTACCCAGTCTCTACATCCTAACATGAAGTTAGGCTCGTAATTCCCAAATGAACGCGTGTCTGGGTAGGGTGGTTATTAGATAAATAAGTTATATATTTCGCCATTCACCAGGGAAACTTTTAAGTCCTGGCTTCTAATTGACACCCTAACAAAATACACATACACTCTAACGAGAAATTATTTGCTATCTTGCAACGCAATGACAATGCGATGTAAAAAGTCATAAGATCCTAGGTCGTATTATAGGTATGACTTGCCACGTAATATGGCCGACCTAACAAATAATGAGGTGTTTAAAACCTCAACACCACGATGCAAATCACAATACGCGTTTCGTGACTTTAGCCGGACAAATGCATTTGAAAATTCCAATTCCCGACGTTGGTGTCCGCGCGCTTCGAAATTTCAAATTTTGAATTCCAAGTTCGAAGCGCTTGGACATCAATACACCTACTCTAGTTCGGAAAAAGCATGATACGACCACTACGAATTTCCTATTTATTGAGCCATAAAATCCCCGAGCGTATCGTATAGGGATGGATGCGCTCATTAATTAGGACAAGGCCACATCGGAATGCAAGCAAATGCTTTAACGTTCGCAGTTACGATTCCCCCGTCAGTAATCACAGGGACGTCGCTATTTACTCTGTGGAATCTCTGAAATAAAACCTTTGTTAAAACATAATTAGCCTTTAATAAGTCAAGCGCCACATTTTGGTGAAGGCTTTTGAAATTGCCAAGGAGTGGTGAATAGCATCATTACTGTTTGTGGCACTGTTGGTCCCCTGTTTTATCTTTAAAAGAACAAAGAGGTAAAAGCAGCTGTTATCTAGAAAGACAACTGAAGAGAAAATAAAAACCCGTAAAATTTGCACCTCTGAGGGTTGGCTCATTAAGAAAATTCGTAAATAGAAAACTAGGCGAGATTATGTAAATCATCCTAGTTTTGTGCTTCAAAGGTCTAATACTACGTGGAAAACTTCAAAGAGTGTTTTTCTAATAAGTTCAGTTTACTGGAGGGATTTTTTCACGAATGTGAAATAAGCAGTCAACCAACTGTTTTTAAAACCTCTGTAACAAGATTGTGACCTTTTAAACAGAAATCATTCATTCAAATAAATCTATTGAACCGAAAGATACACAGGTCAAAGGGCAATCAGAATTAGTCATTCTCTTTTGAAAATGATAAGCAACTCCTAAGATTACGTCGGCGTCGTTGATAAGCGGAGATGCTGCTGTTTTTGCCGTGAGGTGACCTATTAAATTGTGAGCAAGCAATCATCTACTACTACTAATAAGGTTTGGTTAACGGATGATCATTTCCTCTGTTGCACATGAGAAGTTTCATGATAGATTTTCAAGTCATTTTATTCATAAAAAAAGGAAATTCAAATTAAAAAATATTATTTATTAACATAGATCAAGTTGAAGGTACAACAACTTATAGAATTCTGTGACTCCTGCATTACTTATAACTGTTTTGCAGGAGCCAGTGTTCTTCCGTAATGAAAAAACGTGTGGAGTCTGGAAGATCCCCGCCAAAAAGGGAGTTCTTACGCTTTTTCTTCAACTCGGAAAGCAACATCGCTGTTGGAACCTTTGTATCTGGTTGTCGAGGGGTGTAAATGAAATGCCGGAGTCCAATATAAAGTATATTAGTAAAACAGGAGTTATGTTACATTGGCGTTTCTTACAATATCTGATAGTACACAAGTTAACGCTAGGGCGCGGCGGAGACGACTGCCCGCTCGACCTGTATGCGCGGGGCTCATTGCAAATTACCTCGTTTGCATTGTTGCTACTGTAGTTCCTACAATCGCTTACTTTATCTTTAAAATATTCAAACTGTATTGTAACCTCACTATCGGCTTCAGAACCCCCGAAAACTATATACGACAGCCATGACCAGAAAATGTTCGCAGCCATCATCTTGGATTTTCATTTAGACCTGGCTTCAGTCCCTCGAAAACAATATAACCTATTTCACTCTCTCTGTCTCTTTCTATTATAAATAATAAAAGTTCGCAGGGATGGGGCATAATGGTTTTTCGTTACGTATCATTTTTCACGTTACGTGACGATTTCTACAATTTTGCTCCTACCGCAAGCTACGTTAAATAACTTCATTTCAAACAGATACAAATGTTGTTGTTATAAGACAACACAAAAAAGAAAAGGGATTATACTTATACTTAAAAAAATAAATGAACGAACTAAGAAACTTTAGTATCTTTCAATAATAAGCAGAATTCGTTGCAAACCCCCCAACTCCCAAACTCCGTAGAAACTAGAACAATACGAAATACGAAAAGACACAATCACAGGAGTTATACTACGGTAAATAATGGCCTCTCCAACCGATACTTATGCTGGGAAGTTTGCCAATTCAGATAGTCTCACCATCTGTGGCTCGTCAATCATACAACCAACTGTGGACTACGACCACCAATATCTTCACAAGATAGTCAGTTGTAAGATACAGTACCTAGCCGAAAATATGATACAAAGTCTTTAAAAAAAAAAATTGGCTATATAGACTCCGATTTTTGAGAACTTACCCGTGAGACAGTCTCTTTCTAAATGTTGTATATTAACGGCCTCATAGAATTTCCATTCCATATCCAAAAGCAGTATCTCATCAATGTATGTAATGCGTGTTATCCAGAACGTCACAGTGACAAGTCGCCTCTTGTATACGGATGTCGGTCTCCGCTAGATGTGCAGCTGATTTATTGCCACTTTACACGTACCCATGTTGGTTCTCCTGACAGCTGACTAGATTAAAAAATAGCCCGTCTTCCATCAAGACGAGTGTTCGCTGTTCCGTCAATTTCCTCTGTGTTCATGAATGTGTGATCTGATTACGTTTGTTCTTTTTGTTCTCATTCCATATACAAGACATTTTATTGACAATGTAATAGACGTATATTGTATGTCAGAAAAAGATTGGATTATTCCTGGCTTCAGGTTCTCAGTCGTCATTCACAATTTTCTATTTGGATTTTTAAAGTTGACTTTCAGTGATACACTGAAGCGTTTATTAAATTCATTCACGAGAATAGAAAACGCTTTAAGTCCAAGCTGGGGAAACTCCGAAATCGTAGTCGTGTCGTCGTGAACTAGGTATACTATAATTTAATAATAATTCTACCTAATAGAGCAAGAAATATGCCTAAAGCCCCTGGGCGTCGTCAGTCTCGAAGGTTTATATTAGGCAAAGTGGAAACTTCGGGAATACTCTTAAAACCTATTATAAACTAGATTTTAGTACAGAACAGAGACAGTGCTATTTTAATGACCCTAATGTATTGTACGTACCTTTGCGTTTATGACTTTAATAAGAAAGTTCCGAGGTTCTAGACTATTGCGGACCAAGGACCGATTGGAGACTGAAAAAAGACAGGTCTGACTGAGAATCGTTAATTGAAAACACTGAGTTATGTCTTGGACAGAGTAAATAATGGCAATGACAAAGCTATTGGGCACATTAGATAAGTAAAGGGTTTTTCAACAAGAACTTTGTTTTTATAAAACAAAGAATTTAGATGAAGATGATTCAATTTTTTTTTTGCATTATGAAGGGAAAAGATTGGCAATTATGAATGCGAAATGATATCTGACAAATATCCACCACGAGCATGCTGACAGATGTCGATTCTTTCATCAAAGTGTTAAATCACTTTTTTGGCAAAATAGCGGGTCTATTTCGTTAATCACATCACGGATTTTGAGTTTTAAGCCTCACAAAAAATAATCCAGTGGTGTTAAATCACACGATCTGGCTGGCTACTTAACCGCTGAATTTCGTGAAATTATGCGATCGGGAAATTTGGTTTGCAATAAATTGATCGTTTAATTGGCTGTGACATGCGGCACATTTTGTACCGAGCCTGTCGACTCAAATTTAGCGACCAAATTCTTAATAGCGGTCTCAGAAGGACGATTATGTTGTCCGAAAATATCACGAATTTTACGAAATGTAACTTTAACAGAACCACCATTTTCATAGTGGATTTTAATTATTTTAATGCGACTTTCGAGCGACATTCAATTCATTGTAACAATTGCCAAAGCATGTAACTACGAATACGTCAAAAAACTAAATTTCAAAACTGTTATGCTGTCGGTATTGCCCTAATTGAAAAACAAAGTTCTTGTTGAAAAACCCTTTACCTACATTATATGCAGATTTCAGGAAATGCTTTTTATCCGAAAAATCTGTGCCTGAAATTGTAGCATAGTTATAGTAGCCACACGATATAACTAATCTACAACACAAACAACCAAATTTATTGTAAGAGAGACCTAATTAACACGCAATTTGTGGAATAAACATTAAACCTAGTAATGAAAACAACAGGCTATTTCATTAGCAAGTACGTACGTGCTGCAATTATCAGAAAATGCTTTCCAGTCCGAATCTCCCAACCAATTGTTTCATTGAATTATTTATTTATTACCGCTTCGGGTACCGGCACAGAAGGTCTAATATTGAATTCTATTTTGGAACTGACACACTACAAAAAAAAACCGGCCAAGTGCGAGTCGGACTCGCGCACCGAGGGTTCCGTACAAACCTGTGGGTATAAAGTTTAAAATTTAAAAAAATATTTTTATTATATGATGTAACTAAAAATTTACGGGTTTCGTAATTTTTCCTATATCTGTGCTATAAGACGTTGCTTCGTACCAAATTTCAAAATTCTAGATCGACTGGAAGTACCCTTTAGGTTTTGATTCCCTTGCGAGTTTCAAAAATTTGCGGAAATTTGCGGCATAAACGGCTATATCTTTTGATTGCGTTAGCTTAGAAGTTATTTTTTCACAGCTCTAAGGGACAGTAGATTTGAGTATTTGATATAAATTTCAGCTTGATACCTTCATGGGTTACTGAGAAAAACGGTCTTGACAGACGGACGGACGGACGGACGGACGGACAACAAAGTGATCCTATAAGGGTTCCGCTTTTTCTTTTTGAGGTGCGGAACCCTAAAAATTGTAATATGCCTTATAATTTATGGAACTTGTTGAAGGTTCTTTCCATGTTGTTTCACTTGTTGTGTATATCACATGGCTAATGGTCCATTTACAACCAGCAGCTGTTATATAATATACTAGCTTCTGCCCGCGACTTCGTCCGCGTCAAATTTTTGCTCGCCTGACCCTTCCCGTCGCATCAAATTGCCTGCCAGTTTTCGTCCATTTTTCGTTGCTGTTCTGCTCCTTTTGATCGTGATGTTATATAGCCTTCCTCAATAAATAGGCTATCCAACACAAAAAATATTTTTCAATTCGGACCAGTAGTTCCTGAGATTACCGTGTTCAACCAAACAGACAAACTCTTCAGCTTTATATATAATAGCTTCTGCCGGCGACTTCGTCCACGTTAAATTTCTTGCTCCCCCGACCCTTCCCGTCGCGTCGAATCGCCTACCCGTGCGATTTTCCCCGTTTTTGCAACATTCTTCATTACTGCTGTGCTCCTCTTAGTTGTAGCGTGATGTTATATAGCCTTCCTCGATAAATAGGCTACCCAACACAAACAAAAAATTTCAATTCGGACTAGGATTTCCAAAGATTAGCGCGTTCAATCAAACAAACAAACTCTTCAGCTTTATAATATTAGTAGTAGTATAGATAATCAGTCTTTAATGTTTCGACTGTTGGGACACAGGCTTCGTCCCTTCGGGAGGATGTGGGCTATTATCTACCATGCGGGCCCAGTACTGGGTGGTTGATGTCACATGTCTTCGGATTTTTGGTTTTACGACATGATGGGTTCCTCATGATGTTTTCCTTCACCGTTTTGAGACCATTGGTGATGAAATTATTTACACAAAGTAAAGCGCCTGCCTGGGATTGATCTCACGACCTAGAATTCTTAAGTCGAAGCCTAATACCACGGGGCCACCACTACTTACCTTTTTTTTCTGGATGGGAAATCATCTAATGACTTCTCCCGCTCTGGGCGAAGACGCAGACTTTACTGACTAAAACCCACCCGTGTTCCTTCAGTTGCCCATGTGCCACGGTCACGGTATCTCTTTCGAACAATCTCGCGACCCTGGCAGACCACTGCTTACCTTAGCCACCACTGCAGCAACTGTTGTTAAGGCTAATATTTTGCTGTTTTATACATTACTACTAATGACCTATGATTGTTCATTATATGGGTCGTTCTACTTTTCTAACGACAACGGTCTGTCCCTCGTCTTGTTATGGCATCTCGTTGAAGTATTGATATTTAAGGTTTTTAAATTTGGTTCAAATAAACGTCCGTATTTTTCTTATATAATAATATATTTTCATTTTCTCTAACCAGCATATTTAATACGTCTTTTTTCGTAGAATGCCGTGACAGAGTGGTATGCCGAAATGTGGTCTCCACAGAAAAAGGCCACTTAGTCACATATTTTTTTTATAAAACAAACATTAAAAAAATATAAATATTAGCCGGAAAGAAAATTTTAATTAGTCCTAACATACACACAGATGCAATTTTTTTTTTAAATCCCACACTGAAACCACAATTATGGATAGTTCAAAAACCAAAAAAACAGAAAACTTCGTTTCACTGTCGGTAGAAAAGTAGGACGACCCATATGTAATTAAAAGTTACATAACAGCTTTTCCGCACTTCAACTCTAACAAGCGCCAGATTTCTTGCCAACTCCTTCAATTATCAGTATCTATCAACTTTTTTCGTCCACTTCAATGTAATATTCAAACAAAAAAGCATAACGTCTTTATGGACCCATTCTTATTCTATCTAATGAAAACTGTTGTCAAGGACAGACGGCGTTTACACCCATTGAGCGAGAGGGGACGCGCAACGAAGCAAGAGGGGTGCACTGCCTCGGGGACGCCTCAAAGAGATTAATCCTGGGTATAGACTATATAGATGAGAGGACGGATGGAAGTGATATTAGGGACTGGGCCCTATGTATACGTACTGTTCTATCTATAGTAATTGTTTACAAAGGAAGGGCTAGCTAATTTTGGAACACTGCCGATGCCGGATTTAAAGATGAAATAAGACGGCGGTCTTACTTCGAAATAGAAACAGCGATTCTAATAAAAAAAACATACTTCATATACGTAACAAAATTGCAGCTGCAAACGGAACTTAAATTGCTTACTTAAATAAACAAAGAACACAGTACGTAATTTCCTTCGGAGAGTCTACAAATGGCTGGCATTCGTATTGAAAATTACCCTGTAATTTATCATTACCGAAGATAATTTCATTGAACGATACCGATCGTTTACTAAACGCTACAATTTTGCTGTCGAGCACATGGACATAGTGGGTAACTAATGATATCAATTCAATAATAATGTCATTGACATTGTACTTTTTATCGCTTACAATGATAATAATTTTGTCGACAAACTTCGTAAACAGTAAATATTTAAAGTTGACACTGATTTAATTATTGTTAGAATTTAGATCTTGAATGAATCGTAAGAAAAAGCAAGGTAAGTTAAATTACTTGTAGACACAGTAAATAATTTTATTTGGTGAATTTTTACGTGACGGATGGAATAAATAAGACAGACAATGGATAGCTCGGTGCTGAAAACGATGTTACATTCCGTTAGCAGATTATATTCTGAGCAATTAATAACATTATACTGTATGCAGACTGCCCTTTACTTTTAACGATGACTTAGTTTCGTGTGTCAAATTGCAGAGAAACAATATTCCTTAAGAGCTAGAGAGAGCGCCATAAGAACGCACGTCTGAAAACCTATTACTTAATTTATAAAAATATTATGAACGGATATTAAAGTTATCTGTTCATAGCTTTTAAGAAAATGGATCATTACTTCATCATCATCATCATCGTGAAAGTATGACCCATTTGCAACAATTAAGCACCCAATAAAGCTTAGGCGACACTTCATGTGATTGGAGAAAACCCAATAATGAAATTTTCCCATAATTCGGCACTAAATATCACTTTTCTCTAAACTGTAAAATTGAATGGCTTTTATTGCTATTCTTTTCGGTATTTAATGCTTTAACACACCTTTTGACGGAACCCAGTTTCTGCAATTGTAAAACACCAAACAGTTAAAAGTTAAAGGAAGAGGTTTACTAACGAACAAATTGTCATTTAATCAGATATTTTAAGAGGTACAAATGTTTAAAAAACTTGGTACCTACCAAAGGTCGAATTTACAAACGGCTGAAATATAAAACAAAAGAATTATTTAAATGTTTATGGCATCCCACTACTTAAGCCTCCCAGCACGCGTAGCATGACGACCATAGAAAGAACTTTGTCTATTCGTAGTAGAATAGAGATAGAACTGTCATGCTACGCCAGCATAAAACGGTACAAATCTTTCTACAATCTGTAATGTTGTCTATTCTTCCGTCGGCAAGGCATAAGTCATAAGTATTGGATTTCTTTTTCTAAAGCCTCGAAAGTCGACGAATGTCTAACTGTAAGAGTATATCGGTAGGATATATTAGGTTATATTTGTGCGCTGTACTTTTCAATGCACTCATACCAAGTAACCAGCGAGCAGACCGTGATTCATGTTTAAAACTTAAAAGCCGTTCCGCTATCTGTGACCTGGTCATGACGACCTGGGTACCTGACTTGTAAGGGATTGCTGGAAGGTTAGGACGTAGAAGGACGGTATTTTTTAGAACTTTAGTTAGTACCTTTTTGGGATCCTCAATTCCATAACAGATTCTATTTCCTTTCATTCCTATTTCCTAAAACCTTCTCTTTCATTTTCAGGTTGCAAAACACAATTCTAAGAAACCTTGGCTTCGGCAGGTAAATACCAAGCATAAACTTATCCATTCACTAAGAACTAATTAATTAATTGGAAACACTAAAGTATCCCAGACGTCATAGTTACTACGTAGAAGGTAGAAACTAGAACAAAAGCCTGTCAACAACAAAGTTCCCTGAAGGGTGTTTTATAAATAGTAACAGTCCTTGTATAAGTCCTTAGTCCTAAGGCTTCACGTACCAGAAACAAGGTCGGTAGCAGGAAGTTGCTTGTTACGTTTAAGACCACGTCAACCGTTTAGGCCATTCAGATGTGGCACCACTTCGTGCAGATTTAAATTAGTCCTTTGTGTGGGTGTTCAATAGGCAAAGATGGATTACCTAAATTGGATTTAAATTTTCCGCTCACGAACTCACGATTGAGGATATGTTGTTTGTTACTTTTAACAGGCAGCTTTAGCGTCCTTTAAGAGATAAAGAGAAGAATGTTTTTGAAGATACCATCTGTCCCATTTTTCTATTTTGAGTTTTGATATATTTAGGCTGCGTAAATATTCAAATCTTCATTCAAAAAGTTCTCAACACCATCGGATCGGATCTCATCCATATTTGAAGAACTCGTATCACCCAAAGTCGGGTCCAAAATATTTGACATTTCGTTTTTTATTGCCCTTGGGGCCTCCGTTTATTGGCACGAGGCTTCAAAAGTGAGGTCACTCTTTCATCAGCTTTCTAAATGGGCTAGGGGTTTTTTTAATCAACACTTTGGTAAAGCATCTCAAATATTTATTGATAACCCTTCCGCTAAATGGGTATATACACGGGTAGATTGGTAGCTTCGGGTCAACAAAGCCGAAGTTAGATTACACAACCTACTCAATCGACTATTGTTGTCTTTTAATATGCAGTCATTTAAATATTTTATTAGGGACATGCATACGATTCAGATATTCACTGTAGAATAGTGTTTTGGTTAAATGTGCTCGTATATGAGCTGTCAGAAATCTAAAATGTCTGCTTTTGATGACCTGTGGGCATTCTATATTACCTCGTATGCAAGAAACTAGAGTTTTAGGCGAAATACTGATCAATTACAATGTGGTCAGAAAACAGATGTTGCAGTATACTGCGTCATATTTCTGGCAACCTTAAAAATATCCTGGTCGACACACCAGTCCGCCAAGATCATAATAATCTGATTATTTACTAGGCCATGAAGGAAGCACCAGGTCACTAGGTTGTGGCTGCCAAGCTAACTTAACATACGTCATATTATTGACACCACGTCGTCATCTAATAGGCTCACGTTAAGCTGACTGTGTAGTGTGTAAGCATGCAGTGTGATTGCATATATGTTTTATCTACAACTACAATATTTTTCAGCTATCGTCGTATTGACCTTTATGAAAAGTCACTGCTTTTAGAAACTTAAATATAACGCGATTTTCGATGCTTAGCTTTTAAATTTTACAAAGCTGATAACAAAAAACTTGCCTGCTTCAAATGTCGGATAAAACCTTATTATAGCGTTTTCTATTTGTACACAAACACCACGAACTACAAGTTTGAATATCTTACATATCCTTTTTGGTCCTTTTGCAACTAAACGCCACCAAGGACCTATTCAACTATGCTACACGAGTACTGATAGTTGAACAATTAATTTTGTTCTAATTGTAAACCGACCAGCTCAGTCATTGTGATTTTAAGCGAAACGGTTTTAAAACTCCGCGAGCTTGGTTTAGATGCTATCGTGTCACTGTGTCAAGTTTTGCTTTTGCACACTTGTCTGAAGAGTCGAGTAGGCTTATTTTTGGTCGAGAACCCAAGGCCTTAAAAGCATTGTCTTTGAATGATAACAACGCGTTCAAAGTTTATTGTAGCTTGGCAGTATCTGCGATTATAAAGTTATGAATCAGCCTTGCTTGTAAAGGCACAGATTAGCTAATAGTGGTAAAGGTTACTTGAATTTGCGACTTAATTGATTCTCGAATCTAAGGATATTACACAAAATTCGAATGTATTCGAATTACTATGTTCGTTAAGTTGGGCAAGCCATTCATGTTTTTACTAGTCAAAGTTGTATGCACGAAGACGAAATTCCGGATTTGCAACTTTAGTGTTAATAATGAAATGTTATCTTCCTCCACTCATGCAGGCTAATCCTCTTAGCAATTAATTAATCAGCTCTTCGTACCCTAATATCAAGTTAGCTTAGTATTACTAAATACTACTAATATAAAACTAAACTACCGACAGACTTTTAATTCATTAGCATCTTTCTAGGGGATGAAAGAAGTCATAAGCAACAGCTGTAAATATGGGATCCAAACTGAATATAGCGATAAAAAATATCTGTTTCTTACTCTTTTATTTGATGGGCGGCTTTTCAGTGTTGATCCTTTCTTCACCCTTAGTAGAAGTATTACTTATGAATTCAAAGTCAGCCTGTATACTACCACTACTAAACTGTATGTGCTAAATGCGAACTAATTTTCACAGTAAAATGAAACACTTCCTGCACCGTTGCGACCGGGCAATGATTTACATATTCATCGCGAGTTCCTACTTCCCCTGGCTGACGGTCGGCACGTTATCCTGCTGGATGCTCAGAGAACTGCGGTGGGTCATCTGGCTGCTGGCAGTGCTCGGCATCACGTACCAGCAGATCTTCCACGAGAGATACAAGATGTTGGAGCTGCTCCTCTATCTGGTCATGGGGCTTGGTCCGGCGGCCATCATTGTCACCTCTAATGTACGTCCACGGCTTAGTAACGTGATATTTTTGGCACGGTCACTGCTTTGAGGATAAATCTGCGCGTGGTATAATTAGTTATATTTTGCGCGAAATTGCGTAATTGTATTAGTGTAATTAAATTACAAACTAAATCGATTTAGGAATCCGAATTTTTGGCATAATGCGAATGCCGTACCGAAATCCTTTCGAATAGTTTTTTTAATATGTGGCCGTGACATCGAGATATTTTATCGGTCGCGGTCGCTTATCTGTAGAGTGTAGTGCATATAAACGTGACCTATCAAGTGCAGTGGCGGTGCTGAAAATATCACGTGCGAGTGAGCCCTGTCTGTTTGTGCACGCTTTGTACTTTGACTTAGGACTCGCGTAGATAGGATGCGTTTGTTCGCTTGATTTTAACTGCACAATTTTAACTGTCAACTACCGTGCGTCCTATTGCCAATCGTTGTCAAAGACTTTCTATTTCAAGGCTCGTGTTCAGCTGGAATGAGAGGGTTTACAATATTATTTCTAAATAACCCTTGCGTTCCTATATCAAACTATCTGAGTGCATTATTATATCGATTCGAACGCATTCTCTCTGCGCGCTCTTGGCTCTACGCTTCTCGCACGTGTGTTTGCATGTTTGCTTGCTTGCGGTGATGTAATAGGTATTACTTACTTGTATTTACTGTTCTTGTGTGGGAAATAAGTAGTTTGGATTAATGTTTCTTGTGTAATAGTTTTTATTGTTGTAGCTTGTTTATTGTGGCAATTTATTTAGTGTACTCTTCGTAAGGTGTCGGCTAGAGTTACCGTAAGTTTTTTTTGTTCTGGATTTTCATTTATTTGCTAGTCGCTACAAATCTCAGCATACGGATTCACGGAAGTTTTAATGGCTTTTTATAATATTGCGAATCTGAAAGCGAAATAGTATAATTTATGCAGGGTGTATAAATTTAAATTCAAGTAAAGTTGCTCCAGTTGGGAAAAGCTTTTGAACCTTGACCGAGTCCGACGTAAAGATTAGATTTTGGTTATAGGTAATAATTTCAAGTTCATATTTAGCTATATGTCTGCCTATATCTGGTGCGGCCTCTGTTCAGATTTACTCGATGGCAATTCCTAAAACACTCAGAGGAATTACTTTCCATCTCCACTGGATATGTTGGGCCACTCTTGAACCCTTGAAATATTCGTATTCTTTAAGGGCTTGCAAGCTAGCGGTGAGGAAAAGGTGACCAATAATAATAAACACAGCAATAATAAACGCCTGCTTACTAGAAAAGAAATTCCACTATGTGATAAAAATACACGTATAGTTCATATACCTATGTAGTTTGCAGTATTTCTAATGGGTTTTATGTAATCACTCTCTTTTATAGTATGTCGGGTATAAAGTTCATGGCAACGCGTTATCAGCCGCCCGCACAGCTAGGTCACGCAGAAGTCACGCTCATTATGTAGGTACTCAACAAGTTGGCAAGTATTCACTTTTGGGCACCTGTCACACCGCCCACTGTGAAGACTAGCTATCAACTATCTTTTCGCTCAAGAAACATACAATCATATTTAGGTCCCGTGTCATTAAACGCAGCGGGCTTTGAAATTTTTCGTCGGTTTCAAAAATAAAAATGTTTTACCAAACATTTTGATCCCATAGGTTCTATGAAAAATAATGGTTTTAGGTAGCAGTTTTTTTTTTTTTTGAAAACCGATGTTAACTTTCTCCGCTAGGGAGATGTGATCAAAATCAAATTGTTTAGTTTTCTCACGCCACATGAGTAGATAAACGGAACAACGGCTAAGCTTCTTAAGAACGAGCAAAATTGTTACTTATTTTGGTAGGGTTGTCACAATAGGGTAAGACAAATTAAACAAACAGAACTAGAACCATATGCTGAATTCACGGTTGTGGTCTGATGCGCCAGGGTTGGCCACTCTGTATATTGAACTTGATCGCTGACTATTCACACTGCCGGCGAGAAGTATCGCAACTTGGTTGGCGCAGCGACAAGAGCTATCAAAGAAAATACTCGCTCAGTGACGCTCGCCCGGCGGGCAGAACACTACATACACGGGTACATACGAGATACGCATACCCAGGAAGTGACTCGGCGTGGGCAGTAATTGTACTCCAACTCGCGCACTCTCTGCGCCTGTTCTTGACCTCGATCACACTTGATGGAAAGCGATTAATGAGATCAATTTGATAGAACGGATGTGCCCAGAAAATGCCTGTACACTCTTGCTTTGAAAACAGACGGGTTGATTGTGGAAGGGAAAACAGACGCTGGCAGAGAGTTCCACACTTTGGCAGTGCACATAATGAATGTGGGAGAGAAGCGCTGTGTACGACTACAGCCGATCTATTCTGTAAAAATCTCACCGTGATAACTTGGGTGAAGTGACCTAATAATGAGCTGCCATTCTACCGATGACACTAATGACAGCTCATTTTAAGCTCATTTTTCACTCGAGTTATCACGGTGAGATTTTTGCATAATAGCACTACTGGTCGGTATATCAACCGAGTTCGGATGGTACCTTGCAGTACTTCTGGTGGTCCGGTAGTAAAATGGCCTTGTAGTTGCTCGCTGCCCGTTACTAGTTGCTCGCTGCCCGTTACTAGTTGCTAGCTCCACTCGCTTTTCGCTTATGGTTGGCGGTGAGACAGGTACCGAGTTTGAAAGTCTTATCATTTGTTGTGATGTATGAGTGACATGCAAAACCTCTTTGTATGCCGTTAGCTTTGAAATATAACGCCTCGGTGACCTTTAGTCGAAAATGTGCAAATAAATACTTAGCTTTCACCAACTTTTCATGCGGTAAATGAGTTTTAGTTGTATTTATAATGTTACTGTACTTTCTAATACTTATGAGTGATTTATTTTTTGCATTTAGGTCATTTTTAAACATTTTTGTATGCAAAGCCCTCTTTGCATATAAAATAACCTAAATCCTTTGCCACAAGCCTTTGCTTGTAGCTACATAATAAAAGCTTGCCGCGGTCATCTCGTGGCTGGGTGACCATCTTTACATACCAAGGCCCTTCTGTACCTCTGAAAGTACGTAATGCTGTTGGTCCCAGCGCCCTTATTGTGTAACACACTAAGAATCACAATTTAGACTGGCCTGTAAGTCTAGTGGTTAGTGACCCTGACTGCTAAAACTGAGGTCGTGGGTTCGATTCCCACCCAGCACAAATGTTTGTGTGATGAGCACAATCATTTGTTCTGTGTCTGGGTGTAATTTATCTATAATATGTATGTATTTAGAAATATATAAGTATGTTTATCAGTTGTCTGGTGGCCATAGTATAGGCTCTGCCTAGTTTGGGAACAGATAACGTTGTGTTGGTTGTCCTAAGATATTTTTTATTTTATTTTATTTGAACCTTTTTAAAGGATATTGGTAATCCATTACTTCATATGTTCGAATAATTTGTTGCTCAGTAACGAAAAAAAAACTAAGAATCTGGTTGAACTGTCATAAAGAAAGCCGTAGGAATGGCTTTCATCATTATTTCAGCGTAAGACATCCACAGCTGGCTCAAAAATGGGGGGTTTGCCATAATCGCCACGCTTGGCAGGAGGGTTGGCGATCGCAGTATGGTGGTCAAATGCACAGAGAACGCTGCTGCCTATTCCATAGAAAGTCCCGTAGTCGCCTTCTACGACACCCACGGGAAGAAATGGGATGGTGCTACTCTTCAGGCACCACACGGAGCAACTCTGTAATAAATGACTACCAATATTTTCATTGCAGTAATTAAATTAACTGTTCGTAGGTGTAGCCAGATATAAACAGTATGTCACTATGTATATCGCACACCTAGATCTAAAGTAAGACAACTCAAAAATTGTGAATTTTGAGTTATCATTGTATTCATTTGTCTAGGCGGGACATGCGTTGATTCAACAAAAGAAGACTAATGCCATCTAGCGACGAATCTTTCAAGTTTTTATTGAACCTGCTAAGTTGGATAGCTGCGTAGGGTTATCGATAGTGTTGGGATTTTATCCGGATAAATACTCAAAATGGATAAATACTCGATAAATATCCGTTTTTACTGAGTATTTATCCAAAACAGCGGATAAATACTATTTCAAGTTTCTTTAACGAAAATTTTGTCATTTTACAAAGAAAAAGATTGAAATAAGAATTAATTTTAATTAATTAAAAAAAAGCAGCTGTGTACCGTACTTTAACAGTTAAAAAGCCTATATTTCCATTAATTTCGCTCAATCATGAATAGAGTTCGTCAGAATATAACCACTTCAGTGATTCAAAATAAACCAATTATATTTAATAAATGCAAGTTATGCCGCTTTTTCTGTCGTCACACTTTTTTTTTCGTGAATATTTATTTGTGGTCTAAAAAGCCTTTCTGTTGCGACAGAAGTATACGGTGTTGAAAGAATACTCACTACTAGTTCAGATAACTTTGTCAAAAAACATAGCTCTTTCCATCAGGCTTTTTTGACGTGACAACGTCTTATAATTCGATGGAGCCGGCTGCACGCACGAAAAAACATGACTCATTTGGCGTTACCTCGCTCTGAGGCGTTCCATTTAATGCTTGAAGTGCAAGCGAGAGCGCGCATCAGTATTTTCTTATGACGTTGTCACGTTCAACTATCGTCAATAATAAACTGACTTTACAGACAAACGATTTTTTTTGGGTGGGAATCATCAAATGACGTCTCCCGCTCTGGGTGGAAGACTTTTACTGACTAAAACCCACCCGTGTTCCTTCAGTTGCCTATGCCAGGGCCACGGTAACTCTTTCGAACAAATCCGCGATCCTGGCAGGGATCGGTCCAAGCGGACCCCATCAAAAATGCTGACATCTCTTTGAGGCGCGCGCGGAACACAACGCGCCGTCGACCCAAGCCTGGTCCTTACCAGGCGGCGAGCTACCCATTGTCGCAAGCTAGCGCCTACGGTAGCCGGGAGTCCGCTATAGACTCCCGACGCCCGGGGCGTCTCCTGCGGTGGCTAGGGGCGTGGGAGCGCAGAGATTGCCTCTCCCTCACGCTGGGCTAAGAGGTTTATTTAGTGTTCTTCCAAATAAAAGGTTTTCACCAACAACCTTTCCTTGCCTTATACAGCGAATGTTGTTGTTGTATGTACTTCCACATTCAAGAAACCATTTCAACATTCCGTTTATAAAATCTTTGGCATCCAGTTCTTTGTCTTGATTTAACTCGATCGTCTTTGGGTGAAGCAGATCATCATCATTATCATCGTTCTTCTGCCCTTATCCCAATTTATTTGGGGTCGGCGTAACTTGTCTTTTTCTTCTAGTCGCCATCTTCACACCCTTTCTATCCATATTATTTACTCAGTTCAGCCATCGTTTCTTTGGTCTCTCCCTACTCTTTTAGTCATCGACATTCATACTCAAAACTTTCTTCACGATATTTACCTCATTCCTCCGAACCACGTGCCAAGCAGCAAGCTTTTGAGTCAAGCAGATAGGCGGAAAAATTTGAAGGCAATCGTAACCCTTTTTGCCACTGCTGAGAGAATTTGGTTCTTGGTTTTATTATCAAGAAACTTAATTAGACAAAATAAACCTCATTTCTGATTTCTTATCCTAGAAAATGATATACACTAGGTGGGCGCTTGTTGGGCTCTATTTGAAAGAGAGAAGCATTGATCCATGCAATCTCACAAAAATAACATCAAGAAAAGCTGCTTCTGTCATTTGACATGAAAGTATCTTCTATTGTTAACACTAAGAGAGTGGCTTTTGTATTTATCAGGTGCCCTATCTTGTGCATCACGGCAGCTTTAACTTCGCTCCCGATTTCCTTTGTTTAACAATGCCTGCATTAATACCAGTTCTTTTGATTTTCTTAAAGATTTTATTATATCTGCATAGTTTATAAAATTATTGAAATCTTCCTATTTCAGACCCATGAGTCAGCAAATTAATAGTGCGTGCTTCGCAGTTTAAAGGGTGAACATCTTGTACTGATTGCGTTTCTAGCGTGGTCACTAACAACACCAAACTTTTCTTCGCCGTGTTTATGTCATGTCTTTTTGAACTTCTTCACGGAGAAATTCCCTGTATGGCGATTCTGTACACTCTCATTAAAGAAAAGTTCCAAAAAAAGTATCTATGAGCATGTTCTATTAGAGACAGAGGGACCCCTGACACAATTATAGCCCTGGCAATTGATGACAGAACTAAATAATGTCATAAGATAGTATTTTTAACCGACTTCAATAAGGAGGAGGTTCTCAATTCGGATGTTTATATTTTTTTGAAGTGAAAACTTCTTTAGCGGCGTTGAGCACTTTTTCTGTAATGGGTATAAAATCTTAAACTCGCGTCAGGACACGTGACCTGATCGAAAAAGCGTAGGACGGATGGTTTTAATTTGGAAAAGTGCCATCTATTAAAACGAATACGAATCACTTGGCTAGCCTTGGTTAGTATGGTTATGGAATCATAGATGACGCTAATATAAACTACTAAACACGAAGAGTTTACAGTAAAATATATGTCATTAAAAGTGTGTCTAATTCTAAAAAAATAAAATCGTAATATAGCATAAGCCATAAAATAAATATTACTTATGAATTAAATAATTGTAACAAATAACTTTTTCTAAGACAGCAACTCGATTATAGATGGCGCTCAAACTAATCATTCAATTTTTGAAGTGAAAACTTCTTTAGCGGCGTTGAGCACTTTTTCTGTAATGGGTATAAAATCTTAAACTCGCGTCAGGACACGTGACCTGATCGAAAAAGCGTAGGACGGATGGAGAGTAGACAGCTATCCCCTCTCTACGGCGCGGCGAAAATGTATGCCTGGGCCTACTGTTTCGTTTAGGCGGCGCAGGGCGCTTGCGCGAATGTTCGTCTATGTTACAGCGTGCCACGCGCATCCATGGATGGTGACAGCTGATGGCTCGACCGTCTGTGTAGTGATCACATTGTTGTGTATTCGTAAAATTCGTGAATATAAAGTGCTTAAAATATGGAAATTGAACAACAAATTATTCCCTAACCATTCCAAAATATCAAACATGCTCAACGTTAATAATCAAGTTTTCACTTCTGCCGGCACTCCCGGAGTGCAATTTTTTTTTTTTTATGTATGTTCGGCCATAACTCCGTCATGTACAGACGGATTTGCAAAATTCTTTTTTTGTTTGAAAGGGGTTTATTCCGAAATGGTCCCATATAAATTTCATATAGATCTGATGATGAGTTCCAGAGATAGACACCGGAACTCTTTAAAAAATGACAGCAAATCAACCGCGATTTCTGCTATCGCATGAATATGCATTGTTTGTTTGGAATTAGTGCGGGGTGGATACCACAACTAAAAATGTAAAAATAAAAACTTTTTACAAAAAAAAAGCAACCGACTTCCTTAAAAACACTACAAAGTGAAAAATAACTTTAATTTCGGAAGTCGGTGGCAAAAAAACCATAAATACAGATCTTAAGACACCGACTTCCGAAATTAAAGTTATTTTTCACTTTGTAGTGTTTTTAAGGAAGTCGGTTGCTTTTTTTTTGTAAAAAAGTTTTTTTGTCTAGTTCAGAAGATAGAGTCTGTTTATCAAACCTCTTTTACCACCACAAATGCTGCTGGATTATTGTTGTTTATTGTATACGAGATTAGTATTAAGTTCGTTTTAATATGTAATCGTGGTTGCTATGATGGTGAGAAATAAACTCTTTTTATTTTTATTTTATTTATTATTTCGGAAAGTTCAAATAACAGTTCAAGTACTTAACATTATAAAAGAATCATCAAATGCACAAAAAATATATTTATCCATCATTTTGGATAAATACTCGATAATAACTGAGTATTTATCCGAAACGGATAAATACTCAGTTTTTATCCTTCGAGTATTTATCCACTGCCCATCTCTAATTATCGAGCATATGAATACAATGATAACTCAAAATCCTCAATTTTTGAGTTGTCTTACTTTAGATCTAGGTGTGCGATATGTGCGCTTTATAAATAGTGATTTGTTTATATGCTGAGCTAAAACTGAATGAGAGCATTGATTGTATCTACGTCTACCAACATCTGATGTAATGTCAGTTCGGAGAAATTGCTGGCTCGGGTGCATATTGAGCTGCGGGGTAGTTGCGGAACTTTTTATCAGTAGGAATTGGTTTAATATTCCTAGTTAAACAACATTCATTGCGTTATTTACGTTGCTGAGCCGACAATTTATTCGAACAAATGACGCAATGGTTTAGAAATAATCTTCAATCCCATTCAGATTCTGATAAATTGTGCGTTTCGCAATTAGGGTGCTGGTCTCTTAAGGTGGTCTACTGGCTGCCAGGGTCGTGGAATTGTTCGAAAGAGTTACCGTGGTCCTGGCACAGGCAACTGCAGGAACACGGGTGGGTTTTAGTCAGTAAAAGTCTGAGACGCCCTCCCGCTCTGGGCGAACGTCATTTGATGATTTCCCAACCAAAAAAATATAGTGGATGACTAGAAGCGCCAGGGTAGAGCAGGTAATTCAAATTTTGTTAGTTTCCTGCAATTTGCAAGCCAGTACCAAAGGGGTAATTGCGTTACTTGCTATCAGTAGGAATTGGTTTCTTATTGATAATTAAACAACATTAATTGCGGTATTTACGTTGCTGAGCCGACAATTTATTCGAACAAATGACGTAATGGTTTAGAAATAATCTTCAATCTCATTCAGATTCTGATAAATAGTGCGTTTCGCAATTAGGGTGCAGGGTGAAAAGTTCACTCAATCTCCATAAAAAAGAAAGGATCCTTAGACAGACGAGTGTCGTGTCTGGTGGGCAGCTGCCCGACGGTTGTTTTTTTGGAACGAAGTTCCTTATCGCGCGTTGTGAAAGGGGGCTAGACGGAAAAATTCTTACGAAAAGTTGTCACGACATGCTTTAACCGACTTCAAAAAAAGGACGAGGTTTCTCAACTGGACTGTATATATTTTGTTGTTTGTATTTGTTTGTATATTGTTGTTTTTTTTTTGTTGTGAGTAGAGAGAGACAGAGAGAGACAGGGAGAGAGGGAGAGAGACAGAGAGAGAGAGAGAGACAGAGAGAGAGAGAGAGAGAGGGCGAGAGAGAGAGAGAGGGAGAGAGAGAGAGTAAATATTTTTGTTGAGTGTGTACAGGTTTTTGTACATAATAAATAATTTAAAAAAATATAAAAATTATGAATCCTGGAAAGGAACTTCGTTCCATCCGGGTGTCCCTTGACACTTCTAATTTTTTTTATTTTTTTTGGTAATGTCTTGTCGCATGTCATCTATGAGGTTATCGGCTGCTTATCCAGACTTGCGTTTTGGGTACCTTAATAAACTAAGGACTCCAGCCAGGGCTTAAAAACTTAAGACTAGGCGACTTCACGCTAAGGGCACTCTCTTTGGAGTACGGACTTCGGCTTTTTTTTTCTTGATGGGAAATCATCAAATGACTTCTCCCGCTCTGGGCGGAGCGGGAGGGCGTGTCAGACTTTTACTGACTAAAACCCACCCGTGTTCCTTCAGTTGCCCATGTGCCAGGATCACGGTATCTCTTCCGAACAATCTCGCGACCCTGGCAGGCGTCGGTCCTGGTAGACCCCTTCAGTATTGCTGACATGTCTTTGAGGCGCGCGTGGAACACTACGCGCCGTCGACCCGAGCCTGGTCCTTACCGGGCGGCGAGCTACCCATTGCTCGCCGCCCGCAAGCTCGCGCCTACGGTGGCCGGGAGTCCGCTATAGACTCCCGACGCCCGGGGCGTCTCCTCCTGCGGCGGCTAGGGACGTGAGGGCGCAGAGACTGCCACTCCCTCACGCGCCCCGCCTCCTCCTTCGCGAGCATTACTGCTTCGCAGAAGGAGGTGACGGCTTCCCATGCCCTCTCGCTCCGTACCATGGCTCGCACCAGGGCCGGACGCGAGAGGTCGCCGCCGCCGATCGCCTCCACGAGGACACGGCGGTGCTCCGCCCAGGCAGGGCACACCTCCACCGTATGCTCCACCGTGTCCTCCAAACGATCCTCGCAATGGAAACACCCGGGCGTTTCCTCCCGCTTTATCCTGAACAGGAACCCACCGAAGCACCCATGCCCGGTGAGAACCTGCGTCAGGCGGAAGGTGAGGACGCCGTGGCGCCTCTCTATCCACTCCTCAAAGAGGGGACTTACCGCCGCAATTGTGGCGTGCCCGACGGACTTCGGCTTAGGGCATCGCCGGTAGAGGGCAGCACAGGACGGGCTGGCCCGACGATTGATGTCGGGACCTTGTACGTATGCAGGATTTTGCGTGACTCCAGTGGATTGTATAGCTCGGATGTGTAGACCCTGATTTTTTTTTTTTGTTATGTACATACTTTAAATCGTGCATGGTCAACGAAATACTTAATAAAATAAAACATTTGCATAGCATTTAAGCATTTGAGTAATGAATTTAGCCATTACAAATTGTATGTTAGAATAAGCTAAAGAATTTCAATTATGCCAATTATAAACAAACTAATAATTACTTCTTATCAGAAAAACAGTGTGTAAGGTAGCATTTCGGTTGAGAATTTTCTCAAATTCTGACCGGAATAAAACAATATAGGTACCTTGCCTTCGCATGCGTAAATGGGGATTTTTTATTTGCATAATAAACAGGTACTTAAGTATTAAAGACGTTCACATCTTGACCTTGTAGGTAAATAACCATACCTTGACTATACCAACATAATTACGTCTTAATAATACTCAATACGCGACAGCCCAGTAGCCCAGTGGTGACGGCTGCGACTTACGAGTTACGGGTCACGGATTCGATGCCGAGCAGGAACTTTGCTTAAATTATTTCATCACAACACTGCTCTCATAACGGCGAATGTCCTAGGACCAACAAATCCGAAACATGCGACATCTACCAACCCGCACTGGGCCCGCATGGTGAATAACGGCGCACTTCCTCTCACAGAGAGAAGACCAGCTTCTCCCCGCGAATACGTCCGCGTCAAAGTTTTGCTTCCTTGACCCTTCTCGTCGCATCGAATTGAATCGATTTTTTCGTTGCTGCTCCGTTTTTTTTTATCGTAGCGTGATGTTATATAGCCTATAGCTTTCCTCAATAAATAGGCTACCCAACACAAATATATTTTTTCAATTCGGACCAGTATTTCCTGTGATTACCGCGTTCAACCAAACATACAAACTCTTCAGCTTTGTAATATTAGTATAGATATAGAACCAGCAAAACGTCACTTCTATATGCCTGTATTTCCCGAACGGGACGATGTAGAATATAACTTCCATTACGCGTCATTGATTCGTAATCAAAAGAGATGTTTTGATGATCACCAGCCTACAGCAGTCCACTATTACACACAGGCTTCTTCTATTGCACGCTATGTTAATTTCCGGCAACTCTCATCCAGCTACTACCAGAAACCCTGCGAAGATCGTGGCTTCACTTAGCCTGAGGGCGTCTTTACATTTGCTGATTCGCAGACTCCACTCAAGGGATGAGTTACTTATATTTAATTTCAGTCATTTCTCGACCCAAGACGATATTCTCGTTATGATTTAAAACTGCATGCACTTGTAGCAATTTTATTGATCAGAGTAGATAGGAAGATACGTATTACTCCTATAAATGTTACTAGTTCATCAACTCTTTGCGGTGAGTTAAAATATTGGCGACATGGTACGGTTTTAGAACGCAAAATATTTTCATTGCGGTTTGCCTTGACGCGCCTTTTAAAAGTACCAATCATGCAATGGCATTAATTACATGTGATACTTAGAAGTTTAATGAACTTTGTGATAATTTTGTTTAATGATTTATAGTTTGCAACTTCGTATACAAGTATTCGTGGCAAGGATATGACATGCAACTTGTTGCTGTGTCCCTATCTGTAGATACATGATACTGAATCACCCGGCTAGGCTGTTTATATTTTGTAAACGATAAAATTTCGAGGAAGACCTTAGGTCTTGAACTATGAGCTGAATTCCTGGTTACAGTTACTTATACCGATAAGTCCCTATTTTTTCTTCAGTATTTGTGAAGAAATATTAAGATTTAAAAAAAAACTGTAGTAAACAGTATATTGTTGTTCTACAGCTTAGTCATAGTGCATCTTATTAGCTATTGAACTATGTGCATATAAGTACTAGTTATCCAGTTACAAGTTATTAATGTAACTACCGGCTATAATTATACGTCTTCCGTTTTAGCTCGCCTGACACGCGAATACAATGGTAATATGTTAACATCAAACCACTAAACACAAATCTATACTAATATTATAAAGCTAAAGAGTTTGTTTGTTTGATTGAACGCGCTAATCTCAGGAACTACTGGTCTGAATTGAAAAAATATTTTTGTGTTGGGTAGCCTATTTATCGAGGACGGTTATAGGCTATATAACATCACGCTACAACCAAGAGGAGCGTAGCAGTAATAAAAAATGTTGCAAAAACGGAAAATCGCACGGGTAGGCGATTCGACGCGACGGGAAGGCTCGGGGAACAAGAAATTTAACGCGGACGAAGTCGCGGGCAGAAGCTAGTAAAACACGTACATACACGGTAAATAAACTATAGACAAATAAAACACACCCACAAAATAAATCAAAGTGAATTCGTTGATATAAACAAAAGAAAACAGGTCACCTATAAACTTGCAAGGACAAGCGCGTCTCAGAACAATCACAAAGAAAACCGTGAATATAGCGCGCAGACATTTCGTACGCTTGATTGCAAAAACGGTTGCAATTTGATGCAAAAATTACCGACCCGCTCCTACTTCACACGGGCGCAATGTACTCATGATGTGGCAAAATGTGAAAACATCGAGATTTCTGTGCTAGACCATAATTAGCCTTTATTATTACCACTGCTTGGCTACAGCCTTTTCTCTGTGAGTTTGAGCGGCCCCTAATCCAATAACACAGGCCCAGTGTGGGTAGCTGGTAAATGTCACAGGTCTTTGAATTTTTGGTTCTAGGGCATATCGGTTTCCTCACGATGTTTTTCCTTTACCGTTTTGACAGCAGTTCTGTGCCATATTTAAGTTAAAATCAACGCGATATACTTTCCGCAATAAATTCTCTTGGTTAAAATCGCATTAAAATCCATTGTGAAGTTTAGAAGAACTAAGTGGTCACACAGACAGCGTTTTATACTATGTACGAGTACGTAGGCCCAGGGTCCACTGAAGATTTCTTGGCAGGATAATCTTAAGCTGTAGTATGTTTCCGAGAAGTAATGAGTAATGGTATTAATTAAACTGATCCGTCTTTGAACTGGACTCAGTGTCAAGGCCATTTTATGCACTTTACGTAGTACGCAACTGGAATCGTAAACAATCGTTGTTCTGGTCGCTAAAACTGCACGAATCATTCAAATTGATCGACAGGCTTCACAATAAGGTTAATTTTATGTCAAAACACGACAAATATCCAGTTCTCTTTTTTTACTTGTGGTCCCATGTTCTTCTTTTTGTGTCGAATGACTTCTACTCAAATTGTGTTCATGTTACTTGGTGTAGGCTCAATATTTTTCTCTTCCTTTCTCTCTCCAGTTCTTCTATCTCATCGACATTATCATTTCTGTGGAAAGACGTCCACTGCTTTTTTTTTGGATGGTTAATCATCAAATGACTTCTCCTGCTCTGGGCGGAGCGGAAGGGCGTGTCAGACTTTTACTGACTTAAAACCCACCCGTGTTCCTTCAGTTGCCCATGTGCCAGGGTCACGGTATCTCTTTCAAACAATCTCGCGACCCTGGCAGGCATCGGTCCTAGCAGACCCCTTCAGTACTGCTGACATTTCTTTGAGGCGCGCGTGTAACACTACGCGCCGTCGACCAGAGCCTGGTCCTTACCGGGCGGCGAGCTACCCATTGCTCGCCGCCCACAAGCTCGCGCCTACGGTGGCCGGGAGTCAGCTATCGAACGTTCACTGCTTGACATAGATCTATTCCAATGGGGAGGTCACATAATCGCCACGCTTTTTTTTTTGGTTGGGAAATATTCAAATGACTTCTCCCGCTCTGGGCGGAGCGGGAGAGCGTGTCAGACTTTTACTGACCCACCCGTGTTCCTTCAGTTACCCATGTGCCACGGTCACGGTATCTCTTTCGAACAATCTCGCGACCCCGGCAGGCATCGGTCCTAGCAGACCCCTTCAGTGCTGCTGACATCTCTTTGAGGCGCGCGTGGAACACTACGCGCCGTCTGGTCCTTACCGGGCGGCGAGTTAACCATTGCTCGCCGCCCACAAGCTCGCGCCTGCGGTGGCCGGGAGTCTGCTATTGACATAATCGCCACGCTTGGCAGGCGGTGTGGCGATCGCAGTATAGTGGCAAAGTGCATAGAGAACACTGTTAAAGTTCTTCAATCTGCCGTCACTTTATTTCTCTACCTTTCATTGATTTGCTTTGTTAAGTCTACCCTCCGTACATCAATTTTAATATTCATCACTCTCTTAGTCATAATTATACACGTTCCATTGTTACCTCGTCTTATAAACACTCACAGAAACGTTTATACTATGTACAAATATATGTTGGGCATAAATTAAACCATTGTAGCATTCGTATTTCATAGCTGTAACATGAAAGTCGGAAACTTAGCCGTCAGCATGTCTCTCACAAGTCAGTAAAGTGCCTTTCTGCACCATTCTGGCACTAAAAGTTCTGTTTTGTGTCTTTGTAGGCTAGGCTTTTGAAAATGTATGTAATACTTGTTTAAGGTCGAAATATAAATCCATTTTTGGCCTGTTTATTAGAACTTTCAAAAAAAAAAAATAGTTTAAATATGAATGGCTATTAGATTAGGTACGGTTTTTTTTTATAAAAGGTTCTAGAAATATGGCTAGAAAAGGTAAATTCTGATGATGACTTAAATAGAGAAATGGAAGAAGACGTACTGCGACGATCTCAAATAAATTGGTATAAAGGAAAGAAAGAGGATCATGTTTCCAGAATGAATATTAATAACTCGATTTAAAACTGTCAGAATACATACTAATCTCAACTAAAATCTAATTGTCAGTCGAGACTTGATGAAAAAACATTTCATTGTCATTCCGTATTGCAACGTCCCTGATACGTCGACGTGTCGCTGTAATTACATTTTATCTGCTATCATGTCAAGACCTACCCTCTCCCCCCCCCCCCCCCCCGAGACTTGGTATTATGTTACATAAATTCCATTTAGAAACTGCCTCGTGTCGAGAGATTGAAATGTAGTTAACTCGGTCGCATTCCCAGAGGAGACTTGGAACTCTACAATATTACGTAGTAGCTACATTGTGTTCATTGTCCACGTTAGGGCGGATGTTCCCGACTTCCATTTTATACGAAATAACTATTCAGTTTAATTTAGCTTCTACTTCCTTTTATGAAGCAAAATGTGCGCAAAATAAACTTGTAAGTAAAATCTCGTAAGTGCTCACTGAATGTAACATTGACGGCATATTTTAAAAACTTCAGCATTGTATTGTACGGGAATGTAAATGGCTCATGATTTGTTTTGAATGTTTCAAATAATTGTTTTATTTGGGAACTTCCTGGGTACTGTAAGCCGGATCTTTATGAAAGGCCCTAAAATGGTTCAATTAATAGTCATATCGGTTATTCAAAGACAATTTAGGTGGCCCATATTTCATCGTGACCTCCGCGCCCTGACACTTGCACCCGGAAAGTAACTAATGCACGCTGACGAAAGCGATACCGAAATTGCGCTGGGCAACAGATAAAAGTATATTCTTGCCGTTGATACGATATACGATTGTCATAATAATTAGCTTTATATTTGAAGAAATTAAAAGGGCTCATTGAAAACTTTTACCATCGGATCAACCACAAAAAAACGCTATTTTTATCATTTTTCGCAGCGACCATATTATGAAAAGGTTTTCAGTTACTTTGATATAACTTCTGGGTTTCCAGGTAGACTGAAGATGTAGCCATGTATATAATATTTGCTAGCAGCATATCGAACGATACACATCACTTAAAATCTACTGGAAAGGCAACTCAATAATGCATGACTGAATTTACAATGGTCGTTTCCCAATACGTTAACGTTTTCAGTGCCCTGATTAGGTAAAAGCGCTAACATTTATATAGTTAGTTGCTATTGCTTGTATACTTGCATTTATTTTTAGATTACTAATTATTTGTGTTTTGCGGTATCGAGAGTATATCGGATTGTATATTTATAGTAAGCGTTTGAATATGTGTGGGTTTATAAAACCGTGCGTGTTGCTCTTTCATAATAATATTTACTTTTCCAATGGCAATTCCATGAAAGCACACTTTATATAAACTTTTGAGAAAAAAATATAAAGAAGGAAAATAGTTTATTCACAGATCGTACTTGCTACGTCATCAGCATCTTAAGGCTTCTGTTTGTCATAAGCTTCTCCACTTCATCATCTGCCTAGCCTTTTCCCAACTATGTTGGGGTCGGCTTCCAGTCAAACCGGATGCAAAAGAATACCAGCATTTTATATGGAGCGACTGCCTATCTGACCTCCACAGCCTAGTTCTCCACTTCATCATCTGCCTCGCCTTTTCCCAAATACGTTGGTGTGACTGATTGTCAGACTTTCGAGCTTCTGACGACTCCTACGGATTGTCAAAGATCCACGTATGACAGCCTAGGCACGGAGGTGTCTTGGCATGTAAAGATGGTCACCCATCCACGGACCAACCGCGGCAAGCGTAGCATTACCTGATCGATCAACCCGTCCTGCTGTCATTAGTTAGCCTCAAGCACCGCTTCTCCACTTGCTAAACCTAAATGTATTACAGTCAAGATTAATTTGTTCATCAAAACAGTGTGAAATATAACAATCAAAATGAAATTAATAATCAGCGGTGTTCATTATCGTTGAATGAAGGTTCATCGATACACTGTTGATATTGTTGTGTTACAAATTAATGGTCTTTATATGGAGCGATATCGTGTAGCCGGTATAATTACTTTTCCGAGGTCGAAATATTTAATGAAAGCGGTGATCGGTGAAATTTTGGGACATTGTAATTATATTTGCTTGTGTTATTTGGGTTTTCTAAAGTAACCGAAACATATCTACATATTTAAACTCGCAGCAGTTACCGGAATCCTCTGAATATACTTTTCTTCAGTTCTTAGACTTCACAACTATCCATTATGAATTCTGATTATATAGAAATGGTGTAAGTCTTTAACAATATTTTTTTTCCTATTTTGTCGTCCTCTGTCGTCTCTACTTTCCTGCATCATCATCATTTCAACCGAAAGCATTTCCACCACTTCGATCGATTTTGTGCTTCCCTTATCCAGCGGATTCGCAGCCCTCACAATGTCATCGGTACACCTTGTGGGCCAGGTTTTCCAACTCTACGTCTTTTGGTACGCAGTTGCCACTCCACTCCAATTTTCATGTGACTGTATATTACAAAGGCATTTGATAAGACCTTTATCTTGTCCATGTTCATTTTCAGACCTGTTCTTTCGTAAGTTCTACTAAGGTCTTCCTGCCTTATCCCAATGTATTCGGGGTCGGCGGACTATGTTCTTTGTGCCACTCATCTAACAGCTATCATCTCAGTGTTCTCTTCCATATATAGCCAGCCATCTTTGTGATGGTCTACCTCATTTGTTACCGCCATTTCTATTCAAATGTTTTCACTTTTCTCATCACAACTCACATGCTCCTCATCCCTCCTCACCACATGTTCTTACCACGACAGTCGATCATCCTTCAACTACTTTTCCAAATAACATTTTTCAAAGTCAAATGCTAGAAATGCATTATGTTATATGAAATGTTTACCCACCGTAAAATGTTTAGACCCACCTCTTTCAGCGCTCGGTGTAATGGTACTTATTCCAGTACTATCAATCAATCTATTATTGAGGAAAACGAAATTCAATAATAAACGCTGACCTGTTAACTTTTTGATATAGGGATCACTATGTGTAACCTGTATTTTATTAGCTTCGTGGGTTTAACTAATGTATTTATTTTGGGTTTGCCCGACTAGTTTCGACTTCGAACGAAGTCAGGGGTATTATCAGAAATGCTACTTTTAGCACTCGCGACTTTGCAACTCCATTAATGCTGCATCGCTTTTAACCGATTCTATTTTCGTGGGCAGCATCACTGAACACTAAGCACTATTTTGGTTAAGGCCCTTAGCCATAGGAATTTTAATTCTCAGTTGACCAATATCAAAATAACCACACCATAAATATTTCCACCCTTGGATACACCATCATTATTTTTAAACGTTTATAAATACAGTTCACGCTCGATTTCTTTCACGAGACAAATAGAATTCTTAGCAGCGTCACTAAACGTTGGCACTATTCAAATCCACGTGTATTCGGTAGTGAAGCATTCCCATGGCGACACTTGCCAATACTCATATTTTGTTCTATGTGAACAAGTAAAGTTATACCTACGGCGTTATTTTTAGCATTAAAAAAGCCATCATCATCGGTAAGACATAGGTATACGAGTAGGCTAGTCCGATCGAACGCTTTTTAACTCCAGCGATGCCCTCAACCGAAATACTTACCCTACAGGACAGGGACATGGACTTGATCCGCGGCTACTTGACTACTTTCACCCATTTAAGTCAAAGAACGTGTAATAGATTTAACTTAAAAGAGACAATATTACGGATTCTGCGAAATCTAAGTTCTTACTCTTAAGTAATTTCAACGCTGTTCTAAAAATAAACGTTCTATTTATACTTATCTTTCTTTGTACTTTGATTATCTTAGCAAAATTGCCAGAATTGTCAATGTTACGGCCTTTTTATGTGTATTTGCTTTGTAAGTCAATTTCGAGCTATGTCGGTTGTTGAACCGCGTCCTTTTCATTTCACGTGCCCTAGCAATTTGTGTTTTGTTGATATAGGACAAACCATACCTTTATTATCCAATCATAGCTTTATTTGGAGTCATTATTCTAAGGTATCTTTGTTTTAGTGTGCTGTGTAAATTGCATGTAATGTAGAGGGGACTTATTCGCTTTGTCAATGTGTGTTAGTAATTTTGAAATGTGCGCAGAAAGATCAGGATAACTAAGGATATCAGGAGAACTTTACTAAAATCCCTGATTTAACGAAGTGAGCGGTCCAATTAGAAACCCCAAATACTCAAAAAAAAACAAAAAACTTTAATTTACATCTTCTTTCTACCACAACAAACTGTTACTTAAAATTCAGTTACGCTTGAAATTTTCAGTTATTGGCCATCCGATTCGGCTATCTACTGCAATTTTTTTTTTGTTGGAAGCATGCTAATGTGTAACTTTTATTTTCCAGCACCAGTTCCCGGCGATGTCGGACCTGAAGATGGGCGGGATACTGTACCTGGCTGGCGTGTTCTTCTTCAAATCAGACGGCCGCATCCCCTTCGCCCACGCCATATGGCACATATTCGTCGCGCTAGCCGCCACCGTGCACTACCTGGCCATCCTACGACATCTCTTCCCAGAACTTAAATCTCATTGAAGACTGCCCGTTTAACCTATTGAATCTCCATTATTAGAGCTCTCTAAAGCTATTTTTGTATCCTAACTCGACAACAAGGCCGCAGATTAAATAATTCCTCCGAAGATCGTTCGACGCCGGACGATCGACGGTATTGCAGCTGTGATCTTGCGGCTTTGTTAACGTCTTCGTAATGTGTGTGAATGTTTTATGTAGTGATTTGGAATAGACTAAAATAGATTTAAATAGTACCTACGTTTTACGCTGTCAGCCGGAACCGATCGTAAATGTATACCTGTGTGACCCAGACTGCCGTGAGCGACATATAATCACTGATAGATCTGTTTTTTTTCGGTAGGGTGAGCACTTTGATTGAGGTTATTATCATGAAAGTTTTGGGTCATATTATGTCGTATTTCCTCTGATCATAATTGCGGAACACTTATCATTAGGTTTCGATTAATCCATTAGACCTATCCAGCCCATTAAATTCATTCGGGTATTTGTTTTATGGAACGCAAATTCAACCTTACATTTTCCGGAACCGCCCGATTTGATAACAATTTTTGCATAGGGGCCGGGTGAGACTGTTCGTCGCCGGAATATTTTCGTATGCAAGTAGCTTATTATCATATCATAGCGAGTACTCGTGTAGCTCGGGTAGAGGATATAATGCCCCATGGTATACAGTTACGTGAGTTTCCGGCCTCTCGGCGCGCCATACTGCAATCAATATTGTCATATCAAGGTCACACAGAGCAGCATCCGTAGTAGACACATTACGGCTACGTTGTGGCCCTTATTTATTTTAAACCTCTTTGAGATTGAGAGCTAATGACTAGTTTATTTGTTTATGTGATTTAAATTGACACTTGAATCCATCTGAAAAGCTAAAAAGAAAAGAGCGCTATGTTACGCGGAAACGAAAACGCAGTGTTAATTTTTATTAATCTAGCTCGTAAAACATGCAGTCTCTGCACTAATTTCGAGCTTATAATTGAATAATCGATCGATAATTTCGTCGGGAAATTGCGAAGGAAGTTTATCCAGTTACTGCGCGCCCACATTTTGAGTTAGCGTTACGTTATGGACGACCCATAAGTCATAGACTAAAGGAGGGTTGCCGGCCGGCCCACTCCGTACTAACTTCTGAAAACTTTTCAATCGTTTGAACTCGGTTCCATTCTTGTAAGTTATTTATAGACAAATCTTTGTCCGGAATGACCGTTGTTGTCGTATCAGAAAGCGATAAACACCGAATAGGAGTTTCTTTGAATCGGAAAGCAATTTAAGTTTTGAAAAGGGCAAATGCTCCGAAGAGGGTAGTTCATCAATTTAAATTAGGTACGCCTTCGCAGTTTGCAGACTTTGAAATTGTGAAACTGTAAAACAATCTATCGAGTATTTTAGGTGAAGTCTCCCTTGGGGATGTTCAGTGACCTTAGGACAAGATTCACAGGTCACATTTTGACTTGACTTAGTTAAAAAACCATTCCATACGAAAATGAACATTAAAGATATAAGAATAATGTTCACATTTATATGCGACGCATACTCAACAAAATAAAGTTAAGAGGGCCCTTCCCGGTCCGTACCTTTCGTCGTTTCATACAACCCAATGCAAACGAGTGAGAACGATAAAATTGAAGGATATTTGATGCACGGACATTTCACAGAACCTATTCCAGGAAATACCTACGTGTTTTTAAAAAGCCTTACAAGGTTTTAGAAAAATGTATGTTATTTAGAATCTCAATTACATGTGCAAGGTTTCTATGTATACAAGATGTATTCTTATGAGTGCATGAAAGTTCAGATAAAACTTTTGCAAGACGTCTTTATTGATTTTGTTTCTCAAAAAAGGTTATTATTTACTACAAAGAAACAGATAAACCACAAGATGCCTGTGTGTTCAAAATATCTGGAGTAAAATTCGATATAACGCCTCAACTACGTACGTACGAGCGTTTGTATGAGAATTCTGACGAGTTGGTCGCTCTTAAAGCTCGAATCTGTGAATCTTGCCCTTAGTATAAATTATGTAGGGGTTCAGATGACAACTGACGGACTGTGTTGAGTTTACGTTGTCCCAATAAGTTTGTGAGTTGGTCTGTGATCGCTATGTTCTGTATAGCCAGTATAAGTCCCTTGTCATGTGAACGTACCTTTATAGCGTATTGCTCTGTGTGACGGTAGCTTATTCGGATGCAGTATGGCGCGTCGACTATCGGTTTCCTATCACAATCACTTTAGATACGAGTGTTTATTAGACGTAGCAGCATAAACCACGTTCGGCCAAACTTACTACAGATAATGGTAAATGTGTGTATATTTTGTACCATATTGTTGAACTTATTGTACTATTGTTGTAGTGTTTTAGTAGTCGTATCTCAGAATCTCGAGACCAATCCAACCCTTTTTAGAATAACTATTTAAAAAAAAAATCGTATTGAGGGTTTTTAGAAACATTTATATACCTATTAACTTATTATACTTATATGAAATCCAGTTTTTTCAGCGAAAATCTTTTATACACCTCAATGTGACTTTTTCCTTAGTATTAGTACGTTATAGTGTAGCTAGTTGAGTGTATATACCATCTCGTGTCTATTGAATAGGATTTTAAAGAACATCTTCAAGGATATTTATTTATTTTAAATTATTTATTATTTATATGTCCCCAATTTAGATTTTTTAAGAATTGCTCAATCGTTCGTGTGACTAGGTAATATTTTGCCAACTTCCAAACGTTTCACTAGAATCTCCATACTTTTAAAAAGGTCAAATTAAAATAGCTGGCAGCACTTTACCCACGTGTTGGGTATTGATATCGAAAACTAATGAAACAAGAAAACACAAAAAAAAATAGTTTTAGAACTTTGTTCAAAACTTTAAATAAAAATGTGACATGTGTGTTTATTATGGCAACCAAACGGCTGATAAGTCATAGTTTTTCTAAATTCATAAAAAATATCTAAACACTACAAAAACAGTTAAATGAATATGTTCGCTTACCAATTACGGACATTAACCTTCGCCCATGACATGTTTTTTTTTGTTTCATTACTTTCCGATATCGATATCAAAACGTGGGAAAGGATTGCCAGCTATTTGAATTTGACACTATATGTCGAATACACAGTTGGTGGTAGTAATTATAGTTAGAACGTGTTTGAGAGGTGTGTGGAGATGACACCGACGTAGTTATCACGCTGGCACCCGCCGCCATTGTTCGCTGTGCTCGAGTTGCGATAGGTAACAATTGAGTCTGTTTGGAACTAGGACAGCGCACTGCCATACTTAGTTGCTCACACAATGTACAGAGGGATCGAATGTACAACTTCAGACCTTTAACCTGTTTGGACAAAATACTCTTGCTAAACCGATAGCATTACTATGATAAAATGTGCTAATTTGTAATTATCTTTCAATGGATTACCTAATAGGTTTTAATGTCACATGAATTAAGTGCTATATTTTGATTTTGTAATAATTCTAGTCATTGTATTTGCTACAAAACATTTAAGTGTGTTAAATGTAAATTAATTTTATGCAATGGACATACAGTCGCGTTAAAGATCAAAAACCAACTCAGTGCCCCTGCGGCGGTTTAGTATGGTTATTGCAATATTCACGCGCGGCTTATGCCATTTTTAGTGAATTGGTTGAGAATAGAATCATGAGAACCGGTTAGCCAAGGTTATCACAGGGTAATAATCAAATATTACAAGATTGCACAAAAACTAAAATTGTAAATTCATTTTTAACATAATAATCTCACTACGATTAGTTGAAATAATTTCAAATTTATTTTAAACTTAGGGGAATGGTGTTTCTTTTAGAGTACGGTATCAGGTAGAAATTGTAACAACACCTAGTTCTTATATCAAAATAGATGAGAATTCCTCTGAAGTGCAAAGTATTTGTAAGTAGGGAAGGGTAGCATCGGGTCGTGTTTAAACTGTAACTTTTCGGATATTATTAGGGTCCTATTATTAAATACGTACGATGGAGACAATTTTCCGTAGTCATTATAATATAGTTGAATCGAGTGGCGCCGACTGTACTGGTGTATACTACTCGTCGCTTTGATTGTACCTAGCCAAATACATGCTGTTTATTCTCGTATTACAACCAATGATGTTAAAAGTAAAAAGAGGTAGATGGTTACTTCCCCAACATTCGATGTTTAAAAAAGTGGAATGTCATCTCGTAATTAATAGAGTGAAAAAGAGACAAGATGATACAAAACTAGGTTAATTAGCCAGGCTTTGACGTGTCACTTGCGGACCGTATAGCCATTCTACCTCTTTTGATTTATAATATCATTGATTACGACTGTTAAATATCGCTATTAAAGTTGATATTGCAAAAGCAAAAGTGTATCTCAAGTCTTCCAGAGATGCCATTGGTAGGTCTTCTAAACCAAATTAACATTCCTTACTTATTCCATATTCTTGAAAGTAATCAAAACTTTCTTCTTCCTTTGGAGTATTTTTTTATTTTTCAACCACCTTGGGTCGCAAACTCCTCTATTTTCAAACTCCGTAAACTGATTCCCAAAAAAAATCTTTTAATATAAATATTTATAAATAAAAAATATCGACGAAGGGTCTTTTATATAGAAAATATAAATAACCGCTATGAGTACTATTTATTGGGCTTTTAATACTTTCCCACTGTTGAAAATTGTGCCCATAATATATTCACTTAGATATTCAATAATTGTGACGGCACTATACTCAATATAGATAATATTAGTTTTTGATGTATTTCTAGTGAGAATAATCATTTTGTTAGAAATACCTTCGCAGGAGGGGTCCACCGTTCCAGTCTATGTAATAAAAATCATGATTGTTTTCTATGGGAACAAAGATTTTTAATTTGCGCTCTTTGAATATTGACTTAAGATTGAATCTTGCATGTGTATGGTGTCGGTGAACACTTGTGTGGAGGTATAACTTGTTGTCTGTACGATGTTTAATGTGATGTGATGTAACGTGTATTGATGTAGATGGTAAGATAATACAAGCATCAAATAATTTAAGGAAGGTAGCGAGTTGGACATGTAGGCTTTTCGGCAGCCGAGCATAAACTACTCGTGCGAACTTTCTCCCACGTAGCTTGGACGTGAAAATATCGCGGTGGGATTTTAGAACGCTCTGGATTTTAAATTTTCGATAGTGTTGCGTCGAAAAACAGTGTTCGATTTTCAAATGTTGGCGCTAAGCAGTTCGTTGAAGGCCCACTGCTCTATTTTTACGCCCGTGAGAATGTGTAGTTAGTGAAGCGCCACGCTCTTATCGATAAGTTGTACTAATTTGGCATTTTGTGGTTATTTGTCGATATCTGGGCAGCATGCTCTTTTGGTTTGGAATTTACGAACGAGGTTTCCGGAGGATGGTATGAATGTTGGATTGGGATCCTTCTATCGATACCGCTGGTGCAGGCACCAGTCCTAGAATGTCTAACACGCTACCTGCCTTACAAATCCAGTGACTATTCTCTTTCATTTTTCAAACAGATGTTACCATGTTACCAATGTTACCATTGATATCGGACCCTTGTATAGTTTTGTAGAGGTTTTTGGGAACTCAATAAATAAAAATTTTACAAACACATTTTTTGTCTTATTATTTAACATACAAACCTTTAGGCATTATAAATTATAACTGGTAGGTATAAATTAACATTGTGATATGCCTAAAACTAAGTACCTACTTTGAGTAGTTACATTTTAGATACTGTTTTGATTCCTAAAATCTCTAAACATTTCTCCATTATCATAGCTGTGACTTCACAAAGCATTAATCTTTCATAGATTATCTTGACGATCTTGCCTTCCTTGTCTTTTTCGACACAGTAGCATTTGTCGTAAAACTCTGTGAATGCTGAACATATTTCATATAATAACTCGCAGAGGCTGTGTATGTAGAGATCAGATGATACTTTCAGTATTATTTCTGGGAACCTAAGTAATACTTTTCCAAGTTTCCATTCAGCTTCATGGCCAAACTTGAAGCCAGATTTTTCAATCTCAGCTCTCAGCTGTTCAGGTGAGATTTGAGCTGTCCTTGCTATTGACCTGATACGGGTCAAAGCATACAATAGGTAGACAGCAGTGTTACCCTTGTCATCTAACATCTTGTCAAAAGAGAAAACATAGTCATTTATTCTGTTATGTGAGAGATCAGCATACTTCACACATCCATAGGCTATTGCTTCTTGAGCACACTTCAACTCTTCAGGTGTCAAGACTTTGTCTCGACCCTTTTCAATAAGTTTGTCCAGAGCTCTTTTCAATCCTTCATCAAGTAATTCAATTAGTTTAATAGTGTCGCCTGACCTTGTCTTGAATTTCTTCTTGTCTTCTCCTAATACTACACCAAACCCAACATGCTCTAACCTCTGATTTTCATTAAGAATACCAGCCCTACGAGCACAGGCCTCTATAATAACAAAATGCGTAGCTTGGCCAGCATCAGTGACATATATAAACCTCTCTCCCTTTTCTTCTTGCACTCTTTGTTTTATGGTTGCCATATCTGATGTATCATAAGTGTAACCTCCACCAGACTTTACAATTGTTAGTGGTATTCCCTCATGGTTATCAGGAGTGCCCCACATGATTAGCCTGCCATCATCCTCTTCTAAAAGCCCAGCATCTTTGAGGTCCTTCACTACAACATCCATTCTGTCCTGATAAAAAGACTCTCCTCGATTGATTATACTGATATCGAGACGGTCATATATCTTCTGGAACTCCTGCAGAGATACATCACAGATCAGTTTCCAGGCAGCAATGTAATCAGGCTTATGTGACTGCAACTCCACCACACATATATAAGCTCGTTTTTTGAATTCCTCGTCTTCATCAAACCTTTTCTTAGACTCCTTATAGAATGCTTGTAGATCTGAGATTGGCGGAGAAACAGTCTTATAGTCGGGGAACTTGTCCTGTAAATGTGCAATCAACATGCCAAATTGAGTCCCCCAGTCTCCCAAGTGATTTATCCTTAAGACATCATTGCCCAAGAATTCTAGTACCCGAGCAATGCTCTCTCCAATGATGGTGGATCTCAAATGACCTACATGCATTTCCTTAGCAATGTTTGGGGATGAAAAATCAACAACAATCCTTTCTTTTTTCACTGGTGGAGGTTTTATACCAAAGCGTAGTATACAGTTAAGGATATGTTCAGCCATCATCTTGTTGATATAAATATTTAGGTACCCAGCACCGGCTACATCCATCCTCTCTATGAATGGTGAAGTCGGTGTTTTATTTAAGATATTGTTGGCCACTTCTCGGGGGTTTGTCTTCACATTTTTTGCTTTAAGCATTTGTGTGATGGCCATAGCTGAGTTGCATTGGTAGTCTCCGAACTGTGGGTTGTTTCCAGACACCGTTATAACAACTGGAGGATCCTGCAAGTCAGGATATGCAGATGCAATGGCAACTTCAAATATATTTTTTAGTTCGTCCACTATACATATGTTGCCCTCAACAGAGTTGACGTCAGTGATTAAGGTGGGACGTTTCTTCGATTCTTTTTTGACAGCTGTTGACTTGGTCCCAGAACATTCGGCTTTAATCGCATTTTCTAAAATAACTAAGCGATGTTTGAGCTTCTCGTTCTCTGTTGACAGTTTCTCTAGCCGCGGATCCCCAATAAAACTGAGATCGCCTTTAGAGATCTTGTCTAGTTCCTCTTCAATAGCTTTAGCCTCCCTCTCCGCCTTGACCGTCCTTTCTTCTAACTTCTTCTGATCCTGATCGGCCATTTTACGAGATAGATGTACCTCGAAACGCGGGTAACAGGTTCAGATTTATCTATCTTGCTGTTATCATGTATTTCACTTAAAAGTTGATATAAATAGAATCCGATTTTAGGTTATTTGCCACCGCAACAAGTAACAAGAAAGACCAACACATTGACTTGTCATAGTTGTCAAATATTTCATCATCTTATATTTTTACGTTGACGTAATATGTTTCGTTTAGAAATTATGATAAATCGTTAAAAGACGAATTTTGGGCTAGGATTAAGATGTTAGAAAATTCAATTTATTTTATATTAGCTACGCATAAGTCTTCATCCCGTGGGAATATAGGGATAAAAAGTATCCTTGATCTAATCCAGATCATGATCTACCTATGTGCCGTTCAGTCGTTTTGTCGTGAATGCGCAACAAACAAACACAAAAACAATCAAATGTGTTGTATTTTTACTATTTGTAATAATAAGTATTTTTATTATAAAATACAAGGTTTGAGATATAAATGAATCAGTAAATATTTTGTATTTACCGATCCCAATCGAAACAATACATCCATCGCTGTCGTATCTAGGAATTATTTAGGGACCATTGTAGCCATAGCAACCAAGGTCAAACAAACAGCGGCAAAAATATGTTTCAAAAGAGGCAAGTGTGAATGAAGATTAAATTATCAATAGTATTTGTAAAAAGCGTATTTATTAATTGTTTTGTGTGTTCACGTAGATCTGGCCATAAGAAGTTGTTTCAATACCACTTACTGCATTGAGTGGGTGAAATAATGAGTTTAAGATTCAATAGATTTTTACATTCTCTTCAAAGATAACAATAATCCCATGGCTCAAGGATGGCACATCAACAAAATGGGCTTGACTATACAAACAAGGACAGGGACGGACTGCCATACTGGCTTGAAAACCTTACCAAGTAAGTTCGACCTTTTCCTATTAGCACTCAGAATGATTAATGAACTCGTTTACTTTACCTACATAAAGGTAAGACGTCAGTATGGTAATTCTTCGTACAATGCACTCTATAACTTCCGTGTCAAGGCTGGGCCAGCCAATACTTGGACGTTCAATGCCTATGAACACCTATGTTAAACAGTTGGTGTGTTCCAGGGAGATGAAAGAGACGCATATTCGAAACAGCAACAGTGAGTCTCCAATTTTGGAGGATACAAAGTATAAAATTGAAAATTCTCAATTGGATGCTCGCAGGTAAGGAACACCTACTCAAGAACTACCAATAATAAAACAGTCCTACCAGTAAATTGAACATTTCTTTTTGTTTACTTCTTAGACTAACGCGTAGGACATCATTGGACACAACGATGGATATGTTAATGAAACCACAATTAGGAGCAGTTGCGCACTCCGCTGGTACCATGCGTCAATCGAATAAAGGTAAACATTGTTTTTATGACTGATAAATGAGCAAAAATCCTTGTGTTGTGTATCAGACAGAAGGGAACAAAAATTGTCTTGCAATGCCAGGTTCATATGTATCATAGGTTAGGCATAATGCATAGGTTTAAAATAATGACGTTGAAACTGCATGTTCTAGGTTACAGTCAGAACGGGAGGAGAGTATACAACGTTAGGAGTAAATTAGACTGGGGAGACTCATCAACCGCATCCTCAAACGACTTCTTATCAGACTTACTGCCTCATTATGTCACACCACGACATCGACGAGCCAATAACATAACCGATGACGACTTTCATGACGTAATTCTGGGTCCTAGTAAGTAGAAAATGATTTTTATTCCGTAGTAAATCTGATCAAATGCGGCCATTTCCAAACTATTCCATTTCAGGACCTCAAGAAATAAAAAGTCGTAAAAAGTTGGTTTCGAAAGAAAGCTCCATCAATTTACAACAGAGCAATTCTATCAAAAGAACCAGTTCCAAAAATTCTTCAAAGAAACCAGCATCTTTAAGTTCCTTTCCATCTAAATATGGACAAAAGGACAAAGTCAAGAACGAGTTTATTATCCCTGAATTGCCGGAAGGACGTCTTTTAGAACTGAAGATATTCTCCAATTGGGGAGACAAATATTTGGTTGGTCTGAACGGACTAGAACTCTTTGATTCGGATGGCAATGCTGTTACTGTGGAAAAGGTATGCACTTCCTTGATGAATGACCTGGCAGTGGATCAAGTACCTATTGCAAACAATAACTCCATTTATAAATCTCCCAGGTATGGACGGACTCTGACACAGGGGACCAATCAAAACACGGTCGCGCAGAGAACATAATAGACGGCGTAATGCGTACGCGCGATGAAAGGCACGCGTGGACCGTGCCAGCTCCCCGAGGCAACCCTATAGCATTGTCTGTGTTGTTGGCAGGAAGCGCTAGGCTGGCCCTGATGAGGATATGGGTAAGTGAAACTAACAGATGAAAATTAAGCTTTTATTACGATTGATCTTTGCATGTGCAAGTGTGGACCGGAGGGGTAATTGCGGAACTTTTTATCGGTAGGAATTGGTTTAATATTCATAGTTAAAAAACATTCATTGCGTTATTTACGTTGCTTAGCCGACAATTTATTCGAACAAATGACGCAATGGTTTAGAAATAATCTTCAATCCCATTCAGATTCTGATAAATTGTGCGTTTCGCAATTAGGGTGCGGGAAGTTACGTTAGTTCCAACAGAATTCAAAGGGTATCACGGCCTGTCGTATCGGCTGTTTTGGATTATTGCCTTCGCTGTTACAGTTTGTTATCTGCAGCGTGGAATTGTGGAATTGTAACTCTGGAATCTGGAACTTGTATCGTTGTGTTTAAACTATTACGGTTGTTATTTCGGTTCACGAAGACGGTGTCCACTCCGCTTGTATATTATAATTATTTTGCAGAATTACAACAAGTCCCGCATATATTCAGCACGTGGCGTTAGGTTGATCCAGATCAAACTGGATGACCAAATTATATTCCACGGAGAGATAGCGAGATCGAGTGGTGAATTGAAAGGACCACTCGCATCTTTTGGCGATGTAAGTAACTACATAGCCTTACCATGAAATCACTAACGATTTACCCGCCTTGGTTCTTCTATTAAACCTAGTGTGTAATAAGACCTGCTTAACTTAAGTTGTAGGTACTGGATGCCAGATTTGTTCAAATCTGCTTATAATAAGGCATACCCTACGATGGTATACCTTTATGTAGGGTAAACATTTCGAAATTTGAAAAGACTCGACTCACAGTCAGACATTTGTAAAAGCTTCCGGACATCAACTTTATAATATTTCTTTATCCAGAATGATTTTATAAAAAATAAAACTGCTTTAGTAAAAAAAAAAAAACTGACAAATGACCCTGCATTGGGAGTGTCTTTAGAAACACGCAATAGTGCAATTCAGTGTTTTGTTAAAAATTGATGGGAGCTGACAGTAATTTAAAAATTAAGTCGACGTGACAATGTTGTCGACAAATAACACGCTGAGGTGTTCGTTTTACTCGCCTATTAATAAATTCATGATACTGATACCGACACATCCGCTGTAAATCGATTTAAATTCTTGGAAGTTCCAGTACCTACCTACCTATGACTATCGATTGCTACTAATTAGATGTTGGTATCTAACATATGCAGAGATTTTTATTATTCCTCGTAATTCATTTCATTGTAGCTATTAATTACTTACCTACTACCCGGATCTTCATTTTTTAAGTCTTTATAAAAGTTGATGGTAGGTAACTTAGACCGGGTTTTCGAGGTCAATTTAAGTTGAATAACTTTTGGTATAACAAATAATACTTTGAATATGAAATTCAATTTGATTGAAAGTCTGTTCAGTCGGTTGTGATCGCTTTCGACTTAGCAGTTATCAACTAAAATGGAACCGTGTGAACCTAAACCTCTCATAAAATTTCCAGACAATCCTCTTCACAAAAGACCCAGCAATCCTAGAGTCTATTATGCAAAACGACAAGAACTTCCAAGCATTAATAAAGGACAATGAGCCCATGAACGACTACCCTAACATAAACGACAAACGCCCTCCGACTGCCAACGATAGCAACCATAACATGAGCCCTACGGCGCTGCTAGAAGCTCTGGATATTGAGGAGAAGGAGATGAAGTATGTGGCCAAGAAAGTCAAGTTGACCCTCATGTCTAATTGGGGACAAAGGCACTTGATTGGACTTACAGGTGAGGATGTCACGTCAAATTACCTTAGGGGTTTCACAGCATCTGATAAAACTGTCTGTCTAGAATCTTCGATTCTATTTCTGAATTTCGCAATTAGAAACTTTACGTTTACGTTACTATTATTCTGGAAATTTCTGCCTGCAACGGTCCTGGAAACGGAACCTTCATGTAGCGAGGGTATTTCAAGTACCCTCGCTTTGATCTGGATTTATGTCGGTATATTTATAAACACTTACCTACCACAATTTGCTTTAAATCAGTCTGCAATTCGAAATTGCGATTTTTTTAGTTTCGACAAATCATTAACAGAATCAGCCTACAATATTCAGGGAGTGGGTTGTAATCGGGCCCCGTGGGGCTTGGTAGTTGTCTCATATCGTCGAATTTTTGATTCTAGGACATGCCGGTTTCCTCACGACGCTTTTTTTTTTGGATTTGATATCATCAAATGACTTCTCCCGCTCTAGGGCGGAGCGGGAAGGCGTGTCAGACTTTTACTGACTAAAATCCACCCGTGTTCCTTCAGTTGCCCATGTGCCAGGGTCACGGTGTCTCTTTCGAATAATCTCGCGACCCTGGCAGGAATCGGTCCTAGCAGACCCCTTCAGTTCTACTGACATCTTTTTGAGGCGCCCGTGGAACACTATGCGCCGTCGACCCGAGCCTGGTACTTACCGGGCGGCGAGCTTCACAGTTTTGTAAGCAGCGGTAATGAAATTATTAACACAAAGTAATGCGCCTGCCTGGGTCGAAACCACGACATACAACTTAAATTCTGAGCAATACTTTCTTATTTACCTTCAACAGGCATAGAACTCCTTTGTTACAACGAGCCTATAAATGTCCACCGTGCATACGCCTACACAGCCTTCATAACGGAAGACCAGGTGCCAGAACACAGCAACCTCATAGAGTGCAAGGGTTTGTTCAGCGGGAGGAACATCACCACTGACTTCGAAGACATGTGGTGCACAAACTTCGCAGCCGGCACGAAGTTCTGTCATATTGTTATGGAGCTGTTAGAGCCGACTGAGATTACTAGTAAGTAGAACTAAATGTAAGTCTTTTGTGGTTTCTTTTAGCAGCTTACTTGCTGTCAGATAGGGTAATTTATACGATGGCGGGTGCTATGAAAACTAAGAAGGGTCATCATTATTCCTTTGCAAAAAGAGGTATTCGAACTAAATAAAAAATCTTTTATTTCAGTCCTTAACTAACCCAATATAATTCAAATAAAAAATTTAATAAATTCGAAATAGGTATAGGTTTTGCCTTTATCACATTGAATGAAGCAACAATGGCGCTAACAAAATGACTCGTACTCCTCCATGGTCCAAATTCAAAAGTTTGAAAGAGATTTCATCTATAAATCCTCAAGTGATGGTCAGATACTCTTCACTACACCCGCAGCTATATAACAATAGCTTCGTGTCACTACCACCATCAGAAGATTTCTTTGTTTTGAAAGTAATTAACATTTATGTTGTATAAAACAAAATTTCATAATAATATCCCGAAGTTTTGTCGTTCTTTAAAACTTTCTCTTCGTTTAGGTATCCGCATGTGGAACTACAACGCCAACATGGAGCTGTCTTACATTGGGGCGAAGCACGCACGCATCTGTCTGGATGACACAGCGCTCCACTACCGGCCACTGCTGCTGCGTAGGGCTCCCGGAGACACCTGCTACGATTATGTGCAGCAGATTGACTTGCTCGCTATCGACGATAGGTAACAATTGCTTACAATTTCCAACATCGTTTGAAAGAAAATTACTGCATTTAGGCGTTTTTGATATAGGACACTTGGGATACTCTTGCGGGAGACGGGAATTCCGTAATTTGGAGCTGTAGGTATTTATTTAGGGCGACTGACTGTTAAAATGTTATATCATGTCGCTTGTTAGAGTATTAATGTCATTGGTCAGTCGTAGAGATTTTTTGAAGATGGATATGTTTATCTGCGACTGTATTTTTTGGCGTGTGTAGCGCTTGAAGTAAATTGACGTAATTTTAGTAGGCAAGTTTTTAATCACGTCTAAACTTGAATGGAGTAGTGAGAGGCGCTGATTAATTTGACAGTACTAAACTAAATTTTTTCTTTTGTCCTTTTCTTAATGAAATACAAAGAAAAAGATGCACTGAACTTAAATTTAGTTTAGTTTGTGAACAAGGGAATCGGTACCAATGTCTGTCTTTTTCCCCATAATAGGCTAGACGATGCAGAAGATTCGGACACTTTCCGCATGGACTGCTTGGTGTACGGAACAAACCTGGATATGGGAGCTCCTACCGGTTTCGTGCTACAACTGAACATATTCTCTACCTGGGGCGACCCCTACTACGTCGGTCTGACTGGGGTTGAGCTGTATGATCCACATGGGAAATTGATACCGGTCACTGAGACAAGTAAGTTGTGGTTTACGAAATATAACAGAGTTGCCTGGCAATCCTTCATCAACTTAACATTTTGGAAACGGCCAATTGTTATTAATTTGTAAAATCCCTTAGCTTAGTTCCTTCTAATCAGAAAAGGCCTTGTTCCGAATCTATAATTCCAAGTGTTGATTTTAAATTGATGAGAAGGGAGATCTGCATAGATTTATTGCTCTCAAGATTACAGCAACGCTAATAGCAGTTTAATGTATCCCTGGTAAGCCCTTCTGGTAAGTTGAGTGAATTTTCACGCAACGTGGGCAACGTGGTCTGATGAGCGAAGGTCCAAAGCTTTCGCTCATCAGACCACGTCTTATTTTTTGAACTATCCTAAACCCAGCAGTAGACCACCACAAGTTAAGGCCTTTTACTGTCCACCAGACGTATGCGCTCACCCAGCTAGCGTGAACGTGCTGGACCCGCGCGCGGCTGACGTGCGAACTCCCGACAAACTCATCGACGGGCAGAACGCGCGGGTTGGAGATGGGGCACACTCCTGGCTCGCGCCTGTACTGCCGCATACTCTCAACAGGCCAGTTAACATGTCATTTATTTTTCTTGTCTTCTTTCTTAAGTAAGCCCCTTTTACACAATGCAAGATTCTTGCCCGAGGCATGCAAAAATGCAATAACATTAAATCGATTAAATTAGTATAGCGTGCGTAAATCGGTATTTACAACAGGATCGGCAATAAGAAACTTCGTCTTGGCATGATTCACTTAAACGCAATGCGACGTTGCAGCGTTTTGTTTAATGCATCACGTTTTTTGTGCCTTTGGTGGGATAGATGGAAGCTGCCTGTGTATGTCTAGAAAACTCGTGATCGTTGTTCTGTAGTTGAAGAATGTAAAGGGGTTAGACTTCGAAGTACCCTTCAAAAATAAGATCGCAGACACCGTAAATCTAAGATCCATTTAAATTTCTTTTGCAGGGTATACTTTGTATTCGATGTCCCAGTTTCCGTGTACGGCATAAAGATCTGGAACTACGGGAAAACACCAACGAGAGGTGTCAAAGAGTTCGGAGTAAGTATTTCAACTTCGTTCTAACAAAGAACTTCTAAGGTTTCTATTTCTAGCACCCATTTTATGGCCAGTATCATTTTACACGTCATGAGAAACTCCTTTTTCTAAGCGAAGCAATGCGTTATTTTTTTAGATTTTAATTTGATATAATATTGGCGGTTATTAACCTTTAATGGTTTTCCAGGTTTTAATGGATGACCTGCTGTTGTACAACGGAACTTTGGACTGTGCCAAAAACGATGAGAACCTCAATTCGCAATGGTTCTGCTTGCAGAACTTAGATGTCGACACTTTGACGCCTTCGTGAGTGCTAACTTGTATTCAAAGGGGACTTAGCTATTATAACAACTGAGCGACTTTGCTGCTTATGGGACCTTGGGCATATGGATTCTGACAGCATTCTTTGTTACCCAGGGCATGGGCTTTGCGATATATAAGTATCTATCCACTTCTAGCTCTCTACGCCCTTACCTGGCGTTCGCAGACTATGTTTTTTCTATGTTCGCGGACTTGAAAAAATGCCTGGACAAACTTAACCTGATTTCTCGCCACAGTAGTTATACCGTTATGGCAATGATTTCAGACGATTTGCCGTGCATCCCTTGGCATCCTAAAGGGAACTCATTCTAGGCTTTAAGAGACTTGAACATGTTCTAAATGCAACTTGTTTCTTCCAGTTCTTCGGACCTAAGCCAGCGTACAACGACAAGCGGTTCGAGCGAGAACGCGGACCCATCGGCGCGGCCACACACCAGTGTTCACGTATTCCACAAACATAGACAATAATGGACCCGCAGCCCAATGTACTCTCTGCCAAATTCCCGTTCTCCTTCCAACCTATTTCATCAAAGTGTTATTGGGTTCTCTGTCTGGAGTTTCTCGAGCAGCCCGGAGTCTAAATTAGTGCCCGGTTGAGGGCAATAGGCTCGCCCCCTATTACATGCGACTTAAACATAACTGGCGAAATTCGGACAACAGACGTGATGTTATGTTTAAGTTCACCTTCTTAACCATAAAGACTAGAATTGCGTGATTTTGACAGAGCACTAGTTTGCCTGCTGTGTTCGGTACGGTACGGTGGATTTTGGACTAAACACGACTAAATAACAATTTTCTTTAAAATGTTGTTATTTAACAAACTTGCCCCATTTTAGAGAATAATTGTAAATTATAAGGAGTAGATCGCATTGTTTCTGAATTACAAGGCGATGCATAAAAATTTTAAAGGTTTTGATGGTTTAGAATAAAAATGGAATTCTTTTAAAATGGGCGTAGACTACCCACTTTAGCATTTGGTTTCATTGTGAATGTATTAGTTATTAGTAGAATGCAGGCATGTAGGTAGTAATTTCGTAGACTGTGCACCCGCCAAAATATTTTTTATCTTATTTATATTCACTTTTACTGTTATACTTACCTCATAAAGTTATAAAAACCGTAATCTCTAAAACGCTTCGACGTAGTATATAAATTATTGTAAGATTGAAACTTAGTGTAAAATCAGTCCATATTAGTGAAACGTTGTGTGGCCTTGAGATGGTGACGTTGCTGGTCAGAAATTGTTTTAATTAGTTACGTGACCGTGTAATGTGAATTTTGTACGACAAATAAATGATAATTTATAATTCGGAGGTTTTTTTTATTTGATTTCACGTCTCAAACAAGACTCTCCCTGTTTGATGCTGTATTTCACTCTTCACTTGAAATTTACAATTCCCTCCATGTAGGAACATTATTTTAAGGGAACATATTGGTCGGATACTATCCGGACTTGGTTCTTATCCCGACCAGTGGAACTCTCGGCGTGTTTCCTTCCACATTTGACCCATCTGCCTTCAAAGCAAGAGTGAACAATCTTCAAGATATGCTCGTTCCCTCATACACCTCATTCATCGCTTTTCATTAGGCGTGTTTGAGGTCATTCAGCAATTAAGTTTTGAATTAATTACACTAAATAAATTATACGATGATGGCTATCTTATTATTCTCACCTCATTGTCTTATCAAATCTCATCATCTTCAAAGTTATGAATAAAACAAATACAATTATTCAGCTTAATTTATTGTTCAACTACTAACAATCACAGTTTTTATGTTGCTTTGCATTGTAACTATATAACAGGACAAAATCGAAAGTTATCAACATTGTCAATATTTGGTTTTTTACATGAGGTTTATTTTTATTGAAACAAATACACTGGACGAATGGTCGGGTATGAAAGAGTCCATTAATAAACCAAATATTAATCGGTAGTTAATTAATACTAACACAGCAATTTTTGTACTCTACAAGAGTCAACTAAAATAATATTACAATAGTTATTTGTACGCAAATCCAAGCCATCTATTCTCATCATTTTAGTTTTGTAAAAGGCAAGCAGTCGAAGAAAATCATAACATTTTTTTTCTTCGAGCGTGATAAACAATTTATTGGTTGTAAGTATGGCAGTCAAAATGGGTAGTTTTGGAAAGCGATTAAGATTCATTTTTTTTTACAATCTCATAACGCTAGGCAGTTCTCTTTAGACACGGCAGTGAACAAAAAAAATCTAAAATCGTCGAACTGACAAAATAAGGCAGTCATAAATAGAATTTATAGGCAAAGTTAGGTCAAGATTCATTCTGTTTGATATATATCACAACACACGGCAGTTTTTCATAAATTCGGCAGTAAAGTAATTAGTATAAATTGTAAAGCAATAAACAGAATACAACACGGAAGAGTGTCTGATTTTGTTTTAATATATTCGATACAAATACTCGAACCGGCAATGGCTGACAATTGTGGTTTTTAAGAAAGGATTTTCGTACAAACAACCAGATTCGTAACTACATTATCAAACATTTGAGACAAAACGAACTAAAAACAATACCAGTCTCAATAAATCAATGGAAGAAGAGAAAATAATAAGAATGTACAAATTTCATGGCAGTGTTACCAGCGGTAACAATCATTAGAAAAATACAAAAACCGACAAAAGGCCTACAATACGCAAATAACCACCACACGTTAACTTCAGTCTATGCCTAGTTCCAGTGCATTCATGGCAACATTTTATTTTTTTAGGGTTGCCATTCTCTTAGATGAAATCCTTGTTTAGTCTACTTCTTCGTGAATCCTTTACTTTCATTATCCGTTCTATTTTCGTTTTCTTGCTACATTGATCGGTTATATACCATGACTAAAAAAAAAACAATCGTAAAGCCTGATTTACATGGTGCGATATAAATGCCTGTGGCATACCATTAGTTAGGGTAACAATAAAAATTATCTGAAGAATGTTTGGACTATTCATTTATTGCTTCAATTTTATTATATGCCACAAACAAGAAACTTGCATCATGTAAATGAAGCTTAATGGCAATAAGTTACATTTCAATTCATTTTTTTTTTTTGTCTTTTTCTTCAAAAACAATCATCGCTAAGTAAATCAGGCAAACAATGTGTAAACTATCCCGGCCTCTAGCAATTCTAATTCTTTCTTAGTAAAAGAACATGTCTTATCCCGATACAAAGGTAGTTTTCATAATACTATGTTTTATTCAGATATTCAGTATTTCGAGTTATACATAGAAACTTAAGACCTTTAATAATGTAAATAATAATGGCTATTTAATAACAGTGGGGCGAAATACTCAGTCACAAGACTGTAGCGGTCAGATAGACAGTCACTCCATGTAAAATACCGGTATACAACTGCATCCAGTTAGATTATAAGCTTACACTAACGTAGTAAAAGGCTAGGTAGATTAATTGACCCTGACACATTGTAATTAAGAAAGTGACTGCCACACAGGACTAGCTAGGAAGACAGGCTCCCTCTAAAAAGTCGGAATTAAAAAAAAAACCTCCCATATTTACATCCAGGCACTTTTAAAGTGTTTTCTTGCGTTACAGATAAGACCTTTACATTTCGAGGTAGGGAACCCTATTCGAATGCTTTTTCATCAATAAAGTGATAAATATTCAACAGTTTCCAAACCAATACGAAATTTCAACTGAAGATAAGTTTGTTTTGGTTATCTAACTGAAGAAGTAGACAGATCTCAGTACGCTGTTGAGGTCGAAATCTCCTTTGCTAGGCACTTTTTGTAGTAGGTTGTTGACGCGCTTCTTGTTAGCTGCGCCTACGCTTCTGTCCTCGAGCTCGCTGGAATGATTGACAAAGTCGTGTTATAGGGATTATATTATTGATGTGAAACATCTATTGATGTGAAACATCTTTTGAGGTGAAACATCTATTGATGTGAAACATCTATAGGCGAGGGGTAAACCTAAATTTTTCGCGTGGCGAGCGTGGAGACGCACAGTGGGCCCATACTGAAAATTAGTGGACTTAGGCAACAAAGTTCCAATATCGATGCGATTTTTTTTGATGTGATAATTAAATATAATTAATATGTTATTTTTGATTATACCATATTTATTTCCTTTCGTAAAGTATGCTTTATAAATATTATCTTTACAAAATAATTTCGATGTTTCACATCTGCCAGGCGTCCCGCGACGGCTCACTTTTTATTTTATGTGGGTAAATATTGTTCTAACTTCTTATCCCAAATAATATTATAAATAGGTACAATCGTATGTTTTATTATTACCCTATGTTGATTTTTCAGTAGGTATATTTCAACGATTGTTATTAAAAAATGACGAATTTTTAGATGAGGATTTATTTTTGATATAGAAGAAACCAGAAACTATATACAAGGGATGAATGAAAGGCAATTGTATGCAGCTGACATGAGAATGTTAAAAGGGACGTGTGGTGTTACATGAGTGGATAGAATAAGAAATGAGTACATAAGAGGAAGTCTGAAAGTGGCACCGATAAATGAAAAGTTGTTTGGAAATCTGTTGTCATGGTATGGTCACGTAATGCGGAGGAATGAAGAAATTGTCGTGAGGAAAGTTTTGAGCATGAATGTTGATGGCTATAAAAGTAGAGGGAGACCAAAGAAACGAGGAATGGATTGTATGAATTATGATATGGATAGAAAAGGGAGTGACTACTGAGATGACGACTAATAGGAAGGTGTAGGAGAAAAAAATATGTTGCGCTGACACCAAATAAGTTGGGTTAGGAGCAGGAGACTGACGAATGATGATAGAAAAACTCACCTGTCTTTATAGCTGTATCGCTTCGATAGAAATTCGGATAAATCATCTAGGATCGGCTGCGAGTGTAGAGCGACGAACTGCTCACGGCAAATCTGAAATATATTAACTTATGTTAAGACTATTTGCAGCATCGTGATTGACGGCGTTTGAAGGCTTTTTTTTTTTTTGGTGGGACATCTCGTTGTTAATCCTGAAAAGATTCTTACAACTTAAACGGATTTTTGCCCGGCGATTTCTAAAAAATTAAACTTTTTAGACCTCCAGCCGGGCCATAGGTAAAATTAAAAACTAAAGCGAAAGTCCTAAGGGTAACCCCGAGGGGGGTTCGCACCTTGGCTTAAGCGATCACTGGGGGAGGGCAGCAAGGGACAGGCTGGATCTGGGTTAAATTATTCAGGGGCTAATTTAAAGCTACAGACGCAGCATCGCGGGCTGGCTCTTGCAAGGGTCGGGAGGGACTATTTAGTCGGGATCGCGACGACGGACCTCGGCGGTGAGGTCGGTACGGTTTGTGTCTGTGTGTTGTTCTCACTGTACTTGTCTCTTTTCGACTCTCCTAGAGGAGAGTAGTGGGATCATCGGGTTCTGAGAGTACGTGCCGCGGACGGCGGACTTTACTAATGCGGGAGGGGTATAGCTAGCTGCCGCGACAACCAGAGGGTTGCGGTGGGTTACTGCTCTATCGAAGAAACGCTTCGTGCGTGATTTTTTAGTGGTCGGGTTCAGAAGACAGCCTGACTTTTATCGGGATTGACTTCGATTCGCCACTTCCTGAACCATTCGCCGAGCTCGTCGACTGCTGTGTGGAGGTAGCGAACCAGCGCTTTATCACTGTATCCCGAGAATTAGATGGCTGTGTTGCCTGCGAACAGAGCTAACATTGCCTTTCTACTTCTGGGGATGTCGCTAGTGAATAGCGTGAAAATGAGGGGAGCTAGTACGGAGCCCTGAGGGATAAGGTGGGGGGAGGATAGTGCCCCTTCGATGCGGTAGCGAAAGGTGCGGTTCGCGAGAAAGTCTCGTAAGATGAGCACGAGACGGTCAGGCGCTCCGAGTTGGTACAGCTTGTATAACAAGCCGTTGTGCCAGACTTTGTTGAACGCTTTCGCTATGTCGAAGAATACTGCACCCGTGAACATACCACGCTGAAAACCAGCATTGATATGCTCGACGATACGGTGCACTTGATGGACACACGAGTGTTGGGTTCGAAAACCGAACTGCTCGTTGGGGATGAGGCCCTTCGTCTCGGCATAATCCCTGAGTCGCTTATAAATAAGTTTCTCATAGATTTTGCCGAGGACTTTGAGCAAACTGATGGGGCGATAGCTCGTGGGCTCGGTTTTGGGCTTACCGGGCTTAGGGATGCCAATGACGGTGGCTTCCTTCCACGTTTGGGGGAAAATGTTATTACTCAGGGCACCATTGAAGATGGTGGTCATGAGCATAATCAAGTGAGCGGGGAACAGCTTGATCACTCTACTGGTGATGCCGTCTGATCCGGGGGCTTTGCGCGGTGTCAGACCCTTGATGATCTCGTGCACCTCGTCTGGAGTGACGGGGGGCAGGGGATCCTCAGGGTCTTCGACGGGTGGGAGAGAGGCTTTACGTTCGACTTCCGCGTTCACCTTATCGACGAACGCTTGGTCTACTGGCTGCGAACTTGGTGTGCATTGGGCTTCGAGGCTATCGGCTAGGCATTCTGCCCTGTCGATATCGTCGAATGCAATGGTCGCATCGGAGCGGGTCAGGGGAGGCATTGTGGAAATCTCAGAGGATTTGAGTTTCCTTTGAAGTTCCCAGAATGCTAGGTGGGTCGGCTCGAGATCGCCCAGCATCTTATCTCAGTTAGCGTTACGCAGCTCGGACACGCGCGACGGTACAGCACGCTGTAAGTAACGCATGTGAGCTTCGTTCGCGTCACAGGGAAAGTTGCTGTAGGCACGTACGGCTGCGTTCTTCTCAGTCATCAGAGCACGTATATCGTCTGGCAGTTTCCAGAGGCGGTCAGCCGTCTCTGGAACCTCCCGTGAACAGTAGTTCACGATCGACTGTACGTGCTCCGTGAGTGAGTCGATCGCAGCCGTTGTGTCGGCGACAGTGTCGAACTGATCGGGAATGAAATCTAAGTGAGTCGACGTGTTAGATTGTAAGCGTTCGCTTACTTTCTTCCAGTCGTATTTTTTTCATTGTACTGAGAGCGGTTAAAAACAAAGGAAAGGGGCGCAGAGGGGCACGTCATCGTGGATTGAACTATCTATAGCAAGGAGGTTTTGTCGATATAAGCAGACAGGACTGAGCTAATTGGCAGGATGTGTAACGTTGTGCATACTAGAAAGTAACTCTAAGCATGATGAGGTTAAGGGAGAAACTTATCATTCTTGAACTCACATTACTGTCATTTTCCACGTAAGTCAAGTAAGCGCGGGGGGGGGGGGGGGGGGGGTGATAAAGTAGCCCGTGAATTTTAAATTCGCAGAGTATAATGATTTTAATTCTGTAATTACTCTTTGTTGCGGTCGCAAATTCTTTGGTGTTATGACAGAGAGTAGACTTCTGAAAGCCAATCCTTGTAATTAAAACCGTTCAAAATCGGCGACAGTCAGATGTCAAAAACTTGTCAAAAATGTACGGAATCTCGCGTATTCCCCTGACTGAGATCAGACCGACAGGGTCCATATGATCTAATTATAAGTTTACCACCTAAGAATACATGTGGAATGCAATAAAAATATTGAATAATTGAGACTTGTCATCATCTGCCTAGCCTTTTCCCAACTATGTTGGGGTCGGCTTCCAGTCTAACCGGATGCAGCTGAGTAACAGTATTTTACATGGAGCGACTATTTATCTGACCTGCACAACCCAGGTACTGGATAATACGATACCCCTTGATAAAACTGCTTACAAGTCAGATTTTCGGGCTTCTGACGACCCGTAACGACTATCTCAGTTCTACGAAAGACAGCTGGAACAAACGGCTTAACGTGCTTTCCGAGGCACGGAAGGGTCTTGGTATGTAAGATGGTCACCCATCCACGGACCAACCACGGCAAGCGTAGCTTAACCTGAACGATCGACCCGTGTGGGTGTTTTAACTTAGCCACAAGTTGAGACTGTAAACGTTTTTAAAATTACGAGAATTGCCCGTCTGATGTTTACAATTGAAGGGTTAAGTGGACAAAGGTGTTATCTGACAAAATAAAAATATCCGACGTTTTTGTGTTAACACATTTGCAAATCTGAAATATATACTTCATTCACAGTTAACACCTTTGCTAGCGACTGTAATTATGTAACGAATTATAATTGGTGTGTTTTAAATCCATGAATCGATTTATCATCAGTTAAATCCTATGTTCATGCATACAAGTCGGATTTTTTGATTTTGTCAGTTAACACCTTTGTCGACTTAACCCTTCAATTGTGCAGGCCCAGTAGGCAGGCGGGTGTAGACTGTACCTCGTTCATACGGTCGACGGAGCGCGGGTGTGTCCAGAAGCAGTCGTGCACGGACACGAAGGTGACGGCGCGCGCCTCGCAGTGCAGGCCGGTCAGCATCATGTGCGACGAGTCCAGCGAGTGGATGAAGTTCGGCGGGAACGCGTTGCGCTGCTTCATCGTGCACGGACGTCTGGGGGGATACAACGGTGTACATTAATGTCCGACTGATAATGGATTCTTGGGCGAAATCGACAATAATTTCATCATCATCATTTGAGGCGAATGACGTCCACAGCTGGTCATAATCCTCCCCCAAATTATGGGAGAATTAGTGTCCATTACCACGCTTTTTTGTTGTGGGTGGGATATCTTCAAATGACGTCTCCTGCTTTGGGTGGAGCGGAAGGGCGTGCTAGACTTTTATTTATTTATTTATTTACTCAATCTTACCTACACTACCATTACAGATCAGCGATCCAATGCAATAGAGTGGCCTTACATGCTAAATCCTTAATATAACTACATCCTATAAAATCATGTTCTACATAATAAACATATCTTAAATCTTAACCTACATCTAAATAACATATTATAAATAATGTAACTCTTGCGAATTCACTCAAGTTGCACCACAATACATCAACCCTCTCGTGAACCTCGTTCACCACGCGGATGGCTCTAGTGAGAGGAGTTTTCGCCAGTAGATTGGTTCTGGCTGCAGGCACAGCAAGCAGGGGCGGGCGTCGCCGCCTCCACACGTACCGGTCTGGCACGCACAGTTCCAGGCGCCGCAGCACTCCCGGGTTATGCGCCCCGCCACGTAGTAGCTTCACTACATACGCTGCGAGCGCAAAGTCCCGTCGCACCCTTAACGCGTTATACCCTACCATACCCAGTACAAATAGTGTAGGGTACATCAATGGGTACAATGGATATACCCCATAAAGTTTGAAATACAGGTGTCTTGTGAACTTATTTTGAACACGTTCTAACATGACACTATATTTCGCCTCATGAGGAGCCCATATGACTGCACTATGTTCAAGGTGACTTCTGACTAGTGCGTCATACAACACCCTGAGTGTCGTGATGTTGGTAAACCCCTGAGCCTGCCTGAGTACGAAACCTAGGTTTCTGTATGCCTTCTTACATATCTTATTGATATGCTCACGGAAGGTTAGTTCCGGAGTGAAGAACCCACCCGTGTTCCTTCAGTTGCTCATATGCCAGGGCCACGGTACCTCTTTCGAACGTATCTCGCGAGCCTGGCAAGCCCATTGCCACGGTTAGCAGACGGGTTAGCATTCGCAGTATGGTGGTAAAATGCATAGATAACACTGTTGCCCATTTTCTAGTAAGTCCCTTAGTCGCCTCTTACGACACCCACGGGAAGAAATGTGATGGTGATATACTTTACGACCGACACCACACGGAACAAATTACACTATTCTTGGTCATAACATAATCTACAACGTAAAATATTAAGTTAAATTGCTTATTAGTCTATAAGTCTAGATTGTAATAAATGACTAAGAACTTTAGTTCTTATTATAACAGAAGAAAAAATAACTTACTGAGCCTGATCTAAAGACGGTCGGTAGTGGCCGGTGCTAGGCCCGGAGCGTCGGTAGTAGGGCTGCACCACAGGGAGGCCTAGCGGAGTCACCCACTCCACGCTCTCCCCGCATACTGCTGATATTAATCTAGTGGAGGAAAACAAATTTATTTTTTATTTTTATCGTTTACTTAATAAAATCATAAGTTCACTGACAGACAACGCACAACCGTTGGTTACATTTTGCACAAGAATTCTTTTTTTTAAATTTTGAAATTTGAAAAAAACTTAAAAGCAAAAAATAATAAACCTTAAAATTATGAGTCGGCGCTTTGAGTGATCTTTGTTCATTGATTTTTCAGCGCCGCCGCGCCGACTCAAAATTTTAAGGTTTATTCTTTTTAGCTTTTAAGTTTTTTCGGCGGTTTAAATTTTTGTTAAAACGTTTGTATTTTATGATTTTTTGTGGCTTTAATGTACTAATAATACTTGGCAAGGTATACCCTTTCCAATAAAAAAGAATGATCACAATCGGACTACTATGTAAAAAGTTATGCGTGGTCATACATAAAAAAAAACAAAAACAAAAAAAAAAAATATACGCGTCGAATTGATAACCTCCTCCGTTTTTTTTCGTCGGTTAAAAAGGAACTCTTGTGCAAAATGGCAGGACCCAGGGGTTTAGGTCGTGCGTCATTCATCCCAATAGGGAATGGCAGTTTGTCACTTTGTGTCAATGGAAAATCTCTGATTTAAAAAATATTTCCTTTTACATTATCAGCGTAAAAAACATGCAGCCAAAGTTTACTGGACTATTTCTTTTTAATATCTTGCGACTTCTATGCGAAAAAAGTTTGAGACAGAAGCTATAGTCTATTCGCGTTAAGAAAATGTTGACTCATTGTTGTCACTCAGCTTAGCCACGCTTCTTGACCAATTAGATCATAGTAAATTGACAAAAGACGCGTCCGTACTGTCTGAAGGGCTTACTTCAATAGGGTATTTTCCGTTTTTTTAAAAACAGTTTCTTTTTGAAGACTGGGAAGAAATATTCAACAGAAAAATAAAATTTATCTAATCAATGTCCATTTTACGCGTTAGAAGTGAAAAAAATCGAATTTGTTTTAATGCTACTAGTTCAGCTAGGTGTACCTCAAGGCTCAATACTGGGTCCATTCTTATTCTTAGTGTATATTAACGACTTACCATTCTATTTAAAGAATGTCTGTGACATTGTACTATTTGCTGATGATACCTCACTTATCTTTAAAGTAGACAGGAATAGAAAAGATTTTGATGACGTGAATAGTGCGCTCTCAATGGTTACGGATTGGTTTACCACAAATAACCTAGTTCTTAATGCTAAGAAAACGAAATGTATAAAGTTCGCCTTACCGAATGTTAGGAATCTGGGACCCAATGTCGTTTTAGATAATGAGGTGCTTGAAACTGTACACTCGGCAGTTTTTCTCGGTATAACAGTAGACGCCAAACTTCAGTGGGGATCACATATATCAAGCCTAGTGGGAAGGCTCAGTTCGGCCGCCTACGCCGTAAGGAAAGTTAGACAGTACACGGACGTTGATACAGCTCGATTAGTCTATTTTAGTTATTTTCATAGCATAATGTCCTACGGCATTCTGCTGTGGGGCAAAGCCGCGGACATTCAAAATATTTTTGTTCTTCAAAAACGAGCTGTTCGAGCGATTTACCAACTAGGTGCGAGAGTTTCTCTGAGAGATTTCTTTAAAGATATTGGTATTCTTACGGTGGCATCACAATTCATCTTCGCCAACATCTTATATATTAGGCAAAATATACACCTGTACACTAAAAACAGTGATATTCATAATATTAATACTAGAAGTAGGGATAAACTACGTGCTCCCTTTCACCGGCTTCATAAGGTTCATAATTCTTTTGTTGGTCTTGGTATTACCTTTTATAACAAGCTTCCCTCTACTTTGCTAGATTTGCAGTTTAATGAGTTTAAAGCTAAAGTAAAATCCAACCTTTGTTCAAAGGCATACTATTCTATCAACGACTACTTAAACGATAAGAATAGTTGGTCGCTGTGATCAACTCAAGACAATGTTTATGTTCTTTCAATCCAGAATTAGTCTTCCTACTGAAAGTTTATATGGGTAGTTCATATAATTGTTTTTTTTTTGTTTGTTTTTATTTAACTGCTTTTGTTAGTTTATTTTTATTTTCTTTTCATTTCATTTATTGTGTATATGTATCATTTGCATCGTATATGTAAGCGGGCACGCCCTTTATGCCTGGAGGCTTTATTAAGGTTTTAAGTTCTGTTTTCGATTTTGTTTTATTATTTATTTCAGCTTGAGTTTAGTTTTCAATGTTTTGTTGGTATATTGGCGTGTGCTAGCTGACATATGGCGAATAATATATGTTTTGTTTTATAATATTAATAACTTACACAATACTGTATAGAATCAAGTTCTTCTAACTTAACAGACAGCTGTGCTGCTGGGGAGTTTGTTCCGCCACTTCTTCTTCCCAGCTAAAGCACTAGGAAGTGTCGAAGGGCGGGCGTTTTGGGGGGACTGTCTCATATAACTTTGACGTTCAAAAAGTGCTGACTCTCAGCCTAGTTTGAATAAATGACTTTTGATTTTGAATGGTTTTGAATTTACCGCCAAAACGCTCGGTGCGCTGACGTTTACCGTGTGACGTCACTAGGTATGTGATCTGTGCTCGATCTGTAAATCTCGGAGTGGATTTAGGACATATTTAGGATTTTTGGAATGGATTAATGGAAATACAATGGAAGCTGGTTTTATAAAAGCCGATAGTGCAAATCTGCCCACAGTAGATGTTTTTATAGTTGGAAATTTCTTTGCAAACAACCCCGATTTTTGTGCTACGGAGTAGGTATAAATAGTTTATGTGGCGCATTTTTAAAAGTATTTGTACACAGAGGCACCACACACCAGTAATAACATTTTCTATCCATTTGTGATACGAAATTACTTGATCGAAATACTGTTTACAACTTGTTTACACAAAGATGACGTCACCGTGGTAAACGTTATCGTACGGAGCGTTTTGGCGGTAAATTTAAAACCATTGAAAATAAATTAGATTTTAATCACTTCTAATGCAGAAAATGGAGATTAATTATAAAAAAAATATTTTTCTGTTAAATATTCCTTCAGTGTTCAAAATTAAATAGTTTTTAAAAAAGTGGAAAATACCCTATTGGTTAATGTGAACACGGCTTTCTAATTTACTATGATTTAATTGGTCAAGGGTTGTGGCTAAGCTGAGTGACAACGATGAGTCACTATTTTCTTAACGCGAAAAGGTTATAGTAGGTAATAAATGAATATCTTACTTCGCACAATCGGTGAACCAGTCCTGTATCAGTTTGGTGGAGGTGAACATCTCCCGCAGACTGTCGAACGTCTTCGTGGTGAGGTACTGCGAACATGTCCACACGTGCTCCTTAGGGAACTCATCTATGTCTGTGGAATACAATAAAATATGATGTCAAATGTTCATTGGATTGGAGCTGAGGAAAGTTGTTTTCTGGAAATGACTGATAATGGTCAGGTTGAAGACTATTAACATGTATTTTTTTCTGTTGTTTAATTAATTGTATTGTTCTAATCTTTGTTTAGCCTGCACGAACATGAAAGTCGCTACCACGTCATCCGGTGAATGGTCACTTCTTCAAAGTCTATGTCTAAGATTATACTTTTTCCTGACTGTGACCTAAGGAAATAAAAATAATCAATCAGGTTAAGTCACGCTTGCCGCCGTCGGTCCGTGGATGGGTGACAATCTTTATGTACCGAGAGGAGGAGGACCCCTCCATACCTCACACATCAATCCGAGGGTCCTGGCTTCATTTGTGGATCTTTGCCAGTCGTTACTGGTCGTCTGAAGCCCGAAAACAAGTCTTACCGAGTTTTATAGTGTTACGCAAAAGTGGGTTGTGGAGTTCAGATGCCTATCTGACTTCTACAGCCCAGTTACTGTGTCACTCCTCGTAAAATATTGGTATTCACTATTCAGCGGCATCCGGTAAGACTGGAAGCCGACCCAAAATTATTTGGGCTAATGCAGAACCAATGACGATTGTTCTCGTTACCTTTCAGCTGCTTAGCGATCTGCAGCCTGGCTCCGAACTTGGTGACACCATACACAGTGGTCATGACGGTCTGCTTGATGACCTTCCTTCGCACAAAGTTCTCTAAGATAATGGCGGCGGGAACCCCGGCTGCTGCGTCACGGACTCGCATCTCTTCCACCTGTACCAGACACATAATTCAAATTTAGACTTTTATGTGATAGACATAGGGTTTAAATTGCATAGATAAATGATTTTATTTCTGTAACTTTGTGCAGTGTTTGTCTTTACTTTTAAATAAATAAATAAAAAATAAATAAAATATCTTTATTTCAGACCTAAGCAGTCCATACGTAGTTAGTGGTTAGTAACAAACTGTGCTTACATGCTATGTTATTGTTGTTAGTACTTAATTCTATTTAACATAAACCTATACCTAATTCTACCTAGTGCCTTTGGATGGGGCAGTCCACTCTGCTAACAATCATTTTCAACTTTTACACGTTTATCAGGTTTTAAAACCAAATGCGATCGGCTGTTCCCATCATAATAAACTCAAGAGGTCGCAGTCTCTTTTAAAGTCCAGACATAATCTTGGTCAGATCATATGAAGACCATGTAGATTGGTTCAATGGTCTTTTGAGGAAAGAACCATAGATTGATTGGACTCGTCCAGTCAGTGAACGCATTTGTCAGTAATCGTGCAGCCCAATTTAAAACTTAGGGACTTCAAAGATTGACCACAATAAGCTTCCCTCCCGACCCTTGCATGAGCCAGCCCGCGATACTGCGCCTGTAGCTTTAAATTAGCCCCTAAATAATTTAACCCAGATCCAGCATGTCCCTTGCTGCCCTCCCCCAGTGATTGCCTAAGCCGAGGTGCGAACCCCCCTCGGGGTTACCCTTAGGACTTTCGCTTTAGTTTGTAATTTTACTATGGCCCGGCTGGAGGTCTAAAAAGTTTAACTTTTTAGAAATCGCCGGGCGAAAATCCGTTTAAGTAGTCAGAATCTTTTCAGATTAACTACGAGATGTCCTACAAAAAAAAAAAAAAAACAATAAGCTTTCCTTATAGAAAGCATAATTGAACAGTACATCTTCATTCGTAAAACATAAATCGTTTGATAGTTCCGTGACAATATGATAAAGAAAACATAAGCTTACTCCACCACACTGCTATAAAATGATTAGTATGATTTAACCACCGAACCCGCTCCAGCGCTGTATAAATTTAGAGTCTTGTTCACGCTATAGTAATCTCTATGGCCAACACAATACGTACCATAGCCGCTACAGCGCTGTAGACGTCCTGCGGTCTATCAAGCGGCGCTAGGTTGACCGCTGCAGCTCCGGCCGCGTCACCGCCGAGTGCCGCGTAGTGTTGTAGGCCGTTACAAGACCCGTCTTGATGCACTGGGAACCCGCACATGTATTCTGGGGGGAACAGAAACAAATATAAGGGCTAATATTTATTGACGAAAAATATAAATTTTTGCAGCCGCCACCTTGGATTTTCATTTTGACCTCACTTTCGGCCTCACCTCCTTCGAAAACCATGAAAACGACACCTATGATGAAAACTTTGAAAAATGTTCGCAGCATCTCGCATCTTGTGTTTTTATTTTGACCTATCGGCTTTAACACCCTCGAAAACCATGAAACACATGACGGAAATTTGTTTTGACAGCCGCTATCTTGAATTTTCATTCAGACCTCACTATCAGCTTCAGCACCCTCGGAAACCACAAAAACGACACCCATGAAGGAAACGAAAAATTCGATTTATAACACCGCGTAATAATAATTTTTAAGTTCCTCAACTAAGTGAATTTCAAAAATTTGTATGACGCGTATTTAAACATTTCCCTTCAAGAGGAAGATTAGTTTTAACTAAAAACTGTTGACGACTAAATATTTAGTTAAAACTAAAATTTCAATCGTGATTTTTTAACTTTTTTAGTTTGACTAATCAATCGATTGAAAATTTTAGTAATTCAGCCCAGCACTGTTAGTTACCTTCATGGTTGGGAGAGCGCACCGCGTTAGCGATCTCCATACAACACGCGAGCGTCTGCCACGGCTCTTCCGACTCGGTCCACCAACGGGCACCTTCCAGTGGACGGTCGGCCGAGTCCAGGATTTTGTCCATTATACTGTCTGCGTACGCCAATCTGAGGAAAAAAATTTACAAAAACTCGCACGTGGTCTGAATGTCTGTAATCTGTAAATTGCTTTCAAATCACATAAAAAAATGTCTGATATATCTGTGCTATTTAATTCTGATCTAATCTACTAACTAAACTAAACTAGCTTGTATTGGTCCACTTCAGGGCAACGGTCTCCCCCTCCTTTTTCCACAGAATTCTGTCTTTTGCTAGTTCTAGCCAGTCCTTTCGGTAGGAATCAAACTCCTCCTGCCATCTTCGTCAGCTAAGAGTGGGTATCATGCTCGAAAACCTGCACAAGGCAAGCCTCGAGATCCGCCTAAAGATGAACATGTCAAAGACCAAACTCATGACTGTTTGTCAATGGCATCAAAAGGAGATAACACGATGGGGGTGAGGACTCAGCATATGTCCAAGACTACATATATCTATCTGGGCCAAATGGTCTCCTTTCAGGCGCGACAAGACAAAAAAGTTGCTTGACACCGAGAGCGCCTCGAGAAGCTCTTGGTCAAAGAAAGATCTTCTGAAAAGGGATGTATGTGTATCCTCCCCATTCTCATACCTGGTGCTAAAACCTGGTCTTTGACACTTCAGCTGAGGTCCAAGCTCGAAGTCTGCCAGCGAGCCATGAAGCGCAGTATCCTGTGTGTTCGACTTTCAAACCGTATAAGGAACATAAAACTGCGCGCCAAAACCAAGGTTACGGATGTTACCCAGAAAGATGCTTAAGTTGGACTGGGTTGGACATGTCTGCTGGATGTCAGATGACAAATGAGCTAATAGAAACACCAATTGGTTCCAACTAAACGCACGACGCCATCGCGGCAGGCCGTTATATAAAAACAAGGTAAAAATTTGATTTCATTTAGTTAAAATACTGTATTTCTATAAGTTGTAATGCACCATATGAAAGACGTCTGTAAAATCAAGTAAATCAGCAAAATTGATAAAATTTCGTATACAGCTTCTTAAGAAAACCCATCTAAAGAAACGAATAATGATGGATAGAATGTATGAAAGATGATGTGTTGAATAAATAATAGTTTAAAAAAACTAAAAAACACGCTTCCATGGAAAACCAAACTAAAAAGTACAAAATAATAAATTACTATCGACTCGAACACATTACACATACATAACTAGGTACTCTATAAGACATCAGTCAGAAAGTGTTAATTTTATTTATTTAGTTTGTAAGAATGACATAATGTATAATAATAATTAATAATTTTTAAATTAATCTATATCAACAAATTGTATTAATAATGAATAATGATAGCATGTTAAATTAATTAAAACCTGTCGCCTATACATTGCTGTGCCCTAGCAGGGTTCATTGTTTGGAACTATCATAATGTAACAACCTGTAAACAACATGAAATGCAATAAATGAATATGAATATGAAATAATGGAAAAAAAGCGTGGGGTGCTTTTAAGGTATTTTTTTATTGATATCAGGCACCCCACGCTTTTTTTTCCATTATTTTGTACTTTTTAGTTTGGTTTTCCATGGAAGCGTGTTTTTTAGTTTTTTTAAACTATTATTTATTTTTTAGGGTATTTCGAATTTTGAGACGTATGTCAGCGTAGTTTGTGACAGTTTTTTTGCTGTCCTGGTAACCCTGGCAAGGATAATGGCACAAATTTATGTAATTATTGCATTGTCATCAGTCCTTGACAGGTGTGCAAAGTTTGAATGAAATCTGGTCGTTTAAAGTGGGTCGGTTACAAACAAACATACAAATATACAAACATACAAATATACAAACATACGAACATACAAGTGAAGCTAATATAAAGCGTGTAAAAAGGGTGACTACCGAGATGACGACTAATAGAGAGGTATGGAAAAGCGATATTGAGCCGGCTTAGCAGCGTGTTACTGACCTCTCCTCAACAGTACTCTTCTTCATGGTCCCGGTGAGGTTGATGGCGTGTAGCTTGAGCCAGCGCAGGCCGCGCGGGCCGAGCGGCTGTCGCTTGGCGAAGCGCAGCAGAGCGCGCTGCGTGTCGGCGCCCAGCGCGGACACGTGCGGCCCGCACGCGTACACGCGCCCGCGGAAGTCCAGGTTGTGCGGCAACCAGAATATCGAGTCCCTGCGGGGTAGCACGTGCCACTTAGCTGCTAGTATTATTTGTTTGAGAGCTGTGATAGCCGAGAGCTGGGTTGGACAAATAGTAATGGTCGAGTAGTACGTCGTGAGTTCGAACCCAAGCAGACGCTTTACTTTATGTAAATTATTTCACCACCACTGCTCTCAAAACGGTGAAGGAAAACATCGCGAGGAAACCAGCATGTCTTAGAACCAAAAATTCGAAGATGACATCTACCAACCCGCACTGGCTCTCGCATGGTGGATTATGGCTCACTCACTCTCACTGAAAGGAGGTCTGTCTTTTTTTGACAACCATTTCCCCCTATGGTCCATTTCGTCCCGTGGGTGTTGCAAAAGGCCACTAAGGGACACACTAGAGTATCGGCAGCAACGTTTTCTATGCATTTTTCCACCTTACTGCAATTGCCAACCCGCCTGCCAAGCGTGGCGATTATGGCGAACCCCCGAAATTGAGGTAGGCCTATGTCAAGCAATGAACGTCTGTCGACTGAAATAACGAATAATTTTTCTGTTCTTTTCTTCTCGTCTGTCTATATAATTATGTGTGTACATAAATGGTTAAATAAATAAATAAATAAACGATGATGATTTTGATAACCAAGCCATCAAAAGTATTATTTTTGAGAGTTTGATGAAATACACTTGTAAGTTATTGTAATACTTACAATACACATAATATGCATCTTATATTTTGTAATATCTGCAATAATGTTATCATTACCACCAATACATTTGTAAAAAGCGTCATCGAAAATCTTACAGTTACATTATTCAGATTTGTTACTACCCACATTTCACGAATTTATTTTGCAAAGGAACGTTTGTTACACCCAAAAAGCTCTAGAAACTAATGTTTGCACAATGAATTCGCGAAGTGGTTCAAAGCGAATACAGAAGAGTCTAGACATACAATAGATCATGTGCCCAGCCTTTTCCCAACTATGCTGCGGTCGGCTTCCACTCTAACCGGATGCAGTTGAATACCAGTTTTACATGAAGCGACTGCCTATCTGACCTCGAAAATCCAGTTACTGGGTAATACGACACATCTTGGTTGTCAGACTTTCAGGCTTCTGACGACCCGTAACGAGTGTTAAAGATCCACAAATGACAGGGACCAACGGCTTAACGTGCTTTGAGGTATGTCTCCCATCTCCAAACCAACAGCGGGAAGCGCAGTTTAACGTGATCGATCGTTCCGTGCGGCTGTTAATACTTAGCTAATAGATGTAGAACACTAATATGAAGTATTCTTTCTTTACTTACCTATAATGGTTAGCCAGCGACAGTTTGTACAGCGCGTCGCACCACAAGGAATGCATCTCAGCACGCGCGCGGTTGATAGCCACGCGGCGCTTGAAGGCAGCCGCCGCGTCACCCGTGGAGCCGCCCGCGAACTGTGACGTGTCCAGTTTAGACGACGGGGGGGCTATGTCCAGCTTCTTGTTGCCGCCGTCCCTGTAGGGAGAAATGTTTTCATAGACTTTATAACTCATCATAATCAGCCACTACGCAGGCACTGGCGGGTAGGGCGACGTCACATGTTTTCGAAGTTTTGGTTCTAAGACATGTCGGTCACCGCACGATGATGTCCTTCACCGTTTTAAGAGAAGTGGTGATGATATTAAATACACAAAGTAAAGTGTCTGTCTGGAATTGAACTTATGTCATGTTACCACTGAGCCACCATTGCTTACATCATGATTGTAAAATATGTTATTTGACAGAAGTATGTACAAATCACGAAATCTATATATATAAAAATGAATCCCTATTTCCCTTGGTCACGCCATCACGCGTGAACGGCTGGACCGATTTCACGTTTTTTTTTGGTTTGTTTGTAATTGAAAAAAAATTAAAAAATTTCGCGGAAACTTAGAAAATTTAAGAATACTTAACAACCATTAATAGGACAATGTAAACTTTTTTAATGTAACATTATGACATTTGACATAGAATTGACAGAATGCGTGCTCAAATATCATCAAAGAGATAGAACAACGTCTGTCGGGTCAGCTAGTTGTCAATAAGTCTTATAAAACAATAATCGGGTTTTAATTGCACGTTAAGGAAGATTGACATCTAGAAAAAAAAAAAAATTGATGGCTATCGCATCCTGCCACTGCAAAAAAACAGAAATTAAAATACGTAATTTGGCGATAGCATACCTAAATATCTGTATCTGCAGGTCGAGTATCGGCTTGTTGATGAGCCAGGGAACCTCGCCCAGCTGGTTGAGACTGTCCAGCACCGGGTGCAGGCTCTCCGCTGGCGCCGACTCCAGGCGCTTCCATTGACTCATCACGTGGAATGGCATTCTAGGTGGGTTGGAAAAAGTACTTAAATCTCACTGTATTTGGTACAAAGAAGTAATTAAGTCAAAACGATTTCATTTGATAGATAGTAAAATTAATCATGATAAATAGGGGAAGTTTTAAGTTTGCATAAATTTCACTGATCTTGCAACTTATGGAGATTGTATACATAAATGTTTTGATCACGGATATCGAGGGATATGCCTTGGGGGCGTGGCACGTGCCGCCTCGGTACTATCAATTTGATAGTATTGTCGAACGGCGGCTGTACGCTTCATTCAGTCGCTTTGCAACTGCGTACAGTGCACTATTGATGCGTAAAAAGCCAAAATACCGAGTTGTGCAGTAATTATTTGTAAAAATAGACCAAATACCATCAACCTGAAGACAAATGGCATGTCCTACCACCGGTAAATAAACAATTAAGTCACTGTTTTATATTTTAAATCAATTTTTAAATGATTTATTAACTTACGTGCGGAGCGACACGAACTAACCCGAACTAGCCCGAATCTTCCCGAACGAAACGAACGTTTTCGACTTAGAGGTGCAATCGTTTGCGTGCGGCTGATTTTATCGATATGCGTATTATTGCAGTTGAATATGTTTTACAGAACTCAATGGATATCCTCGTATTACTTGTATAGTAAAACAGTTAAATTACTTATTAATTTAATGTTGTTTGAACCAAATTAAAACATTATAATTCCAATACAGTTAAGTGTGTGTGTTACTTATGCCTAAAGATTTTCACAAATTAACAGTTTTTAATTTATTTTACAATATGATAAGTAATATGATAAATAAATATTATATTTCATCCAATGATTTATATTTGGTAAAAAAAATTACAATAATTTGTTTTCGAAATACAAAAATATTCAATTTTTTTTAAATTTGCTATTTGGTGGTTTCGTAAGGTGGGCTGGTTTCGTAAAGTGGCCCTCCTTACGAAACCACCAAATAGCGAATTAAAAACTATTAATAATATTGCGCAATATTATTGACCGAGTAAGATTAATATTGAAGATCATCATCATCAGCCTATATTGTTTCCACTGCTGGGATACAGGCCTCCTCTCGGTGACAGGAAGTGGGCCATGATCCACCACGAGGGTCCATTGCGGGTTGGCAGATGTCACATGTCTTCGAATTTTTGGTTCTAAGACATGCCGGTTTCCTCACGATGTTTTCCTTCACCGTTATTGAGAGCAGTGGTAATGAAATTATTTACACAAAGTAAAGCGCCTGCCTGAGTGCGAACCCACGATCTACAACTTGTAAGTCGAGGTTTTTTTTTTTTTTTTTTTTTTATCCTTTATTATAAAGAACTCCGTTCTTAATAATTAATTACAATCTAGTCTATAAGACTAATAAGCAATTTAAATCTAACTTAATTTTATACATGATGATTATTTTAAAACTTAGAATAGTGTCCTTTGTACTTTACACAAGTCCGTTCCACTTTCTTAGAGTCTGGTATGATGATATTATAAACACTTTGTTCATGTGTTATTATGTGTGTCACTGTCACTGTTATTTCTGCACTTTTTACACTACACTAAATCAAAAGTAAAGTAAGTCGAGGTTGATACCACTGGGCCAACACTGCTCTGAAAAATAATAATAAATATTGAAGATTGCGATGGTAAAATGTTGTTGAAAATAAAAATATATTTTCCGCAACATTATTGTATTGATCACTAAATCGCAAGCCCATCTTAGTCAATCATGAGGCCGACGATCTAAGGTTCGAAGTTTAAATTAGAAAATTCGCGGTCCGTCGCTATTTTGTCAAATCTTTGTCTATAATACTGAGGGTTTCACATTTTATTTTATTTCTATACAAATGTGTTAAAAATGTCGTATAACTTGCGTGAACATTGTATTATTACGCTCTCGGCTCCAATCCGGCCTCAGACGTAGTAACAAACTTAGCCCACATAGATATAACATAACGTATTATATTAAAATATTCTTAGTAATATTTTTTTTTTAAAGATTAAGTAATATATTATTTATTTATACAGCATGATATGTAACAGAGAGCGTTCCCTTTAACCGATAATACAAAATTTTAAAAACAAGTTCCCATTTTATTTTAGTAAAAGTAAACTATATTTTGATAGATATATAAAAAAATATTTAAATAAAATTAAACGAAGTTATTATAATACAATAATGTGCTAAAATTAAATATCGATAAAAATAATCGACCATCGCTTTCGACTCCCTAATTGCATGCGTGTGCATTGGATGTTCGCAAGTAGCAAGTGTTTACAAGTGAATGCCCCGCCCATTCTATGTATGTGCGCTATTAGAAATTGATTTAGTGTGGCTGCTTTCTTTTTGGTGTGCGTGTTTAAATTTTAAGTGTGTATCGTCAGTACACTATTTGTTAATGTTGTAATTTTTTGGGTGGGAGATAAGCGGCGACACTAGGATTCCTTACTATTCCGCAATGAAGGCATATCTCTAGATATCTATGGTTTTGATGATGCATTAAGACTTTGCAGCCTGTCAGTTTTCAAGTCAAGGATACATAACTTGTTGTTTAATTTATGTGTGTAAAATTATACACATAAAAAATACAGCGCTAAGCGACGTTAGCGTAGCGTGTATGCTACGCGTGCAGACTGACGTACCTGACTAGCGGCGTGGGAGTGACGAGATAGGCGCCCCTGCGCGTGTCGGGCCAGGGCGCGGGCGGCGCGGCGGTGGGCACGTTAGCGTAGCGTGTATGCTACGCGTGCAGACTGACGTACCTGACTAGCGGCGTGGGAGTGACGAGATAGGCGCCCCTGCGCGTGTCGGGCCAGGGCGCGGGCGGCGCGGCGGTGGGCACGTTAGCGTAGCGTGTATGCTACGCGTGCAGACTGACGTACCTGACTAGCGGCGTGGGAGTGACGAGATAGGCGCCCCTGCGCGTGTCGGGCCAGGGCGCGGGCGGCGCGGCGGTGGGCACGTTAGCGTAGCGTGTATGCTACGCGTGCAGACTGACGTACCTGACTAGCGGCGTGGGAGTGACGAGATAGGCGCCCCTGCGCGTGTCGGGCCAGGGCGCGGGCGGCGCGGCGGTGGGCACGTTAGCGTAGCGTGTATGCTACGCGTGCAGACTGACGTACCTGACTAGCGGCGTGGGAGTGACGAGATAGGCGCCCCTGCGCGTGTCGGGCCAGGGCGCGGGCGGCGCGGCGGTGGGCACGAGCGCGGCGCGCATGCGCAGTGCGGGCGCGGCGGCGCCGGCCCACACGCGCGCCAGCACGGGGTGCGGCTTCAGCTCCAGGCGCACCATGCGGCCCCACGGACGGTGCACTTTGTATACTGCTGGCAGCTTCTTCCTGTGACGGTAAAACATAGTTTTATGAGCTAAAGTTATGTCTGAAAACCGAAATAAAGGTTCAAAAACAAGCATCTACCGCGTCTATCTGTCTGTCGGAACGCGAGAATTTCAAAAATTAACTTATGGATATTAATACTGTTTTCAGCAAGGACGGAGTTATTCATGAGGAAGGTTTGGGTATAATTCATTAAAGGTTGTGTAAAATCGCTGAAGATGTCTGAAAAAATCATGCCGACTGCGAGCTTTACTGACGTACGCCGCGTAACCTATCTTATTTATATAAAAATCTCGTGTCACATTGTATGTTAAGGGTAAACTCCGGAACTACTGAACTGATTATTATCAAACTTCGTAACTATTCGTAATTTGGTCCAAATTAAAAATAGAATAATTTTATCTCGATAAAAATAAATTTAATTATTCATTTAACTTTATTTCATTATTAACCTCGATATTTGTAAATTAAATGTTTTTTATAGGACAATGTGTGTATTCATTGATTAGTTGCATGAATTCCTAATAGATGGTGGTGTATGTTAATTCATCATATCGTTTGACATCTAGGTTGCGGAGACATCCACTAGATGGCGAGGGTTTCGATTTCTAGATAATCTTCTTTAGTAGTATACGACGAAGTCAGTTCCCGTTTGTACGTTTATAGATTTTAATGGGGGTTTCATCATTAGTCGAAACTGTAACGGTTTACCAACAGTCGATTGGTCCATGAACCGTTGGTCAACATTATTTTTAACCCACTAACTTTTCATCCAAAGGACTTTTCACCCACGAACGTTTCGCCAACATAACTCAACGTCAGTGAATGCTTTACCAACAGAATATGGATGTGCGAATAACACTTGAGCGACAAAACTGTATTGCGACTGACATAGTTCGAATGCACGCTTGTGCGGCACACTGAATCAAGTCGTTTCTAGCACTCGCCGGCCGCTGCCGCGGCACCGCTCGCTTCGCTCGCTCGGCTCGTGCGTAGGAGGTCACAGTTTTAACCTAACCTAACCTAGTGTACTATGTGAGCTCGAGTTTTTGGTCAAAACATTCTGTTGGTAAAGCATTCACTGACGTTGAGTTATGTTGGCGAAACGTTCGTGGGTGAAAAGTCCTTTGGATGAAAAGTTAGTGGGTTAAAAATAATGTTGACCAACGGTTCATGGACCAATCGACTGTTGGTAAACCGTTACAGTTTGTCATTAGTCAGAATGATTCAAAAGGACGGCTTATAAGTATTATACGCGGGCGAAGCCGCTGGTAAAAGCTAGTTGTTCTATATAAATACCTTAGGTAACCGACTGGAAGTAAACAGGTAGACAGAACTAAAACTTTAACTTACTGTTTAGCAGCTTTACTCTTGAACATATTGACGTCAATCTTCACATCATTGATTATAATGTTGTAGAGAAACTTGCCGACGTTCTGACGCATTTCCATTGGCCATGGCATTTCTTCGATATCCTGTAATTAATAATTATATTATATGATATTTATTTCTAGATGGCGCCCACATTTCTTAGCAGGTGGAACCCTTGGGAAGAAATGCATACTATCAAGATTATAAGGCGCGTATGTTTCGTACAAAATGTATAGAAGAGGTGGAGCGCGACACATACTGAGACAGCGGGGTGCGGGCGCGGCGTGGGCGCCGCTTCCTCACCCTCGGCGCACCCGCAGTTAGCAGTGGCATGGACAGTGTACGCAGGAGTCAACTTTAGTCAAATACATCCACTGTGTAACACCGCGCCTCGCCTTTCCGACACCGTAAGCGCGCCTGTTCTGCGCTGCACCGGCGCCGCACCCGCACCTCACCCGCACCCCGCTCGCGCTTCGCCCTAGCCCGACAACTCTTGTATTTGTCCCGCGCCTAAGTGAGTCTAAAAATGCCGAGCAATATCTGGAAGGGCCTTTGAAAGACCCGACCATTCTTTACTTTAGCGCATTCATGTTTTTGATAAGATAAAACTTCTTATAACTTACCAAGCTAGCTCCGTCCCGGTTCATATGTACGAGAGCTTGCCACGCCTGTCTGCCGTTGTACGGCAATCCGGTGCCGTCTACGGACCGGCGACTGACGTACCACTCACAATACTTTTCGTATACACGCTCGATCTTTTTCAAAGTGCCATTGCGACGGTATTGTTCGATTTGGTACCTGGCAAAATAAGTAATTTAATTGTAAATATCCATGTTTTAGCCTTGATGTAGTCAAAAACATAATCTGCGTCCATGGTATAACTGGATAGAAAAAAAAATCTTCCATCTAATTTCTATCGAAAAAGGGGCTATAATAAGGCTGTACCTCAAGTTCGTTTTTTAATCCTAGACACAAATCTGACATTTCAAGTATTTTGTGTTTATTTTTTAGTATAGGAATTTGACTTGAGTTTGACGTTACACCTGACAAATTGGTATCTGAGTTTAAAAAACAAACTGTAGTTATTGCAACTGGGTTCGATTACATATTTTTAATACATACATACATACAATCACGCCTTTTTCCCATGGGGGTAGGCAGAAACCACGGAACGCCACCTGCTACGATCTCTACACACTCCTTTTGCCTCGTTTAGGTTCATACAATTGGTCATACACACACGCCGGTTGCGAGTACTACGCACCTGACCTTTCTTTATATATATATTTTTAATAAACCGAAAATAATGGCAACACTTACTTCTGATATACTTGCGTTCCTAGATCTCTCTGTAACAGTTTGAGCGTAGGGCTGTACGTTTCGCTGCCGTCCACCAGCTTGCTTAGCTCGCCCATTATTAGCTCGACGAATTGGTCTACCTGTAACAACATAAGTAGTAGTTGGCAAGCATTCTTCTAAAGAACGATGGTTAATGGTAACTAGGGATGCCAACAAGATATCGATGTTCATAAAATATCGATGGTTAAAAAATATCGATGTCTACAAATATCTGTATTTTGTTCAGAATCATCGGTCTTTTGACATCGATGCTGCTAGGGTTTCGCATATGAAGAACGAAGTTTTATTAGCAGTTTTAAAAACATTTTTATACGAGTGATGTTGCAACCCAAGGCGGTAGCTCGTAAAAGTTACCGGCCATGTCACTTTTTTCAAATATATCTGATAACAGCAGAGCATATTACGAGAATAACATCATACTCTCTAGTGATGTGACTTACCTCTAACACTGTTAGATAAGGGTACAGCGTGATGGCGGAATGTGAGGCGCAGCTCTGTGACTTCAGCGTGCCTAGGTTACGGACAAACGACTCGCGGATCACGCCGCGCCATTCTGCTTCCGTCTCTGCTAGCTTCTTCCTCTGGTAAACAATGGAAAAACAGTTAGTACTTGTGAATTTCATTATACAAGAGGGGCACTAAGGGGGTGCTAAGATTTGATACAATCAAGGCTACGCAGCGCAAGCGCAGCATCTATGCTGCGTGACCGCAGGATCGCCTGAATACCTTGGCATTATAACACATTGTTATAATCTATGAGGAGTTTTAGTTCAGTATGGCATTTATCACATCAGAATAAGGGAACCCAAAAATATCGTTTGCCCTCATCTATTAATTCCGAGAGCTTAACGAGCTATAGATTTAGATGTCCGACCGATGTTGCGACCTCGTCAGTGAAGAGCCTATGATTATTGACTCTATTTGCGTCAGAATCTGGTCAGACTATGCCGATAAAATATCATGAATACAGCCTAATTATGTTAAAACAAGTGCACAAAATACTCACACAAAACTTCACAGGCTCCGACTGGTCGTCTTTAACACCAATATTATGAATTTGAACCTCCCCTTTAATTTCAATTTCCAACTGTTCTTTGCCTTTCTTTATCATTTCCTCCAAAGACAATAGATCTTCGGCTGGTGACGTCAACAATCCTTGTCTATTCTCTGTGTGGTCAAGTGTGATCTTGTCTAATAAGGGACAGTTGTAGTCTAAAACGGGAGGTGTGTATTGAGGTTGGAAGTCTGGCTGTAGTCTGTGGATAGCTTGTAAAACCATCTCGCGCTGATCGTAAAGGAATTTTGTTTTGTCTAGTAAGTCGTTTAGTGTGATATTCTGTAAGAAAATTATTGAGAGGTTATTGATGAAATGAAATTAATTTCGCGTATAATTATTTAAAATTTTCCGTGATAAGAATTTAAAACTTTTGAACACAACCAATGGGCAGCGTATCAAATTATGTCATGGCAACAAAAATTATAATTGCAATATCGACGCTTTCCGTTGCAGAAGGCGTAAAGACCATTTGGGGAAATTCAAAACAAATAGGTATATAGATCGAAAGAGCGAGAACAAATAAGCCTGAATTCGAAAGTAAAATTGGCCAAAATAATCGTTATGTCCTTTGTAGCGGAAAGCGTCGATATTATAACCGTTTCTATTTAACTTTCGAAAGGTTAGTATATAAATTGACTGGCTCGTATATATCGCATAATAATCAGTGAACATCAACCAACGTTTATAATTTGTAGATCAGTTTCCAATACACATAATAAATATTTTACGTTTAAATACATACCTTTTGATTCATCTGTTCTTTATAATACTCAAGTAGTTCCATTTTGTCTTCCACACAACTCCTCTCTATGCACTCGAAGACTGCGGCGAACGTCTGTGGGTTAGCTTCCACACCATCTTCAGACATATTTGATACCAGTTCTTTTGTATTATTCCACATTCCCTGAGAAGGTTATTATGATTTTTATCAATCAATCAGTCTTTATTTGTGAGCACAGGTAATAAAGGTCTTATTTAAACATTCTAGTCGAGCTCTATGCCCTACCAATGATAATAATAATAATAATATGCGTTTATCGTCCGCCCTCTGGGGATTTTATTCGATTCGAGTCAGTCATGGAGGACTCACTCAATAAATTAAAATCAATTAATAAATGTATAATTTTATGTGGAGATTTCAATATTAATATTTTAGATGTTACTCCATTAAGTATTAGACTGCTCAATCTGTTTAAGTCTTTTAATTTAATAAACTTGTTTTTCGAACCTACTAGGATCACAGCATCGTCTTCAACTTGTCTTGATAATATATTTAGTGATTGTGATGCCAATAATAAGTTAGTGTTAAGTGACTTAACGTCTGACCACTGTGGTTATTAGCCAGCTTCCCTTTGCCATTACTTAAAAAGCCGCATAAAATAGAATGCAGGCCTTATACAGTTAGTCGTTGCAACAAATTTAAAAATAATATTGCTCATAGGATTACACCATCTATAGTAGAACACGAGACTCCTAATGAAATCTATGGAGCCCTTTTTGATATTGTACAAAAAAAATACCAATCTACTTTCAAGACCAAAACTATTGACATTAATAGCACCTCTGTTAGCTTCAACCAATGGGCTACTCTAGGTATTTATAAAAGTAGAGCGAGACTATACGAGTTATATGGTTTAAAAAAATATATATTTGATACTTCTTTTCTAGAGTATGTCAGAAATGATTCAAAGTTATTTAAAAAAAATCTGTGCTTTCGCTAAATCTAAATTTTTAAGCGATACCATAAAAAAATCCAGTAATAAAATAAAAACCACTTGGAAAATTATTAACAATGAAACGGGTAAATCGATTAAACAGGATAAACAACTAGAGATTATGATTAACAACAAATTGGTTAATAAAGCTGCTGACGTAGCTGAGACATTTAATGAGTTTTTTGCCAACATACCTATAACTACGACTTGCTCCTTAAATTCGTCCCCGTCTAAAGCTGAAAACCTTTTGCATAGTATTGTGCCCAGATGTAGTCGCTTATTTAGTTTCGAACATGTGACGCCTCGGGACGTGGTTAATATTTTTAACACACTTAAGTCAAGAAACACTGGAGATTACTGGGGCATCTCCGTTAAACTGTTAAGTAATATAATAGACATCGTAGCCCCCTATCTAGCTGTAACTTTTAATAAATGTGTTGATTCAGGATCTTTTCCTGACCTCATGAAGAGTAGTAAAGTCATACCATTATTTAAAACAGGTAATAAAAATAACGTTGGCAATTTTAGGCCCATTTCTATCTTACCTGCATTACTAAAATATTTGAAAAATTAATACTCAAGCAGTTGCTAAGACATTTTAATTTAAATAGCCTCCTTCATAATGAGCAATATGGCTTTACAAAAGGTCGTTCGACAACAGATGCGGGTGTTGCTCTGCTGAAACACATTTTCAACGCATGGGAGAACTCGCAAAATGCTATCGGGGTTTTCTGTGATCTCTCCAAAGCTTTTGATTGCGTTCACCATGACACACTTTTGCGTAAACTACGTCATTACGGTGTTCAAAACGAAGCTCTCAATGTCATAAGTTCTTATTTGCAAAATAGGCACCAATGTGTAGATGTCAATGGAGTAAAATCTTCCGGGCTACTAGTTCAGTTAGGTGTACCTCAAGGCTCAATACTGGGTCCATTCTTATTATTAGTGTATATTAACGACTTACCATTCTATTTAAAGAATATCTGTGACATTGTACTATTTGCTGATGATACCTCACTTATCTTTAAAGTAGACAGGAATAGAAAAGATTTTGATGACGTGAATAGTGCGCTCTCAATGGTTACGGATTGGTTTACCACAAATAACCTAGTTCTTAATGCTAAGAAAACGAAATGTATAAAGTTCGCCTTACCGAATGTTAGGAATCTGGGACCCAATGTCGTTTAAGATAATGAGGTGCTTGAAACTGTACACTCGGCAGTTTTTCTGGGCATAACAGTAGACGCCAAACTTCAGTGGGGATCACATATATCAAGCCTAGCGGGAAGGCTCAGTTCGGCCGCCTACGCCGTAAGGAAAGTTAGACAGTACACGGACGTTGATACAGCTCGATTAGTCTATTTTAGTTATTTTCATAGCATAATGTCCTACGGCATTCTGCTGTGGGGCAAAGCCGCGGACATTCAGAATGTTTTTGTCCTTCAAAAACGAGCTGTTCGAGCGATTTACCAACTAGGCGCTAGAGTTTCTCTGAGAGATTTGTTTAAAGATATTGGTATTCTTACGGTGGCATCACAATTCATCTTCGCCAACATCTTATATATCAGGCAAAATATACACTTGTACACTAAAAATAGTGATATTCATAATATTAACACTAGAAGTAGGGATAAACTACGTGTTCCGTTTCACCGGCTTCATAAGGTTCATAATTCTTTTGTTGGTCTTGGTATTACCTTTTATAACAAGCTTCCCTCTGCTTTGCTAGATTTGCAGTTTAATGAGTTTAAAGCTAAAGTAAAATCCAACCTTTGTTCAAAGGCATACTATTCTATCAACGACTACTTAAACGATAAGAATAGTTGGTCGCTGTGATCAACTCAAGACAATGTTTATGTTCTTTCAATCCAGAATTAGTCTTCCTGCCGACGGTTTATATGGGTAGTTCATATTTTTTTATTTTTTTTATTTTTTTTTATTTAACTGCTTTTGTTAGTTTATTTTTATTTTCTTTTCATTTCATTTATTGTGTATATTTATCATTTGCATCGTATATGTAAGCGGGCACGCCCTTTATGCCTAGAGGCTTTATTAAGGTTTTAAGTTCTGTTTACGATTTTGTTTTATTATTATTTCAGCTTGAGTTTAGTTTTCAATGTTTTGTTGGTATATTGGGGTGTGCTAGCTGACATATGGCAAATAATGTATGTTTTGTTTTATAATTTTAATAACTTACACAATACTGTATAGAATCAAGTTCTTCTAACTTAACAGACAGCTGTGCTGCTGGGGAGTTTGTTCCGCCACTTCTTCTTCCCAGCTAAAGCACTAGGAAGTGTCGAAGGGCGGGCGTTTTGGGGGGACTGTCTCATGTAACTTTGACGTTCAAAAAGTGCTGACTCTCAGCCTAGTTTGAATAAATGACTTTTGATTTTGATTTTGAATGAAAATTGGTGTACAAATATATTAAGTTTGTAGTCATAAATCTGAATTTATACAATGCAATGTCACGTTTATCCTATATCTTTAAAGAACAGAACATTGTAAGTGACAAATAGCTGCTAGATAAGTTAACCAAGATTCATCAAGGTGATGAAAACCAAAATTTGAATAGTAAATAATATATATAATAATATAAGATACTTACAGAATGTGCATATCCATGTAAAAGCGTGTTGTACACTCTGACGTCATTAATTTTGGGATGACTGGCGACCCTGGAGCCTCTCTGTCTGTAATACTGTAACACTTGATGAGCCTGTAACAAACAATACACATGCAATGTTACGATTGCACTTCACTTACCATATTCGTTGGGGCAAAATAAACCTTATTAGAATTGAAACAGGGAGTATTATATCTAGTAACACAAATATTTGTCAAATACAGTAATTGTTGTTCTTGCATTGTTTTGGCTTTGCGTTATGTGCCAATGCAAAGTAAGCTTTATTTTAATTGCGCTTAGGTATATTTCAGATTAAGAGACTTGAATTTTTAAAACAAAAATCACTAACATTTTTTTCCGTCACGGTCATTATTTTGGATGAATCAAAGTTTAATTTAGAACACTTAATGACAATGTAGTTTCATTGTGGATAGGCAAATTTACACAACATTTAGAAGTATTTCCTGACCCCTGTAACACAGGTTTTCCTGAAAATGGGGGTCATTGATAATTTATTTCATACCAGGCTTTTTTTATTTCTCTACCAGGTCATTAGCATTGACATTTTGAGAACACAGAAGACGGCTTTGTTATCAAACATACATACATAATGCTTGAGATTAAATTCTCAAATCGGCTTATCTTACGTCGCGCCTGTCGCGGTCACCGACTTCCTTGATAAGATAACAGAGATTTTGCATAAAAACTAGGTTACGAGTGACTCGCTTAATGCGTAATTACTTGAGAAATGTTTTACGAGTCTATCTAATTTGAATCTTATTTCAACTTTTTAAACATGAATTTACAGTAACATGAAAGCAGTGTACCAAAGAATATTCGATATATTTTTTTAAACGTTTTACATAAACTTTAATTGAGATTGTCTGGTTTTATTAATGTTATTATTTACTTTTTAATAGATAAAGGTTTATATTCCTTATTAGTCTATGTTATTCATCCGCTTCAGCTTTTCCTAACTGTGTTGGGTTGAGCTTCCAGTCAAACCGCAGCTGCATACCAGAACTTTACATAGAGCAACTGCCTATCAGACCACCACAACCCAGTTACTGGGTAATACGATACCCTTGGTAAGACTAGTTGTCAGACTTTCGGCATCAAACGACCCGTAAGTTGCCGTCATTACGGGACGTAACGACTGTCATAGATCCACGTACGATAGTCGGGACAAACTGGTACCGGTTGTCTCATTATACTCAGGTTACTCTATTCGTAGCTATTCTCAAAGAGTGAATTATTTAGTCAAATAGACCTGACCTACATTACATTACAGTCGCCACGCGTAGATGTTATACGTATGCTAATTGACACAGAAACTCTACACTAATGACCACAAAAAACAATTCAAATAATACAAGCTGATTTTTGGAAAGAAAACAGCACTTTATGAAAACAAATAGCTTCTAACTCAAGAATGAAGATGCTTTGCAAATAAGAACTTTAATGCAAAACACACAAAGTTCTGACTGAGAAATAGAATATATTGTTACTTCTATTGTCATTCTAAAATGACTTTTATTTACACTTATATAAAGTTGATTATGTGCTTGAATAGTCGTTATTTTGGGTTCGATTTTTCAAAATTATTAACTTTATTTCCCTAATATTTTTTTTTTTACGTTTGCTTAGCGCTAATAAATGGTATTTCAGTCGTTTCTTTATAAACATACTCTTACCTCCTGTATCATATTGAGTGAGCAGAGTAGTTGTAGATGAGCCGTGAGCACTCGATGCAAGGACTCTTGCTTGCCGCGCCGCTCCAAGTCTCTCATGTCTTGTTTCATACTTAACTCTTGCTTGGCTCGACGCTTGTCTCGTTTCGCCTTGTTTTTGTCTCGAATTGCTTTTTTCCTGCAGAGCGAAAATTATGAAGTTTTAATAAAAATACATTTAAAAAGACACACTCAATCACTTTAAGCCTTCTAAAAGCGTTTGTACAAACCTACTTACAAAAATAAAATTATTTATAACTTGAATCTAGCCATAGTATATTATGAATGCTCTATCACCCAGCTTATTTGACTTTCTTTCCCTTTGTCAACACATTAATTTAAGCTACAGGTTCATAGATTTTTTTGTAACCTTACATAATATATTTTGCACTACATTACTGTCATACTACTAAGCTTATTTATTTTCTGTGTAAAATGTGATCGTCTATTTTACCAAAAAGAAAACTTACGCCTGTTTAATTTTTAAAGGGTTAGCAGGAATAGGTCCCACATGATCTAAATCCAGGTCCTCCCTAGTATCAACTATTTCATTGTGCAGTGTTGGGTCATCATAGATGTCTTCTATCGCTGGATGAGCAAGTCCGTGAGCTCTGAAAAGAATAGGGCAAAAAGATATTGCATGAGAAGTTAGACCAATATGGGAAGTCACTGAACTCAAGTACAATGGGTACTTGAGTTTTATGTTCTGCAGTTGAATTTTGTTGTATTTTTATTATTTTAAGATTAATTATATATGAGATCATATTATATGTAAGTATACTCATCAATATCCTGTACAGGGAGAAGAAATCAACTATGGCATTTAGTAGTAAAATAAATATGTATACATAATAATAATTGAAGTATCATACTACATCATGCCATATTATTGTACTGGGATTGATCTATCATCACCAGTGATTGGATATTCGCATGCATATTTACCTTATCGACACCTCCTATGTAGAGTATCGTAATCAACAAATTTCAATTTTTTACTTTTCTTTATTTTCATACTTCTAAATAATGCATATTTATGTAACAAATTTCGATTTTTACTTTTATTTATTTTCATACTTCTAATTTCGATTTTTTACTTCTACTACACTTCTAAATATGCATATTTAGAAGTATGAAAATAAAGAAAAGTCATCATTTTCAGCCGAAAGACGTCCACTGCTGGACATAGGCCTCCCCCTATTCTGTGCTTCTCGCATCCAACGTATTCCTGCGGCCTTCACCAGGTCATCGGTCCATCTTGTGGGAGGCCTTCCAACACTCCGAAAAGTAAAAAAACCGGCCAAGTGCGAGTCGGACTCGCGCACCGAGGGTTCCGTACAAACCTGCAGGTCATCATCATCATCATTCGTCATCATCGTTTATGAAATTAAATGTTTTTTTTTTAATTTTTATATTTGAGTTGACTGAATGAAAGGTAAATTGTGGTTTACGATTTATGACGTATTAAAAAAAAACTACTTACTAGATCTCGTTCAAACCAATTTTCGTTGGTAGTTTTCATGGTAATGTACATCATATATTTTTTTTAGTTTTATCATTCCCTTATTTTAGAAGTTACGGGGGGGGGGACACACATTTTACCACTTTGGAAGTGTCTCTCGCGCAAACTATTCGGTTTAGAAAAAAATGATATTAGAAACCTCAATTTCATTTTTAAAGACCTATCCATAGATACCCCACACGTAAGTAGTAGTGCATCGAGTCTCGCGCGCGCATCCCCACCGTGCGGGCGTGTTACTAACGAACGTTTAAAGTTTAAAAATGTCGAAAGCGGTGAAATGTGTTTCCTGCAATATTGTTATTGACGAAATGTTATCGTATGTGCAAAACAAGTTATCGGTTATTGATGAAGATACACTAGTGAGAATATGTTCCTCTGCGTTTACCAGCGAAGAGATTGAGAAATCGAAGGAGTTATTGTTCGAATCGGTTCCAGTGGAAAAAGCCAAAATAAAACGCAAAAATAAGGGTAAGGAGCGAAGAGATCTGGTGGACATAGTGAGCGTGTTTAAAACTGTGGAACCAGATTTATTTCCTATCTTCGTTGCGAAAAATCTGGAACGGTTACCGCCGATTTTATTTGATCACCTCGATTGCACCAGATTACTTAAAGACCTGCTTAGAGTGCAGACCGAACTTAAAGAAGTGAAGGAAACGTATGTCACGCATTCTCAGTTGGAGGAAGTTAAGGCAGATATTTTAAAAATGCAGAATGACTCACTTATACCGGCGTCTGCCTGTAAAGTCAATAATATGAAGCGAGGCGGATGGTTAATGGATAGTGGACCTATTGGATTATCACACGTTCAAAATTCGTCATTGGATGAGTGCATAAACGCAGTCGATGAAACATCGCTAAGTGGGCTTGACAACATATCGCGATTTCGAAACATAAAGAAGGTAGCCGTTGAAATTTCTGACAAGAATATAACGGCTACGACGAGGCAGCGAGCGCGAGGTGTGAGCGAGAGTCCCCCACCAGGCGTCACGGCTGTCACCAGCCCGAGCGAATCCGATCGGCCGGCTGCTGTGACGTCTCCACCGCGACTAGTACCGTGCGCGTCGCCGCTAATATTACAACAACATAGATCAGCTGTTACGAATAATACTACCTGGGAAAACAAACAGGGGACGGAGTACACGAGTAATATTGTGACTGCCTGCCAAACCGAGTCGGCTTGCAAGGATGACGGTGAAGGATGGCAACGTGTGTCACATCGTAGAAGACATATGAATTACCGTTATCACGGTACGGCTGGCAGTGCCAAAGATAATGCAGGGAAGTTCAAGGCCGCCGTGAAAAAAGTGCCTATGTTTATTACGAAGGTGCACAAAGAAACGACAGAGAAAGATATAGCCGATTACGTGTATCAAAAAACGGAAGAGGTTATATCTCTTGAACGAATATTGTTGAAATATCCGAAACCGTATAACGCATTTAAATTCCTTGTGGCGGAATCTAAATTATCTTTATTTATGAATAGCGGATTATGGCCTGAAGGAATTATTTTCAGACGATTTGTGAATTTCAAATTAAGAAATTCGTACGCGAACAGTGTAAACATAGGCACCGTGACCGGCTCATTGTAACTAGTTAAATGAATATAAAGTCTAAATACAAACTTATTAGTTACAATTGCAAGAGCGTGAAGCGCTCCGTGGATGGTGTAAGGCAGTTATGTCGCACATCTGACATAATAGCCTTACAGGAGACATGGTTGCTGCCGGGAGATATTCCGTTCCTGAGCGAGATCGACGTGGAGTACGGCTGCACCGGGACGTCGGCCGTGGACACCGGCGCCGGCATGCTGCGCGGCCGCCCCTACGGCGGCGTAGCGCTGCTGTGGCGAAAAAGTGTGTTTACCGATGTATCGGTTGTGCAGTGCGATAATCCACGAGTGTGTGCCGTTAAGATAAACGCGGGTCAAAGGTCATTCTTGGTTTTCAGTGTGTACATGCCAACGGATAAAGATGTGAATTTGACGGAGTTTACGGAGTGTCTCGGTTTGGTGAGTGCTGTCATAAACAATAGTAGTATAGAATCGGTATACATACTCGGGGATTTTAACTCTCATCCGCATGAACGATTTTACAGTGAGTTACAGAGTTTTTGTGTAGAATCGCAGTGGTTATGTGCGGACATCGAGTTCCTAGGGTTGGATTCTGGAACTTGCACATTTATAAGTGAGGCGAACGGGTCTAAGCGCTGGCTTGACCATTGCATAGTCACTAAATCAGCCCGGGACACTATTGTAAGTGTGCAAGTTAAAGAAGACGTGCTGTGGTCCGATCATTTTCCACTCGAGATTGAAATTTTGTCAGACAGCATCATACCTAAATTTCAAAATAATTGTAGGCATTATAACGAGGTGCGCTGGGGTGATAGAAACTCTGAACAATGTGACATGTATAGTAATTTATGTAATGATAATTTAAAATTAATTGACTTTCCTATTGAAATGACTGAATGTTGTGATTATGTATGTAATAATATGGACCACAGACTTGTTATTGACAATATGTACCACAAAATAATTCAAATAATAAGCCAGGCAGCTTGTGATAGTCGTTCGTCAAGTGTTCCCAGAAACAGAAAGCCTGTTCTCGGTTGGAACAGGCATGTAAGTGATGCTCACAGAGCGGCCAGGGAAAAATTTGAGTTGTGGGTGTTGTATGGTAGACCGACGGAGGGTCGCCTGTGGAATGACATGCAGACGACTCGTAAGATTTTTAAATCACGTTTACGCTGGTGTCAGAATCATACTGACCAAATAAAAATGGACATTCTTGCGTCGCATCATTCCAGGAGCGACTTCCGTAGTTTCTGGAAGTCTACAAACAAACAAAATAGTAAACCAGGTCTACCTGTGAGTGTCAATGGTGCCTGTGACCTCTCGGAAATAGCAGACTTATTTAGGGACCATTTTACCGTTAAGTCACCTTTGGCATCGACACAGTCCTCGAGCAATGAGGGTTGCAGTGGTCGGGAGATTAGCATCCGGTTTACAGCCAAAGACGTACGACAGGCCATTAAATCTATGTCACGGGGCAAGTCTCCGGGCCATGACGACCTGAGCATTGAACACCTAAGGTATGCGGGATATCATATGCCTAGAGTGCTGGCAATGTTCTATTGCTTGTGTGTAGGACATTCATACTTACCAGCGCCGATGATGAGGGCTGTGGTGGTGCCAATTGTCAAAAATAAAACCGGTGATATTGGTGATAAATGTAATTATCGACCGATTTCTTTAGCCACTATTGTCGCCAAGGTGCTTGACAGTTTGCTGAACACTCAGCTTGATAAACATCTACAGATACACGACAACCAATTTGGTTTCAAATCAGGCCTATCTACTGAAACGGCTATACTGTGTCTAAAGCAAACTGTCAAATACTACACGACTAAAAATACGCCTATTTTTGGGTGTTTTCTTGATTTATCGAGGGCGTTTGATCTGGTTTCTTACGATATTCTATGGCAGAAACTACATCAAACAACGATGCCTGAGGAACTAATTCGTACTTTTAAATATTGGTATGGGAACCAGATCAACGTGGTTCGGTGGTCGGGGGCATATTCGAGTCCGTACAGGTTGGAGTGCGGCGTAAGGCAGGGGGGGCTGACATCGCCAAAACTTTTTAACCTGTATATGAACGCACTTGTGAAGGAGCTCAGCAGCACACATGTCGGCTGTCATATTGATGGAGTCTGCCTTAATAATATTAGTTACGCTGACGACATGGTGCTGCTGAGTGCTTCTGTAGGTGGACTGTCGCAGCTGCTGGCCATTTGTGAAAAATATGCTGAGCGACACGGGTTACTTTATAATGTTAAGAAGAGTGAGTGGATGGTCTTTCAGGCTCGGGGAAGGTCCATAAGGCAAACACCGCTAGTTAGACTGAATGGCTACCCCATTAGCAGGGTAGAACAGTTTAAATATCTTGGACACTTACTAACCCCGGATCTGAAGGACGATAGTGACATAGAAAGGGAGCGTAGAGCGCTGTCTGTTCGTGCGAATATGATAGCACGCAGATTTGCTCGCTGTTCAAGAGACGTCAAGATCACCCTGTTCAGGGCATTTTGCACGTCCTTCTACACGAGCAGTCTGTGGGTGAATTATACGCAAAAGCAGTACAGCGCTCTACGCATCCAATACAATAATGCGTTCAGGGTGCTGTTGGGGCTGCCTCGCTTCTGTAGCGCGTCGGGGATGTTTGCCGAAGCGCGCGTGGATTGTTTTTACACTACCATGCGCAAGCGGTGCACATCCCTGGTGCGCAGGGTGCGGGTCAGCCCGAACAGTATCCTGAAAGCCTTCGCCCAGCGTTTCGACTGCCAGTACGTGTATCACTGTGACATGGTACACGTACGGGATAATGTGGAAATGTTATTTTAATTATTTTGAATTGTATTTTATATTATATTGTGGCTGTGTTTGTTTTATGTGTTATTTTATGTTATGATTTTTATGATTTCATGTTTTGTAATTGGTCCTTGTTGGCTTAAATATAAAATAAATAATAAATAATAATAATAGTAAGGGTTTGATTAAAATTTTTTTTTGTGTTTCAGTTCTATGTATGGGGAACCCCAAATATTATTGTTTTAAAAAAAAATGATATTAGAAACCTCAATATCATTTTTGAAGACCTATCCATAGATACCCCACACGTATGGGTTTGATGAAAAAAAAATTTTTGAGTTTCAATTCTATGTATGGGGAACCCCAAATATTATTGCTTTTTTTCTATTTTTGTGTGAAAATCTTAATGCGGTTCACTGAATACATCCACTTACCAAGTTTCAATAGCACAGCTCTTATAGTTTCGGAGAAAAGTGGCTGTGACATACTCGGACAGACAGACAGACAGACAGACAGACAGACATGGCGAATCTATAAGGGTTCCGTTTTTTGCCATTTGGCAACGGAACCCTAAAAAAGAAAAGAAAGAAAAGTAAAAAATCGAAATTTGTTGATTATGATACTCTACGTAGGAGGTGTCGTTATGTTACTATTTAGCTGTGAAAGCACAGACGCGGGTTCATATTTTTTATTAAAGCTGGGTTGGTTGGGTGGTTCTTGGATCATATTTATTTAAAATTAATGTTTAACCCCAGAAACAAATACATATGTGTCTAGGATGGTATGTGTTAGTTAAAACAACACACAACACACGGTAAAAACGCACATTCCCTATTAGCCAACATTTCAACTTTAGGTGAAAATGCATCTTAATATCCGATCTCTAATCATCACTGACAGAACTATCGTAGCCAATAAGCCCGATGTTGTGCTGATAGATTGATGAGTGTTGATGATTGTCACACATAGTGAGGAGGTTCCTTGCTCAGGAGCCCTGACCACCGGAAGCTTGGACCCTGTTCCTGATGCCGACAGGCCACAATTTTTTAATTTTTGTAAAATTATTTTACTTTGTATGAAAATTAATGAACGAAAATATAAATTGTACTTACTGCATATTAGATATGTGGTTCATCAGTTCTTGATCATAGCTATCTAGCTGGTTATCAACAAACAATTCTCTGAACACAGCATGTGCTCCCTTTGGTAATGGTCTAAAGAGGTTGTCTGACATGAGGTCAGTTTTACTAGAACTTGTCTCGTTTAGGTTAAACTCTTGATTCAACCCTTCATTTATTGCATACCTCAGGTCTTGCAACTTCTGATCATATAGAGTTGCTTTTCGAAAATCATAATAACTTTCTTTTATCATATCTATATATTGTTTTGTCTTGAATTTGTCTTCTAAATTCGATAGGGGATGGCTAGTGTATATCAGAGCACACTTATCATCTTCTAATATTATTTCTGACAGGTTCGACTTTCCTGTGACTACCTTTATAGGTTTCTTCACAGAGGTTTTCTTTAATATTTTGTCCCTGACAGATTGTAGTAACTCAGGGTCTACTTCAGCTACTCTTAAGTTTTTTGCAGGCTTTGTAGTGAGTTGATGTAACTGGCCGAGGGAGACAGAACTAGAGGCTAACTTTGAGAGATGCACAGCTCGTAATTTGCTTATTGACACCTTGGTTTCAGTCATAGCCTGGTCGCCAACTACAATAAATGAAGAAATTACGCTTATAGTCATTTATTTACTGCCGTAGGTCATTGATAATAATGTAAACAAACCCTTACCTTCAAGTAATTCTCCATATTTCTTATAGTTCTTATGTTTAGACTTTTTTCTCAGCGAACTGAGTAGATTAGCCGTTTTCGTAGATTGGTGCCTTGCAGTATAAAGATTTTCTAGACAAAAAATAATACTTATTGGAAATGTTATGCAACTCAATAACCTAAGTATAATGCAGGTATATATTCTATGTGATATATGTTGTCCAAATTGAAGTATCCTTGATATTTAAAGTAAAATTACCTGCACCGAGGCGACCTAATAAAATCCTTCGGCAAAACGAACATTTTATTTCCGTATTTGACGTACATTTTAGAGAATAGTTCGCAGGTAGCGAAACTCCATGAAAGGAACTCTGATATATATTCCTGGCAGACGCAAGTCGATGCATTGTCGCCAAGTTAATTCAAAAATACAAGATAATTATAAAAAAAACAAGCCGAAATTTGTAAAACCACGTGAAAATTGTAGGACGAATCGCAGAACCAAAATAATATTCTAGTGATGTTCAATAAACCGAAAACCGAATTTATGTCAAACTATCACAAATGTCAAACAACACATTATAGCGGTTTTCTTAAGTTTTCTAATTTTAGTCGATTCACACAAGAAAATGTTGCCTATTATAAATAACTGTCAAACTACTAAATATCAAAACAACTACTACCTAATCGCCAACTTGTCATATTTTTAGAATTTTTTATCATTTTTATTCAAACAATTATCTGAATAATTTATATTTTAAATAATAAAACAAATGGTTACAAGTCTGAATTCTTAATATGGAGGATAAAACTTTCGTATGTGAGTAGTTAAGGCCAGTCGAAACATCATATTGAAGATGCCCATTATTTACTCAGGGATATAATATATTTTGTATGTTTTAGGGACGTCTGAACTCATTAAAAAATTGTTTCAACTTCGTTTCAAAAATGACCATCTTTTTAAAACTAAAAAGCAACCTTGGGGGTAAGTTTCGCATTATAAATGTTTTGCACTTAGGTTTTGTAATTTGTCTCTTGTTGGACTCAGGCACAGAGTACTGTAATATAAAAAGGAAGACTCAGGTTTGAAATCACAGATTATCAATTAGAAAAGAAAGTATGTCTTATAAGTAGATTATCATCGGAATAATTATGACTTAAGGCTAATAAGCAAAGTTACTTGATTCTGTTTTGAATTATTTTGTGTCTTAGAATTGTAGAGTTATATGCTTATTCAATGACTCTACCTGCTATAATCTACATAACCTTTCGCCAAAATATGTACTTCATGGCAATTTAATCAATTCTCAATACCAAAAAACCCCAAATGTAGAGTCACAATTACAAACTTTATCCATCACTCAAATTATACTTCATAAAAGATATTGGAACATTCTTGATTATATTAAATCTAAATGCACTCCAGTGTGCATTAAGTATACCGATGTAACTGTACTCTATCTTCACCATTACTGTCTTCACAGGGAATTTCGCAAATTATTGCTGGAAAATGGATTTCCCAGTGAAATGACTCTTGATCATGTCAGAAAGAAATGGTCTTACACTTATGATGTAAGTAATGCTACTAAATTTATGTAATAAAATAAATATAATCACTCATAAATTAATATAAAATACTTATAGGAATTTGATAATGAAGTTTTATAGTACCTATAAATGAAAAATTTAGTAAGATTAAGCTATGTAATTTAGTATTTTTATTTCAGATGTACAAAATAGCCAAGAGAACAAATAACAAGAGCTGGAAGTATTTCAAAGTGTTTGACAAACATTTTGGGAAAAATAAAATATTAGACAAATATGAATCATGCAAGTATCTATTCCAATAAGAATCCATGGTAACAAAAATGAATTCATCCCATTATTAAATAAATTCTTAACACATTAGGAGCTCTAAAAAAGTGGTAGAGATAGAAATTCAGTCTGAAAACTAAATTTCAGAGATTACTTAAAATACCATTTTAGATATTTTCCTATTTATTTTAAATAGGGGAAAAACTGAAACTGAAAATAACTCTCACCAACTTTTTTGACTCTTCTCAAAACTCTACAACTTAAAAATAATGCATGCGGGGCTGCTAATTATAAAATTATGGATTATGTAATTACTGCAGATAATTCCAATAAGAATCTAAGTAATGGTAACAGAAAATGACTTTATCCCTTTATTAAATAATTTCTCAGCACAATAGAAGCTCTTAAAAAGTTGTAGAGATAGAATTTTATTCTGAAAACTGAATTTCAGAGATACTTATAATACAGTTTTCTCCTATTTACTTTATATAGAGGAAAAACGAAAACTGCAAATAACTCTTTCCAACTTTTTTTGACTCTTCTTAAAACTCTATAACTTAACTTAAAAATAATGCATGATTTTGAAATTGTTTAATTTCTGCAGATAATTTGTTAATGTAATTATCTTCTTGCAGGGAGTGACGAATGGCGATTAAAATTAATTAATTGTGTGTCAGAAGCGAAAGAAATGAAACTAGATCCTCTTAATGTGTGGAGGTAATATAAAATAAGACACAACACCAGACCACAACACAACAACACACACACTACAACTCTAACATTATGCTTTCTTGTGATTAACTATGTAATAATAGGTACTTAACTACTATTTTGCTATTGCCTTGCCAAACCTATCATAAAACACAGCCTACTAAATAACATTAGTTTCAATATTTTATTTGCATTATGTAAGTATTGATAGAGCAATTAAATGTTGTTGTACCAATACAATTAAATGTAAGTTAATAGACTAGAATTATAGTAATGTTTCGGTAGTGTGCTTTTGTTGCTGCACACACTAGGAAAACTTCTCTATGTGGTGATATCTCTTGTGGGGTTTCTGAAAAAATGTTTGGTTGTTTTACTATTTTTCTGGAGTATTGCAGGGCGGTTGAAAGAGCCATGCGGTATCAGGACCTGCCCTTAGAATGCTGTGTTCAAGACATGAAAGGATTGTTTCAACATATAAGAACTACTTTTAATGTAAGCTCATTTCTATTATAATATTAATTAATTTAAATGAATTTCGGCTTATGAATGAGCCAGCCGTTTCATGTGCCGAACATTCGTTCGTTTTTGTTTTTTTTTTTTTTTTTGTTTTTTTGCTAAACTCAAATCAGTAGATTAATTTTAAAAGGGAACAATATTTTTATACAATAGTAGGTATCTTATAAAGTTCTGTCGGAAAGGGTCTCCTCTATGTTGTAACTTGTTACAGAGAAAACATCGCATGAAAATAAAGAAGGGTTTAGAGCAAAGCGAGTGGCCACTATACGATGCTATGTTAAACTATTATAAGAAGAACGAACCTGATAATTTAGCGTCCTTAGACGCACAAGGCCCCAGTGCCCTTAGAGTAAAAGGCTCTTCCAGGTATTCCAAGCATCGCAAAATGAATATTGATAAGACTGATGACGAAAATGAAGATGAGTTTCATTGTGAGTTTGTATTTTATTTTCTTATCACTCCATTTTTAACTGACGAAAAAACACGGAGAAGGTTCTCAATTCGACGCGTATATATTTTTTTTACTTACCATTTTAATTTGTGATAAATCTCTTAGACTAGGCGTCCATATAATAACTTATAGCATTATGTGTGATACACACTTCTATTTGCGTGAGTATGATTCGGCACAACTGGGTGGAAAAATATATAAGTATTCAATTTTATCGCCCGGCCATGCCAAATCTAGCCGACCCGAACACGTGACCACAGCAGTCCATAAAGTATACAAAAATCCAACCTTTATTAATGTTTTCCTTGTTGAAAGTATTGTTTTTCCTGGAACAACAACAAACTTACATGCCAGAAATGACTTAAAACAAAAATACGCCAAAGATCATTATTTCAGGAAAATCTCAACAATGCCACACCAAGATAAAATTAAGCGAAAATTACTTTGTTGACAAAAAATATTTGTAATAAAATATATATTGTTCCTGCAGGGTCTAAAGATATCACGGAATCGTTCATTCAGATGAGGTTACAGTACGACTGGCTGTTTAGACAGAAGAAATGGGCATGGAAGTAAGATAATAATTTTACACTTACATCGATCGATCTAATTTGTCATAGTCGATCTTTTTAATCTTTAAAGAAAGTATTATTCTTATTGAATAACGATCATACACTTCAGTAAATATAAAAAATACAGCAAAAGATAAATAAGTACAATATTACAGCCATACTTTTGATTACTACTCAAACATGGACAGAACATTGGTCCTTGAGGGACACCTACGTGAATAGAGTGAGAGAAATTTATTTACTGCCTCAAAACTTCAGCGGGAGATTAAATTCGGCAAAATGTTTAGAATGGCAGACGCAATACGGTTTCATAATCCTATGTAATATGTTTTAAACGTTGAGTTATTGTGCTTAACTTTGTCAAAGGCTTTGGACACGTCCATGTAAAAGCTGTTTTTGCATTTTGACTTGTTGATCGGCTGACCGATAAACTCTATAATATTTGTGACGACCAGTTTGTTAAAGGAATATCAATTTAATATTTTTATTCATTATTTCTCTCCCTCTCATCATTTCATCGATGTTTTATATAGACTGGGAAATGCTAAGTATAGTCTTGTAACAAATGTAGTACTTAAATATGTTGTAAATTAATTAATTTCTTATTTCCAATAGCGAGATGTTAAAGATCATGATAGAAGAAAACGGATTCCCTAAAACGTTAACTTCAAGGGAATTGGGAAGGAAATGGGCGGCAACGTATTCAGTAAGTGCTCTTCTGTTAACTATTCTACAGTGCCCTACCTAACAGTAACAAACACGGTAAAATACGATCAATCTAGATGAGATTGGTGTTTCCAAATTTGTGTGATAAAGAACACGAAAAAAATCTTAAAGGTCACAGTAGAAGTCCAGAAAGTGTGGATTATAACAGTTGGAAAGTTACTAACATATTTATGGCCGGGTACTGCATATGTAATAAGAGCCGCACGGGACGATGGATCAGGGATCTTGCCCATGTTAGTCCGTGGATGGGTGACCATATATACATACCATGAGCCCCCGTGCCTGGGAAAGCACGTTAAGCTGTTGGCCCCGGTTGTCATTCTGATCCATAATCAGGGATCTTGTCCATGTTGGTCCGTGGATCGGTGACCATCTATACATACCAAGATCTCTCCATGCCTGGGAAAGCACGTTATACTTTTGATCCCGACTGTCATTCATGGATCTTTGATAGTCGTTATGGGTTGTCAGAAGCCCGAAAGTCTAACAAACAGTCTTAAAAATTACTAAGAGTCAATCCATCAATCGTTTTACCCAGTAATCGACTTGTGGAGGTTAAATAGGGAGCAGCTCAATGTATAATACTGATATTCAGCTGCATCCGATTGGACTAGAACCCAACCCCAAGTTTATAGTATAGTTTGATTGTGTTTGTTTTGTTTAATTTTTGAAAAAGCTAACCAGTTGATAAGAAATCTATCCGAATAGAGAGTTCTAGTAAATACTGTTTTTTGTTCTACCAGGAGTATCAGAAAGCGAAGGCAACAAACAATAAAACATGGGTGTACCACAATTTGTTTGAACTGTATTTGGGTGAATCATCCAATCTCAGTCTGAATCCACTCGCTGAATGTAAGTATCAATAATACTCTGTCTTGTCCAGTTATATTTACTTTTAATGCTTGACTTTAAACAGGTTTATCAGTAACGGTTCGATAAACTAGGTAATTGTCGTAATGCTTAATTTAAACTCGAAGTGCATACATAATTCCGAATTAATATTAGCTCTCTTGGTCTTCCCCAATTTTCAGTTTCATTTATACATTTTTAAACGACGAAAAAAGAGAGGAGATGTTTCTTTTTAACCGACTTCAAAAAGGAGGAGGTTCTCAATTCGGATGTCTATATTTTTTTTTATGTATGTTCGGCCATAACTCCGTCATATATAGACGGATTTGCAAAATTCTTTTTTTGTTTGAAAGGGGTTTATTCCGAAATGGTCCCATATAAATTTCATATAGATCTGATGATGAGTTCCAGGGATAGACACAGAAACTCTTTAAAAAATGACAGCAAATCAACCGCGATTTCTGCTATCGCATAAATCGCTAGCTATTTCCAATGTTTGGAGTCGAATATTGGAAATAGTTTTGAATCTGGTTTATTGGTCGATAGATATTGAAATGATAGACTCGAAGGTGTGCATAACTGAAAAATTAAGAATTTTGAGTTAGTTCCCTTTAGATCTAGGGGTGCGAAATATGCATTGTTTATTAGTACGGGGTGGATACCACAACTAAAAATTTAAAAATAAAAGGTGTCTTAGGATCTGTATTTATGGTTTTTTTGCCACCGACTTCCGAAATTAAAGTTATTTTTCACTTTGTAGTGTTTTTAAGGAAGTCGGTTGTTTTTTTTTTGTAAAAAAGTTGTTGTAAATAAGTTTTTTTATGACCATTTTTTGACCACGCTTTCTTTTTCTGAATAGTCCGATTTTTAAACTTATTTTTCTATCGGAAAGGAAGTTTTCGAAGTTGGTCCCATTCAAAATTGAAAAACAAAATCCATCCCTTGGTGAAGTAAAAATATCACAAAAATAAAACTTTTTGACAAAAATATAAAACCGATGAAGAACTAAATCTGTTAGTCTAAGCTCGTAAACTCGTAAAGTAATAGGTTGGGGAAAAAGTTTCTTCGCATTTTTTAAGAAAATTCAAAACATTTTTTAATAAAGTTTATTTACATTTAACTAAAGTATGTAGGTACCATTTTGTTCGATAACTTTTTGCCATCTTGTAGGTAGGGACATGATCCCATTGCTATAGAAATTTTGGGACTTCTGGTCAAAATACCGCGACAAGTGGTTTTGGCAGTCCTCTCGTGATGTTAACCTGACACTGCCTAAAGAATTCTGAAGAGACCGAAACAGGTGGAAATCTGAAGGTGCAAGGTCAGGACTATACGGCGGATGCATTAACACCTCCCAGCCAAACTCCCTTAATTTTTGTTGGGTGGCTAAAGATGTGTGAGGTCTAGCGTTATCATGATGAAAAACCACACCCCTTCTGTTGATTAATTCCGGCCGCTTTCTCTCAACTTCTTGCTTTAATCTCATCAGTTGTTCGCAGTAGAGCTCAGAATCGATGATCCTGCCTGGTGGTAACAGCTCATAATGAATAATGCCCTTCCAATCCCACCACACACACAGCATCACCTTGTTGCGAGTTAACCCGGGTTTCGCCACAGTCTGTGAAGCCTGACCGGCCTTTGACCACGACCTTTTTCGCACGTTCTTGTCATACGTGATCCACTTTTCATCACCAGTTATCAGCTTCTTCAAAAATGGTTCGGTTTCATTGCGTCGTAATAAAGAATCACAAATGAGTACACGGTTCATTAGGTTTCTTTCAGTGAGCTCGTGAGGTGCCCAAATGTCGAGCTTTTTTGTGTACCCAGTTTTTTTCAAATGCGCCAAAACTGTTTTGTGGTCAATATCCAGTTCTTCAGCTACGTCGTAACTACTGGTATGCCGATCTTGCTCCACTTTTTCAAAAATGGCATCCATTTTATCCGTAATAGGCGACCAGAGCGACGTGCATCTTTGACGTCAAAATTTCCGGATTGAAAACGCTTAAACCAAATTTGTGCTACTCTCACAGACACTACTCTAGGTCCATAAACATCGCAAATTTTTTTCGCGGCTTGCGTTGCATTTTTACCTTTTTTGTAGTAAAATATTAAAATGTATCGAATTTCTTCATTAGATTCACTCATCTTGACGGTACGAAAAACAAATGAAAATTACACATTTTCTTAATTTGAATTTGGAATTATGTTCTTTAAAATTTAAACTTTCAATGATACCAAAACCAGCCAGATACAAATAGTATAATAGCCAAAGAGATTTTATTACAAGTTCATACATACTATAATGCGAAAAGACTTTTTCCCCAACCTAAACATTACAAATTTTGAGTCGACGCACATCAGGAGCATATTGAGACTCAAAGTTTTATTATTAGCTTTTCAGTTTCGTTTTTCATCTGTCCAATTTAATGCTTCTTTTATTTCAATATTAAACAAACATGTATGTAAAATTATAAAGTATTCCTTGTGTTTGCTAAAGGGCAAGAAGAATGGGTGTACAACTTGATCAGCGCCCGGACAGATCTAGAGAGTACATTTAGGACATTCAAGGACCCACTCGGTGGTTGGCGGTATGTATCATTACATAAGATAGACATTCTTACCAAAAGCTTTTAATTGTGAATTGTTTTTAATTATATAATGTATAATATTTGTTTTAATTTATTTTATTTAGCGAGGTCGAAAAGAATTTACGGAGTATTGGAATCCCACTGAATCACACTTTGTTAGACCTGCAAGAAATCTGGATCCATTTGTTAAAAACCTTTAGGGTAACGTCCTTTTTTAATCTTAAATATTTTTTAATTGAGTGATTAAATTAGTAGTAAACATTCAATCATTCATTTTCTTTGTAGTGGAAAACGAAATTCGCAAACAAAGGCATTTTAAACGAGCAATGGCCTTACTTCGAGGCTATGAGCCGTTATTCCGAAATTCATGAAAAGAACTCAATACAAAAACAAGAAATTAACGAAATACAGGAAAATAACTATCATTACGCTGACGTCACAAATGATGACGATTACGAAGATGACATGAAGTTAATGGACCTTAAGCATAGGTTAGAGCTTCATCATGTGAAACCTAAGTTCGAAGAAGAAGAGTCTGATAGATGCAGGTCGTGCTCCAACCTAGCAGCTGGTGTAGATATATTTGAACAAAAAGATGGCGACGAATTTGATGTGGCTTACAAGCTGAAACTTATCGGCGGCATTGAGGTAAGATATCCACTAAAGAGCAGTGGGGGCCTAGTGATAACGGCCGCGACTTCCGAGTGGTAGGTTCGAACCGAGACAGGCCCTTTATTTTATGTAAATTATTTCTTCAACAGTGCTCTCAAACAGTGAAGGAATACATCGTGACGAAACTGGTATGTCCTAGAACCAAAAATTCGACGACATGTACCAACTAGGACTTTCAGTCTCGCTACATTTTTGAGTCCCGGGAAAAAAAAATCAAGACTCGACGGGGTCTCGAAAATTCCGGGAAAAACGAGACTTTCGAGACTATTTCAAAAGTAGGTTTCATAAATCAAATATCACATTTTCAGTCGAAACAAAGAAGTACGTACGTAGTTTTCAAGCACGTTATTAAACATACCTATAGTCGCAACGTAGAAAACCCGTGAGCCTTATTGGGACTGGACCAGTCATGTCTGCCGCATATCAGATGACAAAGGGGCTTAGAGTACCACCTATTGGGACCCACTAAATGCATGCACTATCGTGACACGAAGGCCGAGACGAAAATGGTGCGACGAACTTGACTTCTACCGAAATGAATGCCCAGCCGTAGCACTAGCAAATAACTGTGTCGTCTATTTGGATTGACAGATATTTAGTGAAGTATCCGCTGTTAAAAGAGTAGCAAAATCATAAAATCAATATATTTTATTTCACATAAACCTACTTAGACACTTATGAAACGTCAGAAACTAGGTGTTGGCGGTTCCGTCACTATCAAAATCAAAAGTCATTTATTCAAACTAGGCTGAGAGTCAGCACTTTTTGAACGTCAAAGTTATATAAGACAGTCCCCCAAAACGCCCGCCATTCACCACTTCCTAGTGCTTTAGCTGGGAAGAAGAAGTGGCGCAAGAAACTCCCCAGCAGCACAGCTGTCTGTTAAGTTAGAAGAACTTGATTCTATACAATAATATGTAAATAATTAATATTATGAAAACAAAACACACATTAAATTATTTGCCATATGTCAGCTAGCTCTAACGCGCTAACTATATCGGTAGTGCCGGGACGCGCTAGCACCAGGACGAGCATCTGATGCTTCGTCATGTCGAGATGTACAGGGCTGAGCTCCGCCACACCCTACTCCAGTGGACTGGGAACAGCGCCTTGCGTAACCCAGTGCAGGGAAAACCCGTTTAGCGGCAGTAACACCCGATGTGAGGGAGTGGTTGACATGTCGTCTGACGTCATGACGCCCTTACTTTTCGGCTGATACAGGTATTGTCTGGACATGGGTACTTCGGTAGGTACCTGTGCCGCATAAGCCGGGAACCGACACCCGTTTCCCAACATTGCAACTGCCATGACGACACGATGTGGTACACCCTTGAAGAATGCCCTGCTGGGGTAGTGCAGCGCTGTGACCTCGTCGCGGGGGTTAGTGCAACGGATACTCTCTCATACGCGCTGTCACTTCCGACCATGGGCTGGACCATCTACGGAAACAATTTCCTTTAGTTGTTTGTACTTTGCGATGCACAAAAAAAAAACTCGTAGTATGTAGATATTTATTAAAGTTCTTGTCATTCTTGAAAAAGGATATTCAATCTCCACAGATTGTATTAAACTCTAAGCTACACTGTTGGTTTCATAGATATAATCAATAATGTTATGTTAATTATGAGACGGTCTCGAAAGTCTCGTTATTCCCGAGACCAAATCTACTAGTCTCGAGTCTCAAAAATACCAAAAATCGTCGAGACTCCCGGAATTTTCGAGATCGAGATTCCCGGGATGAAAGCCCTAGTACCAACCCGCACTGAGCCCGCGTGGTAAATGACGAAACACTCTCATAAATGGACTTTGGACGTCAAATGGAACATATGTAGTTAATTATTTCGTCTAGGTACATACCTAAATGAAGCATGTAAACGTTGCGGCTAGGTCTGAATACAATATAATTATGCAGTTCAAATCCATGCTTGGAATAAATATTTTTTGAATAATGAAACAGCTGTCCTGTGGGTGCGCTCCCATTATTGGGCGAAAGTGTTTCTTGTGAGCTCGTAACACTCTGTTCAGTTCTACAGAATTACCCCATATTTTTGTTTTTTTCCATCCATTTTACATCTATAATTATAGGTTCACCCAATGCGATATTTGCACCCATATAAAATAATTGTTAATTCATTATACCTAAAACTTATTAAAAACAATGCATTTCCTGTGAATTCACTCAGAGTACAAAAGAGTAAGTCCGTCCCACTAGCAATGAGGAGTGCGAACTGGGCGCGTCACCGGCTTGCTAAACCTTGATGCAACCACGCTGCACCACTTGTAGTGGTGGCTGCCGGCTTCGCCACCAGATAGGTGCCTATCTGGGACTCACAGACTCACCTGTCCTAAAATAACTGCATTTTGCAGCTTTCCTCTCGATATCTATACATACAAATAAATAAAATTTGAGTGTCTGTTTTTAATATTAAGATAACCACTTTTACTAAGTGTATATGGATGTATAGGTACACGATACATATACCAAAACAATTTTTTTTACAATTTTTGTCTGTCTGTCTGTTTGTTCCCGCTAATCTCTGAAATGGCTGGACCGATTTTGACGGGACTTTCACTGGCAGATAGCTGATGTAACAAGGAGTAACTTAGGCTACTTTTATTTTAGAAAAAATCTTTTATTTTAGAAAAAAATAACTGTCTTCGAAAACTACGCTGACATACGTCTCAAAATTCGAAAAACCCTGGCTGAATCCTACGAAATAGATCAAAATAATGTACTACAGTATTGTACACCTTAAAAAGGCCTACAAAAATGTCCGGAATGGTATATGTCTATCTCGAAGGGATAACCCACAATAACCATTTTTTATCTTTTACTTTTTACGAGAAATAAGGGCTTATCTACGAAGCGATTTTAAGCAATACAGCATTAATCCTTATCCAATTAAGTACCTTAAATACATTGTGCATTTAATATAGATCAATATGGCCCTTTACAGCATGTAATTTAAAAGAATATCTTAGAAGATATTAGAGATTTAAAAAGCGGGCGCAGAGCAGCAGGTCGTACGTCCGTCCCGTCCATCCGTTGGCAGCGGCCGGGTAGTACAGGACAAGTAGGATTGTAATTCATATTACTTTGGCTTTTAGTAATTGCGAATATCATGTGTGTTCATTAGACTCAAAATAAACCTAATAGTATTATTCCAAGTAAGAGACCGCGAAATGGCTTAGATGTTTAGATTTTTGGATGTTTGTTTCTCAATGATGCAAAGACGGTCAAACAGATTTAGATCGAATTTGGCACAAAGATATATTATATCATGGGTACGTAACAGATAGGATACCTACTTTATCCCGGTAGTAGGTTCCCGGGTGATATTTTCCGACAGCTATACGGGCCAAGCCACTGGCAAAAGTACTATTCCTATAATTATGTTCGGTGTCTGGTAAATGATTGAGTGTCTGTATAGGTAAAATAGGATCGTTAAGAAAAACCAGGAAGACTTATATTCAACTAAACCAAGCCCTATGTCGCAGTCTTCTTACTCTGAATACTATTACTCTTATTTTAAAAACACCAACACACATGATGTTCTCATAAACTATGAATCCTAAGTAATATGAATTATAATCCTACTACTAATAATATTATAAATGTGAAAATATGTATGATTGGGTGTTTGTTTCTCAATCACACAAAAATGGCTGAATGGATCTGGATCGAAAATAGCACACAGAGTCTATATTACCTATATAACTTGGAATAACACATTCTTATCGCGGTTATATAATACGTCCTCTTGCATTAATTTCCGACATCCACGCGGGCGAAGCCGCGGGCAAAAACTAGTTTTAAATATATACGAAGTCCGCAAGATCCCTCCTAACCCAATAATGCCATAACGCAAACTTGATGAGACAGCCATGATATGCACATAGTGCCGCATCAACACTAGCCACACGTGTCAATCTGTATTATAGGCCTTAGTTATCACTAAATTAAGTTTATCTTTTATTGGCAGAAACAATGTACTTGCTGGTACCTAATGGTTTGTATTTATTCTAGGTAGAGAAAACGGACAATTTACCGAGACGAATATGCAATCCTTGTCTTCAAGAATTAGAAAACGCTTACAAATTCAGACGAAAATGTCAGGACGTCGATAAAATGTTCCGTTGTTCACCGCTACATGTCAAAGTCGAAGTTATCGATACCCACGAAACAAACGAATCACCACTCGACGCCATTAACGAAGACCATGATAATCATGATGCTGAAGAAATGGTAGTCACATTTGAGCAAGACGTGGTTTCACCCACTTCAGTCGAAGCAAATCAAGAAAAAGTTGCAAAATCTAAACTAAAGAAAGAGAGAGTTAAGAAAAAGAAGAAAAAAGTTCAAAGGTACGATTACTGGAAAATTTGCGACGTATGCGGGAAACATACGAGAAACCTCACGAGTCATCTAGATACACACTCTATTGGCAAACATTACTCGTGTGAAGTGTGCGACAAAAAGTTCAAATTCAAAAGTGGTTTGGTTATACATAAGTCGATCCACAATGCTACGCCTAGAAAGACGTGTGAGGTTTGTGGGAAGACTTTTCATATATTGGCTCAGTACAGAAGACATTATGTCTATCATGCAAACGAGCGAAATTTTGGATGTGACACATGTGGGAAAAGATTTAACACTTTAGATATATTAAGGGTACATCAACGGACACATACAGACGAAAGACCTTTCGGTTGTCTAGAGTGTGGTAAAAAGTTCAGAACGGCCGGCTGTGTCAGTAGACATAAGAGAATTGTACATAGAAGTATTAAAAAAGTGCAATAAAATCTATACGGGAAGAGGCCTTGATTATTTGATTCGATATTCTGACCTTTTATCGATAAGTATTGCTCACACATCGTTATCATTTGCTTAATTTCTCAGATACTGTGTAATGTTCATTTTGGCTTCCTTGAAATGACTTCACTACTATTAATGACACTAATTTAGAAACTGTACACAAAAGAAGATTATTATATTGGTGTGCGAGGTTGTAAATCTGCAGGATCTAATAAGGCTAAAAAAATATAAGCGCATGCTTCAAAGATAGCGCCTGGCGCCAACACCTATGTTGACTTAACCGAAATTAAGAGAGCAATGTCCTAGCGAATTAACCATGTTTGTGATGGTCTCATCAACAGAAGTCATTTGATTGATGAGCCTACTTATGAGCAGTAAAATCATGCTTTAGTTAGGGATTATAACAAAACTGTCTGTTAGTTCTACATTTATTGATTGACTGATAGTAATCCAAAAATACAGGCCTCTCAACCCTCGGAATGTTGATCGAAATAATACATCAATAAGTGATTATAAGCAGGCGCATTGGGCATTGACGGGCCTGCACCGGCGCCGGCGCAGCTCTACAAAGTTCATCGTCAGTTCGCAGCCGACACCGCGCGCGGACGCCGTCTCGCACTCGAGCTAATTTAGAATCTTCGTCGCGCACGTCAGTGCTACACTAAAACGAACAAAGGGTGCTTCCTAGTTTAATTTAGAATTAAAAGGGCGACATGGCGATATACAGCCCGGTAAGTTGTTTTTTGTTTTATTTTTTGGTGTTGTGTTTTTAGTCAAGATGAGATTATAATAACCACTTACTGGAACGTGTCGTATATGATTACCATTTTAATGAGATGCTATAATAAAATGTCACAGTGCGGATAGACGTTCATAGGCATCGGTTAATTAACTACATTCTTTCATCCATGCTTGGGAATATTTTTTTAGACTTCCTACATCGTAAGGCTTTATTTTTATTCAAGATATCCGGTAGGTAAACTTAACGGCGGATTTAATTTACAAGCCCAGTGGCTTAGACCTTTTGTATAAATATTTTTACTGTAAGATGACATCCTAAATTAATCTATCGATACGTACAGAAACCAAGAAGTTCTGAAGAAGGAACATAACGTAAGGAAGTTCAATAGGAGCTTGACCTAACTATGGAACATTAAACACAATCTTTGATAGAGTGCTACAATGCCGGTGTAAATAAATATTTCTTTCTGACTAGCTTGAATCAGAATGATTGAATCGTAAGAAAAGGGACACAAATAAATGAAAATAATCCAGATCGAAAAGAGGTAACACTGATTGTTTTTTTAAATTAATCAGTATCTGACATTCGGGTCATTGGAATTAAGTCATACATTATTGGAGCAAAGACTCACTTATCAATATAATTACTAGAAAAACAACAAAGTACCTAAGTGTATCATAACATTAAGATTTAATAACAGCTTCGTACTCAGTAATCGGTCTGCGTAAGATTGTTCCCACCAAACACTTGTGACATTATTGCCCAGTAGCCATCAATACAAAAGTTTATTGCCCTAAGGTGTTGCATTAACGCGTGCTTTTCGCACCTTCTCAAGCACGTTTTGCGCACGCGCATATTTAACGAGTTGTTAGTTTGTTTTGCGACAACGATAATTGGACCGAATATGGTGTTTTGTGGGTTGAAGTATTTCTTTATGGGTCTGTCCCGTTCGTTTGTGAACTTTGGTTTAGCAATAAATATGATCAGTCAGCATTAGTTCCAAAGTGCGCGGTTTGTGCCAGTTGTTTTTGTTTAGCTCTTTTTCTCTTATTGTTTTCTTTTTTTCTGTTTAGTTGTTTTTGTTCCAATTTCCATGAAGTTTTCATAATAACTCATCTATTGGAGTCGCCTCGTGCCTGAGTACGGGAGCCTTGCCTAAATTATGAGGAGTAGGTAAGTATATTAATGACTCTTCTAAACATTAAAAAACAACGTCTAATGGCTTTATCTGTATATGTTTACAAAAATAACAAGATAAACCTGTTTAGGCAATAGAAGATAGGAAAGGACGTATTTTTTCAAAACAATCTTGTGTAAAGCCAAACTAGAACTAACTGCTAATAAACTGAGTTAAATATAGGAAAATGTATACAGTTACAAAGATGCACCGACGGTGAATGTGTCACACATTAGATAGTGGTCACTATATTGAAGAGACGAGTGCAGACAAGGTTACAAAGCAAAGCTAAAGAGTTCAACTTTAACTATTGATTAGTGGCTTTTGTGGAAAACGTCACCTTATATTATTTTCTACACTACCTCCAGTGATAGACTATTCAACGAACGAGCGTGTTAAATAGAGCGCTTTTTTTTGTGGGTGGTAAATCATCAAATTACTTCTCCCGCTCTAGAAGGGCGTGTCAGACTTTTACTGACTAAAACCCACCCGTGTTCCTTCAGTTGCCTATATGCTAGGGCCACGGTAACTCTTCCGAACAGATCTCGCGACCCTGGCAGGCGTTAAATAGAGGGTCGGAAATTAATCTAAAAAGGGTTTCTCCATTTTGAATCTGACCGATTTTGCTATTTCTGCGCGTGCAGTTTTTCAAGTCTCTACCGACTGAGGTAAATTTGGATTAAAAAAAAAATGTATAATGCAATTACGTGGTTGAAGTCTCGTATGAACAATAAATATAATAATCATCATATTTCATGAAAAGTCGTAAGAAGTTACGATTATATGCATAATGAAATATTAATTAGAGTAGGAAGAACATCGAAATGGGTCAAATTTGGGCAGCCCGCACTTCTAGTGTTAAGAGGGAAACGGAAGAATAACAGCCAAAACTGACAAAATCCGTGACAAATGATTGCACTGTTAGAGTATCACGGCTATGCTGGTTGGATAGGACAGGCTAATGAATTACATAGCTCGTTGAGAGCTTTGTCCGTTTGCATGACTTGCCTGGATCCCGGCCAAGGTCTCACACGCCGTTTCAGAGCTTAGACTCCTTTCGCTTTGTGACATGTTTACTCTAAAATAGGATTACCTACATACCTAAAGGAGTAGTATGGCTAGCTTTGGTTTTGTATTTTCCTTCGATTTTTTCGCTTCACACTTACTTCAAAGGTTCAAGGTCGAAGCCACAAGTCACGGGGTCAATGACTCCTTGAATTTCCATTTTTTTTTACTTCACCGCGAATTATTGGGGAGTCTAAAAAACGGCCTTATATAGAGATATACCTACCTATTTATTGGGTTCAAAATTCGGTAACCAGATAGAGGAGACAATCATTGGCCCTACGTATAGGTACAGCAACAAAATCCTCCGCTATCGAAACTATTAGTAGTTCGACAACAAAGTGAACTTAATTTAAATGATAGCCGTAAAATGAACGTAAAAGTGGCGAGTCATGAAGTTCAAGTGGGCGGACATCTCCAAAGTAACGTGAAATTCTAGAGGTGTGTGAGTGTATCTAGTATCTACGAGTATATCTATCTACCTACGGAGGAATAAACTGGGATACTTACTGACTAATCTGAATACGGCCATGTATGCTATCTATTTCACTATAGGCAATTGACGTATCTATGTATCTATCTATCAGCTAAAGCCCTTGGGATGTGCCCACACCGAGCCTCAAGAAACACAGAAACATCGACAAGAATACGTTTGTCTACAATTTTTGTTCCCTAAAATACTCTTCAAGGTCTAGTTACAAATGTATACCCAATATGTAATGCATTACAGTAACTAAGTAATAACAGCAGCACGAGTCCATCAGGTTAAGGTACGCTTGCCGCAGTTATTCCGTGAATGGGAAGAAAGAAATAAAGAAAAGAAAGAAAAATTGTTTATTCTGCACAAACAAAACGCACAATATAAAATAGTAACAAAAAAAAAGTTACAAAAAATACACACGTATAAAATAGCCAAAAGCCCCGTATTCAACTTAACCATTTTTACATACCAAGACCTGCCGCAGGACGTACTTTCTGAGCCACGGAGGCTTCAGAAAGCACGTTAACTTGTTGGCCCCGACTGTCAATTGTGGATCATTGACACGTCACGTTACGGGTTGTCAGAATCCCGAAAGACTAACAACCCGTCTTTCCAAGGGGTATTGTGTTATCGGATAACTGGATTGTGAGGCCAGATAGGCATTCGGTCCATATAAAATACTGGTATTTAGCTACATCCGATTCGATTAGATCGGAAGCCGACCCCAACGTTATTAGAAAAAGGCTAGGCAGATGATGATCTCATGTGTAATGTTTTGTGGCTACACATTGTTTACAAACTTATGTTTACAAAACAAATAAACATTCCTGAGATTGGTTGGTTGAATAATGAATAGGTTCGTCCCCAATTACATGGGACTTAGTCAAATCTGGTGAAATGTCCTGTACTATGTAAAGGATAGGGAAGGATACAACTCTGCCTAACCCTTCTAAAAATACAAGTGTTATGATGTTTTGTTATGTGTATGTTATTATAGTCAGTTAAATTATTTATTGTTGATGCATACATTTTTTTAAGCCTGACTGTATCTACCTCAGGCGGTTCACCCACTGAAGATGCGTCCCGCCGCGGTGCGCGGAGCGACGTATAACGCACGGAGCGCCTTCCCGCGCATTTCCGCGTCGGTAGTGTGTTGTGCTAGGCGTGATTTCTATATAAATTGAGATACTTGCATACAATGGTAAAATCTGCCATCCCGCGCTACGCGACGGGGCGCGGTGCAGTGGGTGGAGCGCCTAACTGCAGCACGCGTAGCATGACCACCGTAGAAATGGGTTTTGTAGACGGAAGAATAGACAAAATTACAGATTGTAGAAAGATTAAAGACAGAATTAAAGATTGTAGAAAGATTTGTACCGTTTTATGCGGGCGTAGCATAACAATTCTATCTCTTTTCTACCAAGAATAGACAAAATCCATTTCTACAGTGGTCATGCTACGCGTGCAGAACGACATCGACGAACGTGAATGATGTAATGATATCGCGGTGGGATTTTTTCGCGTACTTAATTTTTAACTCTCGGTATTTAGATGCATTCTGTTGGATTCCCAATTCTAGGTGGTAGCATTGGGAATCCAACAGAATGCATACTAGCGCGTCGAAAAAACCCACTGTTCGAATTTCAAGTGCAAATAAAAAAAACCGCCACAATATTATGTCGGCGTCCGTATGACGTTTACTAACGTTTCTATCATCGAGAAGTCGACATTTGCTTTATCGCTGAAATTGCTACTGCACGACACGCGCTATCATCACTTCATCAAAACATGATAATCACGATAGTACTACTATCTTCTTCATCCGAGCATCCCTACTACAAGCCAGTTCATACACTCATTAACAAGTACGTAAGACCAGTTTAATCAAGTATTCTAATCACATGAAACTCTGCCCATACCGGAAGGGAGAAAAGTTTAAAGATTAAGGCGAATGTGCTAAGGTAGTACGCGCAATTTTCCCTTTCTTACGTTCTCGTAAATTGTTCTCTTAGTTCATTCAATGTCATCGAATGAATTTTTCATGAAATAGTCATTCAATGGGATAAAATGAACTAAAAGCGTTAATCATCATTAATTTCAGCCGAAAGACGTCCACTGCTGGACATAGGCCTCCCCCAATTTAGGAGGTTTTGCCGTAATCGCCACGCTTGGCAGGAGGGTTGGCGATCGCAGTATGGTGGTAAAATGCATAGAGAACGCAGCTGCCCATTCTCTGATTAGTCCCGTAGTCGCCTCTTACGACACGCATGGGAAGAATGAGGGTGTTCAAGAAAATTCAGGCCCCCAGTTGGCACCACTTTGACAAGAGGTCCTCCACTTCGTCAATGAATTTATAACTCTTTCATTCATTCGTTTCCATTCAGTCACGACTAAGGAAAATATAGGCGCTTTGACACTTTTGACAGATGCCCGGACCTGACGTTTCTGTGCTGCCATCTAGTGGTCGCCATTTCAGAAAACCCTCATTGGGATGGTGCTATTCTTTAGGTCCGGTATCACACGGAACTAAAAGGGTTATAATGATTTGAATTATTCTATATATATAAAATTCAAAGTCCTGACTGACTGACATATCAACGCACAGCCTAAACCGTTGGTCCTAAAGACATGAAATTTGGAGGGTGTGTTCTTTGTGAAGAGTAGGTATCCACTAAGAAAGGGTTTTTTGAAATTCCATTCCTAAGAGGGTGAAAAGGGGGGTTGAAATGGTGAATTTTTAGACATCCACGCGGGCGTAGCCGCTGGCTGAAGCTAGTTATTTATAATTCTGTAAAGCCATGTTTATAACGGTCGCAAATCATGTTTTAATCAACATACAACCAGAAAATAGAAAAAAAAAACACAACTTGATTCTGACCTCCAAATTACAAAAAAAAGACAATTTGAGTTTTGCGGGCTGCCCTGGCGCTTTCACCTTAAGGACTAAAGACAGTAAAATTAAATGTGATGCAATTATAAGTACTAAATTGAGCAAACCGGCTGAAGTCTAACGTGTGTTTAGATATAAACTATGGTTAATTGCCATACGTACTTGCATATTTAAGCTGTAATTAGTACCTACATCGTAAGTTCATCTTGGTCTTGCATAACAAGTAGGGACCTAACATAACCAGTGCTTGAAGATCCTCATCAAGTTACAAGGAGTATCTATGTATGTATGAGGGTGGCTCAGTGTTAACAGTGGCTTTACTTTGTGGAAACTATTGCATCACCACTGCTCTCAAAATGCTGAAGGAGGCCGGGGCATGTCCTAGAACCAAAAATTCACCAACCAGACATGGTGGTGGACCACGATCCGCTGCCTCTCACTGAGAGGAGGCCTGTGTCCCAGCTGTGGGAATTTATAGGCTGTTAATGTGTAGGTCTGAATGAGCATTTTCTAGGATTAGGTGAACAATGTCGTCATGTGACGTCATAGTCTGATCTGCCAGGGTCGCGAAATTTGTTCGAAAGAGATACCGTGACCCTGGCACATGGGCAACTGAAGGAACTCGGGTGGGTTTTAGTCAGTAAAAGTCTTACACGCCCTCCCGCTCCGCCCAGAGCGGGATAAGTCATTTGATGATTTCGCATCAAAAAAAAAGTCATACTCTGATAAAATTTGATAATTTGTTACAGTATGTATAAGTTGTGGTATTTCTGCGTCGACTACATCTCCACTGGGGACTAATCATCCATATTATCCATACTTACTTTATTAATAGATATAAGCGAGAGTAACTCTGTCTGTCACTTTGTCTGTCTGTTAACTATTCACGCCATTATGGCTGAGCGGATTTAGATGTTTGCACACAGGGTAAGGGGATAGTTTCCAACCACCATGTGAAGTCAGTCGCGAACAAAAGCTAGTCATATTTATTTTATAAAAGACTAACCAATCGTCGAATTCTCCCTACATAGTAACATTGTAGGGCGTAGCTCATGACGACCACATCAATCAATTCTTATATCACAGTTTCATTCATCTCTGTGTCAAAACTATTAAACCAATAATCAAAATCGATGGCAATCAATAACTTTCACTGGTTACGTTCAACAATTGCCTCATGATACTCAATACATCAAGCGATCAAACTGCACTAGAACGATGAAAAATGATTATTTTATTGATCAGTTACGACAGCCCACAGTTACACTGACATGATTGAAGATCTATGGCCAAAATTATTAGAGCCCCCATAACGAGTTGAGGGCATAGAATCAAAGGTCTCGAATAATTGATCTTCCAATAGAAAACTCGTAACAGCTGTTGTTCCTAATCTTTATGCCCGCAACAGGTTCATATTGAGTCCACGTCTCGAATGTATTCAATTCATTGAAATGTACCTAATAGACAGATACAGCAATATCGCCTCATTAGGTCAAGTAAACGCTAAACAATACCTATTTGCCTGATAGTTTATTTATGTTTAATGAATGTGTTGACTGCGTCGATTTATCTCTTATTATTACTAACGTCGTTTCGCGGTAGAAACGTGCTTTTTCCCGTGGGAATCATCATTATTATCATCTACGTAGCCTTTTCGGCTTTCAGTCTAACTGGATGCAGATGAATACCAATTTTTTTACATGGAGCGGCCGCCTATCTGACCAAAATATACTTAATAAAAAAAAATCCTTACTTTGTTGGGGTCAGCCTCCTGTCCCACCAGATGCAGCTGAATACCAGTATCTTACATGGAGTAACTGCCTATTTGACCTTCATAACCCAGTTACTGGGTAATACGATACCCCTTGGTAAGACTGTTTGTCAGACTTTCGTGCTACTGACGCTCCGTAACGACATGTCAATCTAGGAATGACACCCGTGATCAACTGCTTAACGTGCTTTGCAAGGCACAGAGGGATCTTGGTATGTAAAGATGGTCCCCCATCCACGGGGCAACTGCGGCAAGCTAAGCTTAACCTAATCGATGGACCAATGCGGCTATTATTACTTAGGGGAAGGCCGGGCATAGTGGACAGCCTGGGTAAAGTGGATACCCTCCATTTTTCCAAAATGGTGCGCCCAAGTGCGCTCTCGTCATGCCACTAGGTGCTCCCCGTGATCCTCAGTTGTAAACAAATAGAGCAAACGCGAGGTCACACGTTGTTTGCGAAAAAAATAGTAACAATAAAAAAAGTGAGCATTGCTTACGACTTTTCAAGGTACGTAATTCTGTAATTACTCATGTTTAAATAGTACTACTGTATTGGCTAGATTATCTCTTAAAAGTGCATGTGTTCATGCAGAAATACTGCCAGATATATTGGAATTTGTTTCTAGACTCGATTTTAGGGTAGGTTAAATTCAACAAGTACCCGCCGGGCAAAGAGAACACGGGCAAAGTGGACACCGTATCCACTTTGTTTTGCCGTAGATATTTTACAAGATTTAATTTAATTAAGCTGGTTACATTTGACCCACTTGCCGGTGTCCGATCGATCTGAAATCGAAAATGCACGGGCTTACGAGGGAAATTGCATATTTGTTTGTGACAACTCCACTGATTACTGATTAGTTGTATTCTTTATTAATGTCTCCTTTATTTAACTATGTTATTTTCGTATACTTCTGTAATTCTTCCTTAATTAAAAATCTGATCACTTTGCCCTATGAGTCTATCCACTTTGACCGGTGGATTCGATAAGGCGGATAGCGGTGCCAACTTTAATTAAATTAATAATTATAAGTAAAGTACTAATGTTACGTGATTTTTGTTGATTATATTGAAAAGTTCAATAAATACAACTCCGTCATTATTGTTTATCTGTCTGTATAGGCTACCTTCAGATAGCCCGCTAAAGGTTAAGGTATCCACTTTGCCCGACCTTCCCCTAACCACAAGCCTCCTCCACAAGGTTTCCCGTGAGAATATACCAATATCTTTATTAGATACTTAGATAGGTTCCAAATGCAAAGCTGTGTTCTTCTTCATAAAGCGCTGTCTTGGTGATATTATGTATGTAAAAGTTTTTATAATGCTTGATATACCTAAAAGTCATCAATTCCAGACATTTTTATCAGAAGCCATTACTAAAATAATTTATTTATGGTGTTTATTACACATCTGATTTACGTGTTATTTATTCAGATTAGGCTGTTAAAGTCGACTTTCGCCTGGAGTTCGTGAAGTGGTCTTGTTAGTGGGTAGGTACGTGCTCAAGAATCCATTTCCGTCCATTCTTCTCTTAATTTAATGGCGTAGGTCTCAAAGCGCTCGTGCCATGAACTAAAGTTATAGCGTTTAGCATTGAGATATGCTTAGCTTTGAGACTGACTCGTAAAGGGTGGTAATTATAGGTACACCTTTAGTCATTTAATTTTTATAACTGATCATTGATCATAGCTATCTAATAGGTAAATCAATCATTTTTAACCGACTTCAAAAAGCTGGAAGTCCTGTGTGTACCGCAATAACTCCGGCAATTGTGGATGGATTCCGATAATATTTTTTTTAGTGGACAGGGTAGCCTCAGAGGTAATCCTTTTTATTTTAATTTTAAAATTAATTTTATTTACTTTGCTTGGTTATTTCTGACGTTAGCCTCGTTAATACATTTTAAATTCCTAGTACCGGCCATTTGGTGTGGGATAGGTATCAAAACTTAAAGTGAAAAATCAAAACTTTTTCCAAAAACAACCGACTTCCGAAAAAAACATTACAAAGCGAAAAATTACTTTAATTTCAGAAGTCGGTGACAAAAAACTAAAATATATATCCGACACCGACAGAAGTCGGTTGCTTTTTTTCTTTTTGGAAAAAGTTTTTTTCGTTAGCAATATGCATAAATGCAAGCTGGTATACAGGTTATGTTAATAAATCAATACGTCTAAAACTTGTTTAGGATTATTATTTCTTAGTAGGTATCATCTTAGGTATTTTACCTACCTATGTTATATGAGATGAAAGATAAAGATCGCTAGTTGTACCAACACAATACTAAGTATTAACATTATAGGTAACTAAGCCTCAACTGTTAAATATTTATTGCTCATTAAGTAAAGTATTTATTATGCTATTAGCTACGCAACAATTTAAATTGCAAATACATACATTCTTATTAGAATGTCAAAAAGCTCGTAAACAATTTATTGTGGGCATAGTGAGGAAACGGTACGATTATAAATCCACTGCATAACTTGGCCCTCCCGCAAGTCACCGGCAGACAGTCACGCTGGCCGCTGGGTTGGAGAATTAGTGACTGCTGCTGCTTATCCCCGAGATTCATCATCATCATCATAATCAACCTATATTATTGTTCCCACTGCTGGGACACAGGCCTCCTCTCAGTCAGAGGGAGTGGGCCGTAATCTACCACGCGGGCCCAGTGCGGGTTGGTAGATGTCACATGTCTCCGAATTTTTGGTTCTAGGACATCATGCCGGTTTCCTCACGATGTTGTCCTTTACCGCTTTGAGAGCAGTGATAATGATGATGAAATAATTTACACAAAGTAAAGCGCTTGCCTGGGTTCGAACCCACGACCTACAACTCGTAAGTCAGGGCTTATACCACTGGGACACCACTGCTCTAACGTCTCTTCCCGATATTAAAACCTGCAAACAATAGGACGGTATCCAAAAAGTTTATGGTAAGTATCTACGTCAGCTGTCGCAAACAGGAGCAAAGGACTACATTCATCAATCATCATCATCATCATCATTTCAGCCGAAAGACTTCCAGGGCCGGACATAAACCTCCCCCAATTTAGGAGGAATAATCGCCACGCTTCTGCAGTGTGGTGGTAAAAGGACGCTGCTGCCCATTGTCCAGTAAGTCCCATAGTCGCCTCTTAGATACGCCACCCATTCACCCATGGGAAGTAATGGGTTAGTGTTCTTTACAGCGACAACCACACTACATTCATAAAATTCTTAATTTCATAAATCAACAGACAGCGCTCTGTGCTGTTACTGATTATGAGGTTTGGATTGATGCTTTCAGAGTTAGACGATTAACGTTATCCTCTTTGCTCTTATTAGGTATATGCCTACCTATTTAAAATTAAGTAGGTTCTTAAGAATAAGATTATTATCTCAGTGTAGTGTTGAGTAAGTCTGTATAATGGAGCCGATGTTAAATCTCAACGGCTCTACAGGTCAGTGCCGGAACTTATTAGCGCCGTATGCATTCATTCACGAGTTGCATTATACATATGTACCCACACCCACTTCAGACTTACATCGCATTGTATATTTATAGCACCACGAGCAGTGACTCCTACCTTCCTATATAGGCTTAACTTAGACACTATCCCCTGTTATTTATAATCGGTGCAAAAAGCAACGTAATGACTGTTTATCTATAGGTACATTTTTGACGTTTAAACGTCTGCAACCATAGAAATATATAAAACTAGCTTCTGCCCGCGACTTCGTCCGCGTTATATTTCGTGTTCCCCGACCCTTCCCATCGCGTTGAATCGCCTACCCGCGCGATTTTCCCCGTTTTTGCAACATTTTTCATTACTGCTCCGCTCCTCTTGGTTGTAGCGTGATGATATATAGCCTATGTTACTCGCAGCTAATGTAGCTTTCTAATGGTGAAAAAAAATTTAATATCGGTCCAGTAGTTTTTGAGTTTATCCACTACAAACAAACAAACAAAAAAACTTTTTACCAAAAAATTTAACCGCCGAAAAAACTGAAAAGCAAAAAATAATAAACCTTAAAATTATGAGTCGGCGCTTTGAGTGATCTTTGTTCATTGATTTTCCAGCGCCGACTCATAATTTTAAGGTTTATTATTTTTTGCTTTTCAGTTTTTTCGGCAGTTAAATTTTTTGGTAAAAAGTTTTTATTTTATAATTTTTTGTGGCTTTAATATACTTATAATACTTGGCAAGGTATACCCTATACAATGAATAAAGAATTATCAAAATCGCACTACTCTGTATAAAGTTATGCGTGGTTAAACATAACAATCAGTGAGTGAACAATCAATCATCCCCTGTTTTCTGACCCTTAGTGTTTGATTTTGTTTTTCAAATTTATATGGGACCACCCTCGAAGTATACCCTTTCTAATAAAAAAAGAATTATCACAATCGGACTACTACGTAAAAAGTTATGCGTGGTCATACATAAAAAAAACAAACAAAAAAAAAAAAATATACGCGTCGAATTGATAACCTCCTCCGTTTTTTTTCGTCGGTTAAAAATACAAACTTTTCCTCTTTATAATATTAGTGTAGACAACGTCTTTCCTATAAACTATGTAAAAACCCTTAACATTCAATTTCGGTGATTACCTAATTAAAAACGTAAACTAATAAGTAGAACCTAACCAAATCTATGAAAGATAAACCCATGAAACATGTTTGGGCCTTCTGCCATGGTGTCTGGATGCCCTGCAAACTTGAAATGTGTGCCGCTATCATATCAACGCGCAGATGGCAGCTTCAGGACCATCGGCCACCGGATTGTCTGAGGGTAAACGGGAACCTCAATAGGACGACGGTATACAATCTTCCTTCAATAAGCTCAGTTTCTCGATCGAGAATTATCGCCAAATGAATGTGACAAATTGTCAAGCGCATAGTAAACTGCTGCGGGGGACCAAGTACTCTATCACAGGCTTGAGTCACGCAATTTAATACGGTTTTTGTACCCAAACTGTGATAAAAATATGTGACTCAAGCCTATCACAGTAGGCCTTGCTCGCCCACCTGGAATTGCCTGTTGATAAATTACACAAGGGAACAAAGGTTTGACAACCAGAACAGTAATCATATATTTTTGTTGCACTACCTTCATCTTTCACCCATCAAGTCATCAAAGTGGTGTGACAGGTCTCATATAAGTTTTATTCAAAGTTTATATTTCGCTAGCACTAGCCTCCTGTACACAAATCCTCACAATATATTATTCACAATATTTCGAGTTAACAAGTTTTTTTTTCCTGTTATTATATAAAGTTAAGTTAGTAAGTTAAGTTAAGACGTTTTGTAAATAAAAATATGGCTATTAGATCTTGTAGAAATCCACCAAATAAAGTTTGCTACGTGTGCGGATCTTATGTAGTTAAAAATTAAAAGAAAAAAAATACGGAAGAGATAAAAGCAGCTTACTGCTCCTATTTTGGATTTACGATTGGAGATATTGAAAAGTCGTGGACACCTCAAATGTGTTGTATTTCTTGTTACATGGGACTTTTGAAGTGGATGAAAGGTAAACAAAAGAAAATGCCTTTTGCAGTTCCTATGCTGTGGCTACAGCCTTCGAATCATGTAAATGATTGCTATTTTTGCACGGTAAATGTCTCCGGACACTCGAAGAAGGATAAACATAAAATAAAATAACCAAACTTGTCATTCAGACTATTAACTTGAACTGACATGAACTGTTTCAGTCGTACCAAAACGTAGGATGCAGAATGTCTCTCAAAATCGACGTTTTCCTGATAATCTTGGCGTAGTGAGTGATGAACAAGGAGAAAGGTTTCATCAGGATGTACGAACAATAGAAATAAGATATCAAGGACGATGGGATCCAGCTATGATGGCAGATTTTTGTTGGTTACTCAAAAAAGAAGATTCAGCATCACACAAAAGGCAAAAGAAGAATCATTAACCATATAAAACCTGTATCTTCAAGATTCAAATGCTCTTTAATAGTGGACAATTTGAAATTAATGCCATTATGTCAAAGTTCGTTTTGCTTTTAATTTATATAAATTGTTTGAACGATTTTTTATGTTATTTTCTCATTTTTCCAAGTATCGCTGTATCTATAAATTTAGACCTGTTACAATAAATTCACTTTCAGTTTCTAGTTATGTCAGGCAATTGTAATCCGAAACAAGTAAAATTTTGACAGTTGTATAAAAAAGTTTAAAACTTGTTCCCTTGTGTTATTTAATTGATCACAGGAGACTTTGACGTTGTCACATTATTTTCGCGATAATTTTCGTTCGAGAAACAGCACCCTAATTGCGTAACACACTATCAATCATAATTTGAATCACTTTGAAGGATAATCCCAAACTATTGCTTCGTATGTTCTAAAAATTTGTCTACTCAACAATGTAAACAACGCAATGAATTGAAATTGTTGAACTGTCCAAATCCATTCCTACCTGTTAGTGTGTTACGTAATTACCTACCCTTGTTTGTGTTTTGATTCTGGCTAGATGGACGTAGTCAACCATCGCACCATCGCTCTCAACAGCTGTGTCTTCCTAAAGTTACCGGTTTACGGTTTTACGATAAATTGACAGCCAACATAAATATTCAGCTGAACGTTTTATGGTGCGGTAACAGTTTAACATAACGCCTCGTCGCCTCTTGAAACCGCTAGAAAGTGAATTCACAAATTCACACCTCTATATTTAACAGCTGGGAACTTGGATTGGTTTCACATTTTGAAATCTACATGCCTTCGTAGGTGAAACATGACAATTTCGTCATTGTCTGGCCGTGTGCTTCCCAACCAGAAATATGTGGAACTCGTGTTATTCTCCTTTTTTGGGTTCCGTTGCCAAATGGCAAAAAACGGAACCCTTATAGATTCGTCATGTCTGTCTGTCTGTCTGTCCGAGTATGTCACAGCCACTTTATTCCGAAACTATAAGAGCTATGCTGTTGAAACTTGGTAAGTAGATGTATTCTGTGAACCGCATTAAGATTTTTACACAAAAATAGAAAAAAAAAAACAATAATATTTGGGGTTCCCTATACATAGAACTGAAACAAAAAAAAAAATCATCAAACCCATACGTGTAGGGTATCTATGGATAGGTCTTCAAAAATGATATTGAGGTTTCTAATATCATTTTTTCTAAACTGAATAGTTTGCACGAGAGACACTTCCATAATGGTAAAAAGTGTGTTCCCCCTCCCCTAACTTCTAAAATAAGGGAATGATAAAACTAAAAAAAATATATGATGTAAATTACCCTATAAACTTCCACCGAAAATTGGTTTGAACGAGATCTAGTAAGTAGTTTTTTTTTAATACGTCATAAATCGTAAACCACAATTTACCTTTCATTCAGTCAACTCAAATATAAAAATTAAAAATAATAATAATAATTTCATAAACATAAACCTTATGCATAAACCGAGAATACCTGCAGGTTTGTACGGAAACCTCGGTGCGCGAGTCCGACTCGCACTTGGCCAGTTTTTTCGGATAGTAGTAATTTATTATCCAAAGAACGAATTTGCTACTGGCCTGTACGGCCTGTATGGGCGCGATTCTTTTTACTTTGTTTAAATGAGAATGCTCGAAAGGGGCCGCGACAGAGCTTTACAAGTGAACCAACGCCTGGCGCGGCCTGACAGTACGGGCGTTGGGACCGCGGCATAATTATGATCCATGCCAGCTCTATAACAATAGGGACCATCCCTTTTTTATGGGTGGTAAATCGTCAAATGCCATCTCCCGCTCTGGGTGGAGCAGAAGGGCGTGTCAGACTTTTACTGACTAAAACCCACCCATGTTCCTTCAGTTGCTTATGCCAGGGCCACGGTAACTGTTTCGAACAATTCTGTGACCCTGGCAGGGACCAACTCTCCTGTTCATACTTCCAAACGTTCACCTCTAGTAGTGTCAACCAGTGGCCCTCTATTTTTAAGCAAGCTAGCAACTCGTAGAATAGATAAAATGTATTAAACTAAGTAAACACGCCGATTCCACGGCGGTGGGCGAGACCGTGAGATAGTGTGATCTCATCACCAAAGGGTCACTTTATCGCGGCCTCACGCTCAATTATTCACTAGTAAATCATATTTAACACTGTAACACGATTATAACGTAGGGTGGAATTTATAGCAGGTGTCATGAGATTTGGTCATTAGGTGTCATTTCGCCCGTGTGGTGCTGAATACCACCATCCGATTTCTTTCCGTGGGTGTCGTAAGAGGCGACTAAGGGACATACTAGAGAATGGGCAGCAGCATTCTCCATGCATTTTACTGCCATCCTGCGATCGCCAACCCGCCTGCCAAGCGTGGCGATTATGGCAAAGCCCGTCAAATTGGGGGAGGTCTATGTCCAGCGGTGGACGTCTTACGGCTGAAATGGTATGGTATGGTATGGTCATTAGATTTGTAACGTGCTGTGACCATGAAATATGCAAGTTGTATTGGACATGCTAAGAACAGAATGCTCCTGCGGTCAAGCTCATTCGCTTTATGTAGGTACTACTTACTTAGTCATCGTCATCTGCCGGGCCTTTTCCCAACTACGAACACCAGTATTTTAAAAGGAGTAACTGCCTATCCTATTCTTCCTTATTTAGTACTAGCTTTAGGCCGCGACTTCGTCCACGTAAATGTCGGCTATCGCGGACGTAGACGAAGTCGCGGGATAAAAGTAGCCTAAGTGCTTTCTTGGGGTTCTTACCCCGTACCAAATTTCAAGAAAAACGTAACAGACAGACAGAGTTATTTTCGTATTTATAAAATTAAAGTCTAGATTTTGTCTAATGACGTATCGATCACAATCCAATGCTTACGTTTGCTGGTATTATCAAGGAAAAATATAGGTAAAAGAGATAACTAACCACCATGCAACTATATACTGGATACTGTATACTGGCGAAACTCCGCATGTATGCAGAGTTTCGGTTGGAATTGCTAACTAAACATGAATAACAAAAAATGATTTGTTGATTTTTCAGGGTCAACGACCGTAGGTTTTTAAAAATTAGTTATTTCTGTGTAAATTTTAGGTGCGGGCGCGATGGGTATTGAAACACGATAAAACAAAACAAAGACACCTTCAAGTTTTTTGCTCCCAAATCGATCATCCTTAACAAAATCAAATTAGCAACTAAGTAAGGATAAGGTATTCAAGGGCGGTCATGCATTAGCGTGGACTCAACAATAATAGTCGCATAAAAAGGGACACCAAAGCCGTTTATTACAAAATAAATGAAATAACCTCCTAAGCTGGGCATTAACGAATAAATTAAATACGGAGAGCCTCTACCGGATGCAGGATACAGCTCTACCCGCGATATACCAATGTTTATAGGTAATATAGACCTTAGCGCCTGACTCGTACTTGATTCGCGTGTGTTTTCCAGTTCCCCATACAAACTACAACCTAACCGTCCAGTGGTTGTTTTTAAAAACCTCACGGATCAAGCTATATATCTCTTCATAAAAAAATAATTCATCATAAAATCGATTCCTCCGTTTAGCCGTGAAAACCTTTAAAACGGAGAAACAATGTTGCCTCGTTGGCTCTAATGGTCGCTAGTGGTACAGCTGAGCACAAGGTCCTGGGTTCGAAATCCCAAATCGGGAAAGTGTTTTTCATCAGGAATAGGCTCGTCCCCTATTACATGGGACTTAAATGTAACTGGCAAGCTGTGGGTGCACCAATTAACACTTTCGCGGACAGAACGTAATTGTACGTCAACATTTGAGATTTTGGTATGGCACAACGTATGATGACGTTCAAAAACAAAATATTATTTACGGCAGGACTTCGATTTTCGTTAAATTTTAAAGTTATGTTGTACCTTGTGTCATACATAACATACCGAAAACTCAAAACTATACTGTCACGTGAAGATTGTTGACACTCACACCGTGTTTATACGTCAAATTTATTTGTATGGCAATTTATTGTGTCATTCTAGAACACAACCGTCCGCGAAAGGGTTAAGTACATCTCTGCCTAACATACTTACTATGGAGGAGATACAGGGATATCTCATTTCTGTTCAATAATATAGGTAGGGTAAAGATACTAGTCTTTAAACTTATAGGCCCGTCTATCTTAAGTAAGGTCGGTCCATTTGTACAGTCGATATTGCAATTTATGTGTTCCGATAATGTCATCTAATGCACTCGAGCTGCCTAACGATCTTGTTTTAGATTTATGTATTTACCTAAGTACTAACTAGATCAATGTTCACCACTTACCAGCACTTATTTAATCTAAGAAACATCCTCTATAAACTCTGAAAGACATTTCCTGAACAGTTGAACTTAATTTCTGAGAACTAACAAACTCTGGTAACTGCTTCAGATCTAAATTATCGTATACAATGTGTGACTGAATGTAACTGAATTAATGCACGCTATGAAAGTAGTTCGTTCAGAATCCTTTACTGAAACCATATATATATATATTTTTTTAATTGTTCCAAAAATAATTATAACTACATAAATCAAATATAGTCATACTTCCGCTGTAAGTCAATAAATCAAAATGAACGAAGTAACTACTACGCTAGACCCTCATAGGTGTGCAACTATGTGAGAGCTGATAGATATTTAATGTGACCACAATTTACTCCCTTAGTATAACTAATAATAAATAACCGATACATAATAATGAAAATTCCATTGTGTGTACTATGATTATCGCATAATATCCTAATAGGGGTGTTGGACGGTGAGCGAATCATGTCAACTTTGATATTTAGTTTCTGTCTATCTAATCTACGATAAATAGGCATTTGAGAGCAAATTTCAAAAAAGGAATGAAAGAAAAAATTGCAGAATAAAACTAACGACGGTATTCTCCAATGCAAAACCCTTGATTCCATTTACGCAATCCACCTTGAGTTGAGACATTCACATAAATCTATGTAGAAGCTGTCCGATCAGTATGATGTGTTGAATAAAGCTCCATACGAAGTGAGCTCATCAAAGCCCAGGCAGTCACGACTAGTTCAGTCTTAGTTAATATTCAAGTTATTAAAGTTGGTGTTTGTCCCCAGAGAATATGGTGGTTCGCCGTGGCGTTACTAGTGTGGGCCCCACACACACACTGTCGAGAATTCACGTAAGTATATTATACATAGAAGTATGTACAGTCCAACAAGATATTTGGATGTATGGGCAGACATTTTTGTTGATGGCAATTTGTGCCGATAATTCTGCCAATGTCAGGTGTATTGAAGATACACCTGACATTGGCAGAATAAATAAATCTCTTTAAATAAATTTAAAAAAATTGTATTTCCATTTTTTTTACAAAAAAAATTACCCATCTGTCTTACCAATGTTGTGAGTGTGCAGAAAAAGTAATTCTATTTTACACCGGCACTCTATTAAGTATTATAGGTGCCTGTGCTATGACTATGAGCCTATGACATAAGCTTAAACAAATTATACGCTCTACGCAACACGATAGCAATGAATATTGGTAGTGTATGAAATGGAAGTATGAATATTTTTGCCTGTATACCATAGCCATTGGTCGACTGTACTTAATAATAAGTAGCTGTGTTCAGCTTTGTTACATTTCTATTTGAACCACCACAAAGGCTCAATGGAGCGCGTATTGAATGCAGTATTCATACGAGGAGGCAGGCGCATTGCAGCTTTGCTGAATTATTAAAAATCACACCCACATTAGTTGAGAATGTTGTACGTAAGACAAGGAAAAGTTGTACTCTTTGTGTTACCTAACACACAAAGGATTCCAGAAGATAAATGACTGTATGTTATCCGAAAATATATGTTTGTGATCTGTTTACTTTAACACAGCGGTCAATGAAACGTAACACACAATTTTTACAGACCATTAATATAATATTTAGGTGGTCATGCTAAATTGAGAAAGTCGTAAAATTAACAGACGCGAAACTGTTTACGGGCCAATAATCGAAATTTTGCAGAAACCCGACGTTTTATTATTTGAACTCGTTTCGCTCAATGTGTGAGGACAGCCAACTAAACAGTCAAACATTATAAACGACTTCCAAACTCTAACTAAAGCTTAAAACCTCCTGATTCCTAGAACCTTTTAGCGGTTGTATTGTTTACAGGGACTCATAAAAATAATTAAAAGGTTACGACCCAGATTAAAATATTCTTGTCAAGTTCTTTATGGGCCTACAAAACTTTTAGCGCTTTTAGCATTATGTTTATTTTAATATACACCTCTACCTAACCAAGAAGACCAACGAACGACATAGAATCTCAAAAGAAAACTTTATGGCGATATGCAATCTATTAAAAGGTATACGGTTGATGTCAAGTGTGGACCAATGTAGCCGGCCATAAATCTTCAAATAATATTTTTATTTCTCTGTAACTGAAGTGCATCGCCAGATAATGCATGAACACCCATCGATCTTCATTAAACGGACCGCTAGGAACAGACCATAACATTAAACCGCTTCTATTTAGGTTCTGATTGATGTTCTATGAATAGAAACTAAATTAGAACTTTATTTATTTAGTGGACATGCGTAGATTGATCTTTTTACGATGTAGTTGTGTTTTTATGGCATTCAATAACGAGACATAAAAATAACCGACGTTGTTTTGTTTTTGGGTAAAGGTGAAAGACCAGTCTTTATTATCTGACATCAATTAATAAACATACACAAAATTAAATTCTATATCTATACAATTAGATAACAATACCTGCAATGTTTGTTTGTTTGTAATTTTAAAATAATAGCTCTTTACTAAATGTTTATGAAGTAGATAAATACGGCACTTATAACACAAAACACACACACACAATAGACACAACACATTTTTTTTTTAATTTTTGTTGGTCTGTCTGTCTTTTGTAGACTTAAAAATAACTGGCGAAGTGTGGGTGTACTAATAGGTAAACCTCTGCCCAACCCTTCGTAGAAATAAGACGTGATGTTTTGTTTATGTATGTTTTATGATGACTCTCTCTTTGTTCCGGCTAATCTCCGAAACGGCTTGATCGATTTTAACGGGTCTTTCACTGGCAGATAGCTATTGTTAATGGGTAACAATTAAATGACATCAACATTATGTCTAGACATATCTAGACAAATAAATACAATTGGAGTGTCTGTTTGTAATATTAAAATAACTGCTTTTTACTAAGTACATATATGGATGTTCATATACCAAAACAATATTTTTTCAATTTTTGTCTGTCTGTCTCTCTGTTTGTTCCGGCTAATCTCTGAAATGGCTGGACCGATTTTGACGGGACTTCCACTGGCAGATAGCTGATGTAACAAGGAGTAACTTAGGCTACTTTTATTTTAGAAAAAAATGAAGCATCTCACGAAAAAAAAACGAACGAAAAACTTTTTTGTTAAAAATATCACGCGGACGAAGTCGCGGGTAATTACCTATACAGGAAGATTTTTTAGTCACCATCCAAATTTTTTCTAGGCATTAGGTATCATTCAATAAATCCATTTTTGAAAAAAAAAACGATACATAAAATTTTCATTTTAAATCATTTTCTCGAAAGAATCGAAGAGCGGATACGCTCTGCGTGGTCACTAAGTTAAGGCACGGTGTTACCTCAATATTCACAAAACACTGGTGTCTTTGACAATCGAGTATGACGTAACGCAATGAAAATATACGACACAAAAAATACAGTGGACAGAGAAGGGTTTAAAGAAAAATTTTAGCCGAATAGAATAGTGAAAAATTGTTTGATATTCCCAATAAAAATTGTTTCACAAAAAAAACTTTGACGTCGAACATCTCTGTATTTTCAGCGATAACAACATTTTTTTTTTAAAGAGTTCAATAGAATAAACATTACTTTAAAACTTTAACCAGACAATTATTTAATTTAATGTGTGTAGTCAGAATAATCTAAATAAAACCCGTAAAATAAATGCCAATTCGCAGCTTAGTCACATCGTCAATCCAAATATTTATTCAATTTTCAACCTTATTTGTTGGAGCTGTAGCATGTAGTTGTAGCATTTAAAATCGTAGTCAGTCCGCGCCTTAAACGTTAATAATACTACACTTGCCGCCCGTGAGAGCATGAAGGGAAAATTTGCAACTTTGTTTATTATTGTTTTCAATTAATTTCGGCGGCGCGCGGGGTGGGCCGCCGAAATTAATACCTAGCGTGGTGCATACGCACTAGGTAATACCCCGCACTATTACCTAGCGCGCGGCGGTGTCCAGAAACATCAACTTTTTATAGATAACTTTGTGATGTGTGTATCTCAATATTTTTGTATTGAGTGATACTAAAAGAAAAAAAACCGGCCAAGTGCGAGTCGGACTCGCGCACCGAGGGTCCCGTACAAACCAGCAAGTATTCACGGTTTATGCATAAGGTTTATGTTTATGAAATTATTTTTTTATTTTTATATTTGAGTTGACTGAATGAAAGGTAAATTGTGGTTTACGGTTTATGACGTTTTAATAAAAACTACTTACTAGATTTCGTTCAAACCAATTTTCGGTAGAAGTTTACATGGTAATGTAGGTACATCATATATTTTTTTTAGTTTTATCATTCCCTTATTTTAGAAGTTACGGGGGGGGGACACACATTTTACCACTTTGGAAGTGTCTCTCGCGCAAACCATTCAGTTTAGAAAAAAATGATAATAGAAACCTAAATATCATTTTTGAAGACCTTTCCATAGATACCCCACACGTATGGGTTTGATGAAATTTTTTTTTTGAGTTTCAGTTGTATGTATGGGGAACCCCAAATATTATTGTTTTTTTTTTTCTATTTTTGTGTGAAAATCTTAATGCGGTTCACAGAATACATCTACTTACCAAGTTTCAACAGCATAGCTCTTATAGTTTCGGGAAAAAGTGGCTGTGACATACTCGGACAGACGGACAGACAGACATGACGAATCTATAAGGGTTCCGTTTTTTGCCATTTGGCAACGGAACCCTAAAAACACTAACCTATTAAATGATTTTCGCAAAATTTTAATATATCATAATTTGGACGGTGACTAAAAAATCTTCCTGTATAACCTGGATTAATGCATTCTTAATACATTAACCGCGGTAGTACGTCCTCTTGCGATAATTTCCGACATCCACGCGGGCGAGGCCGCGGGCAAAAGCTAGCTACCTAATATTTATGGCCAGGTAGCACGCGTTCCTGTGGGATCATTTCAAACATCCACGCAGGCGAAGCTAGTTTAAAATAAACATGCAGGATTAATTTACCTAACCCTCGTACGTACTCAGAAATTAAGACAGAATTTTAATGAGGCATCAACAATTACTCGTCAGTCTTTCATCTAAGTCTATACTGCTCAAAGTATTTGCACACACAGGTCGGCACGCATCGTGTCGCCAGCTGGAATGCATTATCTTACGGTGCAGTTTAGTAACTAGAACTTGAGCTATTAATAATACACTGAGCCAGTTCTGTTTTCTGCATTTCGTTGTATTTTAGGCGTACGGTTACCTGGCTTAAAATAGCTTCGACAGATCTCGACATGCGTTTTATGGTCTGTGACAAAAACACTCTTGTAATTTGAGTGGCTAATTAATTTATTTGTGAGGATAATGTGTTACTTTGTAGTTCGTTATGGGCAGTCAAATATCTCATGGGACAGGCAGAAACTATAGAATCCCACGTCCTGCAATCTTTCCTACTCCTTGTGTCCTCCTTAATACCCGATAATTTCTTCAGCATCTAAAACTTACATAGGCATTATCAAAATTAGCCTATAATGATCCCATGAGTGGCCATAGTCCACCACGCGGGCCTACTTCAGAGGGGTAATTGCGGAACTTTTTATCGGTAGGAATTGGTTTAATATTCATAGTTAAACAACATTCATTGCGTTATTTACGTTACTGAGCCGACAATTTACTCGAAAAAATGACGCAATGGTTTAGAAATAATCTTCAATCCCATTCAGATTGTGATAAATTGTGCGTTTCGCAATTAGGGTGCTGGTTGGTAAATTATGTCACATGTCTTCACATTTTTGGTTCTAGGACATGCCAGTTTCCTCAAGATGTTTTCCTTCACCGTTTTTTTATTTTATTTATTTAGGTAACCAACAGCGATACATAAAAATATTTTACAAAATATGCGTGTTACAATTATTATGGCCAATTATAGGTTTCCCTGTATAACTGGGATATATGTTTAATACATGCGAACGGACTAATGCCAGATATTTGCAATTAAACAACTAAATAAAAATGCAATACAATACAAAATTACATAAGGTTAAATTTAGATCACAATTTTGAAAAAATTTAAACAAATAAGGTTGAATAATGAAAGATAGAAGAAGAAGAAGATTGGGTGCTTGTCATTTGTCTCCGCTTATGGTTTTCACTATTCTTTTTCTGAATGTAATTTTATTACAGTCAAATAAATCAACTTTAGAGAATTCTGAGTTATAAATTCGAGCAATGCGAGTCAGTACACAGTTCATGGCATAGTTAGTGGAGTGCTTAGGGACGCGCAACATTGGCGTGTGACGAGTGCGCCGCCGCCGCCGTTGAGGAGTGTTGAAAGTTATCTGTGCGACCAATTCTGGGCGATCAAGGCGTCCAGTGAGTATATCATAGAGCAAACACATGTCCATCACTTTACGTCTCTCCTCGAGTGTTAGCAGACCATAGGTTACCTGGGTTACAACACACGACTTACAATTCTTAAGTCGGGTACGATATAATAGAGCAGGACCACTGGCTCTTATAGGCACAATAACTGATAAAAATCAATCAACTTTTACCTATGTATTTTTTTTTTTTTTTTTTGCTTTTGGCAAGTTTGCTACCGTACTATAGAAGTCAAGTGGTATCTACAGTCATTTGTCAACGCCCACTTCTTTCTAATTGCTAATCCAAATTGGAACAATCGATTTCTAAATGTATTTGATCCTTATAAATGAATCTGGTTTATGACATCGACTATTTTCCAAATTTGGAGTTTGGGCTCAATAAATCTTAAATAGACTATTCTATTCATTTAATTTCTATTCAAATAAATCTCTTTGCAGGCAATCATGAGGTCACGGCCATCTTTTAGGACATCGCAATTCTAAAATCTGAATTCTATTCTGTGTGTAAGTAGGATTGAGTGGGTAGTCAAATCCAAAACTTACTTTCTAAGTTTGCAGAGAACATAAAAAATTGTATATTTAACGGTAGATTTGTCCTGAGTGTTAAACTTTTAGAGAAGACACCATATCTCACATGTCGGTATGAATAAGGAGTCGGCCTACGCTAACCAGTCTACCAACATCCATTTCTTTGACAGTAGGATGTTTAATCTTGAAATTAGTACCGCTTTGTTTGAATCATCGTTGTCAAATATCAGTTCATTTACCTCTGCTTTGTAAACTTGAAGGGATAGGTAGATAGAGGTGATAACTTTTACCTGCAGAAAATAACGCTACTTACATAAATCGCAAAAGATTTCATGTTGTTACACTGTAGCATGCTGTATGTATATGTCGTCTTCTCGAAGTTTTGCGAGTTAGAATTAATTATAACAGCAACAAGTGATTGGGTTTTGCAATTAGGTTACAGCCTTCGCTCATATAAATCTAATAGCAAAATATAAATAGAGCGTGCAGATACCTGCAGAATACACATCATACGAGAATAAGAAAAGTTTTGCCAGTGATGAAGACGCCTCGATGCATTAGCATGAAGTTCGATTCCGCGGTCGGGTAAAGTGGGTTTTCTAATCAGATTTTTTTAGGTAACAGCGGGTTTTTGAGTTTATTTTAGCCAACTAACAGCTGTATAGATACAATTTTAAAAATGTTTTTCTATTAACTAAGGTTGTTACAGTTTCTTATAGTTTGGTAACGCACGCCCCATAAAAGTAAGAACTTGGTTACAAATTATATACAATACACTATGTTATAAAATTAAAAACAAAGTAGATTAAAAAACCTATTAAAAACAAAAATACAAAATTTAGATTAAAATCAGTGTAAAACAAATACAAAGGAATGTAAAAATAATATTAAAACACACAAGATATAATTAATTATTTAATAGTTGATGGCAATAGGCATGGAACGTAAACATAAATGTTGAAATGTGTGTGTAGGTAGACTCTGCAGGTTCTGCTTCAACGATTACAGGAATGATGTTATATTATGTAACACTTTAGGACTAACTAATCTTATCTTACTGGTGAACTGGGAATCGAAACCGGAAGAAACAATTTGTAAGCAGTGCACTTACCAATTAGACAAATAGGCGATTGTAATCGGTATAATGTATTTACTCTCTAATACCGGAACAGCTTGCCGTGTCTATTAATAAATAATGTATGTTCTTCGAGTCGGAAATCGATTTGTAAATTGTGTAGTTAAATATTTATGTACTGTTTGTTTTGCCCACAGCAAAGGCAACAGTAGTAAACTAACTTAATTATATACGTTTAACTTTCCCAACATATTCACTTTTAATTTTGTAACACAACTTGTGTTACAAAAATAAAAGTGACAATAAAAGTAAACTGAAATACTAGCGTGTGGTTCGATGTTATCGCGGGCTTTCAGCCTCGACTTGGTTGGAAAATATTAAACTCGATAACACTTTTCATGACCTGGGAATTGCTCCCAGGGCCCCTGCTGAGGCAATTGCGAACTAGCGACTACTAGAGCAATGGGGAACTCATCGCATCTCCCGCTTATTGAATAACAAAAATATTTAAACCTGCGTACAACCCAAAACGTAACCTAATAGGGCGTGCTTTATGACATACACTTGTTCGGGTTGGCTTGATTAGGCCAAGCCGGTCCATAATATATAGGTACACTCTATTTGGTCGCCCACCGTGTGCCGAATAAAGTCGACCTAAACGTTGTCTAGCACCCCTTACATTTAAACAAATTTTCTAGGCACGAAGACATCAGAGAAGCAATGCTGTCACTAGTCCACATGATCCGAATGTCAGAAGACAAGCTGGAGAGGCACGAGTTCAGAGAGAAGGCACTCGGTGAACAGGTGAAGAAGATGCTAAACAACCTCGACAAGAAACACAGGGCTTTAGAGCCGCTGAAAGGCATGATCTCAAGGCTAGATGAGCGGTTGTCCAATGTAGAGACTATACTTTTACAGGTTTGTACGATTTCACTGCATGTTTTATGACAGATTCGAACGTTATATCGCACCTCCGGTCCAAAAAAGACACTTATGCAAAAAATGTATTGACTAAAGAAATTAACTGGTAATATTTAAACTACAACTTTGAACTTCATATTAAAGTTAAAGCGAACATTTAATAAAGGGGTACATTAGCTACTTTTTCTCACACTCACAATCAGACCAATTTTGACAAAATTTGCATAAGTGACGTTGTTGCTCCGGAGGTGGTATCTATATGCTTTCCTTGAAATTGGAGAGTGGTGTGTTCTGTAAAGACTTTTGTTTCGGTAGCTTTTGCAGCCTGCAGAAAGAGTTTTTAATTGTTTTATCTTCGACAACATTGATTGAACTACATATGTACATACTTCCCTATCACTTCACTATCATAGGTATACTAAGGAAGAGTAGTTAGAGAGAGTGTATATATTCACATTTTGCCACATACTCAGACAATCAGAACTTCATACACCATGGTTTTCGTATTTCATGAACATTTTGAAACCTTTTATCATTTTTATTTGCAGAAAGAAGAACGTGAAAAGACCTCCCAGACCAAAATTAATGATGCACTTGAAAGTATACAAAAAGCTTTGGTGTCACTGACGCCAGCCCCGGCGCCTCCTGCAGATTTGGACAACAACCTGACGGCCAATGATGACGTTTTACAGAGGAGGCTTGACGCTACCGACTCTAAAATTGATGCGGTCAAGAAAGAAATTAAAAGCTTGAAGAGTAGTTTAAGTCCGGTAAGTCTGAACCTAAAATGCAAAAGCAGTGCTGTATAGTATTACCTTAAGCTATCCTTCATCATCCCCTACTCTTACCCCAATACATTTATGGTCGGCACAGCACGACTTTTCTTCTTTAGCTGCATCTTTATTAGCCGCCATATCAGAGTTCTTCTTTCTGGTCCATCTTGTTTTTTACATAATCCAAACATCTCGTCTTTTATTATAACCAGAAGAAATAACACTATCCGTTCGCAGGAGGTAGTCCACATACTTCCTTTTCAAACGAAAATGTTATTAGGTTAGTACAGCTAGCAAAATCAGTCTAAAAACTCCAATTTTTTCAGGAGTCGCTCCGTTCGATGTGCTTAGATGTAGCCTCAGACATAAATCCATTCGAGAAGCACATAACTGACGCAGAGAAGCTGCTCAATAAGTACGAACTCAAGCTGAATGAGTACAACGGAACGAAGGTGCAGACTGACTTCGTGCCGCTGAACGAAGTGTCGCTCGCTGATGAAGCGTGGCACAGCAAGATGAGTGAAGGTATTATAACTTGGCTTTAAACTACATTGATTACTAGGACGTAATTCGTTTCTATTACTTACCTACTTATTTCATAGCCTTTCTTGATTGGTTTATTTAATTATCTACTAGCCTAGCCAAAGTACACGGTATCTATTTCCATTTTATAGATCTACCAGTAAAAGTAGGCTGCCGCCTACTTTTCAGCAGTATGTGCATGTGTAATTAAGTCGGCTTTTATCTGTACTATCGGTCGTATTCATAGACACTCACGATGTTTTTATGATCGTGTTCGTTCGTATCGACCCTTTCCACAGTCAACTTACACCCGAGATTTATTCGCTTTTGAATAATTTATGTACAAATGCATACATAAATTCGTTATAATTAACATATTGAATGTGTTTCTCCACATTAAAATAATTTAATTTCTCAGTGATGGAGCGCCAAGAGATAGAAGTAAAGAAGATCCAGCACTTGCTATCTGACGCGGAGAGCATGTGGAAGGACCTGCCAAGACTCGCTGACCTGGTTCGCTCCACCAATCACACGATAGAGACTGTCAACAATGCCACTGAAACTCTACTTATTAATAACGAAATGGGTGAGTTTGGAGATAAGAAGAATAAGTTTATCAAGCCATTGTTTCCATGCTCGTGTAGGCTAGAGCCTTCTCTGTCGCAGTTCAAACCGTTTTAGCACCGGAGTCGCGAGCATGCGCGAGCTGACAGTGTCGGTATTCATACAATGTTCTACTTTAGGCTATGATAATACGGTCTTATTTTCAATGGTGCCAGTAAATTGCTCGAGCATTTTTCCGTTTTGTTTGAACTAGACCGAAGCATATTGAAGTACCTATTTAAAGTTTTAGTTCTTGTAGTAAAGTTTATATTGACGGAGCATATCTCATACATATATGGCGTGCTAGACTCTACACAATTTTTCGGGTCAGCTTAATTCGGTACAGGTGGTCGGCAATTTTTTAAATTTGATTTTGCCTCCCGGCTGTGTTTGTAGCACGCACCCCTATCTACCGAAGACATTGCTTTCCAGTTGAAAGGGTGTGCCGTGCCGGTGAAGGTACCTATTTCAGCTGTCTGTCTAATAACACAGCACAGCACTGCGATGTTGCACGGCAAATGCATCTGTAAATAGGTACTGCTTATTATGAATGCATAGATGTGGTGGTGGCTTTGACCAGAGGGGTAATTGCGGAACTTTTTATCGGTAGGAATTGGTTTAATATTCATAGTTAAACAACATTCATTGCGTTATTTACGTTGCTGAGCCGACAATTTATTCGAACAAATGACGCAATGGTTTAGAAATAATCTTCAATCCCATTCAGATTCTGATAAATTGTGTGTTTCGCAATTAGGGTGTAGAGTAGCCCACAATCATTCGACAAGTTGTCGAATCGAAAGTGAGTTTTCAATGACTAATCTGCCTTGCTTCCGAGTCTTCCGACAGCAGATAGTGGTCGTCTATTTAATTTAAACTGGCAACATTTTTAGGTACTTACTGATTTGAGAACAGCCGTTAGAGGACATGTTTGATAACATTCATTGATGTACGATTCGGCACAGATGCGTATCGAACGGTATGCAGGAATCCCAGCATGACCGTTAGCTCCTTTACTATCCAATTTCTTGTTCTTCTTCTTCCCGCCTCTTCCTGTTACCCGAGAGCGGTTACAAATTTAAAATTAAATATTTACTTTTTCGTAGCGAATAATACCATGTTTTCAAACGAAGCTTCTTCAAGCCACCTTGAAAATACGATGGTACCACGTGTCCATTCATCGATTGATTTGTTTTGATTTACCTAGTCACGGTTCAATAGTAGGCAACATTCGGCCATGGATTGACCCACTTAGTTTAATTAGGTACCTTCTGCATTCGAATGGTGGAATGAAGTAAAGGAGCGGTAGAGTCAGCAACAAAAGTCGATATATCAGTACATTAGCTTTTACTTCATATGGCGGTATGTAAATTGACACAAAATTATGCGATATTCTAGAAGGATATTCTTTTTTTTTTGTTTTAATTTATTTATTTTATCAAGCACCTAGCTTCAGCCCGCGACTTCTTGTGAAATGTCTCATTTTTATGACACTTTACAATACCTACTGTTGCTTCCCAGTTTTTTTTTTTTGTGGATGGGTAATCATCAAATGACTTCTCCCGCTCTGGGCGGAGCGGGAGGGCTTGTCAGACTTTTACTGACTAAAACCCACCCGTGTTCCTTCAGTTGCCCATGTGCCAGGGTCACGGTATCTCTTTCGAACAATCACGCGACCCCGGCAGGGTTGCTTCCCAGTGAAGGAGTTTTCAGAATCGAATCAGTAGTTCCAAAGATTGATTCCCCCTGCATGCAAACCCACAAATACCTCTTTATTAATATTAGTATGATTTGTTGCTGCCTGCTGGGACGGGTTAGCTCAAATCTGCAATGGCTATTTCCTCAAAAGGTCCTTCCAGACATGGCCCTGCATTGTTATACACATTTAATTCGAATAATTATATTGTTTGGACTTTAAAAGAGTTTGTTTCGGCGCTTCTTCTCAGGGATCCGCTAGGAATTCCGACGCCAAACTGTTACGTAAAACTGTCTTTATAGATACGTCTTACATAAATAAACATTACATTTCAAACAACTGCCGACCTATTCTGTAAAAATATCACAGTGAAAACTTAGGGGAAGTGAGCTGTAATTTCACCTGATGCTAGATTAATTAAGGGTAAGTTTTCATGTCGAGGCTTTTACAGAATTGACTGCCTGAAGTATTAATAAGTTCCGCTATGGTGATTAGTTAGAAAGTTATTATTGAAATAAGTGAAACTGCATCACACAACTTTCTTTGCCGACTGTACCTGCCTTGTCCCACGTTTAGTAATTCAATGTGTGGTAGATACCTAAAGTAGCAAAAACCTTTTATAAATTTTCCAATCAATCAATTTTGTAAAGATGATGTTTTTTCGTAACTCAAGTCGGTGGTAATTGGTAGCAATCAATATCCAAGACGCAATTATCGAATGCTACTACGTTTATCGATTACGAAAACAGGTACGCGCATCCGTCGCTCACTTGACCCAAACAATTTTAAACTTTATTGCAGTTCATATATCTCACCTTCCTCTCTAATTAGTTGTCTTAGGACACCATCATCTAAGGATGGAAATAGAAGATAAAAGACGCCGAATTGTTAGGAGTAATTAAAACTATATACATATATCGAAATACAAATTGGGCCTCTGACGACTGAGCTAATAAAAAGGTGGCTAGGCATGAGAAGATGCAGAAGGCGGAGAGGCCTATGTTCAGTCTGAATTGAAGCTGCAGCTCGCACTGGCTTTTCACCAAGTCCCAAAAATTATTAATCAAAACTCAAAACCTTAAGTTCCTTTTTCCTATAAGTAAAGGGTTTTCACATAACACTTATTAGCCGTCCTGCTTGTTTTCGTAAGAGTGACAGAGAAAGTCAATAACTTTGGAATAGACTTAGGTATTTTAACCTGTCTTTATTCACCGCATTTTGAAACGCACCTCCTATTCAACATTTTAGTCATGAATTTATCACCAGACTCAGATTTTGATAATCAAATACATATCTACAATTATGTAGAGGTGCCGAAACCTAAAGAAAAAAGTTCCTTTTTAAAATGCAGTTCTTATTTCAGCTGTAACAAAGATAGTATCGAAACTGCGCGACATGGGCGACCGACTGGTGGCGACCAACGAGGATGTGCAGCGAAGCCTGACGCAGAGCAACACCATGACAGAACACGCCTACAATGACATCTCCAGGAGCTACGAGACTTTACGAACTGAGGTGAGCGGACGAATCCTTATACACAGTGTTACTAGATGCATTAAAAATATAACCGTTACATTAAAGTTCTATAAGTATATCAAACTAAATAACATAGTGCAAATATATTTACTGGGGAGCGACAGAAAGTGAACATTCACACGGACGTAATAAAATCGCAGCGAGAGTTTTTGCGCGCTGGATCCTCAACTCCCTGCTTAGCACCAAGAGTTGAAAATCTAAAACTGTGTTTATTGATGCGCTGCACCTTGTTGGAGTCTCCATGTTCGGTTCAAAATCTAGTACGCGAAAAAATCCCGCCACGATTTTATTATGTGTGTGTGTGAAAAATCGCATTTACGTCAAGAGCGCAAAACATAGTGTCTTGGGGTGCATACAATGATACGAGAATTCATGTTATAATCTTGTTTTCTTTGAAAATAAAGTAAATTAAAAAAGTGGTTACATTGATCTTCAATTTCTCCGTAACCAGACGGTTCCTAGATATGGTCTAAGTACAAAAAAAAATATCGCAATCTCGGGTAGTCGGGTACTAAAAGTGACCCTCGGAATCATAACTACCTCGTTGATTGAGTGGTCGCTAAACACTACTGCTGAGCATGTGGTTCGATTCCCACATCGAGCAGAGTTATTTGGATTTTTCATCAGGAATTTCTCAGTAGCAGCCCGGAGTGTAGATTTGTGCGCAGTAAATGGCAAAGCTCCTCTCCTTTTACTCTGGACTTAAACAAACATGACTGGCGAAATATGGTTGAACCATAGGTATACGTTTCTATACAGACTACACCTCTGCCTAACACTCCAGTGATTACAGGCGCAATGATGTTATATAGAGCAAGTAGGTAAATATCCTAAAAAAACATCACCAGCTTAAAGCGGTTAAATCAAGACTCTCTAAATGCTGAGAGTAGGTTGTCGACAAAAGCGCATCGTCTATCTATCAAAACTACAGCTCACAGTGACGTCAGTCTTGAAGCCTTGATTGATAGGATGATATAGCCTTTATGAAGTGTCTCATGGCTGCGGCACAGAGACTGTGGGTCGAGTGGCAGTTATCTGTGTCGAGTGGAGGTCACGAGTCGCGAATCTGCTTGCCAAAGCACGGTTCGCAGAGCATAATTCTTCGAAAGCTTTAGGGGTCAATAGGGTCGTTCTCTGCCGCCGTAAGTGAAAGAGACGCATCTGATGAAAAGAAATGGGGAAAAATGAACTTTACTAGATGCAGCTTTTTAACACTGCTCAAGTATCTTCTAATGTAACTATGCTTGCAGGTTCAACTGCTATCGAAGAGCGAACATGTGATCTTGGAAACGGCTGACAACGTGATAGCTACTAAGAAACGATTTGAATATGGCGTCAACCAGATTTTGATGGAGGTCGGCGAACTTATCAAATCACAACACAAGAACATGAACAAGACGGTTAGCGGCAAGTGAGTACAAAATAGACTTCCTAGAATAGAAATTAGTCAATTTTAGAACTTACATTTAAATAGTTAAAATTATCAGTTACAAAACAAAAAAGTTCATTTTCATCCATACCATACCTATTACCTACCTATTTTTATAAAAGTAGCGTTCAAGAGCTTTGGAAATTTCACAGAAACTTAAAATCCGTCTGCGAAATTGAAAAATATCCGATACAGACTGGAAGCACCTTGCATGTCAGAATCAACGTATCCTGTTTCCACTCCTCTTCATCATCATCAGCAGTCTATAATGTTCCTACAGCTGGGTCCCAGGCCGCCTATAGTGTACGGGAGAGTGGGCCATAATCCACCACGCGGGCCCAGTGCGGGTTGGTAGATGTCACATGTCTTCGAATTTTAGGTTCTAAGACATGCCGGTTTCCTCACGATGTTTTCCTTCACCGATTTGAGAGCAGTGGTAATGAAATAATTTACACAAAGTTAAGCGCCTGCTTGAGTTCGAACTCATGACCTACTACTCGAAAGTCGCGACTGTTACCACTGGGCCTTATACTGCTCGACTGCTGTATCCAGTATATTATACTGAATTCATTTTTATAAATAGTGTGTTGAAAAACGTATGAAACGCACGAGCATTTAATGTTGTTAGTACACTGTCAGCTCCATTACACCCTCACCTTGAGCTCGCGCTGCAATCCCGACTCCCATGCTTCCAAGTGCAATAAAAACATGCACACTTGCATAATTTTGTACTATTCTGCTATTTTAGATTGGACCACATCGAGACAGCGATAACAAACAACCAGACCACTGGAATGAACGCATTAGGAGCCAAGATTGAGGCGGAGATGTCACAAGTGTGGCGGCAGATCGGCATCATGCACCAGCAGATCATGATGAGCAGTCAGGCTCTGAACAAACTGTCCGTAAGTGTAACTACCTTTAACTGCAGACTATAGTACTTCTGAGGTATGAGATCAGGGGATCATCACCTATCATAGCAATAATATTTTAGAGAAACAGATGGAGCTATACATATCTCTATGTAGTCTTTGGAGCTTTACGTCCTGTAATAGGTACGGATTTGACAAACAACTTAAATTGTCAGTAGGTATATTGAATCACAACTGTCATTCTTTGACAGATGTATGAAATGTCTATAACCCGGACAAATGACGGAGGGTGTCGTACTTGCTTTGGCAGTACATATACTAAAGTTGGCACGAAGGATAGCACGTAAAATTGTGAAGCGTTCCACGTTTTTACAACGCACAGTTGCTTTTCCAATTCACTGCAGACATTGGCAGAATGGTTGATTTCAGCTTGTTCCCATAATAAAATTAAAAAAAATTACGTAGGGTGTCAATTTGCTTAACAATTAATTTATCTGACTATACTGGGTGACTTTTTTTAGCGTCTTGAAAAAAAATGGGGGTAATAGGTGAACGGAGTAGAAGCTTTTGGCATAGAAATTTTTATTATTTTTATTTTTGAATAACATGTAATTAAATTGATCTAGCAATAAATACTACACATTTAAAGTAACATTTTCATACTAGAACAACAAAAACAGAAATTTGGGGAAAAAAAAATTAAATCTATCGAAACTCAAATCATACGCACCCTACTCAATGCGCGGCATGTATCATTGATTTTGGAGCGCGGTCCTACCCTTTGAAACCGGCTTATAGGCGGCCTCATTGATCTTTCGCAGGCGCACGAGACGCACACGCATCCCTGTCCACCCGCGTCCCGCGCTCTTTTAGTCACCTACGATGAATCTGAAGGCCTTCCAGCCTTCTATTCTAGTTACACAACACACCATATGAAGGTCAAGACGGTAAAAAATGTCATCCGGTATATAAATTGAAGTTAAGATCGCAGGGAGGACTGAGTACGGAATGAGATACCGTTATGTGACAGCGAAATTCCACATAATTATTATGTACTTAATGTTGTGTTTTACTTGCTAATGTAGTTAGGTACTTACCACACGGTGCTTATCGTTACAATGTAAACTAGGCTGACCAGCACCCTAATTGCGAAACGCACAATTTATCAGAATCTGAATGGGATTGAAGATTATTTCTAAACCATTGCGTCATTTGTTCGAATATATTGTCGGCTCCGCAACGTAAATAACGCGAATGTTGTTTAACTATGAATATTAAACCAATTCCTACCGATAAAAAGTTCCGCAATTACCCCTCTGATCTCCGAGGAGCCAATGCAACGACTGTGCGTTGTGTGGCTTCTTTTTAGTTGATTGCTGAAAGATAATTTCCGTAATAACTACATTCCCAAAAAGAAAACTGCCACACATTCAATTACTTAACAGCTTGTAATTTTTAATTGAAAAACAAAAACTAATCATACCATTTATCAACAGGGATTCTCAGAGGACTACGTAAATGCTAGTACGGCGACACTGGACAAAGTGAAAAAGGAGGTGAGCTACCGAACGACCTTTATGGCATTGCAATGAGGTCTGCGAGTTCCATTAAGCCAATTGTGTTCGTTCCCAGGTGACCAGCATCACGACACGCATCGTCGAGTTGGAAACCAACCTGAACTACGGGCTGGGTGAACTATCGGTGGCCAGCCAGGAGTTCAAACAAATGGCAACCGGCCTGACGGAAGCCCTAAAAGGCAATAAGAGCACCACCGCAGTACCTATGATTGAAGGTAATTATAGTAATTGCCCCGTTAATAACCTCTGAACGAGGCACGAGTAAATTGTATTTACAAGCGGATTCAGAGTTTCGTAGTTATTTATTCACTAATGAGTAACTTTTGCCGACGTGAAAATATGCCACGGGAACGAACTACTAAAAGTATCCTATGTTATCCCAAGTTATCAACTGTGTGCCAAATTGGTTAAGCCGTTTATGCGCCAATCCGGAACATAAATACAAACAAAAATTATTTTTTACTATTTTATTTTCGCTTACTACTTCGTTGGTCTTGATAGCGCATACGCTACTGCTGAGCAGGAGGTCATAAGTTCGATTCCCGAGTTAGACAGTGTTGTAGGGTTTTTCAGGAATGTCTCAGTAGCAAGCTAGGAGGCTGGGACCGTACCGGTTAATGGTAATAGGCTCCCTCCCTATTACATACAAAATATAGCTGGCGAAATGTGCGTGTAATATAGGTACACTGCTGCAGAACCTTTTGGGGAAACAAGGCGTGGTGTTTTTTCGTTGTTATGTATAGATTATTCTCGTCCTCAATGACTCCTCGTTAATGAGACTTAAATGTTTGTTTCAGGCCCTGGACCTCACAAGATCGCCAGCGAAGAGAAAACAACATAAATAACTGATACCAAATAACATAGATATAGTTAATTAACAATTATTAAAGATAAGTTCTTACCACTTAGAGATTAATCGTAAGTCGACTGACGTGAGGTGTTTTGTATGAAAATGAAATAAAACTCGTACGATATTAACTTTTGCAAATATTTAATCTCTTTTATAATTGTGGATCTATATATTTATATTGTACAAGTTATATGATACAATGAAGTTTTATCGTGACAGATATCCCAACGTCATATACACGTGAACCATAAAACCCAACAATTTAAACAACTGAAGGTCCCCGCAAACAGGCGTGGCACGATTCTGGTAGAACAATTTCAATGAAAAGTTCGTGGAAATTGTTCTTCCAGAATCGCATCGCACCGTCGCGTCACGCCTGTCTGCAGGAGCCTAAACGGGGATCCTCTAAGAGAACGTGAATCAATCAACTGTACAATCATAATATTGATATTATTAATATTTATTACTGATCTTAAATAATATACACACAAATTATTTGTCATCCGTTTTTGATTATTTTTAATCCAGAATACAACCTCATTTTCCTATGTGCAATTAATATATAATGTAACAAATGAATGACTAATAGATTCTTTAAATATTTAAACGATTAGATAAAAATACCAACCCTTATTTATTGAACTGTTCCATTATATAATTTGAACATTGAAAACAGAATACATGATATATCAGAGAACAAATGAACACTTGATACATAAGTCTTAACTTCGGCTATGTGTCTGATAATTATGGTTACATAAATAGTTGTACTTACATTAACCAAAAGAGATACGTTATCAGTGTCGTTGGATATAGTTGAAGTTTAGTAAGATACCGAAGGCTGCTATTGAATTAAATAAAATTAAATTCATAGAAAACAACAATTAATTTATAAAAATAAAATTTATTCGAAAATATCCACCGATTTCTTACTAAACTCTCTTTTGGTGACCGTACATGTTTCCTGAAAAGCTTATGAGTCTGAATGGTGAGTTGGGAGTCCACTTAAAGGTAAAATACTAGACACATTCGTTGTTAGTGAACAGCCTAACTTGGGACATCTCTAACCTACGTTATCACGGAACAACAAAACATGCCCCGGGACAGGAATGTTTAACGACAAACAAAAGGAATTTATTACTAGGCGAACCAGTCGCTTCTCGTCTTTGGAAACTTATCTACTAAGTAGGATTTCTTCGGTTTACAATATATGTATTGTATGCGCTTTATTAATATTATAATGACATTAAGTTGGATGCACTAAGGGAGCCCTCGAAATTCAAATTTACTTTCTTTTTTTTTTAACTTGTATGTCAGTGCCAGGCTGTGTTGGATAAAATATGATTCGCATCCGTAACTTGAATGATTTTTTCATGAAATATCATTCAATGGTATTGACACCGATGGTATAAAGCCTTTTTTGTTACGGTCGCGAATCATATTTTAATTCACATACAGCTGCAGGATAGTGTCAGTTTGTGATGATTAAAATATACAAAAAAAAAACTTTAAGAAAATTTTAATTTCACGGACCTTAGAGCATCCACCTTAAAAAGAAAACTTCAAATAGAACATTAAACCAACGTAACAAATAGGCAAATCTTCATGGCAGTGGCATACTTAACACCCATACACGAATAGCACTTGCAACATTTTTACATTATGAATCATTATGTACATGGATAAATGTACATGTACAACTATATTAATGCAAAAAAATATTTACACTTCCTTAATTAATTATGTGTTAAAAAGCACTTAATAGCGAACCCTTTGCACACCCCTGAGTAAAACCCAAAAAGTTTAAAAAAGCAATCAATAATTATACAATAATAAGCAGTAAAAAGAAACAATGTAACTCGCGAAACTAGTAAATTGTTACATAGTACACTGACCAGGCATAGTAGATAAAAGTTTTATATTGATAACTAATAAACAATATATTCAATCGAAGCATAATTAAGCTTTATAAAGCTGTTTATATAATTCCAAAAACATTTCCTATGTCTATATGATCAAAACAAACTTAAAAAAGTGTAACGTGAATCTATCAAAAGCCCGAATATGAAGGTACAACAAGCTCCCTAAGTGAAGTAAGTCTAAGTAGTCCATGAGATGGACCGTCTGTCCGTCCGTCCGTCCGCCCGTCCGCCGTGCCTGCGACGCGGCGACGGCGACGCGGGACCTCTACACTTTGTACAATGCGGTATCAAAACAAGGTGTGCGCGGCGTGACGCGGCGGGTCGCGTGTCGCGTGCCATGTCAACACCGCTTATATTTACTTAACGCAACTGTACCCTACTATTTATAATTTTTTAACTCCTAACTAAGTTTCAAGTGTAAAATTGTGCCACACAAGCGATCTCGATGGGACATCTAAAGCCGAACGCAACGAAACGGTCGCAAGCGCGCCGCGGGCCCCGAGCTCTCGTCGAGGGCCCTCGGCCGCGTCTACTAGTTCCGCTGTTGATGGAATGTCGAACATGGAATGAATATTATAAATTCCTGTAAAACGACAGGGTTCTCAACCCTGTAAAATGTGTGAATGAATTACATTGTGTAATTTCCACTACGACTCGTATCATATAAAACACCCGCTACTGATTACTCCACCTGATAACTATGTATAATATGACTATGCTCAAATTTAGATTCAATTTAGAGCCCCTATCGCGATACTTTCATTACATTATCTAATTTATATAGATGTGGCCGGATATAAAGGTGATGTTTGTATACCCTAATTCCGTTCACATTGTTACATTATTCCGACACGTTACGCTAACTTGTTCTTATGTGATGGAACTTACATAGGAAGACATACAACTATACATATACGCCTTTATAGACATTGCGAAATTAAATCGTTTAACCTATTTTGTAGTACATTTGGTAATGAAGGCAATTATTGCATCTGTAATATAAACCACGTAATAAATAATGAGCACGTTGCAACACATGAGTGGGTCAGTGGGGAGCTGACAATAACGGAACACTTTAGGAGCGCGAGTGCGCCGGCAGCTGTGGTTCAGTCTGTCTGAAACGACTCATAGTCTCGGGATCGAGTCTGCAAATTATACATGACCACCCCATAAATCCGAGGCACTTACATGACTTAAGAGTAATGATATACAACTACTAACTAGTGGTACCAAATGTTAGCTCATTGTCATCCCGCGAAGGACCCGTTGATACAACGGGTGTGACACAATTAAAGCTATGGACATGTTCCACGTACTAATCGTTAATAAAGTCTAACCTAACACGGAGAGAGAAGGGAGCTATCGTACACGTACAAAGTACTTAACTATATAAACCTACATTCAGCTCTTAAAACTTACACGAACTGATCGTTAACCAGTGCGAATTACATACAAAATTGGTGTTGTAAATGAGTGTCCGAATCCATAAAATATCTAACGTGCTGGCATGTTAAAAAATATAGTGTCTCCCAGTGTACGTTGAAAATATTTAAACGAGTGCAGTAGTGAAAAATATTCGACCCATTCAAATCATTACTCCTTATCTCATACTTTGTCCTAACGTAGTGTATGATAAATAATGGTGAGAGTAGGTGCCACATGAAACATGAACCTCTTCAACGACCGAACCGAACCTACAAAGCGGAATGTCACAACGTCCACGCGTGATCTATGTACATTATATCGACAAGTTGCAATAACAAAACAACAATTACTGTATGTATACTTTAAAACCATCGCACATAACGTGTATGTACAAGTTCAACGGGTCCAGTAGTACCGACTGAACGTAACATTATTAGGTTTCAGAGATCGCGCGGCACCTCGCCTCGGGACGCGGCCGTTCGAGCTACTCGACGCCGGAGCGCCTTCAATTCCTATAACGCTATATTACAAATAGGAGCCCTATGACACCGTGAGCGGTCCCGCGCGAGGTGGCTCGCGAAGCGTTACAAAATATTAATCTTATGTACATATTGTCTTCGAAGATAAGAGTAAGAACTATGTCTATATTAGGTGCGGGATATAAAAGGTGTCGGCGCGGGGTTTACCTCCGCGTGCTTTTGGAGGAGGGGCGCGAATGGGAGTGAGTGTGGGGGGTCGCGCCCCCCCCCCGCTCCTAACTGGAGCACGAGGCGGCCGACACGGGCGACAGCGGCGAGTCGCGCGGGCAGCCCGACAGCGTCACTACCACCTGCGCCCGCACAAACACTAGCATTACAACAACGCATGTAACACACAATGGCCACACTTTTACAGTGACACTAGAGATGAAGGGTAAAATAGTGTTGACTTCACGGACAATTCTAGACGATTGCAAATAGTCTGGCTGCTGGGCCCCCTCTCCGGACTTTGTCCAGTCTTGTCATTTATGTGGACTATTTCACTGAAAGGGATTTTTTATAGGGAAACTTTTTATCAGCCTTTTCAAATTCAAAATGGTAACTCACTACTTCAGGACTAAACTTTAGCTATTCACAACCATTCAATAAGCTATCTTATCGAAAATAACACCTTTTCATGACCTGATTGGCCTTGTCCCTAATGGCAAACAGTTCTCAAAAGACAAGCGGTCTACTATTTAATTTAGACAGTCAAATTTTTCAAGCATTGGATTTCTGAACAGTGTATAGAGGACTCTTACGATAACATTGAGTGATTTTCATCTTGGTACGGAAGCCTATTGAATGTTTGTGAATAGCAATGCAGTTCTCTTTCTCAACACAAATGTACAGGAATATTATCAATTTCTTGATAAGCATCTACTGTCTTGTTATTCTAGTTGTGGTAGACAGAGGACTGATGTGCTTTTGGCTCAAGGTTTTGGTCTACATGTTGACAGCATCATTAGGATTTACCAGTAGAAGATTCTCAATTTGTAGCCCACATCAAAACATGGTAATACAGGCTCCATTTCAAGCAATTTATACTTTAACTAGCCATGAGTGGGGATTACTGAAAACCTCTGCCTACCCACCACTACCAGCTAATACAAGTGTGATGTTATGTATTTATTCATTATACATTGCTCTTGACCAACCTCTGTTAGCCATCACACCTGCTTCACTTTCAGAGACATTGTAAACAAATTCGACTTGTAATACAGCTTTATTATGATATGCTTTTGTTTTATAAGAAAATCCTGTAAATAAATAATTCTTTTATCAGAAAAGTATATAAATAAATATTACCTTCCGGCTGCCAGCGTGATTCCTATGCTCGCAGAGCCAAACTCCTTGCCAGGTTCCCAGGTTTAGCTTCCCATCCGTGATGGGAATTGTCAGCGACGACCCAAGAAAGCAAGCTTTCACATGGGCAGGCTGTGAGACAAAACATTATATTCATTCAATAGTCTATAACTTTAGTCATCTCTACACATGTCAATAAAATACCTCAAATTATAGAAATAAACCAGATATATACTGTTTTAACCTCTGTTATCAGTAAGTAAGACACTACAAGGTTATTGTTGCATACCAATTAGCCTTTAACATCACATATTTAGCACTGATATGTTTATTCAGTTTATACAAGTATGACTAATTAGAATAGAATATATAAAACATTTCCAGTATGCAAACATGCACAACTATACAAGAAAATATAAATAACTAACAAATGTTAATTACAGAACAGTATTCAAGAATGTAAATATGACCTAATAGCTGCATTCAAAACATTGTATATTGCCAATTTATGTTGCAAATGAAGCAATACATAGTAAAATCTGCTAACATATAGGCACTGCAGTAAAAGCTGGCAGGTTAGAATGTAAACTACACCTTACAACCACACTGCACTAACATTACACTTCATTTGTTAACAGCACAAACAAGATCTCCCATAAACAACTGAATATTAAACATTCTAAATTCAAATTAGACATGCTGCAGTATAATGCATGTGTGATGTGAAAGATCAAAATGTTAATAAGTGATTAGCACAACAAACACTCACCATGTCGTCGGGTCCTTCGCACGAATGTCGATAAGGCAAGCCCTCTGGCACTATTTTGTTGAGCATCATCTCCATATCGTCTCTGACATCAGGGTCCCAGCTCTCGTTGAGCGCGAGACTCGCCGATGTGTGCATTACTGGAAACAACATCCATTGATCAGCTGGCTACCGCGCGTCTAACACGTTGATAAGATTTCACAACACTTGCTGGAATCACTTCACTATGTACGCAATATAAAATAGCGCGAGAATATATTAAGAAGATTGTGGAGTAAATATGACAGTCGGCAAGGATGCAGCATCGGCGGCAAGACAAGAATGCTGTCAAGGCAGCAGATACTTACTCTGGATATGGCAGAGGCCCACAGCGAACTGTGAGAGCTCTGGCACCTGCTTGAGGATCTCCTCAGTGACAAGGTGCACGCCCCGGTGCTGTGGCCTCAAGTTCAGTTTCCGTTGAAACCACGCGGATCCAATCTGAATTCCTCGGTTCGAGGCCATGTTTAATTTTTTAAAACGCTACAGAGAGATCGCAAGAACATTAACGATCTTACACAACATCACTTAGAACAACCTTTACATGAATTAATCCACAATTATCATAAAAGATTCATCTTCGATCTTTAAATAGTAATAAATATATCGGAGGTTATAGGACAGATTCGACACCCTATTTTCTGCGGGAAAGTGAAACAGTCTTCAAACGAAAGAGAAAAACGAACAAATGTTGTCAATGTAAAAAAATATTACTGAACCACTATGAATTTCATTCATAAAATTCTAAAGAAGTTAACCGACCCGAAAAAAAAACAGGTGAACTAAAAATATTACAGATTGTTTTAAATAATTGTTAATTAGCATTAAATAATGCTTTAACTTCAGCAAGTACATTAAGACATTCCATTTCAATACGGGACGAACCGTTCGTAGTAAACTAATTTAGCGGTTTTTTTTTTAATTTGAGAAAACTGCCATTGAAAACTCACTTAGCATGAAGGGTTAATAAAAGTTAATGTGTTTTATTTATTTCAAATAATGTTCAGTAAATTTAGAAAATCATTATGATTTTACCGCATTGACGTCGCCTTCGCATGATGAACGGCTATATTTTCGTAAATACAGCAACATTCCTTGGTAATAGAAAGAGAACGGCGCGAACTTTTGAATTTTGTAGATGTAATGCCTACGTACTTTTTGCTTACAACATGTTTTTATGTTGTTAAATTGCGTCATGCCTAACCAGTACGCCAAAAATTATTTCGGTTATAAACCCTGAAAGTAAATAAAGTGCTGTAAACAGAATGGCCAATTATGATACAAATGGGAGTGCCGAGGGGTGATATTTTGAGGTGTGGCTTACAACCACTCCTTGGAATTGAAACAATTAGTTCCCACCACAATCGCAAAGCGGACGCGTTCTTGATCATTTTGTTCCTATTTTGGAGATAGTCGTACGTTTCTACCAAGACAATGGATCCGCTTATGGACATAATAAACAATTCTGAGGAGCCAGAGTGGCTAGAAAAAAGAATAGCGGGTGAACTGAGACTATGGCAGGTCATGTTTCTGTTTGTGGCTAGCCTTGCTTCTCTTAGTAAGTAAAAAAAGTAGTTATTTATTCCTAACATAAAATCCTGTTAGTCCGAATTCGTACCTTTAGTTCCATACTAACTTTTTTCAGTTGTGATAGTGTGCTGCTGTTTCCGATTCCGTATTCCTCGAACGAAGCAGCAGATAGAAGCAGACTATCAGAGGCGGAAAATAACCACTAAGTTCCGCGCGAAACTGGAGACTATACAGGACGCTAAGATGGATGCGATGTCGTTAAAAGACGGTAATATAAGACTGTCATTATTATAAATCAGAATAGTCATCGCAGTTTAAGTTTTGAATAAGCCACTTTAACAACAAGAAGTACCACTTCTCCACTGGTTGCTGGTTTTGTTTAGCTCGTCCCACCACCTTTACGAAGTCTGCTACTATGGGTTCTGGTTGTGTCAGGGCTCCACATAGTGGTTATATTGGCATTCCATCCATTGCGCATAATAAACGTGGACGTCCATTGCACAATAGACGTGGCTAGCACAGTCCTACTTCAGCTTAGCGGCCTTTTGAGCAACCTCATTACCTATGTTTTGGAGTGCTGCCACTGACTGTGGTGTTCCAAAAGGTCTGTTAATTTGAGGCCTAGTATACTGAGCTCCATAGATATAAATTTAATTCTATGTTGCGCTCCAGTGCACGTTGGCAAACCTTGAGTTTCAAAGAACATCTCTGTTATCCATAGGTATAAACGGTAATTTGGCATTCCTAATTAGCACATAATATTTGTACATATATCCATGTTATGCGTATGCTTGGCATTCTAAGTAGATTATTCATTCATTCATTATGCTAGATGATAAAGATTATTATTTTCTTGTTAAAGGATTCTAAAGACAAAGCGTCTAATTTTTTACTAAGTTTTATGAACTTAGGAAAAAATTAGATAATGAGGGGGTGATGCAAATATAGTGACACCCATAGCACCTCTGCCTAACCCTTCGTAGATAACAGGCGTGATGTTATGGTATGTTCGTACATAATTTTACTCCTTACTGCATATCATTATGAGTAATTCGTTTATGTTAGCACACGAACCCTACCAAAAAAATATATCCTAATTGCAATCAAGAAACAAATAAATGAGAAGTAAATCTTTTAATTTTTCAAGTAAACACCAAGTAGTCCGTATATCGCCCAGTAACCAGCCAGTGACAAATGTGCACTACATCATATTTTATTTACACGGAAAAACATCTCGAGATAAGATATGAAATACATTCACTCAGATATTGTTCTTGCGTGTTGCAGCCTTGGATCTACTACACGAGCAGACGAATATTAATATGGAGGGAGAAAACCAGCAAGGATCACAGCCAAGCTCTATAATGTCGCCTCAACAGAGTGAGTAGCCCTTTTTTTCTATTCTTCCTATGTTTTTACGACTTTACAAAACATCGAGATTTCCTTATTTTATGTGAGTTACAATACCTTCAAATTAACTTTTCTGAATAAATAATCTGAATGATGGTGAATACCGCATAATCCGTCGCTTAGTTAAGAAGAACAACGTGCGGTCACACAGAAACGAAGTGACTTTGATTTATAATATGCATTGAGATAGATAGATTACTCTTTTTCAAACACGGAATATTGCCTTATTCCTCGTCCAGCGTGCGTCTCGTCGAGATTGTATTATCTAAGCTAAGTGGTCGAACAGGCAGATTATCTAATACTGTTGGTTGACATAGATGGCTGACCATTGGCCACTCTTATGCTCGTAGGTAGAATCTACTGAAATCTTAAGATATGTAATTCCGAAATAAATAGCAGAAAGCACGTGAGGCTTGAGGGTGTGATTTTCCGCCCTGTCCCCGAAATCGAACTTTTATGCGACGACAGACTTCGGTGTTACGCACTCGGTCTAGTAGGGTTATGCCAAGCATGGCTCGCTCCATGGCTCTTCGTGCTACGCGAGGGCGGTGGACAGTCTCCTTTGTGAGCGTCCATGTCTCGACACCGTGTTATTATTGGCAGAACACATTGGTTGAAAAGGCGGGTTTAGAGAAACTGGGGTTATATTTTTAAGCCGAAAAATATGTTCTAACTTACCAAATGCCGCTCACCCATGTTGTATTCTCCTAGAAATCTCCCAGTCTTTTATAACGGCACTACCTTCCCGTAACCTAAACGAGGTAAAAGGAGTATGTAAGGATCGTAACAGGTGACGTTCCGTAGTTTCTGCCTACCCCCATGGGAAAAAGGCGTGAGTTTATGAATGTATGTGCGTTCCTGTAGAATAATTTCCGACACACGGGCGAAGCCGTGGGCAAAAGCTAGTTTAATCGTAAAAGTTAATAATTACGTTTCTGACAGGTTCACTGGACGCGTCATTCCAGCCGGAAGGTGGTCAGAAGCCGGAGCAACAAGCGTCGGGGCTTAGCTTTGTCAAGTTCGCGTCCAAAGTGGCCACGCTCTCCAAATTAGGACAGCCCAAGTCACCGACATCGCCCACACCCTCCGGTAACGACAACAAAATGGACTTCTAACAGGCTCTTGGATGTATAAATGTGCATAAGATACTAATTCTATAACGTTTATGATTGAAATTTATTTGTAACTGTGAAAAATTATACATATTATTAGTTAATGGTGTGTTATATATTTTAGAGTTTGTTGTTGATGTTGTATTACTATAGGATTTATTAGATGTCTATAAATAAAATAAACGTTAAAATGCAGTAAGTTTTCTTTAATCTAGAAAATAAAAAATACAGTATAAACGGATTTTAAATCACAAGAATAATTACATATTCACAAATAACTTCGGTATTCTGCGCTGTTTACATAATCTCGCATTAAAACTGACAGTAAAAACAATCTTCCAATGTAAGCGATAACTTTAAAGCAACATTTAACTTACATTTTATAATACATAAATAATACATCTTGCAAATAAACATTACATAAATTTAAGTTAGCTAAGTTTTTTCATTAAATAGTTAAATCGTTCTACATACTTGTATTACGTTCCATATTAACCATATATTCAATATGTTGCTTTGAGAACCGTCAAGTTAATTTCAGCGGACCAATTGCGTAACACACAGTAGCTATGGCGTTCATTTTGACAGTTCGACAACATTAATTGCGTTATTTACGTTGTTGAGCTATGAAACATTGAATTAGCATCCTTCAAAATGATTTAGATTTTGATTTATAATGTGTTACGAAATTAGGGTGCCGGCTGTGTCACTAACTTTTCGTTTATTTGACTTAGTGAATTATATTAAAATTTTATTGTAATCCCACTGACTCGACACACTTTAGATAGCCTAACCTTTCAGTCCATGACTCAATATAACTTTACCACGATCTCATCCAAACACAGGTAATCATTTATTTATCGTATCTTAAACACTAGACATCGCTATTCCATACTGTACGTTGTTCTATTGTTTCACTCTGATAATAATATCCTAGCTCCTTGGTGTTCGCAATATTTTGAGCAATTATTAATAGTTAGTGCAAATGTGACACGAACACAATACATACTTGCGTCGAATGAGACGTGTTTGGCGACGGGATGAAACTAACTACAAAATACTCTCAAAATGTGAAATAAATTTTTGCTAGAATGTATTTTATAGAGTTTTTATTCTCTGTCTAAAACTAAAAATGCAATTTGGAATAAAAGAATGTGGTGTATAGTCAATTGAATTGCACTTAAACGTTAGATACATAGCGTACCGTGTCCTAAACTAGCGACTCTATCGTACCGAAGCCCCAAAGGCTCCATAAACAGAGCAAACTGAACTCAACCTCCATCATAAATAAGGCCCATTATGATTTGTTCATCGAGTTCCGATTGACTATGGAAGAATCTATTGAGAAATACTATACACTTTCACTTACATTATAATTGAATCGGACCTACCTAAAACTTAAGGGTGAAACACTTAATAAAATTATTGTTCGTATATATTGCGTAGTATTAAACTAAACATAGGAGCGGCGTAAAATTAATAATTGAATATAATTCGTACGTGTTTTGTGCATGATACCTGTCTCGATATTCCAGTGATATACATTTTTACAAGTTTGTAAACCGAAACGGTAAGTATAGGCTAGATTTTTATAATACACTTTACCCTACATGAGGATTGGTAATGTCATAACTTACAACATAATAACGGAAGCTACAAGTGCGGTTCGCTCCCGATGGACACTACGTTTACCTAACGCGTAACAATGCAATGACGGTGTATGCTAGACATTTTAGGAACCCAAGTTTGGATGTCGCAGTGCCACCGCTATAAATAGAACTCTCATTATAATAAAGCATAATTTCGTCATCAACAAGAACTACGGCAACATTATTTACTGACTTTAATAACGCTATGCTTGAAGATTTGACAATAAATATTTATGATAAATACAATGTGCACATTTCCTTTGCTAATATTAACGGCGATGGGCAGTACATGAAACGTTGAGCATAACAGTGGTTATTTGGCAATTTTATTTTATTAGAAATGGCATCGAGATGATTTTAAGAATAAGTACTTTGTGACGTCTGAATGAAACACAAACAATGTATTTTAATAAATAATTATCTTCTATGTCATTTCATTGAAACTTGGATAGATGAAATACGCACATTGTCGGAGTATCTTCGTGGGTAACGCGTCCACTCGATTATTATCTCTTTTCGTGTGTGATACAGGTTGATAAGTTACAATGTTAGAACTGCGGGCGGTATGTGAGTGTGATGTGCGTGTCCCGAGTGCGCACGAACGTTCCCGATGACACACGACGCGACAAGTGGCGAGCTGGCGGCGCCTACGTCCCGCCGGCGCGCAACACTCAGTCTCGCCTCACGAATGTTCTTCCCCTGTAGGAACACAACATTAAAGAGTCAAATTCATTGTTCAGTAAGCATATCGACTGGGAGTTATGGTACATACTGGACCATTGAGATGATGGGAATCATCACAGTTCCAACAATAGGCATCATGATTAGTCTAAAGCTGTCCGCTGTTGGACATAGACCTCTCTAATTACATGCCATGTTACTCAATCGCCGGCTGACTACCCTGGGAAGATCGTCTCTCCACCTTGTCTAGAGGGTATCTTTCGTTTAATGATTCGCATTTTCCACCCAACAATAACAAAAACAAGTCAACGGTCATTGGTTCTATGGCAACTATGTGCTGTACATTGTTTTCTTATAAGCATATATTTAATAAAATTCTGAATTCCTTCACTTATGGATAACGCACAGCCCAAATCGCTAAGTCCAGAAACATGAATTTCTTCACGACAGTTCCTTATTATGATGCAAGAGAGCATTATGGAAGAATTAAAAAAAAATCATCTTCTAAAGGGTTTCAAAAGGGGATGACATTTTGAATGGAGGTTCGTAATTTTCATCATCAGCAGCCTATAATGTTCTCACTGCTGGGACACAGGCCTCTCTCGGTGAGAGGGAGTGGGCCATAATCCACCACACGGGCCCAGTGCGGATTGGTAGATGTCACATGTCTTCGAATTTTTGGTTCTAAGACATGCCGGTCTCCTCACGATGTTTTCCTAAACCGTTCTGAGAGCAGTGGTGATGAAATAATTTACGCAAAGTAAAGCGCCTACTTGGGTTCGAACTCACGACCTACAACTCGTAAGTCCGGGCCGTTACCACTGGGCCACCACTGTTCATAAATCGGTTCGTAATTTTAACAGATAAGAAATTTCTTGTGGGCATACAGTTGGTAGTAATAACAAAAGCAGCACTAACGTGATAGTCTTCCGCTCGACCGGGCGCGAGTTGTTCTGCGGCCGCGCCCTGTTGAGCACCTTGAGCAGGTCGCCGGCCTTGGCGCGCATGCGCGAGTGCACGTACACCTTGGAGCACTTGATGTGGTAGTGCAGGTAGTCGCGGAACATGTGCAGCAGGTCGATCGTGTTGTCGCGCGCCGCCGCGCACGTGTGGCGCGGGAACAGCACTGCAACACAACACAACGCTTATTCACTCTGATGAACACTCAAATTCATAGAGGCTAATAAATTATTATAAATTTTTATTCGGAAATAAAATTGGATAATCTATTTAAGGTGAAAGCTTTAGGGTAGCCCAGGAAATTAGGACTCAGTGTAAGGTTGTATGTTAATTCGACAATGGTCAACAATTGGACCAGATTGGATTTGTTTTTTTTTTTTGGATTGATTTGGTTGTTGGTCGACAATTTCATGAAAAAGTAATTTAAACAAATTAAATTAAGTTAGAAGGTTGTATTGATAAGTTCAATGATTATAATTATGTAAAACCATATTTGTTACGGTCACAAATCACATGTTAATATATGTACATACAAATTTAAAAAAATATATATATATTTAATCAATTAACTCTCGTATAACGCACAGCCTGAATTTGAGCTAAAGTGAGTACTAAGGAAGGATTTTTGGAAATTCATCTCTTATCAGATAAATAAGGTAAAAAGTTTTAATGGAAGTTCGGCTGTTGTAGTTTCTAGTTATGGTTTGTAATAAAAAAGTATTCCTATAAGGAATGTAGTTCCCAAATTGAAATACAAGCTTTGATCATAATCATTGGCCTAAAGCAGTGAACTCCTTCACACAGCTTTCCCGCTGCACACCATAAGGATGATTTGTTTTGTGTAATGTTTTCTACAAAAAAATTTTTTGAGTAATACAAAAACATATTTTCGTACCTACATGACAAGACTGAAAATAAAATAAAAAACTTAATGTTTCTCTTTTTATTTCCAGGCATCGTCATTATTTGGTAGAACTTTTAGATTTTAAGTATTTAGAACAATAATATAAAATACTGTTTACCTTGTCGACTCATGGAGTTATTATGTTATTTTAAAACTGCATACTTTATTTTTATATCTCATATTGTAAGTGAACTGTTTGTGTTCTTTATGAGAATAAACTCTTTGAACAGAACTTGCCAGTACACGGTCTAGCATCGCGTTTTAAATTTCGATCAAAGCATTATTTCGAAAAATGGCGTGATGAGTTGATAACTTACCGAACGTAACATAACTGATATTATCGCCTACTCTTGCATCCGTGTCCATTAGTTCTAAGGGCGGTTCCTTGTGTGAAAACAATACCTGAAAATAGAGAGAAGAAATAGCATTACATAGACAACAATGTGAGCATTAAAATATATATAAGCTTTAACAGTCTAGTCAGTCTCTTGAATATTATTACGTTAGTATAGTTCCTAATTAGATAGGACATTCAAGTCTTTGCAAAATAATAATTATTGTAACAACAAAGTAACTACCCACTTTAAAATATTCAGAATCTCAATTTTTATAACACCTTTTTTGTAGTAAAGTTTATAATAGGATGAGTTTTTAGAACATGCTGCATAATACTTTGTCATTCAAAAACATGCCATCGATACTGGGACGTTTTGCTCGGTTTATTACCATGTAGATTCTAAATTGTCAAGTCAATGACCTCTTTCTAACTCACGCGGGATACGTGCCATATTGACGGTCGGTAGGCGCCCCACAAATGAGGGGCGATGTAAGTACTATTAGGTCAAGTCCACTCAAATCTGAATAGCTCTTAAAAGCCCGTTTCAGACATTATCCTACATGTTTCGCTAAATATTTTTTTTTTTAATATACATCCTAGATGTTTCAGTGTTATTCAGGAATGTTGACTTCATACAGCTTATAAAATTTCTGACGTATAAAATTTTTATTTACAGCCAGCTTTTGTCTATCTAGCCATTATTGACTCACTGCAGGGTTAAGAATTCCCTCTCCCTTTTTCACACTCTGGTGTGTCCTTTCGATAGGAATAAAGTTGGTCCCGTCATTTTCACCTTCTCTGCCCTGCTTTGCGCCCCAAGTAAACAACAAATTTTCTGAACTGATATCACAACTTACTTGTGGCGCGGTGTGCGACGCTCTCCGTCCTTCTTTGAGCTCCTGCATGAAGACCTTGCCGATGACCATATCGTCCTCGTGTCGGAAAACCGTGGAGAAGACCACTGTCACGCGGTCCTCTTGCGCTTCCACGTATCTGAAACATCAAGTAATTTGTTTGATGAGGAAGGATTATGCGAAATAAGGAAAATAATACTGTTTAAAATTATCAAGTCCATTTAGGTGATTTGAGGTAATTATTGAAATATTATCGACAGCATAAAGACAATGATATTGGTGATGCGCTTATGCATAGTGTGCATGCAAACGCTTTTAGTTAGTAGTCAGGAAGCATAACTTAGTGAACTCAAGACCAATATGGATTGGCCAGGCACAATGTTCACAGCTATATAACACAAGCTTCCGCCGCGGATGCCTAATAATAGCAACGAGAAATACTATTGAATATACATTTTTTGACATCTAACAATCCGCACTGGGCCCGCGCGGTGGATTACGGCCCGCTCCTTCTCAAAGAGAGGAAGCATTTTTCCAGTAGTAAGAATGTTTTAGACTGATTATGATGATATTTTTTTAAACCAGTTCAATGTTTGAGAATTTACTAGAATACTCTTTATTATGTATACCATATGAATAACAGGTAAAAATGTAGAAATATTGTATTGTGAAATATTTCTTCTTTTCGAGTCGATGAAACGTAAATATTGACAATTGCAATTATCGTTTCAAATTCAAACTTTATTGTGGATCATAGGTAGGTACAATAAAGTAAGTTTGAATTTGAAACGATAATTGCAATTGTCAATATTTACGTGATTGATACACATTGACGCGCAAAATAATGGTCTACCAAATGCAAGTGATTGACAATATTACTACAATAGCATTTGATCCTTGTGGGCATCCTTTAGAAGAAAATAAGTGTTAATTGTGTTTGATTAGATCTGCAAAAGTATAAGTGTATGGACACTTGACAAAATTTCAAATAGTTTAATTTTAAATACTAACAGCGTCTCATCCTGTCGATAGTTGATGACGGCGCGTTTGTGGCTGACGTCGCCATCTTCTTGCAGTCGGAAGTAGCGCTCGAACACAGACGCAAAGCAGTTTCTCTTGAGGAGTCCGACCTTCTTCACAACATCTTCCCAGTCGTCGGGAATGTTCTCCAAATCGAGCAGTAAGGATATGTTGTAGCCTGTAGGTGGAATTGTTAAGTGGTTTGATGAAAAAGAGGTGCTAAATAAAGGCTGGAATTATATTCGCATGGTTGGTCAAGCGGTTTGACAGCTATGCTGTGTAGTTGAACGGAACTGTTAGCTACAAATTGTACTAAATTGCTGCTCATATGAATTCTCGTGATTTCGTGACGGATTGGTAAAAGGGATATGTTCAGCTTCAGAGATTATTGTGCTCTAATTTATTCTGACATGAGCATTACAAATGGAAATAATATGAGCTTTAATTTCGTTGGCTACGTGACTTAGGGAGTAAAAATGCTTTCCGCGGCCCCATAACGACCGCAACACGTCCGTGCGACATAATAAAGCATACTATGCGTACTCCATAGTAGTAGGTAGTTACTATCATAGTAAGCGCGTCAATGTATTTCCATAAACACAGTTTTCCCTAGAGACACAGTTACTTTGATGATTACGGCAAAGGTGTGTCGCTTTATGACTAATCAATACGAGAGTTCAAAGTGCTACTTTATCATTGCCAGTGAATATTTTATGTTATAACAAATTGTCGATACAAAGAGGTCCTAATTAACGACGATTGATTTGACCGGCAACAATATCGAAACACTGATGTAGGTCATTACAAAAGTCCTTTAGAAAATCATATGTTTATATTCAGTGTTTCGTCAGCTCTTTGATAATATGGTTATTATTAGCTATGTATGCAAATTAAGTTCAACAATGCTGAAAACGAAAATCGAATTGAAGCAGAAAATACAGCCATAAGATAAGCTACAAGTTCCAAATTAAAACATTTATATCTTATCAATAGTATTCCATCCTTGCCAACTAATCTTATCAAAATGTTACCAATATGTATGTGTATAAATAAGATTCATATTTTTGTTATTTAATAAACATTTAGTTGTTGATGTTCCCATTTCAATGACAAAGTTTCTGCCCGTTATATTATCTCTTATTGAGATTACTTGATGACCTAGACATAAATAGTGTGCTAGTCTATTACTCTAGTACCAATGTATCTTTATAAGGATATTGTTCTCAATACAAATAAATAAAATGTATGTCTATGGTTGGTCATATAAGCATGTACTGTGGTTTATCAGATTTGATATAAGAGTTTAAAAAATATTAGGGTGTAGGTGTGAAGTACAGCTTTTTTCTGTTGTTAAGCAATTCATTTAGTTTTTTACATTGCTTGAGAATTAAATATTCTGATAATGGTTATGTTATGAAGCTTTTTGTTCAAGCTAACAATATACTATAAAATATTACAACAAAATGGTTTTTATCAGTTTCATGACTCACTTTAATAAGGAAGTTTAAACATATGTGGCACGCCTGTGACCATAAATAATTTATCCTTAAATGCTAAGGAAAACAAGTGATATTCGATATGTTTAGCTAACATATGAACTGGAACTAACTGCTCCAGTGAACACGGTTAATTATGCAATGTATAAAAAAAGGCTCATATACTCGCTTTCATTTTTATGCAACCATGTAGGAACTAGTTTTTGTTCTGCATTGGAAACTGCACCTTTCTTAGGCTACAGATTTATTTCATCATAGTATATTAGACTACTGATATAGCAGTAACTGTTAGACACTTGTTTTTTTGCAATAATCATTTGATTTATTGGTAAAACAAAAGTATATTGAAAAAATTATATACAGGCACATTTTTCATAACCAGCATACACTATAATTTTCCTTTTTGGCACATTAATTTGAGGTAAAGCGTTTTGTATTATTTGGAGCTCATAATATATCTTATAATGTCACACCTGTATTCCCCAAAAGGACAGACAGAGATGTATAGTCACTCCACACTTTTCCAGTTATGTTTAAATCCCTTAAAATATAATAATAGCCCTTTGCCACTGGGTACATATCCTGACTTCCTCTGCAGTTATTTCTCTGTTGTTTTTTATGAGTATTATTTCTTACCTGACTCTGCCTCAGTAAGGAGAGGCCCATATACTCTTTTGAGCAGTTCATCTGCTCCATGTTCTTCCAACTGCTTGTAGAACTTCAGTGATATACTAACCTGCAAACAAATTGGGTATTATTGACATAGCTACAAACTCCATGAAGCTTGAATATTAGAAATTTTAGAAGCAAATACATTTACAGTAAATTAAGTACATGGGAAATGAATTCGCTAGATAATGTGCTAAATAAATTCCAGCATATTTCCAAGGGATTTTATCTATTCTTTGAAAATGATAATAACCTATTGGCCAGTGGCTTGTTAACACGTTAACTGCCGTAGGTAAAATCAGAAAAAGTAAAAAATGTACTTAGTATTATTTGACTTTAAGTCGATTATTGATTAAAAAGTGTCGGACACATAGTCCGACATGGCAGTTAACGTATTAAGAATTATTATGAATACCTCTGAATACTTGTTGACAGTGAACTAATAAACACATACTTGTATGAGTAACTGTTGAAGTATGTAGTAAATAAATTAGATGTTCTAGCCAATCATGTTTGGTTTTAAAATTGGAGAGCTGTTTTCCAATCAGGTCAATAACTTTACAGACAGTATGAACAAGAGTTTAGAACATTTTCAAAAGAAAAACTTTAATTATAAATGTATTGTTGATCACATACCCTAACTTTGGTTTTATCTCCATTCACATTGGATATATGAAAGAGTACTCCATCAAAATCTGCAACTTTCACATCTATTGACTCTGGCTTTAAGCTGGAAACAACAACAATAATAAATAAATTTGGGGTGACAAATCCACACCAAATTATTCATATCCTGGTACATGTCACCACATTATATCATGACATTCTTTCACTATAGCAAATGGATATCAGTATCACATATCAGATTCATTACATTGTTTACCGCCACTGGAATCCAAAAACATTACGGGACGTATCCGCACACACACCACTAAACACCAATAAACAACTGATATGACTCATCCATGCTGAGATAGCCACTATCACGTCATATTCACTACATGACATAATACACATCAAATCACTATATGCCGCTTCTATACATTTTTAGGAACCTGCTGTGATGCTCGCGGCCAACGTGGGGCCCACCCCAGGAATTTGACACTTGTCAAGATACTTCCGAAAAGGGGTTATGGCCAGGAATCACCCCCTCGTAGACAGTTCCACTGCCGCAACCAGGTAGCGAAACTCATGCATATAGACTGCATGCTCGTTAAACACATCACAATTATGAAAAAACAGTACACTTTCTAAGCGTAACGTACTCACCGCGCCAGTGCATTTTTATATTTAACTGTTAAAGTCTCTTCTATAATTCTATTATTGATCTCGAGTAAGATCATTATTTAACAATTTATAACCTACAGCTTTTTCATAAAATCAACGCTTATAGCACCTTCATTTAATAATTTATACGGAAATCTTCAACGATGACCGCCCGTATATAGATATCCATACGACAGAAAGAAAAGGAAGCTTCAAATGAATGAAATATCGGCCATGTAACCATAGAGCACAGTTTATTTTATTACCTCAAATAGTCACTGTATTAATCTTACTAAAATTGAGTAACATTTTTTTATCATGAAATCATAATTGAATAGCTACATGTGCTTTTAATTTGCACATATGGTAAATCTCAATATTTTGTTATTTACAACTTTAGTCTCAAAGAAAACCGTAACTAACTAAAACAAAAACGAAGTACACATCCCAAGCGTTTTGACATTTGAAAATATAAAGCACTTTTTTTTAGTCTATGGTCGTTTGGCTGTATGGGCTCAGCTCCCTTTGCCTGTCCCAAAGAGGGACGAAAAGAACCAAAAAAAAAAAAAAGTCTATGGTCGTTTTCGATTCAGTGTGGAAAATACTTTGTTTATTTATAAATTGAATTGAATGAAAAAAACGCGTGATAAGTTACGCGGATTGATTTGCACGTGCATCATGAAATAAAACAAAACCAAGATGTCCAATCAAGTAGGTGCCTTCGTTGCGGGGCTGAAGTCCCGGAACGTGGAGATCCAAATCAAGACAGCTAGGGAACTCTATCATTTTGCTAAGACGGAGCTCCGAGAGGTCCCACAGGAGGAACTCACTCAATTTCTCGATGAGTTCAACCACCAGATCTTTGAGATGGTCTCCAGCAACGATGTCCACGAAAAGAAAGGAGGTGTATTAGCTATAGGTAAAAAACGAGAATCTTCCTTTCTTAAATTTCACCACTAATTTCCTGCGTACGGATAATAATTTTATTCATTCTAATTTTCAGTGTGTCTCATTGGCGGTGACTGTGACACCACCAAAACGCGTATTACAAGATTCGCTAATTATCTTCGAAATCTACTGCCTTCATCCGATGTTGGTGTGATGGAGCTGGCCGCAAAAACTGTCGGCCGGCTCGCCACAGTGTCGGGCGTCAAACGAGCTGAGTACGTCGAGTTTGAGGTCAAAAGAGCATTTGAGTGGTTATCTGAAGAGAGGAATGAAGGCAGGCGCCATTCAGCAGTGCTACTGTTAAAAGAAATGGCTATAGCTATGCCCACTTACTTCTACCAACAAGTATCAGGGTTCTTTGATCATATCCTGGTAGCCTTGAAGGATCCTAAGCCTCAAATCCGTGAGGCTGCTGCAAAGGCCTTGAGAGCCGGCTTAGTAGTGACAGCTCAGAGAGAAACGGCCAAACAATCCACTGCCAAACCTCAATGGTACATGCAGTGTTATGAAGAGGCTATGCTGTCATTTGAAGAAATTCCTTTGAAGGAAAAAGGAATGTCAAAGGAGGATAGAGTTCATGGAGGCTTGTTAATCTTAAATGAGTTGCTAAGATGCTCAAATGCTGTGTGGGAGAAGAAATATTCATACCTAATGCAATGTTTGGATACACAGCAGGATAACACAGTATCTGATGATATTCTATTTATAAGCACCAAGTTGCACAGTCCATCAGTAAAGAGAGGGTACCTGTGTGATGGGTTCAAGACTGAGAATGTTACATACCCAGTTCCTATTTATGAATCTGAAGTCTCCCGTAAACTACTGACTGAGAAGTTTGAGAGGATCTGTAAAGGTAAGTGTATGAACAAGGTATAAATTCATGCTTGAATTTTTTAGACCCTTTTTATTGTACACAGGGCTAAATATCAAGCTATACAAAACCAGTTTTAGTTGACCTCGCTTTGTATATGCTTTTCATACAATGAGAAGTCAGCTATGTTGGAAGCTAGCTTGATTTGTCGCCATGCATACAAGCAGCCGATATGCAAATGTTTAAAAAAATATGTTTTCATTATCGTTATTGGTCAAAGGGCAAGCTCGCTTATCATAGGGGAAAAATTTGATTAATCTGAAGTTGCAAAAGGCAGATGGTCATTTTAAAAGTAAAAACTAATTATTACTCAATAAATGAAGACCCAGGTTCTATACTGCTTATGAGCAATACTTGTTGATGTATGTAAAAATCACACAAATAACCGGCCTCATAGAGTCCTTATTACCTAAAAACACAGCAGCCATCTTTTACTGCAGTGTATTTCAGCCAATTTCTCATTGTAAAGTTGTTGTTTCCAGATGTAATGAGCCAGCGTATCCTCAAAACTCAAGGAGTGCCACAAATACTTTTGATCATAATCCCAAGACTAGCGGCATTCAACAAAGAGTTTTTCTTGAAGAAATACCTTACTTCTACAATGAGTTATCTACTTTCCTGCCTGCGAAGCAGAGAGAAGGACAGGAATATGGCCTTCACCACCTTAGGTCTCATGGCTGCTGCCATCGAAAATGACATCAAGAACTATATCCCCAGCATAATGGATGTCATCAAGCAAACACTGCCTATTAGGGACACGCAAACTAAAAAGAGGGTCTGGATAGATCCTTCCATTTTTGCATGCATTACCTTACTAGGGAGTTCAGTTAAAGATCTAGTGATGACTGACATTAAAGAGTTATTAGATGCAATGTTTGCTACAGGTCTAAGTCCATCCTTGACTATCTGCCTGAGAGAGTTGAGTAAAAACTTGCCTTCCCTTAGACAAGAAATATCAGAAGGACTACTGAATATGCTTTCTCTAGTTCTGAGAAACAAACCATTCTTGCATCCAGGGGTTCCAAGGAGTTTGGAACAGCAGATGAGTAATATGAGTTTGGTAATGGAACCCCAAGACACTGCCAGCATTGTTCTAGCACTAAGAACTCTCGGGTCGTTTGACTTCGAGGGTCAACACAGCTTACTGACCTTTGTTAGGCGATGCGCTGATCACTTTTTGCAGAGTGAGCAACAAGAAATAAGGTTAGAGGCTGTCAAAACTGCTGCAAAATTGTTAGCAGATGCTACCATCAGAACTATGAACACCCCATCAAGGACACTTACTCTTCTGACAGCAGAAGTAGTAGGCAAGTTACTGGTTGTGACAGTTACAGACCCAGATTATGAAGTTCGTTACTGGGTACTAGAGTCTCTATACTATATATTTGACACACATTTGGCCCAAATTGAGAACTTGAGTTTCCTTTTCATGGCTATGAATGATGAGCATTTGGCTATCAGAGAGTTGGCTATCTGCACTGTTGGTCGGTTGAGCGTAGTTAATCCTGCTTACGTTATGCCGGGGCTTAGAAAGACGCTGATACAGTTCCTAACAGAATTAGAGCATTCTGGAATGAGCAGGAATAAAGAGCAGGCAGCCAGGATGTTAGGTAACCTCATACGTCATGCTCCGAAGCTTGTCAAGCCATATATGGAAACAATTCTGAATGTGCTTGTACCAAAACTAAAAGAATCTGACTCGAATCCCGGTGTAGTCATCAGCGTTTTGAAAGCCGTCGGAGATTTAGCCGACGTACACGGCGATAACAGTGGACTTAAGAAATGGTTGCCAGAACTTTTGAGTATACTTCTGGAACTGTTATCTGATGCAAGTGCAACAGAGAAGAGGAGTGTGGCTCTCTGGGCGTTTGGCCAACTGGTCAGCGCTACAGGCTACGTCGTTGCTCCTTACACCGAGTACCCGACCCTTATGGACGTTCTATTGAACTTCTTGAAGACTGAACAGCAACCAAAAGATAGGAGAGAGACCATTCGCGTTTTGGGATTGCTAGGAGCTTTGGATCCTTACAAACACAAGATAACTAGAGGTCTGATTGGCGAAAAGCCTGATTCCAGCTTAGTTCCTGTTGCTGATAGCAAAGCCGAAGAAAATAATTTCGATATGACAACTAGTGAGATGCTTGTTAACATGTCATCTCCAATCCTTGACGAATATTATCCAGCTATAGTTATATCGACACTTATGAGGATATTACGTGATCCTACACTGCAGCAGCATCACACTAGTGTGGTCCAAGCAGTGACCTTCATCTTCCAGTCTTTGGGAATAAAATGCGTGCCATACATATCTCGCGTGACACCGAGTCTTCTATACGTGGCGAGAGCGACCGACAACAATAACTTCAGAGAGTTTCTGTTCACTCAACTAGCAAGACTTATTGCCATTGTAAAACAGCACATTCGTAATTATTTGGACAAAATATTTGAGTTGATCAGGGAGTTTTGGACACCAAACAGTCCTTTTCAACCAACTTTAATTCTGTTGGTTGAGTACATCGCTGTCGCTCTTGGGTCAGAGTTCAAAGTGTACTTACCTCAGCTAATGCCACAGATTCTGCGTGTTCTAGCACACGATACGAGCAAAGATAGAATTGTGACAGAAAAACTACTTTTCGCCCTACAAAAGTTTGAAGATAATTTGGACGATTATATGCATTTAGTAATACCATCGATCGTGAAGTTATTTGACGCATCAGACTGCCCAATAAACGTGGCTAAAGTTGCAATGGAGACAGTTGACTATCTCTCGGATTCCTTGAACTACAGTGAACTGGTTTCCAGAATAATCCATCCTTTAGTTAGAAGTTTGGACACCTGCGCAGCATTGCGACCAACTGCAATGGACACGCTATGTGCGTTGATTGTCCAATTAGGACGCAAGTTCACAGATTTTATCCCACTGGTTCAAAAAGTGGTGGTCAGACATAAGATTCAGCATCAAAATTACGAACTCTTGCTCTCTCGAATGCAGTCTAGTCAAACTTTAGCCATGGACGAGTTCTTACAAAGCACGAGGCGGACGCCTAGAAACAATAATCAAGAGGTAGGTACAACTTTTATACTATGTATTGCAGCGTCAGTTTTTCTTCGGCGTCAAGCCCAAACGCATATGAAAGCGGCGTATACTACGTTTGTGCAGCTTTGCCTTAGGATACGGTGAATACCGCATATTTCCTGTTTACGCTTGATAAATTCTACTATGAAATAGCCCCGTTGGTCTCTTGGTTGCAAGCTAGACTGCTTAGCGTGAGATCCTGGGTTTAAATACCAGGCCGGGCTAAATGTTACAGTTAAGAATTTTTCAATAACAAACAGTCGTTTGGAAGTTGGCAGGGTAATGCCCCCCCGTGCCTCGGAAAGCGGCCCTGTGCTCGATCTCTCTCCGGTAATGTCAGATTGACGTCCTATCGGACTAAGAAAGTGAGGGAAGAGTGAGTGCAACTGTGTCTGCGCCACGCTTGTGCACCTTAATATTCCGACGTAGATGGTTAGTCTCCTTTGACATGGCCTGCCGTGGCAGAAATTCGGTCTGGAGGACTATTATTACTATGACATACCACTAAAACTCAGATCAAACATACAGCTTTTGTCTGCAAACATTAAAAAAAAAAAAACTTGACAGGCCCGCATCGGCTACAATTGCGACACATCCCAGTCTATCCGTAAGCTGTGTGTGAACGCACACAACTTGAAGCTAGCGTGGACAGTTAGCTCTCGTGTATCTAAGGACGACTGGCTGGAGTGGCTGAGGAGGTTCAGCATTGGCTTGCTGACCGAGTCTCATAGTCCTGCTCTTAGGTTAGTATCTACCCTCACTCTTAATCGATTTTTAAGGCAGGCTTCCTTTGTCGTAATTACTAATACTTCTCCTGTTAAAAGTTTCTCGGATGTTTAAATACACACCCACACGTATCATTGTATTGTATACATACTTTATATTATACTATTTGTCTTCAACTTGTGGAATTAGCCTTCAGCCATTTTATGTCAAATTCAAATTAAAAAACAACCCCGGCTCAATCATGTGTTGTTTGCAATATTTTTAAATGCGATTTGTTGCTCGGTGTGAGTGTGTGGGTATGAAAAAAAAGTTAAAAACCCTGAAACGTTTTAAAGTTAAAACTTACAAGTAGATTATTTCAATTTAATTTCTATACCCCATTTAATTTACAGGGCATGCCTAGCCTTGGCACACAATTACTCCCAACTCCTGCGCGACCTATTCAACGCCGCTTTCGTCTCATGTTGGACGGAACTCGACAACACATCTCGTACTGAGCTATCGAATGCTCTAGAACAAGCACTAACCGCCCCCGATGCGCCAGAACTGGCACATACCGTGCTGAACTTGGCTGAGTTCATGGAACATTGTGAAGGGGGCGCTCTGCCGATATCTACGCATCTGCTCGGTGAAAGGGCTATGCATTGCAGAGCTTATGCAAAGGCTTTGCATTATAAGGTAAGGAGAAAATAATGTTGTAGAAATGCTTCGAACAAAAATTTTCGCAGCAAAAAATTCCGATTCTGCATGAAATACAAGTTTTTTTTATATTACTAGAAAATTTACTCCTCAGTCAGATCCACCATATCATTTGCTTTCCTAAACACTATTTATTTTATCGCAGGAAGAAGAATTCCGTAACGGCGCAACATCTCAAGTTGTAGAGGCTCTGATTCACATCAACAACAAGCTGCAACAGAAAGAGGCCGCCGAAGGCCTCCTAGAAAGAGTCATGGCACAGCGCGAAGCCGGCGACGCTAACCTCAAGGTACAAATAAGATGGTACGAGAAACTACACAACTGGGAAAAGGCCCTTGATTTGTATGGAGAGAAGTTAAATGATGATGTAACCGATATTGACTCTTATCTCGGCGAGTTACGGTGCTTCGAAGCTTTAGGAGAGTGGGTGGAATTGTACAACACAGTCTCCAAGAAATGGGTCAAAATGAATGATGAAGAAAAGTTCAAGGCAGCAAGACTTGCGGCCGCTTCAGCTTGGGGCCTCAGCGAATGGGACTCCATGGCCAAATACGTCAATTTCCTCCCAGAGAATACACAAGATGGTGCGTTCTATAGGGCAGTTCTTAATATCCACAATGGAGAATTTGAGAAATCTAAACTATTCATTGATCAAGCGCGTACCTTATTAGACTCTGAGTTGACTGCTGTAGCTGGCGAAAGTTATCAGAGAGCGTACGGTGCTTTAGTAAACGCTCAGCTGTTAGCAGAATTAGAAGAAGTAATCACGTACAAGTCGGTTATGGAGAGGAGAGAATCTATTAGACAGGGATGGTGGACAAGGCTGCAAGGTGGTCAAAGATTAGTAGAAGACTGGCGCAGGATTCTTCAAGTTCGCAGTCTAGTTCTAACACCACAAGAAGACATGGCCACATGGCTAAAATTCGCCTCACTATGCCGAAAGAGCGGTGCCCCACGCCAAGCCCACAAAACATTGGTGATGTTGTTGGGAACAGATCCTAGTAAGAATAGAGACATGCCGCTACCAACACATGAGCCAAGACTGACATTAGCATATGCCAAACATTTGTGGGTTGCTGGCGACAAACAGTTGGCGTACGACCAACTCCAAAGATACGTGGACTCGACTGAAACGGGCGACGCGGAACACTGCAGACTGCTAGCCCGGTGCCATTTGAAACTAGGATCATGGTGTGAATCCCTACTCGGTATAAACGAGCTCTCTATTCCCGAAATTCTTCGGAACTACGCAGCAGCCACAGAACTTTCCTCTGATTGGTACAAAGCTTGGCATGCTTGGGCTTACATGAACTTTGAGACCGTTTTGTTCTATAAACATCAGGACACCAATATTCCGGCTGAAAGAAGACCTTCTCCGGAGTGTATTCAACAGCATACGGTACCAGCTGTTGAAGGATTCTTTAAATCCATTAAGCTGTCCCACGGCAGTTCACTTCAAGACACTCTTAGGTTGTTAACTCTGTGGTTCGACTTTGGTCATTACCCAGCCGTTCATGAGGCACTTGTTGAAGGCATAAGAACTATCGAAATTAACGTCTGGCTACAAGTTATACCTCAACTTATAGCTAGGATTGACACGCCAAGAGCGCTAGTCGGAAAATTAATACATTCTCTATTAATCGATATTGGAAAATCTCACCCTCAAGCTCTAGTCTATCCTTTAACAGTAGCATCGAAGTCATCGTTCATTGCCCGGAAGAACGCTGCTAATCAGGTTTTGAAGTCAATGTGTACTCATTCGAGTAATTTAGTCAACCAGGCTGCTATGATATCCGAGGAGCTCATTCGTGTGGCTATTCTATGGCATGAGCAATGGCATGAAGCTTTAGAGGAAGCTTCAAGGTTGTACTTCAGTGAGAATGATGTGAATGCCATGTTTAAGACGTTGGAGCCGTTGCATGCGATGTTGGAACGAGGCCCGCAGACTTTGAAGGAGGTGTCGTTCAGTCAGGCGTACGGACGAGATCTGAATGAAGCCCAGGAGTGGTGTAATAGATATAAGGTACGTTTAATTATTTATTATTATGTCCTTACTTTTTTTGAAAAGTTATTGATTTACAAACATTTACTGTCAACTGTGGCATCTTTACTTTCGATGAGCAACTTTACCCATGACTACGATACTTACTTAAAAATGTCTCGATCACTAAAATTTGTTGCTAAATACTCAGTCGATTTTTCGAATTTTGTATTGCTTTGGTATTAGATGGTGGGAACAGATTTTTAGCAATCCAAGATGTTGATTACTCTTGGGTAAAGTTGCGCATGGAAAGTAAAGATGCCACAGTTGACTCTAGTATTTTACTTGTTTTTAGGGTTCCGCACCTCAAAAGGAAAAGCGGAACCCTTATAGGGTCACTTTGTTGTCCATCCGTCCGTCCGTCCGTCCGTCCGTCCGTCCGTCTGTCAAGACCATTTTTCTCAGGAACGCGTGGATGTATCAAGCTGAAATTTATATCAAATACTCAAGTCTACGGTCCCTTGGAGCTGTGAAAAAATCAAACTTCTAAGCTAACGCAATCAAAAGATATAGCCGTTTATGCCGCAAATTTCCGCAAATTTTCGAAACTCGCAAGGGAATCAAAACCTAAAGGGTACTTCCAGTCGATCTAGAATTTTGAAATTTGGTACGAAGCAACGTCATATAGCACAGATAAAGGAAAAATTGCGAAAACCGTAAATTTTTAGTTACATCATATAATAAAAATATTTTTAAAATTTTTAAACTTTATACCTACAGGTTTGTACGGAACCCTCGGTGCGCGAGTCCGACTCGCACTTGGCCGGTTTTTTTTTTTTTGAGTGGCAGTTAAAGCATTTCGTTTTGAACTATAAGTCTGTGTGACTTATGCCATTACAATAATAAAATACGTTCTTCAATCCTACATCATCTACTGAATAAAGTTTCAATATTTTTGTTTTCTCAGGAATCCGGCCAAGTACGAGACCTAAACCAGGCATGGGACCTGTACTACCACGTATTCCGTCGCATCAGCCGGCAGCTGCCACAACTGACGTCACTAGAGCTGCAGTACGTGAGCCCGCGCCTGCTCAACTGCCGCGACCTCGAGCTCGCCGTGCCCGGCTCCTACGTGCCCTTGCAGGACCTCATCCGCATCGCGCACATACAGAGCAGTCTGCAGGTGAGCTGCTCGTTGTACTAGCATGTGTGACGTCACTAGAGCTGCAGTACGTGAGCCCGCGCCTGCTCAACTGCCGCGACCTCGAGCTCGCCGTGCCCGGCTGAAAATTTCGTCAACGAATAAAATGTTAGCCTGTATATCCTGCAAAAATTAACCTAAATGCGGCTTAATATTACTCTAACTATAGTCTTTTCGCCATAAGATGAGTTCCCTGACAGTTCTTGTCTGACAATTGTAGTGACGTGACCTAACGAAATATAATCGTTTTTTTTATAATATCGATTCAGTTGGCAAAGAAAATGGAATCGGATTATCGATTTTAGATTTTCAAAATATTTTTTTAATAAACTGGTTATCCTACTTCCTACTAATATCATAAATGTGAAAGTTAGTATGTGTGTGTGTGTGTGTGGATGTTTCTTACTCTTTCACGCATAAAGTACTGTACGGATTTTGATGAAACTTTACAGTAATATAGCTTATACATCAGAATAAGACATAGGTTACATAACATCACGGGAGCAGAGCAAAAACCTGACATAACGCACTCGTACTGACGCGACGCGATTGCGATTACAAAATGGCCGCTCCGATTCATCTATTTTTTTGTCGATTAGTGTATTGAGTAGTGGCAATCTCTATTGGCCGACGTTCCGTTCAACGCATTAGACATTTTTAAGATTTATACTTTTTTATTTTATTTACTTAATTTATTAACAGTTAATTATAACTACAATAATTTACTTAGTAATTTACGAAAGGCAATATTTTTTTTATCATTTCTTTTTAAATTTTTTTGCCCGTTTATTTTTTATTCGTCTAAAGTAGTATGCGTGCCACGGAAAAAAATGAACTGTCAGGGAACTCATCTTATGGCGAAAAGACTATAATCACTACCTAACCCCGTTTTTTCCCCACAGGTAATAACCTCAAAACAGCGTCCTCGCCGCCTCTGCATTCGCGGCTCCAACGGCAAAGACTACATCTTCTTACTCAAGGGTCACGAGGACTTGCGTCAAGACGAGCGCGTCATGCAACTGTTCGGTCTAGTCAACACGCTGCTGCAGGCTGATCCCGACACCTTCCGAAGAGATCTGGCCATTCAGAGATATGCTGTCATTCCGCTGTCGACGAACTCCGGCCTCATTGGATGGGTGCCACACTGTGATACTTTACATTCCCTTATAAGGTTCGTTTTGGAATAACGCTGTTTCGAATATCTTTTTAGACTTTAGAGCTTAAAAATTGCTGTGAAAAAAGGTAATAAGAATCGTATGCATGTTGCAAAAAGCAAATTATTGCAACGTAATTATTCGATCAATGTAGCTCATAAGGCATGTCCGACGAAACAAATTTAAGGATGTATAAAGAGGCTCTACTTTGAAGTAAACACAGGTGTCAAATCTTAATAAAAATCAATCTTGCTTCAGTGGTCATAAAGTCCAATATTAATATATTAAGACCCCTAGTCCGCGGTAGTATCAAAGTTTACATTGCACGCAGTTATGCTTATGAATTTCCGACTTTATTTCAATAAACTTAAGGTAAATCTTTATTGGCAATGACACCCACTATGCGCTATGCTTCGCTTTGCCCAATTTTGTTCAATATAACTGACTTACTGAATAAAAATGGTGTTTGTTTTAAGGGATTATAGAGAGAAGAGGAAGTGCTTGTTGAACATCGAACACAGAATCATGCAAAGGATGGCTTCCGACCTCGATAAACTGATGTTGATGCAAAAGGTTGGTTTTATCTATTTATAATTCTTGACCTCTTAAATATGTAAAATATAAATAATTATTTACGTCTATACATTCAATTGTGGTACAGTCGGTGAAGTGTATTGTTTAGCACAGAAATGGGCCGGATTCGACCAGACGTTTTTCCGACCGAATCAAAAGAATACTACAAATGGATTGCTTACCAAAGATCATAAATATAATGACTCATTGGAAGTCATTGATCCAATATGGGTATGTGACATAGCCTATCTGGTTGACAAAAACATTTAAACTACTTGAAGTTGAAACTTAAAAAATTAGGTCAATTTGTAAATGAATTGTACTACAGTCATCTAAAACCGTTCCAAAACAAAATTCGCGTTAGGTTTTCATTTTCAAACTCTATTCCGTCAGGAAGATATTGCGTATGCTACTATGCTGAAGAACCGCAATTACTGTCGCAGCATTTTTCTTGAAGACTGGCTGATTTCAAGCACATGGACAGCAGCCTAAGCCTGGTTACTTTTCCAATAAAAACTAACTTAGAGAAGAGTCCGGTTCACCTGCAAATGTAGCTGATTGAACCTTATGTAGACACACGTCTGAAGCTCTAATTTGATGACGTGAATAAAAGTATCCAAAGTTGCTAGCGTCCGCAAAATTTATTAGTATATTCAGGAGCACTTATAAATGTGAACAATGCCTTCCCAAAATTAAAACGAAATATTCAGAGCAGCGAAGCAAGCTAAAAGAAGAAAATGTTAAAAAAATCTTTGCCTGTCTCTGAGTGGCATTGACCCAGACATAAATAAACTCATTTCTCAAATTCAGACTCAGGCTACTCAATCATTTTGGGTTTTATAATGTCCATAAAACAAAAAATTTATACGTTTATACTACCTTAAAACTACTTAAGACCCGCAAATTCATATACATGTACGTCCCACAATTTAGCCTGCGACTTATCCCAAAGGTGGCCCATACTTTGGGTATGTAACGTTAGAACTAGTATGCCGTAAAGCCGTGTTATAGCCATTGCATACGACAAAATTTGAATATACATTTAAAATGATCTACAATTTGCTTAACAATCCGTTTCTCTGACGGCCCAAGGCACTTTCTGCCAGGCAACGTTTAACATCAGTATTAGATTTTTATTAAACAATTTATATTTTTCATAATAATATAAATTGTCAAAAGGTGTCAAAACTAAATGTTTCATGCCATAATTTTCCTAGGTTGAAGTCTTCGAACACGCCCTAGAACATACAGCAGGCGATGACCTAGCTAAGTTACTCTGGCTGAAGAGTCCATCTTCCGAAGTATGGTTCGAGCGTCGCACCAACTACACTCGTTCTCTGGCCGTCATGAGCATGGTGGGCTACATCCTAGGGCTCGGAGACAGGCACCCCTCCAACATCATGCTGGACCGAGTCACCGGGAAATTCCTTCATATAGACTTCGGCGACTGCTTTGAAGTAGCAGTCACAAGGGACAAATTCCCAGAGAAAATTCCGTTCAGATTAACCAGGATGCTCATCAATGCTATGGAGGTAAGATTAAAATTTACCTATTGTTATTATTGTTATTTTGTGTAATCTAAATCCAATAAAATGTAATTACCGACAAATAAAAAGATTAAATCGACAAGACTTATCGATTATGTATAATCGATATTAATCTGAATCGATAAAACATAATCAACTTCTTTCCCAGATAACCTTTGTCAAGGGTTTTTGAATTAAAATATATACATTATTCTGTTGGTATATGCACATCAATATAAAGCGAACGATCTTTCCTTTTTAAGACATTCTAGGGATGTCTTGTCCTTCTTGAATTATTTGCTTGTCGTACGACAAATAAGGTTTTCCAGTCCCTATAACATGAGAATTCTACGCTCAAAACGCATTTCATTTCTCTGTCTTTATATGCCAAAATGACCAACGACTGCCTGAGACTAGGTACAAATCTAGAAGGAAAAACGCGTTTGAATTTGGTGCAAATAATTTTATATGGCTTTTACAGTATATTTTACTTGCTACGATGGCCGCGTTCTTCTACCCAGATTTGTCCCGATGGTGTGGTGGCTTGGTACATGTTCCTCCCTAACTCTTCTCTCCAATTCTCAAGGTGACCGGCATCGAAGGCACATACCGTCGCACATGCGAGTCAGTGATGGAGGTGCTCCATCGTCACAAGGATAGCGTCATGGCTGTGCTAGAAGCGTTCGTATACGACCCGCTACTCAACTGGAGACTCATAGACGCCGGACGTCGTTCACGAGCCGACGCAGAAATCTGTTCTACATCAGACCCAGCTTCTTCCCCACAGCCAAGTAGAAACAGGATACATATAGGACTTAACGACGCTCTTGACCAACCAGCGGAGTCGAATTTAAACAAAAGAGCGCTGTCTATCGTGAATCGAGTGCGGGACAAGTTGACTGGTCGAGATTTCCCGCATATCGATGAGATAGTCTCGGTACAGAAGCAAGTGGATCTGCTCATACAGCAAGCTACGAGTAATGAGAATTTATGCCAGTGTTATGTCGGGTGGTGTCCGTTCTGGTAATACCAAAGGATAATGTATGTAAGCTTCATTTTTGTACTGTTTATTTTTGTAAGGGCCTGTTTTGTATCCGGAAAGATGAAATCAAAAATAGAAGATTAGTTAGAAATTAGTTTAGGTAAGCGGAAGGTATCAGGAGATGAGGAAACAGCCCATAGGTCCAGTGATACATTTGTCATTGATTCACCAATCCTCATTATTCTATCTGTGTGTTTCGGAAACGTGACTTCACATAAATCATGTGTAAGGTAGTTGTATGTAGTCCCTAGGATTTAGATAACGGTTTTGAGGGTATCAAGAGTTTGAAAACATAAAGTAATAAATAAATGAAATGCTAAGTGAACACGATTGGAGTAAATCCTTCACTGTGTCGTATGCGCTGCCAAAGAGAATATAACCACTAGAGAGCGTACACGCCGATTTGTTCTAAGCACACAACTCACCACTGCGGGCCGGGGTACGAGGAAGAATGCGCGACTGCAATTGGTCAGTTCAAGGTCAAGTTTCGTGGGTATGCCCATCGTAGGGCTGCTTTACTTCATTAAAGAAAATAGTCGATATCGATAAAATGGATTTTAAAATTGTGATAAATACTCAATTAAAATCAAAGGAATCATATTTAATCAAAATCAATCACTAATAAAATGAAAGTTAGAGAATCCAACAAAATTTATGCCACTATCATATTCGGTATAGAAGCGGTGTCGAATATCATCCCCAAGGCAGAAGTTACTATGGCCACGTGAGTTTTGGCGCCAGTTTACAAACGGATTGTCAAGACAAAGCTAAACAAGCCACAGTATTCGAATTGAATAAAACTTACATTAATTTTTGTTTTTATTTTCGATATAGAGTTTCAGCTATTAAAGGTAACATCACTCATTTTTACGATAAAAATACAAAGGGAAAGTAAGGGATAGACGCATTAGAATTGTCCAATGAAAGAACGAGACTTTTCCAAAAGACATCAACGCGGGACTCAACAGTGTGCTGGTGTACCCAATCACCATTTTAAATAGACCTCTACGGTGTATCATAATCTGATTAAATCAAAATAATTTTGCGTACTGTTTACGTATCGATGAAAAGTTATGCGACCCTTTTTGTAACTAGAAGTTTTGGAATGTTTCCCACACCACTTCACCGCGCATAAAGGCATTTTGATGCGTTATAATTGCAGATGAAGTTATATTATTTGCATTAATTTAGCGTGCGCAGAGGTCTAACAATTGGTCACAACTAAAATGGTTACTAGAACCGTAGCCTATGCATAGGCGACAAAATACTAATAGTTTTCGAGCGTCGGGGCACTGTATGTGCAGTCAAGTGGTTATATAGTCTTTGTGCGCTGCAGAGAATGCTCTGTAGGTATCCCAGAGTACTGCAACATAATTATCCAATTGAGCGTTTATTTACTACTTTGTGATCAAAATGGATCGCAGTAAACAGTCGGATAATCATTATTTTACACGCCATATAAACGTGTCACATAATTATCTCATAACTACTGTAATGCATTTATATACCTGCACTCTGCATTTAGTCATAACACATTTGTTAAAATTGAACAAATATCTTAGGTAAAAAACAATACTTCAGGTAGACCGTATCGAATAATATTGTAGAGATTTGTGAGAACGCCTTAAGAGGGTAATTGGAATTAGAAAAGTCCAAAAGGCTGGTTAGCAACAAACTACGTTACCATAACAGTAGCTATAATTCAATATGTTCCGACATAATGTAGTGATGTTTCTTAGCGCAATTCGTGAAGCGGTTTCTCATCATTATTTTCGTAGCGGAGGTGTGCTAAAGCCCTAAAGGTCCTTGAGACAATCAATTCCAATTGTCAATGTTTACGTGATTAATACACATTGATGCGCAAATTGATAGTCAGCCAAATGCAATTGAAGCGATTGACTAAATTGCAATTTATCGTTTCGAGGACCCTTTAGTGAAGTTTAAGTGTACTGGGAATTTACGTCTAAAGTGGTCGACTATACCTGCATGCGTAATAGTTGTGATATTTTATCATGCTATGCGCAAAGTGACCTCTCATCAGCCTATAGCAGTCCACTGCTGGACATAGGCCTCTCCAATTGCACGCCATTCAGCCCGATCCTCGGCAACTCTCATCCAGCTGCTACCAGCCACCCTGCGGAGATCGTTGCTCCACCTAGCCTGAGAGCGTCCTACCTTACATTTGCCGATTCGCGGTCTCCACTCAAGAACACGTCTACCCCAACGGTCATCGGTTCTACGGCTAATGTGGCCGGCCCATTGCCACTTCAGCTTGCTAATTCTGTGATCACCCGGATCACCTCATTCCTCAAAGTGACCTATTTCAAAGAATACACTGCGTGTTACAACTTGGTATGCTTTGCAATACGCTGCCCAAGTTGCATAATCGGTGTACACACGGACGTACCAATATCACAGCGGGATTTCTTCGCGCACTCGATCTTCAATGCACTGCTAAGCGCCGAAAGTTGAAAATCGAACCATGTTTTTTCGACACTCAGAAGCACTCATAGTCAGATGGATTCTCAATTCTCGATTCCACACCTAGAGTTGAAAATCCAGTGCACGATAAAACCCCGACACATATTTTTACGTGCTTGTGGACGTCGACTAAAGGGCTGTCGTCTGTCAGGATCGCGAGACTGCCAGGGTCGCGAGATTTGTTCGAAAGAGATACCGTGACCTTGGCACATGGGCAACTGAAGGAACACGGGTGGGTTTTAGTCAGTAAAAGTCTGACACGCCCTTCCGCTCCACCCAAGAGGGGGAGACGCCATTTGACGATTTCCCACCCACAAAAAAAGAAAAGGGCTGTCGTTAGATTTACTGTTATAGCGGCTAACTGTTTCATACTAATAATGAATTATAATTAATACGCGTTGCTCGTATAACCCAGTGAATATCATTAGCCACATATTGATCATACCTATAGTAATTAAGAAGACTCGAAGCAACTAAAAAGCGCGATTGCTTCTCCCAGTAAACTTATAATATCTCGCCGCAAATATAGACCTAATTTCAAGTAAATAGGGTTGTTTTATATAACGTCGACATTTAGTTAAGGTTGTGTAATATAAAAATTGGAACAAAATGGGATGTAACGTTTTTGTATAGAAAATATTTAATTGTGCCTATATTGTGATAACATTAACATCATTTCCAAATAATGGAAGAGATATCATACACTTGTAAATAAGCTATGTTAATTGTCTTAAATTAGAATGTTTTTCACGGAATAAACGAATTGTTGTTATTTGATTGTTTTCTTTTTTTAAATGGCCGACGGCAAAAATAACGAACTTCCATACGAACTTTGATCCCTATGAAACCAGTTTAGAGGTTGAATTTCATTAATTCAATTCAAATACACTTTCTCAGTCCTCGCTTCCGATAAATGAGCAATGTTAGGCAAAATTTGATGCTTCACGATCCAATGGTTTATTTAGTCTCTAGGCCGTATGTCATTGAATTTTATTATTTACTAGCATCTGCCCGCAACTTCGTCCGCGTCAAATTTTTGCTCCCCTGACCACAGATTTCTAAATAGTTTGCCCTGACCCTTCCCGTCGCATCGAATTGCCTGCCAGTTTTCGTCTATTTTTCGTTGCTGCTCCGCTACTTTTTATTGTAGCGTGATGTTATTTAGCCTTCCTCAATAGATAGGCTACCCAACACAAAAATATTTAGTAGTTCCTGAGATTAGCGCGTTCAACCAAACTTCAGCTTTATAATATAATAAGTAATATAGATATAGATTTATGGATACTTTATTGAATATCAGAAAAAACATGTTAGAAATACAGTCTCAGGAAGTGGTACAAAAGCACAGTTTTATAGCAACGGCACTCTGGTATAAGATAAATAATAAAACACTCTAACGCTCAATTATAATGAATTACAAATAGGTAGTTAATTTAGTAGGTACTCCAGCCAGTGATGACGCCAGCACATATCGAGGTGCCAGTGTATTCGTGATGCGTGCTAATTAAATTGTATAATTTATATTTTTTATGACATTGATTTACTTTCTGTGACTACTTTAACTTAAACATTTCCTTATTAATTGTTAAAATTTTAGGAATATCATAAACCTACTTAATTTTACAATGTTTTTACTTAAATATGTGAGCACGGTGTATTTATCATATACAGGATAAGTTTTTATCCAGTGCGTAAATTGTAACCATGAATTCAGCATATCATTCTAGACCCCCCAGCGTAGAAAATTTTCGTCGGTTAAACAAAAAAAAATCAGCTGTTCCATACATTTTGACCCCGTAGGTATTGCATTTTTCTATGAAACAGCAGATTTTTTTTTTGTATAATCGACGAAAATTTTCTATGCTGGGGGGTCTAGAATGATATGTTGAATTCATGGTCACAGTTTGCACACTGGATAAAAAATGATTCTGTATTTAACTTATCTCTCATTGCTTCACTTTTAATTCTTTTCATCTCATCTGATGTGGTAATCTTATTCTAGATGGATCATCTTATCTTCACATATAATTATAGTCTACAAAATATTTTATAAGAGAAACGCGTTCTTGGCCATTCTTCTCCATATAAAACTACCTTTTGGAAGGGGCGATTAGAATCAATTCCATATATTTGTTTGAATATAAATGTATTCGTTCTAAAGTGCCTTTTATGTGCCTATTTAAAATAAATACGTTGAATAGGCTGTTGTTTTCAAAATAAGTGGATAGAATTAGTTACATGAAGAGTCTGATAGTTTCCTGCTGTGATAAAACGTGATTTAGTATCTAAGTACGCAGTAAAGCAAAATTACACGCGGGCATTGTTATAATGATTATTTATAGAACAATAAAGAACACTATCGGTTGCAAAGGTAATATAATATTTGATCGATTTTTTAAATTGCTCTTCAGGATTTCCATCCAGGGTCGTCCTAACTATGCATGATGCATAGAGCAATCAGATTGGAGCGGTTGGAAATGTGGGTTACAAACTCTAAATTGTATCAATCATGAGTATAATACTCGGGGGGAAACATTTCTTTATCAACCAAGTTTAAAAAAAGCAGGTTCTGTATTCGACCCGTATGTATGTTAATCCGCGATTTTCTCAAAAATTGCTGATCCTGTTTGGATGAATTGAATTCTCGAGTGGATTGCAGCCAATGCTCCTTAACCAAAATGGTGTGATGTTGCAGCGGTGAGTACAACCGCTAAGAGATATTGGCCACAATGGATGAGCATTATAATCCATGAACGTGTCGTCCAGGAAAATGCTCGAGTGTATAGCTGCCACCTGTTAATGGTCGTTCCGAAAGCCACCACAGGTTCTACCACAACGGTTGTTCAGAAGTAAAAATGACTATTGAAAATCCGAGAACGGTTCTACTGGATCCATTATCGAGAGGATGTTGAGGATTGGTGTCGCCTATGCACCAGTTGTGCGCCGATAAAAGGACTTCACTCACGCAGCAGGGTGCACTAAAAATGTACAACGTAGGAGTCCTCTGGGAACAGATAGCACTAGATGTCACTGGCCTTCCTTCCACTTGACACCACCAAAACGGCACCACCGGTGGTGTCGTATGGAATCTCTAGTCCATATGACACCACCCTAGTGATGTCCAGAAACGCGTGTTTTTGACAAACAGCTCCCAATTCATTATTTTAAGTTATCTATACTTAAACGATAATTAATAAAACAAAGTTTATAAAAATAAAAATAAATATTTAAGTGAAGTAAGTAGCTATGTTGGTATTAAAGAACGGACCGGAAAACTAGTCTTCCAGCATGTCCACAATCGTTGTTACGTGCTTGTAATAGGCCTTAATGAACTTTTCTTTTAGTGTTTCTTTTCCGGGAAAAAAACTTTCAGCCAACAATTTTGCTGTATTTAATACAATCTGAGCATCACTCAAATGGTCCGTTTGGGTACAAGTATCCTTCATATTTTGTTCCGTTTGCGTTTTCACGGACATATAAATGTCTGGTGTGGCGTCGTCATGTCTACACTCTACAAAATACTCTTGAGTATCCTGCATTTCAAACACATCATCGGGCGAGAGTTGGTATTTAGGTTGTGAACTCAAAATTGATTGACTCTCCATACTTTCTAAATTATGTTTTTAAGTATTTATATATTTCTAAATACGATTGTAATAACACAGTGAACAAAACAGAAAACTGGAAACTTAATTGGAGTTTTCATATCAACAACTTTGTATCTAATGGTCACTGGGCCATTCCCTGAAAGTGAAAGTATTTCATGGTTGTCATGGATTACTTCACTTAAGTGGCCGGAAGTCCTCGCCATTCCTAATCAAGAACCTTCAACAGTTGCTGATAAATTAGTACACGAAGTGTTCTGTCGGTCAAGGAAGTAACTTTGAGTACATCATTTTAAGTTTTTCTGAAATCATATCTGGTGATTGGTATCTACTAACGAAACCAAAACCACTACATACCACCCATAATCTAATGGAATGGTGGAAAAATTTAAGCAGACGCTGGAAAGATGTCCGGCTGGGATTAAACGGGAAAAAAATAGCAATGACCCGAATAGTCCTAACATTCATCATTTCAGCCGTAAGACGTCCACTGCTAGACATAGGCCTACTCCAAGCACCGTTACTTCGACCGGTTCTGTGCTTCTCGCATCCAGCTGATTCCTGCGGCCTTCACCGAGTGTTCGGTCCAGTTTGGAGGCCTTCCAAAGCTACGTCTTCCAGTACGCGGTCGCCACTCCAGTACATCCTACTAATATTATAAATGTGAAAATTTGTGTGTATGGATGTTTGCTACTTTTTCACGCAAAAACTACTGAACGGATTTGGATGAAATCGGCACACATACGTGGGACACTCAGAAAGTTTTGCGAAAATAAAAAGAAGTGTTCCATAGGTAAATATTTTTTTATTAAATCTTTTCAAAATACTCTCCACTAGCCTCTATGCAAAGTTTCATGCCTCTGAACCAGTTTTCGAAACACTTTTTCCAGTTCGCCGCAGACACATCGTTAACAGGCTGCTCGAACGCTGACAGCGCATCTTCCGGCGACGAAAATTGTATCCCTTTGAACTGATTTTTAATTTTTGGGAATAAAAAGAAGTCACACGGTGCTAGGTCAGGGCTGTAAGGAGGGTGACCCAGAAGTTTGACCGGCGTGCTGTCCAAGAAGTCCCTCGTTTTGAGCGCGGTGTGCGTGGGCGCGGTGTGCGTGGTCGCGTTGTCGTGGTGGAGCAGTAGCCCGCGGAGCCCTGTGTTTGGTCGCTTGTTGCTCACGACAGAGAAAACTTCTGCCAAGCATATGGAAGTATACCATTCGGCGTTGATGCTTCTTTGGTTCCGTAAAGGGATTGACACCAAGTAGCCAGTCAAATTGCAAAAGCTCGTGATCAAAATCTTCCCCCCACTTCTAGATCGCTTCGTTGATTCGTTTTGAAACACCCAAACCGTCTGTTGAATCGAATCAAATCGATTATGTAGCACTTCCCTAATGTAAGTGTTTGTGAGCAACCCTATGGTTACCATGGTGTGTTGATTACTAATTCAATAACTATGTAAAAAGCAAATGTCGGTTTGGTATTCTAATATAAAATATTAAGCTGAAGCGTATTCGTTATCTTCCCTGCTTGCCGCTCCCAACTCCAAAAAATGGTAGCAGAGCGTGGTTACAAGGAAAAATGAGCGCCACTGCCTCATACCGTATTGAAGCTCTCTCCAAAGAAAATTATGATACGTGGAGCGTGCAGGCTGAAGCAGTTCTAATTAAAAATGGACTGTGGTGATACGCCAGTGGATCAATCACCGAGCCAAAAGAGGAAACAGCAAAAAGTAAGTTCCTTGAAAATGAATTGCTTGCTCGATCAGAGTTATTACTGATCATCTCACCGTCAGAACTTAAACAAGTGCGGGGATGCAAGACATCCAACGAGCTATGGCTTAAATTAAAAGGAATTTACCAAAGCAAAGGCCCTGCTCGGAAAGCAAATTTGCTAAAACGGCTGATATTAAAAAAGGCTGATAAAGATGACGTCCGTGAACATTTAAATAATTTTATTGACATCGTAGACAAGCTAGCGGATATGTGCGTTAGCTTGCATCCCGATCTACTAAGCATAATGATGCTTTACAGCCTTCCAGCTGTTTACGAGAATTTTCGTATAGCAGTGGAAACTCGTGACACCTTACCGTCTCTCGAAGAACTGAAAATAAAAATCGTTGAAGAGAGTGAGGCACGAAAAAATATTGACTGTAGTAAAGAAAATGAAGAAGCCTTTTTCACAAAGAGAGGAAAATATTGCCAAAAGTGTAAAAAGAAAGGCCATACCACTCAGGCGTGCTAGAGTCAAAAGAATAATGCTCCCAAGAAAAAATATGAGAAAATACCTGAGAAAAATTTCAATGTTTGCCTAAACACAGGAAAAGAGGTTACTAATAAAAACACGTGGTGTCTTGATCACGTCTTGATAGCGGTTGTACATCGCACTTTTGTGGTAAAAGCCTCTTATTTAACAGCATGGAGTCAGCGTCAGGAAATTTGAAGCTGGCCTCAAATAAATATTATGCAACGATTGAAGGAAAACGAAAAGTGACAGTGTTGAAAGAAAAAGAAAAATTTAATTTAAATGACACATTGTTTATTCCTGAGTTGACAACCAACCTATTGTCAGTTAGTAAAATAACTGAAAGAGGATTGCGGATGGTACTTTGGACCATATATTCTTCTCCTGCTCCTTGAATACCAAATCTTTCGATCTCTATGAAGAACTTTCCAAGTGTAACATTCCTCTCCCAACTAACTTTCATTCCCTTTTATTTCACTTCTCCCCCAAAATTATTCAAATTTTAACTACTTTTTTAAACGACAATAATCTAAAATTTTAAATACGACTAACCTCACGACTAACAGCATCTGTAAACCTTCCACAAAGTACAAAGTCAACAGCTCGCCGCTGCGCTACCGTCTAAACGTGACTCTGGCAGAATAGTCGACATCGGCTCAATTGCCAAAAGCAAAAAAAAAAAAAAACTGAAAGAGGAAATAAAGTTATTTTTGAAAAAGAAAAGGAATATATAATGGTAAATAATGGAACAATAATACTGACAGCAAAGAAGAGTAACGATTTATACTACCTCAAATTCGATGAATCAAATTAATGAGACCGCAAAATATACACGCACAACTGGAAATGATAGCTAAATCATGCAGTGGCATCGAAAACTAGGCCATATCAATGAAAGAGATTTGGTAAGTATGGCAAAAGAAGAATTGATGTATGGACTTGATGTAGGTGAAGGAAAACTTGATAATTGTGAAACCTGTATAAAAGGAAAACTGTCAAGATTGCCATTCCCGCGTCATGAGGAAATATACACTACTGAACCATTGCAAATAATCCATAGTGATGTATGTGGTCCATTGGAATATGAGTCTATAGCTGGATCAAAGTATTACGTAACGTTCATTGATGATTATACCAGGTACTGTTGCATATATTTTATCGCACAGAAAAGCGAAATATTTGAAAAATTTAAGGAATTTAAAAGTAAGGTGAAAAATTTTACTGACTTAAAGATAAAGAATTTGCAATCAGATAACGGAAGGGAATACGTAAATAAAATATTTGACGATTATCTGAAACTGCATGGAATCCAAAGAAGGTTAAGTACACCTTATACTCCGCAACAAAACGGAATCAGCGAGCGCAAAAACAGGTCCCTGATGGATAAAGCCAGATGCTTAATGATAGAAGCAAATACACCAAAGCAATTGTGGGCAGAAGCAGTATATACTGCCAACTATTTAATAAATAGAAGTCCATCGAAAGCACTGAAAGGAGAAACACCATTCAAGAAATGGGTCGGACGAACTCCATCAGGAAATCACCTTCATATTTTCGGAAGCAAAGCTTTTGTACTTCAGAAAAGAAGAAAGGGCTATCGGCAAAAGCTACACCCGGTGTATTTATGGGTTATGCTAAAAACGCAAAAGGATTCCGAATTTACGTTCCTGAAAAGAATTCTGTAAGAATCAGCAGGGATGTTAAAATCATAAACAAAATGTTTTATGAAGCAGAAGAAAACTACGACAATTTTGTTGAAGAATTGGGTTTTTTTGTTTTGGTTGAACAAATACCTGAGAAAGAAAAACAAACTAAACAAATAAAACGAAAGAAAAATCTAAGCACTGAAGTAAACATAGATATCTAAAGAAAACACAATTACAGAGTCTACACCAAATATCATACCAGACACCGATTTTGATGAAGCATCATCAGATGAAAAACAAGAAACTTATGTTGACGCACCTGAAACAATAACTAGAGAAAGGCCGAAAAGAGATATAAAACAGCCTACTTGGATGAAGAATTATGATATGGGAGTTTCAGAAGAATGTCAGTTGTCATCAGAAATAGCTTACTCGTTTGAAAATATCGATGAAACTGAAGACTGGAGTGATGCTATCCGATCTGAAATTAGATCACACATTAAAAATGGTACGTGGAAAATCGTAAAGAAAGAGAAAGGTATGAAAATCATAGACTACAAGATGATCTTAAAAAGAAAATTGAGCCCTGAAAACAAAGTTACAAACAAAGCACGACTAGTGGCTAAAGGTTTCACGCAGCGTCCGGGTGTTGATTATAACGAAACTTACGCACCTGTTGCAAAACTAAGTTCTAAAAGAAGTATATTTGATTTTGCTTTTGAAGAAGGCCTGCATTTGAACCAAATGGATGTAGTCACAGCATACTTAAATGGAAATATTGAAGAAAGAATTTATATGAAATTGCCTAATTACATAGAGAGATATGTAAGAGAGATACTAGTTGCTGAATTTGAGTCTGATGATCTAACCGTCTACAATAAAGCAAAAGTCTTTTTATTATTAAAGGCTCTTTATGGACAGCAGGCAGGGAGACAATGGTATATCAAACTGGAGACTGAATTAAAAAATATATATAGATATAATATATATATATATATATATTATATAATATAATATAAATATATATATATAAAAATATAATAATTCAGGCAACAAAAGCAGAGCCCTGTGTATACACATACACAGAAGGAGGAGTGTGTGCCATTATTGGAATATATGTCGATGATATATTACTTGCCTGCTCATGTCAAAAGAAGTTGGAAGAAATAAAAGAAATGCTAAGTCAAAAGTTTGAAATGAAAGATCTGGGAAAATCAAAATGCATACTTGGCATAGAAATATCATACAAAAACAAGGAAATTATTATTAAGCAAACAAAGAAAATAGACGAAGACTTGAGAACATTTAAAATGGAAGATTGCAAGTCTACTGTTACACCAATAGAACCAGGCATTGCACTAGAGTCAAACAAGAAGGAAATAGTAGACCTGCCTTACAAAAACTTGATTGGCACTTTAATGTTTTTAACTGTAGCTACAAGGCCAGATATTCCTGTAAGCTACTTATCGCAATTTAATGACTGTTTTGATGAAACACATTTCAAAAGTGCAAAACGTGTTCTAAGGTATCCGAAGGGTACAAAAGATATCGGTTTAAATTTCAAGAAGACCGGAAATAAACTATATGGCATGGCTGATGCTGATTGGGGTGCATGTAAGATAGAAAGTCCTTTTCCGGATATTGTTTTATATTTGCTGGAGCTACTATCAGCTGGGGATGTAGAAAACAAAGAAGCATTGCGCTATCCACAGCAGAAGCCGAATATGTCGCTCTTACAGAAGCTGTTAAAGAAGCAGCGTATCTACGAGCATTGTTCAATGAAATAAATATAAAACAAGAAAATATACTAATATTGAATGATAATCAAGCAGCAACAAAGCTGTGTCAAAATCCAATAGTATCTTCGAAGTCGAAGCATATAGACCTTAAAATGCATTATATCAGAGACTGCATCAAAGAAGGACTCGTGGAAGTCCAATATCAACCTACAGAAGCTAGGGAGGCGGATCTATTGACGAAAGGATTAACAGGTCCAAGACTTGCACATATAAGAACCAGTATGGGAACACATTAGGAGTGAGATGGAGTGTTGAATCTAATCAAATCGATTATGTAGCACTTCCCTAATGTAAGTGTTTGTGAGCAATCCTATGGTTACCATGGTGTGTGGATTACTAATTCAATAACTATGTAAAAAGCGAATGTCGGTTTGGTATTCTAATATAAAATATTAAGCTGAAGCGTATTCGTTATATTCTCATCTTCCCTGCTTGCCGCTCCCAACTCCAACACCGTCGACTGGCGCTTCGTTTCTGGATCGTATTCATAAATCCAGGACTCATCAACTGTATTAATGTGGTAAACACGCCGAGACGAGCCTGCTTCAAATCATGTTTATCATATCACGGCACCATTCCACCTGGGCCTGCTTCTGGGCATCGGTGAGGTTGTGCGGCACCAAGCGTGAAACTATCCTCCTCACGCGAAGATGCACGTGTAGAATCTCGTGAAGTCTTCCCGATCCAATCTGCAGTATGTGTTGAATCTCCTGATTCGTAATTTGCTTATCGTCTTGGATTAAATTTTTCACGTGCTAGTTTTCCTCCGTAACAGCCGTCAAAGGGCGCCCACTTCTTTCTTCATCCCCCAAAGTTAGTCGACCACGTTGGAATTCGTTATACCAACGATACACAGTTGCCTTGGAAGGGCCTCCATCCATGAATGCAATTTGAAGTCTATCGTACGGCGACGAAAATTGTATCCCTTTTAGCTGATTTATAATTTTTGGGAATAAAAAGAAGTCACACGGTGCTAGGTCAGGGCTGTAAGAAGGGTGACCCAGAAGTTTGACCGGCGTGCTGTCCAAGAAGTCCATCGTTTTGAGCGCGGTGTGCGTGGGTGCGTTGTCGTGGTGGAGCAGTAGCCCGCGGAGCCCTGTGTTTGGGCGCTTGTTGCTCACAACAGAGAAAACTTCTGCCAAGCATTTGGTAGTATACCTTTCGGCGTTGATGCTTCTTTGGTTCCGTAAAGGGATTGACACCAAGTAGCTAGTCAAATTGAAAAAGCTCGCGATCAAAACGCTTCTAGATCGCTTTACTTTCGTAGGTGTTGATTCGTTTTGAAACACCCAAATCGTCGACTGGCGCTTCGTTTCTGGATCGTATGATAAATCCAGAACCCATCACCTGTAATAATGTGGTAAACCCGCCGAGACGAGCCTGCTTCAAATTTGTTTATCATATCACGGCACCATTCCACCCGGGCCTGCTTCTGAGCATCGGTGAGGTTGTGCGGCACCCAGCGTGAAACTATCCTCCTCACGCGAAGATGCACGTGTAGAATCTCGTGAAGGCTTCCCGATCCAATCTGCAGTCTGTGTTGAATCTCCTGATTCGTAATTTGCTTATCGTCTTGGATTAAATTTTTCACGTGCTAGTTTTCCTCCGTAACAGCCGTCAAAGGGCGCCCACTTCTTTCTTCATCCCCCAAAGTTAGTCGACCACGTTGGAATTCGTTATACCAACGATACACAGTTGCCTTGGAAGGGCCTCCATCCATGAATGCAATTTGAAGTCTATCGTACGATTCGTCTGGTTTCAGGCGACACTTGAAATCGTAAAAAATTATAGCGCGAAAATGTTCCCGGCGCAAATCCATTTTCCAATGAGACACGATACTTTAATTAGCTCGCAAATAATGTGGAGGGAAATTTTGAAATTGGAACGTACCTATTTTTACTAATAAATAATCATTATTTTTATAATTGTTTGTAACTGGCCAGTCTCTCATATAAAAAAACTTTTTTTCGCAATACTTTATGAGTGGTACTTTTTATCCAGGTAGTACGTTCCCGCGGGATAATTTCCAACTTCACGCGAGTGAAGCCGCTGGCAAAAGCTAGTTCTCAATAATTTACATAATTTTATAGTTACAAAGTAAATATTCATGTCGTTGTTAATCTTGGATAACCCATCATCGTCATCACAAAAAAAAAACGAAATTCGTGGACATGTGACATCTACCAACCCGCACTGGGCCCGCGTGGTGGATTATGGCCCACTCCCTCTCACCGAGCGGAGGCCTGTGTCCCAGCAGTGGGAACATTTATAGGCTGCTGATAATGATGACATGACTTACTCATGGTCTAATACAAGCCACGGCAATGCTCGACTCTGACTCATTGCAATTGAAACGTACGATGTATTAGGAAACAAAGATAAATGGCATTGCAATTTTTTTTTCATGTGGACGTACCTAACTTTTGAAGCAATCGAAGACTATTGGGAGTCGTAAAAGGCGACTAACCTTTCCTACCTAGTAGAGATCATAATATACAGGATGATCCGTTGAAATGGGTCGGTTGGTATGGTATGGTATGGAAAATGACTGAGTTTATTCTTTACTAGCTGACCCGACAGACGTTGTCCTGTCTCTTTTATGATATTTGAGCACGCATTGTGTCAATCCTATGTCAAATGTCATAATGTTACATTAAAAAAGTTTACATTGTCCTATTATATGGTTGTTAGGTATTCTTAAATAAGTGTTCTTAAATTTTCTAATTTCCCGCGCAATTTTTTAATTTTTTTCTTTCATAAGAACCTTCAGAAACACAACAACAACAAAAAAAGTGAAATCGGTCCAGCCGTTCACGCGTGATGGCGTGACCAAGGGAAATAGGGATTCATTTTTATATAGGTACTAGCTTCCGCCAGCGGCTTCGCCCGCGTGAAATTTCAACCCCCCAATTCACCCTCTTAGGGATGGAATTTCAAAAAACCCTTTCTTAGTGGATACCTACTCTTCACAAAGAATACACCCTCCAAATTTCATGTCTCTAGGACCAGCGGTTTAGGCTGTGCGTTGATATATCAGTCAGTCAGTCAGTCACTCAGGACTTTGAATTTTATATATATAGATAGGAACCATATCGTCGCATAAGTGAGGAAATCAGCATAAAATTATGTATTACTATTTGGTAAGCACTAGCAGCTAATTCGCTGATGCGTGTGTTTTAAATACTTGGAGATATTAAATCGGTCCAGTCGGTTCTTGATTTATTCTGAAGGGGACTCGTTACAGCATATTCTATTCCATCGGTTATATCGGTGTATGGTGGGTTCGGCTAAGTAAACTGTTCGTAGGTGCAAAGGCTCCCACAAACAGTCGCAACTCTCGTAGAAGATTTTCTATGACTTCATGGAAATTGTTCTACAAATCTCGGGTCGCGCTGTCGCGTCGCGCCAGTCTGAAGAAGCCTTTAAGTAGACTACAATTGATTACGTATTATCTACAGTTTAGTTGTTAAGTAGCCTACAATTCATCACGTATTACAGTTTTAACAGATGTCGTCTAATTATTAAATTTAATTATTCTTAGAAGACAAACCCGAGTCAGCATTTAACTACACAGGAAAACGCACGCGACGTGTTTTATTTAATACTAGCTTTTGCCTGCGGCTAAGCCCGCGTGGATGTCGGAAATTAACGCAGGAGGATGTACTACCGCGGTAAGATGTGTTAATTAATATGTAATAGCTGTTATCCGCGACTTCGTCCGCGTGGTATTTAACAAAAAGTTTTTCATAAAAACTGTCTTTGAAAACTACGCTGACATACGTCACAAACTACGCTGACATACGTCTCAAAATTCAGCGTGTTTTTAGTTTTTTTAAACTATTATTCATTTTTTTCTAAAATAAAAGTAGCCTAAGTTAATCCTTGTTACATCAGCTATGTGCCAGTGAAAGTTCCGTCGCTCCAGCCATTTCAGAGATTAGCCGGAACAAACAGACAGACAGACAAAAATTGTAAAAAATGTTGTTTTGGTATATGTACCATGTATACATCCACATACACTTAGTAAAAAGTGGTTATCTTAATATTAAAAACAGACACTCCAATTTTATTTATTTGTATAGATAGTATTTGAAAGACAACGAAAACACTGAAATATTAAAACTACAACGCTCGCCGGATTCAGCACAATAAACGCGATCATGCGTGAAGAAAGTAATTGTTTCCAGTGCGCGCCGGTCATTTGAAACAGAAACATCACGCTGTTTGTCACAAGGGATATTCAATCATAAACCACTATCTAATCAACGATCGTTTCAGTTGGCCGGTGACCGCAGAGAGCGCTGGGCGCCCCTTCCACTCCGTACGAAATACCACGCGAACGCACGCACATGGCGAATTACGAAATTCGTGACTTCAGCTCACTGAGTAAGTTTTGTAATACTGCCAAATGCACATTTTTTTTTTTATCGTCATATACTTCGTGCTGAATGCCGATGTACATCTTTATTTAATTGTGTTCAGTTAATTAACAAGTTTTACACGACTTCTATCTAAGACTTGGCCTAGATACATTCAACAATAGGTAGTTACGGAGACCAAAACAAATATTTTAGTGACTGTGTTTAATAACATTGACATGCGGCCGCCAACTCGTTACCCTTCGAATCGATACAAGTAGGCATGCATCAACGTATCAATACGGAAACACTTCTTCCTTGTTAATATAATTCAAAACTGCAGTGATTTAATATATCTACTAAACCGTTCAGTTATAGTTGATATTCTAATCATACGTACCTATCTGGTATAGATAGATTATTATAATTATCAGAAATTCTACACAACTAATTTAATTCTTGTTTATTTGTCATTATTAATCGCATTTAAGTGTATTGTTTAGATAGACAAAAATTGCACTGAACTTCGTGTCAAAATATCTTGCACCATTGCAGTATAAGTTGTTTCCTCATAAGACTCCATAAGTTTCTCATAATTTGTGCCAACGTTACAGTCGTGGCTCGTGACTGCAATTACCAATATTTTACCGTTATAATAATCAATACATAATTATAGAAATTGACGTATCGACTATCGAATAGGGTCGTGAATGGACAGCTGTTTCCTGACTTACAGTATAAGTTCGATTCTCGCTAGGAATCAGGTTTTGTAATAGGAAATGTACGCATAGTATTTCCGGGATTAAGAGAATATACAGCCCTCCATTAAAAGGTACTCTGATTCTAGAGGAAATTGATATTATGCAGGTTTTCTTATACCAATGTCATGTCAGTATTAATTCCCGCATACATAATTGATCTTTGCCATATAAGCAGAATTGTTAGGACACACACACCACTAAAACTCAGTAATTACAGTCCATAACAACACAATTTAAAACCGATAGTGAATTAGCTACAACAATAGATTAATTAAGTTTAATCGGTTTACAGGTGAAACTGTACAAAATTTACTGAAAGCAGCAGCCGAAGTAAGAAAAAAGTCATACTGTCCGTATTCCAACTTCGCAGTAGGATGCGCCATATTGACGGAAGAAGATGGTAAGGTTTACACAGGATGTAATATTGAAAACTCGACCTTATCGCCGTCGCTTTGCGCCGAGCGTACGGCGATTGGGAAGACAGTATGTGACGGGTACCATAAGTTCAAGACGGTGGCCGTAGTGGCCCATCAACAGGACTTTACCGCCCCTTGTGGGGTTTGCAGACAGACGCTCAGTGAGTTCCGTTCATCAGATGGAGACATGGAAGTATACCTCGGCAAACCATCGCACGATAAAGTCTTGTGCACAAAGCTATCCCATATGCTTCCATTTGCATATGTAAGCTACAAGAATGATAGTATTTTATCGTAACATTGTATTATTTTGAGTGAAGTGACATGTATAAAATATATCGATATCGATAACTTGTAATGAACGCTGAATATTCTAAATGAAATGAATGTGAAATAAAACGTCACGAGAAGCTTTAACGGTTTTATTGCGTATTGTATTTACATAACTTATAATTAATAGTATGGGTCCAATATACACAGCGTAATGGCAACGCGTTTAACGTGAAGCACTCATTTATACTTAAAAGGGTATTTACAATAACAGAACCAACAACGATATATTCGTATGGTTAATAACAAATGAGTTCATACTAAAACACAAAATGCCGTAGCAAGAAATATAATATCTTTTTATTTTTCAGTTTCTTTTTTTTTACCAGATTCTTTTTTAATCGAAGTACAGAGGCCACGTTAAGAACAGTAACAGACGCAGTCACAAAACTTGCGAGAAGGACGGCGAATACCGATACTTTATCTGTCTCACGTCGACTCGCTCAGTCGTTTTATGACCGCGCAGCCAAAAATATTGACGTTCAGTATAAGTAGCATTAACAATATCGTGTATGAATCTATTTGCAAACACTATTGTATCTGTACCTGCGTTCGTTAGTGAGTTATCGCTCATGTAAATAAGATTTTTACAACTTGTTTTCGATAAAATTCATTTTGTTGTATGTTGTAAATTTTATCGATTTCACACTTTTCTTGGTTTTATTTTAATTTAAAATCGTGCAAGAATTAATAAAATTATTTTTATGAAACTCTAGTCTGATGAACGATATATTTTCCACATGGACATCCCATTACATACCCGTAGTTTACAACGGCTTTTGAACTACAATTCGGTGGTAAAGATAATAATAAAATACTGGAGTTGTTGAATAAGAGCTATAGAGTTTACATTGCAAAGCATAAACTTGTCTCAATTGTGTTTTCTTATGGCAACACAATCTCACTTAGTTCTCGTTGGCGACATTTCGTTCATAGCATAGCCCTATCTATAAGCATAGATAGGGCTATGACTACAAGTTCGACTTTGAGTGGCATAAATTGTGATTTTTATAGAGATGATTATTTTCTCGAAGAATTCATGATTCATGACATAACTAGAGAACGACATAAGTAGTTAATTATATAGTTCATAGTCTGAGTCAGAAAACACGTTTCTCCAATTACTAACTCATAATCAACATAAACAAAGTATAACAAAATTAAAACAATATCCTTAATAAATACTAATAATATCGTAACATAAATAAAATTATAATTAGTCTTATTTAGGTGACTGTTTTTTTACATTATTAACATGGTTATAATATAATGTTAAGGTGCAAATAGAGATAAAACAATATAATCTTCGTAGTAATAAAACTATGTTTACACCTGACATAACAAAGTTATTTACATAAAATAGCGAGTTTTTTTTAATCACTCACGAACGCTCTCAGCGTTTCCAAATAATACGTTAAAGGCTTGCGCACATTTGGGCCGCAACGCAAATGCGAACCTACACGACTCTCCTACAGTCTGGGAACTTGATTATTGAACACACACAATGTCCATTTGCGGTATTAAATTCATTTGTTACGAATGACAAAGAATGATAGTAGTGAATTTAATTTACGAACAATTTAATCTGATTGTCAATTTGTTACAACCAATCAAGTTCCCCCATTTTGTATGAACCGCATACATCGAACGCCTGCACATTTTTCGTTTAGCGCAATGCGATGCGCCGCGGTCCGATGTGTCTCGACGCTAGCCCAAATAAAAACTTATAGTTCATCACTCACTCACCAATAAGGACACCAGCCGATGTAACACTGACACAAGTTCTCATTGTTCGTCGCCTGTTTGATGAGCAAGTCTACTTGCTTAGGCACGCTGACTACTGCCTCTACATGTGGAAAATCTCTTCCAGTCAATTTGTCTCTTATCCTGGTAAGTATCGAGAGCGCTCGTTTGTTGAGGTTCGCTTCGGGAGGAATCTCTAGAGATTCATAGTGGAGTTGGTTCCGGGAACGACTTGGGAGAGTGTAGGATGAGTCTATATCCGAGGAGAATGAAGATTCGGTGACAGAGTGGTGCTCGTTGTCAACCAGCCTCCAGTTGAGTAGCGGGTCGTACACGAAGGCTTCTAAGACGGCCATCACACTGTCTCGGTGTTTGTGCAGCACGTGCATCACGGATTCGCATGTTGAGCGGTAGGTGCCTTCGATTCCAGTTACCTACGACAAAAAAGGTTGGTTTTGAAGAACTGGAAATATTTCAATAACACTACCCGATTTCATTTCCCATCAACAAAATTACGAATTTCCATACCAACATTCGTCCCCTATCTGACCCCTTTAGGACCATGCCAGGGTCGTGAGATTTGTTCGATAGAGATACCGTAGCCTAGGCACATAAAAAAAAAAACAGTAACAGTCTGTCACGCCCTTTCGCTCCACCCAGAGCGGGAGACGTCATTTGATGATTACCCAACTACAAAAAAAAAAAACCCTTTTGGACATGAATTATAAAAAATCTTTCATTGGATGGTCACGTTCGCTATAAAACTTAAATAACTGTTGTGCAAAATACCATGCTTGAATGTCTGTCTGTGAATTAATGAATCTAAGATTTTTATTATATATATTAAACGTCATTATTGGTTATTGTTTCACATAAACAAATAATAGCCTTATGTCTCATTATCTTTTCTTGATCACTTCTATTATAAAGGTCACCGCCGGGGAATTACATTTAGCGCGTTATGCACTTTGATAAAACAGATATTCATAATGCATAGTGTGTATCAATAATTTTTGTTTGTCAACACAAATAATCGAAATAATTAAGGTTAGACATGTTGCACCTGTGTGGCAAGACAACACAACTTGCCTTGGTGTAACTACTAGTTAATCCCTAAACGGGTTTGATTTTTTTAATAATAATCCATCGTTTTTGATTTATGGTACTCTTGTGAAAAAAAACATGCTCCTAGACCCAGCAGTTTACGCTGTGCGTTCTTTGTCAATGAATGAAATTAATATTTCAAGTCAGAACAGAGTTTCTAACAATGTATTCGAGGGGCCTAAGAATCGTCTACGTCGATGTTTGTCCTAATTTGCACTTTATGAAGTGTATTATTAAACCCTTTGTCATTAGAAAACTCTTTGCTCTGCATGCAGCCTTAGTGGCTGCTGATGGCACAATTACGAAAAACAATTGTCTAAATAGTTTACGGTGACCGCTTTAACTCAAGGTCGGCGTGATCAAATGGATTTAGTAAACAACGCAGATGCTATTATTGTGTCAGTCATTAATTATCCGCCCGACTTTAGCGCGTATTTACACTAAATTATGATGCTGCTGGGTAATAAAAATTCCAGGAATTTTTCATGATTCAAATCATTTTCTAAGTCGTTTTTCACTACTGTAGCAAGAATGCTATGTGTTATTATTTTTGGTTACATAATTACTGAGCAGAAAAGAAAGAAGGCTAGTTTTTATTTCGAATCCAGATAATTAATAGGGCCGGTCCATTTTGCTAGTGCGTTTGGTGCTGAATGTAAAAATATCCAGAAAATAAATAAAACGCAATTCTTATCTTTTTATGTCATCATGTCACTGTCTTAGTTTTTGGATATCATAATTATATGGTCTTATGTAAGTTAATTGTATCATAATACCTTTATAATCTAATCATTTTATATTTTATGAACGAAAGATTGTGTATTATTTACTTTTGGAACTGTAAACTGATCTATTCCGTAGTCAATTAAGAAAAAAAATCAGCACAACTTACCTCCATAGCACTGATAAGCATCCTGGTCAATCTAAACGGAATCTTCTCCGGGAATTTATCCCTCGACTGGGTTACTTCAAAGCAGTCTCCAAAGTCTATATGCAGGACTTTCCCGGTGACTCTATGCAGCATGATGTTGGAGGGATGCCGGTCTCCAAGCCCTAGGATGTAGCCCACCATGCTCATGACGGCCAGAGAACGAGTGTAGTTGGTGCGACGCTCGAACCAGGCTTCTGCTGATGGACTCTTCAGCCAAAGAAGGCGGGATAAGTCGTTCCCGGGTGTTTGGGAGAGTGTGTATTCGAAGACTTCCACCTGTTTTGGAAGAAAATTGTTTTTATATCAATATTATTACATTCACTGCTAAATATTATTTGCCTAATAGATAAGTTGTGAATGAGAAAAATTGAAGTAAAATGCAAGTACATATAGATAGGAAGAAAACTCTTTACTATAATTTAAAATTCGAACTTTTGTGAGTAGCATAAAACACGTTTGAAGAAACAGTACGAACACGATGACGGCGCGGTTGAAATTTACAGGATGATGAATTTTCAAAGAGAACCAAAGAATTTACTGTATTTATTTTTATGATTACTATCTGTTATTTACGACTGATATTTTGTTGGAACATCATTAATTACAGTAGATATTAAATAAGTGTCCGTTCGTTTCCCATAATAGTTTTTCGTATTTTTGTGTGTACTCGCAAGATTTTACAATATTTAAAGAAAGCTATTGCGTCATCATTCATCACCATCATAGAGTGTTTTTCGTATTATCTATACCATAATATTATAAAGCTGAAGAGTTTGTTTGTTCGTTTGATTGATTGAACGCGCTTATCTCAGGAACTACTGGTCCGAATTGAAAAATTCTTTTTGTATTGGGTAGCATATTTATTGAGGAAGGTTATAGGCTACTATAACATCACGCTACAACCAAGAGGAGCGGAGCAGTAATAAAAAATATTGAAAAAATGGGGAAAATCGCACGGGTAGGCGATTCGACGCGACGGGAAGGGTCGGGGGAACAAGAAATTTAACGCGGACGAAGTCGCGGGCAGAAGCTAGTTTTTAATAAACGAAATTGTAAACGTTAAACGTAGTGTTAAACGTTTTGCCAGTAATTACATATGAAATTATTGACTGCGTGAGTGCATTATAAAAATAAGCAAAATTATAAAAGGTACTTTGTATTTCACTATTAAAAATTTGGCTAGCAACACTCGCAGTCTATCGCATAAGGAGTCAATGTAATAGCTCCAGTTAAATTTGTCATTAACGACTAAATTCAAATATTATTATTTGTAGTTGGTAACCTGCGCTATTGGTTCACATTTGCAACAAGCCTATATAATTGGGCTTTATGCAAGCATTGTTGGAGTGTGCAAGTTTTTATCTGGCTTGTCAGAGTTGAGTAAGTGATTGGAAAAAACGTGGATAGTCTTAATTTTACCAGCATTAAGCATCAGTCCAGCATCATAAAACCTCGTACATAAATTATCTATACTAATATTATAAATGGGAAAGTGTGTTTTTAACCGACGAAAAAAACGGAGGAAGTTCTTAATTCGACGAGTATATATATTTTTTTGTTTTTTTTTTTATGTATGACCATGCATAACTTTTTACATAGTAGCCCGATTGTGATAAATATTTTTTTATTGGAAAGGGTATACTCCGAAGGTGGTCCCATATAAATTTGTAAAACAAAATCGAAGGGCCAGAAAACAGGGGATGATTGATTGTTCACTCACTGATTGTAATGTATAACCACGCATAACTTTACACAGAGTAGTCCGATTTTGATAATTCTTTTTTCATTGGATAGGGTATACCTTGCCAAGTATTATTAGTACATTAAAGCCACAAAAAAATAAATAAAATAAAAACTTTTTAACAAAAAATTCAACCGCCGAAAAAACTGAAAAACAAAAAATAATAAAATGAACAAAGATCACTCAAAGCGCCGACTCATAATTTTAAGGTTTATTATTTTTGGGATTAAATATAATGACCACCATAAAATGCTTTGATACCCTTAGTTCTTTTACCAAAAATATATACTTGACACCAGAAAAATAAAGTCTAAAATTACAATAGTACTAGCTATTTTAGTCACGACTGCACTTCAAAATGTATTCGAACACCAAATGTAGTAAATGATCACCAAATCTTAATAATTGGGTGTACTACGTGAGCTCGACAAATGAATGTGCGAATAACACTTGTGCGACACACTCAAGCTCACTAGGTTAGGTTAGGTTAAAACTGTGACCTCCTATGCACGAGCCGAGCGAGCGAAGCGAGCGGTGCCGCCGCAGCGGCCGGCGAGTGCTTGAAACGACTAGATTCAGTGTGTCGCACAAGCGTGCATTCGAACTATGGTGAGTTGCAGTGCCCCCCAGTGGGTTCCCGCATTGACGAGGCGGGGGGGCTCAGTAGCCGTGGTTTAGAACCCCACGGTGAAGCTAAGAGGAACCCGAGGAGGGGCCGCTCGTCAGGGCTTTTCCGCTCAAAGCCGACGACGTAGCGGCCAACGCGGTGTCGTTTGGCGACATCGCGTGGGTTGGAGGCCGCGGTGGGAGAGGATTGCCGGTATTGAGGTGCGTCGCTCTCCCTACCTTCCGCGGCCTGAACGGGGTCGCCACCGTCCGATGGCGAACGCGGTGGGGCCGCAGGGGAAGAGGAGTGTTGGTATAGCGTTAGCCACTCTCCCTATCCCCTGCGGCCGAAAAGTGGTAGGCGGCGGGGCCACAGTCCTGACCCGTCGCAGGGGGACCAAGGGTGCCATTCAAGGGGTCGTCTGGCGCCCATGTGCTAATTGGTCCCCGGGGTGGTCACGGCGTGTTATGTGTTCATGCGCGCCGTGAATGGGGGTATCCCCCAGAGGTGGGTCCGGCGACGGACAGCCGCGGCGGGTTCGCGGAAGAGTTTTTTCGTTCCCGTGTTCCCGCCATAAGCGGTGTAGGAGGACACCGTGGAGTTTTAGTGGGTTGAAGTCCCACATAACTGCGCTATTTCCCCTTTGTAGCGCAGTATGCATGAGCATTTCTCCACGATAAAAAAAAAAAAAAAAAAAAAAGGTTAAAACTGTGACCTCCTACTATCTCCTCCGCTTGAAACGACTAGATTCAGTGTGTCGCACAAGCGTGCATTCGAACTATGGTGAGTTGCAGTACAGTTTTGTCGCACAAGCGTTATTCGCACATCCATTTGTCGAGCTCACGTAGTACACTCTTAATAATTTGGTGCTCATTAACTATTTTTGGGTTAACAATGATTTTTTTGGAGTCAGTTTGCTTAAATAGGATAGCAAGATGTTAAAACTTTGGTTATAATTTTACATTAAAATGCGGGTTTAATTTTGGTGATCATTTACTCTTTTTGTCTGTTATATGTTACTATATCTGCTGGTAAGTTAAACATAAGCCATTATTTTTTGCTTTTCAGTTTTTTCGGCGGTTTAATTTTTAAGTGGAGATAGTTGAAGGGATGGAGAGTGACATTGGCTACTTTTTTTTTTCTTTTTTCGGTGGCTGGGTTGAACTTAGAAAAGCCGTGATTATTCCATGGACAATTGTATGTAGTAACGCGAGCGAAGCCGCGGGCAAAAGCTAGTAATCTATAAAAGTCATTTTGAATCGCTTGTCCAGCCTTAGATAAGTCTTTATCAGCTGCTAACAGGCAGGTACCGTCCGTGTATTGATGGGCAATTGTTTATAACATTGTCAATGTCATAGACGCACTCTAAATAATGCAAAGGTCCTATATAACTGAGCATTGTGCATTTGAGGTAAGTATACATTTTAGGTCCAAAGAATCAACAAAAAGCGAAAAAGAACTATGATATAAAAAGAACTAGGATATCTTCTTGCAGTGGACTTGCTCTTCAGTAATAATAATAAAAAAAATAGTTTTAAGAAGTTGCAGTTTAGGTCCTTGGCAGCTCTGGACCGAGAGACGTGGAAAGAGAGTAGGGAGGTCTTCGTAATTGGACATTAATGGCTAATAATAATAGTTTCATGAAAATGACCATGTCACGTTGTACTGGGATCGGTCTATCATTACTGACAGGACTATTGTCGCCAATAAGCCTGATATAGTGGTGATAGACCGGTTAGCGCGCCGCACAATGATAGTCGATGTTACCATTCCGCATGACGGCAACCTCGTGAAAGCTGAGAATGAGAAACAGATTAAATATCTCGACTTAGCACACGAGGTTGTAGACATGTGGAATGTTGACTCGGCTGTCATTGTGCCGATTGTCGTATCAGCCAATGGGCTGATGGCCGATACCCTCGACCAACACCTGTCGAGGCTATCGTTAGGCGGTTGGATCAAGAGTTTGATTCAGAAGGCAGTACTCCTTGACACGGCTCGCATCGTGAGGAGGTTCCTGTCTCTGGAGCCCTAACCACCGGTAGCTTGGACCCTGCTCCCGATACCGGAGGTCCACTATTTTTTATATTTTTAAATGTTTTTTGTTGTAAATTGATTCTTATAAAAATATTTAAAAATGTAACTACTATGTAGATAAAGAAATAAACGAAATAGTTTCAAGAAACTCACCTTATGCTTCAACATCAATTTCTGATAATCGGACGCCATCCTCAACATGATCTGTTGCTCCGTACTCAACGCCATTTTATTTGTCTTTTTATCTCTATAGTCACTAATCAGGTTGTATAGCGTGTCACACTGGGGCACCCAGCCTATTAGTCCAGAGTTAGGGGATAACGGTATGACTGCATACCGTTGTATGGCTAAGTCATGTCGGTACGTGTTGGTATCAGCTTGTAGTAGCGTGTTGACTAGACCGAACAGTTGCATGACCCGTTCGTCTTGTCGTAAGTCCTCGTGACCTTTGAGTAGGAACATGTACTGTTTGCCGTCGGATCCTTGGATTGTAAGGCGTCGAGGACGCTGTTTTGATTTTATGACCTGTGGAATTTTGAAGGTTATGTTAGAAGATATTGTACTAAACCTTGTCAGGAAAAATGGACTTAGTATATAAAGAAAAGTAAAGTAGAAGTTGTTAATATAGAGTATATGACACAATAATAGGCTGGTATTAATATACTACAACTATGCTGCAATCGGCTAAGAAGTTGAAATGAATTCACAGCTAATGAATACTTAAAAAATGTATTTTATTTCATTACAGCCACACACTAGTAGATTATACTGTTATTATCAACGTATACATAGAACGTATTAGGTTGGGGAAAAAGTCTTTTCGCATTATAGTATGTATGAACTTGTAATAAAATCTCTTTGGCTATACTATTTGTATCTGGCTGGTTTTGGTATCATTGAAATTTTAAAGAACATTATTCCAAATTCAAATTAGGAAAATGTGTGATTTTCATTTGTTTTTCGTACCGTCAAGATGAGTGAATCTAATGAAGAAATTCGATACATTTTAAAATTTTACTACAAAAAAGGTAAAAATGCAAAGCAAGCCGCGAAAAAAATTTGCCATGTTTATGGACCTAGTGTAGTGTCTGTGAGAGTAGCACAAATTTGGTTTAAGCGTTTTCAATCCGGAAATTTTGATGTCAAAGATGCACGTCGCTCTGGTCGCCCTATTACGGATAAAATGGATGCCATTTTTGAAAAAGTGGAGCAAGATCGGCATACCAGTAGTTACGACGTAGCTGAAGAACTGGAAATTGACCACAAAATAGTTTTGGCGCATTTGAAAAAAACTGGGTACACAAAAAAGCTCGACATTTGGGTACCTCACGAGCTCACTGAAAGAAACCTAATGAACCGTGTACTCATTTGTGATTCTTTATTACGACGTAATGAAACCGAACCATTTTTGAAGAAGCTGATAACTGGTGATGAAAAGTGGATCACGTATGACAAGAACGTGCGAAAAAGGTCGTGGTCAAAGGCCGGTCAGGCTTCACAGACTGTGGAGAAACCCGGGTTAACTCGCAACAAGGTGATGCTGTGTGTGTGGTGGGAAAGGAAGGGCATTATTCATTATGAGCTATTACCACCAGGCAGGACCATCGATTCTGAACTCTACTGCGAACAACTGATGAGATTAAAGCAAGAAGTTGAGAGAAAGCGGCCGGAATTAATCAACAGAAGGGGTGTGGTTTTTCATCATGATAACGCTAGACCTCACACATCTTTAGCCACCCAACAAAAATTAAGAGAGTTTGGCTGGGAGGTGTTAATGCATCCGCCGTATAGTCCTGACCTTGCACCTTCAGATTTCCACCTGTTTCGGTCTCTTCAGAATTCTTTAGGCAGTGTCAGGTTAACATCACGAGAGGACTGCCAAAACCACTTGTCGCGATATTTTGACCAGAAGTCCCAAAATTTTTATAGCAATGGGATCATGTCCCTACCTACAAGATGGCAAAAAGTTATCGAACAAAATGGTACCTACATACTTTAGTTAAATGTAAATAAACTTTATTAAAAAATGTTTTGAATTTTCTTAAAAAATGCGAAGAAACTTTTTCCCCAACCTATTATGTATGGATCAACAAGTGCAAATACCAAAAACTAAAATATAACAAAACGGCGGACTTAATGGCGCCCAAATGGGTCTCTTAGAATAGTATATAGATATAGATTTTGCAAATTACTAGCGCAGTATGTGACTTCTATGTCATTTCATAAATATGAATGTTGCTTTTATTTGATTGCAATAATTCACGCGCGCTTGTAAAATGCATCTACTATAGCTTAAGATTGGATAGTATTACTCACTTGTAAATGGCTATGTATATGAGATATCCTGCAAACTTTCTCATTGGGCACATAGGACCCTGGCACGGCCAACTCATAGTCCTTACACGAATGAAGACGTTTGCTGACGTACTGCAGCTCCAGTGACGTCAGAGAACGGAACTGTGCCTCAATGCGACGAGCTACGTGGTAGTACAGGTCCCAAGACTCGTTTAGATACCTGTCTTCACCAGTCTCCTGGAAGATGAAGCCGTTTGTCAGGACATATTTGATAGATAGGAAGAATTCAGACTAGATGGTGGTGAAGAGTAAAATATTGTTTCTTTAATAAATAAATTATGACTACTTACTTTGTATAGTTCTAACCATCGCCGTGCCTCCTGTAGATCTCTTCCATACATCTGTAGGAAAGACACTTCTTTCAACGTTTCTGGAGGTCGGTCCAGCATCGCATGCATTTTGTCTAACGTCTTAAACATACCGCGGTAGTCCTTATCACTGAAATACAATCTAAAAAAAAAAAAAAAAAAATGGTAACTAACCAGAAATAGATTTAAATAGATTGGTAGTAGATAAGTAGAAAATATATGCTTACTTAGAAGCCCCATCCAGCGCAATGAACACTTGATCGTGCCACAAAATGGCTACTTTTATCAGTTCCTCTGATATGACAGCGGCTTCATTCACTAAGTTCTGTGAATGTGCACACATCGTCTTCAAAATATAGTTTGCAGCATTCTTCCTAGTCACGAAAGAGGATTTTGTTGCCACTGTCAAAGGATATACCAACGCTTGTGGGTGCAACTTGCCTATGTCTATAAGGAGTATATGGACTAGTTTGGCTACTAAACTTCTTGGTGAGTCTATGCGGGCGATAAGCTGAGGTATCACTTGCAACCATATCTTTACGTCAATTTGTCTTATACCTTCAAATAATGCATCGTAAATCGCTGGGTGGTGGCCGTGGTCGAACCATAACGTTAACAGTCGTAATGTATCCTGCAGTGCGCTACCATTCGACAAGCTAATCGATTTGAAGAAGCCTTCAATAGCTGGTATAGTATGAGTATTAATAAAGTCTGCTCTAGACACTTTCTTCTCCCCAGAACCGCCAGCCAGACTACTCTCCGATATATTGTCTTGTTGTTTGTAGAACAAAACTGTTTCGAAATTCATACATGCCCATGCGTGGCATGCCTTATACCAATCCGGCGCGAGAATCGTGGCTGCTGCGTAGTTTCTTAGTATTTCTGGTATAGACAACTCGTTGATTTCTTGAAGAGATTCGCACCAAGATCCTAGCTTTAGATGACAACGGGCTAATAACCTGCAGTGTTCATCGTTATCCGGTTCAGAGTTGTCCAAGAACCTTTGTAAGACGTCATAAGCGTATCGTTTGTTCCCAGCATCCCACAAGTTCTTACTATAAGCTAACACGATTCTCGGATCTTGCATCCGTAGCAGTACGTCAGGGTTAGTAATAGGATCGCATCCTAATATGGAAAGAACTATCTTATGTGCTTGATTAATAGCCCCGGTCTTCCTACATAGAGACGCGAACTTTAGCCAGGTCTGAAAGTCTTCCCGTGGAGACATAACTAGGCTGCGTATCTGTAGCATTTTCCTCCAGTCTTCGACCAATCGCTGCCCGCCTTGCAGCCTCAACCACCAACACTTACGAATGGGATTTCGTCTTTCTTCAACAAGTTTGTAGGTAACGACTTCTTCTAGTTCCGTCAATAGTTGAGCGTTGACAAGTGCTCCGTATGCTCTCTGGTAGCTTTCGCCAACTACAGCTGTTAACTCGAGATCTAGTACACTTCTAGCAGCGTCGATATAATGCCTGGACTCCGGCCAGTGGCCTTCATGGATAGCGAGGATGGCTCTATAGAACGCTCCTTCTTGGCTATCTTCTGGGATGCACTCTACATATTTTCGCATTGAGTCCCATTCCTGCAAGCCCCAAGACGCTGCGGCGGCTATTTTCGCTGATTTGTTCCTGATATCTTCGGCTGCATTGTCCCACTGTTCGGCTGTGTGGTTGTATATCTTTCTCCATTCTCCTAAAGCCTCAAGGCACCTCATCGTTCCTAGCCGGGATTCTTCGTCTAATGGCTCTACTTCTAACTTCTTACTGTATAGTTCGAGCGCTTGTTCCCAGTTGTGAAGTTTCTCATACCACCTAACATGAACATTTAGAGAGGTGTCACCGTTTTTCTTTTGACTTATAACTTTCTCGAGTAATCCGTTACTCGCCTCGTTTCTTTGGAGTTTTTTGTTTATGTGTATGAGTGCCTCAATTACTTGTTTAGTGGGATTTCTTTTGTACTCTTGTTCCTGTAAAACGTACAAAATAGTTTTAGATATTCTAAGGGTTCTTTAGTTTATTGTTAAAAAATGTACTTGTTTTATTTCCGACCTCAAAAATTCGACGTAGCTACATTGACACATATTTTGAATAACTTTTATCATACCTTATAATACAGCGCTTTGGCATAAGCTCTGCAGTTGATAGCTGTATCACCTAACAACTTGATAGGTATGGGTAAGGCACCTTTCTCACAATGTTCTAAGAACTCTGCCAGGTTGAGCACCGCCAGTGCTAACTCCGGCGCATCGGGCACCGTGAGGGCATGCTCTAAAGCTAAGACCAGCTCCTTTCGAGACTTCTCGTCGAGTTCCGTCCAACATGACATGAAGGCTGCGTTGAATAATTCGCTTGCTAATTGCGGGTAGTTTTGTGCTAAACTCGAACACGCTCTGGAAAAACAAAAGAATTACAATTTTACTTTTTATTTTTACTTTCTGACCTTTCAAGCATTAGAATAGCTTAAGGTAAAATTTTACGGATCACTTTCTGTTCTCATGAAGTATCGTTATGTTTCGCATTTCATGCAGCACATAGATAGAACTGATCATTATTAAATACACCGGCGAATAATAACTCATCGATATGAGTGAATTTGAAGTTTGTAATAAAGTGGAAAGATACTAATATACTAAGAAACCATTAGTTTAGGTAGACTTTTTCTCACCTTATAGCAGGGCTATTAGACTCGGTAAGAAAGCAGACACTCAACTGCCTCAGCCATTCCATCCAGTCCTCTTTGGAGACTATGTTCTTTATTGACCAACATTTTCGTAAGTTGGACACATTCAGTGATAACTTCTGTATGGTTTGGATATCACCTGGACCTACAACCTAAATATTTGTGATAATACATTAGTAACACTAAGTTAGGAGTTTAATAATATAGTTATATTTAGTTTTATGATTCTATACTTACATCAGTCTTTTGATTCCTCAATCGAAGTCGAGTTTCATCCAAATAATCGTCGTCAGAAGCTAGCGTAGATATAGCTTGCAGTCTCGTCACCAAAACGATATAGTTAGGACATTGTATTTTATGCTTTATCAGTATTCTGTCCACAGACGATATGTAGTCAATGTATTCACGGCCCAGTTGAACAATCAACGCGCAAAGTGTATTCATGGCGGTTTGCCGCAACGACGGATTGTTGTCTAAAACTTTGGCCAGAGCTTGTATTATAACCGCCGAATACGGCCTGAAGTACAAATACATGGACAAGTGCTCCATAGTCTCCATTGCAAGTTTCGATATTGATAGTGGAATATTTCTGCCGTCAAAAAGCCCGGTCACCGCAGGCACTATAGACAGCAGAACATCGTCCAAATTATTCTCAAACTTCTGTATGGTTAGCAACAACTTTTCAGTTAAAACTTTATCCTTGCTGTTGTCGTACTTCAGAACCCTCAGAATATTTGGCAGTATCTTCCTAAGGTATACTTTAAACTCTGGCCCAATCGCTACAGTGATGTGTTCGACTAACATTATGAGCGTTGGCTGCAGCTGACTGTTTGGTGTCCAATACTCCTTGATTATATCAAATATATCTTCCAAATAATTTCGTATTTGTATTTTAACTACAGATATAAGTTGCGCCAGTTGAGTCAACAGAAACTCACGGAAGGTGCTATTGTCTGTTGTTCGTATCACATTCAGAAGGCACGGTGTCACTCGAGATATGTAGGGCACGCACTTGATGCCTAGAGACTGGAAAATGAATGTAACTGAATGCACTACGCTTGTGTGATGTTGTGTCAACATCGGGTCACGGAGCATTCGCATCAGCGACGTGAGAACAATGGCCGGGTAAAATTCATCAAGAATAAGTGGAGACATGTTAACAACCATTTCACTAATATTTATGTCAATATTTTCATTCGTAGCGTCAGATACAGGAATCAAAGTGGACACGGTTTGGAAGTCGATCAAACCCTGGTTAACTTTGTTTTTGTATGGATCAAGGGCACCCAGTAAGCCTAGTACGCGAATAGTTTCTCGTCTTTCTCTGGGCTGTTGTTCTATTTTCAAAAAGTTCAGCATCATGTCCATTAGATGCGGATATTCCATGTAAGGAGTGACCACGTGACCCGTGGCGCCGACTACTTGACCGAACGACCACAGGGCTACGCTTCTTTTCTCAGGTTGATTGGGGTCTGAAAGTATACCAATCTGAATAGACATTAGCTCCGGTAACCATTGATTGAGAGCTGTTCCGCCCCCATTGACTTCTGCTAAATCGCCTATCGCTTTTAGTATTGTTGTCACCATGATGGGATTATCAGCTTCTGCTTTTAATTTTGGTACTAGAACATTGAGTATTGTATCTACAAATTGGCGCGTAATTCTTGGTGCATGTGAAATGATATTGTTCACCATTCGAAGTGCTTGTTCCTTATTACGTGTGGATTCCGAATGTTGTAGTTCCATCAAAACTTGCACAAACAGTTGACGTAGTGTTGGTATTGTGTAGCTAGGGTTTATATTGCTCAGTCTTCCAACCAAGCAAAGTGCTAATTCACTAACATCGTTATTGGAATCATTAATCGCAACGAAAAGACAGTTAAGATGTTCTTCCACTGCTAAATATCTATCGAAGATTGGGTTAGTGAATATTTCCAGCACTCTGTACCGAACTTCATGGTCGAAGTCGGAGCGCCCTACGGATAACAATTTACCGAGAGACTCGTCAACGATTACGGTCAAAGTTCGCGAATTAGTTTGAGCACATCTTTCAACCGCCTTTATTAGTAACTTCGACGCAGTTTTCACAGCCTCTATTCTGATATCATGCTGTTCACTTAAAAGGTAATGGTCAGTACATCTTCTAATGAAGGACATCAGAGTATTATTCCATTCAAAATCAAACGAGCCCAGAGTGCGTAATGCTAGAACTAACTTAGAAGCGTCGTGCGGCTCCACCAACATAGCCGTCGTGAACATGTGAACTATTTGATTCTCGCCGTTACTTGGAGCGTACGGCTTTTTCCGCAATATCAATGACAGCATGTTAAGTAGCCTGTCAGTTATTTCCTTTTTTAGAGATGGTAGATTCTGGCTGAGTTCTTTGAAGCATGTTGTGAGTTGCGGACTTAAGCCAGTTGCACACATAGGATCCAGCAGCTCTTTAACTTCATTAGCGACATCTTCTTTCATAGCGAAGCCTAACAATGTTACACAATTAAATAACGGAGTGTCGGAGCCGTTACGCTTTTTAGGAGTGTCTTTGAGTGGTAAAGTCAATTTAATTATTTCTATAATCCTGCTCAAGTACTGTTGGACATCCGACTCTACAGCTACACAAATAAGGCCTAATGTGGTGAACGCCATAGCTTTCTCCTTTTCTCGTCCGCGTAAGAAGGTTATTAAGTGATTTATAGTGGACTTGAGATGCCTCTTAGCGTAAGCTTCTCTGTTAAAAGCAGCTAGCCTCGGTATCATTAACAGAAGCAGTTGATGAACATTATGTGCCCTAGATATTTGTTGAGCCATCACATCTGTAATAAATAAATAATTATTATACAGCATGCTGGTAGCATTCAGCAAGGACTGAAGATTGTAGTCTTGAAATAACATTCAAACATTATAATTAGGCACTATAGTAAAACTTAAATCATTTTTTTTTAAACATTATGCTATGTTAAGGTAATATTTATGCAGAATATTGTACAAGAGGCTCCCATGAAGTTCACAGTTTTTGTTAAACTCAAGTACCTGAACACTATTTTAAAGGGTTTAGGCACATAAGGCCTAATTCTCAAAATGGCAACAGAGTCGCAAAAGGACTACTTCCCAAAACGGCAAATTCTCTAATAACCCAATTGTTGAATGGCCAATACTCTGAAAGCCTAATTTTATGACAATACTCTAAAAGCCTAATTATCAAGATAGCATATTTTGTACAGTTGGGAGTATTCTTATAAATAAAAGATTTCGTAATATATGTATTTGTTTAATCAGTGAGTGGAAATTGTAAGATTTTATAATGCATAAGAATAAGGAAATTTATTAGAGAATTTGCCATTTTGAGAACTATTTACTTTGCGATTCAGTTGCTATTTTGACAATGAGACCTTCTAAACCTTTTTAAAGTCATTAAATCTGTTTCTGTCTGTTTGCCTGAAAACATGTTTCATTACACAATAAGACTCAAATGTACACACTTACTCATTCTGTCATCGACAATCAGTGGTCAACAGGTCAAGAGCTGGCCCATTAAGCATTAAAAAAAAACAGTACTCACCTAAGCAAATCTTCTCATATTGCTCTGCAATCAGCTTTTTACAAATACTTGATTCATAGACAAGTGTATGTTGACTTTTATCATCAGGAAACTGTTGAGCTGTCCAAGAGTTTTGTACTTTTGAGTTCAGTGATGTCATCTCATCTGATATATCTTGTTCTGAATCAAGTTTCTGCATCAGTGTTGTATACTTCTTCTCCCAAGTAGCATTGGAACATCTGAGTAGTTCATTTAGTATCAGGAGTGCTCCATGAACATGGTCATCTCTGGTCAAACCCCTCTCTCTTCCTGGTTGTTCAGCAAATGATAACATGGACTGTTCATAACACTGTATGTACCAATGAGCTTTGTTACTCTGCTCTGGTATCTCTCTTTGAGACGTTATTACTAAAGCAGCTCTCAACGCCTTTGCTGCAGCTTCCCTAATCTGCTCTTTAGGATCTCGTAGAGGTATCATGATATAATTAAAGAAACCATTTATATGCTGAAAGAAATATGATGGCATAGATATAGCCAGCTCTCTCAGTATCATTACAGCTGAAAGTCGTTTCCCTTCATTTCTTTCCTCTGCTAGCCACTCATACGCTCTCTTTAGTTCAGACTCTACATATTCTCCTCTCTTTATGCCAAGTGTAACTGCAAGTCTGCCCATTGTCTTGGCTCCTAACTCCAACACATTCAAATCAGTAGATGGGAAAACATTTCTGAGGTAGTATGCATAGCGAATATTTCTTGTTTTCGTTGTTTCAGTATCCCCACCAATCAGGCAGACTACAACAAAATATTATAATTGTGATTTGTTTATTAAAATTTCAAATCATAACAAAGTTGTTTTGAACATTCAAAACAAAGTAGAATAACAAATAATTGAAATTGCTTTGAATTCTAGACCATGGCTTAAATAAATGTAGAATTTCCGTTTGAGTGATATGCTCCACAAGGACAACTTTGTAATATCCTCATTTTAAGAATGAATGATAGTGATGTAAATCAAAATAATATAACCTATAAACTACACACCAATGGTTAGGATTCCTGCTTTCTTCTCGTTGTTGTCGTAGCTGGAGGTAAGCGCATGTATCTGCTGATTAAAGTCATCAAGCACTTGCGTGAGAGACTCCTGAGCCATCTCCCGAAGGTCTGTTTTGGTGAAGTGCAACAGCTCTCGGATGGCTTTATGTCGCGTCTCTGCATGGCGCGACTTCAGCCCCGATACCAAATCGGATACTTGAAAACTCGTCATTTCGTTAAATACTAATCACAAATCAAATCCACCAACAAATTACAAGATAATTCTATAAAAGAATTACATTATTGACAAACATTAATTGCACTTCACTTTACTAAATCAATATTATTTATCTCATCTTTAACACCAAACATAAAGATGGAATTAATTTACGTTTACTTAGACCATTCACATATAAATTCAAATATTAATTTAGCAATTTTTTAACAGTCCAAACGTAAACAAATTAACAATACATGCGGCCATTGACCACATACCTTTCGTTCTGAAATATATCCATGGTGGATCACCTAATTATATTTTTTTATTTTTCGTTGTTTTACTTGGAAATAAATGTATAAAAATCGAAAACAGTCACATAGTTTTCTTTTAACTATTAAAGTCATAAAGTATACCAAACCGAAGATTATTTTATAAACAGCAATAGGTACTGCTATACTCCATTTGTTTAGGTAGTTAACTAAATGTAAACAATCTTAACATGTCTTTTATCTAAAAAACTGTCTAAAAATTGAATCTAAAAATGTTTACAATTAGGTATTTACTTAAACCGATGTTAGGTAAGTAACTTAATTTAAATAATATTTGTTGGTCTTTTATACGATTTATTTTATATAAAAAGACATATCAAGATTGTTTACCTTTAGTTAACTACCTAAACAAATGGAGTATAGATGATTTGTCCCTTGCAGCTTTTTTTATAATATTTATATATTTTCATTTTTTGATTTAAAACAAATTAAACATTCCATTAAATTATTTATTGGAAACTATGCATTATTTAGCATGCCTACATTTAATTTAATTATCACTCAATTTAATTAAAATGTATGTTTACGCGATAATTATGTTTGAAAAAAATGCCGTGAACCGAATACGCTTCAGTATACATAATAAACATGCATATAGCCAGTATGCATAGACATAGAGAACCGACACCATTCGTGGTCTCTTTCGGTTCTATTTGAATTGTCGGTGAAAGAAAGAGAAACAAGTTTAAGGTTTGATGGGGCTGGAGCTCGGACAAGGATGACGCGTGTATTTTCAATACTTTCTCGTCATTGTACCAACCACAAACGTCAAACAGCTGAGCGAGGTGACTGACTCGCCGTTGTGTGGCTTGCTCTTCTTTCTTATCCAAAATTTTGAAACTAAATTCAAAGGAATAGTGGTTTCAATAGTTATTGCTCAACGCGCAGAATAGTAATCTTCAATCATGAGTGAGCTGAGTCAAGAAGAGGTAAGTAGAAAATTTGTTTTGTAAACGAACCTTGGCGTAGTGCGTATGGCCAATCTAATTTCGTAACAAAACAAAGCGTTGGTGTTTGACGTTGTGCGCGCATAAGGTTCATACACGTGCTGCAGGACCTCATGTCGGTTGGTTGCAGATACGGAGACGTCGCCTGGCGCGCCTCGCCGCACTCGGTGGCGCAGGCTCAGCGCCGTCGCCAGCCAGTCCTCCGGTCACACCAGGCGCGTCGATGCCCTCGCCAGACCTGCAGACATCCTCACAAGCTCGCTTCTCCCCCGCACCAGTTCCCCGTGGCTCCACAGAACCCTCCACCCCTGACGTCGCCAACACAAACAAAGAACCAAACTATTCAGATGGAGTTAAAAGTGAAGTAGACGACCAGACAAAGCTACCAGCTGATGGGTTAATTGTCACCGAAAAGACAGATAATAATCTGTTGGATGAAATGCCTGATACCAAAATGACAGATCTGTCACAAACAAGACAGTACAACAGTTTTGACTCCATGGGTGATGACACATTGTTGAGTTGTGGATCAGTGAGAGTGGCAAGTTTACCACAGTCTACAGTGGGTGGCTCAGAAGGTGCTTCAACAAGAGAAGACAGCACATCACGGTCAATATCCCCAGCACAGTTTGCCGAGCCATCACCAGTGCGGCCACGGCCCAGTAATGCCTCGCCTAGTTGCTCCCGACGGTCTCTCTCCATGGAAGTTGATGATGTGTCAGAGAGGAATTCACAATCAGAACAACAGCAGGAACCAATGGAGGTTAGTAGTTACTTACATAATATCACAATCTACACTAGATGACATAAGTTTTAACTTCTGAAATGTGGATAAATTAGATGGTAACTTGTTGTTTTCTGAGTTTAGCATTACTCAATAGTGATGAGGAATTTTGTTGTTTCATTCAATAAACTAAAATCCAAAGTAATGGCCAGTATTCATGCTTAAGATTAAACAATCTGCACTAGTGACTCTTCAAAATTATCATCAGTTACCATTATTGCCCTTTTGAGGAGTAGATAATGTATGTATTCTTCTCTACCCCATATTATAAAAAGCCTATTCAATTTGGTCTGTTATTGAATCTTATGTCAACTTATTATGATTGCTTGTTGTTATTTTGTTCAACTAATCATAACAGGTTACATGAGATCATCAGATTTACTAAGACAAGTGCGCTGGGGTATATTACAAAAAGAAAATTCCATAAATGACGATTTTTGTGGGTAAGAATGGTTATTGAATGGTATTTATCCCAACAAGTATCAATATTGCATTACAGCAATCAGTTTGTTTGATTTCATTACATAGATAACCTGCCTGATCAATATCTTACAATAAGTAATAAGGCATTCAGAACAATTCTGTATGCCTTACTCTATGTGTAATATAGTAAAATGAGATTAAACTAAAGTCGAACCGCAGTGTGCGCCTGAGGATGTACATCGTCCCCGCTGCAGGCCTTTGAAGCGCAGGCGTGACGGCATACACGACTTTTCTAAGGTGAAGCCATTATAAAGCAAAGTTAGAATGTTAAAGGGAATCACTATTTCCTCGGCTGGATTTTCTACTAGTGATCTGAGTCTATAATAGAAAGAACATCAAGTTTTTTACTAAAGCTTATAAGCTTAACACTAGCAGTGGCTGTGGCCTCCATATAGCGCCATATAAGCGGCAGTCGCCGCCAATATATAGCTTGGCCTCCATCTATCTCCATCCATCTATCACAACAATTTTAATTGCAATTTATTTAGTTTGTATTGGATGATTTTTGTTATTATTATGACCAACCAAACTTGCAGTGCCGCCACTAACAGCTACTTATTATGTAAACAAACTATAATCAGATATTTCATCACATTTTCAAGACACTTGCAATATCCTCTCTTTCAAACAATTAATTTAACTGGGTGCCGTAATACATCAGACCTTAGCCGTCCTGGGAAAAATCAAAGGGGTGATATTAAACGATGGCACACTTTGCTAGGTGGACGACAATGACAATCCGACAGCGTCACCGGCCCGCAAGATACATCGGTCGCGCACAGTGAGCTGTACTGAACTGACTGAGGACCAACTGAGGAGCATCGTCGCAAAGATCCTACAGGTGTCATGGTCGGAAGACAGTGCAGGTTTGTTACACTACTGGGTATATTAAAAAGGTATAGCCGAGAGTCACTTTTTTTTAGTCATTGTGATATTTTTCGTACTGGATCATACCTTCTGGTAGCGGTGATATTAAAAGGCAATGTCCCAACTTTTATACGAAAACGACTTTCAAATGTATCCATGTATTACTTAGCTTTTGGACCCTAAAGCACACATATGTTTTTTCACACCCAAAATAATAGTCTTTTCCCTGCAATTATATTTGTGTAGTTACTTACTTTAATGTACAGAAGTCTTAGAATGACAGTCTTGTGTTGGGTCTTTTACACCCAGTTTCAGGTGTCTTACACAGACTTATATTGTCTTATCAATATAGCGCCGTATAGAAGGTATGTGAGCAGGTTCACCTTGTTCTCATGACGCTCGTTAGCGAGCGGTACGGGGCACGATCAGGCGGCCTTGTTGCACTTCTGTAAATATATTTTTCCGGCATATAAAAGAAAAAAACTGTAACATTTCTATCAAAGATTGCAATATTCACATTAAAATATGACTTCCGATTACTGAAAAGGTAGGTAATTTTCTCATCATCAGTTTTAGACACCCACTTTTACATAAAGTTATTTTATTTCAGGTGGAATATTTGTACCCTCGGTTGCGGCATCACTTCTCGACAACCCTAAACTAAGTTTGGATGAACTGGCGTCAGAGGCTTTGATGGACGTTATCACTCAAATAGCGGACGGTTCAGATCCCCTTAACCAGAAACTCATCGCGATTACCGAAACTACAAAGACGCCTAGTGAAGATTTTGGGGACGATATGTTGACTCTTGGACAGATTGGTTCGGAGACGGAGGCTGACAAGGCAGATTGCCCCGCGCCGTCACTGCCGCTGCCTAAGACGATACCCACACAAGGGCTGGCTGTGAGCTATATAGTGCGATTCTACACGAACATCAACTCGTATGAACGGGAGTACTCGAAGAAGAGTTCTGAGCCACCTTTGAGCGACTTGCTTCAGAGTTTAAGAACATTACTAGTGAATCACTTAGTGTTAGTGCTTCAGGGCCGTTTCGAGTTGGAGAAGTGCAGGAAGTCGGCTCTGCTACCTTACACGCTGGTGGTGTCGCCGCCCACGGGCCTTATACCCGAGCTGCTACTTGCTACCTATAATGATAAGGAAGTCTTTGAAGAGGTGAGTGATATAATTTTTGTTACGGAATTTGATCTTTTCTTTTAAGTACTACATTTTTGTAACTCAAGGCAAACATTTGTTTTTTGAGCATCAACTCTATTTCGTTTTGTTAAGTATCCCAATCCTTCTATGCATAACCATTGACCATTATACTAAACGCCACTCCACAAATCACTAAATTAGCGCTAAGCATATTTAAAGCATAATTCTGTCTCTGACAATTTCAAACAATGGGCAGAAACAGAACGAATGATTCGTTCAGCGCTTAAACGTATTGAGTACCATTAGCGGATTGTTTAAAAATGAGGGTGTGTATGCAGGTATTTATCCCACTAGTAATGGGTATCCGCGAAGAGATGCGCCGCGCGGTATCCCCGCTCGGCGGTCGCGGCGCTGGCGGCGGGGGCTTCGCCCTGCGAGCCCTACGCGCACTGTGCGAGTTGCGCGCAGGCCCGCGCCACGCGCGCCGCCCTGTGGCGGAGTTGCTGGCGCGCCTGCCCAGTCTGTGCCCCGACCCCGTCACCGCCGCGCCCGGCAGGGAGATCGCGCGTGTCAGCTTCCTTGGACCATTCTTTGCAGTGAGTATTTTAACCTAAATATATACTTATAAGAACGTGTCCTTGGGTAGCAATCGTAAGGAAAGTTGTGAGGTTAGGTGTAGCGAAAATATTCGGAGGGTGACTGGTATCGGCTGAATGAGAATCGCCGTATATCCAGTTAAATGGCGTAGAGGTCTATGTTCACCTGCTACACGTGATCCTAGGAGGCTACCTTTTTTGGTCAGCAAATCGGTGGCTGACGATGCCATTGGAGCTCAATGAGCCTGAATATTCAATAGAAAATTTATTTAAATAAACTCTTATAAGTTACGAAAAACATATAGCTTTTATTTTCATGACTATAAAATCCTGCAGCATTTGTTTACTTACACAGATTTGAGTCTTCGTGTACGCTATAGTCGAGAGCTTAAGATGAAGTCGCAGTTAACAATACACTTGATGTGAACAATCTGCCATCGGTTCAATTCGAATAAGAAAACAATCATACTAAACATAAACAAATGCAAAACATTGACTCTTTTAGATCTATTTATTACTGGCAGTCATGTAGGATAATGCAGGCTATCAGTAGCAGTAAACGAATTTTAGTAGAAATGTTTGAATGCCAAGTGGTAGAATGTACCTGGACCCAAACATTATGTTTTAACAACTCACCTGTATGCAAATAAACATTTTTCTATAATATTCTAACAGGTATCCCTGTTCGCGGAAGAGAACCCTCGTCTAGCGGAGCGTTTGTTCGCGACGGGTGCGGGCGACCGAAGCCTAGCGTTCGCGTTGCAACGCGAGGTGGAGGCGAGTCGCAACACGTTGCACAACATCTGCCACAACATCCTGCTGTGTCCCGACGCGAGGGAACCGCTGCTTAACTACTTCGCTGCGCTACTGCAGAGGAACGAGAGGAGAGCGCAGCTGCAGACTGATGAGAGATCTCTGGCCGGTGAGTAACAATCTTCTACTTAATATCATCGTCTGCCTAGCCTTTTCCCCACTATATTGGGGTCGGCTTCCAGTCTCACCAGATGCAGCTGAATATCAGTGCTTAACGTGGGGCGACTGGTTATCTGACATCCAGAACTCAGTTACTTAGTCACACGATACCCTTTGGACCCCGTCCTCAACATATGTACATACATACACTCACGCCTTTTACCATGGGGATAGGTAGAAATTACAGAACGCCACTTGCTATGACCCGTCCACAAAACGTTATATAACGCGAGTGAGCACTAAGAGAGATTTTTTGAAAATTTAATCCCCTAAAAGGGATCAATAGGAGATGTAAAATTGATGGTTTGCCGGCGGGGGATCCCATCGAGCACATCCCTTGTTATTTGTTATTTTAAAAATAACATTTCAACCTTTAGGCTCAGGCTCCCTTAAGTTAGCCACTCTCAGATCACCCTGGGCAGTCCTAATCTTATTTGAATCAAAAAGTAATTTCCTTTAGTAATATTCTGACTTCGATTCCACGGATTTCTTTTTACAAAACGCTGTACCGTGAGATCTCTCTCTAAACGAAACTTTCAATTGAAGAGAACAACACAGAACTTGTTCTGAATGAACAATGAAACGAGTTTGCGAACTTGTTGCTTAAAATATTTCTAGAGGCAGTTGTTATCATGAAACAGTAAATCACTTTATATCGAACAAATCTGTTCATTCGTTCTCAATAAACAAGACATTGCACGGAAAGCATTCGACGCTTATCGTACAGAATTGCGTTCATGACTGTGTGCGTTTATTTGTGTATTTTGGTACACCAACTGCATACACATTTCACGTTTAAAATTGCTTTGTTCTTTTATTTATAAATGTATGCCAAGACCTCGTTGATAGCCGGTCGGTTGAGCTCTTATAACAAATTGATAAAGACTGCATGTTTATCAGAACACAGACGACTATAATAAATTGAAGCGTTATGTCAGTTATGTGCGTAGTTGGGCCCTGGTAGTAATGACTGGCGAAAATAGACCACATTTTCGTTCAAATGTCGCTCACCTCGCCTTGTCTATTAGACGAATTTGTATTGGCACTCATCCAAATAATTTACTTTCCAAGATTCAGATCGAAACATTAAGCGCTACTTGTTGATGGGTTTCTGTAAATATTTATGTTTGCAACGTTGTCAGTTGTTCCAGACAAACAGACTTCGGTCGCGATTAAAGCGCAAATTACATTACGATTCTTTTAATAGAATGTTACTTGCACTCTTCTAGACTTTCGTATTGACAAAACAAAACACGGCTGCAATAAACAATATAATTCTGTTGAACATTACGGTAAAAAACCACTCGTAAAAACGTCCGTCGTATTTATTTCCCTAACTATTGTCAAACGCATAGGTACGAAAATATAACAGTAAATAAACGAAAAACAAGGAAAACTGTTAATAATATAATTGCAGGTATTCTCTGAACTCACAATCATAATAAACACATAAACGTATTCTAATTCCTGTAATGACATAAGTAATGTATTTCCGTGCCTGGATTACAAATCAACATGCTGCGAAAAAGATGCGTATTATTTGATGCGCCTAGATATCGTACCCATATTCTTAGTAAGAAAACGCCAGGGTAGACCGCGAAAATTAAATTTTCTTACGTTTTTTGCCAGGCTGTATTTTGAACAAAAATTATTCGCGGCCGTTGAAAATTTGAAATGCCGGCTACCCTGCAGCTTCCTTTCACACGGAGCTGACAATTGACCACAATTCTTTTAAATGAAATAATTCAAAGGCTGAACCAAACGACAAGTTTATCTGCACTGACGCACTCAGGCACTCATGGAAGATGGAACTAACACGCAGACGAGATATTAACGGCAGTTTAGTTCCGTCATCTTTTGGTGCGAAACAAATGACTATGTAGCTATCACGTTTGTCCATCGAAATCGACTTCTCGAACATTTTTGACAGATTGACCTGGCGCAGAAAAGTGACGAGACCCATAAAATGACAAAAGGGAAGGAAAAACAAGAAGATTAACCAGTCATGGTGGCTTGACTCCACTGTGAGGCTCGTCTAGAGGACACGGTGGAGCATACGGTGGAAGTGTGCCCTTCCTGGGCGGAGCACCGCCGTATCCTCGTGGAGGCGATCGGCGGCGGCGACCTCTCGCGTCCGGCCCTGGTGCGAGCCATGGTACGGAGCGAGAGGGCATGGGAAGCCGTCACCTCCTTCTGCGAAGCAGTAATGCTCGCGAAGGAGGAGGCGGGGCGCGTGAGGGAGTGGCAGTCTCTGCGCCCTCACGTCCCTAGCCGCCGCAGGAGGAGACGCCCCGGGCGTCGGGAGTCGATTGCGGACTCCCGGCCAGCGTAGGCGCGAGCTTGCGGGTGACGAGCAATGGGTAGCTCGCCGCCCGGTAAGGACCAAGCTCAGGTCGACGGCGCGTAGTGTTCCACGCGCGCCTCAAAGAGATGTCAGCAGCACTATGTAAAGGGGTCTGCTAGGACCGATGCCTGCCGGGGTCGCGTGATTGTTCGAAAGAGATAACGTGACCCTGGCACATGGGCAACTGAAGGAACACGGGTGGGTTTTAGTCAGTAAAAGTCTGACACGCCCTCCCGCTCCGCCCAGAGCAGGAGAAGTCATTTGATGAATTCCCATCCAAAAAAAATAAAAAAATGGTGGCTTGACGCTAAACTGCTATAAACTAGAAGAACTAACAACTGTTTGTATTGTTTCAGGCGACGGCTTCATGCTGAACGTATGTTCAGTGCTGCAACTATTGTCGGTTCGCATCAAGTTGGAGCGTGTGTATCCCCTGTACACCTTTCAACCTGACTCATGGGTCAACGTCCGTGACGAGACCAGGCTGTACTTCACCGCGCAGGAGGCACAGGACTGGCTTGATTCACTCAGTAAGTAAACAAGGGGTTGTATCTGTTTGAGAGGTTCCTCTTTAGGGGGATACATCGATCATCATCATCACCATCATCATCATCATCATCATCATCATCATCATTTTACCCGCAAGACGTCCCCTGCTGGACATAGGCCTCCTCCTATTTGGGGGGATTTGCCATAATTGCCACGCTTGGCAGTCGGGTTGACGATCGCAGTATTGTGATAAAATGCTGCCCATTCTCCAGTAAGTCCCTTAGTCGCCTTTAACGACACCCACAGGAAGAAAAGGGGTGATGCTATTCTTTACATCCGGCACCGCATGGACTTATACATACGTCAATGAAGCCCGAGGAATTAAAAAAAAAAACTTACGTTTTTTCTCAACAAATTGGGACACTGTTTTACGTTGTATGTTTATCAAAATTAATTACGAGGCAGTGATAAATTAATGACTAAATTATTATCATTTTAAAAAAATCATTTAACAACAATTTATATTTGCTGCAGATAACAACTATTACGTGAAAATATGACGAGCAGATATAATAAAAATCAATGGGCCACGTCTCTACCTCAGTTGAGTCAAATATTCGTACAGTTCCCTATTCATCTTTTCCCAATGTTTTACAATACAATAAATGATGCATTTATTTACATCTTGAGTAATAACACTCGAGGGTGAAGACAAAGAAGGTTTAATATGGGCCTCAATCTTCCGACAGCTTTTGTCATTTAATCCCTATTTTATACTTTGGCTTACGTTAGTTAGTGAAATTGGATAAACGAGCTGTTTTGCAAAGGCAAACTTACATTCTCGGTAAAACAGCGCATTGCTATACGGATATCACTACACAGTGTGCAATCTATACAGTTATAAACGCACGGTAACTGTTCCATGCCTGTCAGCACACCACATCTGATGATCCTAACAGTATTGTGTACATTAAAGCATAATGACCCACAAGCAAGCTCAATGACCCTCAATTTAACGTTGACCCAAAGAACACGTCATCATTGACAATTTAGTTTTAATTGTCAGTCGTAGTACCAAATTCATGGGAAAAACGAAGTATGTACCTGTTACTGTGATATCACAATTTTATCTACTAGTTACATGATGTTCAATGCTCATATAAGTATTTGAAAGAATTTGATAAATGTCAGTTTTTCTAGCATAACTTAGGCCAAAGAAATACACCATCTCATTTCTTCCAGTGGGTGTCGTAAAATGCGACCTAAAGGACTTACTAGAGAATGGGTAGCAGCGTTCTCTATGCATTTTACCACAAAACTGCGAGCCCCCCAAATTGGGGGAGGTCTATAATAATAATAATCCACAACTATCACACAACGCCATCTAGTCCCAAGCTAAGCAGAGCTTGTGTTATGGGTACTAGACAACTGATAAACATACTTATATATTTCTAAATACATACATATTATAGATAAATTACACCCAGACACAGAACAAATGATCGTGCTCATCACACAAACATTTGTCCTGGGTGGGAATCGAACCCACGACCTCCGGCATAGCAGTCAGGGTCACTAACCACTAGACCAACAGGCCTGTCCATGTCCAGTAGTGGACGTCTTTCGGCTTAAATGATGATGATGATGACCTCAGGCCTGGTTTCCACCAAAACGGAGATAAGATGTGTGTCGATCAACCTTATCTTCTCACGCTTGAGTAACTTTGGTTTCACTCATATGCGTTGGGTAGTTTTAACGCAATAAGTTCGCCTGTTGATTGTTTACATCGTTCCTCGTCGCTTCAGTGGAAACCGGGGCCCCCTAATTGCGTAACACACTATAAATCACAATCTAAAACATAACATAAACATAACTTCATGCCTTGTTTCCCCAAAGAGTACCTATAGTACACCTACATTTCGCCTGTTATGATAAAGTCCCATGTTATAGGGGGCGAGCCTATTGCCATCAACCGGGCACAAATCAGACTCAAGCTGCTACTGAGAAATTCCAGATGGAAAAACCCAATAACACTGCCCGACCTGGGAAAGGAACCTAGGACCTCATGCGTAGCAGTAGCGCTTGCTACCACTAGACTAATAAGGCAGTTCTAAAACAAACAAAACATAAAAACATTTTGAAGGACATTGATAATCCACTGCTTCATATAATGTTCATATGAGCCCAAGTTTTGACAATACCTACCATAGGATGTTTTTTGACGCGCTGGGATGCGTTCTGTTGGATTCTCAATGTTCGGGTCAACACCGAGAGTTGAAAATCCAGGTGCGCTGCGATATTTTTACATCCAGGTCAACATGAACTTAGTAGACTCACACAATATCTTAAAAATATAATGTATGGTCTTTAAAAAGAGACCTCTGAATTAGTTTCGGAATTTCTTTTCAGGGATCAGTTAGCTAAGCACTGCCGAGCACCATTTACTTAGTTTTAATACATTGTCCAAAAAAAATAATACGTTTAACAGTGTACTTAAGATCTTCAACGTCTTTTAAGAAAACTCGTTTTTCTTTAGATAAAGACCCAGCTCACAAGTGGCCCGAAGCGAAGTTCCAGACAGTGTGCTGGTTCTTAACGCTGCACATGCATCATGTGGCGCTCATCCCGGCCCTGCACACGCATCAGAGGCGCATTCGGTGAGTGAAGTAGTACAGGACTAATACTAGTATAGTTTCCTACCTGCGAAGAAAATTGCTAAAGTAAAAACAGTGTTACGGGTAGTCAAAATGTTAAAAGTGATTGCCAGTTTTATCAAGGGTTATCGTGTTAGACAGTACCGGGGCTAAGGAGGTCAGGTACACAGACGCTCCTTGTGAAATACCGGTTTTCAGTTGCATTAGGCTAAACCAGAAGCCGACCCTATCGTAAGTCATAAGGTATGACTTAGTTAACCCGAGCCACTGTAATGGCCCTGCATTTTTTTTAAATTTGTTATATCCATCATTATATTTATTCAAATCAACCTTTCTGCGATGTGTATCTGATGATATGTTCATATAATAATTATCCGAAAAAGTTATGGTTTTAATTACTAGCTGACCCGACAGACGTTATCTTGTTCAAATTTAAATTTTGTTCGTGATCGTTATGTGAATTTGTGATAAGCTGTTGAACATATATTCCCTATTCTCCAGATTTAATTTTCCTGATAACTTTTCATTACGATAAAAAAACAAGAAAAGAAATACGTTTATTCATAATTTGAACCGTGTTTTCAACGCATACAGAAATCCCATATAAAAACGAAATTCAGTTTTGAAATTTGAAAACTTTCCGTGAAAGGTTTCCAATTTTTCTTTTCATCGACCCTAACTCGCATATCGGAACTGTTAAGAACATTAAAAAAAAAAAAACCAAATCGGACTAACCGTTCTCAAGTGATGTACTTGCCAACGAACAGCATTTAATTTTTATTTATATAATATTATATTTCTTTTCAGGGCATTCCGTGATCTCCAAAAAGTGATCGAAGAGTTGATGGCAGCCGAGCCACAGTGGCGCAACAGCTACTCCGCTTTACGCAATCGCGAGTTGCTGCGCAGGTGGCGCCGGCAAATAAAGAGGCTACACAGGTAATGTGGTTATTAAAGAAAATCGTTTTTGGCACAGAACTTTATACAAGGAACACATCTGAAACAAACAAATAACATACAATTCAAATATAAGGGTCATTTTTTATTCGTGGTTGCAAAAGAAATAGGAATGGGATAGGAAAACGATAGTTTCTATTCTTGCTAACTTGACTTCTAATGTTGCATCCAAATTACACCTTGTTTTAAGATGTGTAATTGTTTAAATCTGAATCGTCCGATTTATTTATTTTCTGTTTCACTACGATACCGAATAGTGAGAGTGCGCGCGTATCAATCCTCCAATTACTTGCGCCCTAGAGCAGATAGGGTCTCGTCGCCGCTGTCGTGTCCTGACAGGCATATCTAATCAACCTTTCCCGATTTAATGAAACATACTAAAGTAGTACCAATTTTCAAATCAGGTAGTAAGACTGATCCCTCTAATTATATACCTATATCTGTGCTACGAGCATTGAGCAAAGTATATGAAAAAAATATGCTGGACCACATGTTGGTTCATTTCAACTCAAATGGGATTTTTCATAGTCGACAATTTGGTTTCACGAAAGATAGGTCGACGACTGATGCGGGAGTAAAACTCACCAGTCACATTTTAAAATCCTGGGAAAAGTTCTAGAATGCAGTTGGCATTTTCTGTGACCTTTCAAAATCGTTCGACTGCGTTGAACACAATACAAAGATCTGTAAATTACACCACTACGGAATTCGTGGACAAGCTGCTGATCTTGTTCTTTCCTATTTATCAAACAGGAAACAAAAATTAAACGTTAACGGGACGTCGTCCTCGGGGTCTCTTGTTAAGATGGGCGTGCCCCAAGGTTCAATTCTTGGCCCTTTCTTATTTCTAGTTTAATGACCTTCCTTACATTATTGCTAACTTCGCGGATATAATTTTGTTCGCTGATGACACTTCACTTATTTTTTTAATAGAAAAATACGGATGTGTTTTATTTTTAAAAGAGTAACCATGGAGTTTCTTTCCGGCTCTTCTCCATAGGAATCAACAAATGGGAACCGTGCACCTAGCTTTTGTCGTTTCATAAGTGCCCATGTAGGTTTATGTGAGGTAAAATATTTTGATTGATTGACACACAGTGTTACATCTATGGGTGCTTGCATAAAACATGGTTTGCCAATAAACTGAAGTTGGTACCGATGCTTTCTGGTCAAACAATCCTTTAAGATCGTGTTGGATTCTCAGTGTTAAGCCCAACACCGACAGTTCAAAATCCAATGTGCGATAAAATTCTGCCGCGATATTCTTACGTTCGTGCGTACGTGGTCTTACTGTAAGTTTTACTGCTCTTACTGCTATATGCAAAAACCCTATCAAGGTATCATTTGGTATGGCTTGTGGCTAAGTTACAACAGCCTGATCGTTTAGGTTAAGCTACGCTTGCCGCGGTTGGTCCGTGGATGGGTGACCATCTTTACATACCAAGACCCTTCCGTGCCTCGGAAAGCATGTTAAGCCGTTGGTCCCGGCTGTCTTTCGTAGATCTTAGACAGTCGTTACGGGTCTTCAGAAGCCCGAAAGTCTGACAACCATTCTTACCAAGGGGTATCGTGTTACCCAGTTACTACGTTGTGGAGGTTAGATAGGCAGTCGCTCCATGTAAAATACTGGTATTCAGCTGCATCCGGTTAGACTGGAAGCCGACCCCAACATAGTTGGGAAAAGACTAGGCAGATGATGATAATGTACGGTATACGGTTAAAGATATTTATTTTCTCAAAAGAATAACAGATTCACTTATAGAGAAAATGTAAATATAAGTTTAAAATAATGATATCCACCAGTAAGCGTAGATAAATACAAAACACAAATACGAAATCTTAAAACCTAACATTACACTAATACTAAATAAACAAATCATAACAAGGTAGGCTACAAAACAAGAAACGGCACAATAGTTGAGTGAGGGTAGGGTGCAATTTAACAGCTGTTGAGTGTTAACTAACGCCTACGCCACAGTGCAGAACATAAGCGAGTCATGAAATTGTTCCCGGTTAATATTTGTGAGGATATTTGACTGGCCTGTTAGTCTAGTGGTTAGGACCCTGACTGCTAAGTCTGAGGTCGTGGGTTCGATTCCCACTCAGGAAATATCTTTGTGTGATGAGCACAATCATTTGTTCTGTGTCTGAGTGTAATTTATCTATAATATGTATGTATTTAGAAATATATTTATCAGTTTTCTGGTTGCCATAGTACAGGCTTTGCCTAGTTTGGGATCAGACAACGGTGTGTTGGTTGTCCTAAGATATTATTATTATATTTGTATGACGTGACCGCTACGTCGCCAGGTCGAAGCAGTGCGCGGAGACGGCGCTGCTGGAGGGCGAGCTGATGCGGCGCTCGGTGCAGTTCTACGCGTCCGTGTGCGCGCTGCTCACGGCGGCGCTGGACGCGGCGCGCGCGGGCGGCGCGCTGGCCGACGCCTTCGCCGCCACGCCCGAGTGGTACGTCGAGGACATCGCCGAGTTCATGCTCTTCGCCGTGCAGTGAGTCGCTACTCTTTTACCTTCCTATTAACTCATACTTTTAAAAATAGGCATTTCATTAAGTACTTGGTACTTGTTGATAGTCCTACAATGTTCTCCCATACCTATTAATACTGTAATTTAAAACCATTGTAAAAGCTAATTATTTCTAAAAGAGTAACCATGGAGTTTCTTGCCGGCTCTTCTCCATAGGAATCAACTATTTGGAACCGTGCACCTAGTTTCTGACGTTTTATAAGTGCCCATGCTGGTTTATCTGAAATAAAAAATATTTTGATTTTGTGGCTCTGGACTTAGGTAGACCGAAGTAAAGAGAACCTAACCAAATGGAAATTCATAGATGGTACCGCTCTGGAGTGTAAATTTGGTGCTGTCTCACAAACAATGCGGCATTTAATATTTTGTCCAGCATGTCCTGCTGTTTGCACGGTACAGGAGTTGATGGACGCTCCTTAAAGTGCTAAGCTCGTAGCCAAATTTTGGGATAACTCTATTTAGGCTGCTATCGACACGCTAAGAAGAACATAGTTAAAACAGTAGCAAATCAGTTGGAGAAGTGCTGTAGATCGTACCATTGTAGCGATTTATTACATCATCACAGCTCTTTATATGAAAAACAACATGTCTTTGAACCTAAAAATGTGACTTGGCACCAACTCGCCCTGGGCCTTTTCTTGCTTTATTTTTTCATCAAATAACTTTTCCCGCTGTGGGCGAAGCGGAAGGGCGTGTCAAACTTCTAATAAGTAAAACCCACCCGTGTTCCTTCAGTTGCCTGGTGGCCTGAAGTCCGCTATGGACTCCCGACGAACCCAGCTTATACCTGTGTGGTGAATTACTCTGACATAGCGAAAGCATGAGTCCCAACAGTTAAACTTGATTACGACAAGATTATGTTTTTGTTGATATGTCTCAATAGTTTAAAATGGTTTCATCCACTAATATACTTTTTTATCTATATATATAAAATTCAAAGTCCTGAGTGACTGACTGACTGATATATCAACGCACAGCCTAAACCGCTGGTCGTGGAGACGTGAAATTTGGAGGGTGTGTTCTTTGTGAGAAGTAGGTATCCACTAAGAAAGGGTTTTTTGAAATTCCATTCCTAAGAGGGTGAAATAGGGGGTTGAAATGATGAATTTCGACATCCACGCGGGCGAAGCCGCTGGCAGAAGCTAGTATCTATTAAGCTTCCTAAAAAATCAACATTTCTTTCCAGATACGTCCCACAAATAGTGGCCGACTACATCGAAGACCCGATCATAACTTGGCTCCTAAGTGCCATATGCCACTCTCGGCTCTTCAAAAACCCCTATTTAGTCGCCAAGATCGTGGAAGTACTTTTCGTGATAAACCTATCCGTGCCACTAAAACTAAAGAATGTATACGAGAAGTTTATGGATCATCCGATGTCACAGACAGCTTTGCCGAGTGCGCTCATGAAGTTCTACACGGATATAGAAACTACTGGACAGAGCACGGAGTTCTATGACAAGTTTACCATACGATTCCATATCAGTATTATACTGAAAGGAATGTGGGAGAGACCGATTCATAAACAGGTGAGAACTTAAATGCAGAACTTCAGTTTTGATCTTAACTTGGCTAGTAATACGGTTTAAAGTAGCTTGTGTAATATTCATACTCGCCAAATCATGCACCTTTTGTTTATCAGCCTCATTTCTAAACCCATATATATATATTAGTGAAATAAAGACTATTCCAAACGTTTTAAAATCTTCATGGATGTTTAGACAAATAGTTCACTTTTCAGCTCCTAAAAACTATGTGGCTATATATGTATTAATATGTGGCGTTCCGCGCATAAAGGTACCAGTAGGGAGGTATTGAGTTAAGGCCGGATCTAGAATCTAGAAGAGTCCCTTTATTATGCTGATTACAAAAAAAACCTAATACTTTTTTTGTAACAGACATCCAAAATTGAAATTCTGAAAAAACTAGTTTCGAGAAAACGGAATTCGAAAGTTAATGTTTCAAAAAAACAATGTTCTACTCTCGGCAATTCCTGGCTAACGCCCAACACATAATATGCCTCAGTGTATCACTAACATAACCGATACTGTACTGCCAATATACAAATAGCATTAAAATTCAAAAACTCAACATAATAATTATGAAAATATCGACATTTTATAAGACCTACCGACATCTGGCACCTTTTTACTAAACATTTCCTTTTAACAAAAATGTACTTCGAAATGTTGTCTGTAGATGTTAATTGTATCAAATTGTAGCAAATTTGTTGTAGAACAATAATCTTTAAAAATTATATATTTATTTTCTATTTTTTAGGGTGTTTCGAATTTTGAGACGTATGTCAGCGTAGTTTGTGACGTATGTCAGCGTAGTTTTCGAAGACAGTTTTTTTTGCTGTCCTGGTAACCCTAGCAAGGATAATGGCACAAATTAGTTTGTGACGTATGTCAGCGTAGTTTTCGAAGACAGTTTTTTTGCTGTCCTGGTAACCCTGGCAAGGATAATGGCACAAATTTATGAAATTATTGCATTGTCATCGGTCCTTGACAGGTGTGCAAAGTTTGAATGAAATCTGGTCGTTTAAAGTGGGTCAAAATCGCGCTATAAGGAGTCGGTTACAAACAAACATACAAGTGATGCTAATATAAAGCGTGCAAAAATCACAAAACGCCATATTTTCACCAGATTTTACAAAAACGCAAATAACTCGGAAACTAAATGCTGACATCTGGGTACCTTTATGCGTGGAACGCCACATATTGTAAATTCAAAAGTAACTCTGTCTGTATGTAACGTTATTATGAAAGATTTCGGTAAAATTAGGCAAGGAGATAAATGTTATCCCGGGGAAGGACATCGGTTTACTTTTTGTCCCGGTAGCATAGATCGACATCCGGGCGGGCGAAGCTACGGGAAGAAGTTATTGTAGTATTAAACGAATGTAATTTCCTTTTCAGGCTATAGTGAAAGAGTCTCGCTCGGGCCGTCAGTTCGTGAAGTTCATCAACATGCTCATGAACGACACTACATTCCTTCTCGACGAGTGTCTCACGGTATGTATTCAAATGTTCTCTAGCTTTATTATAACGTGTTCTTGAAAGTACCAAAACACTTTAAAATCTTCATGTTTCGATTCTTTGAAAACTACCTGTTATTTACCACTTTATGTCCCAAAAATAACGGCCAGTTATATTTAAGTCACGTGGGATTGAGGGCGAGCCTATCGTCGTCAACTGGACACGAAACAAGACTCGGGCTTCTATCGAGAAATTCCGGCTAATAACACTGCCCGACCTGTGAATAGCTTGCGAACGTTAGACCAAAGAAGCAGTTTGTTAAAAGTGAAAATTAGGACAGTTGTCTGTGTACGAGGACTATACTGCTGCGGGCTTCTATGCGGTTTATTTTATGCTATTCGGGTGCTCACAGCTAATTTACATAATGTTCTTATACAATATGAAATTGAAGACCACTTACAAGTTTCCGCAAATTGACAGCAATTCTCAATATAAAATGTAAACCATCTGAATTAATCGCCTCTGATTGATACCCATTGCAAGCAGCTCACGTAAAAGGACACCGTGGTCTATGCAGTCAAACGCCTTGCTATTATCATTGTAGACCATGTCCACTTGAGAGGGTTTAGACATGGTCGAGGAACTGTAGTCAGAACATATAAGCGACTTCGACACAATAGACCTTGTTTTTGAGAGCCTATGTTAACAGTTTTAAGAAGATCATTTAGAAGCACTGAAGAGTACACTGTTTAGCAAGACATAAACATATCGTTTTCTACATTGTCTTTAGGACTTTTTTTATGGACGGGAGTAAAAAAGCTGTCTTTCAAACATGTGGCATTTGTGTTTTAGTACCTGAAGCGCATCCACGAGGCGCAGGAGGGCGTGGTGAGCAGTTCGGCTAGTGCTGAGGCACGTGCGAGAGCGCTGGCGCAGGACGAGAGGCAGTGCCGGTCCTACCTCACGCTCGCTAGGTAAGTGGTACAGATATAAATAAAAGGTAAAGGAATTAACGAGGAATGTATTGGTGGGAAATCATCAAATGACCCTCCACGCGCGTCAGACTTTTACTGACTAACACCCACCCGTGTTCCTTCAGTTGCCCATACCAAGGCCACGGTAACTCTTTCGAACAACTCCACGACGTTGGCAGGAGGAATGCATCTGTAATGCCCGATTTTTGGATACACAAATTATCTAACAAATTTTCAGCGCCCGTAAAAACGGCTGTAACTGGTTGAATCATTTAAGAACAGCATTTTGTTTTTGTATGGGAAATCATCACATGACTTCTCCCGCTCTGGGTGGAGCGGGAGGGCGTGTCAGACTTTTGCTGACTAAAACCCACCCGCGTTCCTTCAGTTACCCATGTGCCAAGGTCACGATATCTCTTTCGAACAATCACGCGACCCTGGCAGTAATAACAGCACTTGACTTGCGTTTAATTTTGATACGTCAATAGTTTTACGGTCTAGAAACCGGGCGAAAGTGCTTCATAACTATCGTGCTTTGTTACAAGAACAACTGAAGGGTATTGGCTGTTAATGACAAAAGATTGCTTATCACTACATTTGATGATGCTAATTTGGCCTTGTGATCCTTCTTAGTCCCGTGTTGTGGCTATTTTTCATGTACCATTGCAAAATTAGAGGAAGGAGAAAGTAGGGGAAAAGGGGGGAAGGAGCATGTAAGGATAAGTAGGTGGCGTTCTGTGGTTTCTGCCTACCCCCAATGAGAAAAAGGCGTGATTTTATGTGTTTTGATGTGTATATGCACTACAAAATTTTCCCGTTAAGGTTGATTTGAAGCCATAACATGTTCTCAAAAAGCATTCCAACTTTAACCAACCAAGTAAATATTGTTGTTATTGTTTCTTGCAGAGAAACCGTGGACATGCTGGAGTATCTGACAGTAGAGATCAAGGAGCCGTTCCTGCGCGCCGAGCTGGTGGACCGCCTCGCCTCCATGCTCAACTTCAACCTGCAGCAGCTGTGCGGACCTAAGTGCAAGAACCTCAAGGTAATCATGTACTACCTACTTCTTCAGGGACGTATTATAAACTATAAAAGTTATATTCAACTGCAAATAAAGAATAGTGTTCTTCAACTGACTTAGAGCAAATACCTTTCAAAAGCTTGTGCAGTTTTACTCATGTTAGCGTCATAATCACAAGTACACCAAACAACTAAATCAATATCACAGTCGCTTTCAATTATTTTTATGTAGTTTTAAAAATTTGGTGATGGAATACATCGTGAGTACTAGAACCAAAAACTCGGAAGACATGTGTGACATCTACCAAACCGCGCTACAAGTGGGCCCGCGTGGTGGATTACATTCCCATTCCGTATTAGAGTGTCCCGGCTTGACTCTAGACTTTGAGCCTTTTGAGCACACTGAGTCTTGCATAATTGAGTCGAGTCTATAAAATTACGACTCGAGGACTCGAGTCCTTTGCAACACTAAGTGTCACAGCAATGGGTACATTATAGTCAATATCGACTTCATCTTATTTACAACATATTGAACGGTGTCTAATATTTGACACTACAACTCTTGGGTATGCATTTTCAGCAACCCTTAATCCGTTTATTTATGTATGAAGATGATGAAGCCACAGTGACTTTTCAAAGTATTCGAGAACTTACATTTGCCGCTCTTTCATATGCTCTCGTGTGACTAGAATATTATCTACTAATAAACTTATTTGTGATGCTCAGGTCCGTCGGCCTGAGAAGTACGGCTGGGAGCCGCGGCGGCTGCTGAGTCAGCTGGTCGACATCTACCTGCATCTCGACTCGCCGCAGTTCCATGCCGCGCTGGCCGCCGACGAGGTAAACATTATATTATTCACTGTAAAGGGCCGTCATGGTGATAATTGTACTACATATGGTTCAAAATCGCCGCCACTGCCGCACCGCGCCGCGCCGCGCCGCGCCGCTGCTGCTGCACTGTCGTCGTCACTTGACAGGTCACTTTTTCACAAATATTGCCATACTGTTATTAGAGTGCGTGATAACTTCTTCGAACCAAAGTGGCTTTGCTACTTAGTGGTTTTTCGACCTTACTTTTGTAACGGATGCCAAAATTCCTAACAAATATTTTACTTACTAGAAAATTTTCCCGTCTTCTCGTAAACCCTCTCAATTGCTCTGCGAAATCGTTTGTCTTTCGGAAATATAACAGGCTACACAATTCGAATCCTAAATGTGATTTACTTTACAATTATTACATACTTATTCTTATCCTTCCGTTTTCAGAGATCATTCCGGAAAGAGTTATTCGAGGAGGCTTCAGTGCGGCTAGCTAAGTCGTGCATCAAAACGCCCACAGAAATAGAGCGCTTCAAGTCGCTCGCAGACAATGCATATCAAATCGCAAGTATGTTCCATATTATATCATCAATATTTATAACGGCTGTATACGTAATTTACCATATTTTATGACACTTTACTCCCGGTTTCCGAAAAGCCGATAAAATCCCAATTAGTCTAATGACCAGTCTCACGTTAGCTGCTGTAAATGATTTGATTATCTATACAAATAAATAAAATGGAAGTGTATGTATTCATTTTTCAAAATAACAGCTTTTTACTAAATGCATACGAACGAATATGCGGAACTTATAAAGAAAACTTTAAAAAATATTGTCTATATGTACGTCGGTGTGTCTGTTTCAGCTAATCTGTGAGAGGACTTTCACTGGCAGCTAACTGACAGGCTACTTTTTGTCCCGGTAGCATTTTCCCTAGGGATAAATTTCCGACATCCACGCGGGCAAATCAAACTTACATGAGATTTGACAACAGATCAAATTGAAAAATATTTAAAAAAACTAAATGTAACAAAATTCCATTGTTTTAGTATCCAATCAACAGAAAAGCGACGAATTCGCTGACGCTCCTGAGGAATTCAGGGATCCGCTCATGGACACACTAATGACTGACCCAGTTCTATTACCCTCTGGGAAGGTGAGTACTCTTCTGTCATCAAACAATCAACCGGGTTAAATAATAGAATATGAGACATCGAGCTTTAGAAAGAGACTGTTACATGAGTGCAATAGTTCTTTACTAAGATTTACTTTCAAGTAAATTATTGGAGTAGGTTTTGATCATTAGTATTATTCATACTATGATGTTCTATTGCGGTCCACTGCTGGGTAACGGCCTCCACTTTTTCCTCCAAACCGTGTCTTCGATCTCTGTCCATGTTGGCCCTGCAAACCTTATTAGATCATCACGCTAAGGCCTACCTAGACTGCGATGTCCTTCCTCAGTGAATGACGATTTTTGCCCATCTCTCCGGGTAAATTCGCTGCGACGTATCCGGCTCACTCCTACTACAGCCCGGCTGCTTTTTCTCCCAGCATCTGATTCTTGACTTATAGAACGAAGGTTGTACCTGTGATGGTGTGAGTGGTTTTCTTTACAATTGTTGTTTTAATGAACCTCAACCTTTTTTTAGATAATGGACCGGTCGGTGATCTTGCGTCACTTGTTGAACAGTGCCACCGACCCCTTCAACCGACAACCTCTCTCCGAGGATCAACTACGTCCAGGTATACTCACATTTCTTACCTAAATATAACAATTGAGCCACAGGTACATTACTGTGTGTTGTGTCGTCGTGACGCGGAAAAAATCATCAAACGAATCTTGTCAAGACTACGTCAAATCGGAACGAGTTTTAAGTGGCTAAGAGTTCGTCAGAAACTGTCACGCCACTACACAGTAATGTAAATCCGGCTTAATGCACTCAGTGTGCAGTGTGTGTTTCAAATTCCGGTTCATCTGAACCTAACCTACATGTTGATTGTTTCAGCAACTGAGCTCAAAGAGAAGATCATCCAATGGCAGCGCGAGAAGAAATCGACGTCGTCGTAATCGTCCGTAGCCAACACTAAAGTCTGATGTATATAACGTAACCCATATATGAAGACTACCGGACGGATTTTTCCGCCTTTGATGATGGGACTATTGTCCGTATGCATGAATGTGAGATTATTCCATGTATGTTATTCAGTGCGAATGTTTCGTGAAGTTGAAACTACGAGTATTGTCACGTTTCCGACCTAACGGATCATTTTCAATTTACATACAGGTGTTAATTTAATCCTTACTTTGATCGTATTGTCACAAAATTCTTCCATTAGTATTACCCATTGTGACAAGAACCAAATTTTATCTTAACCACCACTAAATTAATATATTTTACAACTAAATTAAAGCTTTAATGTCTTCACGGAGTATTGAACTTGGCATCTATTTTTAGCTTTAACACAAACAATGCACGTGAGTCTCGAAATTTTATAACATTACATTACACGACATTAATTAAATTAAAAACTAATAATAAAAACTTAAATTAACATCTGTATCATTATTTAACCTGTGAACTTTGGCGTCGTGGAACGCTAAATACGAATGTTTATGGAACTTACCATCACATGTAGATAAAGGCCTAAATTCTAAGATACATGCAACATGACATTTCTGAGTAAGCTAGGTGCTTCTGTCTCGACCCCAAGACTTGATGAGTATGAAACATGAGCACAACATTAGAGTATTTGGTGTGAAACTTGTAAGCTGGACGTCTTTCTGCATTTTATAGGAAATCTCTGTAACGAAAATCGTGAGCAAGTAATTTCGATTTTAGAATGGATAGTCCTGCATTAGTTTAACTAATGGTTATACATTAGGATATAAATATATTAACCTATAGGAATTGTATGGAATGTTGAAGACTTCTTATTTTTGTGCAAAATGAAAATTAGAAAAATGTATTTAATTATATTATGGATTTGATTACTATTTGATTATAGTGATATTATGTTTAGTCTTTGTTAGCAAACATGATTTTTGTATTATCATTTAATACATTGTGATTTGTTCCTTTATAACTTTAGTTATGATTTGAAATGGATTTTCACTTGCGAATTAGGGAATAATATTCATTATGATATCATTAGCATAATTCAATTAATAGTATAATTAGAATCAGTAACGGCCTGTCAATGTCCTGCAAGGTAAAGAACCGCGCGGATTTTATGTCTATTCGACTTAGTATCTATGACGATAATGATTATGATGGCAAACTTGAAGCATGTCTAAATATTTTCCACAGTGGACACACGAGTTCAAGTGTTGGACCAGCGCACTTACGAGGCGTCGCTATATCACAATCTAGTATGTTTGGTAACATGTATCTCAAGTTTATCATACTTCTCCAGTCACTGCCAATATATTCAATGTAGTTTTTAGTACAGGCATTCCTGAATGAAATCCATTTCTTTAAATTACATGGTCTCACTTGTATGATAATTTGACTTGTAATTTATCATTATATTATGAAGATTCTATATTATAGAGGTCTCCTACATTGATTATATCAATAAAATTAAATAAATGGAAATAATATTGTTTTTGTCATCACAATAATAAACAAAGTATTCACTTCTTCATGAATTATATTTGACTAAATTTTATTCTAATAACTAGCTAAATAAATAAATTATTGTCAATTCACAATTAAGAGATTTCATTGTATTAAAATTACAAAAGTACTACAACCACAATATTCCTTACTTAAAATTCTTGATAAACATCAATAGAGCTTTATACATTATAAGAGGTAGATTAGTTAATATTTAAAAACAGTGTATATGTAACATAATCTATAAAACTAAAGCAAAGTCACATTTATTCAGATGCGATATGATTAGCTCATTTCTTGTTTGACTACATTCATCATTGAAATTATTCAGACTCCATTCTGTACAATAATAATAGTTTAAAGCCAGTAGGTCAATGCTACCTTTGTATTCATAACAAGTACAATCATTTAGCATTTGTTAGAGGGAACGTTCATTGTCAGCAACCTATATATACATGACTATGCTGGTCTGAGGTTCATAACAAAGCCATTTACAATTATATAATTCAGATTTCTACATAACAAAGAAATACAAAAGAAAATTTTGACCTTAGTACACTACTTCACTCTCATTCTATGAAATGCACTAACTCAATATTATGTTTTCCCAGGGATTGTACCTATGATAATATGATTATTTCTAATACCTACTAATCCTACAAAAGGATAGGCTTTGAAATAATAAAATAAAATAAATATCTTAGGACAACCAACACATCGTTATCTGATCCCAAACTAGGCAGAGCCTGTACTATGGTAACTAGACAACTGATAAACATACTTATATATTTCTAAATACATACATATTATAGATAAATTACACCCAGACACAGAACAAATGATTGTGTTCATCACACAAAGATTTGTCCTGGGTGGGAATCAAACCCACGACCTCAGTCTTAGCAGTCAGGGTCACTAACCACTAGACTAACAGGCCAGTAATAGCCAGTAGTATAATGATGCTTGTGCTCAATTATTTTCAGTTTTCTTTCTTTTACATTACAAAAATATACAGTTTTCAATATCATGTATTACAAACCAGTTCATCCTCACTCTATATTCAAGCAAATTCATAAGGCCGTTCTTGTACATTTATTTCATAAGCTCAAGAAAGATTATGAAGCATTTATTCAGTTTTCTAATTTATTGATTTAAAACAGTCAATATTTCATCGGAGAAGGAACGGAAGACGATAAGCAAACAGACATGAGATCATGTACAGCATGCCAAAATAAAAATTAAGCCTGGCTGTTTGCCTCGGTACATATCTCATTGTCTCAGGGCTTCTAAACCTTCTTTCTATTTCGAAAGCTCTTGGTAATGTCAGCATTGGAATTAGAAACCACAAAGAACAGCGCACAGAAGCTACCACAAACATAATATAAGGAGTAAACAGCAAAAATGCATACAACAAGTATGAAGCAGTTCTCCCAATCAATATCGCTAATGTCACAATTTCAGCTTTGCTGTCCGTCTCGAGGTCTCTAGTGTTGTTACTATGTAAAATAGCCTCTGTATTAAGAGCAAGTGGTATTGCATAGTAAATTATGGGCCAGTCCACCCTACCAGTCTGTGCTAAGAAAGCAAAAACCACTGACACTGGTCCAAATATAACTAAAACTAGAATATCACCAAGAGCTATATACTTCAGTCCAATACCACCAGTGTATAAAAATGATGATGATAATCCACCAAAATATACAAGGGCTAAATGCTCCATACGAGCGGGAGATAAAATGACAAGTGGAACAAATGAGGCACATCCAGCTAGATATAATATAGCACCTAGGGAGACCACCTCATCTATACTCAAAATATGATCAACAAGCGTCCTGTCATCAGATTTACGGTTATCTATCCCTTTAACAAAATCAAAGTATGTATTGACAACATTGCCTGCACCATGAACTGGAATAATTGTACATAAGGTCAATAACAAAATGCACCAACTGAAGCCACTGTCGCCGGGCAGACGGTACGCGAGAGCAGCCCCCAGCAGAGTCGGCAGCAAGCTCGCACTCAGTGACCATGGACGCAAAGCCAGCACATACGTCCGCACTTTCATAAGTGGATTTCGAGTTGGCAATGTTTCTTCTTTCGGTTGTTGTAAGAGGTTTCCTTCGACGTTTGGTATATCCATATCTTCAGTTTTCTTATTGTGATCCATTTTGATAAGATTTAGAAACAAACCGCCATCCACGAAATTTAGCACTTAAATCATTGTTATATTTATAAATGAGATGGTGGTTAGGCTCATCATCAAACTACGTGTAAATTAAAACTGTTTGCCCATAATCCCGTTATTATTGGTACCGGTGATGACCGATATTCAAAGAGAAATCATAAAATAAATTCTGTAGAATATAGGTACCTTAGTTCTGAAAGTTGATCTGTCAACTAAACTTCCAACTTGACATCTGTCTACATACAGTACTTTATAATCTGTATCATAGTGTTGTTCAATGTGTAAATAGATTTCTTATAACCAAGTTCGGTTTTTAAAAGTAGTTTTATCATAACGTGTTCTCTTTTTAAGAATAGCAATCTCACAGCATCAGTACCACATATAATAGCACTCAAATTCCATTCATCTCGGCCGAGGCGTTTGACTTTTAAACTAGGAAAGAATAACCAATTCCAAATAGCAGGTATTATTTGTTGTTTTGTTAATGCATGTTTTACTCGCTTCCATAAAATGGGTCGCCTCAAAACAAAGTAGATTATTCTTTTACTTTTTATCTAAGTGCCATTCAGTTTTTCTTGAGAACCTTCATATCTGAAAATAAAACTATCGGTTGTGTGTGACAACTGAGCAGCAGAATTAACTGTGTAAATTACCGCGGTAATAGCTGTCGGGGTTAACAACCCAATACGTCATTGTTATGATTCGGTTAAAATAAACACACTCTGTCATTAACAAGGTCGTTTGTAGAATAGTAAGCAGCAAAGACTACAATATGTATAGGTAAGCAGTACTAAGGGTCGGAGCGGGAGAAGGAAAGAATTATTATATTATTTTTATCAAAGGTGAAAGTTACTTTTTGTTTTTTTTTATTTATCCCCGGGTAAATAGATCGCTAATTAATGTCAGGTAGGTTACAGTTTACAGTAGTTAAACCGGGGGACGATTCGATGTAAGTTTTTATTTTTAGGGTTCCGTTGCCAAATGGCAAAAAACGGAACCCTTATAGATTCGCCATGTCTGTCTGTCTGTCTGTCTGTCTGTCTGTCCGAGTATGTCGCAGCCACTTTTCTCCGAAACTATAAGAGCTGTGCTATTGAAACTTGGTAAGTAGATGTATTCAGTGAACCGCATTAAGATTTTCACACAAAAATAGAAAAAAAACAATAATATTTGGGGTTCCCCATACATAGAACTGAAACTCAAAATTTTTTTTTTCATCAAACCCTTACGTGTGGGGTATCTATGGATAGGTCTTCAAAAATGATATTGAGGTTTCTAATATCATTTTTTTTTAAAACAATAATATTTGGGGTTCCCCATACATAGAACTGAAACACAAAAAAAAAATTTCATTAAACCCTTACGTGTGGGGTATTTATGGATAGGTCTTCAAAAATGAAATTGAGGTTTCTAATATCATTTTTTTCTAAACTGAATAGTTTGCGCGAGAGACACTTCCAAAGTGGTAAAATGTGTGTCCCCCCCCCCCGTAACTTCTAAAATAAGGGAATGATAAAACTAAAAAAAAAATATGATGTACATTACCATGAAAACTACCAACGAAAATTGGTTTGAACGAGATCTAGTTAGTAGTTTTTTTTTATACGTCATAAATCGTAAACCACAATTTACCTTTCATTCAGTCAACACAAATATAAAAATTAAAAAAAAAAAACATTTCATTTCATAAACGATGATGACGAATGATGATGATGATGACCTGCAGGTTTGTACGGAACCCTCGGTGCGCGAGTCCGACTCGCACTTGGCCGGTTTTTATTTGCACAGATGTGATTGATATAAGATAATAAAGCCTTTAATTAGTTACTTTAATTAAATAGAACACTAGTATTTTTTTATCCAAATAACTCGATACCGAAATACCGATGAGCCCACAGCGCACGTGTTTGATTTTTTGAGCTTTCTTTAGCAGTTTCCTTCAGTACGGTAAAATAAATTAACGAATAAGTAAGGCTACAATTTTTAAGGGTCGACTAATAAATTCACATCAATTTTCAAAAAACAGTAGGATTACCTTTCTTAATTACTTTTATGCTCTATAAGCTAGGTTTCGTTTCGTGTGCGTAAAACAATAAAGGAAGCTAGGTATATCGCACTAGTCACGAGTTCACAAGGTTAGCAAATAATTTAAATTGTCACGACATCGTTCATAAGACAATGTAGGAGCAAGGGGTTCTTAAATGGGTCGCTTCCTAATTTTCCTCTGCATTTATGTAGGGCATAAAAATTTATGAGAACACGACAGATGACACATAAATGTGTCAAATAATATTTCACACTGATGGATGGATTACATAGAACGTATTTAATTAAATAAATGTACGTAGACAAAATAAACGTCTACATGCTAAACACCAGATGGCAAAATGACTCAAGGTTATTTTATTAACTGAAATTCAAAACGTGCCTAGTTACAGTTTGGAAACATTTTTGGAATTGAAATGCAAAGCATAATTCTCTATGAGTTGTTTGTTACCTTCCTAGAGTAAAAATGCAATACAATTATTTAGGTTTCTTTTTATTCGAATGAAGCTTAGCTTCTATTAATTTCACCCAGTTTTCGTATTGTTCGTTATCTTCTTCGTTTAATTCATCACAGAACTTGTCAATATCCTCATCTTTAATATCTTCTTCATTTTCTTGAGAAGTTTCTCCTTGATCAGTTCGTTTTCGTTGAATTGGGGAATTCTCAATTTCAACTGGTTCATTATCGTCATCGTTAAACATTATTTTTTTATTTTTCTTTTCCTTTCCGCTTTCTGTCGGCTGTGATTTATTTTTCCTTTTAACTTCTTTGTCTTCAGGAATTATAATTGAGTCCTCAGGCTTAGATTCATTATTTTTATCGCTACAATCAGGCTTATTTTTTTTATTCTTCACTCGTTTACTTTCAACCACAATGCCGAGCTCACTAGCAGTGCTACCTGATTTACTTCTTTTGCCCATGATCCTGTAAAAGAAACGAAAAGATTTAATTTCCTCATTTTCGTCAATGGTATACTAATACAGCCAAACTGCATTTTGTCCGATTTGCTTACGACAGCAAAGGCAGCAGGCTATTAACAACAGTCAATACTCTTGAGCTTTCGTAAAAGTCGTTTCCTACTTATTTAGATCTCACTACGAAACAATCTGTATTTTTTAATGTTAGTGATGTCAGTCTCCTATCCTACTGCACCATTTTTACAGAGTTGGCACTCAAAATGCCTGAAAAACAATACAGTCGCAAGATAATTCGTGGTAAAAGAACATTATATTTTTAGCAATCAGAGGGTAAAAACAAATAAAAAAAGACAATTTCAAATAACCTAAAATGATTTTAATTCAAAATACACTTAATTTTAGCACTGATTCAATTAATCACCCTAAAACTCGAGTTATCACAAACAGCCGTTAATATTCAAAACTAAAACACTTTCTAAACACGAAAAAAAAACCACTAAACATTGAAATATGGAACGAACTTACTGCAAGTAGCGTAGGTACCGACACCCTTACCGTTCGACGGCTGAGAAAGGAAAGACCGGCTCCGACTGAGCGCTCGATTTTTATAGCAATCGGGGAGTACCACCACTACCAACAATAAGTTCTGCTTATACGGCCACTCCTGATCGTGCGCCGTCCTCGGCTGCACTAGGGACTCCTCCTCCAGAAGCACTGGCAGGTACGGCGAGAGTTCGATCGCCGTCTTCGTCCGAATTGGTCCTGTCCGAACTTGGAGCACCAGGTTGACTAGCAGAAGGTCCTGAAGGCTCACCAGTATCGTCAGGGTTGTCGTCATTGCAATCTGTACGAGAAACATGTGGGTGATTATACGTTACGATATACATCTTTACCTATTCTGTCATTCATCACGCATACGAGGCCCTCATACAGTAATGCTCTTTCGTAACCAAACTAAAGCACTTCGCTTTCAAAAGTATGCATACATCTTCATACATCATGTCTCATTCATATTCATACTTGAACTTGTACAAGTTCACTCGTTAAAAACGAGTCAACCAGGACTACGCCTGCCAGGACAAGGCCTGATGCGTGTTCAGAGAACACGACTTCCGGGACAACACCCGATGCGCATACACTGTACGCGGCTTCCGGGACAACACCCGATGCGCATACACTGTACGCGGCTTCCGGGACAACACCCGATGCGCATACACTGTACGCGGCTTCCGGGACAACACCCGATGCGCATACCCTGTACGCGGCTTCCGGGACAACACCCGATGCGCATACACTGCACGCGGCTTCCACAACCAGGCAATCCAGGTCGCTATCCTTGCGAGCGCACAGCATCTGGGCTGCATCAGCCACCCGTTCCAACCAGCAAAGCAAACATGCCTCGCACTCACTCGCACGCATACACAACCTGCGTGCTACTAGAACATTTAAAACAAATTAAAAGGTTCGGTTGAAACTTACTTTCAAAAAATGCAGTACAACTCTCAGGACACCACTCGCCCTTCCAGGGTACCATGTACTGAGCTGCAGCCTGAGTTGTCTTGCCTCTAGCTCCACTTAACAATTTTAGCTCATAACGGTCGCTTGGTAACACTTTAGTTACGCGGTATGGACCTCTCATGCCAGGGTCAAGCTTCCCAACGGACTGGGAATACTTGATAACGAACACCTGATCATTAACCTGGAAAACTCTTGGCGGGTGTCGTTGACCATTTACCCGAACATTTTGGGTCTCTTGATTTTTGTCAAGAGATGCCTTAGCGGAGCTCCTGCCGAGTTCCCTCATAGCTTCTCGGTTCGGACTGGAGTTCTCGACGGCAACGTCACGGATCAGTGCACGAATCACAGGAGTGGTCGCGTCAGTACCAATTAACAAATATAAAGCGGAGTACTGCGTGGTTTTTTGCTTAGTAATATTTAAAACTAACTGAATCTTACATAAATTATCAGACCAAGTGGATTTTTTATTATTACTCTCGACACGAATCATATTAAGGACGGTCCTTACATAACGCTCGACTTGCCCATTGGAATGATGCATTTCAGGCGTTATGTAATGGATTTCACAACCCATTTCGAATACCCAGCTGGTAAAAGCTGATGCCTCAAACATACGACCACGGTCACAAACTATCAGTTTGGGTGTCCCAAATAAGGATATAGCGCTATTGAAAACTCGTTTCAATTCGCTTGCGTCTTGTCTGTACAGAGGATAGAGTAAACAAAATTTGGTAAAAGAATCGACCAAGACAAGTACAAATTTATATCCGTTGGATGCGGGTAGAGGGCCTAATGCATCAACATGAACTGTGTTGAATGGAATATTCGATTTTGCCCATGACGTAATAGGCTGACGAGGAGCTCTTGGTACACGTTTCTTGGAAATGCAAAGTAGGCAGTGGGATGTATACTTTTTAACAAATTGTTTTAAACCAGGGAACCAAAAATGTTTTAAAATTAGATCGTAAGTTTTATCAGACCCGATGTGCTCGTGCTCGTCGTGAAACACACGCAGTAAGCTGAGCCGGTGCCCTTTAGGAATAAAACATAGTAAGCGCGACTCTTCACCGACAGGTGAATAGCGATAATAGAGCACATCGTTCTGACATACGTAACGACTGGAGTCCAAGAGGCCATCCCTCAATTTTTGGATGAGATCGACAGTCTCGGAATCCGCCGACTGGGCCATTTGTGCCCAATTTAATGGTCTATCAATGTTATTGACTTGCAACGTTGGTGGATTCCTACTTAGATAGTCCGCATGGCCCATCAATACGCCCTTTCGATATTCAATCTCAAAATTGAAATCTTGCAGGTAAATCCACCAGCGTGCAACCCGTGGAAGTAGATCTTTCTTACGTTCGGTGGCCTTCAAAGCGTTGCAATCGGTTATGATTTTAAAAGTTATACCAATCAAATAGTGACGAAAGTGTTGCAGTGCCTTGACGACCGCCAACGTTTCCAATTCGTATGAATGATATTTTGCCTCCGCGCCCTGAGTGACTTTACTGTAATAGGCTATTGCCCTTTTTCCACCGTCCGCGTATACTTGCATAAGTATAGCACCGTACCCTGCACTACTGGCGTCGGTGTGCAGCTCTGTAGGAAGGTTCGAGTCAAAAATCGCAAGTATGGGCTCGCTAGTTAACCGTTTGATAAGATCATGCCGGACATGATCTTGAGCAGGTCCCCACTCAAATTTTACGTCCTTTTTTGTGAGACGCGAGATACATGCGGTTTTTGTCGCATAACCTTCGATATAACGCCGAAAGTAACCCGCAAGGCCTAGAAACTGGCGCACTTGCTTCACGTTACTAGGAATAGGTGCGTTAACTAGTGCCTGGATTTTAAGAGGACTCGGCCTCACCTGACCGTGACTAATAACACGACCTAGGTACTCTATTTCGGCGGTAAGAAAGAAACACTTGCGCACATTAATTGAGAACCCGGCCTCAGTCAAAGTCCCTAAGACATCGCGTAACAAGGTGATGCCATCATCGACTGTCAAACTCAGGATTAGGACATCATCAATATACACAAGAACACTGCCTGCTTCTATAAATTTACGCAAGGTATTATTGATGATACGCTGATAAACTGTGGGGGAATTACATAAACCAAACGGCATTTTTAAGTACTCATAGTGAGCTTCCGGAGTTACAAAGCCTGTCTTATGGATTGAGTCCTCATCAATAAGTATTTGATGGAAGCCTGACGCCATGTCTAAAGACGTGAAGAATTTGGAGCCCCCAAGCCGATCAATGTGGTCATCAATCAAGGGTAGGGGGTATCTATCCCTGACAGTAATTCGATTTAGTGCACGAAAATCTACACACATTCTGTCTGAGCCATCCTTCTTCTTGACCAGAATGACCGGGCTTGCGTACTCTGAACTCGACTCCCTAATAATGTTTTTGTCTAACAGATCCTGACATATCTCGCGAACCTTTAGCTTCTCTTGATATGATAAACGATACGGATGATATGCCACGGGCACGTCACTTGTCAAGCTGATGCGCATTTTGCCAGTGTTTACAGTAGTGGTGGCTATACCAGTTATTAAAAACGGAGAGAATCCATCTATCACAGTCATTAATTTAGCAAGTTCCACTCCTTCGAGAGGCGTATTTATTTTGTCAGTCTCGGTAACATCCGCAGCGTTTACTTTTAGTACTCTACCCGGTGTATGAGTCAGGAACTGTCCGTGTTTCGTTCGAATGAACGTGACACCATCGCGATTTAATACGTCAGTCCCTATGATAATGGGCGTATTCATACACGACGCGGGTACTACGACAAAATCTACTTCGAGCGCGATATTACTAAACTCGACAGTTAAAGTGATGTATTCGCGAGCAATCATCTCTTTATCACTTATTCCTTTTAAAGAACATTTCATTTGTTTACGCAAGCCGGAAAAGTAATTTACTACCGCTGATGATATCAAGGAAACATTGAGTGCACCACTATCTATAAGTATGTCAACTGGTATACCCTGTATCACAGCTGTACTTATATCGTTGTTAATCTTTGCGTTTGAAAGTTCGGTACACAAATTAACTTTACGTTGATTGCTGTTATTATTTTGAGACTCGGATCGAGCCTTAGAAAAACAGTCACTCTCTTTATGCCCTGCCTTTTTACAGAAGGAACAGACGAGTTTAGCGTTACTATTACTATCGGTTTTATCATTAATATTTCGCTTTTTGGGGCACTTATCTTTGTAATGCCCTGTCTGACCACAATTAAAACATTTGTTTTCAGATCTATTTGGACCGTTAAAATTACGTTTTTTAGTTGTATTACTGGATGACACAGGCTTATCGGAGTTACGATTATCAAATTTGCGAGTAGGCTTTACATAAGTAGCTAAAAAGGAAACTAGGTTTTCAGTCGTTAGGTCAGCATTGGTAGCTGCTGCACGTACCTGCACGTCGCTGATACCGTGAACCACTATTTGAACCATAAGTTCTTCGCTTAACCCTTTTACTACACGTAATCTTAATAGTGAGCGACGCGCATACTCCGCGTATGATGAATACTTGTCGGACGTGGTGTTTATAACCTCATAAAGAGTTTGAGCATAATTAATTTTTTGAGGACACAACGACTTAAATTCCTTAACAAAATTCAACCACGAGCGGTCATTCGTAGCCCACTCATTTAACCAGGTTTTTGCGTCACCCCTCAAGCAGTGAGCCACACGTGAGAAACACTCGAGATTGTTCCAATGGTTCACATGCCTAGCCCCGTCCACTTCGTTGCACCACACCTCAAAATTATTTATAGCTGGGTCAAAATTAGAAACGTAATAATTTCCAGACTTGTTTTCAGTTAACTGCCCTAACGCATGAACCAGCGCTTGAGTTGTTGACACATTATTTTTATCCAGCGGAGGTGTGCTGTCACGAATTGACGGTGTAACACGCGAGCCACTAGCAGTATTTTCCTCAATAGCAGTCAGTCGCGACATAATAGTGCCCAATACATTTTTCACGGAAACATTAAGAGGGTAGGACTTAGATTTACTACGACGACCATTTGAATTGACCGTACGCGACCTAGATTTTACGTGCTTGTTATCATTACGCGAGCGACTTACACTGCGACGTGATCGTGAACGAGTTTTATCGTTACCTGAACGCGAGTAAGTCCTGTCACGACGTGAATGCGAACGAGTTCGACTACGGCGCGAACGTGAACGAGATTTATCGTAACGTGAACGCGATGAATGCCTGTCACGGCGTGAATGCGAACGAGCTCGACTACGGCGCGAGCGTGAACGAGATTTATCGTAACGTGAACGCGATGAGGTCTTGTCACGGCGCGAACGTGTTCTATCGTGAGGCGATCGTGAACCATGCCTGCGGTCGTGTCGCGTTTCACTATGGCCAGCCCCAGAGCGAGGCGGCGGCGTCCTTACGAGTTTTTCACGCGACCTCGACACACGTGGCATTCTAGTTTGAATTCAACGGCTGTTTGTGTACGTATTAAAGCTAATTATGAGCAAATAAGTTCGAATCCCACTTCTGATTTTAGCAATCAGAGGGTAAAAACAAATAAAAAAAGACAATTTCAAATAACCTAAAATGATTTTAATTCAAAATACACTTAATTTTAGCACTGATTCAATTAATCACCCTAAAACTCGAGTTATCACAAACAGCCGTTAATATTCAAAACTAAAACACTTTCTAAACACGAAAAAAAAACCACTAAACATTGAAATATGGAACGAACTTACTGCAAGTAGCGTAGGTACCGACACCCTTACCGTTCGACGGCTGAGAAAGGAAAGACCGGCTCCGACTGAGCGCTCGATTTTTATAGCAATCGGGGAGTACCACCACTACCAACAATAAGTTCTGCTTATAATATTAATTACTGTCGTCGACTTCGCTTTTCGATTGTAAATAAAGTTGATCTATTATTCTGACACATGACAGAACGCTGACGTCAACACTGTTATCACAATTTTAGACTCAGCTTGAAATACCAGAGTAATTGCTGGTGGAGTCTGCTTTGAGTTTCTTGCAGATTGATTAATTATTTCGATCAATCAGAGAAAAGAACATACAAAGTGCGCTAATGTTTACATGTGCAAACAAAAAAAAAAAAAAACAATTTGTAGCTTATCGTAAAACTAATATCAACTGAAGTTATTTATTAGGTGTAAGTCTGAATCGTTGAAGTGTTTGATAAACATATCGGCCACTCAATGAGATAAGGAATACAAACCTACCTTTACGTAATAACTAACACGAGGCCAATGCGGGCGCATTGCCACCAGACGAGACCACCCGCCACCCACTTCTCATGCGGGCTACCGTGATCGAGCAATCGAAACAAATTGCCGCGCGGTTTGTGTCGTCTCACTGCTTTATCGAGTGTATTATTTTTTAACTTTAAACTTTTTACTATTCAACAGCAATATGGCTGGGAAGAGTTACATTTTGGGTATGGATATTGGAACAACTTCAGTGAAAGTTTGTGTTTACGACCCTAATGCGAAAGAAATTGTTGCTAAACAAAATAAGGATACGGCAGCTAACATACCGAGTGACCAGGGCATTGAAGGTAACAAGCAAGATGTGCCAAAAATAATATCAGCTGTTCACTATTGCATCTCTCGACTTCCGAAAGATGTATTACGAAATGTGTCAAAAATTGGGGTGTGTGGACAAATGCACGGAGTTCTGTTGTGGAAGAAAGGGTACGTTTTAACATTAACTGTATTGTATGTATATCTACTACTACTATCTACCTGTTGGTTTTACTTTATGTGTTAGTTTTTGAAATGTTATTATTTTCTACTATTACTCGAGATTGTTTTTTTTTTTTGCTTTTGTCTTTATCTTTAATAGCGTGCTTTTATAATAATGTAAAATTAATTTAAAGTCGAGTAACTTCTTTAAAAAAGTTAGCACTGTTGTAATAGACTTTTATAATTTTAGTAATAAATGCGTTTTTACTTTTGTTTTAGTGCTTGGGAAAAGGTTGAAAAAGATGGAGTAGTAATGCGATTTGAGGCGAAGAGAGAAAATATGTCGGCGTTATATACCTGGCAAGATACAAGGTGCAAACCAGAATTTTTAGATTCTCTCCCAAAACCTGATTCACATCTTAATTGTTACTCGGGTTACGGGTGCGCGACCCTGTTGTGGATGCTTAAGAACAAGCCCGAAAAACTCAAAAATTTTCAATATTCTGGAACAGTCCAAGATTTCGTTGTTACTATGCTTTGCGATTTGGAGGCACCAACTATGTCTGACCAAAACGCTGCAAGTTGGGGCTATTTTAACACTGAAAAGAATGAATGGAATATCGATATTCTAAAATCAGTCGACTTCCCAGTGAGACTCTTACCTAAGATTAATAAAAGTAGGGAATTTGCAGGAAAGTTAAATGCCTCTTGGAATGGGATTCCTGAGGGAACACCTGTGAGTGTTGCTATGGGTGATTTACAATGTTCTATCATTGCTACACTCGAAAGTCGAGAGGATGCTGTATTAAACATATCAACTTCTGCCCAACTAGCGTTTGTGGTGAGTAACATGTCAGATCTAGGCTGTAAAACAGTCGAGCATCTACCATATTTTCACAACACATATCTGGTTGTTGCTGCATCTTTAAATGGAGGCAATGTGTTGGCTACCTTTGTCAAAATGCTCCAGCAATGGATGCTTGAACTAGGATTTCCTACGCCACAATCAAAAGTATGGGAAAAACTAATTGCTTTGGGTCTAGAAGCACAGACATCAAGTATGACTATAATTCCACATTTGTTAGGTGAAAGACAGTCACCAACAGCTAAAGCTTCAGTGGAAAATATCGATCTTTCCAATATCAATTTAGGTAGCGTATTTAAATCACTCTGTGAAAGTTTAGTACAAAATTTACACCACATGATGCCTAAAGAAATACTGCGAAGCAACAATGTTAAAAGAATTGTTGGAAATGGTTCGGGATTATCCAGGAATGCTGTATTGCAAAGAGCTGTGGAGCATTATTACAGTTTACCACTGGAATTTACGTCAGGAGGAGATGCAGCGAAAGGTGCGGCAATTGCAATTATTTAAGTTGTTAAATAATAATATGTATTACTATTTTCTCGATGTTATGTTATGTTATAAAATAATTATCTATATTTACATTTACTTTTATAAAAAGCAAAGTCATTTATGATTATATTATCTTATGCCGCGATAACGCAAGCTACTGTAGATCGCGGTTTTTGGGAAACAAGCACAATTTTGAGAGTTGAAAATTCATATAGACTTCCATTATTCTTTAAAAACATCGTGATTGTTTAAATACCTACAAAATAATATCAATATTTATTTTGGATGCATGTACCGTTAATCTTAATATAATAATATAATGAGGAATGTTTTCAATTTATTATACATATACATATAACAGTTCTACAGACATTCATTGGGAATAATTTCTGTATTTTATGAGACAGATCATTCCATTTGATTTATTATTATCGCACACATTGCTATTTGCATTTCTATGCAGGAGTAAAGCCTAAAGCCATAAAGGAGATCAATGCAACTCTAAGTCCTATAAATAAGTAAGCAATAGAGTAAATCTCTTTAACATCTGTTTTTGTAATGTTTGTAATTTTATTGTGTTATAAATTAATTATTAAACCTAGATATAAGAAATGAATGCGGTTGTTCGTCATTTAGTGTTACCCAATTCCTAGATCTATTTTTAGATACTCGTTTCTCATTCGTAGATTCGTATTCGTTTCTTTATATAGCTAGCTGTTTCGCATCAACAGTATATATGCTATATTAAACAGAATAAAAATAAATATTATATTGATATTTAGAAACATACTACTTAGTGTTAGTACACCGGGTCTGTAGTTTTGTAAACAAAGGCTTGATGAAAAGATATTGAAATTGGCGGGGATGTAAATACCTACATTATAAAGGTTATGTAGTTGAACCATATTTCGTTAACCCAGATCCAGCATGTCCCTTGCTGCCCTCCCCCAGTGATCGCCTAAGCCGAGGTGCGAACCCCCCTCGGGGTTACCCTTAGGACTTTCGCTTTAGTTTTAATTTTTTACTATGGCCCGGCTGGAGGTCTAAAAAGTTTAACTTTTTAGAAATCGCCGGGCGAAAATCCGTTTAAGTAGTCAGAATCTTTTCAGATTAACTACGAGATGTCCTTCAAAAACAAAAACAAAAACATATTTCGTTAAAAATAATGCTTTACTGAAATATTTATTATTGCTTTAAATGTCGTAACTCTCAGCAGTGGGAAAATTATAGTTTCTACGTAAAGTTAGTGATGAATGCAGCTACCTCAAATTAACATTACCTGTTGAAATCCTTCCTTGCTAGATATTTTTTCTAATGTTTCAATAAGTTCTGGACATTTTTTAGTGTCACCAACAGACAATGAGCTTCGACAACGTTTATTGTAACAGTAGAAGTATTTTGTTTAGAATAGTTTTAATTTAACCTCAAAACTGCAAAAATAAACCACCATGTTGTAAACATTTCAATAGAGGAAACAACTGTAACATTGAATTCTTGAAAAACCGTAAAATTTCATGAATCGACTAAAAAATGTTTCAAATAGTCATAACGAGTCTTCAAGGCTCCAGTTTCTTTCACTTCTGTTTTTCTTAACAAAAGGAACACGACGGCATTTTTTTGTAGTTCAATCGTATTCAGACGCATTTTGCCCTCAGCTTTGCCACAGTATAAATATGGGCAGTATAGAAACTATGAACCAACGTTCGAAACGGCACACTCACACAGACATGCGTATCTACGCGACTTTAATTTAAACTGCGGGCATTATATAAGATACTGGTCGCGGGTGCCGTATCGAAACAAGTGGGTGCGTTATACGTTTTTCTCTTGTGCCACGGACCACCCGCGATCTTTTAAAAATTCCATTAGCTTATTGCTTATTTTATAATAGAATGTCGTCATATACATACAACAAATACATTATAATTTGGATGTAACGACGGATAATTTAAACTTTTTTTATGTATTAAAATTACTGTAACTTCTTACTAATCTTATTACGAAATAATTATAAAGTAGGATGAATTTATATTAAAAAAAAACTTGAGAGGTGTGCTGGATGAAACGAAGTTCCTTTCCAGGATTCATTATTGTTATTATTGTTTTATTATTACACTCAAAAAACACATTCTCTCTCTCCCTCTCTCTCTCTCTCTCTCTCTCTCTTTCTCTACTCACAACAAAAAAAAAAACAACATACAAAACAAATACAAACAACAAAACATATACGGTCGAATTGAGAAACCTCCTTTTTTTGAAGTCTGTTAAAAAGTGTCGTTACAACTTTTTCTCTTAATTTCCGTCTAGCCCCCTTTCGCAACGCGCCATAAGGAACTTCGTTCCAAAATAACATACGTGTGCGGTCGGTCTTTCCCCGTCCCCGTCAGTCAAGTTCTTTCTCATGTATGATTTAAACTAAAAAGAAAATTTTCGCAGCCGCCATCACCAAATCCTACCGTAAGCTGCGTTAAGGAACTTCGTTCCAATAGAAGACTTTTCAATTTTACAAACACTAACCCTATTACATACTAATAAACACAGAATAAAAGTTATTCAAAGTTTAAACGTAGTAAGAGGTTACCAGTTACAACCTCCTCCAATAGAGCGTAGGTAATATCAACAAATAGGTCTAGTTTCCATACTGTCCATATGTTTACTGTGGCTTTGGTCTGATTTTTTGCCGACTGTATGTTTATATTACGCCGCCATCGCCACTTGGACGTGGACTTGACGATCATTTTTATTTGAACGTATATTAATCCTTCTCAAAACAGGATAAAATTTAAATTTTTCTTGAAACTATTTGTTGTGCTTTACACATAAATCAACTCACACCTTTTTCCCATGGGGGTAGGCAGAAATTACAGAACGCCGCTCAGTGGGTCATCATAGGGGCTGAGTTAGAACGCAACCTGCTACGATTCTTACATATTCTTTGAAAAACATCACCAATAATGTCTATCCTAATGTCTGCTTAGACCATAGGTTGTAAGTTGTCTGTGTTCGGTACGTTTGGTACATAATAATTCGATGGTTCAGTGTTCCTGTGTCAAATCATAATTCAATAAGTTCCTTGTAATTCTGCTTGTGATTCTGCCTCTGTGTATTTACTAGTGCCATCTGTCAAGACTACGATGTCAAAACTATAATGAACACATGTGCTGTCATGCCTGTCATCTGTGGCTGTCATTGTCATCCTTCCATCGATCATGCCTAATGTCAACAACGTTGCTTTGCACGTGCGGGTTTAATTTAATTATGTACTGTAATAAAGCGTGTTTATAGAGTATTTGCAAAATGACAAGGTTTGCTAGAGCCAAAGGCTCGAAGTCTTCAAATGAACGAACTCCTGAAGACAGTACTCCATGGGAGGTTATGAAAGAGCAGTTGTTGCAAGCCAAAAAAGATGGTGAAGAATCCAAGAAAAGGAAAGAGGTATAATATTTAGAAATAAATTTATAAATTATAAAGTAACAGGGTACTCATTGTTGAGAAGCCAAATAAATAAATAAATAAAATGTGATAGTTATAGAGTTGCTATGTAAATAATTAGTCAACATCATGTATGTTGCTAGAGAATACTTAATATAACCCCTACATAACTGTTATTGTACCAAAGGTTTATTCTTTATTTTATTTTATTTCAGGCTGAACAACAACGTATAGAAAACTATGAAAAATTTCTCAAAGAACACAAAACTCAAAAAAGAAAAGCAACTTGGTGTGATTTTCCAGAAACTGAAAATAAAAAGAAAGCCACCAATTTGCCTGAGACTAATGGTTCTCCTGCTAAAACTAAAAAGAAAAATAAGAAAAAGGTTGCCAGTGCATCAGAGCCCTCTCAGGCTACAAACAGTGAGATTAATCCACAAAACTATGATTCTGTGAGTACTGAGAAAACAGGGAAAAAGAAACCTAAAAAGAAAAAGAAAAATTCACAAGGTACAGCAGAGCCACAGAACGAAAACAAGTCTATAGAAGAAACAGAGGCTATTCCAAGTCCTAAAAAGAATAAAAAGAAGAAGAATAAACAAAATGCATCATCTACAGAATCAGCTGAAGTTTCTAATACTAATGTTACCAATCCTTCAACAGAAAATAAAGAAAAGAATAATAGTTTTCCTAATCCTAAAAACAACAATGAAGCAAAACTTAAAAACAAAAAGAACAAAATAATAAATGGCAAACCTGTTCGCAGGAAGGAGATAAATGACAACAGTTTCCAACTTATTGTACATGGCAGGGAAATAGAACTGGTCAGATTTGATGGCTTCCCGGTGATGAAAAAAGATGCTGAAAGACTGCAGGAGTTGAAAAATAATATGATCAAGAAAGGAATACCGAAGAGTGAGGTTCAGAGGACAATGAAATTAGAACGAAGAAGGGCAGAGAAAGCACTGGCAAGAATGAAGAGGGAAGTCTGCTATAACTGTAGGAAAGGAGGCCATGTTCTGTCTGACTGTCCGGAGTTGAAGTCCAAGATACCAGGGGATACGGCAGATGGAGTTTGTTTCAAGTGTGGCTCTACAGAACACAGGCAGTTTGAATGTAAAGTGCAAAGAGAAGAGAGTAAGGAGTTTAGATTTGCTACATGCTTCATTTGTAGGGAGCCTGTAAGTTAACATATTATTAATTACTAGATTCTGCTCGTGACTTTGTCTGTGTAAAATTTTTGCTCCCCTGACATTTCCCGTCGCATCATTTTTCTTTGCTGGTCCGCTCCTTTTTATCGTAGCGTGATGTTATATAGCCTATAGCCTTCCTCAATAAATAGGCTACCCAACGCAAAAAGAATTTTTAAATTTGGACCAGTAGTGCCTGAGATTACCGCATCCAACCAAACAAACTCTTTAGCTTTATAATATTAGTATAGATTCAGCGAAGTTCTCAATCTTTTATGTGTAATACCAGCCTAGTATGAAAAAAAGCATGGCCTCTTTTTCATACTGAGAAGGCATTATTGTAATTTACTTTTTATTTATATTTTCAGGGTCACATAGCGAGGCAGTGTCCTGATAACCCTAAAGGACTGTACCCCAATGGAGGTTCATGCAAACTTTGTGGTGATGTCACACATTTGAGGAAAGATTGTCCTACTGTGAGTACTAACTATGCATTATTATCATCATGTTCTGCCTAGCCTTTTCCCAACTATGTTGGGGTCAGCTTCCAGTCTAACCAAATGCAGCTGAATACCAGTATTTTACATGAAGCGACTGCCTATCTTACATCCACAACCCAGTTACTGCACCCTTGGGTATACTAGTTGTAACACTTTCGGGCTTCTGATGCTCCATAACAACTGTTAAAGATGACAGCTGGGACCAACGGCTTAACGGCGGCACGAAAGTGTGTTGGTTGGTAAAGATGATTCTATGAACCAAACACGGCAAGCATAACTAAACATGATTGATTGACACGTGTGGCTGTTACTTTATGGCATTATTTAGCCAAAAGCCCTCCCTAAATTTTAACTATGCATATCACATGGTTATCAATAATACTATAAATGCTGGCTAAAAAAGGGTTCAATATTTCATTACAGAAAAGATAAAAAGCATTATTATTTTAATACTAATGGGAAAATTGGTTTTGTTTCTAGGTGATGGACAAAAAGGAGGAGTCCTCAGTAAAGCTTCACACATTAGACAGTTCAGAAAACATTGAAGATGTAGTAATACAAAATAATAAAATAACAACTGCTGAACCCAACAAAAAACCCAAGAAGATAAAATTCTAAAATGTAAATATATTATAAAATAAAACAAAAATCATAATCATAAAGACTAATTTTATTAATTGAAAAAAAAAAAAAACATAGACGTGAAATGTGAGAGATCATTGTTAATTTGTCTTTTCATAGCTTTTTGCAATAAATGTTAGAAGAATATACCTACAATCTGACTAAATCAGAATACGATTCCAAAATTTTCTAATTCATGGATAATTGTGACCCACTAATTAATTGTTGAAATTTAACAACTACAAAGTAATCTCAGAATAGAATTTATAAGCACTCAAGGCTAGTTTTCAGTTGTTCCATGGACTGCTGAGCAATTTGTCCTGTGATTCCTTCGGGACTGTGTGGATCTTCCCTCATCAGTATCCGGGCTGCTTTGGCTAAACATTGAATGGGCTCTTGCAGCCTTTCCTTTAGTTTTTCTTGAGTGATGAGGCCGGCTCCGAATTCGCTTCTTGCTAAGAACATCAACGGCGCATGTAGTTCATATAACATCATACCTGTGAAAATTAAAGCATACCATTACGCAAAATACGCGCTCAGACGTGGAGTTGCGGACACCAGCCCGTTCTACCTATTACCTATTAAAGCATACCAAAGTCTTTACAAGAATGAAGATACTAGATTAGATTAGATTCATTTATTTGCCTGAAATATGGTATTTTACAGATTTTATAACACACTCAACTAACTTAGTTCTTCATATTCCGACAGCTAAATTCGGCATGCAAATTTTGTGATGAAAATAAGCAATGTAAAAAAAAAAAAAATTGCCTACATATTAGATTATAAATGCCAAAGAAAAAAAATTAAGTTACAATTGTCAAAGAAAAATAATTAAATTACAAATTTCAAAGAAAAATATATAAATTACAAATGTCAAAGAAAACTAATTAAATTACAAATGTCTAAGAAAAATATTTAAAATTACAAATTTCAAAAGAAATTACACAACCCAAAGAAAAATAATTAAATTACAAATTGTCACATTTAATTTTCATCTCATGCAACTTTCCCATTTGTCTAGAAATTCCCTAACAGTGTAACAATTTTCGAAGAGCCATGCTTTGAGATGCTTTTGAAATAAGCTAGTTCGCAGTAATAACCTTCGGTGTATTATTAAATATGTTTATTGCCATTCGATTACTGTTTTTACGGCAGTATGCTGTCCTACATCTTGGCATTGCCAATTTTGTTGGATCCCTTGATATTTTGCCACCTTAAAAACATTTTCGCTATCGGCTTTACTGAATAAATGAGGATGTTTTTTTACAAATACTCCCATTTCCAATATATACCTAAGCATGCTAATGTTAATAGTTTGTCTTTTAAAAATAGGCCTGCACGATTCTAGTGGATCTGCAGAAACACAGCTCGTAAACACTTTTTTTGCACAAAAAATCCCTTATTGCTGCCAGTGCAATTACCCCATATAATTAAAGATACGGTTTAGCACAGATGAGACATATCCATGATAATCCAGTAGAGCGGCATTACGTCCAACAGTTTTCCTGAGATGTGTGTGATACCTATTATGTGTGTTGTTACCATTGATACACAGGGATTTTTGTATATCACTGGTACACACAATTCCTAGTTCTTATTACGTTACAGAAGTCATATCAGCGTATACATATAATGTTCTGAGAGTCATATTGCTTGGCAGTTATTACGCATCATGTGTTGTGACACTTACAGTCATACACCGGTAATTACTGCAGTAGTCTGTAATATTTAACTACCATATGAAGCCTTGAGTTTTGTTTGCATTCAATTATGAGTGTGTTGTAAAATATACTAGTACAGCAACAGAAAACGAGTTCTCAAAACGAAAATTCAGGAACAGTAATTATATGATTTCCCATCAAAAAAAGGTAGCAAAAACATATATTTTTTAAATTATAGGTTCCTTTATTTTAAAATTATATATTTTTGTGTTCAATTCTAACGTTAGAGACAGTAACTGCCTTCCTTTGCTAAATTCCTACAAGAGAAAATTCTAAAACATAGATTCTCATCATCACCTCTCATCCTGGTCTCCCCCGGCGTAATAACATCCAGGGTCTTGAGCACGAGCCGACAGAGCTCCGCCTTCCTCTCCAGCATGAGGTCTGGCAGTTCATCAATATCGTACCCTTCCACTCGGCCATACAGCTGTGCTAACGAGTGTTTCAAGGACAGGAGGAGTGAATGCCGAGGATGGAACACTGATTTGTACTGGAACAAAAATGTTGCATAATCAGCCTTTAACGGCCCACGCCAACTGCTGAGACACAGTCTTCTTCTCTGTGAGAGGGAGTCGGCCATAATCCACCACGCACATTTTATTCTAGGACATGCCGGTTTCCTTACGATGTTTTTTTTTTCACCATTCTGAGAGCAGAAATAAATTACACAAAGTAACGTGCCTGCTTGGGTTCAAACCCAAGACCTACGACACGTAAGTCGGGGCTGTTACCGCTACGCCACCACTGCTCTGGAAAAAAAAATTAACATCAGTTTTATAGAAATCTCTACCTCCTAGGTAGGTACAGTTTTCGACCGGAGTTAGAATAACGCCATTTTTTTAACCGCCCTTCATCATCATCATCATCATTTCAGCCGTAAGACGTCCACTGCTGGACTTAGGCCTCCCCCAATTTGGGGGGCTTTGCCATAATCGCCACGCTTGGCCGGCGGGTTGGCGATCGCAGTATTGTGGTAAAATGCATAGAGAACGCTGCTGCCGATTCTCTAGTAAGTCCCTTAGTCGCCTTTTACGACACTCACGGGAAGAAATGGGGTGGTGTTATTCTTTACGTCCGGCACCACACGGCAATTTTTCTAAAACTAGATCTGCCATATTAACGGCCCTACTGGGATTATACTAATGTATATCACCGTACGTATACGCGACCATGGTTGAGCACGGTATCCTGGTTTCTCAGCCTGTCCGCACTCTGGATTTATAGTCACGCTCTCATATTTTCTGGGACTCAATAACACAACATGGCGAAATGTGGTCGTATCTACCTAGCCTCTGCTTACCCTCTCTGTTTATTCATGTCGTCATTATTTGAGTCTTTACAGCCGTGAGTAGTCCTTAGCCTTACTCCAACGTGGGTTATATTTCCAGCTTTTTTTTTTCTCCTATATCACACTCCAACAGTTTGTATCGTACCTTATGGATAGTAGCCTCCCTCTGCTCAATGGCGCTAGGGCCGGGCTCCAGTAATTCAAGCTGATCGATCTCTGCCTGAACCACGGCCAACATTTTGCGCATCGCGTCATTGGACGTTTTGAACCCACAGTTCTTGTCCGAGCACTTCCATGGGGCGTCGTTGTCTGGAAATATACATACGTATTACGAGAAACCTCTAAACATACTGTCCGGTAGGAGTAGGAGTCAATTCCAAAGCCTTCTTTACCCCCAAATTAGTGAATTATACATACAGAACAACTTCGATCTTCATAACTAAATCTCTTTGTTCATATCTAAACCACGTTCCCACAGACGTAATAAAATCGCAGCCGTTTTTTTTCGCGTTGGTACTAAATCTTCTACTTACTGCTTAGCGCCGACTCGCTGAGATTGGATTCTCAATGGTCACTTCAACTACAAGGGTTGAGAATTCAGTGCGCGAAAAAAACCCCCGCAATTTTAGTACGTCCGTGTGAACATCGACCAACATCGCAGACAGTTCGGTACAATAGCTGACAGTTACCGTAGGTGGAGTCATAGATCCGTCGCCACCTATTCCTTAGGACCCGAGATGGCGGCGCGTAGTGTTCCACGCGCCCCGTACATCACACAGAGGCCTCTTTGATGTACGGGGGGAGTTTAACACCTCACTCTTTCCCTAACGTGAGGAGGCCCGCAGAGTCGGGCCAGCATCAGTCAGGGATCGCGGAAGACGCATTAGTTCCCGTGGTCCCTGACATAGGTGTGGGACGGAACAACGGGGTTGTTTTAGTCAGTAAGAGTCTGACAGACCCCTCCGCCCACCCCAGAGCGGAGGACATCCATGATGATTTATACCTCAAAATCAAAAAAAAAGGTGGAGTTATTTGACTGGCCTGTTAGTCTAGTGGTTAGTGACCGCTAAGACAGGTCGTGGGTTCGATTCCCACCCAGGATAAATGTTGTGTGATGAGCGCAATCATTTGTTCTGTGTCTGGGTGTAATTTATCTATAACTAGCTTTTGCCAGCGGCTTCACCCGCGTGGAGGTCGGAAAATATCCCGCGGGAACGTACTACCGGGATAAAAAGTACCCTATATGTTAATCCAGGTTATGAACTATCTGTGTGCCAAATTTCATCCAAATCCGTCCAGTAGTTTTTTCGTGAAAGCGTAACAAACATACACATACATCCATCCTCACAAACTTTCGGATTTATAATATTAGTAAAATAGGATATGTATGTATTTAGAAATATATAAGTATATTTATCAGTTGTCTGGTTACCATAGTACAGGCTCTGCCTAGTTTGGGATCAGATAACGGTGTGTTGGTTGTCCTAACATAAAAAAAATATATATAGATAAAACACTACATAAATGTAATGTACAAGGTGGACTGCCGGCTTTCGCAGCTACCCACCTACTGCCACCTTAGTACCATAGGTAATAGGTAGAACGGGCTGCTGTTTGCAACTCCACGCACTGAGGGCGTATTTTGCGTCCAGTGGGAAATCGGTTATTCGATAGGGGATCGATTCCGAACCATTCAAATCTTTTAAATATTTGCAGATGAAAATCACGACTGACAGTCTGTGTCTATTGGCATTGCCAGCTGGCGTTAACGGCCTACTTTTGTTGAACTGTCCGTCGTAATTAAATAATCGCGACAATTTCCCCGCTCATTTTAAAATAACAATAAGGTCACCGACGTCAACGTTGCTAGGTATTCAATCTTTTCGTCTATAACTCTATACTCCATACATATAATGCATATACCCGCGCAAATTGAAACCATGAATTCAGCACATCATTAATGTCCCCCTAGAGTGGAAAAAATATAATATTTCATGGAAAAGTGCAATACCTACGCAGTCTCAATGTATGGAGCAGCATCTTAGCTTACAATTTCAACGCATGTTTAGGTGGCATGGTGATAGCAAAACATGAAGTAAGAAAAACGTTTCTTACACCTCTAATACCTACTTATCTATTATATAACTCCTATAACTTCGCAAATTTCCATACATGGTCTACACTAATACCTACTTACCTAGAGGATTCGTCGACATTATAACGCCGTTGTCACATTTACTGCACTTGAGTGTGCTGAGGTGCGTGCCAAGTTCCGTAGGGTCAGCACAGCGCGCACAGTCGCACTGGAAGAACTTGGACTCCGCCAGAAAGTCGCGTCGAACCAGTGTGGGGGATAGAGAGTGTGTGTAGCATAGGTAGAGAGTGTCCCTCTCTTTTATTTCAACAGCGGCTCTAACCTGCACTCTGAAAAACGGAATTAATTATTACTGTCTCGTTGGCCTAGTGGTCGCAAGTGCTATTGCTGAGCGTGAGGCCTTGGGTTCGATTCCCAGGTCGGGCAAGTGTCATTGGGTTATTTTATCTGTAATTTCTCCTTAGCAGCGTTTGGATTTTTGACCGGTTATTGGCAATAGGCTCGCCCCCTATTACATGGGACTTAAACATAACTGGCGAATTAAATGTTAAGGTACACTTCTGCCCAATACTTCTAGGAAAAAAGGCGTGATGTTATATTTAATTGGCTAAAATTTTATTCAGGAAACAAGTCTCAGTTCAACCAGATGCCAGGAAGCGCTTCAAAATGGAGAGTAAGCGGAACTACATACGACCCAAGCAATTATTTTGCAGAAAGCTTAAAAGTTCAAATGAAATTAAAACAAAAGAATGATTACTTTTGTATCCACAGTCAACCGCCTAACAGTGGTAGCAATTTGACATTCACAACGCCTTTATTTCGTACCAAAAGGGTGCTTTCCGCAGTATTAGGTGTACCACTGATGTACTGATAATTTGAGATAGAATGGCCTTCTTACTTACTGGTAATCATTTTGCAGTATGGTGTGAACGACGTTAGGAACACAATTGTGCGCTGCGATGGCTAACCGAGGATAAAGAGCTCGTATACTGAAGCCACCTCGCGATGGAATCTCCACGGAATTCACCTGTGCCATTAATGTTGTGAAGAAGTTGCGAAACTAAAATTTTTGCGGTTCTGTCTGAAAGGGGCCATCCATAAATTACGTCACACGTCACGTCCACAAGTTTCATGATTTTTTAACACACCCCCCCCCCCCGCCCCCCCTTGTCACAGGTGGTCACATTTGTGAGTCCCCCCCTCCCTAATGTGACGTCACATATTTTGCAATTTTATATCTAGACATTGAATTTTTTTTTCTTTCATAGTTCATATTTCGTGTTTTAATAGTACTTTAAATGTGTATATTCAATTTTGAAATGTGACGTCACAAAAGGTAGGGCGCCTCCCACCCCCTTGTCACATAATGTCACAATTCGTCCCCTCCGACGAGTCGACCCCTCCCCCCCTTTAACGTGTGACGTAATTTATGGATGGCCCCCTAAGTGGATAAACATATCCAAACCAAATCTCGAGTTTTGTCAAACGACAGATTTTGACTAAGCGCGCCGTGCTATAGCGGTAGACTTTTTAAATTTTGGTGCTACTAAAAATACAAAAAAATCCGTCTACTCTCACCTCAAGAATGCCACAAACTTTTTGCACCAGATCCTTATCAAACCTCTTGGCAAGTTTGCAGTGATCTATAAGGAAGTTGGCGATGTTCACTTGATCAGCGCCCCAATTTGGCCTCGGCTTCCGTTCTGCTGTGTGCGTCTCCATGTCGTCCAGCTCGCACTGCCATCGTACTGGATCTTTTTCTTTTGCCAAAAGTATTCTGTATCAAAAATGCAAAAAATACTATACTTATGTAGGTGGTCGAACGAAAAGTGATACTGCGCTGACTACAAGTTTATAGAAGACTCCAGGAATGAAGCATGTGACGAATGACTATATTAGGCCAGCGTACGTGTCTATGTAGGGTCGCCAAAAGAGATAAGTAGTCTTTAGGCGACTGTACCTCTGGTCTGGACAGAGGCAACCACTCTTGCTGACTGGCTTCTTCTTTCTTTCTTTCTAGATGACACAGATTCGAAATGTAGGGAAGGAGAGATCATCCATCGAGCATTTGGACAGGTGAGTAGGTTGGTATAATACTTATACTAGGTATCTTTTGCAACGATAGACCTAATGCCTATGTCCAGTTTTAAAATAAGTAAATAAAGTAAATTTAGTTCGTCCTTTCGAATTGATGATACCTGCAACATTCGTCTAGATTATTTTGTAGGTGGCCACGTTGATCGCGGGCACAGTGGCGTTCTTAACGTCCTCAAATGTAACGTTAATACTTACAGGAGTAGAACTATAGTGGGCCAACGTCTGACAGCAGAGACATGGAGGTGGAGTCTCTGTATAAAGTATATAGGTATCTACCTTAGCGGTGTTATACAATCAAGTTGCGGCGCGCTGGCAGTCCAATCCTCGACCGGTTGGAACCTCACCCTGGCGGCGGAGAAGATGCCACATTCACCGGCATGTATGGTGGACTTCCCGCACTCCTCGCTGCAGACCGGCCAGCCGCAAGACGAGCAGAACGTGTTCTCCACAGGGCAGTAACAGCTCAGACATAGAGGTGGAGTGTCTGTATTAAACAAGAATGGAATAGAATATGTAACCTAGTCTTTATTGTGTACCTACACTGACCTGACCTGTCGCTTCTCGAGGTTGTGAAGGAGTATGTCTACCTTGGCCAAGTCATACAGCTTGGTAGACACAACTTCGAGAAAGAAGCCGACAGGAGAATCCAGTTGGGTTGGGCAGCGTTTGGAAAACTTCGTCAAGTCTTCTCGTCGCCGATACCGCAATGTTTGAAGACCAAGGTCTTCAACCAGTGCGTCCTGCCCGTCATGACATACGCTGCCGAAACGTGGACACTGACGGTTGGGCTGGTCCACAAATTTAAGGTCGCTCAGCGCGCTATGGAGCGGGCTATGCTCGGAGTTTCTTTGATGGATAAGATCAGAAACGATGTTATCCGGAAAAGAACTGGAGTTACCGACATAGCTTGCAGGGTAAGCAGCCTGAAGTGGCAGTGGGCTGGCCATGTTTGTCGAAGGACCGATGGCCGATGGAGCAGACGAGTCCTGGAGTGGAGACCGCGTATCGGCAAGCGTAGTGTGGGACGCCCCCCAGCTAGATGGACCGACGACCTCAAAAAGGCGGCTGGGACAGACTGGATGCGGCAGGCGGAGGATAGGGTGTTGTGGCGCAGCATGGGAGAGGCCTATGTCCAGCAGTGGACTGCGATAGGCTGATATGATGATGATGATGATGACTGACCTACACCATATTAATAAACAAAATTAAATGTATTCTTTAACATAGGGATTTGAAGGAGTCTGAGTCAGTAGAAAGTAATAATAGTAATCCTATAAATAGATTCCTTGAATATTTTCCTTAAATGTAACCTTTGTCAAATGATTGATTAGGCCTTATTTTATCTTATTGCAATTGCTCCCATAGGTGCGTTTCGATTAATGAGTACTTAATGGAAAATAACGACTCTCGAAAAAGGTACCTAAGTCAACAAAACCTAGACGTTGGCGTAGTGTCATAAATAACTAGGCAGGTACACCACATATTTTACTATAATATGAATGAATTTCGTAAAATTTTGTTCTCATTGCGTGACGATAGCTCCATGAAATTTACGTGGGTTGGCTTGGCGCTGAGGCTTGGCGTTAGTAAACAGAAATTACCTATCTCTTTCCGCATGTATATACCTAGGTCATGGAGAACGTAAAATAACTATACAGGGTGGCAGGCCATTCAGCGCCTGATTCTAGACCCCCAGCGCTGTTTTTTTTTTTTTGTTTTTAAAAAGCAACTGTTTCATAGAAAACTGCAATAAGTACCTGATCGGTCAGAATGCATGGCAGAGCTAATATTTTTTTAATTTGTTCAACGCGGGGGTATACTCATGTACTGAATCCTTGGTAACTAAGTTTGCGTCGGTGTCCCTGTTGCCACCCTGTATAACAGCTTAAGCTACCTCCATACTTAATAGCAGGTCAAGTCCAAAGTTCATAAACTCAAGATTGAGGTGGTTCTGGTAACACGCAGGCTCCACAGGGATGTCCTCGTGGATGTCCTCCGCCCTGGGATGGGCGAAGGGGTCTGTCAGACTCTTACTGACTAAAACCACCCCGGTGGTCCGTCCCACACTTACATCGGGGACCACGGGAACCAATTTGTCTTCCGCAATCCCCGACTGTTGCCGGCCCACCTTTGCAAGCCTCCTTACGTTAGGGAGGGAGTGAGGTGTTAAAATCCCTCCCCCCCCCCCCCCGTACATCACAGAGAGGCGCTCGTGGAACACTATGCGCCACCATCTCGGGTCCTAAAGAATAGGCGGTGACGGATCACAGGGAGTGCCTAACATAAGGTACGTAGAAGCTAGCTCCACAGTAGCCCGCGAAATTCAAATTTTGTATTGTTTTTCGCAAATTCATACAGGACAGACACAGGTTGAATGTTGATTAAAACATGATTCACAATCGTAACACGTTAAATTTACAGAATTATAATCATTAAAATCACCAATACAACCCTCTAAGTTCATTCAATTACTTTGAATGTCTATTTTATTAAACAGTCAATTTTGCGGGCTACCCTGGACTTGATTGTCACTCTGCACTCACACTTGTAGAACGAATAGGTTACAGAGACCAAAGTGAAAAATACACTTGTGCGCACGGGTAGCACCTACTGGCATTTATGAAGGTAAGTTTATACCAGTGATGGTTACATTGTAAAGTCATTGGTAGTCCAAATTCGCTCATTCAGGAATCCTAATGATGATTTTTTACGAGGTTTAGCATGTGTGGTATACAGGGTAAGTTTTTATCCAGTGCGTAAATTGTAACCATGAATTCAGCATATCATTCTAGACCCCCTTGCGCAGAAATTTTTCGTGGTTTTTACAAAAAAAAATCAGCTGTTTCATAGAAAAATGCAATATCTACAGGGTCAAAATGTATGGAACAGCAGATTTTTTTTTGTATAACCGACGAAAATTTTCTACACTGGGGGGTCTAGCATGATATGCTGAATTCATGGTTACAGTTTGCGCACTGGATAAAAACTTATCCTGTATAGAAGTTTCATTCAATATAGGAGTTAGGTACCTACTTCCTTACTTTCATAAAATGCTTACAACGAGGAGCTAATGGGGGTTTTAGAAACTCGCAATATGTTTGCAATTAGGTAACTGAGACAAGCATAATTTCCGTTCTTGGTACTTAGATACTAAATCAATGACTTGCCTGGTTTGGGTCCCACAGCGTATGGTGTGTCTGTAAATATTAATTCGCCACCCACTAAATCCTTTTTTGCAATTAAATACCGTCCATATTTATCGTTCTGTTGTATTTCGCAATGACGCACGTCGTCACTCATTTCGTTTGTACACAAGCGCTTCTTGGATTGATCGGATAGAGATTGAGCGAGAACCGTTTGCCGAAATGCCGGCTGAACAAGATTAGCGTCTAAAATAAACTTCGGTCCATTCGAGAATTGGGCCGCTAGAACTTTCGGAACGTTTCCATATGATACGATATTAGTTTACATCGTATACCTATTGTCTTCTATATTTATATTTATAAATCGTCTATACGTCCACTACTAAAAATATCCGGCGTCCAAGTCAACTCAATACATCTATCTAACTATCAAGCGGACGCGATCGCTAATTGCGTGAGCCCAGCCGGAAATGCTATTAAGATTTTTCAGTGACAAAGTGATTTTTTTTAAAGAATCGGTATATAACATAATACTACCTACTAAAATATACTACTACCTACTCTAAAATATTTAACTTTATTTGATGACCTACCTGGTATAGGTATTGCTGCAAGTTTCGCCCCGCGGTTTCACCAAGTCTCAATCCCGTGGGAATATCGGGATCTTCTTCTTTCGCGTCGATGGTACTCGTACACTTTATATCGTTTGAGCCCAGTAGGTGGCCACGTTTATTGCGGCATCAGTGGCATTTTTGAGATCATCTGAGGTGCAGGTGAACGGGCACTTGGGACAATCATCATCATCATTTCAGCCGAAAGACGTCCACTGCTGGACATAGGCCTTCCCCAAGCTCCGCCACTTCGACCGGTTTTGTGCTTCCCGCATCCAGTGGATTCCTGCGGCCTTCACAAGGTCATCGGTCCACCTTGTTGGAGGCCTTCCAACTCTACGTCTTCCGGTACGCGGTCGACACTCCAGAACCTTTCGGCCCCATAGGCCATCTGTTCTGCGAGCAATGTGCCCTGCCCACTTGGGACAATATCGGGATGAAAAGTATTCTATATCTTAATCCAGTCCGTGTTCTATCCATGTCCCAAATTTCATTCAAATCAGTTCAGCTGTTTTAGCGTCGGCGTAACAAACAATCATACAAAAAAATTAAATCTTTTCTCTTATTAGTTAAGATGTGATGCTGGGTGCAACACCCTAATTGCGTAACGCACTATCAATAAGAATCTCAATCATGAAGTGTGAATGAAGATTATTTTCAATCCATTGCTTCATATGTTCGAAACATTTGTTTGCTCAGCAACGTAAATAACGCAATGAATGTGGTTGAACTGTCAAAATGAAAGCGATTCCTACTGAGAGTGTTACGCAATTACCCTCTGTTCAAATAGCGCAATTCACAAATTGAAACGAATTTGTTGTACCTACTTATTTTACGAACGGAAGTTGCTGAAGTTGTCGCGGTTGAAGTACCAAGACTACAAATTTTAAGTCCTACGTCCTCCAGGGTCCCGCGATGCAGAAGGCTGTCTTCCTTAGCTCAGATTTCTGGCCGGCAGGAGTTGTGTACAGACGATACAGGGAAGCACGACCGAAACCAAGCTCCCAAGTGTAGTGTGTTTTTGTGGTTTTTATAATTATGTATATTTGTTTATAGGGTATTTATATTATGGGTCTATTTTGCCTGAATTAAATGATTTATTACTATTATTTACTTCTTCGGAAAATACCCTATTAAATGTAGACACTCAGCAGATGTTTAGATCTAGCATCTGTAGAGTATGGAGCAATGCCAATAAGATAGGTATTCCATCTATAGACTAACATGTTTAAAGGTGATCCACGGTACGGTCGGTCATTCACACATGACGCGTATTTCTGCATCGGTTTCTTGTATACGTAATGTATGGATAACAAACTATAACGTCAATCCCTGTTACAGGTATAAGCGGACAAATGCTATATAAGGTTTACATTTTTTTATTTTTTATTCTAGTCCTATTTAAAATATCCTTTATGAGTATCTATGTTTTATGCACACTGGCATGGAACAGAGGTGTGGTAGTACTTTTGTTTAAGAAGCGTGACAATGCCTTTCTTAAGAATGATAGGCCCATCTCACGTCTGAGCCATGTCTACAAGCTGTTTTCAAGAGTCATCACCAACCGTCTTGCGCGCACGTTTGAAGATTTCCAGCTTCCCAAACAAGCAGGGTTCCGTATAGGTTTTAGCGAAGTCGACCACATTCATACGTTGTCAGGCGCGGTCCGAGAGGGGGGGTTCTAGGGGTCATGACCCCCCCCCAAAGACAGTTATGCTGTCGAAACCCTGAACGATTTGCCTGTCTTACTATCTTAAAATTGTTGCCGTGAGCCACGGAGACTCCGATGGACATTTGCAAAAGATTATTACCCGGGACATCATTTCTGATCAGCAGCGCTTGCGACTACTAGACCAAAGAGGATTTACCTTCCTAAAAATATTATTCAGTACTCATGGTGACCTCCCCCCAAAATGTTAGGCTGCGACCGCGCCTGTACGTTGTGGCAAATTATACGGAAGACCGAAGAGTAGAGTTTGTGGACTACGATAAAGCCTTCTATTCAATTGAAACATGGGCTGTACTGCAGTCTCTTGCAATGGTGCCAGATCGACTATCACTACATCGAGCAGCAGAACCGTCTGTACGAAAACCCCACTATGTCAGTAACAGACCAGTATAGTAGAGTAGTACCAGATCTCGAATCCTATCCTTCTGCAGCGAGGTGTGAGACAGGGAGACGTTATCACTCCGAAACTGTTCACCGCTGCACTGGAGAATGTCTTCAACGTTCTGGACTAGAAAGGGGCTGACATCAACATCAATGGCGAGTACATCACTCACCTTTGGTTTGCCGGTGATATAGCTGTCATGGCTGAGACTATAGAGGATCTCAGTACAATGCTCGATGACCAAAGTAGAGCTTCCGAAAGAGTGGGTCTTAAAATAAACATGGACAAGACAAAGGTCATGTCAAATGCCCGTGTAACACCCACTCTCAGGATGATCGGAGACGCTATACGTATTCGAAGTTATGGACGAGTATACAAACTTAACTGGACAAGCAAATACATACACAAAACAATAATACAAACTGTCCAGTTAGGTAGGTCCAACTTCGAGAAAGAGGTCAATCGTCGAATCTGACTCGGCTTTTACCTTTGGTAAGTTTCGCAATATCTTCTCGTCCCACAAACCGCAGTTTCTGTGACCAATGCGTGTTGCCAGTGATGATCTATATTTCTGAAAGTGGAATTATTAGAAGGTTAAAGTCACCCAAGGGGCTATCGAGAGGAGCTCGGAGACATGGAGGAGAACCAAGGTAATCGGCATAGCCCGAATAATTGCAAAACTTAAGGGGCAAGGTACATTGCTAGCAGAACAGATAGCCCTTGGGCCGAAAGGTTCTGGAGTGGCGACTGCGTACCGGAAAACGTAGAGTTGGAAAGGCTCCCACAAGGTGGACCGAAGACCTGGTGAAGGCCGCAGGAATCCGCTGGATGCGGGAAGCAAAACAAAACTGGTCAAAGTGGCGGCGCTTGTGGGAGGCCTATGTCCAGCAGTGTACGTCTTTCGGCTGAAATGATGATGATGATGACGTTTAATGCAGTGAAGAAGTAAATGCTAATTTGCATTGCCCACTTGATGGTCTGGTTGTGGTGAGTCTATTGCAGTGCACGATAGTTTTGTTACGATGATACCAGCTATTCATAATATGCACTGTAGCTATGCATAATACAGCCTAGTAGATTTGTTTATTTAAAATTCTAAACGAACGATCTAGTCGTCCTCCCTTGTCATATATTTTCGATACAATATTATAGTAATTTTAATGTTTTTTTGTTAATTATGTCATATTTGGAGCATTTATTTGATTCCGCTAATGGTGCCGTATTGGAGAACTGTTGGCGAAACTTGAAATTTCCAATAATAGTAAGCGCAGCAATTTTTCGAGAAACCACACCATGCATTTTAGAAGTAAGTAGTTGCATCATTCAGTCTCCCATATTACAGCTTATTTTTTGCTGGGACTCGAGCCTCTTCTCTGTGAGGGAGCACGGATCGTCACACCACAGCGCAGCGCACACGCAGGCCAAGCGTAGGTCGATCCACGTCTGCCATTAGCCATTACTTACCGATATTCGATTATTCGAAGGCTGAGTCCCATATTGATAGTCATTCGACAAAAAATATGAGTCGGTAGGGTGTATCTACTTAGTAATTAGTAGGTATCCATAATGAATGCATTCAATTTCCATAATGTTTAAAACATTAACTTTTTTTTTGTCATCATAGGATGGCACATTAAGTGAAGAGGTAATCTGTAAGGATGAAGATGGGAATACTGTGGATTGCCCAATAAATGGGGACGACCGGGACAGATCATGTGGATTTCTGTGCCAAGTTGCAGAAGGGCTTGGACTTGGATCATCAGTAAGTTAAATAAAAATGGATTTCCTACTGTTTTGCAGAAAATAATACAAAATATACGCATCAAAAATATCTTTATTACTTATATAGGATTATCCAATACTAAGCATGGAAAAAAAATATTTGTAGGTAAAATAAAATAATGCTCTTACTTACTTAATTACTTTATTGAGTAACTGACCCTTTACCCTTCTCGAAGCATCTTCTTAAAATTTATTTCACAGAACATAATAAATACCTTGACGAGAATAAAAATAATTAATAATGTTTAGTGTAACTCTTTTTAAAATTCGCGCTAAACAACGCGAAGTTTATGCATGACGATACGTGAAAGTATAATACATTTTTTTATTACCCATGCATCACTTAAAATTAGACTTCAAACATTAAGATAATTTACATAACATTTTGTATATGCTATAAAATCAAGGAATCAACAAAATAATTGAAATAAATTTTATTAGGACATCAAATTACAAAGTGTGCGACATAATACGTCACTAAAAACATTAAGAGTCAAAAAAATACTAATAATAATTTAGAAACGAAATTGTGATTGAATGTACGTTATTAAAGTATAAAATATTTTATCTAAAATAATAATCCTAAAAATATATATAAACTTAACTCTTTAACACATGCATAAAAAGTAAAATTATTATCAATAACGTGTGTTCCGGAAATCACGCCCTCTGTCGACATTTTGTCAAACTTGAAATTGTCTTGTGGTGTGGTAGTGTGTAAGAGGTCTTGTTCTCGGCTTCTCGGTAAATTGTCTTGGAATTACTGTGAAATACTTCCGTCATGGCAGTAAGTATTCTTCAAGCTTGTCATAATATGTTTGGTATATAGTCATTATAGTAAGACTTTCATATGTGTCGTTAGTTTACAATTTGCGGGGCGAGCCGGTGATAACGGGGAACATTCGACGTCATATTCCAATTTTATTTATTCTACGCATCCTCTTTCAATTAGAAAGGGTGTAATAATCATTAATAGGACAAGGTCTTTACTGTTTTCAGGATAGTGTACATTATGTTTCCCTATTTGCTTAAACTGTAACGCCACCGGAGTACAGGCTAATTGACGCATGTGATTTTTTAGCTCAACTTGGGCCCTTTTCTCGAAGGTCAAGTTTACGGCCTCATTGATATACTTTACTGTAGGTATTCATGATTATGGTTTCTCTCAGAGCTGGAACGTAATAGTAATACAGCTTCAGTCATAATGCATTGATGTTATGTAATACCTTGTGTAGAAGTGGCTTGTAAATAATTCTAAGCCGATTTCGACCCTGACACAGCTGGCACTGATTGTAATTTCGCGACTTTGCTAAACGAGTAAAGCTTCACCTTGGTTCGCGTGATAAGGGTCTTCGGCTGAATTTTTATTAATATTGTTACTATTTTAAGGTTAATGACCCGTTAGTAACATATAATTTTAGTATATCTAATCATATTCTTAATGTTGAATCAAATGTTCTTTAGGAAGCAAAACCTACCCCTTACTATGCTGATCTTGGAAAGAAGGCCAATGATGTCTTCACCAAAGGCTACCACTTTGGTGTCTTCAAACTTGACCTGAAGACTAAGAGTGAAACGGGTGTTGAATTCACCAGCGGTATAACCTCAAACCATGAAAGTGGGAAGGTAAGAAAGGTACAAACGTGAATATGAATGTTCTGTAGCTAAACTCATTTAGAAATGTACTAATATGAGCTAGCTATCACGTCGCAAGCATATTTATACGTATACCTGATTTTGTTACATTGTTTCTAGCTTCTATCAATTTAATTCTTTGTATTTCAATTTATGTCATTCTATTTTCATTATTTGTAACTTGAAAAGTACTGTAAATTTAAAACTAGTATTATTCTAATATCTATTTATTATATGTAAAAATAATGTTGGTCAAGATTTTGCTATTTTAATAAAGCTACATTGACATTTGACAAAAAATTTGAAGGAATGTTTTATACTAACTTTCAGGTGTTTGGTAGCCTTTCATCGAAATATTCAGTGAAGGACTATGGTCTGACATTCACTGAGAAATGGAACACAGACAACACACTTGCCACAGACATTACCATCGCAAACAAAATTGCTAATGGTCTTAAACTTACCCTTGAAGGAACCTTTGCACCACAAACAGGGTAAGAATTTGGCCAGAATTATTATCATTTTCTTTATTTTGCCAATTTTGTCTGCTGTAAAATTTTTTTAGCTAACAGTTTATTTGGACAACTTTTGGGTTAAGATTGTTGATGGCTAATCATATATTACATAACAATTCAATTTACAGGACCAAGACCGGTAAACTGAAGACCTCATTCACCAATGAGACTGTTGCCGTTAACACCATCTTGGATTTGGACCTTGCTGGTCCTATTGTGGATGTGGCTGCCGTCTTAGCCTACCAGGGCTGGCTTGCTGGTGTACATGGGCAGTTTGACTCACAGAAGACCAAGCTTTCCAAGAACAACTTTGCTCTTGGTTACCAATCGAAGGACTTCAATTTGCACACCAATGTGTAAGTCATTTTCCTTATGGATATAACCAAAATTCTTACATTTTATCCAACATTAGATGAACATCTTACTGAATAATAATAGTATTATAAATGGGGAAGTCCATTTGAATGGTTATTCAATCATGGATGAAATTGGCACACAGGTAGACAACAACCTAGAATAGGACATAGGATATAAATGATATTTTTTCAGTAGCATGTGGTTTTGATGTAATTTTATACAGGTGAAGCCACCAAAGCTAAGAAGAAATTGCTTGATAAGAAAAATCGTTATTTTCTGTAAGCTCAATCTGTCTATATGACACTTTAATAGCTATAGGCTGAGTCACTGCTATTGATTTTATATGATTGCATAACACATGACCTAGTTGAGTTTAGCAAAGGATGTCATCTCTCTTGTTATGCAAACCAGTTATTACTAGCGCAGCGCCAATGCAGTGGGCTAAATTATTCCTTATACATTGAAAGGAGTCTAGTAAGATCTAGCTCTTTACTTTAGGTGACCTAAGGTTTTTGCAAGTTAATAAAACTGTTATCTTTTTGACACAACTAAATGTTTTCATAACTAACTTTCAAACAATGATTAACTATCATTATTGATTTCAATAAAACATAATCTGTTTACATTGCTATACAATGTTGTTTTCTTGTTACATATAGTGACAATGGAAAGGAATTCGGTGGCTCTATCTACCAGAAGGTGTCAGAAAAGATTGAGTGCGGTATCAGCATGAAGTGGACCTCCGGCTCTTCTGATACACTTTTCGGTGTTGGCACCAAGTTTGCGATGGATGCGGATGCTTCGCTACATGCCAAAATCAACAACAAATCTCTCATTGGTCTTGGATACCAACAGAAATTGCGCCCTGGTGAGACTCTATCATTATCAACTTCCTATTGAATTTATCTCTTACTCCAAATACTTAACTATTTCATCAGCTTTTGATATACATTCATATATGTATTTTTTTATTGATTTAAAGATTATTAATATGGCTTGATAATCATGAATAATTTCATGATGTTATGATGATAAACAATATTATTTATTTATGAATTTACAGTTCAGTAATGCTACTTAAATTCAACATTATGTAGTTACTATACTTTTACTCTCTACATGAATTATCACTGAGTGTCATCAGTTAAGAGATAACTAAGCTAATAATACAACAGGTTGAAATGTTCTGTTTTATCAGATCATATGATCTGTAAATCATTGTCCCAATTTCTTATGTGCGTGATATTGTTATCTATATTATCAGTTATCACAGAAAGCCTACTGCAGTGGAGATTTAGTTATATAATGTTATCATTATTTGCAGGCATCATCTTGACGCTGTCGGCGGCTATCGACGGCCAGAACTTCAACGCTGGCGGACACAAAGTGGGCGTCGCCCTCGAACTCGAGCCCTAAGCACTCCGAGGCCCTTCGGCTTTTAGTCTTGTAGATAATACATAATGCCACATTTACTGTTATATAATAATAACAGCAAAGGAAGCGTAACTATTAATCAATTTATCAAACAGTATCTTCAAGCGTTCTCTGTATAGTGTATTCTGCGTTCAAAACGCAACAATTAAATTGTCATACACCTAATAACTTTGTCTTTGTACATGCAAGTTTGATCCGTCAGTCAATAATATAATTTCCATTTCAAGGCGGCGGACGCTTTTTCCTCGAAATGTTATTATTAGAGTTCTTAATGTATTATGTATTAGCACGCGGCGTATAAGCATCCCTGTTTTGCAAAATATCAATATGAACCTACATTACGTCACCTAGCCAGTTGTCTTGTAAATAAGCACCTATGGTGTATTCTATTGATGAATGGTAATAAAAATGAATAGTCTGTTGGAATCAGCGCGCACTTGTTTTATTAGACCTTTACCTGTTCATTTGCTATTCATTCCTTTCCTTACGTACGTCCGCTATTCGTTACAATAAGTGTGGTTTTCGAAGTGTTTAGGAATTATATTTTTTTACTATGTTAATATTTATAATAATTTAATTGACGTTGTATAATAAAGCTTATTTGATATAGTTCTGTTTAAATGTTTCCAATAAATATTAAGGTAGGTTCATAGGTCTTCAAGTCATCATTATGCCGGTTGCAGACCAAGAGCTAAGTTAGTTTAAATCACGCAGCTGAGGTAATTTTTCGCACTTGTGTGCAGGCTGCAAACTATGAACATACGTACCTACGAATAGTAACTTCACTAACCCAACTTAGCTCTTAATCTGCAACTGGTTTTGAGATTTCGTTAAAAACAAGGTATAAAAAAATAATTTTTGATATTGAAAAGAATTATATTAATAAGAACATTAGGGTATTACAACAAGAGTGCTACTGTATCATTTCCTCCTCCATGAGTTTAGCCATCCACTCTGGCTCTGCAGCAGCTATCTTCTCTATCAGACTGTTCACTTGGTAACACAGACTTTGTATTTGTTTGTCCCACTGTGGTAAGATCTCACGTGCTGAAAACACAAATATTTTAGTATGTGTGATGAATAAATCAAAGGTCCGGTACCTAGGTAAAACAGGCGATGGATTGTACTGGGAATAACTGCCGAAAAGTGATGCCGTATCATCACATATTATCCATTATTCAGTGACGAAAGATAATTAACATTTCTTTCATATAATTAGTAACAAAAATCAGAACATCACGCATCACGCTTGTATCCCCTCAAGGGTTAGGCAGAAGCGTATAGTACAACCACATGAACAAACATAATTATCAGGATTGCCAACTCGTTATGTTACTGCTCCATTGCTTTGTCGCGATAAAGCGAATTACACTTTGCGCGTTCTGTTTCTAGCGAGATGTCTTCGAGCGGTGTGCGAGAGAGCTCATGAAGTGTCCGCCTTATCGCGACATAGTGGCCGTAGTATTTCGTGGAATGCTAAACAAGCAGATAATTATTATATACATAACAATTTCGATGATAATTATGTAAAACTCTGTTTTTTGAATCGACTTTAGTTGCTGACCTTGTAAGAACTCTACAAACACTGAAGTAGTATTTAGTTGGCTTGTAGGGATCTTGTTTTACTTCTGAGGCGACCGGGAAAGTATATTGGTCGATGACGCACAAATGTCGACTGTAAACTGTTGACACATCTGCCGTATAACTAGCCAAATAATAGATGTGTATTTTTAATGAAAAGTATCTTTGCTTTTTCATTAATTTACTAGCTGTTGCCTGCTGCTTCGACCGCGTGGATGTCAGAAATTGACCCACGAGCACGTGTTATCGAGGCAGAAGCCTATGCTACTCCATATAACATCAGCTATCTGCCTGTGAAAGTCTCGTCATTATCCGTCCAGCCGTTTCTAAGATTAGCCGTAGTAAAGAGACTGATAGACAGGTTTTTCTTTAATACCGTTTATCCTACTTTCAGTATTAGTAAAAAGCTGTTACTTTGACATTACAATTTTACTTATGCATTTATGTAAAGATGCATACTGAAAAAATTTGCGTCCGTCGATACAATACTAGAAATCTTTAACATAATGGAAGCTGGTTATTCACCATCTTCCTTGTAAGTATAACCTCGCAGGCGGGTTGGCGATCGCAGTATGGTGGTAAAATGTATAGAGAACGCTGTTGCCCATTCTGACTAGTCCCTTAGTCGCCTCTTACGACACCCATGGGAAGAAATGTGATGGTGCTATTCTTTAGTCCGGCACCACACGAACAAACAGTATAAGCTATAGGGACTTAGAAATACAATACCAGCATAAGGGGCTGTCCATTAATCAGGTGAGGCTCGAAAGGGGGGGAAGAGGTCCATAAAAAATCACGAAATATTACAAGGGGGTAGAGGGGGAGTAGACTTATATCACGTGTATTTATTTTTTCGGCAAACGCGCGATACTGAACCGGAAAGCGGCGTTAAGTGTATTTATTTTTTCGTCAAACGCATACAAAATCAAAAGCGGTTTGTGTGACTATCTAACATCATCATCATTTCAGCCGAAAGACGTCCACTGCTGGACATAGGCCTCCCCCAAGCACCGCCACTTCGACCTGTTCTGTGCTTCTCGCATCCAACGTATTCCTGCGGCCTTCACCAGGTCATCGGTCCATCTTGTGGGAGGCCTTCCAACGCTCCGTCTTCCAGTACGCGGTCGCCACTCCAGAACCTTCTGACCCCATCGGCCATCCGTTCTGCGAGCAATGTGCCCTGCCACTATCTATACTAATATTATAAAGCTGAAGAGTTTGTTTGTTTGTTTGAACGCGGTAATCTCAAAAACTACTGATCCGAATTGAAAAAATCTTTTTGTGTTGGGTAGCCTATTAATTGAGGAAGGCTATAGGCTATATAACATCACGCTACGATCAAAAGGAGCGGAGCAGCAATGAAAAATAGTCGAAAACTGGCAGGCAGTTCGATGCGACGGGAAGGGTCAGGGGAGCAAAAATTTGACGCAGACGAAGTCGCGGGCAGAAGCTATTATAAATATTTAAAAAAAAAATAAGATTCTTTGTAGGTACTAAAAAATACACGTGATATAGGGGGTGTAATACCATGTATCACCAAGGGGGAGGGGGGTTAAAAAAATTCCAAAAAAAACATCACGTGATTAATGGACGGCCCCTAATTATAATGTCCCATTGCAGGGAAAAAAGGCTTCACATAGAAAAGAGTCATGACCATTGACCACAACGTTAGCTAGTGATTTCAGACTAATTATTAGTTTCGTATTTCTCTTATCAACAGTGTCAATGTATTGCAGAATACCTATTTATATAATGTTTACTATCAAGTGCATATATCACGCGTTTATATCTTACGTATGCCTATGCGTTGATTGATTTTGATCGATTACAATGTTTTGGCGTATTATCCAGTAAATTTTCTTTTATCTGTTTATTATTTATCTTATCACAAGATTGATTAAAGAGATCTTTCGATGTGGATTGACATTTGACCGATTAAAACCTTCATAGAAGTAGGTAGGGGATTGTGGCCAAGTAATAATAGCCGTCAGGGTCGATCAATCAGGTTAAGCTATGCTGGCCGCGGTTAATCTGTGGATGAGTGACCATCTTTACATACCAAGACCCTTCCATGCCTCGGAAAGCACGTTAAACCGTTGGTACCGTCTTCTGTCATTTGTCAGTGACAGTCGTTACCGGTCGTTAGAAGCACGAAAAGTCTGACAACCAGTCTTACCAAGGGCATTACCCAGTAAATGGCTTGTGGAGGTCAGATAGACAGTCACTCCATATAAAATACTGCTGCTTGTTGATTGATTGCCAAACTCACCAAAACCTTAGGTCATTGATTCGTTCATAGCTGGTTAGTGGTTATAGAGGTGATTTTTTCAGGTTTATCCTAGTACAGGCATCATACTGTGTACTTCCTATAGATATTATCGTTAAGATTTATACTGTATTTTACCTATTTTAATTTTTTGAATAAATATATTCTTTTCTATTTAAAGTAATGTTATCTGTTGACCTGTACCTGCACTTTTGAATATGAAGGTAAAAAAAATAAACTTACTTTCAAAATGTACAACTGAGCTGATTTGGTCAATGTATCCGTTCATCCGCCCTTCACTGATCATATGGCTGGCAATCCTCTCCGCTTTGGTAGGCGGAGTCTCGAGCAACGCGCCCAGTTCTTCAAAAGTTATATTATTGTATAGCTTGCTAGCTGAAAGGAGGTTGTGTTCAAATACTGCGCGATCCAGAATCGTCGTTCCATCCGATGTACTGGCCTGTTGCGAAAACAAAAAAAAACGTTAGGAAAGTATTTAACACTTTGAGGGACACTAAACGTTCCCAGCCGTAAAACAATAAAACTTCTATTGTGTCTCGTTCAGTGTCCTCCATTGGGTTAATGACAAAATATCGCAATGTGGAGATGGACCATGAATTACAGACGCTAGCACATCAAGCTACTAAAATTTGTCTTTTTTTAAATAGATTTTCAACTTTATCGCTAAAGCATTAGGCTCAAGGTTGATTGGTAGAATTTGTCAGTTTTCGGTAGCTTGATGTGCTGGCGTCTGTACATAAAACTAGATGACAGCTATTTCAAATGTAGGTTGATGTTTTGATTACGTCGTTAGGATAAATAGAGTGATTAATAGCTTTTGATAAAAGGTCAGATGCGTAATACTCTCTACCGGCACGTGTGAAGATAGAAAAAGCAAAAGTGGATAGTTAGATTAGCACGAGGCATCGAACATCCGTTAGACCACGAACACAAGCGCGTTTTTTACACACACTCGATTTTCAACCCTCGGCTTAGCGCCGGGAGGTGGAAATCCATTTACCAGCGCGTGTATAGCGTATAGCAGTGCACATTGATAAAACGCCGCGTTTAAAAATAATAGTTTAAATTGCGCTTCCATAGAAAACCAAATTAATTGGTATCAAGCACCCTACGATTTTTTTTTTATTATTTTCTACTTTTTAGTTTGGTTTTCTAGGGAAGCGTGTTTTTTAACCGACGAAAAAAAACGGAGGAGGTTATCAATTCGACGCGTATATATTTTTTTTTTTTTTTTGTATGACTTTTTACATGGTACTCCGATTGTGAGGATTCTTTTTTTATTGGAAAGGGTATATTCCGAGGGTGGTCCCATATAAATTTGGAAAACAAAATCAAACCCTAAGGGTCGGAAAACAGGGGATGATTGATTGTTCACTCATTAATTGTAATGTATAACCACGCATAACTTTGTACAGAGTAGTCCGATTTTGATAATTCTTTTTTCATTGGATAGGGTATACCTTGCCAAGTATTATTAGTACATTAAAGCCACAAAAAATTACAAAATAAAAACTTTTTAACAAAAAATTAAACCGCCGAAAAAAACAGAAGAGCAAAAATAATAAACCTTAAAATTTTGAGTCGGCGCTGAAAAATCAATGAACAAAGATCACTCAAAGCGCCGACTCATAATTTTAAGGTTTATTATTTTTTGCTTTTCTGTTTTTTTCGGCGGTTTAATTTTTTGTTAAAAAGTTTTTTTAGTTTGGTTTTCTATGGAAGCGTGTTTTTTATTTTTTTATTTATTTTCTATTTTTAGTTCGCCTAACAACAAAAGAGTGTTTTTATTTTCTATCCTGGTAACCCTGGCAAGGATAATGGCTCAAATATATGAAAATATTGTGATGTCATCAGTCCTCGATAAGTCTACAAAGTTTAAATGAAATCTGACCGTTTGAAGGGGGTCAAAATCAAGTCCAAAGGAATCGGATACAAACATACAGGAGAAGCTAATGGAAGCGTTCCTGCGTACGCGGGTTTACTGTCTGTCTTTAAAAGGAAATTACGTGAATGATTAGTGTTATGTCAAGGAGAATTATAAAATCGAAACCCCCGTGACCATCGGTGGTAGCACAAACTCCATCAGCCGCTCTTTCCTACTTAGCCTGTACCGAATGATAAATATGACAAGTTGCCTTCTGGTGCGTCTGCATCAGAGCTTCAAACTCATGCAGCTCCGACCGCCTGATTATACGGTCGAGATACATTTTCTCTAAGATCGAATACGCTGGTAACTGTTGACATCTTTCATCTTTGAACAGAGTTGCTAGCATTCTGGAACGCTGCTGACCTGTAAGGTAAAATTCATAATAAGCAATCAAAAGCTTTAAGGTCCATTTTTAATACAAATCACTAAATACGTATAAGGTAGAAGCCCCAGGGTATGGACTACCCAAATTCAATATTTTTTACCCGAAATTCTAATTTCCTTCAATTTTTTGCAATTTGCAGGTCAGTGTCAGGATGACATGACCAATTCGATCTCTATTCTACTAAGAATAGACAAATTGTTTCAATCCAACTTGATATATCTTCGACTAGACTCAGTTGTTCTTTGCATAGCAACAGGGAGGTAACTAGATAGTGTTGTACTTATGGTGGATCAGCTAAGGTATCATGAAATGGTATTAAATGAATTAAAAGATTGTAACGATGATGTATTTCTGTAATAATAGTTCTACTCCAATGTGTGGAAAGTAGAGAAAAATTGTTCGTAATCTGGACATCGTAGACTTTTGTCGACTGATGAATAGAATAAAATTTATTATCTTCACTTTTATTCATTCATTCATTCATTTATTTATTCTTTAACAATTAACATTGTGTTGAATATAACATATTAAATAAAGTTAACACATGCAGAAACAATAGATTTAAAAGCCTAATTAAAATCAAAATTGAAGTGAAATGTTAGTTAAAGAATCAAATTAATTTTGAAATATGTCAAAAAAAAAAATACAATGTCAAATTATTAGCAGATATTATGTAAAAAACAATGTCAAAAAAAAATATAATAACAATAACATAACATAACGAGTACAACTTCATCAAGGTCTAAATGATGAGCATAGTGTTTAAGGCAAAAGATATAAATTTATGATATAGCTTGTTCACTGCTATTTTTATAGATGCTTATTTTTATCATTTGACATATACTCTGATACCGAGTAGAAACAGTTTTTCAACAAGAAGGTTTAAAGTTTAATTTTAAATGAGTGACAGCTATAAATTAATAATTTTAAATCAGTCGGTAACCTATTAAATAACTCAACTGGTATCGGGAACAATGCTTAGTTATGTTAAGATTTGGTGCCTTTTTGTGTTTAAATTCCTTCCTTCTAGTGCTTTCTCTTATTTGACGTTCATCTTGAGTTTCATATTCATGAATATACTTAGCAAAGAAATTTAGGGTTACTAATATATATAAACTTGGTACTGTCAAAATGTTTACATCGCCATGCTTAAGGCTTAAGGGTTTGTCTATTTTTTCGTCGACAAAACCCGTTTGCTATGGCGGTCATACTACGGCTGCAGAACATACATAATAAAAGACAGAGATGAGAACCTAGTTTTTTGAAGTCATTTAAAAATAAGATATATCTAGAAGTAAAAATACCAAGTAGATACTTACTACCCGCGGACGCCAATACAGTACATATGAGAGCATTCCTCAGACACGTAATTCGTTCGTCTTCGTGTATAATGTTCCGGTAAGACAACTCATTGTATCTCTGTGCCGCTTCTATAAACTTCCTACGTAAACAATAAAGACATAGTAGAGTTAGTTGCAAAAATATTACGCATAATAATATGACACATAAGATCATGCTTGTTATCCTTGTAGGGTTAGACAGACGTGTACCTATAGCGGGGTACACCCACAGTTCACCAGTTATGTTTTAGTCTCATATTAGAAAGCGAGTCTATAGCCATCAACCAGGCACAAATCCAGGCTCTGGGCTGCTACTGAAATATTCCTGGTGGAAAAACCCCAATAACACTTGGTGACCTGCGTACCGAACCCAGAACTTTTTGCTCAGCTGTATCGCTTGTGACTAGACCAATGGTGGAAAAAAATAGGCATAATGTTTTAAAGATTATGTTGGAGACAGGCTCCTCTATGTGAAAGGGAATGGGCCGTAATATACCACGCGGGGCCAGTGATATACCATGCGCCAGTAGTATCTCAATAGATGTCACATGTCTTCAAATTTTTGGTTATAAGACATGCCAGTTTTCTCACGATGTTTTCCTTCACCGTTTTGAGTGCAGTAGAATTGAAATAATTTACACAAAGTGAAGCGCAAGTCTGGGTTCAAAATCACGATCTGAAACTCGTAAGGCCATTACCACTAGGCCTTAACTGGTTTTACTTAGCTGCCAGCTTAAATCTGAGTTTAGGTTTGTTAAATACCCAAGTTTTAACGTGCTAGTGTCAGAGCGCATCATCATCGTCTCAGCCCGGAATGACCCCCTGCTGGGTATAGGCCTCCCCCTTTTTTCCCCATAATATCTCTTTTTCGTGCGTCTCTAGTCCATGCGCATATAACCTATCAACCTCATTTTACTTATAATATCATTGGGCTGCAGCAATTGCATCCAATCAATTCAAACTTCAGCAAATAAAGCCACATTTATTGTGCAACATGATGTGTGTTTCATGAGTAAAATTTAAGTTAATTCATGAATTACCAGAATGGCCTTGAAGCAATAGACCAAAGCAGCATTTAGAATAGTTAAACCATTTTGTTGTAAGGCAAAATGCTTTAAGCTACTTAGGTATCCATGAAATACTTTAGTTTTGAAGATTCGAAGTCTTCCTGCACTCCACCATATTGCACAGAACCCAATATATGTGAATGTTCCTTCAATACCTTCTGTAATCCAAGACCCTGGCATAACAAACTTTGTAGTAGATCTGTAGCTGTTCGTTAGTTGTCTCGGCCTGTAGCAGTGAAGCCCTGTTGACAAATGCCTCCGCCTGCACTGGGTCATCAACCTCCAAGTACAGTCGAGCAATCTTCAGATATGTTTCTAGTTTATAATCTACAGAGTATTGCCTGAAACAAGCAAATTACTTAATCACATGGATCCTATGCATTACCTGTATTCTAACATTTCCATTTAGAGCAGGAAGTCATTTTTTGGTTGGTGTGTTTTTAATTTATATTTACAATAAGATAAAATGAGGCCTTTATTCTGTAGTGGGACAACACATACTACATAATGATTACTACATTTAAATAGCAATACATTATTATCTAAAAAAATGGGCTTTCTGCACTCCTCCACTAAACTTTAAGTGTGGCAAAGCCCAAAGAAAAAAGTACCCATTTTTTCGAAATTAACGCTAATTTCGAAAAAATGGGTACAAAGTTTTTACTACACATTTATTTATACATAGATTTCACTGCATTTTAAAATGAAAAGCGGATTTTATAAATGACTAGCTTCTGCCCGCGACTTCGTCCGCGTCAAATTTTTGCTCCCCTGACCTTTCCCGTCGCATCGAATTGCCTTCCAGTTTTCGTCCATTTTTCGTTGCTGCTCCGTTCCTTTTGATCGTAGCGTGATGTTATATAGCCTATAGCTTTCCTCGATAAATACGCTACCCAACACAAAAAGCATTTTTCAATTTGCACCATTAGTTCCTGAGATTACCGCATTCAACCAAACAAACAAACTCTTCAGCTTTATAATATTAGTATAGATTTAAGTAAATAATTTCTGACTAAGTAAGTTTTGATTCTCGAGGAGGATGAGATATTTTTTTATTTTTTTTATTTCTACGCCTGTGTGTCATCCAACATGGAATGAGTTATGGAGGACAGACCAGTCTTTAACAAAATACATGATGTTAGTGTACCGAATGTGGCATTGCAATAAAACATAATATTTTTAGCAATGTCACATACTTCTGTCCAGTTTCCAGTGGTATGCCCACCAGCACATTGGCAGCTTCTTTCCAATTTTGATTTCTTTCATAAATATCTGCTAAGTGTTGTCTGATACTGGCCACCTGGAAATAGTAGTAGTAAAAAATTGTTAATGATATGTTTTATCATTCTCTATTGTTAGGTTTTAATGCAGAATATTTTATATTAATGCTTGTTTATAACTAAACTCATAGTTTCATTTGTTAATAGGAAATCAATTCACTTCGGCTAAATTAAGAAACTACCATACAAAAAAGTATAAACATATTTAGCTCATAACAATATGGATGCTGAATGATGAAGAAAGACATAATATAGGTACATAGTTTTTAGCCATTTAGGGTTGAAATGGTTAAAAACTATGTATATTATGAATGGTGGGTTATGGGGCCTAAGTGTGCACCTCCTTTTTAACACATTGAAGGACAGTGAACGAGACACAATACAAGTTTTACTGTTATTACATATGGGAACGTTTACTGTCCCTCAAAGTGTTAAGGACTTGCAGGTTGGATGGCACATCATTTGACCAGAGGGCCACATGAAGTGTCATCCAATTTTTTTGCCAAAGTATTAGCATTCACCGTGGTAATTCTGCCAGTCTTCTGGGCATGTTTCTGGATGATAACAATGTGTAGATAGTTGGTAATTTAATTTAGTATTTAGTGTAAACAGTTATTTTAAATAGTGAAAGTTATTGTTAGAAAATAGATTTAATTATATAAATATTAAACAGTAAGTTAAAATCAATTAATTTACCTGTTCTTCGAAAGAAATGACTCTAGGTTGAATAACATCCAGTGCAAAGTGTGACACTTCCTGGGACACAGGGTCAGCTAGCAGGGCTAAGTGAGTACTCACATCCGTCAGCAACTGGCGAGATATCACCAGGCTCACATTCTCATTCACAACTGGAAACAGCATACAGCATTTGAGATTCCAATAATAAGGGCCTTATTTGACAAGGCCCTTATTACAGAACCTTAACATATTAGGTTGGGGAAAAAGTCTTTTCGCATTATAGTATGTATGAACTTGTAATAAAATCTTTTTGGCTATACTATTTGTATCTGGCTGGTTTTGGTATCATTGAAAGTTTAAATTTTAAAGAACATAATTCCAAATTCAAATTAGGAAAATGTGTGATTTTCATTTGTTTTTCGTACCGTCGAGATGAGTGAATCTAATGAAGAAATTCGATACATTTTAAAATTTTACTACAAAAAAGGTAAAAATGCAACGCAAGCCGCGAAAAATATTTGCGATGTTTATAGACCTAGTGTAGTGTCTGTGAGAGTAGCACAAAGGGGGTAGCGGGTTAAGGGGGGTCTGGCGGCCCCCATCGAATCTGGTAAAATCGTTCCAAAAATCTTGAAGAGGGTCGAAAAACAAGTAGTATAAGCTTTTTACCAACATTACAACCCCAAACGAAAACACAGTAATGGCGAAAAATATAATTTTTTCGGGGGGGGCGAAATTTTTTAAAAACTCGAATTTTCAACTTTCGGTAAATTACGCGCCGTAATTTACCGAAAGTTGAAAATTCGAGTTTTTTTCAAAAAATCGCCCCGTTCACCAGAATTGACCAAATTGAGTCCAATTGCCTGTATTCGAAAGAGGACGATTGCCGCTATCTATACTATACAGCACCCTTCGGGAAAATGAAAACAACCCAAAAAATAACAGGGTTGAATCTTGAAAATGACTCGTTTTTCACGATTTTTTCGCATTTAAACCTAAAATTCACACATTTTTACTTGACCAAAAAATCTGAAAAAATTCAAGGGACTTCCACACATCCAAAACAAATTTTTAATTGCGTTTAAACCATTTATAAATAAATTAAACTGGTTGAAAAAAATAAAATTCACAAAAAATTATATTTTTCGCCATTACTGTTTTCGTTTGGGGTTGTAATGTTGGTAAAAAGCTTATACTACTTGTTTTTCGACCCTCTTCAAGATTTTTGGAACGATTTTACCAGATTCGATGGGGGCCGCCAGACCCCCCTTAACCCGCTACCCCCTTTGGTTTAAGCGTTTTCAATCCGGAAATTTTGATGTCAAAGATGCACGTCACTCTGGTCGCCCTATTACGGATAAAATGGATGCCATTTTTGAAAAAGTGGAGCAAGATCGGCATAGCAGTAGTTACGACGTACCTGAAGAACTGGAAATTGACCACAAAACAGTTTTGGCGCATTTGAAAAAAACTGGGTACACAAAAAAGCTCGACATTTGGGTACCTCACGAGCTCACTGAAAGAAACCTAATGAACCGGGTACTCATTTGTGATTCTTTATTACGACGTAATGAAACCGAACCATTTTTGAAGAAGCTGATAACTGGTGATGAAACGTGGATCACGTATGACAAGAACGTGCGAAAAAAGTCGTGGTCAAAGGCCGGTCAGGCTTCACAGACTGTGGCGAAACCCGGGTTAACTCGCAACAAGGTGATGCTGTGTGTGTGGTGGGATTGGAAGGGCATTATTCATTATGAGCTGTTACCACCAGGCAGGACCATCGATTCTGAACTCTACTGCGAACAACTGATGAGATTAAAGCAAGAAGTTGAGAGAAAGCGGCCGGGATTAATCAACAGAAGGGGTGTGGTTTTTCATCATGATAACGCTAGACCTCACACATCTTTAGCCACCCAACAAAAATTAAGAGAGTTTGGCTGGGAGGTGTTAATGCATCCGCCGTATAGTCCTGACCTTGCACCTTCAGATTTCCACCTGTTTCGGTCTCTTCAGAATTCTTTAGGCAGTGTCAGGTTAACATCACGAGAGGACTGCCAAAACCACTTGTCGCGGTATTTTGACCAGAAGTCCCAAAATTTCTATAGCAATGGGATCATGTCCCTACCTACAAGATGGCAAAAAGTTATCGAACAAAATGGTGCCTACATACTTTAGTTAAATGTAAATAAACTTTATTAAAAAATGTTTTGAATTTTCTTAAAAAATGCGAAGAAACTTTTTCCCCAACCTATTAACTCAATCATTACTTAAAACTAGTATATAAAAAGCCATTGATTGATTCTAGTTTTAAGCAAAGCTTGAGTCATTACCGAGGTTCTCCAATGCAGGCATTAGTGTGCTATTTATATTTATTTACAGCTTTCACCTCTCCCGTCACACTGACCCGATATCGGGTCAGCCGAAAAATGTCCTCTGCGTCCCGAAGACTTGATATTGCATCCTATGACTTCACGCGACTATATGCTTTGTTTCTATGCCGTGATGGTGTGTTTTCGGTTGTACTCATAGGACGCGATATCGAGTCTTCGGGACGCAGAGGACATTTATTTTCGCCTGACCCGATATCGCGTCAGTGGGACGGGAGAGGTTAATTACCCAATAGTGCTGTGAAGTAGGTATAGATTATTAGAGTTTTAGTTTTTGATAAACCTCCATAACACTAACAAGTAACAACTATAAGACTACTAAAGTTGCTGGTGCTTTAGCCATACCATAATGAATGTTACATCCAATAAAAAGCGGCTGATGTAATCTAACAATCTATCTTATTAATATGAAATAATGAAATATACATACTTGCTTCTATAAAAGCTTTTAGACATTCTGCCAATTCTGTTTCAGGGCTTTTCAGTATTTCCATAAGAACATTGCGGTACCTCAGAAAGAAAATCAATAGCATTACAATAACGCTTTCACGTGTTGGTAAATTCAATATTATCTTAAAAAAACTTGTTCTTAAAATTATTAACAAAAGCATACAATACCTAATAATTTATTGTTGTACTTACTTTTCGGCTTGATCTTTGTGCAAGCCGCCAGAATTTCTTAACTCGCTTAGGTACTGACGTACGCCTTGTAAATTAATAGGCATAATGATATTTTTAGTATTTATTTTAAATTATGAAATATTTAAGAATAATTTATTTCTCAGTAAATAAAATTTTCTATGCACATGAACATAAGACTTTGACAATAATGACAGATTGAGAGAACAATCGAAAACAAAAAATATTGATGACCACAGATATAGCGACTACCACAGATATTTTTGCCATTTAGTAATACCGGTTGTTCTAAATGAGATTCAGCAGTAAAGTTACGGTCAACGTAATTAGAAGGGTATTATAAGTTTATTAACCCCTGATGAAAACAGAGGGGTGTTACGTGTATTCCTTTATAACGGTGTCCGTCTGTGGCAACGTCAATATGGCTGGACAGATTTTGATTTTTGTGTTTTTTTTCTGAAAGGTGCGTAATCCAGAATATTCTGAGCTATAATTTAAGACAATTTATTAAATTGTTTGTAGATTTTTAATTCTTTTCTAGTTGATAAAAGGATGAGAGCATATTGCACAGGTCTGATCGAATCGAAATTTGGTATTCCATTACTTCAATGATATTAGAAGAATAAAGTAACATGGAAATGCTGCTGCAGCATCACCTGGAATTTGCAGGATACCCAACTACCTCACCAACAAGCAGCAGAAGTATCCTGTTTGAGTGTTTGGGCTCATTGAAAAGATCTCAATGATGGATTATAGATAAATGGGTGATTAGGGTCTAATCATGGAGTAGCAAAGAGGAATGAGGACAAATTAGCAACAAGCTTTTTTTTTTTTCTCTGGATGGGAAATCATCAAATGACTTCTCCCGCTCTGGGCAGAGCGGGAGGGCGTCAGACTTTTACTGACTAAAACCCACCCGTGTTCCTTCAGTTACCCATATGCCAGGGCCACGGTATCTCGTTTGAACAATCTCACGACCCTGGCAGGCATCGGTCCTAGCAGACCCTTTCACTTTGCTGACATCTCTTTGAGGCGCGAGTGGAACAATACGCGCCATCGACACGGGCCTGGTCCTTACCGGGTGGCGAGCTACCCATTGTTCGCCGCCCGCAAGCCCGCGCCTACGGTGGCCGGGATCTGCAATCGATTCCCGACGCCCGGGACATCGACTCCCGACGCCTGGGGCAGCAACTAGCTTCACTGTGGGAAACATACGTATACGTAAAGTTGCACAGATGTATCTCTTTTATGTGTATGTCTTTTATGTATAACATAACATAACATCACGCCTTGTTTCCCTGAAGGGTTGCGCAGAGGTGGTACCTATAGTACACCCACATTTCGCCTGTTATGTTTAAGTCCCATGTAATAGGTGGCGAGCCTATTGCCGTCAACCGGGCGCAAATCCTGTCTCCGGGCTGCTACTGACAAATTCCTGATAGAAAAACCCAATAACACTTTGCCCGACCTGGGAATCGAACCCAGGACCTCAAGCTCAGCAGTGGCGCTTGCTACCACTTGACCAACGAGGCAGTTGTATGAAGGGAGGGGGACGGGTCTTTTATGTATATCTCTTTCATTTAACTTAAAGGGCCAAAACATATTACCTTTTTACTTTTTATTTAGAAGTACGAGGTACGTTTTGGGAATTAGCACCGTCACCATTTTGACAGTTTCTCCATCAAATTCTGTATCGTGGCGGCATCTACATCACGACAAGCGAACTACGCATCACACTGACGTCACGCGAAACCCTGCATCGCGCAAGCAGAGTTTACCGCACAACAAACAAAAAAATGCAACGTAATGGTAGGAGGACTCCCCCTTTTCAATGGAAGATTTGTGATCTTTAAATGCTGTTTCTCATATCTCTTCAATATTATTTTGATAGTCCATAGTCCATAGTATTACTAGATTAGCGTAAATACAGCTTGGCAAAAAAGAGGGCACTTGTTTAGCAGGTATGGCCACCTTGTATACTAGGACTAAAAGTGATAAGATACTTGTTGTTTTAATCAACAAACACGAGATCCCGGAAATTCTCAACAGTCAAGATTTCAAGACTTGATAGGCACACAGGCTTTTACTCTCATTGTATTTAGTAGATTGCGCATTATTTCGCTAGAATAACCTTTTATCTAAGATATGCGAGTGCCATCATAATAACATAATGAAAACTTATTCAGTATAAAAAATAAATTAAATTACACTCAGGGATTGCCGATTGAAACCGATACACAAGAAATAACGTTCAGCAATCACATTTGCGGCTACCATCTAGGGTACACACAACCATTCGATCGTTGGTATGCCTGTATCAAATTTAACATGAATGATAATGAACGAATCCTATTAATGCTGACAGTTTATAGTCGACAAGACGGCGACTAACAGCTGCTTACTGTCGGAAACTAATTGGAAGTCGGAGAGTGCCTATAACATGTCGCATTCGAAAGGTACGGGCAATATCGAATAAACTATAACAGTTGACTAATGAAGCCGTCAGGTATGTCTATGTGGGTACATAACACTATCACTATCCACATGACAATGAAAATGAAAGAACACGCTAAAATTTAGGTTTTATTTAAAAACAAAAACGTGAGATAACATCATTCATGTATTCCTTTTCGGTGCTATGATAAATTTTTCGTGTTGTACTTCGCAGCACGACCATGAACGCATTCATTATAACTTCAGATGGTAATAAAATCCTTTTAATTTGTACTATTTTGTACCACTAATTAGAAATTTTGTACCTCTCAATTATCGTAGATATACAGGTCGTGCTAGAAAGATTCCGTTCCAGCACGACCACGCTAAGATTGTAACTGGCATTATAACTATAGATGGTACTAAAATCCTTTTAATTTGTACTATTTTATACCACTAATTAAAAAAATATACCTCTCAACTATCGTAGATATACAGGTCGTGTTAGAAAGATTCCGTTCCAGCACGACCACGCTAAGATTGTAGCTGGCATTATAACTATAGATGGTACTAAAAAGTATCCTTTTAATTTGTACTATTCTATACCACTAATTTAAAAAAAAAATACCTCTCAACTATCGTAGATATTATACAGGTCGTGTTAGAAAGATTCCGTTCCAGCACGACCACGCTAAGATTGTAGCTGGCATTATAACTATAGATGGTAATAAAATCCTTGTACTATTTTATACCACTTATTAGAAATTTTATACCACTCAATTAATTATCAATAACACCATCTTGCGTCAAGTATAAAAATCATATACTGGCTTACAGGCAGAAAATGTTATTATTTTTTGTTTTTCTAACAAATTACGACAATTTACCAGTAATAAAATAAGAGTACATATTGAGTAATAATTTTTAGGCATGCTCCCGTTTCATTATCTTCTATTCCAGCTAAAATTTTAGCGTGTTCATGCTGGGAAGGAATCTAGCCAGCACAACCTGTATAGCTCCGATAATTGAAAAGCATAAAATTACTAATTAGTGGTATAAAATGGTAAAAATTAAAAGGATTTTATTAACATCTATAGTTATAATGCCCGCTAAAAACTTAGCGTGTTCGTGCTGGGAAGGAATCTAGCCAGCACATTCTGTATGTCTACGATAATTGAGAGATATAAAATTTCTAATTAGTGGTATAAAATAGTACAAATTAAAAGGATTTTATTACCATCTATAGTTATAATGTTAGCTACAAACTTAGCGTGGTCGTGCTGGAAATGAATCTTCCCAGCACGACTTGTATATCTACGATGATTGAGAGGTATAAAATTTCTAATTAGTGGTATAAAATAGTACAAATTAAAAGGATTTTAGTACCATCTATAGTTATAATGCCAGCTACAACCTTAGCGTGGTCGTGCTGGGAAGGAATCTTCCTAGCACATTTGATGCGGGAGAAGTCATTTGATGATTTCCCGTCCAAAAAAAAAAAAGTTCAATATTATGATATATGCCTTGGTTGTTGATTTCAACGGCAAAAGAAGTGAGATCTAAATGGGTGCCAAGTTATTAGTATTGTAGCCTAAGGTCTGACTTAGCTAGTTCTCATATACGAATTATTATGTTCGATGGCTAGTTTCTACCAGCAAGCCAAATTTTCGGAATAATAAAATAAGAACCAAGAAGTAACAGGTTTAGAACTTGCGAACATATAATTCGTATATGAAAACTAGCCAAGTCAGACCTTAGGCTACAATTTACGTGAAGATCTTAAAATCCACATAAAGACCAGCTGTCATAAGTTTTGATTGCTGATTGCTGATTCTTACATATTTTTTTTTTTACATACATACAGTTATTACAGGCACTAATAAGTATATAAGTGTTCCTAATAGAATCAATTAAGTGAGAAATTATAATAAAATGATAAAAATTTACCAGTTTCTGATTTATTCATTTGTATTCACCTAATTACCTATCTGCATGCCGAATTTGAACTTTCTAGGTCATCTGGAACTGGGTTAGAGTTTTGGTCAGGTAGGTCAGTCAGTGATAAAAACGACGATGTTTGGACGTCAATATTTAAATAACCGTTTGAGATGTGTTTATGAAATTTGAAGCACATATGTATCTCGCAAGTCTCAATATATGAGCCAAATTTGACACGTTTATGTGAAATAGTTTTTGAGTTATGAGGGGGTTAGTTTTTGAGTTATGAGGGGGTCAAAAGTGGTTCCAAATGGTTCGTGTAATCGTGTAATGTAATATTACACACGGTGCTGCTCGCCACTTCTGTTACTTGTACTTGGCTTGACACGCTACCGCGTGTCTAGATAAGATGGTTTTTCAAATGTAGAGCATTAATAGTAAATTAAACTACTATTTAATTAATATACCTGGATTATTTACAAAAACAAACTAAAATAGTGCATTTAGTAATTAATTAGAATCGATGAAAGTTAGTTTTCTGATGTTGGCAACTTGTGACATCAAAAAATTGAAAGAAGCGCCATTAGAATTTTTCTTGCTTTTGATGCATTTTACGAGCTAAATGTTTGTTTTTTTCACATTTAACGCATCACAAACTGAAGAGTATTTGATCTTCTTTATTTATAAGTGATAGTTATTGAGTGCGTTGAAGACTTTTGTCGAAAAATATTGTTTAAAGTTTGTGGCGATTTGTTTTCAACCGTGGCGACTTGAGAGACTTCGGAGGGCTTGCCGGAGGAATTTGACAACTTAAAATGGCGGCCTCTTTTGAACTTAAAAATGTTTTTGATTTTAACCTTGTGTAAGGTGCTTTTAGTGTGCGTAAACTATTAAGTTGATTCTTCAAGTTTATAGCTTCATCATGGAACACACTTTGGACGACTCTCTTAACTTGGAAAGCTCCATTAGCGGTGTAAGTAGTGAATAAAGATACCCTTGGATTACTTTATTTTTATTCAGTCTTGAAACAAGATTTCTTCTCTCTCACTGCCCATTTAATAATTATTCAAGCAAATAACGTATTTTAATTTAATAGTCATATTCCATAATGGATATTAATTGAGTACTTAACACTTGTGTTTTAAAACATCATAGTTGTAAATACATTTTGTGGTGTTTATAAGTTGATGTAGTTTTTCTACCATATAATTTGCTATTGCTCTTCACCTCCTATGAAAAAATGTAACTTTGATGAACAAAATTGTCCATAAAATGTATTTAAATTATTATATTGCTGAACAATATAATAATTTCACATTCTTTTATATCTTCTACGTACTTGTATGTAGCAATAACTTTTTCATGAGAGAATTGTAATTTCACTCAATATCTTTTTGATTTGCTAATCAAAAGAATTTTAGCTGACTGCAGCAAAACGTCAGCTAATGATACAGTAACTCTTACACAAATCTTGTTTTATTCAAGTCTTGGTTAATAGCAATAAAGAAATTGAGTATATTGAGTAGTCTTTAAATAATAGTTGCAAAGGAATCAAAAGAGCTTGCTGAATAGCACTAAAGTCCATATTTTAAAATCTTCAGATGGATTTTGACCATTCCGGTGTAGTTGTGAACCAAGACGACATCTCGTTAGAAACAACTGGCCATGAACCAGATATACCTATGGAATTTGAGAACATAGAAGAACAACAGATGCTGATGGATACTGGCAGCGAAGAGATTATAGGTATATATAAATTGTTTATCACATTTCTTAAGCAATTTATGCATCAATAATGTAACCTACCTACTGTCGAAAATATTCTTAACTCAAAACTCTAACCATTCTTTGTTATAAGCTGTAAGTTGTCATATAAAATAAAATATCACAGTTATTAATACTTAAATAGTGCGGTGGACAAAAAAAAAATACCTGCATTAATAATTGAGTTAAGAAGGTCACATGGAAAATTTGAGTGTGTTTGATAATTGATGAAAACTAAGAAGGATGTGTCAATTTTATAAAATGATAAACATACCAGCTGCAATGTAAGAAGTTTTAATCACTGCATGTTAGGTGATAATTCAACTTTTTCATAAGCCGTCACACAGGGTATCCTAGTATGGACGCCAGTCTCTCACAAAGGATCATGTTTGTGAACTTTTGTGAAAACCATATCATTCCTGTCTCTATGCTATGTACATATATGAACCTTTGTGAAGAGAGAAAAATAAAGATATATATTATTATTATAAGCATACAATGAGCAATTTTGCATGCAATATGATTATAAATATTCAACAGAGACATCTAAATGTAGTTTACTAGTAAATTAGGTAGTTATAATTTAAATCCATCATATAAAAGTCTGACATACAATAATTATTGTGGTTTAAAATAATATACTAATTATAATAACAGCATCTCTAATTTCGAATACATATTAACTTAAAGACTTTTAATACTGTATCCTTAGTTTCAGACTTCATGAACGACCAGTACACATTGCAAGAGTTTTCTGTTCAAGATGATTCTGTACCAGAAACAAGTGTATTGGATGAGAGCCATGTATGTATACAATCCTGTAATATTCCTAGAAAAGAGTCTGAAAAGATTAAAATTATAATAATAAAATAAATAGGTGGTACAATTTGGCTGATGAATCATGCCTGTTTCGAACTTGCCGCACAAGGCGGGTCATAAACTTTTATTAGGAAACGATTGTTGTTTTAGCACCAGTGCGTGTTGCTTGACAAAACCTATGGCACTAAAACGTGGTTGCTCACGATGGGCTTTATAAGAAGGTATAAAAGGCTCTGCTTGAAGTTTCCCTAAATTATCGTCTCAGGAATGAAGTAATATGCAGGAGTCCTCCTGCAAAGTAACCAACTTAGCCTGATGAATTGCCAAACTTATGTGGCGGGGGCGGGGCACATTGCTTGCAGCACAGATGGCCGATGGGGTGAATTGGGGTTGCGACTGCGTACTGGACAATGTAATGTTGGTGGCCTCCACAAGGTGAACTGATAACCTTGTGAAGTTCGCAGGAATTCGCTGCGTTAAGCGTAGCTTGGGGTAGGCTATTTCAAGCAGTTTACGTTTTTCGGTTGAATTTATATTGATGTGAGTGGGCGAATATGCGCAAAATTTCTGGGAACGCATGTTCAGACTGGCCAAGAGTCATCCGCCTTATTGTATCATAGCACTATGAGGAATAAAGTATAAAGTTCACTCAACCTCCATAGAAAGGAGAGGATCCGGTAACCAGACCGGTACAAAGTCGGCACTTTGTATGTATTTATACTATGTAGTTGCGCGAATCAGGATTTTGTCAGTCAGTGTGATGTGTAGTTCGTTCGTGGCACTGTAGATGCCGCTACGGTATAAGGGATCATATCAGACTCAGTGTCACACAAGCAAATTATTAAGTTCCCAGGTATAAATATTATTCCGTAGTTTCTGCCTACCCCCTCCCCTCTCAGAAATGGCGTGAGTTTATGTATGTATGTATAAATATAGAGCTATAGACAGAGACAGAATCAAAGCTTAACAAAACCTATTCTAAAACCATTATGCCATATTTATTGTTTCCTTGTGTAGAAAATAATTTGGTTGTGTAGTTGCTATTATATCAGGTAAACAAAAACCTTTTTTATAATTTACAGGGGCTAAATGTAGAAGGAGAGTCCATGATAGACTTGCAGTTTCATTCAGACATACCTCATAGTGTGACTCAGGAGATTACCACGCAACCTAAATATATTTCTGTTAAGGTATTTATGAGAGCTTTCAGTTCTCTTTTATTAGTAAGATATTATACAAAACCATATAAAATTCAATTCTGGCAATTTTTTTTTTCGCGTTTATGATGTGCTATGGAGAAAATTGATTAGTTTGATGGTCTATATCATCATACCCATGAATATGAAAATATTTGTCCGATACACGCGGTATACTTCAATACATTGGGTACAGATTGTACTAAAAATTATTCTAATTTACCTTTTCAGGCAGCACCAGCACGTAAAAAGAATGAAACTATTGTGACTAGCAACGCGCCGCGGCAAGTAGCAATCGCTCCCAAGCCGCCAAAGTTGATACCTACAACGTCTACAACTTTCACGACAGGCAAACAGTATGCAATCGCTCCCAAACCAGTACCAATTGCCAGCAATAAGAACCCAAGTTTGGTCAAGAAGATGTCACTAGCAAGTGTCTTGCAGAGCGGAATGAAATCGGGAAACATGCTTAGTGAGTCTGCTTTTGTTTGGTTTAAAACTGCCATGTAGAATTTAGATTTTGGCGCTGAATAAAAAATCGTGGGTTCGAACCCAGGCAGGCGCTTTACTTTATGTAAATAATTTCATCACGACTGCTCTCAAAATCGTGCAGGAAAACATCGTGAGGAAACCGGCATGTCCTACAAAAAAAAAAAAATATTTGTAGATGTCACATGACCTTCATGTGACATCTACCAACGCGCACAATTTTTTTTTTTTGGATGGGAAATCGTCTATTGACTTCTTCCGCTCTGGGAGGAGGGCGTATCAGACTTTTACTGACTAAAACCCACCCGTGTTCCTTCAGTTGCCCATGTGCCAGGGTCACGGTGTCTCTTTCGAACAATCTCGCGACCCTGGCAGGCATCGGTCCTAGCAGACCCCTTCAGTTCTGCTGACATCTCTTTGAGGCGCGCGTGGAAGACTACGCGCCGTCGACCCGAGCCTGGTCCTTACCGGGCGACGAGCTATCACCGCTCGCAAGCTCGCGCCTGCGGTGGCCGGGAGTCCGCTATCGACTCCCGACGCCCGGGGTGTCTCCTCCTGCGGCGGCTAGAGACGTGAGGGCGCAGAGACTGCCACTCCCTCACGCGCCCCGCCTCCTCCTTCGCGACCATTACTGCTTCGCAGAAGGAGGTGACGGCTTCCCATGCCCTCTCGCTCCGTACCATGGCTCGCACCAGGGCCGGACGCGAAAGGTCGCCGCCGCCGATCGCCTCCATGAGAACGCGGCGGGGCTCGGCCCAGGCAGGGCACACCTCCACCGTATACTCCACCGTGTCCTCCAGACGATCCTGGATGGAAACACCCGGGCTTTTCCTCCCGCTTTATCCTGAACAGGACCCCCGAAGCACCCATGCCCGGTGAGAATCTGCGGCAGGCGGAAGGTGAATACGCCGTGGCGCCTCTCTATCAACTCCGGGGACTTACCGCCGCAATAGTGGCGTGCCCATCGCTGTGTTGGGACAATCGTACCCGCTATGTACCGCACTGGCTCGCGTGGTAGATTATAGCCCAATTCCTCTTGAGAGGAGACCTTTTCCACAGCAGTGGGAAACATTATAGACCGTTTATGCTAGACTATGGCTGATGATGGTTCGTACGTAAGAAAATTTGAATTTCGCGGGCTTCCTAAATTTGATTATTTAAACCCGAAATTCTAATTTTAAATCAACAGTTGGAATACACTATATGCACAAATGATTCTCAATAATTATTATTGAATCATTAAAAAATTAAAACATTGTTATGAAAACCTGTCATTCATATAATTTTATAAAAAATTACCACAATTGTCTATTTAAACAAGGTTCTTTATTTCAGCTCAAATAGGGAAGCAGCTGGTTATGGTGCCGGCTGGTGCTGCTGGTCAGAAGCTCAAACTAGTTACGTCCAGTTCAGGGGTGCAGTCAGTGCAATATGTGCGAGCTAATAATGATCAGGTATAAAATCTAAGTACATACGCATCTATAACTCACTCTGAATCTTAATAGATTTTTTAAAATAATATTCTATAAGTATTATTTCTTCCTTCTGGGCAATAGCCTCCCGTTTTCCTGCCAAATCACTCTGTTTGTGATTTCTGGCTATGTTGGCCCCAGAAATATAGCCAGAAATTGCAGACTTGCCGCCTTGCCGCAGTCTTCCTGGACGGCCGTAAGGAAGTGTCCCTATAAAATTGCAAAGAAAACTCAGACTCCCTTCCTAACACATGAAACAAAGTTGTCAGCGGGCAATGGAGCATAGCATTATACCTATCAAGCAAACCGACTGCGTTAGGAACAATAGACATTATTAAGTTTAAAAAAGAAAACTTTGTTTGCAGGCTGAACTGATAAAAAATGTTGGTGGCACTACGCAGAAGCCTGTATTAGGGAAAGTTATTGTGCAAGGTATGTGTTAGTGTTATCCTTCTTTTAAGCATGTTGATTGCAAATATTTTGTACATATTAACAGATCCAGTTGACTCATATTCCACTAGGCAACACAAAGCCTCGTGCAACCCAGGCCTGGGTACAGTTGCAAAATAATTCTACTTCCCTGATGACATCATAAGTGCAATAATATACCTTATTGTGAGTGGTATGATGTGCAAAATTCTTTAAAAATCGACGTAAAGAGACATCAAATGGGAGTTCGGGCATTGCACGACCGACATCGTTTGCATTAAGGCAATGTAAATAAAGTTTAGTATTCAATGTCACCAGGAAATCTATTACCTACTAAGCCTCAATCGATTTAGCTTCTTCGTTTGATATAAGTTCTTATATCCATGAATTGTATTTGAATTAATAATCTGTACGTGTAATTCAACAGGGCAGCCTACCTTAGATTCGGTCGGCCAACCGGCGATAATAACTAAATTAATGCCTTCATCATCGGGTGCCACTACACAGACACGATACGTCATGCAACAGAAGACTGTTCCTATCTCTATAGGATCTAATAAGGTGAGCTGTACTTGATATATTTATAAATAGCGCTATACAGAAGCACTTACAAGAGATATAGCTTTATTTACTCTAAAGCTTTTACAGTTCAGTTTTACAACTTTTTGGTCATTTTGGCTGTATGCCACAGGATATTTTTGTAGTCTTCAAGGAATTTCAATGTCATACCGATGTTCCTTTGTTTGGGAAAATAATTTAAAAGACACAATAGTGATTCTATCTTAGTGGAAACAATGTTATTTTATCAGCGTCTGCAAATATATAAAAACTTAATATGATTAAATCAATTAAATTGCAGGTGGTGTTGGCGTCTCCTTCTAAACAAGGAGTGAAGTTCGCCAAGAAACAAATAATAGCAATACAGTCGCCTACGCCTATGACGCCGGTGACGTCACAAGGTGAGGTTTTTTAATACCATAGTCTTCTTGATACAGGAATAGTCATAATGCATTAGCAGGGGGCTTAAAAATAAACGCCGGCGCGCAAATCCGCTGCCGCGAGAAATCACGGCACAGCAGACGAGAGCTTTTTTTTTTTGTGGGTATGAAATTATCAAATGACATCTCCCGGTCTGGGCGGAGCGGGAGGGCGTGTCAGACTTTTACTCTAACCCCCCGTGTTCCAGTTGCATAGGCAACTACTGGCATATAGATGCTAGGGCCACGGTACCTCTTACGACCCTGGCAGAGCGGACAGAGCTCCGGCGGGATCTCATGGCGACATGGCGGGTACGATTGTCGCAACCCAGTGCTGGGCACGGCACTATTGCGGCGGTCAGTCCCCTCTGAGGAGTGGCTAGAGTGGTGCCATGGCGTCCTCACCTTCCGCCTTACGCAGGTTCTCACCGGGCATGGCTGCTTCGGGAGGTTCCTTTTCAGGGTAATGTGTGGGGGAACGCCTGAGTGTTACCATTGCGTGGATCGCCTGGAGGACACGGTGGAGCATACGGTGGTGTGTGGAGGCGATCGGCGGCGGCGATCTCAAGCGTCCGGCGCTGGTGCGAGCCATGGTGCGGAGCGAGAGGGCATGGGAAGCCGTAACCTCCTTCTGCGAAGCAGTAATGCTCGCAAAGGAGGAGGCGGGGCGCGTGAGGGAGTGGCAGTCTCTGCGCCCTCACGTCCCTACCCGCCGCAGGAGGAGACGCCCCGGGCGTCGGGAGTCAATCGCAGACTCTCGGCCACCGTAGGCGCGAGCTTGCGGGTGGCGAGCAGGTAGTTCGCCGCCCGGTAAGGACCAGGCCTGAGTCAACGGCGCGTTGTGCTCTACTCGAGCCTCAAAAAGATGTCAGCAAAAATTGCGCGAATTGTTCGAAAGAGTTACCGTGGCCCTGGCATATGCAACTGAAGGAACATGGGTGGGTTTTAGTCAGTAAAAGTCTGACACCCTTCCGCACCACCAAGAGTGGAAGACATGATTTAACGATTTCCCACAAACAATAAAAAAAGAAACGGGACGTTTGCGCTATATAGGGAAGAGAAAATAAGGAAGAAAATTACGTTTCATATTACTGCGCGAGAGATACTAGCTTCTGCCTTCTCCTCTTATCCTTCTCCTGTTCTCCTTCTCCTTCCAAAGAAGCGAGGTAGACCCCTTCTCACTTGGAAGTCTGTAGTCAACAATGACCTGAAGCAAGCCCTAGTCTGCCAGGGTCGCGAGATTTGTTCGAAAGAGATACCGTGACCCTGGCAATTCGGCAACTGAAGGAACACGGGTGGGTTTTAGTCAGTAAAAGTCTGACACGCCCTTCCGCTCCACCCAAGAGCGAGAGACGTCATTTGAGGATTTCACACCCAGTAAAAAAAAAAAGTAAGGCTAAGTGAATGCCTCAACGACCCAGAACCGAAACATCTGGCGAAGAATGTCGAGGAGAGCAGACAAAGAGGCAAAGAGAGAGAGAGAGACTAGCTTCTGCCCGCGACTTCCTCCGCGTCAAATGGCTTTTTTTAAACTTTTTAAGAGGAACAATTCCGTCATACAAGAATTTAACGTTACCTACTTTAACTGTTTACGCAGCGCACGCAACGGAAGCTCTGAAAAGGAATAAATTTTACCCGCTTTTGCAACATTTTTCATTGTTGCTCCGCTCCTATTGGCTTTAGCGTGATGTTATACAGCCTATAGCCCTCCTTTATAAATGGGCTACCCAACACAAAAAAAAAAAAAAACAATCCGAACCAGTACTTCCTGAGGTTTGCGCGTTGAATCAAACAAACTCTTTAGCTTCATAATTAGTATAGATGAGAAGCAGGGTTTAAAGGGAGGATTCTCTGAATAAAACTGGTGTTGTTTCTGGCGGGCAACTGTCCGAGGATTGATGTCGAGACGTTGTGTATATTCTAGAGGCGCGGTAAACTTTGCTTGCGCGATGCAGGATATCTCTTGACGTCAGATATCTAGTTCGCATTCGGCAATGTAGATGTCGCTACTGTTTAAGGAATCAAGTCATACTGTCTGTTATACCAGCGAATTTATTGCGTTATAGATGCCGCCACAACTTCACAATACTTTTGCTATTAACTGGCTGTACAATTGATAGATAATAAGCAGTATAATTGATATTGGCTGCTATAAAATACATTTTATTGTGTTACAGGTGCTACTACTACCAAAAAGGTTGTGATAACAGCGAATTCAAGTCAAAACGTCATTTTGAAAACAACAGCGCCTCCTAAAACTGCACAGGTATGTGACAACCGATGGTGACAACCATAATCCTCTTGTATTGTTTTTGGTGAAGATTATAAATATAATACTTTTTGTTTCAGATATCTAAGGATGGCAATGTACTGATACAGGGACAGCGGTCGCAGCTACATCAAATAAATGTACCTGGGAAAGGTGTAAGTATGATAAACATACAAAAGCTAGAGGATATCGATAGAAAATTAACTGTACCATTTCATATTTGCATTGGTTTATTTAGGTAGTTTTTGTTTTATCAATAAAAAAGAGCTTTTATCGTGCATAGTCATAGGAGCCAAATGTGCGTGCCAAATTTCAGCTGGATAGCTTAATTGGAAGTGGGTGACATATTGATTGCAATTCCAGGTGAAGTTAAATAAAAACTAAAGGCTTTTCATTAATAAGAAACACTAACATCCACCCTTTTATATTATACTAGCAAAGAAGATAGTGTAATAAATATTAACACAACTTAAAAAGTTGTAAATAAATAGTAAAATTCTGTTTTTGTCGTAGATTCAATATATCCGACTGATTACAAACCCCACTCCCGCGCCGCAGAAGATCGCGGCCAAATCGCATACATCTACAATGGCCGTCCCTGCTAAAAGTTTCGTTTTGACTGATAATAAAGGTATGTCAATATGAAAGATTAAGTACAAAGGTAACGTGAAAGTGGAGAAAGGTAAGTTGTTAACTCCGTGGCAATAATTTACGCTGGTTTAAATAAAAGTCATGTATTTAAACCAGGCTTAGTGCCTTTCACAACTTCCTACTGCTTTAGCTGGGGATAAGAAGTAGCGCAGCATACTTTCCAGCAGCACAGTAACTCTTAGTTTAACCACGCATTTAAAGCTCCCGCCAACAGGCGCGACGCGATTCTAGTAGAGCAATTTCCATGAAGTTTTAGTAGAAATTGTTCTACTGGAGTGTTTGTCTAAAAGCATCACATTCTGACATATGTTTGTAAATGTTTCAGGTAATCTAATACAGATGTCAGCAGAGAAAATGATCAGTGGACAGCCTCCACCATTAGTAATGACTGGAAATATGGGTGCCAAAAGTAGGTTCACAATTTTTTTTTTCACACCACCTACACGCTAATTTAAAATTATATGTCTTGCCTACTTAAAGCATGTCATTAGAGGCTTAGTATCCAACTGGGCAATAAGTACTGAATATCATGAGATATTTTACTCGAATAACTATCTTCTCCCCCGACATCACTCGCGTTGAAGCCGTAAGTCAACACAGACTAATAAAAATACTTTCCATCTGTTATACAAAAAAAAAAAACTGCCGATTATTTTTTTGTATCCTACGAAAAGTTTTCAACAGAGGGTTTTTTAGAATCCATGGTTACAGGATGTGCATCGATGTCGCTGCCACCCAATATCCCAAAACAACACAGCCACATTTTTGTAAAACTTCCCTTAAAACTAAGTTTGTAGTTTTGGTCTCAGCAGCCAAAATATACAGAATGTCAGGACTGGCGACGCGGGAGTAAGAGACGTACAGTAGTCCGGCTGAGACGCAGCTCGTACTTTTTTTTGTGCGTGGTAAATCATCAAATGACGTCTCCCGCTCTGGTTGGAGCGGAAGAGCGTGTCAGACTTTTACTGACTGAAACCCACCCGTGTTCTTTCAGTTGCCCATATGCCTGGCTCACGGTATCTCTTTCGGCACGGAGCTCGTCCTGAGCTCGACATCCGCAGCCTTCATTCAGTAGCAATATCACATTGCTTGGAAGTTTTTCGTTTTTACTGAATTAATGAACGCCTGCGTTCTTGCATCTACATATGTACTACTACTACTATTTGAATAGATTTTATCTCGTAGTTTTCGCTCCTGGAACAAACATTCAGACGGACACAAAAATTCTAAAAACTATATTTTCGGCATCGTTTCCAGACCTTGTAAATAATTAAAAAAAAAAAATGCACACTATTGTAACTCCGCTACGATTATATTATTTTCTACAATTGTTTTCTGTGTATAGTCAAGTTCAAAAGTATTGAGACATGTGCATACTGGACTCGCCAACAAATGTTTCTACATTATCTGTGGCAGTAAAGGCGGCATGTCATCACAACAACAGCTGATCGCTGGTTGTGGTACGCGCAACAGCCCACGCGTTAAAATATCGTCTTTGGGCGTCATAGTGACGATATTATTTAGTGTGTTTTAAGAAATTGCATCAGCTTAGATAAAATTGTTTATGAAACGACATATAATTTGATATTTGCCGGTTATTTAACAGTTTCATAAGATACTCATTCGGAAATCGTATTGGTTTTATTACTACGCAGTAGGTACGATAGAGTATGTATATGGGAAAATAAAGTGTCTTCATCAACTTCGCTTTGCTCAGGAGTTAACTCAGAGTTGCCTTTCTGCTTACGCGTGCCCATGTTCCCGCCATAAGCGGTGTAGGGGGACACCGTGGAGTTTCAGTGGGTCAAAGTCCCACATAACAGCGCTATCTCCACGTGGTAGCGCAGTATAAAAAAAACAGTTGCCTTGCTGCGCTTGGAGGCAGGGTTCTATAGCCTCCAAGCGCAGCAATCAACTGCGTTACGTTCGGGATTCAGTATAACTCCCGTAACAAAATACAGTATACCTTCCGCAGATTTTGTAATAAAAGCAATTAAATCTACGAAAACACGACGCATTATAAATAACTTTACACTTAACTTTTTCACTGTGTGACACTTGTATATTAATTTTGGAAAATGGAAAACGAATAATTCAAATAATGTTGACACCCAAATCTAATTACGAAATGTTTCTCTATTTGAAACTTTAATTTGAAAATATTAAACATGGAACTAACTTTGGAATAATTTTAAATTATAAAAGTCAGTTGTCAGTATGTAGTTGGAATGTTTTGCTGAAGAGCTAACATAGAATTATAAAATTGTATTTTGTTGTGCAGTGACGACGAAGCCCCAGAAAAAGTTGGTGCGAATAGCGCCCGTGACTATGAAATCTTCGCAATCCGTGCAGGTATGTAGAAGTACGGAAAATGTACGAAATAAATCTTAATTTTATTCCCGCGTCAAGTAAAATGTTTTACGATGGTAAATTTAATATTTTCCTTTCGAAATACCTTCTTTAAATAATGCGTGAAACGAATACTTATAAAAATTATCTATGAACATTCATAAAAAATACGATTCTCAATATTTTGATTATCTTGTAATAATGATGTAGCGTGATTGATGGAAACTGCTATTGATATTTGAAATGAATAGTTTTAATTTAATTGCAATAAAGCGCCCTCTATCCAGGCCCTATTTTTGATATAATTTCACAAGTTTTGTTCGAAGTGTCAATTTGACGTCACACAATACGACCGTATTATAAGCATGGGTAGGCAGACGTGTTTCACCTATAATTCGCCAAAGTTTTTGTAAGTTCTGTATGAAAAATAAAACTTTTTTTTAGCAACAACAACCATCCCGGTCTTCGCAAAGTTTACTTGCGCCGCTGTCGCCGATGGCTGAACCTGACTTGGAAGATATGTCAGAGCTTATAGAAAGCCGCACTATGACTGAAGACGTGGAGTTAACGATGGTTGCGCGACAAGCGGACCAAGACGCAGAGCGGGAACTGGACAGGCGAGCTGAGGAAGCGCAAAGGCGAGCGGAGCGACGAGCGGAGCGATGCCAGGCAGAGGAAGAGTCGAAAGCAGCTTTAAGGGCGCTTATAGCGGATACTGTTGCTGACGACTCGCAAGAAGGCATGCAGGAAGTTGAAGTGGACTACGAGAGACGGGAGGTTAGTGAGAATTAATTTGTACCCTGTCTTTGATGTGGCACACTTGGGTTAAAAAGAGCTGTTTTGTTTGACTTGATTTTTGTTTAGCGTTTCTAGGTGCCAGTTCTAAACAAAACCATAAACATTATATGTATAAAACAAAGTTTTATTTTAATCTATACTGTAATGTCGAAATAATAGGTCTTTACTAAATCCATAGGAAAGAATATATGGTATAGTTATAAGTATCGTAAATACTTTCATATGAGAAAATATAAAAGGCATTTAAAAAAAAAAAATGTTTGTCTGTTTGTTCTGGCTAATCTGTGAAACGGCTAGATCGATTTCGACGTGACTTTCACTATCAGAGCAGATGATATACGAGTAACATAGGCCTCCCGCTAGTACATTCCTGTGGGATATTTTCTGGTATTAACGCGGGTGAAGCTAGTCCAAACTAATATTATAAAGAGGAAAGATTTGATTTTTTGTATGTATGTTTGTAATGGATAAACTCGAAAACTACTGAACCGATTTTAAAAATTCTTTCACCTATAGAAAGCTACATTATCACCAAGTAACATAGGTTATATTTGATCCCGAAAAAATGCACAGTTCCTGTGAGTCACTCGGACGAAGTCGCGGGCGAAGTTCTAGTAATCATTTAATGTCCAAGTTTGATTGGTGTAATAATCATATGAGTGTGAGTAAAGTGTCCTGATGTTAATGTCTCGTTGTCAGACGCCGGTGGATGACGACAGCAGCATGGACCACGACAGTGGCCACCGGTCGGACGAACACCCGCTCATAGTGATACCGTCTAGCTACGGGAAACAGCACTACACGATGAGGGTAACATACACCTTGTAATTACACCTCGTGGCTAAATTACAACAGCCGTACGGCTCTATAGAAAGATATATCGAGAGCCACCCGTGCCTCGGAAAGCACGTTAAGCCATTGGTCCCGGCTGTGATTCGTACATCTTTGACAGTAATTAGTTTTTTGCGTAGTCAGAAGCCCGAAAGTCTTGCAACTCGTCATAACAAGGTGTATCGTATAACTCAGTAACTGGGAGGAAGAGGTGAGATAGGCAGTCGTTCTATAAATACTGATATTTAGCTGCATCCGGTTAGACTGGAAGCTGACCCCGTCATAGTTCTAGGTAGATATAAATATATGTAATATGTAACAAGAACAAACAATGTTGCATATACATACTCATACAATCCATCGAAGTGGCGGAGCTTGGGGGAGGCCTATTTTCACGTAGCAGTGGACGTCTGTCGGCTGAAATGATGATGATGATTTTATTAATTAACCAACCAACCGACCAAAGCAATTTAATAACCTTGTAGAATACGTCCTATAATACAAGCTAACCCGCCTGGTTACCGGTAAAGCGCAGCTTTTTATTAGCCTTACGCCGGCTCCACACGTTGGCCCCAACACCACTCGCACAACATGTGGATCTAGAAAATAGCATTGGCCCCAACGTTGGAGTTCCAATTTTCTAGATCCACACGTTGGATGAGTGGCGTTGGGGCCAACGTGTGGAGCCGGCGTAAGACGGGCTGTAGAATGACACATTTCGATTAGGTAGCTGTTTTGCCTTACAGAATTGCGATCGTCTATTTGGTAAAAAAATTCAAACTTTTTAGGTTTTTGATTTAATTAGTGATGAATAGCATTTAGAGTACTCCTTCAATATTATTGATTGACGTTCTTCTTAGCCCTGTGTTTTGGGATACAATTTAATTAGACAACCGACTGAATCTAATCAACTTGGTCGCCTAGTGAATAAACTATGCGACGTAGTGTTGTTATAACTATTTGAACTTCCAGTTCTCTTTTTTCGACCTCAGCAACGCTTGAACTCCCGGTTCTCTTTTCTACATCAGTTAGTCAGCAACGCTAGCATAACCGACTGTCTTCACATAACTTTTTACCTATACGATACTTGTTTTCAGGACGATAGATCAAGCTACTCTAATATGGAACAAGAAAACATGCCGTACCTCTCACCGCGTCAGACGTCACAGGCTCTCTCTGATAGTGGTAAGTTATCAACTTGTCAAAATATTTTTCAAATATTGAACTTCCTTTGATATTCATAGATGTAACCCTTCATCCCAGCTCCACTTGTATAATGCATGTTTGAGACCTTTTCTTACCTTATAATCTTGTGAAAGGTTTTTGGCTAAGTAGTCACAGCCGCACGGGTTGATCGACCAGGTTAACTACGTTTGCCGCGGTGAGTCCGTGTATGGGTGACCATCTTTCATTATAGAGACCCCTCCGTGTCCGGAAACGTTAAGCAGTTAGTCACAGCTGACATTTGTGGTTCCTTGATAGTGGTTACGGATCGTTAGAAGCCCGAACGTCTTACTACCCAGTATTACCCAGGTTGCGGAGGTCAGAAACGCAGTCGTTCCATGTAATATATTCAAGTGTATCCAGTTTGACTGGAAGCTGACCCCAACACAGTTTGAAAAAGGTTTGAAAGGCAGATTAATTATTAGTTTATAATCTAAGTAACTGTCCTACTGTGGATATACTTTAGGGTTTAGAAAATAGTGCTTACCACAAAACAAAAATCGGTGTTTTCTGAGGTACAACGACAAAATCGCAATCGGCATTTTTTTTTAATGAATCTCGGTATGAGTCATACAATGGTTTTATCTTCCAGACCTAGTATCCGGTGACCTCGGTCTCAGGCCGCGCAAGGCGTGCAACTGCACGAAGTCACAATGTCTCAAGTTGTACTGCGACTGCTTCGCGAACGGCGAGTTCTGCAACCGCTGCAACTGCAACAATTGCCATAATAATCTCGAGAATGAGGAGTTGAGGCAAAAGGCCATCAGGGCGTGTCTGGATAGGAACCCTAATGCTTTCAGGTAAATATAGGGTCAAATTAAATTAGTAAAACTACAGGCGAGATGGATATCTAAACGTGATAAAATAAAAGAATTAATTAGATTTGTGCAGGGTCAAATTAATTTAGCTGGCAGTTTTTACCCAGGTGTTGTGGGTTGATATCGAAAAGTAATGGAACATAAAAGCTTTGAAAAAATATTGGATGGGCGAAAGTGGGAATTACCTTATTATTTGGTAAATTAGGTTTCGATATCTACACCCAACTAGTGGCTAAAGATTTCTTTTATCGTGTTTTGAAACCGAGGTCCATCACGCCTGCAGTTTTACTATCTAATTTAATTTGACCCTGTATTGTTGGAATCTATACTAATTATAAAGCTAAAGTTTGTTTGGTTGAACGCGCTAATCTCAGGAACTACTGGTTCGAATTGAAAAAATATTTTTGTGTTGAGTAGTTTGTCCCTTTATCGAAGGAAGACTATATAATATTACGCTGCGACCAAAAAGAGCGAAGCATCAATGAAAAATGTTGCAAAACGGGGAAAAGTTATTCCTTTTGAGAGTTTCCGGTGCGTGCGCAACAGTTATGTTCAGTGATCGGATATTCGGATGCATATATACCTAATGTTACCATTTAGCTGTGAAAGCACGGTAGCGGCTTCGTATTTTTGATTAAAGCTGGGTTTCTTGGTTCATATTTATTTAAAATTAATGTTTAACCCCAGATGCAAATACATATGCGTGTAGGGTGATATGTGTCAGTCAAAACAACTCACAAAACACGGTAAAAACGCGCATTGCATATTAGCCAACATTTCAACTTTAGGTGAATATGCTTCTAAATATCCTCTCTCTAGTTATGTATGTGTGTACCGTGTGGTGTCGGACGTAAAGAATAACCCCACCCCATTTCTTCCCGTGGGTGTCGTAAAAGGCGACTAAGGGACTTACTAGAGAATGGGCAGCAGCGTTCTCTATGCATTTTACCACCACACTGCGATCGCCAACCCGCCTGCCAAGCGTGGCGATTATGGCAAAGCCCCTCAAATTGGGGGAGGCCTAAGTCCAGCAGTGGACGTCTTACGGCTGAAATGATGATGATGATGATGATGAGTTATGTATGACGGAATTATGATCTAGATTTGAGATCATAAATTTCTATTTTTTAAGGTTGGCTCACTATAACGTTTTTAATTGTAATCAAATCTAACTATAATAAATAAAGCTGCAACACAAACATAACTGCACATAAATATCTTATTTTGTATCATTACAGGCCCAAGATCGGTAAAGCGAAAAGTGGTGGTCCAGACATTATTAGAAGACACAACAAAGGATGTAACTGCAAAAGAAGTGGATGTCTCAAAAACTACTGTGAATGCTATGAGGTAAGCACACGTACCTAAAGATTATTAAAATTTATACAATGTGTTACTGGTTACGTATTATGAAATTAGTTTGTTCAGAATGTTTTACTGACTGGATTTCTGACATTTTTCTGTGTGTTACCGCATGCGTAGATTTGTAATGACTGTGTCAGTTATTTTCTCCCACAATCAGTAAAACTATTTGATAAATAAACAATGTTTTAAATATCCTACTAATATTATAAACGCGAAAGTTTGTATGTATGGATGTGTAGATGTTTGTTTCTCTTTCACGCAAAAACTACTGAACGGATTTGGATGAAATTTAGCACACAGATAGTTTATAACCTGGATTAACATATAGGGTACTTTTTATCCCTAGGGTATTTATTTTTTATTTTTAACGTACTACCACGTTCCCGCGGGATATTTTCCGACCTCCACGCGGGCGAAGCCGCTGGCAAAAGCTAGTACTTAAGACGAAATGGGTTTCAAAGAAGATGTTTTGACGCATTTCGGATGCACGCAAAATCAATTTTTGTCCTCAAAAACTACAAATTTGCGTTCTTTTCTTTCATGATTATTAAAATTGAAGATATTTTTTAGTGAATTATGAGGGCCAATACACGATTGACATAATTTAGCTCGATACAAAAAAATCGCAAAGTTTCCTCAAAATTAGCGTTTTTATTAGAAAAAAACGGTTTTATTCGATTGTAATTAAAGCAATTTCAATAATATTTCGTCTATACGTGCACCATTAAAGACATTAGGGGATTATGGGTTTATTTTAATGTAACAGAGCAAATAGAATTTAAAAAAGCAATATTTATAAAAAGCGTGCAATGATATTGCACATCCCTCCGCTCCCGCACCTTCTCAGTCGGCCGCAGCGCGGCTTAGAGAGCACCCGTGTACAACTTTATTACGCCGGTTGTCGTCGGCTACTCAAGCAAACATTGAAGTGTAAACTGATACTTTAGTCACAAAAATGGTGAATAAACGCAATAAAATAAAATAATATTCAAGACTGAGGCTCAAGAAGCTGAAATTTATGAATTTGAATATTTATTTGTTTACATAAAACACCAATTTTGACATTTGACACTGACGTAGTAACTCGTATTTATTGTATAAGCACACAACTTTCGTTTTGTAATAGAGATAGATATTATGGTCTAAAACCTCCGTGTAGGGTACATGGAATACCTACATACAGGATTTTTTTTTTACCAGTGCACAAATTTTTTTGGTGGTTCAGTATAAGTAATAGAACACATTGGCATTTTTTTTCAAAACTTTTTTTTTTGTTATCCGACTTTATATCACTATAGCATGGGCGCAAATTACCTATCTACCTACAATGTATCGTAATAAAATCATGAAAGCGAGCGGCGGCCGACGCATGCGACGATATTGCATTTTCGGGATATGGGGAGGAGAAGATGAAAAAATGGAAATTGTAAACATCCAAAAAAATTACGTCTTTTGGAAAAATAAAATGGTGCCAAAACTTGTCAACTTTTATCACAAACACATTCTTCCAGAGTTGGTAGATTCCCGCCGAAACCGTGGTATGCCTTTGTGAGGCTCTGACAAAGAATTTAGAGCCGATAGTGGACCCGTTATAGAACCCGGCTAGCATTATGAATGATTTTATTTTATTACTAGCTTTTGCCCGCGGCTCCACCCGCGTGGATGTCGGAAATTAACGCAAGAGGACTACCGCGATAAGAATGTGTTATTCCAGGTTATGTAGGTAATATAGACTCTAGTGCTATTTTCGATCCAGATCCATTCAGCCATTTTTGCGTGATTGAGAAACAAACACCCAATCCTACATTTTTTCACATTTATAATATTAGTAGTAGTAGGATTATAATTCATATTACTTAGGATTCATAGTTTATGAGAACATCATGTGTGTTGGTGTTATTAAAATAAGAGTAATAGTATTCAGAGTAAGAAGACTGCGACATAGGGCTTGGTTTAGTTGAATATAAGTCTTCCTGGTTTTTCTTAACGCTCCTATTTTACCTATACAGACACTCAATCATTTACCAGACACCGAACATAATTATAGGAATAGTACTTTTGCCAGTGGCTTGGCCCGTATAGCTGTCGGAAAATATCACCCGGGAACCTACTACCGGGATAAAGTAGGTATCCTATTTCTTACGTATCCATGATATATCTATGTGCCAAATTCGATCTAAATCCGTTTGGCCGTCTTTGCATCATTGAGAAACAAACATCCAAAATCTAAACATCTAAGCCATTTCGCGGTTTCTTACTTGGAATAATACTATTAGGTTTATTTTGAGTATAATGAACACACATGATATTCGCAATTACTATGAAGCCAAAGTAATATGAATTACAATCCTACTTATCCTGTACTACCCGGCCGCTGCCAACGGATGGACGGGACGGCCGTACAACCCCCCAGCTGCTCTGCGCCCGCTTTTTAAATCTCTAATATTTTCTAAGATATTCATTTAAATTACATGCTGTAAAGGGCCATATTGATCTATATTAAATGTACAATGTATTTAAGGTACTTAATTGGATAAGGATTAATGCTGTATTGCTTAAAATCGCTTCGTTAATAAGCCCTTATTTCTCGTCAAAAGTAAAAGATATAAAATGGTTATTGTGGGTTGTCCCTAAGAGATACACATATACTATTGCGGACATTTTTGTAGGCCCTTTTAAAGTGTACAATACTGTAGTACATTATTTTGATTCCGCCAGGGTTTTTCGAATTTTGAAACGTATGTCAGCGTAGTTTTCGAAGATAGTTATTTTGTTCTAAAATAAAAGAATCTTTCTAAAATAAAAGTAGCCTACGTTACTCCTTGTTACATCAGCTATCTGCCAGTGAAAGTCCCGTCAAAATCGGTCCAGCCATTTCAGAGATTAGCCGGAACAAACAGACAGACAGACAGACAGACAAAAATTGTAAAAAAAATTGTTTTGGTATATGTACAGTGTATACATCCATATACACTTAGTAAAAAGTGGTTATCTTAATATTAAAAACAGACACTCCAATTTTATTTATTTGTATAGATATACTAGCTTTTGCCAGCGGCTTCGCCCGCGTGGAGGTCGGAAATTATCCCGCGGGAACATATATATACTTAAAAAGTACCCTATGTGTTATTCCAGGTTATAAAATATCTGTGTGCCAAATTTCATCTAAATCAGGTCTGTAGTTTTTGCGTGAAAGAGGAACAAACATCCATACCTCCATACATACAAACTTTCGCGTTTATAATATTAGTAGGATAAAAGTCGTTTTAATTAGTTGTTTTTATTTCTACAGGGCAATTTTTTTATCAATACCTAAATTTTCATAGGTTGTTCTACCCATGAATGAAATCTGCTAATTCATACATTTTGGTCGAGTATGTATTGAACTTTTGTTAAAAACAGCAGATTTTTTCCGTGATTTCAGAGTTGGTCCCATAGTAAAAGTTGTTCATATTCATGGATAGAGCACCCTATGAAAATTTGGGTAGTGATAAAAAAATATCCTGTGTAAAGAACCGATTTTTGGAAAACCAGTTTGGATTCATTTTTAATACGAGTACCCATTCAAACAACAAACTAATTGGAATTATTATAGGAACTCATAAGTAGGCCAGTATTCGTATGTAAATAGATATAATAATAAAAACACTAGTGTATGCGCCTAATTAAAATATTATTTTACATTTATTTACTGCACCATATTATATACTCATTACATACTTTGAGAAAATAAATATATTTCTATTGCCACGACAGTCCGATTGCCGTATGCGCGATCCTCTGCAGAAATATTTTGGTTCACGAGAGAGGGTCACGCTTACAGCGGTCGGACTATAGCTTGCTGGTCGAGTGCGGCAGAGAGCGGGGCCCCGCGTGCCACTTACCCGCCCGCGTCTGCTTCACCCCCTCGAAACATACGTGACCACGATACCATTTCGTCTTAATATAAAAAAGTCAGTGTATGTAATATGATTATAACATTCTAATTTGGGTGTGCGTTAATTCCGGGACGTGTTTTATAGGATTACATTCATCCCTACATTACCTAAAACGGATTTTGAATGATTTTGGTTTTTCGTTTCGTGTCTCAATCCAATGTAATTAGAATGTTGTAGTAAATAATGTTATCTCTAGGAACAAATAATGTAGAAAAATGATCACTTGTATTATAAACTGACGTAAAATAGGAGGAGGTACACACGGCTACACATCAACCTACATATACATTTCCAGTTTTAGCTGAGCTCGTATTGCACACATTTTAGGTACACTGAAAAGTCAGCTTATACTGAATAATGTGTAGCTTGATTTGTGGCCGTGCGTACTTAATAACTGAACTGATAAGTTCTTCTTGAGAACTTATAGCTGGTTTGTGACTCATTGAGGATCCGATGATGGGGAATGAAGGCTGTCGAGAGTAGTCATTACTTCAAAAAGAAACTAAAACGAGAAAAACAAAGCTTTGAAACTGTTATTATTAAATTGATAGCTAAAACTTTTTGCTTCTTACGTATTCTAAGCCCATTATTTATTTTCCAGGCTAAGATAGCTTGCACAGTGATGTGCAAGTGCGTCGGCTGTCGCAACGTGGAGGAGACGCTCGAGCGACGTCGCGACGCGATGCGCCTGCGGGACAAACTCGCCGACCCCATGTTCCGGCCGCCGCCTGTCGGACAAGTCAAGTGAGTGTGGACTGTGTATCGACATTGTTTAGGCAACTTACTGTGATTGTAGAGCATTATAACTGTAGCTGCTAAACTGTACCCTAATTGCGAAACGCACAATTTATCAGAATCTGAATGGGATTGAAGATTATTTCTAAACCATTGCGTCATTTGTTCGAATAAATTGTCGGCTCAGCAACGTAAATAACGCAATGAATGTTGTTTAACTATGAATATTAAACTAATTCCCACCGATAAAAAGTTCCGCAATTACCCCTTCACTTTTTATAAATTATTTCATCACTATTGCTCTTAAAACGGTGAAGGAAAACGGCTTGACAACCTGGACTGGGCCCGCATGGTGGATTACTGTCAATTGCCTCTCAACGAGATGACCCTGTGTCCCAGCAGTGGTAACATTATAAGATGATCAATCGCTATTTAAAAATAACCAATTCTCAGACCTATGAGTATGAATTTAGCATAGAGCATAGGTGTTTAACGTATACAGCAGTGTGCCTTGTACTAAGTGTCCTTCATAATTTCAGACAACCATGCAGCTTCATGACGTCGGAAGTTATCGAGGCGGTGTGCCAGTGTCTGCTGGCGGCTGGCTCGGAGGGCGGCGAGGGCGCGGGGGCGGAGCCCGAGGCGCGCGCGGAGCCCGACCCGCTGCGGGACGTCATCGAGGAGTTCGCGCGCTGTCTGCAGGACATCATCGGCGCCTCGCACCAGTCCACGTCGCTGTCTATACTCGATGAAGTACGTACTATTATGGATCGTTGTCGCATTCCTAGCAGTGCAGTGAAAATTCAGTGAAAAGTGATTGCAATAAATATTATTTTTATTTTATGTTTTTGTTGAATTAACTGTAACTTTTTTTCTTTTTTTTCAGGGACCCGCATAGCATAAAAATAAATAATTAAGCTGCCATTAGACGAGTGATTTTAATTTTATGATAGTCATAGGATTGCAAATCTCAATAGTGACAGACAACATGATGTTATGATTCCGTACATACTATGTGATGAATAAATACAGCAATAACTAGTTAATTATCATGATCAATAACATAGAATAGCTCACCACTAATATAACCACTTTACCCGCTTTGACAAGACTGTTGTAATATAATATTTGCGAGGTATTCGCGCCATAAAATATAATTATGCACTTATCCATTTCAAGAATGGAATAAAACTGTACATTAGTTTAGCGAATTTTCAGATTTTTATAAATTGTTTTTGATAGACATGTACATAATGTTGTTATTAATAAATAGTTTACTAGTCCTAAGATTACCTTTAAAACAAGGTAGACAATACTGTAAATATTGATAATAAAATGCAAATTGCTTTTTACGAGCGCCTTTCATTTATCTAGGATAACATTTTGAAAACTGAGTGTGTGAAACTGTAAACATGACTTCAGCAGAACGTAAAAATTGTTCGCTAATTATAGTAAAAATGAGCTGTTCCATACATATTAAAAGCGCTGGTATTGCAGTTTTCTAATAACCGGTGAAAAATTCTACGCTTTCTAGAATCATAATTATGCTGAATTTATGGTTACAGTTCGCGCACTGGTTAAAAATCTAACTGTAAAGTTATAGACAACATTATTCATTACATCTGTGAGCAACAAAACGCACAAATTACGATAATTATTGTATCGCGTGGACATAAAACAATATCGTACGAAATCGATGCACCGGCTGCCAGAATTTTGGCGCTGTATAAGCCCTAAAAATAGCCTACCGGCGTTTAATACGTCTACGTCTTCAGTTAGTCGCCGTCCGTGTGCGGTTACCGATTGGTTTACCCGTGATTGCATTGTGTAGTAGGTACTGTAGAATGACTGCGACTCAGGCCGCACAGTACGAGGTGCAGACCTCTGAGAAACTCGGCAGGTTTGTTAAACCTCTCAGGACATAATGTGACGTATCCTCGCATGTATGTTTGTTGGTGTGTATGTTACCTACCCATTAATTAGAAATTATTTAAATCCGAGTATTACAGCGAAAAGGTACTCGTTATATTACTCGGAACTGATGTACCCCGGAAGTCGCAGCAAGACGGCGATTGTGATATATGTAGGACACATTTGTCATTTGTGTCTCTGTGACATAATGATGTAGTGTTCGCAAAAGAAAAAGTGATATCGTAAACAATGTGATCTCGTCTCGTGGTCTCTGAAGAATTATTGTTAGGAGGATCCGCATGAAGGAAAAGGTAATTATAGTGGCAAAATTACCGAAAGTGATGATCATAGCATGTCATATTCTTTTGTTTTATATCCCCGTTATAGAAAAGGACTAAAATAAATTTAGAGACCGCGTTCAGTTTGGCATTTCCATAGTATAGAAGATTGAGATTGACATTATACTATCATGTTTCTGTAGTACTTCACTAGTCCAACGTGAGTGGATTGAACTCACGTTCTCTCGCTTGCCAGCCCACATTTGATCTTTTGGGCTAAACCGCCTTGTTTCACGCGACGTAGTTACATGGTTTACACAATGCCATTTGTTACTGATCACACACCTTCAGTAAACTATTAATCTATAGTTGGAAACTACAATATATTTTATTCTATCTTCAAGATACCTAGTAGCCGCAAAAGACTTAAAGCCGGGCGAGAAAATTCTATCAGATGAGCCGTTTGTCCTGGGTCCGAACAGCGACACTTCACTCGTATGTTTCAACTGCTACCTGCCTCTGATGAGCAAGTTCGTCGTTTGTAAGAAATGTGCTGTTGCTCCCTTATGTCCTGGGGAAGGGTGCCCTGATCATCTTCACAAGAGTAAGTATTGTAGCAGGTATGGTCATGCACTGTCTGTGTCGCAGAGAAGGAAACTATAGCGACATGTTTTTCGGAAGTAAATTTTAAAAATTCTTTAGTAAATCTTATTGGGAAAGGAGCTAGGTGCTAGAAAATAGGTTGTCTGTCTGTCTGTCCGAGTATGTCACAGCCACTTTTTTCCGAAACTATAAGATCTATGCTGTTGAAACTTGGTAAGTAGATGTATTCTGTGAACCGCGTTAAGATTTTCACACAAAAATACAAAAAAAAAAACAATAATATTTGGGGTTCCCCATCCATAGAACTGAAACTCAATAAAAAAAATTTCATCAATCCCATACGTGTGGGGTATCTATGGATAGGTCTTCAAAAATGACATTGAGGTTTCTAATATTATTTTTTTCTAAACCGAATAGTTTGCGCGAGAAACACTTCCAAAGTGGTAAAATGTGTGTCCCCCCCCCCCCTCGTAACTTCTAAAATAAGGGAACGATAATACTAAAAAAAATATATGATGTACCATGTAAACTTCCACCGAAAATTGGTTTGAACGAGATCTAGAAAGTACTTTTTTTTTAATACGTCATAAATCGTAAACCACAATTTACCTTTCATTCAGTCAACTCAAATATAAAAATTTAAAAAAAAACCATTTAATTTCATAAACATAAACCTTATGCATAAACCGTGAATACCTGCAGGTTTGTACGGAACCCTCGGTGCGCGAGTTCGACTCGCACTAGGCCGGTTTTTTAGAATCTTTAGAAGACATGATTTATAGAACGCACTGCAGAGCGCCTATATCTACTTATTTATATGTATTTAAGTATGGGTTGAAGTTTCCCAAAGTTCTGGCACGTTCCGGAGATTAAAGTTGCCTGAGAACCCTAAGCAAATTATTGGAAGCTGAGTCAATGGATCATAACATGCTATTTTTTTTTACCAGGTTCCTATTAAAGCGGTTTCTTTTTTCCAGAATGGCACTCCGACATGGAATGCGATTTTTTCAGGAGTGTCAAACTAACCAACGGCCTACATCCGATGACGATGGTCCAGAATGTAGGATCCCTGTTAGTACTACGCGCTTTTATGAAGAGAACAGTCGATACTCAAGCTTGGAAGGAGTTTATGCAGTTGGAAACACATTTAGAAGAAAGGAAAGGCACTAGTGTTTGGGAATTTTCAGAAAATACTGTCAAGGTGAAAACTTCCAAAACTTTTTCTCTCGGACCTACCAGTTGTTTATTGGCAAGGGCGTAGTGAGACGTTTGACAGTGTGGTGACTGGTGTGGATCAGAAGACCAATCTCGTAATTAAAAACGTTCAAATCTAGTTGCAGACTCATCTCGTCGACAATCAAATGTCAAAAACTTGACAAATCGGGAGCTCGCGGTATTTTTGACAGATTGACGCCGAGATCAGAGTGTGAACGTTATTAAAATTTCGAGTATTGTCCCTCAGATGTGAATGCCACTGAAAATAAAAATGATTCATTCTGTCTGGGCTGGACTTGACCTACTTGGCTCGTCCCTTATTGATACGCATACGGCATTGAGCTGTTGATTTTTCTTTATTCACGGATATTAAAACATAACCAAATTGAAACAGAAAAAACTTTTTACCAAAAAATTTAACCGCCGAAAAAACTGAAAAGCAAAAAATAATAAACCTTAAAATTATGAGTCGGCGCTTTGAGTGATCTTTGTTCATTGATTTTCCAGCGCCGACTCATAATTTTAAGGTTTATTATTTTTTGCTTTTCAGTTTTTTCGGCGGTTAAATTTTGTAGTAATTTTTTTTTTTTACAATTTTTTTGTGGCTTTAATATACTTATAATACTTGGCAAGGTATACCCTATACAATGAATAAAGAATTATCAAAATCGGACTACTCTGTATAAAGTTATGCGTGGTTAAACATAACAATCAGTGAGTGAACAACCAATCATCCCCTGTTTTCTGACCCTTAGGGTTTGATTTTGTTTATTATATGGGACCACCCTCGGAGTATACCCTTTCCAATAAAAAAAGAATTATCACAATCGGACTACTATGTAAAAAGTTATGCGTGGTCATACAAAAAAAAAACAAACAAACAAAAAAAAAATATATACGCGTCTAATTGATAACCTCCTCCGTTTTGTTTCGTCGGTTAAAAATAAGGAATATTCCAATGTGAAAACTGGCGAAACTTCACAGAAGTGTCCTTTTAGTGCAGTCAGTACCCTAGATTACCTAACCCCTCCTGCACAGAAGAAATGAGGAAAAGGGATCAGGTAATGCAGGGAACTCATAGGAGTCTGAAGTTACTTAACTTCAGACTAAGGAGATAAGGGAATAGGGAGGGACGGGATAAGGTGTGAGTTTCCCTCCCTTTTCCCTTATCTCCTTAGTCTGAAGTTAGATAACTTCGAGAACTTATCCTCATGGGGGTAGGCAGAAACTAAAGAACGTTTACAGAACATTCTACGTTCATGTCGGTAGCGAATACCACGCAACTGGCCATCGTGAAAATTCGCTACCCAATTTAATTTGACCTTCTATTTTTGTACTGTATTTCAGTTCATCCAATCACTAAGCATCATGGATGATATACCAGACGCAGATTTGATTCAAAAGATTTGCGCAGCGATTGACGTAAACAGTTTCGAAGTGCGTGGCCCGCCGCTTCCTGCTATTGGTTGTGCAGAAGTTTTGCGTGGAGTGTACTTGAAAGCTGCGCTATTAGCTCACGACTGCGTGGGCAATACGCACATGTCCATCAATGATAATAACTTGCTGGTGTGCCATGCTAGTACGAGTATCAAGAAAGGAGAGCCTATTTTTTATAATTATACGGATCCTTTAAAGGTGGGATTACTTATATTGATAAAATATATTTATAAGGAATTGATAAAATATATTTGTAAGGAATAAACTCTGGTTTGTTCTTTATAAGTTGACTGTCATAGAAACATGTGATGATTTGATGAACCTAACATTACATCCTTAAGATGGACGTTCCAGGGTGCAGGGTAGCACGCAAAACTCAGTTTCTTGCAATTTACAGATTAGTGCCAGGTTGTAACAAAAAAAAAAACATGACGCCTTGTTTTCCCGAAGGGTTAGGCAGAGTTGTACCTATAGTATACCCACATTTCGCCTGTTATGTTTAAGTCCCATGTAATAGGGGGCGAGCCTATTGCCGTCAACCGGGCACTAATCCACACTCCGGGCTGCTACTGAGAAATTCTAGGTAGAAAAACCCAATAACACTGCCCGACCTGGGAATCGATCCCAGGACCTCATGCTTAGCAGTAGCGCTTGCTACCACTAGACCAACGAGGCCAGGTTGCATGTTGATTAAAATATGATTCGCGACTGTAACAGTGTTGCACTGCCAATAAGGCATAACACGATTATAATAAATAATAGTTTAAAAAAACTAAAAAACACGCTTCCATGGAAAACCAAACTAAAAAGTACAAAATAATGGAAAAAAAGCGTGGGGTGCTTTTAAGGTATTTTTTTATTGATATCAGGCACCCCACGCTTTTTTTCCATTATTTTGTACTTTTTAGTTTGGTTTTCCATGGAAGCGTCTTTTTTAGTTTTTTTAAACTATTATTTATTTTCAATTTTTTAGGGTATTTCGAATTTTGAGACGTATGTCAGCGTAGTTTGTGACAGTTTTTTTGCTGTCCTGGTAACCCTGGCAAGGATAATGGCACAAATTTATGAAATTATTGCATTGTCATCAGTCCTTGACAGGTGTGCAAAGTTTGAATGAAATCCGGTTGTTTAAAATGGGTCAAAATCGCACTATAAGGAGTCGGTTACAAACAAACATACAAATATACAAACATACAAATATACAAACATACAAATATACAAACATACAAAAATACAAGTGAAGCTAATATAAAGCGTGTAAAAATAAAAAATAAACTTCAATACACTCCTCTGGCCAAAGTTACAAGATCGCCATACGACGTGGCAATGCTGCCAGCCTTTTAAGTATTTTTCCTATTGACAGAAATGCTGACGATTTTTATATGCCCAGTGACGTTTTTCCCTTTTATGTACATGTACGAGTACATACTGTTAACATTTATAATAATTTAATATTTAAATTAAGACAACAACACAACTTTGATGTTCATTTAATTTCATTGAATGACTTTTACATCGAATAGTCAATTAAATGAACCTAGAGGGTTGTTCGATTTTAACTATTATATTTCTGTAAACACATACCTGTTACGGTCGAGAATTTTAGGGCTACCCTTGAGCTTCCATCTTAAACGCTTAAGATGTTTGGTAGTTATTGAAAAGAGCTTCCATACATCATCAGTTATCATCAACTTCTTTCAAACAACCCCACGAACAACCAACTTGTTCCATTTGCAATAGAATATCCTCGTATGTTTCGCACCAACATGGGCCTAATATTCACCTCCTACTTTTCTTGGATATCTAATAATATTCTGCTAATATGTCTGTAGGGTACTTCAATTCGCCAGCAGCATCTAATGATCGGCAAGTACTTCAAATGCACGTGCGACAGATGTTCGGACATCACAGAGATAGGAACGCACATGAGTTCCGTCATTTGTCCCGAGTGCAAGACTGGCTATGTCTCTCTCACTGCTCCTAAAGAATGGACTTGTGAGAACTGTAGTAAAACTTTTGAGGATAATAATATCGGATTTAAAGTGAAATGCTGTATGGACAAGTTCAGAGTTATAAGTAAGTAGTTAGGTTTTGGATACAAACAGCTAAGTGATTTATACAACTCAATCTCGATATGTTGCGCTGCCTATAAATAAATTGGGAAAGGACTATAAATATATATATTTTTTTGCATTTTTGGGAGATATAAAGGCATTAATATTGGCAGATAAATATCTTTTCTTTCTTGTTTCACTTTGTATATCTTTAAAAGCAACATCTACTTAGTCAGGGGTTGACAATCTTCTAAAAGTATCTATTCGTTTAACTTAGCTTTCATTCACAGATAAAAAAGATGAAAAGGAACTCGAAGCATACATCAGAAACGTATCCTTAATTCTTGCTCCGAACCATTACTTACTTCTGGAAGCCAAACAACGCCTGGCGGGAGTTTTAAGAGATACCATAAACAGGGAGCCCCGACCCACAAAGAAATTAATGAGACGAAAAATGGAATTATGCAAGGAAATTCTTCCTGTCCTTGAAACACTGTGCCCCGGAATATCTAGAACCAAAGGTATCTATAAAATTAGAAAAGGAATGGTTTCGTTGCCACGATAACAAGTTTTAAAAGATTAAAAATATTCGAACATTTTTCTATTACAGCGATCACATTATATGAACTGCATGCTGCAATGGTTCAGTTAGCGAAAAAGCTCTTTGACGGGCGAGAAATCACAGGCACAGCGTATATGGTAAGAATGCAATAAAATAACGAAGTTAACGAGTCGACTGCTTAATTTTAGATCCGAGGTATGAACTAAAAATAGTGCTACTTACAGGATGAATTAAAGTCTGCCGAGAAATATTTGAAACGGTCTCTTGAAATGCTGTTCATCGAACCAGGAAACTCTCCAGAAGGTGAATTATGCGCTAAGGCACTTGAAGAATATAGAGCGCTCAAGACCACAATGAGCAGTGTTTTAGACGCTATACATGCCGAAGGAAAATCTTATGTTAGTGCTACGGAAGGAAGTGGAAGTAGCTCCGAACAGCAATAAATGTGCCTATTCTTACAATAGAAGTTTTCTTTGTTACTTTATTTTTGTTATTGTCATTTCCTGCCTATCCTATTTTCTTCTAACTGCGTTATGTAACAGTCGTTCGGAAAACATTCGTCTAAAAACGTTCGGGAATATTTTTCTAGTTCAATAATTGACAAAACGATTATTTTCTGCCATGAAAAAGCCTACAAGATTTCTTTGAATAATTATCATTTTGCTTAATATGACAAAATTTATAAATAAAATTCGTAAAGAAAAAAGAAAACCCATAGACGTTAAAGTAACACGTAAGTATAACTCGTTTCTAAACTGAACAAATGTTGTCAAATGAAATGTGTCAAACAAATGTCATCAAATGCTATTTGTGCGAAACTGAAAAATCGTCGATGTAAGAATATACACTATATAATCTGGTATTTAACGACCGGCACAAATTAATAACTAAATAAATAAGGCTTTCAAATCTTGTGTTTACGATAAAATAATATTATTCATTCATCATACCGCTAATCGTGAGTGTTCACTTGGATTTGTGGAGGTGAATTGAATTGTCCGTAATTGTTCAGTAGTTACGGTTACTATTATTTAATTAACTTAATAACTCGTGATATTTCCTCAGTCCGGTTATGGCGGATCAGTCGTCAGTTTTGGCTTTGGTGATACTGGCAGTTGGGGTCACTGTGCACTTCTCCCTGCACAAGGTGGAAGAGGGACATGTAGGCGTTTATTACCGAGTAAGTATCATTGACAAGTCTATACCTACTAGCAACTAGTTTGTAATTCTACAGATTGCGTTATTTGTATAGAGTATTAAGAAAATGTACTTGGCTCAGTGCCAGGTAGAGTCCAGAAAGAACAAACAAACTTTTTAATAAACCAGAATGCCTGTTATCTCTGATTTAGGGCATCCCATCGTCTGTATCAGGACTTAGTGGTTCTTGTCATTTCGTTACCTGGGTACTGGTACCAAATTCAGCTACCCGCCACATTGCACAAATCTCATATGTGTACCTTGAAGTAAATTTTCTAATGTATCAACTTTCCTTTTTACTTACTAAATCTGTTTTCTCCTTCTAATTTATGGAAATATTTACTTGGTACCTATAAATTACTCTGTTCAGCTTTGGTACCAATAGTCAAATCAAAAATCATGTATTCAAATTAAGCTGAGGATCAGCAGTTTTCAAACGTCAAAACTACTTTTGGTAATGGTATCGCACCATTGCCAATGGTACTGGTTCTCGAAATACTTGTATTTCAACCCCTGAATACAATACAGAATAGATTATCCAACATTATTTGCTGTGTCTGTAAAAGCTCCCTATTAATATGAGACGGACCTATTGCTTGGTAATGGTAACATATTTTAGTGTAGCAGTTATTAACTAAAATAGATTAAAATACTGGTCTTTGTAAAAGGAAGATAAAACAACTTTGTATTGTTATGTTGTCAACTGTTCAACAATACAATGTGGATAAGGACAAAGTCACAGATAAAAATAAGCTGACATTTTTACTGACTAATCTTTACTAATTACACTTAAGTATTGTATGATGTAGGTTGAAATATGGTATGTAATGTTGTTGAAATGTTATAATGAGAGCCATTGTAACTGTTAATGTGTAATTACCACCTGCTCTAAACAGGGACAACAAAAGAAAGGCTGTTCTAAGGATTACCAGCATTTTAAATTTTCTTTATATTTTTAGAAGGTTTATTTCACTAATTAATTTTAAAATACACATACAAAAGCAGGAAAATTAAAATGTTTTAATTATTTTATTTTTAAATGTTTCAATACTTTCCTTATTTGCAGGGAGGCGCATTGCTTCCAGTGACCAGCCAGCCTGGATTTCATATGATGATACCACTATTAACATCATACAAAGCAATACAGGTATTATTTCCTTTCTTCCTACATTTAGGTTAATTTTTTTCAACAGACAATTGGTTGATACAATTAGAAAATGGCAGCAGTGGCTCATCAATTGAAAGATTCAATTGACTAATGAGGTTTAAGTAATGTTGATCAAGTAATTGGCAATCATAGTCAAACTGTTACCATGAACGACTCTACCAGTATTTTACATAAATAACTACTCTAGTCGAGATTTTTGTACTTCAGGATGGATTTTGAGGACTCTGTAATAAAATGCTGTATTGAGTTTGATTATGTGCAGTAAATATTTAATTTTGCAATACAGGAATAAACCTAGTAGTTGAGGATATTATTTACAAACCTCTATCTAATCATGACATAGCTACTGAAAACAAAATTATCTGATGATAGCAGATAATTTTTCTCTTAAACATATGTAACAGAATCGAATTAGTTTTTAACAACTGATTAACAGCCGCACGGATTGATCGTTCATTTTAAGCTACGCTTACCGCGGTTAGTCCGTGGATGGGTGACCATCTTTACATAACAAGACCCTTCTGTGCCTCGGAAAGCACGTTAAGCCGTTGGTCCCGGCTGTCTTTCGTAGATCTTAGACAGTTGTTACGGGTCGTCAGAAGCCTGGAAGTCTGATAAACAGTCTTACCAAGGAGTGTTGTAGTATGTAACTGGGTTGTGCAGGTCAGATAGGCAGTCGCTATCTGTAAAATACTGGTACTCAGCGGTATCCGGTTGGACTGGAAGCTGACCCCAAAATACTTGGGAAAAGGCTAGGTAAATGATGATGATTAACATATGTTTTTTCTAAGATAAGAACATAGCTTGAGTGTGGGATTCAGATTAACCATGCAACCAACCTGCCAGGGTCACGAGATTGTTCGAAAGAGATACCGTGGCCCTGGCACATGGGCAACTGAAGGAACACGGGTGGGTTTTAGTCAGTAAAAGTCTGACACGCCCTCCCACTCCGCCCAGAGCGGGAGAAGTCATTTGATGATTTCCCAACCAGAAAAAAAAAAACCATCACAAAATGTGCTTATAATTATTTTTTTAATGTAGACCACTCTTCAAACTGATGAGGTGAAGAATGTGCCGTGCGGTACCAGTGGAGGCGTCATGATATACTTCGAGCGGATTGAAGTGGTGAACAAACTGGAACCCATAAGTGGTAGGTATTCATTATGGAAGCTACCTAATGTCACGGCTGCATTCAACAAAGGAGTAGGCAGTGGTGTATTAAACACCCATATTTCGCCAGTTATTTACTTTCGGTTTTATTACAAAAATAATTTTAAATCAAGACCTAGCAATCTAAAGTTGGGCTTCGGAAAAAACTCGTTTTGTCAAGCAGAATTCAAACCAAAGTTTTGGATCTAGAACTGGTCTTCAAAGATCTGGTCTAAACTCGAAACTGCATAATTTCTCTGGATACAAATTGTATATTTTTTTTAGTTAATATGCGGCTTTAACTAACTAATGACTAACACAATGTTTGAAGTCATCCCAAACAATTTAGCAAAAGAAATAATAATTGTATTATTTATTTCCCAGTGCTAGACATGGTGCGTAACTTCACGGCAGATTACGACAAGACTCTCATCTTCAACAAGGTGCATCACGAGCTGAATCAGTTCTGCAGCGCGCACACGCTACACGAAGTTTACATCGATCTGTTCGATCAAATTGACGAGAATTTACGAACTGTAAGTGTATTTATTTTTATCATCAGCCTATAAAAGTGCTGACTGCTGGACTAAGGCTCTTCCAATCAAACGACATTTACTTCCAGCCTCACTTTATCTAGCTGCTACCAATGACCATAATACTTATAGTGGCGATCTCAATTTAAGATCGCCAGTATATGTATGCCACCTAGCATGAGGACGTCCTAGGGTTGTAAGAACCTCAGACTAATAAGATTCCTACCCTGAGTTTGGGTCTCTGCTTAGGTATCTTTTTTATAACAGTAGTAATAAAAAGTCCTGGTATACAAAATACTATCAATAGGTCATATTGTAGAAGTTATTTTAATATTTTCACAGGCTCTGCAAAGAGATTTGCACGAAATGGCGCCAGGACTGCAGGTGCAAGCAGTCAGAGTAACAAAACCAAAGATACCTGAATCAATTCGTAAGAATTATGAGCTGATGGAAGCAGAGAAGTCAAAACTCCTCATTGCTGCACAGCATCAAAAGGTAATTAACAATAATTTCTTTACTTTCCTTTTACTGTGAATGTTATTGAATTTTCTTTTTATTGAAATTATATATGTCCATAGGTAGTTGAAAAGGAAGCAGAAACAGCAAGGCGAAAGGCCGTCATTGAAGCCGAAAAAGAGGCTCAAGTCGCGAAAATACAATACGAACAGAAAATCATGGAGAAGGAATCTTTGCAGAAGATAGAACTCATTGAAGACAGTATACACAAAGCTAAACAGCAAACAAAAGCAGAGGCAGATTATTATCATCTGAAAAAGCAGGCAGAAGCTAACAAAATGCTGCTAACAAGAGAGTACTTAGAACTGAAGAGGTACGACGCTCTCGCACGAAACAACAAAATCTACTTTGGCAATGATATTCCCAACATGTTCCTACAAGCGACCGTCGGTGACAGTGTTCCTATACCAAATGGTGTACATGTTGAATGAGTGTTAATTACCCTGAAACACCTGCTAGTCACGGAATAGAGGCGATAAGCCCACAAGACTGCATATCAGTCATGAACCATGAACATTTTAGCCTCAAAACTAATGTTGTGGTCTAAGGCCCTAGCAGGAGCTTCTTCCACAAACTTTTGCATCAGTTCCATGATGTTAAATTTGTACAGACTGCTTAATTTTTAATGTTTTCCTGATATACTTATCTATTCAAAAATTTGAGGTAAACAAAGATTCTCATAGCAATGGTAAATGCAACAGTAGTGCATTTTTGGCGGTCTAAAATCTTGTATTTACATGCAATACTGTGACAATTTTTAGTGCCCTAATCTCAAAGTACTGTGTGGTTGTCTATAAGTGCATAATCATTTAAATATTTTATGAATTGTGATATTTATTAAAAAATACTTATTATATTAATTGTTCAAAAGACACTATGTAGTAAGAGTGAACAAATTAGGAATTTTGTAAATGTTAATGAAATGCATCACACTGCCTGCACTCAGTTTATTTGACTGAATATTATTTTGGTGTTGAATTGTTTATGTACATAGCTTTTTAAAATGTGTAATAAAAGTGAACATATTATGTGGAAAAACTTTGATTTTATTCAAAAGTAAACTTAAAATTAAATAGGCTCAGCATCTTAGATCTTGTTGAATGCCGCAATATCAACAGACTGGACATAGTCTTCGTTTTCCTGTATCTTTTCTGTCAGAAGGTCCACTGAGACCTTGTCGTCTTCAATCACGCACATGATCTGCAGTTTGTTGATACCATAACCAACAGGGACAAACTTGGAAGCGCCCCAGAGGAGACCATCCATTTCAATGCTGCGGACGAGTTTTTCCATTTCCTTCATGTCAGTTTCATCATCCCAAGGCTTGACGTCAAGGAGTATAGATGACTTGGCAATAAGGGCAGGTTTCTTGGATTTCTTGGCGGCATAGGCTTGGAGGCGTTCTTCACGAACTCTTGCGGCCTCTGCATCCTGTTAAACAATATATTTTTTATTTCCTTAGGCATAACAGAATTCATTTATATTCTTAATACCGGTTCATATAATGCAAAATTATGTATTATATGAACTGGTGTCTGTAATAAGATGACGAGATAAATAAACATAGTTATGATTAAAAATTGTAGCAGTAAACTACAAAGGTGAAAGGTTACTGACCTCTTCCTCATCACCAGAGCCGAATAGGTCAACATCATCGTCGTCGTCGTCTGCGGGCTTAGCAGCTGGTGCGGGGGCGGTGGTGGTCGTGCCACCAGCGGTCAGTGGGCTGGCTCCAGCAGCCCATTCCTTGCGCTCGCCGGCAGCGTAGGACGCGATCTGGTTGTACCACCGAAGGACATGGGGCAAGCTTGCGTTCGGGGCCTTGCCGACTTGTTCAAACACTTGAATATCGGCTTGAGTTGGTGTGTAACTAAAAATAACCAAGATGATCGATGAATATGGCGAATTAATAACTTACAGCTGGTGGCCAAGGTCAAGTCATTTTGATCAAGATAAGAGTTGAAAAGATAAACCAACACTAGTTCTTTTACACCGGCTTTTAAAATAGTAGAGCAGAATTTGTTATTTCCTTTGGACTAATGCATTTGAGGTTATAATAAGTTTGCAATCTGTGTCAGGTTGACGTGGATCCCAATTTTATGTTAGAAAACAACTTACCCGGACACATAACTCTTATCAGCCAAGAATGTGTTCAGCTCGTTGAGGCCTTGTGCGGTTTTTACGTCTCCTACTGCCATTTTTATATAAAAAACTTTTCTTTTCCAGCAACAACTACACGCCCCGGCACAATGTGAGCGAGAAGGAAAGAAAAAGATAAAAATTTGACAGTTGCTGAACGAATGAATGAATGAAGGTTACTACTTTGCATTTTTTTTTTAATATCTGGAATGTAGAATCTTTCGGCTGAAATGATGATGACGATGATGTGGAATTAAGGAGAAACTGGCTTATTTAAAGAAAATAGTCGATTAGATAATTTTTTATGGCTTTTATAGTTAACAAAACCGTAACTCCGCAAGTGAGTATTCGGCTTGACAGATTTTTGACACTGGTGACAGATCCTGTATCTGTCACTTTACTAAAGATTTTCGATACATATTTTTAGGTACGAATTTAACGAAAATACGACGTAAATTACATTAAGTAATTATTTTTATGAGTTTTTAAACGTGAATTTATTATTAAACAAGTAGAAAAAGCCTTATTTTTCATTATATTTATTTAGGTTAGGTGTTGATTCTTATGTAATAATAACAGAAGAATTGCTTGTAATTGAGGTGTTTTAGAGGGTTTTTTTCAGTCGTGGTAGAGTAATACGGTTAACAAGATATTAGGAGAACAGACACCAAGTGCGAGCATCCGTGGGAAGTTATCCAATTAGCGTGAGATTAGTTGTAAACGTATTGGTGTTTGCTGCAGAAAATGCTGCGCCAGCCGCTATCCAGGGCGCTTACGCTGAGCTCGCCGGTGCGTGCTGCACCGCTGGCGGCTCGCTCTTATGCCGCCCCAGTACAACCACCCCCAGAAAAATTTGAAGTCTTTATTGATGATCAACCTGTCCAAGTTTTACCTGGCACAACTATCTTACAAGTAAGTAGTGGATAAATACTGGTCAGAGGGTTCTAGTTTAAAATTTACGCTATTACTGATTTAATTTATTATTCTCTAAAAAAAGTAATTTCATAATTTTGTATCAAATATCACAATTCTGTTACAATACTTCTTCAGAATCAGAATACAAATCTGTTTTGTGCTAGTTACATGAATTTAGAGTCTAATAACTACAGATAAGTTTTGGTCAATACTATTTATGCCATTCTGAAAGAAAGAGGTTGTGCAGCTGCTTTTTTCATTAAAATTTAACCACATTTAGTGAGTCAATGGACAGATATACTGTTTAGAATATAGTTTAACAATCGCAGTTTAACAATTGCAATTGTTAAACTATTTTGTCAAATAGTTTGAAAAATTTCAGATAATTTTCTTCATCAAATCTTTGTACCTCTTGAATGGTTGATATAGCCATTATTGACCAAAGATTACCTATTTGTATTTATTAAATAAGGATGTGTCCATGACAGAGTTTACACTTTTATACAACAATCAAACTTCAAAGCATGTGTTCATAGTTGCAATTATGAACATTTAGTGATAATTTATTTTTATAATTTCTTTTTATGCTGGTGCAAAAGCACAGTAAATTGATTTTTTACATACAATATGTTCAAGCAATTGGCATGAACATTTTGTAAAATTACTGAGTCAACTACACAACTTCTAAACTATAACTTCTACAAATGAATTTAGTTCAATATTATTTTCACTATTTATTTATTTATGGTGTCTAACAAAAGTACACATAAAAAATATGAAAAGGGGAGGAAGGAAAGGTGAGCATAAAAACATAATAAATAAATCAGGAGTTGTGGGTGATTCTTCATAAAAAGATAATGAGTAATAATAAAAATCTTCAATCTTTAATTTTGGTAAAAATCATAATGTATTTTTTTTTTGTATACCAGGCAGCAGCCCAAGTAGGAGTAGAGATCCCACGTTTCTGCTACCATGAGCGGCTTGCCGTAGCCGGTAACTGCCGTATGTGTCTGGTGGAGATTGAGAAGTCTCCCAAACCTGCAGCTGCCTGTGCCATGCCCGTTATGAAGGGAATGAGGGTCAAGACCAACTCAGACCTAACCAGGAAAGCCCGTGAAGGTGTTATGGAGTTCCTATTGGTCAACCATCCCCTGGATTGTCCCATCTGTGACCAGGGTGGTGAATGTGACTTACAAGATCAGTCCATGGCCTTTGGGTCGGACAGGAGTCGCTTTACTGATATTCATTTCTCTGGCAAACGGTGAGTATTGATTTCGTACGTTTTTGTTTTTATTGATGAGGAGTACAGCAAAGTGATTAATTGATCTTGTAATATAAAAAGCATTCTATGGCCTATTTCCTATACAAAAGTTTACAAATCGCAATATTTAAAACTCACATGTAAGTTATCTGAAGATTACAAAATCTGCTCTTAAATATAAGATTGCACTAAATTAATCAGACAACATTTTACCAAAACAAAAACGAAGAAAAGAAAACAAAAGAGAACCTTTGTTGGTTTAGATTTATTTCTTTGGTTTTCATTAGCTTATTTTTCTTTTCCAAAAATCTTTGATTTTATCCAGTTGTTGTTGTTGTTGTGTTGTTGTTGTATTGTGTGTTGTTGTCTAGAATCAAAATACGCAAGAGAACTTGCGTCACTTGAAATCACTCCTATATTGTGTTAAGCTGAATGCCTTTATTTTTAATTATTTTATTTTTTCTACAAAAGTGCCGTTGAGGACAAAGACGTGGGTCCTTTGATCAAGACAATAATGACCCGTTGCATCCACTGCACGCGATGCATCCGGTTCGCGTCTGAGGTGGCCGGTGTTGATGACTTCGGTACCACTGGCAGAGGCTCTGACATGCAGGTTAATTATTAATTATATAGTTTGCTTGTTATGTTCTTGGGCATGAATATTCGTTCATCCTCCTCATCAAATATACGTTGTACGGGCTTGTATAGTATGAATTACACTCCCTTCGGGTGTTCTTATGCACCTAGTTATACACACAATAGGATCAATACGCATTAAAACAAATCTCCTTACATTAAACACAGGCAAAACTAATTATATCTGCTTCTCAATATATAAAAATGTCCAACCAGAACCTAACTTCAACATTAAAATACATGAGTGTAAGAGGACAGTTGATGTCGACTGCAGTTGTCCAATCATCAGTAAAGTTAATCAGGTCAAGTACTTAGGTATAATGTTGGACCAAAGTTTGTCCTGGTACCCCCAAATTGAACAAATTACTGCGAGAATACGAAAATTTATTTGGATTTTTAAAACATTACGACACATAGTTCCAATAAGTGACTCAGCAAAAAATCTTCTAAATGAAGTTTATATCGCGCTAGTACAATCTGTAATAATATATTGTATCTCCATTTGGGGGGGCGCGCGTAAAACACGTTTCCTCAATGTTGAAAGAGCGCAGCGGACATTAATAAAAGTAATGTACTTCAAAAAAAGGACCTTTGCCACCAATGAGCTATACCAAATAAGTAATTTATTATCGGTCCGAAAATTATATATTATACATATAATATTAAAAAAATATAAAACCCTACCCTTAGATCATAATATATTAACTAGAAGAAGGAAACACAATATTGCTTCATCTACTTTTGTAAAAACAGAATTTGCTAATATTCAGTACGAAAAACGCTCGTCTTTCCTATATAATAAAATAAATAAACAAATATATATACATACTAAACCGTTTAAGGAATGCAAATCGATGCTGGTCAACTGGATAAACAATTTATGCTACGATGACGTAGAGAATCTTCTATTAAATATAAAGTAAAATCGCTTACGAATAAAACAATCACACACACATACACACACACACACCCACGTACACATATACACACACATACTCACCCACCAACAGACTAATGACTATAAATAAAAATTTACTATTTTGTTTAGTTACATGTTACACTAATTGAAGGATAAAAAAGACCGGCGCCTCCTGGCACAGGCATCTATATGCTTAAAAGGAGACGCCACCAACTGTCTACGTGTAATAATTTAATGAAATAAAACATTTTTTATTTTATTTTATTTATTTATTATTAATGCCGAAAGGATCAACGACGAATGGAAAACTTTTTCTAAATCTCGATATGCCATATTTAAAGCTAAGTATTGAGTCTCTACAAATAAGTTTGTTTGTTTATTTGAACGCGCTAATTTCTGGAAATACCAGTTGGAATTGAAAAAATATCTTTTGCATTTGATCGGGCTATTCTCATGGAAGGCTGGCTATTTAATATCAAGCTAGGACGCCTAGTAGCCGAGCGTAAAAAAGAGTAAGAAAAAACGGTTAGCGAAAACGAAATAATAGCGCAGGCGATGCGATGCGATGCAACTGGGTGGGTTGAACAAGAATTCTCACGGGAACGAAGTCGTGAGCAGAAGCTAGTCTTGCAATAAAAAATCTCTAACGAGTATGTTGCCCTTCTTGAAAGTGGTGGTGAAAAGAGAAAGAAGGAATAACGTTTATTTAGACACAAAATACAAATAACGAAATAAAAATTGAAATGGATTTACAGCCTAATTTGAATTCACGTTGATAGAGTTTTGAACTGATGTAGCTCTTACTGTATAAATGATCTCTTTATTTGCTGGAATAATCGTGCATAGTGGTGAAAAATTATTTAACGTCACACTTCATTCGACATTTTTTTATTCACTAATAAAAAATATCTTTCGTGCTCCCAGGTTGGAACATACGTGGAGAAGATGTTCTTGTCTGAGCTTTCGGGCAACATCATCGACCTGTGTCCCGTGGGCGCGCTCACCTCCAAGCCCTACAGTTTTGCTGCACGACCCTGGGAAACCAGGAGGGTGAGTTGTTCAGACCCATAAATTACTAAAATGCATTTAACGTTAAGCTTTCATTCAATTGCTTCACAATGGCAAACACAGAATAATGTTTTAAATATGTTTCACATTAAGCTCTTGCACATTATACTTTTAGTGATTTGTTGTGCAAGTAGGCTTTAATCTATACCCCATGTTACATCTGTAACATGGTGTATAAATTAAAATACTATGAAAGGATGTCTGTAACATTTGTTACAGACATCCTTTCATAGTATTTTTCCTCTGATTTTGTATCACTGACTAAATCAAATTGATCTTTAAAGTTGATGCAATAAGGTTGTTGGTAACCCACCTGGCTGCTTAAGTTGCAGTCAGAAGTCAAATAGTTGTAAAGAACTGTAACTGCAATCGACATACGGAATTCTGCAGGGTTGATTAGATTAGATAACTACACTCGCCTTACCTAATTTGAGGTTTCTAGAAGCCCTACCAAGTCCGTAAGCTCTTATGCAATTTAACGCATTATATTTCTACTTAATCTATATTAAAATCACATTTTGGCTAATAATATATTAATATATTTGTTTATAATCAAAATTTGTTGCAGGAGAATCACAGCCAATAAATCATTTGAAAAAAAGATTAAATTAATGGTTAATTGATTCTTACATATAAGTTTGTTATTGGTCAGCTGAAAACTGTTCTATAGTAATATTGTAGCCTATGTTGTCCGACTGCAAGGCAAAGGCCTCCCTTTCTCCTTACCACTTCTGTCTGTTCTGAGCTAGTGTAGACAATTCCTGTCTGCAGGTGTCAAGCTCGTCCCTCTACCTCCTGGATCAGTCTCAATGTCGGCGGGCGTTTTCTGGGACGCATATGGTGGTCGATTTGGCCCGTGACTCGTTCGATATCCGGAAATATATCCAGGCTGGATTTAAGTTGTGACTACTCTTTTAGTCTGCTATTAACATAGATGTTTTTTTACAGATTGACTCCGTAGATGTTTTAGACCCCTTGGGTAGCAACATCGTGGTTGCTACGCGAACGAATGAAGTGTTGCGTATTCTCCCGAGGACCAATGAGGTAAGGTCTTAAATATTACTATTATTTATGAATGTCCCCCAAAGGGTCGCGCATTGATGTCTTTGTCACCCTGTATACTAGAAAGAGAGAGAGAGAGAGAGAGAATGTCGCATGTAGGGGGAAGAACGCTTTTTCCTTACGTAATGATGTCTACTAGTTAACTCCTAACGCAAGCCTCATTAAAGCCTTGGTCACACACAGCGAATACTTGCTGCGAGTGCATTCGCTGCAAATAATGGTCGCAGCGAAAATTCGCTGCCTGCCTGTCACACACAGCGAGTTCTACACGAGAATTTCGACATTCTGTTGGTTGTTGGCAAATTCAAAATGTCGTCTGCTCGGAATGACTATTCGCAGCGAGTACCCTGTAACACACAGCAAATACTCGCGGCGAATGTGCATTCACAGAGAGTAAAATTGAACATGCTCAATTCAAATCGCGGAATTCAGCTCGCGGCGACTGAATCTATTCGCAGCGAATAGCCTGTCACATACAGCCAATACTCGCGGCGAGAAGGCATTCGCAACGATTAATCGCTGTGTGTGACCGAGGCTTAAAGGAATTCGTTCTAAAATCGATGACGACTTATCCTCACTTAAACTGCTCATCAATAAACTATTGAGACTTTCGGAAAAACGAAGACTACCGAAGCAGTTAACTAACAAAATATACATACGACTCATGCCTTTTTCCCATGGGGATAGGCAGAAACTATAGAACTCCACCTGCTGCGATCCTTATATACTCCTTTTGCCTCGTTAAAGTTCATACATCTGGTTATACACGCACGCCGGTTACCAGTACTTCGCACCTGACCCTTCAGAAGAACATCATCAATAAGATCACTATCTGTTCTCCTAGGGCGTCCCCTTTCGGCATGAATAAACACAAAATAGAGAAAATGGTTCTTCATAAAACTTATCACCAACAGGAGATCAATGAGGAGTGGTTATCAGACAAGTCTCGCTTCGCGTGCGACGGGCTGAAGCGCCAGCGGCTGGTGACGCCCATGATGACGGACAGCCGCGGGAACCTCACGCCCGTGGAGTGGGAGGAGGCCATGGTGGCTGCGGCCAGGGCGCTGCGGGACTGTCCGCCTGCCAAGGTAACATTGCGATAGAGGTACTTGCGAACTATAGGCTGTTCCAAATGTATCTGATGGAAGTGTAAACAAATGGAGCAACAAACGTAACTGTGGATGCCAATTCGTTGTGCCATGTACAGATTGATTGCTTTATTTTAGTTATAATTTAATAATGTCATTTAAAGAATAATTATTGCAAAAAGAGGTGAGTTATACAAGATGCACTTTTGAACCTGCAAAACATTTCAGGAGGTTGTTGAGACTCGTAAATAATCATATAACAATACGTTAAGTCAATAATCAATAATACTTTTTATTTTAGATTTTTCAATTTTATTGTTTTTCACAATAACTCTGGATGGGGAGCGCGGCTTTGGATCTATGAAAGAAATGTCGGTTGCGTAATTTTGTGTGTGAAAGCGCAGTTTACGGACACGTACAGACTGGCCGCGTTTTAAAAAAGGGAGTTCACACTTACCTAAAAAAACCTGCCTATTTTATTGTTGATTCGGGTCGAGAATCACTAACATAATTACCTCCTGAAATGTTTTGCAGATCCAAAACTGCACCTTGTAGAGTTGAAACCTTTTTAAAATATATGAATATACTACCTTCCTTCTTAAAATAACTGAGTTACTAATTTCCTTTATTGAGTATTGCTTATGAATTAAACCTGAACAGGGTTAGTATGCACTTTTATCTGATACTTTTTAGAACATACCATACATTCACAATTTATGTGATTTCGAAACATTAACTTTAACGCTTACACACAAAGTTAAGTTTCTGTTGGAATTTTATTGTTTTTATGAACTTATTATTTTCTCTTTATCACCAGTTATTGGCCGTGGCCGGTGACTTAGCTGACGCAGAATCCTTGGTGGCCCTCAAAGACCTTATGAACCGCCTGGGCTCAGAGAACACGTGCACGGAGCAATACTTCCCGCTAGAGGGCGCTGGCATCGACCTGCGCTCCTCATACCTCTGCAACACTAAGATCGCCAGTGAGTTTAAAATTTTAATTTAGTCAAATCTTTTTAAACGGCTTCAAAAAAAGGAGGCGGGAATTCGGCGTTTTTTTTTCATTTGTGTGTGCGTGACTTTCTGTGTGATTACTGGATCAATTTACGTGATTCTTGAGAGAGTTGTGTTGACAATTCCAATGGTTATAATTCTGTTATTCCGTGAAGTTACACTACTGACATTTTCCAATTAATCGGGAGCCGCGAAATTCAATATCGTTGCATATTAATGATTATAATCCTGTTAATACATATTCCTTACGATCGCGAATCATAATTTGATCAGTATGCAATCTGAGTGTGGTGACGTAAAGAATAGCACCATCCTATTTCTTCCCGTGGGTTTCGTAATTGGTGAATAAAGGACTTACTAGAGAATGGGCAGCAGCGTTCTCTATGCATTTTACCACCATACTGAGATCGTCAACCCGCCTGCCAAGCGTGGCGATTATGGCAAAGCCCCTCAAAAATGGGGGAGACCTATCTCCAGCAGTGAACGTCTTTTGGCTGAAATGATGATGATGATGATAACTTGACACTGACCAATAAATAGCAAAATATTCAAGAAAATTTGAACTGTGCTGATTTTCGTAGCGGATCCCCCTTGACATAGTATTGTTTGTTCAGACGTGGAGGAGGCAGACTTCGTGCTTCTGATCGGCACCAACACTCGATTCGAGGCGCCGCTACTGAACGCGCGCATCCGCAAGGCCTTCATACATAAGGACACCGACGTCGCGCTCATCGGGCCTAAAGTAGACCTCACATACGAGTACATGGTAAGTCAATTGCATTTTTTAGGGTTCCCTACTTCAAAAGGAAAAATAGAACCCTTCTAGGATCACTTCGTTGTCCATTTGTCCGTTTGTCAGGCTGTCAAGACCCTTTTTCTCACGAATGCGTGGAGGTATCAAGTTGAAATTTATCCACACTAATATTATAAATGCAAAAGTAACTCTGTCTGTCTCGCTTTCCTGCAACTACTGACCCGATTTAAATGAAATTTTGTACACAGATAGTTTAGAGCCTGAGAAAGGACATAGGCTACTTTTTATCCCGGTAGTACGTTCCCGTGGTATATTTTCCGACCTCTACGCGGGCGAAGCCGCTGGCAAAAGCTAGTATCTAATATGTGGTGGCCTCTCGGGGCTCAAAAAAAGAAAAACGTGTAACTAAGTGGATGCAATAAAAAAAATACGGCCGAAAATGGTTAATGTGTAGTTTTATCACATTAGAAAAAAAATCTTTGCAATTATAAAATTAGATTTGCAGTTGGAGAATTTACCTTATTATTATTACTTTATTCTGTAGCTAAGGCTAACCTTCTTTTTTAATTCTGATTAATTTAACGATCATTTCCAACTCTTTACGATCGCACTATACTTAGCATACAGAAAAATTGGGCGTATCATACCAAGTTTCGCTATTTGTTATTCTTTTGATCGTCATCGACATACAATTGTGACCACAGAAAAATACTGTCTTTATATATATATTATTCAACCAGTACTGACGCTTTCCTAGCGGCATGACATGAAAAAAAAATTAGCCTGTTCTTAAAAAAATAACAACTATTCCTCTAACGTCTGATTTCTATTTTCCACAGCACGTAGGCGACTCAGCATCTACCATCAAAGACTTAGCTAGCGGTTCATCATCACACGAAGTCATGAAACGTCTGGAATCTGCTCAGCGACCTGTCGTCATCTTAGGAGCTGACCAGCTAAAGACGCCAGAAGGCGCCGCCATACTTGCGTACACGCAAGAGTTAGCGCTGCGTCTGCAGGACAAGCTGCAGGACAAGAGCTGGAAGGTAGGATTCAGAGTAGTGGTGTTGATGCCGGGTTGAACTGGATTGCAAATTATAGAAAACTGATGTAACTAAGGAAGCTGGATTGAGATGCAATCTTTTTGTGTTTTTTTTGGATATTATTTGATGTTAAAACAAATTTATATTACAAAATTAATCAAACATTCCGTGTGGCGCCGGCTGTAAAGAATAGTACCACCTCATTTCTTCCGGTGGGTGTAGTAAAAGGTTTTGTAATACTAATTCCATTTGTTTACGGATTTTCTCAAGATTTCAATTTTGACAAATTTCGGACTCAAATGAACCTCACATTCAAGGTCTACAATTGCTAAGTATGTAGTTTGGCAGCGAGTTCAGTTTCCAATTTCCCGTAATCAATTCATGACAAAACCTGAATACTACATTAGTTCTGTTCTATCTTCTTCCAGGTGTTAAACGTTCTACAACGCACCGCATCTCAAGTAGCCGCCCTCGACATCGGCTACCAGCCCGGTGTGGGCAAAGCCTTGCAGGACGGGCCGCAGCTCGTGTACCTGCTGGGGGCCGACAGCGGGGTGGTGTCGAGGGACCAGCTGCCTAAGGGCGCTACTGTCATCTACCAAGGTAGGGGATGTATCTTTTAAGAGCTCAATAAGCTATTGTGGGATTTAGCTGAATATAGAACTTTTCCGATTATATTACTTATTTATTTTTGAGTGGATGTTCTTAATAAGACTTACATGTACGTGTAACTTATATTTAAAAAAACCGGCCAAGTGCGAGTCGGACTCGCGCACCGAGGGTTCCGTACAAACCTGCAGGTCATCATCATCATCATTCGTCATCATCGTTTATGAAATTAAATGTTTTTTTTTAATTTTTATATTTGAGTTGACTGAATGAAAGGTAAATTGTGGTTTACGATTTATGACGTATTAAAAAAAAACTACTTACTAGATCTCGTTCAAACCAATTTTCGTTGGTAGTTTTCATGGTAATGTACATCATATATTTTTTTTAGTTTTATCATTCCCTTATTTTAGAAGTTACGGGGGGGGGGGGGGACACATTTTACCACTTTGGAAGTGTCTCTCGCGCAAACTATTCAGTTTAGAAAAAAATGATATTAGAAACCTCAATTTCATTTTTGAAGACCTATCCATAGATACCCCACACGTAAGGGTTTGATTAATTATTTTTTTTGTGTTTCAGTTCTATGTATGGGGAACCCAAATATTATTGTTTAAAAAAAAATGATATTAGAAACCTCAATATCATTTTTGAAGACCTATCCATAGATACCCCACACGTATGGGTTTGATGAAAAAAAAATTTTTGAGTTTCAATTCTATGTATGGGGAACCCCAAATATTATTGCTTTTTTTCTATTTTTGTGTGAAAATCTTAATGCGGTTCACTGAATACATCCACTTACCAAGTTTCAATAGCACAGCTCTTATAGTTTCGGAGAAAAGTGGCTGTGACATACTCGGACAGACAGACAGACAGACAGACATGGCGAATCTATAAGGGTTCCGTTTTTTGCCATTTGGCAACGGAACCCTAAAAAGGGTCAGGGATAAGCACAACACTGCTCAAAAAAAAAAAAAAACATGAGGACATCGAAGTTAAAAACATCTGATGGCAGAAAATTATAAGATCTGTCGCCGGAAAGCCATTTTTAGGGTTCCGTTGCCAAATGGCAAAAAACGGAACCCTTATAGATTCGTCATGTCTGTCTGTCTGTCTGGCTGTCTGTCTGTCTGTCTGTCTATCTGTCTGTCTGTCTGTCCGAGTATGTCACAGCCATTTTTTTCCGAAACTATAAGAGCTATGCTGTTGAAACTTGGTAAGTAGATGTATTCTGTGAACCGCATTAAGATTTGCACACAAAAATAGAAAAAAAGCAATAAATTTTGGGGTTCCCCATACTTAGAACTGAAACTCAAATATATTTTTTTCATCAAACCCATACGTGTCGTGGTGTCTATAGATAGACCTTCAAAAATGATATTGAGGTTTCTCATATCATTTTTTTCTAAACTGAATGGTTTGCACGAGAGACACTTCCAAAGTGGTAAAATGTGTCCCCCCTCCCCCTGTAACTTCTAAAATAAGAGAATGATACAACTAAAAAAATATATGATGTACATTACTATGTAAACTTCCACCGAAAATTGGTTTGAACGAGATCTAGTAAGTAGTTTTTTTTTAATAGGTCATTAATCGTAAACCGCAATTTACCCTTCATTCAATCAACTGAAATATAAAAATTAAAAAGAAACCATTTAATTTCATAAATATAAACCTTATGCATAAACCGTGAATACCTACAGGTTTGTACGGAACCCTCGGTGCGCGAGTCCGACTCGCACTTGGCCGGTTTTTTAGGGTGTTTATCGTTGAGAGAGAAAAACCATATTTTCCCAGTACACCCTAACACACCAATGTGTGTATGAGTCCGTTCTCATAAAAAAAGAGTGATAAAAACCCTTGTACAATAAGAGTGTTTTTTGCAAGTTAGGTGGGGGCTTTCTCTTCTCTGTGGTTTACAAAACCTTCGTGTATAAGGCCGACTCTTATCTCCTCTATTGTCCACCTGTAAAATCGCAATTGTCTTAAGAATGGTCATAGTAAACAATTGGTTACCGACTGATTTAAAATTATTAATTTATAGCTCTTACTCATTTAAAACTAAAGTAAAAGACTGTGTTGTTGGAAAAATGTTTCTAATCGGTTTCAGAATATATGTAAAAAAAAAAAAATAGTCACCTATAAAATAGCAGTGAACAAGCTATAGGTATAATATATTGTCTTTTGACTTAACACTATGCTCATCATTAGGACATTAGGATTGTTAAAGAATAAATAAATGTACTGAAATGAAAAAAAAAAAATCATTATCGTGCAGGTCACCACGGCGACGCGGGCGCAGCAATGGCCGACATAGTCCTGCCGGGCGCCGCGTACACAGAGAAGCGCGCCACGTACGTGAACGCGGAAGGACGCGCGCAGCAGACACTCGTGGCCGTCACGCCGCCCGGGAAGGCGCGCGAGGACTGGAAGATACTCAGGTCGGGATACACTGTTACCTTTAATTCAATTCAATTAATTTATTTCAGAGAAACTCCATAACATTACGTAATACATAAAAACCATAAAATCATAAAAACTTATAAAATTATAAAAGAGTTAGTTTAAAAACATTTTTGGCTTCAGACTACCACATCTCGTAGCTGTTTTTTTTTGTTTCAATAACCTTCTATGCACGGTTTTGGCTTCTCTACTATTTTACTAAATGTATAGATTATCTTCTCCACAGAGCACTATCAGAAGTAGTAGGACAACGTCTTCCGTACGACAGCCTAGACGAGGTGCGCGATCGTCTCAGCCAGATGAGTCCCGCGCTGGTCACGTACGGCGATGTACAGAACAACAACTACTACGCGCAGGCCAGGTCTCTCGGACAGGTACGTACGATATGGAGCTGCTGGAAAGAACATGAGGCGATTGTATTACCACTATAATTTATTTATTTACTTGCTTTTGCCAGCGGCTTCGGCCGCGTATTACACGTATAAACCTTCCTCTTGAATCACTCTATCTATTAAAAACCGGCCAAGTGCGAGTCGGACTCGCGCACCGAGGGTTCCGTACAAACCTGCAGGTCATACAAACCTGCAGGTCATCATCATCATCATTCGTCATCATCGTTTATGAAATTAAATGTTTTTTTTTTAATTTTTATATTTGAGTTGACTGAATGAAAGGTAAATTGTGGTTTACGATTTATGACGTATTAAAAAAAAACTACTTACTAGATCTCGTTCAAACCAATTTTCGTTGGTAGTTTTCATGGTAATGTACATCATATATTTTTTTTAGTTTTATCATTCCCTTATTTTAGAAGTTACGGGGGGGGGGGACACACATTTTACCACTTTGGAAGTGTCTCTCGCGCAAACTATTCAGTTTAGAAAAAAATGATATTAGAAACCTCAATTTCATTTTTAAAGACCTATCCATAGATACCCCACACGTAAGGGTTTGATTAAATTTTTTTTTTGTGTTTCAGTTCTATGTATGGGGAACCCTAAATATTATTGTTTAAAAAAAAAATGATATTAGAAACCTCAATATCATTTTTGAAGACCTATCCATAGATACCCCACACGTATGGGTTTGATGAAAAAAAAATTTTTGAGTTTCAATTCTATGTATGGGGAACCCCAAATATTATTGCTTTTTTTCTATTTTTGTGTGAAAATCTTAATGCGGTTCACTGAATACATCCACTTACCAAGTTTCAATAGCACAGCTCTTATAGTTTCGGAGAAAAGTGGCTGTGACATACTCGGACAGACAGACAGACAGACAGACATGGCGAATCTATAAGGGTTCCGTTTTTTGCCATTTGGCAACGGAACCCTAAAAAACCGCATCAACATCCGTTGCGTAGTTTTAAAGATCTAAGCATACATAGCGACAGACAGAGGAAAGCGACTCTGTTTTATACTATGTAGTGATTAAAAACTTTATGTGTAAGTAAAAAAATATTGTACAGACTGGTTCATAATCAGCCTATATTGTTCCCACTGCTGGGACATCGGTCACCTCTCGGTGAAAGGGAATGGGCCGTATTCTACCACGCGGGCCCAGTGCGGGTGGTAGACGTCACATGTTAGACTGGTTATAGTGGTTTTATCTTTTTTAACCGACTTCAAAAAAAGGAGGAGGTTATATGTTCGACTGTATGTATTTTTTTTTTTTTTTTTTTTATGTATGTTCACCGATTTCTCCGCCAATTGTCAACCGATTTTGAAAATTATTTTTTTATTCGTAAGGGTATACTCCTGAGGTGGTCCCATATTAATTTTGTGAATATTTGATGTATACTTTGGGAGATAAACGAAGGAACTCCTCAAAAACAAACAGTACACGTAATGTGATTTGGATATTGTACTAAAGATCAAAAATAATTGCTGGTTCTATCTATCCATCCGTGGTGAACTAATTATAGTCTTCGAAGATACCGCATGGAACTCCTCATCGGTGAACAGTACATATAGGAACTTACAGTGAAAGGTTAGAAGGTTAGGGGATAATTCTTTGAATATTATAGGCACGTTTAGACCGTTACTTGTATTCTTATATTCCGTTGAGCTGATGATGGAAGGTACAACTCCTTATCGATCAGGAGTTAGAAGATATCTTGTCCTAGATAGACATACTCGTTGACATCGAGAATTGATTCCTCAGCAGACACTAGAGTGGGCTCTTACCCACTCTACTGTCTGCTTAATAAAAAAAAAAGCAGCCTTAATCATTTTGGCCTGGCCATTTATTATATTTTTAACCGACTTCAAAAAGGAGGTTCTCAATTCGGATGTTTATATGTTTTTATTTTTTTATGTATGTTCGGCCATAACTCCGTCATATGTAGATGGATTTGCAAAATTCTTTTTTGTTCGAAAGGGGTTTATTCCGAAATGGTCCCATATAATTTTCATATAGATCTGATGATGAGTTCGGGAGACAGATACCGGAACTCTTTAAAAAATGACAGCAAATCAACCGCGATTTCTGCTATCGCATAAATATGCATTGTTTGTTTGGAATTAGTGCAGGGTGAATACCACAACTAAAAATTTAAAAATAAAAACTTTTTTACAAAAAAAAAACAACCGACTTCCTTAAAAACACTACAAAGTGAAAAATAACTTTAATTTCGGAAGTCGGTGGCAAAAAAACCATAAATACAGATCCTAAGACACCGACTTCCGAAATTAAAGTTATTTTTCACTTTGTAGTGTTTTTAAGGAAGTCGGTTGTTTTTTTTTTGTAAAAAAGTTTTTTTTACGAACTAGCTTCAATCATTTTATTTAATCCTTAATATTATAAACGCGAAAGTTTGTATGTATGGATGTTTTTTCCTCTTTCAAGCAAAAACTACTGACCTGATTTAGATGAAATTTGGCACACAGATAGTTTAAAACCTGGAATAACACATAGGGTACTTTTTATCCCGGTAGTATGTTCCCGCGGGATAATTTCCGACCTCCACGCGGGCGAAGCCGCTGGCAAAAGCTAGTACATTATAATAGTGACAAAAGTCATAAAGGGCTTGTGGCCAAGTAATTACAGCCGCACGGATTGATCGATCAAGTAAAGCTACGCGTGCCGCGGTTGGTTCGTGGATGGGTGGCATCTTTACATACCAAAACCCCGGTGGATGGGTGGACTAGGACATCTTTACATACCTAAACCCCACCATGCCTCGGAAAGCACGTTTAATCGTTATTCCTAGCTGTCATTTGTGGATCTTTGACAGTCGACTGGTCGTCAGAGGCTCGGAAATCTGACAACCAGTCTTACCAAGGGCAAAGAACTCAGACGTACATAGACACACTGTTCTTCAGGATTATTTGTGCCGATTCTACTGGGGACATGTCCCCACGGTTAGTTCTCGCTTAGTGGCGCTGACGGCAGAATCATTCTCGCGCTCACTCACTCTCGTATTCTTGCGCTCACTCACTCTCGTATTCTCGCGCTCACTCACTCTCGTAGGCTCAAGCAACGAATTCAGACGCCGGCCCGCACCCCGCACCGCAGCGCGACTGCAGCGCTGCCCAAGCGGCTGTTTGGGTCGCCTTAAGTTTGTCTTCAACCCGACCATAAGCCACTGTGCTTCTATGTACGTCTGAGTTCGTTGCCAAGGGGGATCATATTACCCAGTAACTGGGTTGTGGAGGTCAAATAAGCAGACGCTCCATGTACAATACTGGTATTCAGCTGGCATCCGGTTAGATTGGAAGCCGACCCCAACGTAGTTTAGAAAAGGCTAGGCAGATGACGATGATAATAGTGACATAAGAGTCACAATGGAATGCGCTCGTTAGTGGCAGAGTCTTTAATTAACAAAAATATTTGTATCCACAGAGCCTTCAAAAGCCAGTATCGGGCAAGGTAGACGTTCAGCTGAAGACATTAGAAGACTTCTTCATGACCGACACGATCAGCCGCGCATCGCCCACCATGGCCAAGTGTGTACAGGCCGTGATCAAGCAGAGGCAGTCCAAGTACTAAACCACAGACAACTTAGGAGTATGACACACGAGTCCCTGAATAAAAACTCCTTTTTAAAAATAAGAGGGCAACATCGCCCTGTTTACTTCCGGTAATCACCTTATTGATATACAAATACGTACTTATATATGTTTTTTTAGGATTTACAGGGATTTTGTGTGTTGTACAATTTATTTAAGGATATATTCCCAGCTTTTTTCGCTTGAGTGTTGTCTACTAACGCTGGCTATAGTATTGGTACAGTTTGATACAAACTTTAAATTTGGAATGGTTGTTCGTGCAGAAAACTCAAGCGATCAAAGTTGTTTTTAGGGTAATTAAAAAATTTATATTTTGCCTTTCTGCAATCATTTTTACGAAGGAAATACTACAGAAATGCTGCTGCGTGGTTAAGAGTTCAGTTACCTCCGTACCTCACAATATTATTAATGGCAAGAATTTCTGACCATGCATGTACTTTGTGATTTCTAGCTATTTATTTTGTTATTTAATAATAGATAAGCTTAACAGTGTTTCAACAAGTATAAAATTTCAATATTTTAAATTATTAAACTCTTTAGAAATGGAATGAAGAAATGATACAGCTCGTAACTTGAATGTAAGGACAGATATTTTGTAAATAGTAATGTGTGTAGTATAAAATAAAACGTAGTATAATGATTGTCGAAATTGTTTTTTATTTCATTCAAAACGAAAATTTCAAAAACACATTAAATAGTTCTTCATTTGTAATTGGTTATAGAAAGGGTAACTTCATCCAATGCGTGGATTTTTCTATATTCCTGTAACAACAGAATTAGTGGTAATGGTAGTTCACCACACGACAAATCATCATCACCATCATCATTTCAGCCGAAAGACGTCCACTGCTGGACATAAGCCTTCCCCAAATAAGGTGTTTGCCATCGGGTTGCCGATCGTGTTAAAGGTCTAATATCTACCCAATATGTTACTAGTGCTGCCATCTGTCGTGCATTGTCGGTAGACATGTTTGTTTGTTCTATGGTTTTAAATAAAATTTAGTCTGTGCCACTCGTCAGTGCGAATACGTTGTTTTACTTTAGATCGCAACATGGTGGTAAGCTGCATAGAGAATGCTGCTGCCCATTCTATACTAAGTCCCTTAGTCGCCTTCTACGACACCCACGGGAAGAAATGGGATGGTGCTATTCTTTACGTCCGGCATTCGGCAGGCTGTCGAATTGAAAATTTCACTTTTATTGATATCTGATTAATTTTCCTTACGCCTTGACAGCAGATAGCTGTCGGAAGAATGACGGTCGCAAGGAACTTATATCCAACCTGGAACGTGCATTGTCAATTTGACACCATTATAAAAATAAACCTTATGTATATGGAAGTCCTATAACAGACAATCACTTGGTCAAAGAGAAGTTTGGTCCGAGAGAGAAAGCGTTTCGAGAGCTCTGTGTCCCTTTCTAAAGTGATGCCAGGGGGATTATTCCCAATTCTTGAAGTAGGGTGCCCATAATGAACGAAATTATAAGATTATTTACACAATACAGCATATAAATAGGAGGTAGTCTTGAACGTAAGCATAATTAAGCATATCTGTTATAGGTATTTTATGTTTATACTAGGCTGATTTTAACATTTATTTTAGCAAAACTTGTGTTGAGACTGTTCTGTAGTACAAGTCACGCATATAACTTCACAAAGAATGATGTACCGAATGATTAATAGACGTGATCATGAAATTTCACATTTCCTGAGGAACATTCTAGGGAAATGGCAAAAAAGTTTCGACTTCCCATGTTAATCACTGATTTAGGTTAGTTGGTCGCGACTTACGAGTAGTAGGTCGTGAGTTCAAACCCAAGAAGGCGCATTACTTTGTGTAAATTAATAAGATTCACACGAAATGCAACTTATTAAAAGCATTGCGTCTCATTATCTTACCGCCCGTATGATGAGCCACAGTAAAACTCAAACATTGAAAATATAGGTCACAAATCAGCTTTAAGACAGAAATTGCATAAAACTGTTTTATTTCGTTATGAGTGAACCTGACTGAAAATATCTACCAAATAAATATTTATAAATTCTCCATAATGTGTTTTACTTTAATCCATCCTTAAGGCATATTTTTTTTTTTTTTAATAAAATTATTGGTATATATATTATATCCTGTTATATTAGTATCTACCTACATCATATTGCTTGGTCACCCTAATGAAAGGGACAGAGGGCTCTCGCGAAGCTATCTCGCTCGGACCGCGCATTGGCAGCCTGTGCGCATTCCAGGTTGGATTTAAGTTCCTTGGACGGTCGTCTAACTGACAATAATTTCGGGTTTTGTATTCGTGAACGGCCTTTAGAGGTCTCTTTTGATAACTTTTATTGATGTTAGACTTTGCACGGAAGTGTATCGAACTGTTGTGAATGAGCTATACTGGATGGTTTTGACCATTCGATTGGGATGATGATTGATGATGCTAATTTATGCATGCATTTGTGGTACAGTCAGCGTAAATAATATCGGGACGAACCGACTTCAAAATGATCTAAACACCTATGAAAATTAAATAAGTGTGTCTAGAATCATGTATTGAATTCATGGTAACAGTTCGAGCGTCGATCAGTTCCTTTGTTATCATGATCATAATCTTGACTGATACTAACATCAACAACTTTCCTCGCCGGCATTTTGTATTTGCACTCGCTTAGTGTTTTGTCTGCGTTCCTCATGAACAGCACGTGCGTTTGTTCCACACCGGTCCATGGCGCCGGCTCCTCCTCGCGACGCTTCAACGCTGCCAACAACTTGTTGCATGGACCGAAGTACGGTGGAGGCGTTTCTGTTAAACATAAGACCACGACTGTAGTCACCGATGAGTTAAACTGAGGCGTATAATCATCATCATTTCAGCCGTAATACGTCCACTGCTGGACATAGGCCTCCCCCAATTTGGGGGGCGTTGCCATAATCGCCACGCTTAGCAGGCGGATTGGCGAACGCAGTATGGTGGCAAGATGTATAGAGAACGCTGCTGCCCATTCTCTAGTAAGTCCCATAGTCGCCTCTTACGATACCCAAGGGAAGAAATGGGGGGTTCTTTACGTCCAGCACCACACGGTACAATACGTATGATATTCAATTCAAATTCAAAATATATTATTCCACATAAACCTATATGAGATCTTAAGGAACTGCGGGCTGTCAAAATTGCTGAAGAAAAACGCAAAAACCTGCGTGGACCGAGAATCGAACCCTGAGGGATCCCACGCGTAACAGTCTCGCTTGTGACGATTTGTCCCATTGGACTAATGATGTCTTCAACTTACCAATTATTACTTTTGTACTTGGCAGATACAATACTCCCCCCACCTTGCTCAGATAATTCGAACTTGCTCTCCAAATGGTGAAGGAAAACATCATGAGGAAACCGTCATGTCCTAGATTAAAAAACTCGGAGACATGTGAAATCTACCAACTCGCACTGGGCTCGCGTGGTTGATTACGGCCCACTCTCTCTAACAGAGAGGAGGTGTCCCAGTAGTGGGAATATTATAGGCTGATCATGAAGGTAATTCCGTTCACATACTTCTTGTTGCATCCCAGCGCACGCGTGAAAAATTTGTAGGTGTTGTAGCGCCATTCGATGTTAGCTGCGTCAACATAATACCCACCTTTATATTCAGGCTCCATTTCAACTCGTGCTTTCCTCACAATACGTGGTTTTTCAATAAGAAGGCACTGTCGGTCACAGAAGCATTTGTTGCTGCATTGTGTTTGATTCACATATTCAGCCATCGATTTGTTGACCTCTGCTATCGTGATTTTCTTATTACGGTCTTGTATTGTTTTCTCTTTAGCATTTTGCTCTCTTTTGGCAGCTCTAGAAATGATTAGAAGTTTAGTTTTGTTTTACATTATATATCAGGAGGTTATCAATTCGACAATATTTTTTATATTTTATTTTTATGTTTGTTACCTCATAACTTTTGACTGGGTGAACCGATTTTGATGATTCTTTTTTTTATTTGAAAGCTGATGCTTCCCGTGTGGTCTCATTAATTTGGTTCCATTCGGACAATGGGATACATTTGAAAACCATATAAGTATTAAATTTGCATTAAGTATTTGCGCGACAAATGAACGAATAACGTATATTAGTGCGGGGTATCTACCATAACTAAAAAGTTAAAAATAAAAACTTTTTAGATAAAAAGTTTTTTGAGAAATCCGCATCAGTCTTACTCAATAATCAACAAAAAAAAACTAACCATAGGTTTGATAGGATTTACGGATGATTGAACTCTGTTGACAGATCAAAATGTTAAATTCACATGAACTTACATTTTGATCTGATGATGTTGTCTGTTCCTCTTAGTGCCAGCGACATTGATCGTTGTGGATAAGTTCTCTTTAACGATAGTAAAAATTAAGAGATAGGTACGCTCTTTCCATCATAGACCTCATCAATCGCTTTCCATCAGGAATGATCGAGGTCAAGAGCAGGCCAATGCAACAGATCCAGGTCGTGGTACGGACCGAGAGCGCATGGGAAGCCGTCACCTCTTTCTTCGAAGCAGTAATGCTCGCGAAGTAGGAGGTGGAGCACGTGAGAGAGACGCAATCTTTGCGTCCTCAAGGCCCTATCCGCCGCAGGAGATGCCCCGGGCGTCGGGAGTCCATAGCCCACTCCCGGCCACTGTAGGCGCGGGCTTGCGTGCGGCGAACAAAAGGTAGCTCGCCGCCCGGTAAGAACTAAGCCCGTGTCGACGGCGCGTTGTGTTCCACGCGCGCCTCAACGAGATATCAGCAAAAATAGAAGGGGTCCGCTAGGGCCGATGCCTGCCAGGTTCACGGACTTGTTGGAAAGAGTTACCGTGGCCCTGGCACAGGCAACTGAAGGAACACGGGTGGATTTTATTCAGAAAAAGTCTGACACACTCTCCTGTTCCGCCCAGAGCAGGACACGTTAGTGGAAGATTTCCCAACATTCCCCAAAAATGCAGTAATAAAAAAAAAATGGTAAGTATTAAGTCGGGTAATGCATGATGATTCACAGGTCAACATTTGATCTAAAAATTATCACTGAACCTTGTTATAGTTTCTTAGGGTTTTTAGGGTCGCTGATTTCGAGTTCAAGGTCAGTTGACCTCCATCACATCAGGTTCAAGATCACATCAAGGTCAAAGTAAGAATACTTTGTTTAAATTTCTTCATACGTTTTTCGAGTCGCTAAATCCAAATCCGCTGTTTGTTTTACCTGTCAAGGTCATCCAACTGTTATATTAAGGTTATAGTTTGATCTATATTTTTGACTGGCCTGTTAGTCTAGTGGTTAGTGACCCTGACTGCAAAGACTGAGGTCGTGGGTTCGATTCCCACCCAGGACAAATCTTTGTGTGATGAGCACAATCATTTGTTCTGTGTCTGGGTGTAATTTATCTATAATATGTATGTATTTAGAAATATATAAGTATGTTTATCAGTTGTCTGGTTACCATAGTACAGGCTCTGCCTAGTTTGGGATCAGATAACGGTGTGTTGGTTGTCCTAAGATATTTATTATTATTATCTAAAAATGACCTTGATATAACCGTTGAATGACCTTGACGGATGACGATTTGAAATTTTTCGGGATTTTTCAACATAATCTCCTTGTTTTGACTTTGAAGTGACCTTGAACCTGATGTGATGGAGGTCAACCAACCTTGAGTTCGAAATCAGCGACCCCAAAAACCCTAAGAAACTATACTAAGGTTCAGTGATAACACAGGCCAACAAATAATGGGGTCACGTCAGTTGTTGAACAGTGGAGGGTCATTTCCGAAGTATTTTTTTGCGTAGAATCCGAATCCGGAGTCAGAATTGGCCCATCACGTCAGGATTTTGAGATATTTGAGGTTATATACCCAAATTTGGCGTAACTTGGTGAAGAAAAATTGTAATTGAACCTTGCAACTCTCTAATTGAAGAGAAAGAGTAGTACTATATGATACAACTAAAAAAAAACCCCCCAAAAAATTCTGTGTCTTCTGTACATAACCTCAAAAGTAGCCAAAAACGCTATTTTTTGGGTTTATAACCTCAAATATCTCAAAATCCTGACGTGATGGGCCAATTCTGACTCCGGATTCGGATTCTACGCAAAAAATTACTTCAGAAATGACCCTCCACTTTCCAACAACAAAACCATGTTGGCCTGTGTAATCTTTAGATTGAATGTTGACCTGTGTTATGTATACCTAAGGCATTGTGACTGCTTATTAAATATTTATTTACCTCTCTTCCCCTTTCCTACAATTTTTTTCAATAAATTCTTCGTAACATTTCCTTTCTTCTTCTTGACATTTTTTTACTGTTTCAAATGTTTTTCCTACTGCTGCATCAGTGCTCTCTTTGTATAACTACCCAGAAATGAATAGAAGATTGGAATATTATATATGTGACACTGGTTCAAATATATATGACTAAAGGAGGGGTTTCGATAAGGCCCTTTACCGGCCCCCCTAAATTTTTTATTATTTTAATAAATTTTTTTTTAGGACTACACTTAAAATTTATTTAGCTTCAGCCAATATTCGCTATATTTATGTGTTTAAGGTAAATGTTTAATTATCAGTTGATGAGAACAAAATGACAAAATATACTAATTAATATTATAATTATCGGTTTTATTTTGAGAAATCAAGCTTAAACAAGGTGCAAATAATATTAATATATTACGTAGAGTCCTCCGCTTCTTGATCTGACTATTCAACTGCAACATCTTCAATACAATCTTCGTAGTGAGAAGAATACTTTATTTGTTGAAGCTCCAAATGCCTGTAATAGCTAAGGAACCACAATACTGAAGCTACGTGAGCACAACATCCAACAACACGTGCTCCAACCTTGCACTGGTAATACCAAGATGTAACTCCAGTAGGATGATATTGTATCCATAGGTTGTAGATTTTTGATGAGGTATGACGGCTTTGTATTAGAATTCTTATGATATCGGGATATTCTTTGTGAAAAAATAATTTATATAGTCCTTGATTATCAACATGCTCACAACATGCTCAGTAGCATAAGAATCAGATTGTTTCAACAGATAAACTCCTAAGGTTTAATGTTTCAATTCTTCGATGGTTAAACGCGGAAAAAATCGAAGGCTAAGATGAAGTTTTGGAAAGAAAATATAGTAAAATCAGTCAATCAGTACATCATTAACTATTATCCTAAATACAATTTATTTATTTAATACCATGAGCGCAGTGTAGTAACACGACAATTTTTATATATGTAATAGCTTACGTATTTGTGCATCACATATATGAAAATCGCTTTGTTACTTGGTTGCGCTCTATATTCAATAACTAGATAAAGATTGCAAAAACTACAGAAATGTATTTTTGTAAAACAAGCCAAGTTAAGCGGTTCCTTTCATAAATGTCCTATCAAGTTACACAAAAAGTATATGTATTTTTAAAATCCTTATATTATGCACATTATAAAAATAAATGGTCTAGATTATAAACTTTAAAAAAATGTGTTTCACGGGGGCCAACAAAGGGCCTTATCGAAACCCCTCCTTTATTATTTATTATTATATGCATGACTAAATTTGTAACTTACCCGTAGATGTACTTTTCCAATTTTACAATTCAGCTCTTCTTGTTCTTCGCGACATTTTTCTATTTTCTCATAATACTCAGCTTCCCATTTAGCTCGTTCCTCTTTTGACTTTTTGTGTTCAGCCGTAAATTGTTCGAGAGCTTGCTTTTCTAAGAGCCTTATGTTGTCCTAGAGCAATCATTTCTTATGCATCAGACTTCAAAGGTGGTTTGAAGACGTCTTAAACTTTTCAGCCTTTGAACAATTTGCTAAAGGGTTTTAAGAACCTTGTACTTCGTATATTGATTTTTAGTTAATATTGGTTTCCGAAGTGTCCGAGTGGCATTCCACGAACGATTTATTACGCACAGCTGCTCATTTTAAGCAATATCCATCGATTGTAAAATTTTCACATGTCTGTCTCGATGCACTTTAAGTCCGATTAGTAGTTATTTATTTATTTAACACTTTAAGCACATAAACGTACAGAGGCGGACTTAATGCCATAGGCATTTTCTACCAGTCAGCCTTTGGGTGAAGCCGAGACAAACAGTGGTAGTTCTATTATAGTTGAAACCAAACCTAGATCCCTCTGTTTCCATACGGAGTTAATTCTTTATACCAAAGATGTCTTACCTCGGCTGCCTGTTCACGGTCTAGAAGATACTTCATGAGCTGTGCATCTGTGAGCTCTGCTAACTTTTCTGCTTCCTTTGCCCTAGCTTCTTCTTCTTTTTTCTTCTCATACCTTAAAAATAAGATTTACATAATGATTGTTTGATGATAAATGCTTATTTATTTAGTTCAGGCGGGAACCATTACCTAACAAATTCATGCTGAGATTGGACATTTGCACTGATCAATCCAATCTATCAATACGTATTGGGCCCGTGTGGTGGTAAACAGAGGCTTGTGGTCCTAGCAATGGGAACATTATTGGCTCATTAAAATGCTCTTTATAATACACTTTCGGACAATAAAATCGATGATCCATGCATTTCCATATGATTTTGGTTTTTGAAAACTATTCGGATAAATTTATCAGATTGTGTATCATTATCGAAAGGGTTCCAGTGTTCATCTTTAGACTGTGTAGCACTTGAAGCATCAGGGTAGACGGCGACATCCAAATTTTGTTACGTTTTTAACAATTTGTAGGCCAGTGTCAGGCTGTATGTTGAACAAAATAAGATTCGCGACCGTAACACGTACCTATGTATTTACGGGAATTATACTATGATTAGGTTCCTGTACAATTAAAATCATCAATGCGGGTTGTATTGTTTAATTAATCCCATGGAATTACTTTTCCACGAAATACTCATTACCTTAGAGCATTCACCTTAAATAAAACCAGCGGATGTAAGCCAGCGATGTAACAAAGTTTATTGACTAACTACTTACATTTCTTTATTCTGTTTTGCGATCTGTATTCTTTTACATTTCTGTAGGTCCTCCATAGTGGTTTCGTTTTTATCCAAGCCGAAGGTACAGGATGTCACTGTTTCTGGATTCTTACGTTGTTCCTCAGCTTTTTTCTCTTTTATTTTTTTCCAAAATTCTATTTGTGCATCTCTTTCTTCAAATGTTTTTGATTCATGAAGGGCACTGATAAATGTTTATGAGTGGATAAGTAGGCAGATTCATACCTACCGGTGTGAATTTTTTCTTGTCAGCGTGCTGACACAGGAGTAAGTAGTGTCTCAGTGGTAACGGCCGCGACTTACAAATTTATAGGTCATAGGATTGAACTCAGACAGGCGCGCTTTACATTCTGTAAATTACTTCATCAACATCGTGAGAAAAGCGGAATGCACTAGAATCGAAATTTCGAAGAAATGTGACATTTACCAACCCGCACATGCTCCCTCTAACCGAGAGGAGGCCTGTGTCTCAGCAGCGGGAATCATTATTTTCATTTCAGCCGAAAGACGTCCACTGCTCGACATAGACTTCCCCCAATTTGGGGGGGTTTACCATAATCGTCACGCTTGGCAGGCGGGTTCGCGATAGCAGTATAGTGGTAAAATACATAGAGATCGCTGCGGCCCGTTCTCTAGTAGGTCCCTTAGCTGTCTCTTACGACACCCACGGGCAGAAAGGGGATGGTGCAATTCTTTACATCCGACACAACAAGGAACGACGATGTGATGATGATAGTGAATGCTGTCAGAAGTGCGAATTAATCTTCACTTTGATTTTTAGTTTGAAGGTCACACAGACAGTTCTAAAAAAGGGGACCTGTATGTATGCCCCAGTTATTGCTGCTCCTACTTCTACTGCCGAATTCGAAATCGCCGTTCATAAGGTTCATAATCGATTATTAGTTATTAGGTTTCGTTTTATTGTTCTTTGATCACGTTTATTCAATTCCTACCTTATAAGTTTTGTGCCGTAACAGCTTCTATCAAAGATTTTTTGTTTCGCATTTTGGATGGCTTCGGCATTGTTTATACGGACTTTCTTCTTTGAGAACGCCTTAACTGCAGCTATATCTGCAGCGCGTTGTTGTTCTCTTTGCTTTACTTTTAACGCTACACACCCCTGAATGTTATAAAACATAAAGAAATGTTTTTAATGATCGAGGTAACAACACGCAGTGCGTGGCTAAAATAGATACTGGCAAGGACATTTAAGTTTATGATAAAATGTCGGCTGATATCAGTATGTTTTATCAATAAATTGCAATTTGTCCTAAATTTTTCATATGAAAAGACTTAGGTACCTGTCTACCTTCCTAATGTTCTTGGCAACCACGGTATTTATAATTGGTGTAAGTGCGTTTATGTCACGAAACTCACGAAGCTTTATGCTCAATGCTATCTGCGATAGGCTTACTTGATGATGATGGGTCAAAAGCATGACTAACTTTGGACATCATTACACAATTGGACAAAATACCTACTTTGTGTTCTCTCGCAGAATTAGATTCAACAGTAAGTACCTATGTGGCGGTATCTACATCGCCACTTACGTCATGCAAAATCCTACTTTTCGTAACCAAAATCCATCGTCGGGCAGTAGCCCTCTAGACACTACACCCTGCACCCTAATTGCGAAACGCACAATTTATCAGAATCTGAATGGGATTGAAGATTATTTCTAAACCATTGCGTCATTTGTTCGAATAAATTGTCGGCTCAGCAACGTAAATAACGCAATGAATGTTGTTTAACTATGAATATTAAACCAATTCCTACCGATAAAAAGTTCCGCAATTACCCCTCTGGGTCGGTGAATGCTCCCTTTTCTATGGAGGACAAGTGATTTTTACACCCTGTTCCTTTTACCTCTATACTAAAGACTTCTTTATAACGAAGTAAAATTAATAATGTGGTTCAAAACATACTTGCACAGTATCCGGCCAAGTTTTCATCCATCCCTGAGACTTTTCTATCATAGCTTTTAAGTATTCATTATCCTCTTGCGATGGTTTCTCTGGAGCGCTTGCCTGCTTCTCCAGTCTGTCCCATTCGCTTCTATGAAAAATAACCGTACTTGAACCACTTTTAGGATTTTTATAAAAGTATACTTTTGATTGCGTCATGTCTAAAATAATAGCTGAAATCTATACAGCTCTGCCGTTATTATTGTTATTTAAATTTGTTTGTTGTAAATAGAACGATGCTTTATGCTTCATTTACACGATGCAAGTTTATTGCTTGTGGCATACCATAAAATTATAACAACAATTGACTGGCTCCGTCTAAACAACGCGTACAATTATTGGACGATACATGCAAGTTAGTTGTCATTCATAAATGGTATAGGTGTAATCGGCATGCAAACTAAAACGATACGAGCAATAAACGTGCATTCAATTTTGGTATGAAATTTTTATATCATTCATTAAACATGAGCAAAAAACAAGTTAAAAAAGTTTGAGAATACGTTCAATAAAATCGAATGAAATATTTGGCAGCGCAAATACACGTACAGGCAATCTTGAATCAAGTGCTACAAGGACGTGAAACTCTGTTTTAGACGAGGCAAAATTCGCATGCAACAGTTGCCTTGGTGTAAACAGAAGTCGCACGCAATTTTTTACTGGCAAGACTTGCATTCAATTACTGCCTTTTATGGAAATAATTGAACGTGCTGTATACACTGTGTAAATGAGGCTATTCGGGCAGTACAGCCCTACGTAAGTTTGGTGCCCTAGTAAAAGCGGCCTACGTAAGTAATAGAATTGGCTAGGCCTACCCTCCTTTCGCATCAATCATTTGATTCTTATTAAAAGTGGTCGATGCCTGCGTGCATGTGCCGTATAACAGCTATTGATAAGCTATATCTACGTTTACCTATATTTGGGGTCTCTCTTCCAAATCATGATTTTACACATAAATCAAAGGATGGTTATGAGATCGTTAATGATCAATTTATATAAATTACGTTTGATTATTAGATATTTACTACGAACATAAATTCCAAGCCACTTATCAGCTGGAAAGTTCCAAGAATTTGCTTTTCTTGTTTAAGATAGTCCAACCTTTTAGGTCAAATGGGCACTGGATTGGAACTTATGCATTCATTGAACTCCCTATTCAGATTAATTTTCTTTGTGGTTCAAAAACGAAAACCCCATTACTTCATGACTTTAAGGTGCGTTATATTAAATGACGGTCACATAGCCTATAAGCCAGCGTACGATCAAGACGCTTCCCGCGATATCACATTTATCAAATTATGATAAGTAGTTTAATAGTTATGAGGACACAGATGAACATACTAACGCTCGAAATCATAACCCTCCTTTTTGCTTCGCCATGAGTGTCAAACACGTCAAACACAAAGCAATTAAGCAACAGTGAATGAATGTTCTGTTTTTACGCATATGTTTGGTTCCAATGGTCTTTAATGAACCTGATGGTGTTAACTAAGTATTGGTGCTATCTATTACGTATGAAGTTTTCTATCTAACACTACATATACCTATTTGTAAAATGAATATTATGCCAAGGTGTCTTTAGAGACACCAGACCACAGCGGGATTTTATCGCGCACTGGATTTCGTTGAACCGAGCATTGAGAATCCAACGGAGTGCATCCCAGCTCGTTGAAAAAACACACTGTTCGATTTTCAACTCTCGGCGCTATTCAGTGCGTTGAATATCAAATGCACTATGAAATACCGCGATATTTTTTATGCTAGACTAGCTTCTGCTCGCGACTTCGTCCGCGTTAAATTTCTTGTTCCCCCGACCCTTCCCGTCGCATCGAATCGCCTACCCGTACGATTTTTTTTTTCCCGTTTTTGCAAAATTTTTCATTACTGCTCCGCTCCTCTTGGTTGTAGCGTGATGTTATATAGCCTATAGCCTTCCTCGATAAATAGGCTACTCAAAACAAAAATAATTTTTCAATTCGGACCAGTAGTTTCTGAGATTAGCGCGTTCAATCAAACAAACATACAAACAAACAAACTCTTCAGCTTTATAATATTAAATATAGTATACAGTATAGGTAGGTTATAGGAATCAGCTATACATCTTTAAATGATGCAAACCTCATCAAAGTAATTTCTATAGGTAAGTATATACCTCGGGCATTCGTACAGACAAACCACAGTCTCATTTAGGCCGACATCAAATGGACATCAGTTCTTCATGTGGTTATTTTGGTAAACATTTAGCTCTTTGATAAAGTTTTATTTCGTGCCGGATAGCGTTAATTAGATTAAATAACCGCCTTGCCATGGTGTGGGATAGGAAATTGAGCGGAGCGGTGGTCGGGCGCCATTTGAGCCACCGCCACCGTGTTGGACTCATTCGTCAATGTCACCCCACTACGTTGTTTGCAGTATATTTTTGCATAAAAATAACTTATACAGCACTAGGAAATGCTGTGGAAATGATAAATTGTTCAGTCCCTATTGCGGGAAATGTGAATAAGATGTAAAATCTCGTAGCTAATATATTTACATGGTATTCTGTTGTTCAGTTATTGGTAGTTAAAATTTAATGGCCCTATAAATTACTTTAGCTTAACGTTTATGTCTACTTTCATAGTAACTTACCTACAGGGTAAATGATGTTCTAAGATTTATTTAATATTGATTGTTTTCCGGAGACAGTAAGAACACCACGAACGTCATAATTTACAATTCTATCAATAATTTTGTTAGAAATACTATCGTGTCGCCTATGCAGCATCGTAACGACCGCAAATCCCATTCATTCCGTATTCAAATTGTTTCTTTACGTCCATAAAGTCATAAAAGTTGTGCACGTGTCGATATCAGTAACATGATTGTGGAAATGCGTCGAGTTTGACAAATAGACGACAACTAAACAAAACGCTCGCCCCTCGCGATTCCAAGTTCCGACACATGTGAGCTTTAGCCCGCTTTGTAACTGTCCTAACTTTTTATGCAAGCGTGGTACCACCCGGCCATCGATTTCAATTACATTGCTTGTACCTATGTTGGTTTAAAAAGTGAGTAATGTGTTGATGTGTGGTCTTTCTTGGGTACGAATGGGGTGGTCCCTTTGCTAGACGTGGGTGTCGTAAAAAATAATACCGAAAGGATGTAACTTTGTATAAAATGCTAAGCGACATATTATGCAGTCATCAATCTTCAATCACCCCTCTGCTATAGCCCTCTGTTTATAAAGATTGGTGGTTAAGACGTGATACTGGCTAAATCTCGCGATTATGTTTGTTATGCTTTAGTGCACATTTTATGTCCGGTATAACCGTGAACCAGGAGAGGCCTCTCCTGCTTCATTTTTAGCAGCAACTCATCATCAGCTAATACCAGTCCACTGCTGGATATAGGCCTCTCCAATTGCCCGCCATTCAGCCTGATTCTCGGCAACTCTAATCCAGCTGCTACCAGCCACCCTGCGAAGATCGTCGCTCCACCTAGCCTGAGGGCGTCCTACCTTACGTTTGCCGATTCGCGGTCTCCACTCAAGAACACGTCTACCCCAACGGTCATCGGTTCTACGGCTAATGTGGCCGGCCCATTGCCACTTCAGCTTGCTAATTCTGTGAGCTATGTCGATAACTTTGGTTCTCTGCCGGATTACCTCATTCCGGATTCTGTCCCTAAGAGATACTCCAAGCATAGCTCGTTCCACAGCTCGCTGAGCAACTTTGAATTTATGGACCAGCTGTACCGTAAGTGTCCATGTTTCGGCTCCATAGGTCATAACAGGCAGGATGCACTGATTGAAGACTTTCGTCTCTAGGCTCTGCGGAATACGCGACGAGAAGACTCGACGAAGCTTCCCAAACACTGCCCAACCCAGCTGAATTCTTCTGTTAGCCTCCTTCTCAAGGTGTTCTTACCAAACTACAGAGTTTGCCCGAGGTAAACGTATTCTCGAACAACCTTGAGGGCACCGCTATTGACAGCAGCAACTAATTTGCTGTTAATATGACGGAATCAATCCAAATCTAGTTTTAGCGTTAGTAGGCACCTACTTCCTCTGTCTATTGTTCGTAAGCACTAATACTGAGTACGTGGTCCTGGGTTTGATTCCTAGGTCGGGAAAAATGTTATTGGGTTTTCTATCTGGAATTTCTCAGTAGCAGCTCGGAATCTAGATTTGAGCCCGGATGATGGCAATAGGCTCGCCCCCTATTACATGGGACTACATAACTGGCGACTGCCCAACCCTTCGAGGAAATAAGGCGTGATGTTATTTTAGGTACCTACTTTAAAGGGTAAACTTATGCAGTCACTGAAAAACATTTCCATAAAATATACTTCCTAAGTTTTCGAATCCGTCAGGTACACACACCTCCAATTCAAACGTCTAAGGAATCCATCGGTTTTGAAATAGAAATACGAATAGCAAAGAAATACAAATTGAATTGAGCGCCAACTCCTTAGACTTGGATGTTGTGTGTACCTAATACCTACAGTAGACGAACTCGGAATTTAAGTCCACGTACACACGGACGTAAGAGGATCGCATCTGCTCGATGTCCGTGGGGCACCGCAGGGATCCAGCAGAATATCAGCGTGAGGTATATTTGCCTGACACTTGCTGAGCTGGACTCCCATTTGGTGCAACTTTGAGACGCACACCGCACTTTCGTACTCCACCGCACATTATTTACATTTGAATTTTAATTTGTGTCACAAAGTGTCATCATTACTGTCTTCCTTTCTTTTTTTTCTCTCTTTGTATAATGGCATTTTGTACCTACTTCGTTAATTTGTTATCACACTCAATTATTATTTCATAGTGCTTTTTGTATGTTCTGTTACGACTTTTGTGTGCATCAAATAAACGTTTTATCTATCTATGTATCGCGGTGGCATTGTAACAACAACGCATTTTTCGTTGCACTGGGATGCACTCTTTTGGATTGACTATGTTTATTTTATTACGTCCGTCCGTGTGAAAGTTATCTAAGACCACTCGCACAGACGTAAAAATATCGCGGCGAGATTTTATCGCGCACGGGATAAGCCTAGCGTTTAAGATTCAGTGTGTAAAAACCCCGCTGCGATTTTATTACGTCCCTGTGTATGTCGAGTAAGAGCTAACATTGCTATCAGTACCGACCTATTAATTGCTAGTGGCTTGGACTCTTGTGATTACGTATAATGAATTCGCACTGATGGTCTCGTAATTAAAGTACTTACCTAGTAATGTTTTGGGAGAAGTGTGCCACCTCGTAGTTTAGTTTAATGGAAGTTATAAAAAAATAAAAGAGAGAGAGAGAGATTTATGAGATCATGGCAAATATAATGACGGCTACTCAATTGTTTATTTCCTTGCAAATAATAACTATCTAAGTTATACTATAGGTACTGATGCTGACTTAGTCTATCCAGATGGATACATTTTGTATAGATAGAAAGCATATTGCTCATTGAAGTTTACTCAGAACTCATTTCAAGCAAGATGTGTAGAGCCACTTAAGGGCGATAAGCTCACGGTAGTAAGTAGAGGGTGGATTCTATTGTAATACCTTTGGAAAGGTATTATATTAGAGGATTTTACCCATTCATCATAATATGCATACGTTGCTTGCATTTGGGGTACTTACCGTGATAACATCAATGTTCGCTAAAACACCGGTGTGTGGAGTGCCACTCGAGGGTCGCCAAATATTTAAACGGTTTGATCTAGTTGATATAGTTGAATTTGACATTTTAATTTCCTTTCTGTAACTTTTTGTTCTTATGCTATGAATTTTGACATTTTACACTTTTATTTTGAAATTTAATTGCAACCCTTATTGGATCACTTTGTTGTCCGCCTGTCCGTTTGTCAAGACCCTTTTTACACGCTTTATATTAGCTTCACTTGTATGTTTGTAACCAGTCGGTAGGTTTATGTTTATGAAATTAAATGTTTTCTTTTAAATTTTTATATTTGAGTTGACTGAATGAAAGGTAAATTGTGGTTTACGATTTATGACGTATTAAAATAAAACTACTTACTAGATCTCGTTCAAACCAATTTTCGGGGGAAGTTTACATAGTAATGTACATCATATATTTTTTTTAGTTTTATCATTCCCTTATTTTAGAAGTTACAGGGGGGGGGGGGGGGGACACATTTTACCACTTTGGAAGTGTCTCTCAAAAACAAAAACTAAAAAACACGCTTCCATTGAAAACCAAACTAAAAAGTACAAAACTTTTTTTAAACTATTATTTATTTTCTATTTTTTAGGGTGTTTCGAATTTTGAGACGTATGTCAGCGTAGTTTTCGAAGACAGTTTTTTTGCTGTCCTGGTAACCCTGGCAAGGATAATGGCACAAATTTATGAAATTATTGCATTGTTATCGGTCATTGACAGGTGTGCAAAGTTTGAATGAAATCTGGTCGTTTAAAGTGGGTCAAAATCGCGCTATAAGGAGTCCCTTATCCTTGCCAGGGTTACCAGGACAGTAAAAAAACGGTCTTCGAAAACTACGCTGACATACGTCTCAAAATTCGAAACACCCTAAAAAATAGAATTAATAATAGTTTAAAAAAAGTTTTGTACTTTTTAGTTTGGTTTTCAATGGAAGCGTGTTTTTTAGTTTTTAGGGTTCCGCACCTCAAAAGGAAAAAGCGGAACCCTTATAGGATCACTTTGTTGTCCGTCCGTCCGTCCGTCCGTCTGTCAAGACCCTTTTTCTCAGGAACACGTGGAGATATCAAGCTGAAATTTATATCGAATACTTAAGTCTACTGTCCCTTGGAGCTGTGAAAAAATCAAACTTCTTAGCTAACGTGATCAAAAGATATAGCCGTTTATGCCGCAAATTTCCGCAAATTTTCGAAACTCGCAAGGGAATCAAAACCTAAAGGGTACTTCCAGTCGATCTAGAAAATTGAAATTTGGTACGAAGCAACGTCTTATAGCACAGATAAAGGAAAAATTGCGAAAACCGTAGATTTTTTAATTATATCATATAATAAACAGAACAAAACACAGACAGAAATAAAACCAAGCCAAGAAACAGAACAGAACTACGACTCGATTGTCTTGATGGGTGAACTTATACTTATATACCTACAGGTTTGTACGGAACCCTCGGTGCGCGAGTCCGACTCGCACTTGGCCGGTTTTTTTAAACTATTATTTATTTTATATAGCATAGAACAAGGCATGTTGTTGTCGTTGCCTTACATTTAGTAACTTTCTGAACGTTTGGTGCCTGAATTCGGGAGTCTTCGCTTGCATCGAGTTCTACTATAGTCATTTCTCGTGATGCTAAGGAGAAGTTTAGAATCCCAAACTTAGAAATCAGCAAGGGATTCGGTGTGGCTGCTCAAGATGTTCTTTAGTAACTTCCCTGTAGGAAGTTTTTTTATATACATGTATTCATCGTACTGTGTAGCTGCCTACAGCTCAAAAATTACTACAAGCTTCGCTATACACGCTTTATAACTAGTTATATACGTAGTTTAAAAATAATAGTTTAAAAAACTAAAAAACACGCTTAAAAAAAGCGTGGGGTGCTTTTTGAGTTATTTTTTTCAATCAATCAAGCACCCCACGCTACTTCCATTATTTTATATTTTTTAGTTTGGTTTTCTATGAAACCGTGTTTTTCAGTGTTTTAGTCTATTATTTATTTTCTCTTTTTTAGTTCGGCTAGCTACAATAGGGGGTATTTTGTTTTTTTTTTTGCTATCATGTGGATTCTGGTCAGGATAATGGAACTTGTGTATGAAGTTGCTTATTGTAGGTAATCGGTCCTTGAAAAGTTTTAAATAAATCCGACGTTAAAGGGGGGGGGGGGGGTGAAAACCATTTTAAAGTATTCCGTTACATAGATACACACCAAGCTAATAAAAGCGTGTTACAAAACATTTCGATTTGTTAAACAGAAAAATATAGGTGTACATTATTTCTCATATGATTTCTTATTAGTTTTAGGGTTGAAAATGCAGTAGACGGGACCTGAGCTTATGCAGCTTATGTAGTCAGTGGCTCCAGTGAGTAGTGCGAGCTTTATCGGAAAGCCGTGAGATACGTCTGCGTGACTCGCATGGAAATTTATTCATGGAAGTGTGTTTCTATGCATTGATACAGATCTTTGCAATAAAAATATGTTCCTTCGTGTATAATGTATGAGCTTTGTCGAAGGTGCAGTGGGGTTCGCTAATTTGTGTGGTTTTAAGTTTGTGCCTAAGGTCTATGGTATTTAGTACCTAAGTAAGTAGTTTTAAAAAAACTTTATGAAAAAGTTTTTGTTAGTTCTGAAAAGTTTTATTTTGCCCTTAATTAGCGCTCTATAAAATAAAAAAAATAAAAAATATCTTAGGACAACCAACACACCGTTATGTGATCCCAAACTAGGCAGAGCTATGGCAACCAGACAACTGATAAACATACTTATATTTTTCTAAATACATACATATTATAGATAAATTACACCCAGACACAGAACAAATGATCGTGCTCATCACACAAAGATTTGTCCTGGGTGGTCGATTCCCACCCAGGACAAATCTTTGTGTGATGAGCACGATCATTTGTTCTGTGTCTGGGTGTAATTTATCTATAATATGTATGTATTTAGAAAAATATAAGTATGTTTATCAGTTGTCTGGTTGCCATAGCTCTGCCTAGTTTGGGATCACATAACGGTGTGTTGGTTGTCCTAAGATATTTTTTATTTTTTTTCCCACAACCTCAGTCTTACCAGTCAGGGTCACTAACCACTAGACTAACAGGCCAGGCTATGATCTTTTATTAGAGCTTGTCAAACCCCATTAGGTACTTACATTGAATTTGGTTTACTTCTTTCAACTACCTACCCCTGGCAGAATTTCTAAATAAAGGCTTCTTCAAACAGGTGCGACGCCAATCTCGTAGAATTAATTATCTATGAAAATAGTTCTATGAAAGTCATGATGCGCTGTCGCGTCGCGTTAATTCCAACCCAATAGGTACTTACCTAAATATGTGATAATTTTGATCAATGTAACATTTTTTTTTTGCATTTGTAAAAAAAAAAATAGATTTGTTAAATCTATCCGCTGTAAAGTTTTGATGGAGAAGTCCATCAAAACTTTACAGCGGATAGATTTAACAAAACTAAATTTTTAAAGTAAATGTATTTAATAAGATTTAACGAAATTATTCATAATAGAAAAAAAGTAATAAAAATATTAAGTTAATTTTAGCTTGTAGGACAAGTGAAGCGGGTGGATTTGTATAATTACAGCTGTATTGCCTGGCGCCACTCCACCACTCGAGTGGAGTCGTTCTGTCCGTCCGTTTGTCCCACGTTCGTAGCACTTGACTTTCAGCAGGTAGCCGCCCGGTGCTAACAAGGATGCCAGCCATTCTTCTGAGTTCTGATGTAAGTATCTTTAGAATTAAAAAAAAAAATATTAAGAGAAAACAGAAAAAAAAGTAATATTATTATAATATTTGTTTTGTTTTTAAATATTTTTTTAATTTTGTGAAAGAACTAACCATTCGGAGAGTAAAAGGGTACCTATTTCTACTCATTAAAAAAAATGCTGAAATAACTACTTTAGCTATTATTTTAAATTAAGTTCCCACCTAGGTGGACCCACAATGAAATACATAATTCTAAAAGGCAGTATGAAAGTGAAATGCTAATTACTTACCCGCCAATGTTAAATACAAATGTTGAATTTCTTTTTTTTAAATATTCATAATTTCAAACAGCCATAAATCACATAAACTAAGAAAAAAACTTCGAAACAGTTTATTACCAAGCTCTGTAACTGAACAAAATTGGTCACATCTGTGCACTGTTTAAATTAAAAGTAATTTTCTTATGCAGAATTAATTAATGACTAACGAGCTCAATAGGGTTCATCAGGCGGAAGCGTTAGAAGGCGACGGCAATATACATTTATTCATACGAGCGATAAGGACAGAGTGTGTAGAAGCTGGAGTTGAATGAATTTATGCCGGTCTATTTAGTAACGCGTCAATTTGGCGCGAGAAAGGTTGTGGGGGAGGTTACATAGAGAACATAATGAAAAGCGCGCGAATTATATTATCGTGTAAAGTGTCTGTGGAAAATTAAAAAGTGAAATACGAATAAAACATTTTTGTTTATGATTTTTTTTTACTAGGTACTTACTGTTTATTGTTGATTTTAGGCGCGAAATTGGTGTTGTGTTGTGAGTTTGTGTCGAATTTTACGTAGGCAACTGGTATTATGCAGAAGAAACATTAGGAACAAACAATACAGATAAGACATGTCGGGGACCAAAGTTTGAACACACGAGAGATGAAACGGACTATAAATAACCGTAAGATACCAGAAAAAAGAACACAAGGCTGCTATTGGTAACTGTACCTAATTAATAACAATTAGTAAAAGACAATCTCAAAAATATCAAAAGGAACGTAAAATTGTCACGATCTCTCTTAAATATTATTTTTGACAAATATTAGAAAATTCTCGAGCATCTACGGAAATCTCTGTGATCTCTGTTTGCAAAGAAAATGTTCCCTTTGATGTTTTTAATGACAAAATACTTAAATAAATTACCGATTCCAAAGAGTTGTTAGATCTAAAATTTTGGGATTAGCTACATGAATTCAGAAAAAAAAAATGTATTTTTCTTATCGTGGGTTGTTGTTTGCCAGCCATTTTTAATGAGTCTGCAACGGGGCAGCTTTTTTAGATATGGTGTTATTTTTAATTCAGGATTTTTAATTAGCAAACATATTGATTAGACTTATCAAATATTTATTTCAACAAAAAAAATAGTTAATGTAAAATGTTTTGATATTTGTTGATTAGCGTTTCTTGATTTGTATCATGAGTTAATAAAAAAAATATACTTTTTTTTCAATTTCGTAATGTCAATCAATCAATTGACATTGCCTATAACAGTAAATCGCCTCTCTTATTTAAAAAATTGTTACAAAATATAATGTTATACTATAGGTACACCTCTGCCCAATCCTTAGGGGAAACAAGGTGTGATGTTATATTTAATGATATTAAAAAAACAACTTATCAATTTTTTTCTTCAGTACGAGTTCACGTCCACCTGAATTCCTTGGGGTTTTCAATTTTTCTTTTAAAGTACAGTCGTTAACATACTTACTTTCACACTTATTTCTTTTATGGAGGCAAACATACTACTTAGTTGTGTCTTAGGGAGCAATAAAAAGTTAATTTTCATCGTTATAATGTGCCACGCCGGATTTTTGGTACATTTTCCACGATATATTTGAGCAACAAGCTTAAACATAATTTTTATTACAAGAAGCTTAAATGCTTAGTGATACATAATTCTTTCTTTCAAAATTTACATAAAATAAACTTCTATTTCCAAACAGCCACAGCTATAAACTTTTTAATTTGCATTACGGAAATCCGAGTTTAAATTCCTTTTTCAAATATTTACGGAGGTTGCTATAACATTCTCAAAGACAAACTTCTTGAGTTCTAGACAACACTTTACGGCGTAAAAGCCTAAGTTTACTTGGGAGTTGAGTCCGCGTAGAGCGATAAAACATTTTTATTTAGTTTGGTAGATTCACACGGTCCGCTAGTTTTGCTTTGATTTGTGCGAAAAGTTGGGACGAATGTGAACGCAAATGTTCCACGTACCTACCACACATTAATGTGAGCACATGTTATTGTGGCCGCTTAGATACATGTGTTCCTGTACATTTGTTACAGTCACACGACTGTTTGATACGCCGACTATTTAATTAACATTTAGAATATGGGTTGCAGTCATAGACATAGCTGGCTTATTAATTGGAACACGATTTATAATGTGAAAATAAGAAGAAGAAAAAAACATGGCAGTTATTAACGCCCGTGTTCTTGTTTCAAACACTGACGTCAGCGACACGGCGGGAAAATGAAAATATTTTTCCGTCGGTGCTCATTAATTTACTAATGATTTCGTTATCCGGTTTGGTCCTTGATGTCACGGTTTGTTACTTTCTCCCGCTCTTTTTGTAACACCTAAGCTTAGTCAATGAAACCGAATACAGGAAAAGGAACAAGTTTATTTCTGTAGAAATTTAGTTGACTTTTTTCTTTTACATTCCTAAAATAAAATAATTTAATTAGACGCGATAATTACTCACAGAACCACTTACAAAGTTGGCATCACTTTACAAAACGTTTACAGACTCATAAAATGTTCAATTACGCGTGCCCATGTAAACTGCCGAATATCTCTGTTCTCTATTACATTTAATCAAGTGCAACGTACGAGTCTCGGCCGTGTCGTACTTGTTAACGAGAACGCGCCCTAATTAGTCCCATCACGGCGATAAAGGCGGTAATGTGATAAATTAACGACTGTTCCTCTCACCGACTTTCATATCAAAAGCTTACGTTACACTTTGGTAAGGCTCATAAAATACTACGTTAAGACACTAATATGATTTGTTGACGGCCTACTAAATGTGAAGGGTTAATTATTTTTCATGTTGATTTTGATTACGAAAAGACACTTTTCTGGGTGACTGTTCATGTTTTGCAATTTTGTATTAATGAAAATAAAGTGTTTCTCTATGCGTAGTAGATGCGAGTGTACTTAATCGAGCATCAATCACGTAGGGATTGCTTGATTTATTGATGCTATTGATTTTATTGGCGATTCGATCGACGAAAACTCAATGTAGGTGTATTGTGATTGTACCATACTCAAAGTAGATACATATCCTTCCTATTTATTGCTATAGGATTTTGTGTTTATTCACTATTTAAAGAATATAATGAACCATTTTCAAGGCAAACTGCCTGCTTTAGTCATTTTAAGTAACTTAGATAAAGAGTTAAAAACAGTCATTATTTTATAGAGAAGAAGTAAGTAGGTAATTTTACCTAAATAAAACAGTTAACGTCGAAAAGATAATATGTTCCTTTAATAGGAGTCTATTCTTAACATAAATAGTTATAGTCTAACTGCAAATGATATTTTTTTGGCTGAGACGAAATGTTATTCGGTTGGACTCTACGAATAAGTAGTACCTACTTGAGTACTTAACTCGTAGAGAAAAATAACTCAGCAATTTTTTTTACAGATGTAGAAGAATATTTTGAAAAGGATTTGTAAAATGGAGACCATTAAAAGTTGCAGCCGATTTCGAAGAAGGCACGCAGATATGCTGAAATCCAGTCTTATATTCGTCGTAGTTACACTGGCCTGTGTAAACTCGCAAGGTAAGGAACATTCTCCATTGCTATCGTAAATAATTTTTCATATTTGAGGAAGACTATTTAAGAAAGTAGGTTATTTATCATTTTTGCCAAAGATGTTGGTTTCTCCTAAATTAAATCTTAGCGATAAATCCATGAGAAGTAGGACCTATGTATATCTACGTATACATAGATTTTTGAAGGGCTTGTGGCTAACAAGAAATCATTCCCAGGTGTCCCTCTCCGATTTTGATGCCGCTGAAATATGTTATTTTATGTGGAATTCTAAGAGACACGTATTTTTTTTTTATCGGCGGAAAAAACATTTTTAGGGGGTCTCAGGACGAGTTTTTCAGGTTTCATATAGGTACCTACTTAAAGTCGATATTTTCGCAAACGACCAAGTGGGTCATGAACTACACGAAAAACTATGAAAAACGTATACAAACACGATTTCAAATATTAATTTTTAATTATTTTTATTTTCATTAAAAAGAATAAAAATTCAATAAAAAAAAAAACTATTGCTTATTTTTTCACGGGACGCCATGTTAAATACTGGTAGCTGCATCCGTTTAGACTGGAAGTCGACCCCAACATAGTTGGATTGTTGCACATGATGAAATAGGTTTTTTTAATTAGGGTTCCGCACCTCAAAAGGAACAAGCGGAACCCTTATAGGATCACTTTGTTGTCCGTCCGTCCGTCCGTCCGTCTGTCAAGACCCTTTATCTCAGGAACGCGTGGAGGTTTCAAGCTGAAATTTATATCAAATACTCAAGTCTACTGTCCCTTGGAGCTGTGAAAAAAATCAACCTTCTAAGCTAACGCAATCAAAAGATATAGCCGTTTATGCCGCAAATTTCCGCATATTTTCGGAACTCGCAAAGGAATCAAAACCTAAAGTGTACTTGCAGTCGATCTAGAATTATTGAAATTTGGTACGAAGCAACGTCTTATAGCACAAATAAAGGAAAAATTGCAAAAACCATTAATTTTTAGTTACATCATATAATAAAAATATTTTTAAAATTTTAACCTTTATACCTATAGGTTTGTACGGAACCCTCGGTACGCGAGTCCGACTCGCACTTGGCCGGTATTTTTTATTAGGCTTGGTTCTAGCCTAGTTAAAACTTTCTTAGAGAAAATGGCAACCTAAGTAATTGGCGATAAGTTTAAAAAGTAAAAAAAACCGACCTAAACAAAAACCTGGAAAGTTGAATTGGTAGGTACTGTTTTGATCAAAGGATCTTTGTGTCGAAGCAGTTGAACCGATTTTGATTAAAAATGTCTAAGAACCACCGCTAGAAAGCCTACTTTTAAATAAAAACAACAAGCACCCAAATCGTTTCAACCCATTTAAGAGCTACGTTGCCATAAACAGACATACATAGTGGCCAAACTTATAACTCCCCTCTTTTTGCGTCGGGGGTTAAAAATTAAGCAGTTACTTTAAAATTAATTGTAACCTATGTAACTTTATATACCACATTGCCAAAGAATTCTTGGAACTAAGTTTTGTAGAAAAAGTCAGAAATCATAAAAAAATTAAATACAGAAGACGGTATCAAAACACCGCCATCTGAAGACTTAAAAAGAAAACAATTGCGTTCATATTTCATTTCAATAGAGCAAAATTTCTTTTCATAATAAAAAGAACTTCATACGTTCAAATTATGTCACATTGAAATGACATAAGCGCGGCGGAAAAGTGGCGCCAAACTGCACCATTCACTGCACTTTGCCTTCCAATGCAACTATTCAACTTTTCTCGTAATTTCAACAAGCGTCTCACTTGGAATTCGATCAGTAAATATCCTTATCGCGTTTCTGGTATGAAGAGGAAATTATTTATAGCCCTTTACAACTATATTTTGCGTTGAGTGGCAGTACTATACTCCATTTGTTTAGGTAGTTAACTAAAGGTAAACAATCTTGATATGTCTTTTTATATAAAATAAATCGTATAAAAGACCAACAAATATTATTTAAATTAAGTTACTTACCTAACATCGGTTTAAGTAAATACCTAATTGTAAACATTTTTAGATTCAATTTTTAGACAGTTTTTTAGATAAAAGACATGTTAAGATTGTTAACATTTAGTTAACTACCTAAACAAATGGAGTATAGTGTGTTATACGCTTCAAGTGATGTAGGTTATAGTAAAGACATAGCTTTATAGAATATGATGCGATTATCCGGTTTAGCGACACTCTAATCATAGGCCTGAACTGAATTATCCTTTCATAACGGTCTGTGTACACTATCGTCTAGTTTGGTTTTGATAACGCTTTGTTTTCAGAAGCGGCAGGAAAACAGCCATTAATAAAAGACTTAGTGCTGTCTAAATAGAATGCAGTCAGAGATAAATCTTAGCGTTTTTATAAATTACTAGATGTGACTGCGGATTAATCTGCATTCTTTTCTTGCCGCTGGGGAGTTTGTTGCGTCACTTCTTCTTCCCATCTAAAGCAGTAGGAACTGGTGAAGGGCGGGCATTTTTGAGGACTGTCTTATGTACGAGTAATTTTGATGTTCAAAAAGTGCCGACTCTCAGCCAAGTTCGAATAAATGACTTTTGATTTTAACTTTCTACTCCTGAAAATCCAAGGTGTTTTTTCAACCTCTCTTTGTCGTATATTCAGTTTATCTATAGTTACAACTCCTTAGCGAAGCGTATGTTCTTAATATTTGAGTCAGATACACATCGTTACAGAAGTCAGCTCCCAAACATATAAAGCAGAATAGAAACGTCCGAATCAAATTTGATCACGGTCCGTTCAAATATTTGTGTTAGGAGCTCTGAGATCCGAGAGCGCGATAGTGTAGACCTAGCCTTGCTATAGGTAGTTCTAGGTACGCGAGATCTAGTATACTTCCTATAATTAGGTTGTAACAAAATCGGGCTCTAGGGGATTGGCTTATTAAACTGGTTTGCCGACAACTTTGCAAACATCTACTGCTTTCTCTGTGTTATTGAAAGTAATTACTTTCGTTTCATGCAAATTATACCATTATAGTTTATATTAAAATTAGTAACTTTAGAATCTTAAGTAGACAGGTACTTAGTTTAATATTATAAATCAATGTTGTAGATATCTTTCGTTTTTCGTCTCATTACCAGTAGTGAGAGTTTGTAATGAAAAATTAAGAAATGAATTTCAAAAAAAAAAAAATCAAATCTCTTTGATGTTTCTCAGAAAAGAAAATGCGTGTTATTTCATGTATTGATCATCATCTGCTTAGCCTTTTTCCAACTATCGGAATCCAACTGTGGCTTCCAGTCTAACCGGAAGCAGTTAAATACCAGTATTCTACATGGAACGACTGCTTTTCTGACCTCCACAACCCAGTTATTGGGTAATACGATACCCCTTGGTAAGACTGGTTGTCAGAAATTCGAGCTTAGACGACTCGTAAGCCTCTCTACGAATGACAGCCAGGGCTAAAGGCTTATCGTGCTTTACGAGGCACGGAGGGATCTTGGTATGTATAAAAGGTCACCCATCCACGGAACAACTGCAGCAAGCGTAGCTTTACATGATCGATTGACCCGTGCAGCTGTTGTTGTTTAGCCACAAGCTGAATTTCATGAAAAAATATGGTAAAATACGAAATAACATAAAAACATAGTCAATTCATTTATTGCCTGTCCTAATATCATAAATACAACCATTAACCAGCATGAGAACCACAATTCTCAGGTCAAGAACGTCCATTACACTGTGGTTGGTATTCATTCCGATATCTAAATCGTGCAATAACCGGGAGTGATATGAATAAAAGCGGTCGTTAGAGGAAATAGATCAAAAGCTTTATACCGTCATCTGTAACTGTCACAGCTACTTTATTGTGGTCTGGCACCAGCTGTTGTGCTCCAGCCGACTGATCCCTCGCCTATACAAATAACTTGGGTGCTATAAAACATTCTGTATTCATGTTTCTAATTTTGTTTCAGACATCACAGCTTGCTGTGACAAAGCCGAGGGGACGTGTCGCAGTGTTTGTGACAAGGTAGGTAATCTTCATCACTTGACCGCATTTTCCAGTGTCGTGGAGCTGCATGTTAAGGCTCCGATCTAATCGATCGCATTTTCCCATGTGCGACGCTGACCGTGTCATATCAGGCACGTTTCGCTTAGCATGTAGGAATCCTTCGTTAACACGAACACGGACATTCCACCAACTACCCTTCCTCTTCAACCGTTAAATCTTAATCGCAATCAACAAAGATTTCCAATCAAAGTTTTCAGTGGTAAGCTAAATTAACTAATTAAGTAGATTTATTGCTTCCCCCAAAACTTTTCGGTCGTCGTATATTTTTATCCGCGTCTGCCGAGGTCATTCAATATTTTGTTCAACATACCTAATGGTATCGTACTGAAACCACAAAAGCGAGTCTTTGAAATCTTTGAGTTCCTTTTATAGTGTCTGTCCGCGTCTTTGATGTAACGTTTCATCTAAAACAAATAAAGAATACGTTGACACCAGTCATCTATGAAATCATCTATGATTTCCTTGGTGGCGTGTCTTCCTGCGTTATTGAAATATTATGCTAAGGAAATTATTCGAGTCGCCGCGTCGATCCTAATCAAGAATCGCGTCACAGCGCGTTCTGAGAAAGCGCGTCGAGTGAATAAAAGTTAAATTATTAAAGCGCGTAAGAAGAGACGAACGCCGTGCACTAATACATTCGTATTTAATTCCGTCTTGTTAGGGAACACCGCGTGACGGCCGCTTCCTCCCCCGTGACACTGTTTGAATAAGTTACGCGCCCACATCGATACTTTGTTACATTCATAAACGTACTCGATAAACTTTTATGATGACATGTACTCTCAAGATATTCAATATGATAATGTAAAAAATACTTAAACATGCACATAACATTACTTTGTAACTTTAACTTAATTCGTAGAATCTGATTACGTGTTCTATCCTACTGACTCCTCATTTCCAAGATACGATAAAAAGAGATATAAAAAGTCCGTGAACAGTTGTTATCCTAGTTGATAATCGATAGATAATGACGCCACAACCCTTCTCATCCGGTGAATTGGTACGTCACAGCCCAGCGGGGTCGAGACGGAGACAATCTAAATAAAGTGGCTCCTCGTTAAACCAGCTATTAAACGTACTTAACCCCTTGTAAAGGGCTTTTGACAATTAATTGAGCCGATATGAAACCATATGCTATCTATGAATAGAAAAATAATTAAGGGACAAATGGATCAGTCTGTAATTTGTGGTGAATGAAAATTATATTGTTTACCCCGTGTATAGGAATGTAATTGGTAGTGGATGACAAGGCAGCTCTATCCAGTGTAATGGCTTAATAACAGCGCCAGCCATTTTGCTGTGGGGGTGGACAGTACAGGGTATTGACATCAAAAATAGCTGGAATATAGCTATGTAGTAATTCACGGGGTTTTTCCCCAATTCTCTGAAACAGCACTATTAACGTTAATGTTATGAACCTATAAACTTTTATGTAAATAGCGCGGCTATCTGGTGACAACGAAAGGGATTTTATTAGGTGCAAAGAAGTGGACGGAATTTATGGAGGCATTCAATTAACTCTTGAAATAGTGTCACGTTGTTCTTTTCGTGTTACTTTTAAATAAACTTACGGATTGTTAAGAAATCTCTAAAATTCAGTTTTAGAGATTTCTTAACAATCCGGAAACGGGGTGTTCTTGAAAAGTAGAGTTATGTTTTCTAAAATCCTCACAATTATTTATAGTGACATTCCGTCCGGTGTCTACAGGATATCACTGTTAAAAGAATTATAATAAAACAAATTATTCACACGAAGTTTATTAGATACTTCTTTGATTGCATCATGTAAGAACATCTGTAGGGTTTATTAAGACGTTACAATCTCATAAATTGTTGCGGAATTTGTAGTGTGGCAGTGATGAATGTAGCGAGCGTTAGTACTAGTCGCCACACACAATGAGCTTAGCAAAACATACTGATGCTATAATTATATTAAATTCCAGTGTTATCATCAACGAAGCACGTGACATGTACTAGATATTTAACACAATTGTAGTAGAATAAGATACAACATTAGGTACTTAAAGATTTTTGATTAAAGTCAGCAAAACGTTTCTCTGTGGTCATCACAAAAGCATTGTATTTTAAAACAAGGATTGTAACTTTGTCCTTTATGTTTGTGTGCGACAACCCTATCAGCGTAATGGTTTACTCGACCAGTGAACAAGCGAGTTTATTAGATACACGATGCGCAATCTTGTACTTGTTACTGCTAGTGTTCATTGAAACTGATGTTGTTTATTACACGACTTGTACGTGGTCCATTGCCCGAATGAAAAATACATTTTATTAATATTTTCAGCTGTAAATAGCTTTGAGTAGAACAGTTTCAGGCGACTTGATCAAAGGCAGCGGCTTCTTTGATTCGCGCTGCGAATGGCCCAGGTTGTCACGAGAGTTTTTAAATATGTTTGTAAACCATAAATATTTTGACGACGACATGCGCGAAAATGAGAATGAAACAGAAAAATAATTTATCACCGACATAAAACTGTCACCAATTTGTCGGTCCTGGATTACGTCTATGTGAATTGATGGTGAGGGCATATGGAGTCAGACAGCCGACGAATGTACATGAAAAGGCCTTGTTTTCCGTAATGGCGTTATATGATATGTCATCCTCACATTGCCAGATATACCTAACGTGTTAATTTTACTGTGTAATATATTTTGATTTAGATCTCTGTTGTACTAGCAAATTAATGGCCTTTCTTTACAAGGCCCGATTACCATAAATATTCAACAAAGCTCTGTTTGAATGTTCACGACCACTCATGTCGAAGTCACATCGTCCGCACATTTACATGGTGTATAGGGACCGGGATGCGCGTGACGTTTCGTAACAGGGATCGTCAACCGTGACAATCACGCCGCGGTCCCGTCGTATCGGGAATTTGTTAAGCGTGATCGGGATGCCGAGGCCCGGCCGAGGCCGATTCTATCAAATGCTGAGCACGTACCCTTAACTTTAGTGGCGTTTACCCGACATTCACGTTGGCTGTCCGCTGGAATAATTTGTAACAGATGTCCAAATAAATGTATGTTTCTTGGGAAAGTACGGTAATAAAAGAATCCTGAATTTCCAATGAAAACATTATGGAAACTTACTAAAGTGTATGATGACTTGCTTGCTAACTAAAACCAACTCCAATTAATTCTTATTAACAATTAACAAGCCCGTATGACTAATGAAGTTTCCAGAATTAATAACCAAGCGTTCTCGTAAACTTGAACTCTTAACTGCCAACCTAAAAATGGTAACGACACGCAATAAATTACGAAATAAAGTCCCAAAGTAATATCATAATCCGTCGTGCATTCCCCTTCAACTTGAAAGTTGCGAATACAAACAAACAAATACGTCCGATGGTTCAAAGCGGGTGAAAATAGACTCGTCTGAAATCCTTTCATGTCTGTCCGTCCGTCCCACGTCCGCGACACCGCGACTCTTGGAATACGATACGTAATATCTTATTAAAATTGACACTTAGGAACATTTGAGTTGCTAAAGAGAGGTAGTCAGTCAGCACCAGCAATTAAATCCACATTTACGTATCTTGGCGAAAAACTTATTCCCCATTTTAACGAAATTCTCTTCGAAATCATAACTTCAAAGTTTCACGGGACCTATACCTGTAAATTATATTATTTGGTTCACGATTTCGTAGCACGGCCAGCTTTCCAATTAAAAACTATGAGAACTAGGCAAACTTGTTTTCTGCGACAATTCCATTTTAAAATCTATTAGTTGCCTGACACGACGGTGGAATTGCGACAGGGAACAAATTCGTGCCATCAGTATCAAAAATAAGTTGTTCATTATATTCATTAGGAGGAGCATTCGACTGTTGAAAAGTTTTTTGCGTCTTGTAGATATTATTCTGTGAGGAACAGTAAATTCACTACCGACTCTGGGAAAACGGGATGGTCTGTGAAAATGGAACCTACCGCATTATTGTTATATCAGACAAGAACATCTCCGGGGGAGGCTGGGAGAGGAAGGGGAATGTCACCAGCTCGTTAATCACTGCTGTCGCCGCTCTCGTGACGTCTCCCAACATTTTGGCCAAACTTTATTGCTTTCCGACAAAAGAGTTTAGTGAAAAAGATGTTCTACGTCGTAAATGTCCCCACTGTTTTAAAATAAGAATTCACAAATAAAACACCAACATTACTGTCTACATCTTCGCCTTGCTTGGATATTTTAATAACAAACGGAAAATTCTTCTGAAGTTCGAAAATTCTTCAGTTCGAATATTATGTTTACGAGCTGTCTTGGTAGAAAACAACTGATAGTTGGCGCGTTTGAAATACTCGATTCAAAGTCAGTTATTTCCAAAGGAACCGTGTAGGCTGGTATGTAAATCAAGCCATAGGAATGGCATCAAACTTTACAAAGAAACATCAAAGCTGTGACGGTCCCACCGTTTTGATTCCGTCCTTTGATTACTGGCCGAGTTTGTCCCGGGTTTGCTATTTTGGTACTGTTTGTTGTAGAGTGACGCTGATAAATTGGAACAATACGAAACAAAAATGTTCGAAATACTCTGAACGGTTTTGTTCATGTTGAACATGGTTGAGCAATTGAAACATACATACGTGTCGTGGCAATTGCATTCGTGACAGCCCTGGGCACATCAGTAGCCGGTCGCCACGCGCCGTCGGCTTCCCCATGGTAATAATTACAGGCGGGTAGTTGCTAAACTATTTAGGGCGTCGTTCAGAGTACACTGCGTGCGTCGTTTTATTATGTCAACTGAAAACCCTTTGTGTTTTAATTAGCCCCGAAATGGTATTCGAGATCTTTATTGGGTGTTGCGGTGTTTTAAGATATCATTAGCTGGCAGTTGACTTATTGGCATATTAAATTGATCTATTGATGTGCAGTTTATTGAAGTTGTGACGAGTGATGTTGAAGATCTCCTTTGCGCCTTTATTATTTGTTTTTGGACTGAATCTTTAACGATCTGCGTCTGATTATAATTATCTTTACTATTCGCCTTGACTTTAATTACATTCTGCATCGAATATTCAGCCCTGTGTATGTAGGCTCAATCATTGTGATGTATGCTTGACACCTGGTGTTTACCTGCGATGGGCCGCAAGATAATTGGCACATCACAAGTGGCTTTATCTACCGCCGTTCTCAGGACATTACACGCAATGCTTATCTACTTTCTGTTGTTAGTGCTTAATCCACTTTACATATTTCTCTCTCTATATTATCCTTTAATACATACAATGTGTGATTTCACACATTTTCTCTTCAAATCTGTCTAATAAATCCCATGCCTACTAATATTATAACAGTGAAAGTTTGGTAAATGTTTGGATGTTTGGATAGTTGTTATTCAATCACGAAAAAAAGGCCATACGGATTTGGATGAAATTTGGCACACATATAGTTTATAACCTGGATTAACACAAAGGATACTTTTTATCCCGGTAGTAGTACTAAATAAAGTCGATAGGTACTCCGGTGGTACTCCACCTTATTTAAGTGGCTTTTTGCTAAGGAAAGTTCCAGTGGAACATTGTAGATTAATTAAAGATTTATCTCAACATTAGACTGTGTTAAAACGTCGCTTGATTCCGTAATTTTTTTTCAGAATATTTTTGGTTAAGTGGTGAAAGCATTCGTGAATTTATCTTGAGGACTTTTGCTGCTCTCATTTCTTATTTCCAATGCAATAAAAAATAAGAGCCGAAAATGGAATAGAACAAAAATGAAACAGCTGAGTAATAAAAATAAATAATCCATCCCTTCTATTGCAAGCAGGAAAAGAAAGTTTTGTTATAGCTGAGCATGAACGCAAAATAACTGATAATTTACAGGTTCCACAATGTTAATGATCATATAAACCGCAAAGTAATCAACACTCACCAATCGGAAACGAGCAGGGTAACGCGCGAATTTACCGCAAAATGTACTGGAGAGCAGTAAAATTTTATTAAAGCCACTATTATTACGTTGAATATGCAGAATGGTTGCCGTGCATGCGTTTCGAATCCTAATAGATTCATTGTCTTCGCGGTTCCTTGAATGGTGCTATTTGTCACAAAACTTGGGTCGAAGACCTCTCTGCTATCAACTCTTCATCAGCAATCATGTGGACCACGCTACCGGACTTCGTCTGAATGTTGATCGTCAGCTATTTGTGGAGACTGAGCCAACTGGCAGCCAACAAAATACATGGCGGCAAAGTGAAAGGTGACAACTCCTCCTGTTTACAAGATATTTCTTTGATTTATAGTCTGATGCCTAGCCATCATGGCCGCAAGATACCGATGAGTTGTGTTGGCTGCGTTGTCTTCCAAGCTTGCTACAGACAAACTTAATTGTTTTCGCGCCGAGGTGACAGAAGATTTATGGTCACAATATAACCACGCTTATGAACGATTACGGCAATACTAATAAACGTAGACATAGACGTTTGCTCGATTTTATAGTTTTGATTATAATGGAGAAGTATAAATTATCATAAAATACTAATAGAACAACAATAAAACGAAATTCAACAAATCAATTTCAGCTGCATATCAAATGAATCACATCTAACTTTTATAGTTAAAGTAAACATATCCAGGAAGTATAAGTGTTGATTGAATACTTGCATAAAACTAACATTCCGACCACGTATATCACAGGACGTGTCAACTGTCATGGCGTCAATGCCAGCGCAATGATGTCAACCACATCCGATTGTCTCCATGCTAATACCATGAGAGACCACCTTTGTATCATTGTCATATTAACGAGGACTTTTTATCCTCTGCCACTATTGACAAATTTTAATGCTCCATGTGGATTGAATATTAAAATATTTTTTTCGGCAGAGTACCTGTTATTTTATGATTATTTTTGTGGATCAGACGCTTGTCTGTCGTCTGCGTACCCGCAGACATATTTCGGTGCTTGTTATTCGGAAGCCTAGCATTTAATTATTGTCGTATGACGCCATTCCGCGGTTACTTCTCTTAATTTGTACTGTTTGCTCTTGGCATGCGAATGGGAACTGTAATAAATCTGGCTTAGACTGACTTTCAAGAATTTGTCTTTGATCAATGTGTGATCGATCAAGTTCAATTGGAGCTGTAATTGGGCGCAAACTTTACACCATTTCGCAAAGTAAAGTAAACCTTAATATCATCAACATTATCATTGCAGTAATGCTGGGTACCACGACACCTTTCTTTTCTGCTAGTTTCTTCAGACTTGTAAAGCTGCTTTTTGTTTGTAACCCCGTTTCGTCCTGTTCCTAGAAACGACCAGAATATTTAGCATGTTGGTCTTGGTATTGTTAGAAATGAATACTAACTAAAAGTTCTCGTGTCTATTCTACGAGCGTTTAATTGTGTCTGTCGCATTAGGAAGTTATATCGGAGTACGGCGGTGAATGCTGCCAACACTCATAGTATGTCGGTTAGAGAAGTTGTCTACCGACCGTGGAGTGACTCACGTTGACTAAACGATCCAGCACTTAAAAATAACGTCACGTTTGTACATTTTAATTAATTAATTTGCACGCAAACGATAATTACTGTAAGGTATTGAAACAAAAATGGCATGAAAAAATATTTTTCTGCGTTTCAACTTCCAACGCCATTTCTCATCACATAATTTGCGCGAAATGAGAATAAAGTGCTCCAAACGAATTGTAGGATGAACCTCACAGAGCTTAAATTCTTAAGTGGGCGTTTAAATTATGAAATCGCTGACGTTGAGAAGGAAAGGCACTTAATTTGAATTGGCATAGTAATGAGTTAGAACAGGAATTCATTAATAAAGCTATGCAATCCTTTCTGGTTATTTCACGAGGGCGACGCAGTCTGGGAACTGATGATATTTAAAATAAAATATGACATTAACATTCAACTTGATGCTGAATACCAATTTGCAGTTCGTCGATTGTCGGAGTATAAACCGTGATTGCAGATTGTGTGGGTTGAATTAGTCTTGTTGGCACCATCTGATTTGTATACAATGATCATTGTTCACGTTCCGACACTTCACGTGCAAGGCTTGTCGCCCATAGTGTGCCCATAGGTTAATCGATGACATTATTCGCTACCTCGGGGCTTTCAAGACGTAAGGGCCTGAAACGTTAATGTCTTATACGTCCTTTGAGTTCAAAGGTATCGTTAGGTTATACCATCACAACTTAATATTTACTCTGTGATCTTATTGTGACAGCTTAATAGCTGAGAAAAAATATGCATTCTGTTTTTATTTTATGGTCGTGTCTTCGTGTCCGTATTTTTAAACACTCTCCGCCTTTGCCTTTCGTCACTAAGGAAAATATCGTAAATTATGCACTCGGAATTGTCAGCATAGACGATTAACTTCTAAATGATGGCCGTTTCTTTTTTGCAGAACTGTGTCGCTGTGTCGCATAATAATTATTGTTATTTCGTCCCTAATGTTCTTTACGATTGTGTTCTTGAAAAATATTGTGGTAGGTAGGAATATTAACACAATTGTTTTTAAAGACTGCTATGTCTAGAGTATTTTAAACTTTGTTTTCTTTGATAAAGTTTGTTATTCTTTACGAAATAAATAAAATCGTTTAATAAATTCTGACAACATGAAAGTTTCATTATTTTGTGTACCTTGGAAAGTTTGCAGAACTTTTAACAACCTTGCCTCCTGAGTCTTCTGACCTTTCATGAACTCGCAGTACTTAGAAGTTGTTCTATTAGTAAAAAATAATTAAATAATCCTTATCAGCAGCCAGACATCGTGTGTGTTTATGTTTGTGTGCTCACCTCTACAACAGCTACTGATAACCCTATAGCGCCGTCTGAGCGATAAAGCGACCCACCAGATGCACATCTCATTTATTTATGCATATTACTGTGATTTCGTAAGCATCGTAGGGTTATCTAATAAATGTGATTGCTTCCATAAATTTTGACATAACATTAAGATATGTTTTCTTCGAATTAAGTGGACGAATAGTGCTGTTTGTTGATGTGTCAAATTGAAAATTGATGGCATAACGGAATGGAAATTATTTAAACCCACGTGTAGCATGTTTCTGGTGGAGATTATTTATGAAAGTAGCATTAACGTAACATCGTACAACTAATCTTAAAAATTAATGCGAATGAAAATAACTTTGACGTTTAACACAATCTAAACAGTCATTTGTCATACTGACCCAACAAAAGTAACAAAAACAAACGAACTTAACAAAACAGTTAAATGAGGTCAACATAAATTATAAGAATGCTAGAATTATTTTACAGCAATTAATATTTAATTCAAATCAAACATAGTCAATGAACTTCATCTTAACAAGATAAAATGCACTGAAACAAATCTATTGCCCGCTGCCCAAACTCTTAATTAATAAAAGCAACGAGAGACATCTAAATTGATAACGTCGTCGTAACTGGATATTTTAAAAGGGACGTGGTGGGACATCGCATACTCGTGGTGTTGAGCAATGTGTAGCGATGTGTCCGGACATCAATTAATATCATTAAGCGGGTGTAATGCGTGCTTCCATGGAATAAACATGAACAGTAGATTTAGTTTACTTAAATCTGGATTATATGCTCTGGATAGTATAGGTATGTATGCTGTGACTTGAAGATCAATTCCCGTGTTTTTTAAATGTAGTCGCAATCTTATCTCAGCGAGTGTCGAAAATTTGACAAAAATTTAGTAAAATGAGAAGTATTTTTGACTAATTGTGAGTGAGATCAGACTCTGAACGATCTTAAATTGACGGGAATTGCCCCTCTTGTATCGTGGCTGGTACACGTAGCCTAAGTATCTGTTCAGACAATGTTAGGCAATGTAGAGTTAAGTAATCCTACTAATATTATAAACGCGAATGTTTGTATGTATGGATGTATATATGTATGGATGTATGGATGTTGTTCCTCTTTCACGCAAGAACTACTGACCCGATTTGTATGAAATGGCACACAGATAGTTTATAACCTGGAATAACACATAGCGTACTTTTTATCCCGGTAGTATGTTCCCGCGGGATAATTTCCGACCTCCACGCGGGCGAAGCCGCTGGCAAAAGCTAGTTTGTTATAAAGAAGGGCTTTGTCGTGATGAAGTTATCGTATTAAGGTAGACCCAGAGTCTGGCATAATAGGTCGCAGTTTTATACAGCTATAAAAAAAAAAAAACTTTAAAGTTCATCTGCTCTTTTTTTTTTCTCGTATTTCTTATTTAGAACGCCTTATTTATTTGCTGAGTGTGAGGTACTGGATTCGATTTCCGTTCGGGGAAAGTTCGTTTTTTCTGCCCGGAATTTCTCAGTAGCATTTGTGTCCGATTGATTGCATGCCCTGGCCAACATGTCTAGAGTTCTATGACCAAATCGGTTAGTTTATACAGCAGTTCCAGATTGAACTTACTGTACTTTCTCATGTGATGGAGCTACGTCCTAACCGTAGGGAACACGTGTTATTTACCACTAACATGCTCCCCGGCAGTTGCGCAACTTTTATTACATCTTTATCGTTAGTATTTAATGTTGGAATTACGAGGATGTGGATTACTATGTTATGCCTGATGCTGTATTTTATTTATGTATTGCTTACGAGGGAAACATGTATATTAGCTAAATGTTGGAAGTGTAGTAAACACTCGTCATCATCTGCCTAGCCTTTTCCCAACTATGTTGGGATCGGCTACCAGTATAATCAAACGCTGCTGAAAACCTGTATTTAACATGTAGCGACTGCCTATTGGTAACAGAAGAGCAGTGGTGGGCCAGTGGTAACGGCCGCGATTTACGGTCGTGAGTAAGAACCCAAGCAGATGCTTTACTTTATGTAAATTATTTCATCACCACTGCTCTGGCATCAACCGGCATGTCTTAGAACCAAAAATTCGAAGACATGTGACATCTACCAACCCGCACTGGGCCCGCGTGGTGGAGTATGGCCCACTCCCTCTCACCGAGAGGAGGCCTGTGTCCCAGCAGTGGGAACATTATAGGCTGCTGATGATGATGACTGCCTATTTGACCTTCACAACCTAGTTACTGGATAACACAATATTTAGTTTGTATGTATTTATGTATCTATTATTTAGGATATAAATATCTGTTTAGCAATTTTAGTATATTGTATGTTTACACCATTGACATACCCATTTTATCACTGTCCATTCCATGGTTGCCTGGAAGAGATCGCATTAAGCAATAAGGCCGCCCATTGTATATTTTGTAGTCATTGTAATGTTTTGTTTGTTATGTATTTTTATGGTGTACAATAAAGAATATATAAATAAACTAGCTTCTGCCAGCGGCTTCGCCCGCGTGGATGTCGAAAACTTCACCATTTAAACCCCCCATTTCACCCTCTTAGGAATGGAATTTCAAAAAACCCTTTCTTAGTGGATACCTACTCCTCACAAAGAACACACCCCCCAAATTTCATGTCTCTAGGACCAGCGGTTTAGGCTGTGCGTTGATATATCAGTCAGTCAGTCACTCAGGACTTTGAATTTTATATATACAGACAGATTAATAACACGATACTCTTTGGTAAGACTGGTTGTCAGACTTTTAGGCGTAGAACGACCTGTAACGACTGTCAAAGATCCGGGAATGACACAAGGGATCAACGGCTTAAGGTAATTTCCCAAGCATGGAGGGTCTTGGTATGTAAAGGTGGTCACTCATCTACGGACCAACCGTGGCATAGCGTAGCTTAACCTGATCGATCGACCGGGGCGGCTGTTGTTACTTGACACAAGGCCCATCAAGTGTAGTGTAGAATCCTGTTGATTCCGTATTTAAGTTGGATAATAATTATCACTTCACTGGCTCATCACCACATCAAGCGCTCACATGCAGACCCACCTCATAATCTCTGTTTCCCGCCACTGCTACTGACTGACAGATGACATTAGTGACAGGAGCTGCATCCGCTTATGGGCATGAGATACTGTTATATATCTATGGAATAGATACACTACATGTAGTAAACACTGTAAACGATTAATTGAATTACCATTTTTATTGCCATTTTTATGGTCATAAAATTTGGATTCATACTTAACGGAAAGTAGAATACGATGTTGGTTGTTGATAATACCAGGACCCTCTGTATCCGTATCCTTGATAGTTTTATTGTATTACTAGGTTTAGCCAGCAGCTTTGCACGCGTAGGGGTTGGAAATTATCTCACGGGAATGTACTACTGGTACAAAAGGTACCCTATGTATGAATCCAAGTTATAAACTGTCATCAAATTCCGTTGCCCTTTTTGGCGTGACTTTTTTTTTCATATTTTTTATCAGCCGTTGTTGTTCCACTGCTGAGCGAAGGCCTCCCTACTCTCTTTCCACGTCTCTCTGTCCAGAGCTGCCAAGGACCAATCTTTATTAAAAGAGTCCAGTTGATCCCGTCATCTCCGTCTGGACCTACCGCGATGTCTCTTGCCATTTGCGTGACTGAGTAACAAAAATCTAAACATCCAAACGCAACAGACTTTCACATTTGTTAATAATTAGAATGATTTTTAAATAGAATACATATATTATGTTTGTTTCAGATGTCTTTGGTAGAGATAGCATCGAATACATCTACTTTTGAACAATGGGTACCAAACATCTACAGATTTTGTACACCACGCTTAGTAAGTATACACGGTCTTTAAAAAGTATCTTATCCTTATCTGATTACATCCTTTGAATAATATGTGGTAATGTATTTTTAACTTTGTGACAAAACCTCCCATTTTCTTTCGAGGACTCTATATTTACTCCACAAAGTACAATGCCTCGTGCTCTATATCTTCAACAACCACAAGATGACGCCAAACCACTTCAAAGCACTTACCAAAAACATTAGCCCGTGAATAAACGTTAGCATCAAGTGGGATCGTAGGCGTAAGGCGATACCATCCATTCAGACAATCACAGTTTAAGCCGCCATTGAACTCACTCTGAAATAAATCTTCATTCATTTTTGTCAATAAACCGCCTATCAGTATTGTATTGTAATTGGGGTGGGTATAGAGTTTCCTGCCCCCACAATGCAGTACCCGATGTATAGAGTTACTACAAACAATGGGGGACAAGAAAAGAAAACATAAAAGACGCAATTTGGTTCACAATTAATGATAAGTTGCGTAGGTATGTGCTGTTATTTTTGTCTGATCAACTGTTTTCGTTCCAGATTGAGTTTTGGATATGCATGAACAAGACTATTCAAGGTAATATTTCTTTATTTCTTGAAATTATTTAACTCTTCTGCATCAAATACCTACTTCGATTCCAGCCATGCTTTGGTATCCTCGACCATAAGTAGGTCATTCCACTTACGGTTTAGCTCTTCAAAGCTTTGTTTGCACCTGTCTTTTCTTTTGTCATCGTTTTCCAGTAAAGACTTGGATAGTCATCCAATTATAATTTCAAATTCCATTTTCAAGCAGAAGTGGTGTCCGGATCCGGTTGGTGGGGCCGCGCGTGTTGCTCACTGGGCCGCCTGACGTCATGCCGGCACGCATGCGCGATGGCTGCCAACGAGAGCGCGCTGGTCGGCGCGGGCGCATGCCGCAGGTCTGATGAGATCGCCTTCTTCGACTGTGTGCAAAGACAGGAAGAGGCTCAGCATTGCTGTTGTGAGTAGTTTATGAACAAGTAACTTTTACAAGAAAGAATATTGGAGTAATGTACAGAGGCGGACTTAATGCCATAGGCATTTGCAGTCAACTTTTAGCTGATGCAAAGACAGTCAGTGGTAGTTGCAATGACAACATTTGGTTATTAATATTTTTAAATATGAAGATACGCATAAACCTATTAAAATTATAATAATAAGATATACATTATTATATTTCAATATAAACACAAACAAATATAGATATACACGAAATGTTATAACCCAATTGTTGATAGATTGAAGAATAAGCTATAGGTTTAAGAATAAGTAATTTAAAGGAGGTAAGTGTCTAGGTAAAATTATTTGTAATAAGACAACTTTTATAACCAAATCCTACTACATATCTAGCCAGTTAGGTATCGTCTTTACATAATTCAGAAATCAGCCTGTTCTTTAAAAAAGTCATAAGTAATGATTGATGAGCATGCCTGAACTCTTTTAAACAAAAATTATACATATTTGACAGACCAACACAAACATTTTATTTATTTCAATAGATGAAAGATTTAAATTAACTAAGAAACAAAATTATAACCTAAATTAACTAACACTATTTATAAATTAAAAAAGTAACAACAAGTGCGAGTCGGACTCGCGCACCGAGGGTTCCGTACAAACCTGCAGGTCATCATCATCATCATTCGTCATCATCGTTTATGAAATTAAATGTTTTTTTTTTAATTTTTATATTTGAGTTGACTGAATGAAAGGTAAATTGTGGTTTACGATTTATGACGTATTAAAAAAAAAAACTACTTACTAGATCTCGTTCAAACCAATTTTCGTTGGTAGTTTTCATGGTAATGTACATCATATATTTTTTTTAGTTTTATCATTCCCTTATTTTAGAAGTTACGGGGGGGGGGGACACACATTTTACCACTTTGGAAGTGTCTCTCGCGCAAACTATTCAGTTTAGAAAAAAATGATATTAGAAACCTCAATTTCATTTTTAAAGACCTATCCATAGATACCCCACACGTAAGGGTTTGATTAAAATTTTTTTTTGTGTTTCAGTTCTATGTATGGGGAACCCCAAATATTATTGTTTAAAAAAAAAATGATATTAGAAACCTCAATATCATTTTTGAAGACCTATCCATAAATACCCCACACGTATGGGTTTGATGAAAAAAAAATTTTTGAGTTTCAATTCTATGTATGGGGAACCCCAAATATTATTGCTTTTTTTCTATTTTTGTGTGAAAATCTTAATGCGGTTCACTGAATACATCCACTTACCAAGTTTCAATAGCACAGCTCTTATAGTTTCGGAGAAAAGTGGCTGTAACATACTCGGACAGACAGACAGACAGACAGACAGACAGACATGGCGAATCTATAAGGGTTCCGTTTTTTGCCATTTGGCAACGGAACCCTAAAAATAGCGTCGAAAAATCATCCGCATCGCTGTCGACTGGTAGTGTACCCAAGGGACTGGTGGCATTACCACGTTGTATGGCAATGCGTAGCCTCTGGTCAAGGTAAAAACCAGCCCTTGGGTCACGGGAAGTGTCCACCAGCCGTTTAGAGATTTGATGAAATAGGCTAAGAGCACACGGGCCACACGGCCCGAGGGTTTCAACCCCAAACGGCTCAAAAATATAATGACCAATAAGGTTATTATACTTACGCCGCTTGAGGTTTTCCTCAGCCGCAGCAGCGGCATTAGCACAGCAGGCCGTGCCAGGAAGATGGGATGACGCAAGAGTATCGACGCACGTTGTATCCCACACTAAAGGCCTACCCACCTTCCATGGAAATAAAGACATGCCGTCCGATCTCTTGCCATCGTCGCGTGCCACGCCTTTGGGTTCTAATACAGCTGGGACGCCGACGGTGACAAGAGCTTGTCGGATGATATCATTAATGTTTGCGTACCGCGCTAATCGATCCGCACTTCGGCTGCAAGACAGGCGCGCCAAGCCTTTGGGTTCTAATACAGCTGGGACGTCGACGGTGATAAGAGCTCGTCGGATGATATCATTAATGTTTGCGTGCCGCGCTAATCGATCCGCAGTTCGGCTGCAAGACAGGCGTGCCAAGCCTTTGGGTTCTAATACAGCTGGGACGCCGACGGTGACAAGAGCTCGTCAGATGATGTCATTAATGTTTGCGTGCCGCGCTAATCGATCCGCACTTCGGCTGCAAGACAGGCGTGCCAAGCCTTTAGGTTCTAATACAGCTGGGACGCCGACAGTGACAAGAGCTCGTCGGATGATATCATTAATGTTTGCGTGCCGCGCTAATCGATCCGCACTTCGGCTGCAAGACAGGCCGTGGTATCTAGACTGGTGACAACTTCGCCACAGTGACAGCGATGAGGAGAACAACACGGAGCTCCCAAACGTAGGGAAACAGCGAGGCGGAAAGTAATTTCGTCGAACAAGGTGCCTAAATTCGACGACGGTAGTGCATGAAGTCGATTCTATAATAGACCCGACTCCCACTTACCCACAGCCAGCTGGCGCGAACGCTCCGCAGTAGTAGCAGACGTGTTGAGCAAATTGTCTTTTATTACTCTGCACAGCGGCTCATCCCACCGTCTCTGGGAAAATGGATTATCGGGTAGCTCAGTGTTCGGGCAAGCGAGTTTCCAGGCATCCATAGCCTCGGTGACATCAAAATTAATCAGTGTGGAGGCTAGGATTTTCCTGATTAATTTCTCAGTACCGTGGACCGAGGATTTAAAAGCTGGTAAACTAATACTAGACATTTTGCGGACACCGAGGCCTCCCATACGAATGAGAAGAGTAGCTTGTGCCCAAGCTCGGTCGTCTATGGCCACATTTAAAATCGAGGTTAGTGTGTGCCGGATAATTTGGTCCATTCTGTTTAATAGGTGAGTGTGCTTCCATAAATGGGAAGCGCGAAGAATGTATGTTAATTTGGGGCTGTAACAGCAACAGCGAATTAAGGTGATGGTTGAATGCACGTTAATTTGGAACAATCTTTCCGAAACGTCATTGAAATTTTGGATCTTTTCCTCAATATAAACGGAAAAAATAATTCTCGAGGATTGGAGACCCAAGGCGACGAAGCGAGCTTTTTTCAATAATTTGAATATCAGGAGCTTATTGCATTAAATTTAGGAAGTGTCAGATGTCTGTCAGTACTGTCCGCTAAGTAAAGTTCACATTTCGAAAGGTTGAGATCAAGGCCAATGGAATGAAGTTAATAAAAAAAGGATTGATCATTTAAGACAGTCTCCACATCGCCTCCCAACGTTCCATCATCAAGATAACAAACATTAAATTTGTAATTCATCTGTCAAATAATTGGATGAATGGCTAAACTAAAAATCACCTTGTTGGCAGCCAACTGCAGATTCCAAAACGTTGTCCCGATATAGTAATTTAGAAGGGTGTCTGTAACATTGCCAGAGGAAACTATAGATTTGGGGTATCTCTTTTTTAGTTTCTGCTAGCAAGGTGTCCCTATTACCTGAATTGAAAGACATTTCACAGACATTTTCATAAAAATTTTGCATTTACTTTCGTCTTTCCGCAGCGCAGACGCAATCCATGACATGCCACGAAGAGTGTCAGAAAGCGCTGTGGCGTCTCGGTCAGTCGCGGGTCGACGTGCAGGCAAGGGCCAACGCGTTGCAGTCCTGTGAAGAGTCGCCTGATCTCATGAGGTGTCTGAGGGACCTTACAGATTCTGTCGTTTCTACGGACACTACTAAATGTAGGTAACCTACGAGTTTTTAGTTTATTTGTTGATAATCTTAGTAGCCTTTGCCTGATGATATTTTTAGATGTTTTTGCCCCTTCTCTCACAAATAGGAGGCCTGTGTCCCAGCTGTGGGAATATTATAATCAAATTATGCTATGGTCTGTTTTACTGCTTTTTTAAATTCAATCATTTAAATTCTCTTCTAGTTTTAAATTTTCTACCGGGAAATCTCGTGGATAGAGCTTTTTTTTGTGGATGTGAAGTCATCAAATGATTTCTCCCGCTCTGGGCGGAGCGGGAGGGCGTGTCAGACTTTTACTGACTAAAACCTACCCGTGTTCCTTCAGTTGCCTATATGCCAGGGCCACGGTAACTTTTACGATCGAATCTCGCGACCCTGGCAGGGTGGATAGAGCTTATTCGACATTGTAAAACAACGCCTTTTCATTATTTATTCTCTTAGATTTATCTACGAAGGTTAAAAGTCCAGGGAACTTGAAGACTACAATCGATTGTCGTTTTTGTGTCCTGATTAACGAGGTTTAGCTTGTTTTTTATATGAAGGATTTTCAAACAAAATGTTTTACTGCACCAGACTTATCCTGCTGTCGGGAATCAAACAAGCCAGAATGCCAGCCGACTTGCGAACGCGTCCTTCGTAGTAAAGGTGTATTGCAGGAAATAGTAGAGGCTCTAGAAGTAGACTGTGGAGCTCCCTTCATACTGGACGGCTTCTGGCAATGCTTCCTGAAGAAAGACGCGCCGCCCGAACCGAAGGACCTGATCCCGCATGATATCGCTAAACTGCATTGCTGTCAAAAGGTGAGAATATACCAATCAATTTTGCATATAACTGATGTTAAATCGCAATATCTCAAAGTCAACATCTACCCGAGAGACGTGATCTACGTGTCGTTTTCTAAAGACTGTGTTTTATTTCAAAGATCTTGTGTTCAACTCTTTTGTCTTACGAATAACGTTTAACAACAACAATCATCATCCGTCTAGCTTTTTCCCAACTATATTGGGGTCAGCTTCCAGTCAAACCGGATGCCGCTGAATACCAGTATTTTACAAGGAGCGACTAGCTATCTGACCTCCACAACCCAGTTATTGGCTAATACTACACATCTTGGTAAGACTGGAAATTTAAAAGAAAAAACAATACAATCAAAAAATTTCGGACCTCAATAAGAATTGGAATCCATATTTTCTGGTTTTCTGAACGTCACGTGTACTTGATCCGCTAGGGGATCAAACTTCGCCTTCGCGAAATCCGACAATGTTCTGATTTCTTTTGCAAACGAAGTGTATTATGTGCTAAAGAAGTATTGCCGAAAGTAAATGCGAAGCAAACTTTGTTTCAGGCCGTGACAATAAACTGTCGAAGATTATGTTTCGAGACGTTCAACTCTGGCTGGCAAACTAACTGGCAGAAGTTCTACTCGGAATGTTTGGGCGATCCCCAGGAGATCTCGCTCTCCGAGTGTATGGACGATGGTATGTTTTGACTGTGTAAAATAACACGTAATGAAGCCTAGAGCTGAGAGCTACATGTTTTTTTCCGTCATTGTGGTCTTTTTTATACCGGAGCATACCTGGGAACCTTATGGTTACGGAGATGTTGTAGGTCCTTCAAACTTTGTAACTAAACTTTAAACAAGAACGGCCACGAACCTTGTACCATTGCATGTACATTTTTTTTAAGCTGACAATGACGCAAAATTAGAGGTAAAATGCATGGACTGATACGTAATTCAAACATCATTCTTTCTCTTCATCGTCAAACGATTGACAGAAATGGAACGATATTTAATATATCTTTAGCACATTTAATGATTTGTGGTGCATTCTGTGCGTCAAAAACTAAGGCCTTAGTTATATAAAATAGCTGTGTCATGGGTTTTATTACCTACAAAAAAATATGTTGAAGGGTGATTAATGAGACAGAAATAATTGATCATCCCCTATGCCGCCGAGGGGTCGTAAATGGTATCATGATTTCCGTGAAATTACATAATTTAAATCACAACTATGTCGAAGGATTATAATTACGCATTTTTCCCTCACGGTTATTAATAGTAACGATCCCCTAATTATCCTTTAATGTTTCTACTGCTGGGACACAGGCCTCGTCTCAGTGATGGGGAGTGGGCCGTAATCCACCACGCGGGCCCAGCAGGGGTTGGTAGATGTCACTTGTCTTCAAATCTTCGATCCTGAAATGTAACTTACGATGATTGTAACGATACAATTGATTAATCACGTTAAGACGCTGAAGAAAACTATTTTAAAAGCGTTGACGAATTTCCCTATTGTTTGGATGTGTCCTTAAAATGATCATAGACCTTTCCTGCACGTTTTAGATTTAGATTTATTTATTTGCAAAAACATGTGTAGATAATATACATGGTATAGTATTCGAGTCATGGTATAGTAGTTGATTTTCGGCAACTCTCATCCAACTGCTACCAGCCACCCTGCGAAGATCATCGCTCCACCTAGCCTGAGGGCGTCCTACCTTACGTTTGCCGATTCGCGGTCTCCACTCAAGTACACGTCTACCCCAACGGTCATCGGTTCCACGGCTAATGTGGCCGGCCCCTTGCCACTTCAGCTTGCTAATCCTATGAGCTATGTTGACAACTTTGGTTCTCTGCCCAGTGGTATCTGCCCCAATTTACGAGATGTAGGTCGTGAGATCGAACCCACTCAGGCTTTTTCATCACCACTGCTTTCAAAACGGTGAAGGAATACATCGTGAGGAAACCGGCATGTCCTAGAACCAAAAATTCGAAGACATGTGACATCTACCAACCCGCACTGGGCCCGTGTGGTACATTTCACCCACTCCCTCTCACAACGAGGAGGCCTTTGTCTCAGCAATGGGAACATTTATAGGCTGCTTATGCATGCTGATACTGCAGTGTCCTCCATATTTCCAATTCATACACATGCTGCAGCTAGAAAAACATGCTAAATTGCTCGCATCCATATTAATGTACATTCCCGCGCCTTGATGAGACGATGCGTCGACCATGCAGATTAGGACAGCTGACTAGAATACGCCGTTTTGATTACCTTAGCTCTTTAGCGGTGTCTGTCGGTACTTTAGAGATTCTTTGTATTTTAAATAGCGTGAGATTTGCAATAATGGCATCATCGGTTCAGAAATATCGATTGCGATTGTTGGGTTTCTAATGAGTTGAGCCTATAATAGTTTGTATAGGATTCTAGTTGCCACAAATATCGTTTTAGTCTCCTTGACGATAAACAGTTTGATATTAAAGCTACACAAATGACGAGAGGCACACCATGCGCAATTGGTCTGAAAGCTACCCTGATTCTGTTGCGTTTTAAAGATTACTTAATTGTTTTTAACTGACTTCAAAATAAGGAGGAGGTTCTCAATTCGGTTATAATAATAAAAAATGATAAGCATCATAATATCCTTCGACCTTTCAACCTCACTAATTCGTGTGGTACTCCCTGGCCGCGCCACAGTGGAAATTTATAAAAACATGTTTTTAGATAAATTGTACCATTTTTGTACTATACGGTACGTGTAATAAAAAAAATTGTACCTCAACGAATACTGAAATATAATGAAGTTTTGGTGGCGCGGCCAGGGAGTATACTCCCCAGCCGCGCCACCACGGTTTTCGGAAACTATTAGGCGTACACGGACATATGGTGCACTAAAGAATTGTACGGAAATTGTTCTTTTTCGTACGCTACAAAGAGATTCGAAAATGTAATTAGTTTAGAAATTATAGCCTTGCGTTGGTGGCGCGGCGAGGAAGTATGCTCCCGGGCCGCGCCACCAAGAATTAATAAACGTACTAGGACGTAGTATACACTAAACAATTGTACGCATTATGTACTATCCAAAAAGGTAATAACATTGCGGAAAGGTGTATTATCATAAGAGAAATCATCCAATCCAGATTAAGCGCAACAGCAGAGTTGCTGATCTGTGTACTTACTAGATGTGGCCTCCAAAGTAGAAGCACTGGAATGATCTCGGTGAGATGGTTACACAGAATTGCTAGAAATAAGCAACAAAATACAAATCCATATGCATGACAAGAATAATTGACCTTCAGGAAGAAAATTAGAAGTAGGGAAGTACCTACTTTTTTTAAGGTACAGTCAGCAACGAAAAACGTAACACATTTTAGATGACATGTGTAAATGTCGATTCGCAGCCAGGAACCACATTTCTTTTGTCAAAAAAAATTGTCCCGTATACTGAGCAAAAGCGTTGCTAACACGAATCAAATATTATGTGTCAAATGAAAGGAAGTAGCTACCATAAAAATAAATAACAATACAAAAAAAAACCGGCCAAGTGCGCGTCGGACTCGCGCACCGAAGGTTCCGTACAAACCTGTAGGTATTCACGGTTTACGCATAAGGTTAATGTTTTTTAATTTTTATATTTGAGTTGATTGAATGAAAGGTAAATTGCGGTTTACGATTTATGACGTATTAAAAAAAAACTACTAACTAGATCTCGTTCAAACCAATTTTTGGTGGAAGTTTACATGGTAATGTACATCATATATTTTTTTAGTTTTATCATTCTCTTATTTTAGAAGTTACAGAGGGGGGGGGGGGGGGACATTTTACCACTTTGGAAGTGTCTCTCGCGCAAACCATTCAGTTTAGAAAAAAATGATAATGGAAACCTCAATATCATTTTTGAATACCTATCCATAGATACCGCACACGAATGGGATAGATGAAAAAAAAAATGAGTTTCAGTTCTAAGTATGGGGAACCCCAAAATGTATTGTTTTTTTTTCTATTTTTGTGTGATAATCTTAATGCGATTTATAGAATACATCTACTTACTAAGTTTCAACAGCATAGCTCTTATAGTCTTATATATTAGTTTCGGAAAAAAAATGGTCATAAAAAAAAAATACGAAGTACAGTTAAGGTTTCTACATAAATAAAGAAAGTAGCTAATAAGTAAATCCATACAAAAACAAGTGACATTAACCAAGCCTAGATTGTTCCCACCACTGAGACACATGCCTCCTCTCTGTGAGAAGGAGTAGGACGCGTCAACCACGCTGGCTTAGTGTGGGTACTGGACCAGCAGACAGGAGGCCTATGTCCCAGCGGTGGAAACATTATAGGCTGATTAATGATGATGACGTACATCATCATCATCTCATCACTTACATATATCTCTGCTTGTTTATAATTTTGTACCTACCTTGATTCCGCCTTAGAGAAACCAAAACTAGTTCAATACAAATAGTACATACTAAAACCATACATTTTTCAAACTTTGTTTAGGCGCCATGGTAACCCGCGAAATTCAAATTTTCTTACTTTTTTGGAATTTGCAGGTCAGTGCTAGGCTGTCTGTCGAACAAAATATGATTCGCGATCGCAACAAGTACCATTTCGATAACTTTTAATAATATTGACACTGGCACTGGCTGAATACAAACGAGGTGCTAAGAAAAAACAAAAAAAATGTCATTGATTTTGCAAAGATCGTCAATGAAACTGTGTTAACAGGCACACATATCATTAGTTATAAGTTAAAGAAAATATTTGAGTTAGATGACATCTATTTGATTGATATAAATCATATTCCAAACAGTTTGACTTTACAACAAAAAAATATATGCTTCGGTTGCTGTCGTAGAGTATTTACCTAATATGCGCCTCTACGGAGCCTAGTGTAGGCGTAATGGTAGATGGGAATGCTACGATGACCTAAACACCACAGTAACAGTAGGTACCCAAAATAACACAAAATATAATGGTGCATTGCATCATGTACACAATAAATTAATGACGTATAATGGCAGAACAAAAAACAAAAGGTCCTTTTCAGGGCCACCGAGCGTTCCTGTGGAAAATTCACGTTTCTTTAATTAGAAGAAAGTCTAAACGTGGGAGTACCTACTTGCATACTGTTTTTATCGTAGTATTATGTTGAAAACGGGAAGTATTTTGTGGAGTTTTTTTAAAACATGTTATAATATTATGATGTTTTTCCTTTAACAATCCTTTGATTAACTAAAAATTGGTATTCTGTAGTTATTATACGTTGTGTATACTACTATATGCATATATTACAGCGAGGTTATTGCGTAACACTAACAATAGGAATGGCTTTCATTTTGACAGTTCAACAACATTCAATGCGTTATTTACGTTGTCAACAACGTATTTGAATATAATTATGAAGCAATATAATATAATCACTTTCAAAATTATACAAATTCTGATTAATAGTGTGTAACGCAATTAGGGTACTTGTTCAGACTAGCTAGGGCCACCAACATTTAATCATCGCTTCATAAATTTTACATAGACACGTTTTCCTGAAGCGTTGATCAGAGGTACACCAACATTTCGCCAGTTAGGATTCATTTCAATCATATTTTTTTGAATTAGGTGAGGTCGGTGTGTTGGTGGTCATGCTCGATATGTTTAAGGCCCCGTGTAATAGGGGAACGAACCTATTGCCACCAACCAGGTACATATCCAGACTCAGGGCTGTAACTACGAAATTACAGATGGAAAAAGCCAATAATACTTTGTCCCATCTGGGAATCGAACCCAGATCCCTATGCTCAGCAATAGCGTGTACGACCACTAGACTCACGAGGCAGTCAATAATAATCATTGGTTGAAGTACCTACAGTTTTTAAATTAACATATTTTTATGTAGGTATAGTCAAGGACGAAGAAGATCTACATTTCAGTTTTTGAAATCTTAGTTACCTATTTGAACGCTTTGTAAAAAGAAACCGTCATAAATGTTAAATTGAATGCAAAAAAAATCAATAATTTCGTGTGAATTTCAACGACATTTACACATGTCATCTAAAATGTTATAACGAGTTTCGTTGCTGACTGTACCTTATAAAAAGTAGGTACTTTCCTCCTTCTAATTTTCTTCCTGAAGGTCAATTATTCTTGTCATGCATATGGATTTGTATTTTGTTGCTTATTTCTAGCAATTCTGTGTAACCATCTCACCGAGATCATTCCAGTGCTTCTACTTTGGAGGCCACATCTAGTAAGTACACAGATCAGCAACTCTGCTGTTGCGCTTAATCTGGATTGGATGATTTCTCTTATGATAATACACTTTTCCGCAATGTTATTACCTTTTTGGATAGTACATAATGCGTACAATTGTTTAGTGTATACTACGTCCTAGTACGTTTATTAATTCTTGGTGGCGCGGCCCGGGAGCATACTTCCTCACCGCGCCACCAACGCAAGGCTATAATTTCTAAACTAATTACATTTTCGAATCTCTTTGTAGCGTACGGAAAAGAACAATTTCCGTACAATTCTTTAGTGCACCATATGTCCGTGTACGCCTAATAGTTTCCGAAAACCGTGGTGGCGCGGCTGGGGAGTATACTCCCTGGCCGCGCCACCAAAACTTCATTATATTTCAGTATTCGTTGAGGTACAATTTTTTTTATTACACGTACCGTATAGTACAAAAATGGTACAATTTATCTAAAAACATGTTTTTTTAAATTTCCACTGTGGCGCGGCCAGGGAGTACCACACCACTAATTCGTATTCTTCAAATTCTTACTTAGCACACAGATGCATGTGTCATAAACTGATGACAGAGGTTGTAGTGCCAGGGATTAACTTTTTTTATTTTGTGCAACTCGCTACTGTCAATTGTTTAGGGCCTTATCACACTAGCGGTTTACGACCGTCTTCAGAGCGTAGCGGGCGCACTGCTAATACGTCGCGATCACGTCTCGGGCGCGCGGCGATTACGCTACGTTTTTGACGCCTGTTCGTGGCGATTTTATGACCTACAGACATACAGCTACATCTGTCAAATTTCTTCAAATAAGTTTTCAACTTTATCGCTCAAGCATTAGGTTCAAGATTGATTGGCAAAATTTGACAGTTTCGGGTAGTTCGATGTGCTAGCGTCTGTACAATACACTCAGTAACGGTTTTATCCGAGGCGATCTCGTTGCGCGTCCGCGGCGTATTCGCTGCGCACTCGCTCCGCTTTGAAGGCGCTGGTGAACCGCTAGTGTGTTAAGGCCCTTACAAAAACCCGTATAGCCAACAACCAATAACCAACGACCAACCAACCAACCAATTTTATTTAATCCAGGTTTAAATATGGCGTTACAACTCAGGTCCCCAAGATACAAGTAATTGCCTAGTTTGGGTACCATCGTACAATTATTTGAACAATGGTCCCCAAACTAGGCTACTTAGGCTAACTTTCTTTGAAATCAGTTTATACTGATTGCTAAGAAAGTTACAGTTAAAGTAGTTATGTAGATAATAGTTATTAGGTCATCTTTGTGACAATGAACAAATAAATGTATTTTAATTTTTAGCTCAAAAACCTACAAAAGTTTAGATTTACATTTCCCGTTTCTTTCAATTTCCAGTGGACGCGCCGTGTTCCCTCGGCTGCGCTGGTCTGACGTACTGCAGTCAACTGAACAGTCGTCCTACCACTCTGTTCAGATCATGTACAGCGCAGGCTGACCTCGAGGCACATCTAGCAGTCGCTGAGCAGAAGGGAAGTGGGTAAGATTCCTGTACGTTTATCAATTTAGGAAGTATGACACGACCCAACAAATTGTTACTAGTTGCATATTTAGCATACCACTATAGTTACTTCTTCAGGATCGAAAAGCTGGAAGTCATGGGCAGATAGTCTTTTGCCCAGCAATTGGATGATACGGGCTAACAGTACCTAACTATAACTAGTTGCATTATATAGAATCAGAAAGTTATAGGTTTTAACAACGTAAGCTGTTGATACAAATGATGGTCCTAGCACGAACGCGCGGATTGTATTTGAAATTAATTTGGACGATATTAAAATTGAAAATACTCACATATATTATGAAAAAATAATATATTTGTTCATATAATAACGATGGTACTACTGATACTTATTGTGTGTGTTTTTTTTTTTAAAGAAGTCGAAACGATAAAAAAAAATAGTAGACTATATAGTTCGTTTACGTATAGGTCACTCGTTCATCTTAAAAAGCAAGAAAATCCTCTAAATGATAGAGAAAATAAAGAATGCATTTGTATGTTACAGAGTTTTGATCATATCCGGTATGGAGTTACCTTTGAAGAATTCTTCTCAGTGTCCCATTGATATTTGGAAGAGTGTTGCCTGCGCGTTACATGTCAAACCCTGCACTGCCAAGGTGAGTGAAATAGTTTTACGAAGCACTAGTTTAAAGCTTTGCAAAGTGAACGAGGATTGGGGTCGCGTCAGTATATGTGACGAAAACATTCGCTGAGCCTAAACTTTTATTGAAATTTGGAATCCCAAATTTTGGTATCCCTAATTTTTATTGAAATTGGAATAAAAAAACTAGACGTCCGTCCTAGGTAAAACATTATGAAATTTTTTACACTCTTCACTCACTCTCTTCTTTTTTTTTTTTTTTAAGCATTTAGTTCAATTAAAACATTCAAAGGCACTTTTGAACTGTTAAAAAGTCGGTCAGTTAGTTGCCTATTCCAAAACGTAGATCTCTATGTAGAAACAGGGGCAAGAAACTGAAACGACACTCTTTTAAGTCAAGATAATACAAAATCTTGGGGACATCATTCTAGTTGCTTCTATATGTGCGAACAACGTTCTTTCTTTTGATTAACCATTGTCTAACTCTTAATTTATCATAAATACCATTGTCAAATATTGTTGAAAATCAAAATCAAAAGTCATTTATTCAGACTAGGCTGAGAGTCAGCACTTTTTGAACATCAAAGTTACATAAGCATAAGTCATCAAGTTTCATAAGTTATAGCTGTAAGTCTCCCATGTTATTTAAATAAATAAATAAGACAGTCTCCTAAAACGTCCGCTCTTCACCACTTCCTAGTGCTTTAGCTGGGAAAAAGAAGTGGCGCTACATACTTCCCAGCAGGTTGAACTTTTATGACGCGAACTGTAAATCCAACTTTTGGCAAGTCGCTGGTTTACCCTTGCAGTAAAATAGCTACATGTTGCTTAATGAACCATTCTCACCTGTGCAGGGCCACAGCAGCCTGCTGTGTGCCGAAGAGTGCGCCAGCCTGGTGTCGTCGTGCGTGGAGTGGGCCCGAGCTCCCCCCACGCTGACGGCGCGCGCGCTGTGTGCCAGGCTCACCCCCACGGACACCAGCGCGCCCTGCGTGCCTCTACACCAGTTCATGTCTCCTAGTAAGTTCTCAAACATCTATGTTTGTTTTTCTCTTTCTTTTACTTCGTTAATACTATGAGGTTCGACACCAGACTTTACACAAATAAAATGGCAAGCGGTGACTTGCACATTCAATAATAAACGGAGAAAATGATCGCTAGCACCTAGTGTCCTAGCGAGACAAGGGGACAAAATATTCTGAGGTGCTTATGAGGAGTGGAGAGGTTTTGCGACTATCAAGACAATCCTGGAAGTACGGTCCCTACCAGCATCTTTCTGGAATACTAACTTTCTCCGAGCACATTTGCTCATGCACATCTACGCACTCAAGCCGGTCAATATAGGCAAACCAGAGGTGAACAACTTATCTCAGATCTTACTCTATACCTGCTCCGGCGTAAACTCTACCGGCACAGACCTAAAGTTTGGAGCGCAAAAGCTCCACCACGTCGTCAATATACAATAGTTCGGCACTCTTACGACTGATCATTTCAAATGTTTACGGTAAAGTTTAAAGAAGTGTATTTGTGTCGCTGGTAGTGAAGGCTTGTCACAGTCGGTTCTGTAAGGTTAAATCACAGTTTTATAATATGTCGTCGTCTTTTCGTTACAAAATTTATCGGTGAACTTATCAGCCCGTTTTGGCTACTGCTCTAGCTTTTTATGCCCTAACTCGATTGATGTTCTGTTTCTAAAAGTGATGTTAGCTAAAGGCGACATTCTGCTTATCTTTATGTCTGTGACAGCGAACATATTTTATGTAGTCGAGTGCGAAGTATTCAATTGTTGTTTTCTTTTTTTAAGGTACGGAGGCTCCTCTACTGTCTGCCAAGGAAGTAGTAACTTCACCGTGCTCTGGGTCTCCATGCAGTTCGCCGCAAACGTGCGTCATCAACAGGAACTGTCTGCATGGTGGCGCCTGTCCACGGTACTACTGTGTCGATGGCTGTCCGCTCGGTAAGTAACTACGATATCGATAGAAGGAACGGAATAACAATAACATTTTCTTCGCTGGGCAATAATCACAGCTAATTCTGTGTCCTGACCGTCTTATTTATTTATTTGGAAACTCAACAGCTTATTAATAAATTACATGCGTTATGGTGAATATTCACCTCACTATCAATGAACAGGCAAATGCAGTTGCGTCAAAGTTACTAGCATGCACTGCACATTGATAGTGAGATGATGACAATTATCTCTTAAGCCAATTAAAGAGTTTGACGGCATTGATAAGGCTAGGTTAAGTAGAAAGTGGCAAATGAAGAGAAGAAAAGAAAGAAAGAAAGAAAGAAAAGAAAGAAAAAAAGAAAGAAAGTCTGGTTGGTCTTATGGTCGCAAACGCTACTGCCGAAAAAGTCCTGAGTGCAATTCCCAGGTAAGACAGTGTTATTGGGGTTTTCTATTTGGGATTCCTCAGTAGCAGCCTGGAGTCTAGTTTGGGGACAAAAACCGCAATACAAGGCGTGACTTCAGCCTATCACAGACGACGTGCTCGTCTTCCAGGCAAACACACGACGATCTCTTATACAGACTGGTGCAGTTGAGATAGTATTCTTAAATTAATAACATTTCAAATTTCCTCACCAGGTGACAGTTCATCACAAATAGTACCAGTTGGGTCGTGGGTGCGTGTGCCCATGCCTTCCTCTCTTCACAAGGCGTGCTTCAAGATCTGTCGCTGTGGTCACAAGGGACTGACGGACTGCCAGCCTCTACCTTGTGTTGAATTGGAGAATTGTCAGCTACATGACAGAGAAGTTATGCAAGGTAAGGTGTTCATAAATATAATTTTTAAACTGATATTTCAAGAAATTTGATAACCTGCGGACCTGCGGACGAGGTTAGATATCAAAGTTCTTGAAACGTTTTTTCACTTCACTTGATGTTTGTTTTTTGAGGTCAACTACTGCAACCTACGGTAGTGGACCTCAATAACCAAACATCAAGTAATTTTTTTTTTCGTTTTATCATGTCAAGAATCTTTCTGGATCAAGGGCTTGATCCAGACGTCGCCGCTAACTGTGATTAAGTGGCAGAGATTCACGAATGTTTACGAATTTTATAGGCGATTAAGAACGTCATAAAAATTAGCGGATTGATAGACTGTGAAGACAGTCCATTCTGTTCTAAATGCACGAAGCAAATAGAACGGAGTGGACTTAAGTGCAAAAAGCGCATTTACACCGCTTGTATCAGGCCAATCATGACTTATGTCTGTGCAGTATTTGCACACGCCCCACCATATCCGAAGGATGCAAACCCTCCAAAACCGCTTTCTCTGTAAGGCCATAGGTTGTCCTTGGTGCGTTTGGAACAAAATTCTCCACTTGGATCTCAAAATCTCCACTTTTCACCAATTCATGAAACGCAATTCCAAGCGATTCTTCGATAAAAGTGTAACCCACCGCAACCCTCTGGTTGTCGCAGCCGCCAGTGACACCCCCTCCCAAATCCGAAGAGTTTGCCACTAAAGGCATACTCTGACCAACCCTGATGACCGCATTACTCTCCTCCAGGAGAGCAATAGGACCACCAGTACGCTGCACAAATCAAAACGTCCGTCTTTCCGACCCTTAATCGACGAAGTGCCAACCCGCGCCGTAGCTGAGCTACAGGCTCAGAGGGGTAATTGCGTAACTTATTATCGGTAGGAATTGGTTTCATATAGATAGTTAAACAACATTCATTGCGTTATTTACGTTGCTGAGCCGACAATTTATTCCAACAAATGACGCAATGGTTTAGAAATAATCTTTAATCCCATTCAAATTCTGATAAATAGTGCGTTTCGCAATTAGGGTGCAGCTTTAACTTGTCCCTATAATCAGTGGCGTGCACAGGGTTTTATGATCGGGTAGGCAGTTCAAAAAAAAAAAACGTCTTTTGTAATTGCTCAAGTTAGTGAAGAAAAACTCACTAGGTGGTTTAAAAGTTTGAAATGGCGATTTCCTGATAATGCTAATAAATGATTTCGGCCACCTCAAATATCTGATCCAGGTGAGTGATAGTTGAAAAAGGCCCTTCATGTGATTCGTATATGTAAATATATTTAATAGGTAAATTTAGTACGGGTAACAGCAAAAATAATAAAGTAAACAAACTCATTTATAAATGACATAAACGCGCCTACCTTTTTTTAAATATGATTTTGAACCATCGTCATAAAAAGTTGGTATGCGTCTTCATTCGACCAATAATTCTTTTTCCGTCGAAAGCACAGAAAGATGTGTAGGTACTTGTTGTTGACTTTGTGTGTTTGTTAAATAGGTACGTAAGAATCCGTTTTAATGAAAAACTTCTTCGTAATACTTCTCTCAATACGATAATTACCAAAATCTTTGAGCAAGCCGTGGGATAATAATCATGTAAATCTGCAAATCCCGAACAATTCCACACTGTACTCGAACTACTAAACTAGCAAGGAAAAAAATATTTTAATGTGTGTAAACAACAACATAGCCGGTTTTAGTTGCTTAATTATTACTATGAAACTTACGAGTTGCATTACCTCTTTGCTGGGTTATAATTCTCGTTACTCAGGTACACATTTCCATTTAGATACACTTTTTAACAAACACACATTTTCAACACAAACCTCACAATCGAACAACATTTTGAAAAAACAAACAAACAGCGTAGTAAGTAAAAATTAAAACAATTCAAAAAACTAATTGAAATAAGCAACAAATCTACCTAATATTAACGTTTGTAAATGAATTAATCACAAGAAAACTCAATCAAAATAAAAACATAAAACAGCGCGCTTCACATGTACGAAATCAATATGGATCCTTTCGTAAACAAACAATTTCTAAATTTTGATAACTAAAACGTTGACAAATAAAATTGCATCATTGCGAATCGTAATGTTGCTGAGGCTACGTACATATTCAACTTGATCGCATAATACTCACAGCGCGCTGTGACAGGGATGTCAGACGGCCACCCAGAAATCCTTGTACCGAGTTGGCTATAAGCTGGTATTGAAAACGAAAAACTGGTACCCCTGTGCTCCGCTGCGGCGCTGCCAATCTATACAAATAAATAAAATTGGAGTGTCTGTTTTTAATATTAAGATAACCACTTTTTACTAAGTGTATATGGATGTATACACGATACATATACCAAAACAACATTATTTACCATTTTTGTCTGTCTGTCTGTTTGTTCCGAGTAATCTCTGAAATGGCTGGACCGATTTTGACGGAACTTTCACTGGTAGATAGCTGATGTAACAAGGAGTAACTTAGGGTACTTTTATTTTAGAAAAATTAAATAATAGTTTAAAAAACCTAAAAACACGCTGAATTTTGAGACGTATGTCAGCGTAGTTTTCAAAGACAGTTTTTATGAAAAACTTTTTGTTAAATACCATGCGGACGAAGTCGCGGGCAACCTATAATATTACTTGAATTAACACATCTTACCGTGGTAGTACGTCCTCCTGCGTTAATTTCCGACATCCACGCGCAGAAGCCGCGGGCAAAAGCTAGTACTGATTTATAAATTGTGTTGGAGATCGCATTCTAGGCAAAAAAATTATATTTTAATTTCGTGTACCGTTAATAGAGGGCAGTAATTATCGAACGCACCGAAAAAATATCACTTTAAGGTGAATGCTCCAACCAGCCCGCGAAATTCAAATTTTCTTACGTTTTTTGCAATTTGCAGGCCAGTGCTAGGTTGTATGTTGATTTAAATATTATTCGCGACTGTAAGACATATTATATAGTTACAGAATTATAATCATCAAAATCATCAATACAACGCTCTAAGTTCATAAAGCCGTAGGAATTACTTTTTCTGTTTTTTTTTGTTCCTAGGCCTTTATTTTTTGATATTATTTGTTAGATATTATAAAATGTAAAATATATTGAAAGAAATAAAAAAAATAATTCATAACGAAGATTTTTATCGGAAAGCAGGGTTCAAAACACATGTGGGATATTACACCTGAGACCCTCTCAGCGGGAGTGTAGATTGTTACCACTACACCACCTTGCATCTAGATAATCATTTGATGGAAAATGGTAACCACTATCGAGACTGCTTACTATAATAAAGTTTTATATCTTAAAGGAAATCTGATTTCTGATTGTAATTTTTTTTTTTCATATGTAAGTATATCTAAAGTTATTCTGTATTGTCAGTGTATTTTTGTCGGTCAACGGTCAATCTTGGTACTTTTGCATACAAGGACCGAGTAGTCTTGGTACATGGTACCTGACACTGAAAACTAGTATGTTTACCAAGAAGTTGGTACGTCTGACATCCCTGCACTGTGATAATACTCACCAATCACAGGCGTCCATGCGCCAATATTGAATGGCGCAGAGAGGCCTGTGATTGGTTATCCTGCGGCAGGACTTCGCTTTATGTGTGCAATGTATAGACACGAAAATGTAGAAGAAATTACCACTACATGCGTACATTTACGAATGAAATAAAGACACGATCGTTCGCTGCCTGCTTACGTTTCGATCTGTTATGAATGCGTTGCCGTAGTAAAAAGAACGGTATGAACGTTGCTATTATATTTACATTAGGCGTTTAAACTTTTTGAATGGTTTTATTACTTACTGTTAGTATAATTCTTTTATTTTTGAAATATTAGTAACTAGTCCTTATCTAGGGTCTAGACGGTCTGCAGTGTCTTTTTGCCTATATGGACTGCACGCCACTGACGTCTCAGTGCGTATTTTGCGTACGGGAGTTGTATGTAATGTGCATATTAAATTTATTTCGAATAAATAATTGAATTTCATATAAATTGATCAAGATATTCTAGCAACATCAGCCTATACTGATCTCACAGCTGGGAAACAAACGTTTTCTCTGTGAAAGGGAGAGGGCCATAATGAACCACGCGGGCCCAGAATCGGTCAACGTAAGGTAAAACGCCTTTTGGCTAGATTATACGATGATATTTGCAAGCTGGGAGCAGATGGATACGAGTAGCTGGATCGAGGCACTAGCCTCCTCTCCTCCTCTTTTTGAGAAGGCGTCGGCCGTAATTCAACACGGGGCCCAGTATAGGGCGATAGATGTCACATGGAATTTTTGGATTTAGGACATGCCGGTTTCCTCACAATCTTTTCCTTCACCGTTTTGAGAGCAGTGGCGATGAAATAATTTACACATATGGGTTCGAAGCTACGCCCTACAACTCGCTCTATGGTAATAATGCACGAATACATAATATTAAACTATAATTTAAAAAATACTCAGTCTATTTATATATTTCAACGACTTATGCTATCAATCTAGCCGAAATAACAAGTATTTTACTAAATACCTCTTAAATTCTCTCATGCAAAAATCACCGATATAGAGAACCATACTCGAAAAAAGATGCAACTTCCCCTCTTTCTTCTATCCATTCAGTCCATTTCACACAAACGCCAAAACCAAATTACAAGCCCACTCCACACAATTAACAAGGCGACCTCACACAGTCGCAAAAACGCTAACAATATCTCAGCGATTCCCGCACGTAGCAAAGAGAACAAGACTAGAACTTTACATAAACGGCGAAACTTTCCAACGTAACGCAATCATGATCACGACTCGATCCTTTGTGTGGATCGATACAATCCATCGATCTATGCGTCGCGCCGTGTACGCATGCATTATGTACTCGCATTTTTAGGGTCAGTTGCACGGTGAGGGTTTGTTGTGACGGTTAAAATATTTGTATAATATGTGTCAAATATTCCCACTGGGCATCTCTTTCTCTCTCTCTCTTTCTCCCTCTATGAATATTCAGCTGCATCCGGTTAGACTGGAAGCCGACCCCAACATTGTTGGGAAAAGCCTAGGCAGATAATAATATAAAGAGCATGGCGGGATAAGCATGGGGTAGCGGCCCCAGCGGTAATTTAACTGCCAATTTTTGTGGATGATGGTCTTATGGAGTACAACTTACCTGTAAATTATTACTTAAATATATGCATTCGTTTTTGAGAAAATAAAAGAAATAAAAATTACAAAAAAAAATTTTTTTCTCTCCTAGTTACAAATATATCAATGTCTACAATATATGTTGTACATAACTTAGTGAGACAACGTATCATGATATTTTTGTCAAAAAATCTCGAGATAATTGTCAAAAAATGTTTTTCTGAAATTAACACCTACGAAATTTTCACTAAAAAACACCTTCATCATAATGTGCAACGTATGTAACGTGGGTACAAGGGTGTTTTTTTTTTAAATTGGAAAACAAAGAAGAAAGTAAGAAAAAAATTATAAAAATTAGCACTTCTTGAATATACACAAAGACTATAAAAGTCTTCGTGTATATTCAAGAAGTGCTTTATATATAGAAAAAAACCGGTCTAAAGTTCATAAGTAATAGTTTATAATCGTTTATATAGGCTATAATCACTCAGATCCAGCCCGTTTCTTGCTGCCCTCTACCAGCAACCCTCTAAGCCGAGGCCCATACCCCACAGCGGTTGTCCTTAGCGAGTAGTCGCTTCAGTTTTTAAGTCAAAGTCATGTTGACTGTTTTCTTTGACTATCGTGGTGCTGTGCACTTGGAATTCTTGCTGGACGGTCAAACGGTAACTAAAGAGTATAATTTGAGTGTTATGCGGCGTTTAAGAGAGCAAATTAGACGAAAAAGGCCAGATTTGTGGAAAGAAAATTCTTAGATTTTGCATCACGATAATGCGCCTTCGCACAAGACCGTCATTGTGAACGAATTTTTGACCAAGAACGCAACAAATACCATCGAGAAACCACCTTATTCACCAGTTGTGGCTCCAGCCGACTTCTTTCTTTTTCCTAAACTCAAATTATCACTTCGTGGCACTCGTTTTCATTCGGTATGTCATGTTATCCATGTTCACGTCTTCCATAATGGAGAATTCGCGGCGAGAACTGAACTCGATCCCAGGAAAAGCGTTTAAAAAATTTAGATGATTGGATTATTCGTTGGCGTATGTTTATTGTTTCTGAAGGAGCATACTTTGAAGGTGATAAAATAAACTTTGGATGAACAACTGACATTTGGTGTATTATTGATCTTTTCCCGGTACTTTGTTGACACAGTAGTATGTTAGTTCAAGCGCATCATTATACTTATATATGTTAGTTTGTAAGGTATATGTCTATGGGTCATAGTAACCTGAAAATAAAATGATTATTATTATTATCCTCTACACAATAAAAGATAATAATTAAAAATAAGATCTTACGAGTTATCGCAAAATAAAAACTACTCTAACGAATTAATGTACCTATATTCGGCAGCTTTTTTAGTTAGGCAGTCTCTGTCTCCCATCTTGTGGTCTTCTTCTTAGCGTGTCGATGGCAAAAATAATGCGAAAATATTACTTGTTAGTATATCCTAAAATATATATAACTAGCTTCTGCCCGTGACTTCGTCCGCGTCAAATTTGCGCTCCCCTTCCCGTCGACTCGAATTGCCTGCCAGTTTTCGTCCATTTTTCGTTTGCTGCTGCACTCCTTTTGACCGTAGCGCGATTTCATATAGCGTTCCTCAATAAATGGGCTACCCAACACAAAAAGAATTTTTAATTCCGACCAGTAGTTCCTGAGATTACCGCCCCCCCCCTTCCGCAATAAAAAGTAGCCGATGTCCTTTCTCAGGCTGTAAACTATCTGTGTACCAAATTTCATTTAAATCGGTTCAGTAGTTTTAGCAGGAAAGCGAGACAGACAGACAGAGTTAATTTTGCATTTATAATATTAGTGTGGATTATATAGATATATCTAAATTATTTTGGCCCAGAATTCAGCAATGCGAATACCGTTCGCTGACGCAGCCATAAAGTCCTCACCTGCGCAGATGACAGGGCATGCGGTGCAAGGTGGGACGTGAGCCATTGTCTGTGGAGAGACGCCGCATACACATTGGAGATCTGAGCCGTCCATGAACCCCCATTTGTGAAGGTTGTCGTTGCTATGACCGACTTGGGTACGAAGTCAATTTATGGTTTTCCAAGTAGCCCGCTGCAACCTTTGCCCAGGTGGTAGGCTTTCTGATGTTTTAATAAAAAAATCAGGCGGCTTGAGCAGTTCTTGCCACAAATCACATCTTTCTGTGGAGGGGTTGTCGTAGGACTGGAATCACGCACGTAGCCTATTAGCCTCTGTAGCACTGGATTAAAGTTGTGAATTGGGTGGCGGCGGTCATCCTGTAGCTTTAACTTCTCGATGCGGCTGGCGATAGTCCTGAGAAGATCTGGATGCGCAATGCCAGCTACAACATTCGCAAGGGGGTGGTTTCAAGCAACCAGTAATAGTCTCTCCAGGCATGTCTCATTTAGAGCTGTATCCACTAATTTAGAGTAGGCAGATTGGCTCCATTCTGGACAGGAATATTTACCTGCGGAGAATGAAAGCAAAGTTCCAGTCGTTCGCAGGACTTGAGGAGATGGCCCCATCTGATGGATGTTAGGCGACGGATTAAGTTGTTTCTGTTGTGCACCTTCTTTTTAATGTTTTTACAGTTTCTTCTGAAGTTTACGTTCTTATCCAAAGCGATGTCGAGATGCTTTGGGTGAGTACTGTGGATGATCGGAACTCCTTGCCACTAGATATTAAGTGTTCGACCCGCTTGTCCGCGGTGGAAAGTGCATGACTGCGTTTTTGAGGGATTTGGTTTCAGAACCTTGAAAGCATAATAATGGCTCAGACCTGAGAGGGCGGTGGAAAGACTGGTTTCAATCTCTTCAAACTCAGTGGCTTCGCAAGTTATTGCCAGGTCATTTGCATACAGAAAGCGGGTTATATTTGGGCTTACCGGTTGATCGTTAGTGTAGATGTTAAACAACAGAGGGCCCAGTACACTTCCCTGAGGAAAACCTTTCTTTTGAGATTAGCCACCTACTTTTGACATCAAGAAGATTTGCTTGAAATCGATGGTTGATAAAGAGTTTTCTTAGAACTCGAGTAAACTTTGGATCATCTGTTAAGTTGGTAACCATCCACAATATGCGCTAAATACTAACGGTGTCGTAGGCTGTCGGCAAGTCTACAAATACTCCGCCCGCCAGTTGTGGTTGGCTTGTTTTTCAAAGAACGAACATGTAGCAGATTTGGATGGATTGGCTTTCTTCGCGCAGTCTCGGATTGTGTGCCCTTCCTCACTGCAATGTCCACATGTGGGGCCAGTTATTCTGCAAATCTACGCTGCATCACCATACTGCTGGTGCTTGTGACATCTAATTATCAGTGTGAAGTGTTGTACCGGGCACGCCGTCTAATTTTTAAATAATCTGTCCTGCGTGATGATTTGATGAGGGCCATACGAATGACGGAATTTAAGTCAAAATATAGTCGGCAATTTATCAGTCAAGATTTGTTCATAATTACATTTACGCCATCGTTATTAGTCACTATAGTGAGAACTCTATAACTATTAGGTTGGGGAAAAAGTCTTTTCGCATTATAGTATGTATGAACTTGTAATAAAATCTCTTTGTATCTGGCTGGTTTTGGTATCATTGAAAGTTTAAATTTTAAAGAACATAATTCCAAATTCAAATTAGGAAAATGTGTGATTTTCATTTGTTTTTCGTACCGTCAAGATGAGTGAATCTAATGAAGAAATTCGATACATTTTAAAATTTTACTACAAAAAAGGTAAAAATGCAACGTAAGCCGCAAAAAAAATTTGCGATGTTTATGGACCTAGTGTCTGTGAGAGTAGCACAAATTTGGTTTAAGCGTTTTCAATCCGGAAATTTTGATGTCAAAGATGCACGTCACTCTGGTCGCCCTATTACGGATAAAATGGATGCCATTTTTGAAAAAGTGGAGCAAGATCGGCATACCAGTAGTTACGACGTAGCTGAAGAACTGGAAATTGACCACAAAACAGTGTTGGCGCATTTGAAAAAAACTGGGTACACAAAAAAGCTCGACATTTGGGTACCTCACGAGCTCACTGAAATAAACTTAATGAACCGTGTACTCATTTGTGATTCTTTATTACGACGTAATGAAACCGAACCATTTTTGAAGAAGCTGATAACTGGTGATGAAAAGTGGATCACGTATGACAAGAACGTGCGAAAAAGGTCGTGGTCAAAGGCCGGTCAGGCTTCACAGACTGTGGCGAAACCCGGGTTAACTCGCAACAAGGTGATGCTGTGTGTGTGGTGGGATTGGAAGGGCATTATTCATTATGAGCTGTTACCACCAGGCAGGACCATCGATTCTGAACTCTACTGCGAACAACTGATGAGATTAAAGCAAGAAGTTGAGAGAAAGCGGCCGGAATTAATCAACAGAAGGGGTGTGGTTTTTCATCATGATAACGCTAGACCTCACACATCTTTAGCCACCCAACAAAAATTAAGATAGTTTGGCTGGGAGGTGTTAATGCATCCGCCGTATAGTCCTGACCTTGCACCTTCAGATTTCCACCTGTTTCGGTCTCTTCAGAATTCTTTAGGCAGTGTCAGGTTAACATCACGAGAGGACTGCCAAAACCACTTGTCGCGGTATTTTGACCAGAAGTCCCAAAATTTCTATAGCAATGGGATCATGTCCCTACCTACAAGATGGCAAAAAGCTATCGAACAAAATGGTACCTACATACTTTCATCATCATCATCATTTCAGCCATAAGACGTCCACTGCTGGACTTAGGCCTCCTCCTTCATACTTTAGTTAAATGTAAATAAACTTTATTAAAAAATGTTTTGAATTTTCTTAAAAAATGCGAAGAAACTTTTTCCCCAACCTATTATAATGCGAGGTTTGCGTCGACGGGTTAGGTCAGATTATCATTTCTCCTTTTCCTGTTTTGCCGCCTAGTACTTTCAGCTTCGTTTCTCCCGGGCTAATTGATTAGATATTTATTATATTAAATTACAAAGTTGATTTTGTATATTGTTCCGCAGGTGAAAAGTACTACATGGAGTGTAATGCGTGCGCGTGTCGCGGCGGCGAACGCGTGTGTGCCCGTCGCGCCTGCGCACGCGCCGCCGCGCTGCCGTGCTACTGCCCGCCGCACCACCTGCCCGTGCGCGCGCGCCACACGCCCTACCCTAACGCGTGTCTCGCCAAGTGAGTGTGTATCTATCTATACTTACGCGCTGCCGTGCTACTGCCCGCCGCACCACCTGCCCGTGCGCGCGCGCCACACGCCCTACCCTAACGCGTGTCTCGCCAAGTGAGTGTGTATCTATCTATACTTACGCGCTGCCGTGCTACTGCCCGCCGCACCACCTGCCCGTGCGCGCGCGCCACACGCCCTACCCTAACGCGTGTCTCGCCAAGTGAGTGTGTATCTATCTATACTTACGCGCTGCCGTGCTACTGCCCGCCGCACCACCTGCCCGTGCGCGCGCGCCACACGCCCTACCCTAACGCGTGTCTCGCCAAGTGAGTGTGTATCTATCTATACTTACGCGCTGCCGTGCTACTGCCCGCCGCACCACCTGCCCGTGCGCGCGCGCCACACGCCCTACCCTAACGCGTGTCTCGCCAAGTGAGTGTGTATCTATCTATACTTACGCGCTGCCGTGCTACTGCCCGCCGCACCACCTGCCCGTGCGCGCGCGCCACACGCCCTACCCTAACGCGTGTCTCGCCAAGTGAGTGTGTATCTATCTATACTTACGCGCTGCCGTGCTACTGCCCGCCGCACCACCTGCCCGTGCGCGCGCGCCACACGCCCTACCCTAACGCGTGTCTCGCCAAGTGAGTGTGTATCTATCTATACTTACGCGCTGCCGTGCTACTGCCCGCCGCACCACCTGCCCGTGCGCGCGCGCCACACGCCCTACCCTAACGCGTGTCTCGCCAAGTGAGTGTGTATCTATCTATACTTACGCGCTGCCGTGCTACTGCCCGCCGCACCACCTGCCCGTGCGCGCGCGCCACACGCCCTACCCTAACGCGTGTCTCGCCAAGTGAGTGTGTATCTATCTATACTTACGCGCTGCCGTGCTACTGCCCGCCGCACCACCTGCCCGTGCGCGCGCGCCACACGCCCTACCCTAACGCGTGTCTCGCCAAGTGAGTGTGTATCTATCTATACTTACGCGCTGCCGTGCTACTGCCCGCCGCACCACCTGCCCGTGCGCGCGCGCCACACGCCCTACCCTAACGCGTGTCTCGCCAAGTGAGTGTGTATCTATCTATACTTACGCGCTGCCGTGCTACTGCCCGCCGCACCACCTGCCCGTGCGCGCGCGCCACACGCCCTACCCTAACGCGTGTCTCGCCAAGTGAGTGTGTATCTATCTATACTTACGCGCTGCCGTGCTACTGCCCGCAAGCCCGCGCCTACGATGGCCGGGAGTCAGCAATCGACTCCCGACGCCCGGGGCGTCTCATGCTGCGGCGGCTGGGGGCGTGAGGGCGCAGAGACTGCCTCTCCTTCTCGCGCCCCGACTCCTCCTTCGCGAGTATTACTGCTTAGCAGAAGGAGATGACGGCTTCCCATCCCTCTCGCTCCATACCATGGCCTGCACCAGGGCCGGACGCGAGAGGTCGCCGCCGCAGATCACCTCCACGAGCACACGGCGGTGCTCGGCCCAGGCAGGGCATACTTCCACCGTGTCCTCCAGGCGATCCACACAGTGGTAACACCCGGGTGTTACCTCCCGCCTTATCCGGAACAGGAACCTCCCGAAACAGTCATGTCCGGTGAGGACCTGCGTAAAGCGGATGATGAGGACGTCGTGGCGCCTCTCTATCCACTCCTCAAAGAGGGGTCTTACCGCCGCAATTATGGCGTGCCTGTCGTGGCGTGTTTCGTTGGTGGCCGCGAGCTATAGAAAAGCGCCTCAGTAAGGTTCAAATGTTCTTTACAAGCCAAATTTCAAAGATGTGATTGTAAAAAAGTATACCTACTTAAATTCTTAAAGTCTTACGTATTTTTCGCAAATAATAGTGGAGAGGTCAATTTCGCAACACTTAGGGAATAAAAATTTATGACTAGCAGTGGACTTCTTGCGAGCAATATGATGAATCGTTAACAAATTAATTTATTTTATTTTATAAAACATATTGTATGTTCCAGATGTGCAGGCGCCTCAGACGGTGAGATAGAGTTCGGCACAAGTTCTCCGTGCGCCGGCTCCACGTGCGGGCGGCGCCACGTGTGCATGCCGGCACCCAACGTGTGTCTGTCGCGTCTGCAGACCTCCTGCCCGCAGTACTACTGTGGTATGTTGTGTATATCACCGTGAAGTTTTAAGATTTCTCTTTTTAACACGCTTTTATTAGCTTCACCTGTATGTTTGCACGTTTGTAACCGACTCCTTTTTTTTTTTTTTTTTTGGTAGGGAAATCATCAAATGACTTCTCCCGCTCTGGGCGGAGCGGGAGGGCGTGTCAGACTTTTACTGACTAAAACCCACCCGTGTTCCTTCAGTTGCCTATGTGCCAGGGTCACGGTATCTCTTTCGAACAATCACGCGACCCCGGCAGGTAACCGACTCCTTTGGACTTGATTTTGATTCACTTCAAACGGTCAGAATGATTTTGTGCCATTTTTCTTGCCGGAGTTACCAGGATAGCAAAAAAAAAAAAAACTATCTTTGAAAACTACGCTGACGTACGTCACAAACTTTGAAACACAAAAAATAGAAAATAAATAATAGTTAAAAAAACCGGCCAAGTCCGAGTCTGACTCACGCACCGAAGGTTCCGTACAAACCTGTAGGTATTCACGGTTTATGCATAAGGTTTATGTTAATGCAATTAAATGGATTTTTTTAATTAGGGTTCCGTTGCCAAATGGCAAAAAACGGAACCCTTATAGATTCGTCATGTCTGTCTGTTTGTCTGTCTGTCTGTCTGTCTGTCCGAGTATGTCACAGCCACTTTTTTCCGAAACTATAAGAGCTATGCTGTTGAAACTTGGTAAGTAGATGTATTCTGTGAACCGTATTAAGATTTTCACACAAAAATTGAAAAAAAAAATATTTGGGGTTCCCCATACTTCGAATTGAAACTTAAATTTTTTTTTTTTCATCAACCCCATACGTGTGGGGTATCTATGGATAGGTCTTCAAAAATGACATTGAGGTTTTTAATATCATTTTTTTTCAAAACTGAATAGTTTGCGCGAGAGACACTTCCAAAGTGGTAAAATGTGTGTCCCCCCCGTAACTTCTAAAATAAGGGAATAATAAAACTAAAAAAAATATAAGATGTACATTACCATGTAAACTTCCACCAAAAATTGTTTTGAACGAGATCTAGTAAGTAGTTTTTTTTTTAAAACGTCATAAATCGTAAACCACAATTTACCTTTCATTCAGTCAACTCAAATTTAAAAATTAAAAAAAAAATCATTTAATTTCATAAACATAAACCTTATGCATATACCGTGAATACCTTTTTTAGGGTTCCGCACCTCAAAAGGAAAAAGTTTAGTTTAGTTTTTGTTTTTATATTTGATTTGACTGAATGAAAGGTAAATTGTGGTTTAAGATTTGTGACGTATTAAAAAAAAAACCGGCCAAGTGTTAGTCGGACTCGCGCACCGAGGGTTCCGTACAAACCTTCAGGTATTCACGGTTTATGCATAAGGTTTATGTTTATGAAATTAAATGTTTTTTTTTAATTTTTATATTTGAGTTGACTGAATGAAAGGTAAATTGTGGTTTACGATTTATGACGTATTAAAAAAAAACTACTTACTAGATCTCGTTCAAACCAATTTTCGGTGGAAGTTTACGTGGTAATGTAGTACATCATATATTTTTTTTAGTTTTATCATTCCCTTATTTTAGAAGTTACGGGGGGGGGGGGGGCCCACATTTTACCACTTTGGAAGTGTGTCTCGCGCAAACCATTCATTTTAGAAAAAATGATATTAGAAACCTCATTATCATTTTTGAAGACCTATCCATAGATGCCCGACACGTATGGGTTTGATGAAAAAAACATTTTTGAGTTTTAGTTCTAAGTATGGGGAACCCCAAAACTTTTTGTTTTTTTTCTGTTTTTGTGTGAAAATCTTAATGCGGTTCACAGAATACATCTATTTACCAAGTTTCAACAGCATAGCTCTTATAGTTTCGGAAAAAGTGGCTGTGACATACACGGACAGACAGACAGACAGACATGACGAATCTATAAGGGTTCCGTTTTTTGCTATTTGGCAACGGAACCCTAAAAAGGTATAAAACACGCTTCTTTAGAAAACCAAACTAAAAGGAGAAAATAATGGACAAAAAGCGTGCGGTGCTTGATATCAATTAAAAAATACCTCAAAAAGAACCCCACGCTTTTTCCATTATTTTCAATAATCTTTGTCTAGGGTTCTACGTTTACCTATGATGTTTTTCATATCATCTATTTAACTGTTTTCCAGTAAGCACAGTGAACTGTAACTCCCAGCCGGGCATGCCAGTGTGTGACACAGATGCTCGCACTCACACCAACCCGTGTCACCTGGTCATGAGTGGCCGGAAGTTCGCCTACTGGGGCGTCTGTCTCGAGGGATGTTCTGCCGTGAGTATAAAACAATAGTTGGAACTCAAATTATGCTTATTAGTTATCACTGATATTTATCTCAATGTGTTTTAATGATAAACAATTAGCTCCTTTGTAATAGAATTGTATTTAAGTATTTGCGTGGAGGTCGAACCCACTACATCTTATTCTTAAGGGCAGTCGTACTTGGATTCAATTTTTATGGTGGTTAGCCTAAATAAAGCAGGGGGCCATCTCTACAAATTAAGAACCGTTGCAAATGTTTTGCCATTGTGACTTTTTGACAATTTTTGTATAGCAAGTGAGCTCCCTGCGTTATTACTGTAAAACAGCAACTCTGGGATAACGTTAAGAGCATCCTATTGTCCGTTCTACTATCTTTTAAGTGAGGAAACAAACCTTTTCATTCTCATTTTAATTCCAGGCTGGTCCAGTATGCGGTGTGAACGGAGTCTCTTACATCTCAGAATGTGCTGCTTGGTCAGAATATGTGAGCGTTGATTACGCAGGCCCTTGCCTCGCCGTAGGCCCAATATCAGACCTTATGGAACCAAAGTGTGCCTTGATAGACAGAATCATCTGCCCTCCACTGAAGAAACCAAACTGCCTCGGATTCACCGCGCCTGGAGCCTGTTGTCCAAAATGTGGAGGAGCCCTAAGAATATTGTATTCGAAAAAGCAAATCGATAGAGCTTTATACGGAACGAATATTTCCGCAACTGTTATAAATCTAAACAATATTTTGAAAGCACTGGAAAGACATGTCAAGATAGCCGAGTGTGCTCTCAGAGGATACCTCACTATTGAAATGGAAATATTCGTCACAGTTGAGACTATGTTGGACAATCCAACTGATTTACAACTTAATGTGTGTATCTTAGAAGCGGAGAAGATAGCAGACATGATTAACAGAGAGAGTGTGTTGATAACTAGTGATTTAGGTTTAAGTTCATTATCATATGCGTTGACTGTACATACGTATCCCACACAAGGTGCAAATACTATAAGTCTATCCATAGGTGCTTTATTAGCAAGTTTAAGTATCTACGTCTTAAGGTAGGCATTTTGTATAGCATTATTATGTAAATTTGTACAGTAGCTGTAAATATTGAATGTTATAAATAGTAACTTAGTGCCATGGTTAGAAACGTATACAAAGAGTTCAGAGATTATGCTTTGGTTTGCTTTAAAATCAGGCGCAAATTATTTAGTCATGTTCTTCACGTGAGTTCGTTGTGCCATTGTAGTTATAATGAGATTAATGTCTTATACAAATAATGCATGATAGACTGCAACAAGCATTTTTATAACATTTATACAAAAGACATTTTTATAAAGTACTCGTAGTCCTTAAACCAAATATGTATTACAATTTTTACTTTGTTATTAATTTTTAGATGTTTAGCTATTTTGAAAATGTGAATACTGTTTACAAGCTTAAAGATTATTGAAATAAAAACACCATTATTATACAGTGATTTCATTTAACCAAATTATAACTCATTACGCTATTCTCATCATTAGAAATTGGGTCTAAGATCTACAATTTTAAGGGCTAGAAAAACCACCACAATATCATCGGTGTAGACGAAAACGCACGAGAACGATGTTCAACACATGGGTTTTGGCCGGATCGCAGTACGAGAGGTTACTTGTACTTGGGTTACTCTATAGCGTTCAAAGGTGTCGTGAGTTCAACATATTCCTAAATCTAATGTTACTTCGGACGTAGAAAACTACCAGCCAACAGCTAAGCACACTCTCTACATTGAAACACAGGCTTATTAGTTTTCATATACAATAAATAATTCCTCTGTGATTCTTAAGATGGCTTTAGATCTTACCTGCGCTGTTAATACGAATAGAATTACGGTGGTGATTTTGAATCAATGCCTATAACTGACAAATACATATCGGAATATGAGATGATTATCATAGTCAGGTAAATAAAAATGTTTAAAATATTCAAAATGGACAATTATATACACCGGACGAAAAGTTTCTGCTGGCGAGAAGGGATGTGTTTTGGTTTTGTTGTGTTTGTTGATAGGGGTAAGTGGCAACGAGGCGAGGGTGGAACTTGCTTTTTTTGCTGTGTTGTGGCAGCCTCATATGTCGCTTGTGAATTTAGTTGTAAATAAACCGTCTTAAACCTAAATTCATGGTTGAAAACTCGTTTTAAATTTGTTTATAACGATTTAAAACCGCGACCACGTGGGCAATATATTGATCACGTTTTACTTTAAAATTAAGTTAAAAGGCTTATCGAAATCATACTTTTATTCATAAATGGTATGGTTTGCATTCATCATATTTATAGCTACTAGTTTTTAGTTTTTTTTTTTAAATATTAAAATAAAATAAAAATACCATTATATTATGATTGTATTTTTCCACATAACACCGACAATCAAGGAATATAATATTAGAATAATGTGAATTTTACAATATCACAATTAATTGATCACTTATAATTAAGTTCAGATAAGTCTTTTTTATCGAAAAATATATTGATTCTATCGAGTAGTTGTGGGTCGGTGACTGTTTTGGCGAGTTGCACGAACCCACTCTGCAGTACTGGGTGAATGAGTTGGAACCTCTCCAGCGAAAACGTCAGGACCAATTCCAGATATGCCATTAAAATATTTTGGAAGCAATTACGTTGCACTTCAGTATCCTGAAAAAGACAAATAGTGTTACAACCGGTCTCAGAAAGGCTGATCAATACAAAATGTAATTATATGCTGTATAAATCTCATGCTACGCTGTCATTGGATAACCGAAACACAAACAAACAATAATATCACTTGACGTGAGATTATATAGCGAAAAAAACTCCATTTTGGCCTTCTTAGCTTTATTGTAGTCATTTGACGAGAGGTTAGAAGTTACCATTGTTCTGCAGTGTTTCTGGAAATGACCTTTAATTATACCATATCTTGAGCAGTTCGTTTTATTTGCAGGGCAGGAAACACCATCACTTTTGTGATTTTTATTGATCATTGGAATATATTTTCACTTTACTAATACTCAATGCTCGGGTCTAAATCTAAAATGCATCTAGCACTGGCTATTTGTCATCAAAAGAAAAAAAGAATATAATATCGCATCGCTATGGGCCACATTATGCCCTGAAGTGTTTAATATTAAACCGGGAGCAATTGATGAAAAGTAGAATATATTCTCACCTTATTTATTTATTTATTTATTTAACCATTTATGTACACACATATATAAACAGACAAGAAGAAAAGAACAGAAAAATTAGTACAAAGGTGATGCTTATTTCTAAAGAAATCTCTTCCAGCACACCTGCGATAGGAGAGAAGATACAGAGATGTAGACAGCGTGTGTAAGAGTATGAGAAAATAAAATATATATAATCAAAAACTATTAACTTAATAAAATTAAACTATTAATATAAAAATATACTTACATACATACAAACAAACATACATACATAGATACATACATACATAGATACATACATACAGACTACTAAAATAATAACATTAAATTGTAATTACCTTACTAATACTCAAAGCTCGTTGTTGTTCTATTTCCGGGGGCACAGGTTGCGGTGGTAATATCGGATCAGCTACTTTGATCTTTTCATATGAGGGTCCATCACAGATCGTTATATTCACTTTACGTGTATCTATGTTAAGATTTTCTATTATATCCGGTACACTGCCTTTCTTTTCCTTTATTGGAGTCTCTTTTTTTCTCTCTGTCTCTTGTGGCAAAATATCATTGACAGATTTGTTATCATTGGAATCAGAGCCTTGGTCGTTATCTATATCGGTTTCAGGAGCTTCCTTAATTGTGTCTTCCATAATTTTCTTAATGGATGGTATGTTTTCAGTGTGGATCTCTACAGTGATAGATCCTTGACTACTAGCTTTGAAATCAGCGAATGTAAATGGTCTTGGTTTTTCAACACCTTCTTCTGGAGTAATATTAAATTTTTCGTTGATTACAGGTGGTTCATCAGTGTTTTCATTCGGTTCCTGGGCATAATACTGGTCGTAATGAGTTGACGAATTATCACTTTCTACTGAACTGCAGGACATCCTATCTTTAACATCATGATCATCAAAGTCAGAGATGTTTATCAGATGTTTAACATAGTTGTGACATAGCAGCTCCCATGTATGTTTTAAATCGAATATTTTTGTCACAAATCGATCATATTCCAGCGTCAAGTTCAGTGTAGTCGTGTAATTATGCAATATTATAGATATGTCGGTCGGTTTTAGTTTAAATTTATGAACACCATTAAAGAATATCTCTGTTAAAGCGATAATTTTGATTAGCCATGAAGAGGTGGTTTGCTTGTACAGGTTGGCTGCGTGATCCAAGTTGGATACTTTTTGAACAAGAAACTTCAAACCTGGCCTTGAATCAAATTGCATGGCTCTAGTGAATGATAGTTCCAAACTTCTTAGCAATAAGTCCGTGTTGTCACTGTTAAGGAAGAACTTGTAGTTGCAAACGTTGGAGCCTGTTTTGAGACTATCCAGTAGGATACTGTTAATACCTTGGAAGACATCGGAAGATGCTTGGATAAGAACGGTGGCAATTATTTGAACCAGTATTTGATGTGCCAACAATCCCACTACCAGTCCTCTATGAGGGATTCTTACGGTGTATAGCTCTGGGTTCAGGGAGTTCACTGACTCTTGAAGATAAATTAGGAATATATAACTACGATCATCAATCAACATCAAATTCTGGGATGAATTCTTAGGAGTTATTTTAGCATGACCATCTCCCTTCAATTGTTCTGTTAAGAACACTTGTTGCGCCATTGCATGCAGTCTTACATTGTCATTTACCGAACAATCCCGTCTTGCAGCTACTTTTACTATAGCTAAATCTCCATAGAAACTATTTGAGTTCTCTTTGAAAGCAAAGGTCAGTTGCTTGAGAGGCGTCAAACTCACGTTACAAGCTCTATGCAGACTTGTGCAAACGATTTCCCATTGATTGTCAGTAAGAAGATGCCCCGATGTTAAAATTATATGTCTAATGCATGACGCTCCTAGTCTAGCGATTGGTTCTTGAGGTTGAGCGATGCATTCAACTAGAATCAGCATGATTTGTTTCAAAGCAAAAGTTGCTTCTACGCTCTCAATGGGTTCTATTTCCTCTCCATCACCCTTCTCATCGACCGTAGTTCGTTCAATGTTTATTTGTTGTAAATGATGTAGGTATACCACAATGGTATCTGTCGTCATGCCACAGCATTGCTTGAAGTTTGGCATCACACCGTCCCAGTGAGTATTAACATTTGCAATTTGCCGAAGCCAGTTTTGAACTGTTGGCAGAAGAAGGTGGTTAATGCAGTGCAAACCAAAATGAGTACCGGGTACTTCAACTGTGTTCCTTAACAGTTTGAATAAAGTTTCCATAGCAGCCGGTTGATTCTTCTTAGAACAAACGACAGTAGCTGAGATTAAACCCTCAATAAGGACGTACCATACTTTGAGTATGTTGCTTTGTTTATCAAGTTTTAAAAGGCAGTTGTTTGTGGTATTCGAAGGAGGAAGACTTGTTGATAACTTTCTGTATGAGATGAGATCTTCTTCATAGTGATCATTGGAAATGAATTTGGTGATATCAAGTGAAGCACTGGGTATTATAGGGTCCACAACACACAACGGCATGTCTCCCTTGATTCTATTACCCGTATTAAAAATAGGACATTTAGGCATATTGTACATCATTGTTAAAATGTCTGCACAGCTTTCCAAGTGGTATAATGCCTCTCTACACATATCTACAATGACTTTTTCTGATTTCTCTTCACTGAGAGGTATGAATTTGCTATTCTTTGAGAATTTCAAACTAAGGCTAGATTTAGGTTGAGTTGGTGTAGTAGCTTTCTTTGGCTTAACTTCAGTAGCCTGTACTTCTTCATAGTGTAGTCCCTTGATATGACTTAAAAGGCACAGTATACAGTCTAGCGCTGCGTTTGCGAATACGAGCGTATTGTCTGTGCTGAGGAAGACTTTGAATATTTCCAAGATGGCGGGATATTGGTTGGAATTGTTGGCAGCTCTCAATGTGTTGAAAAGCGGCCTCCAGCCTGATCTTATTTCCATTCGGTTTGTCTCCACGAATTCACAGATGCAGGAAATGATTTGCTCCTGGAGACAAGTAATTAATTAAGTTAATTCTGCTTATGATAAAATTGATAATTATTCCGCTTGTGAGTATGTTATAGTTACCTGAATATCATCATCACACAGTTCCAAGCAGAGAAGGTTTTCGAAGGGTTTTAGCAACGCCTCGTTAAAATGGAAGTGTGGTAACTCTACTTGTTGGTTGAGTAGAGCAGTGGCACAGTCGTGCAGACACTGGATAGCTAAGCTGGCGATTTGGATGTCCTTGTGGCAAGCCGCCTGTGAAGTTTAAAAAAAATATCTTTACATGATTTCATACCGTGTTATTTAGTTTCAATTGACTTATTTCGTGGCATGAGACCAACCCCAAAAAAGATATAGGTATTGTGAATTGTTAAAAGTAAACATTTTCATGGTACTGAGAATTCTAAACTTATGGTAATTTGTTGTAATAGGCGATGTGATATGTCCATGGGGTATCTTGAACCTATTTTGAATTTCCCTGTTTATATAGGTGTGGAGAACAGGATGGACTACTGCCCGGGCGGTTGATCTCGGGACGCAGTAAATACACTAGTTGCACGGCTAAGTTTGCTTGCGCGATGCAGGGTTTTGCCTGACGACAATAAAGTAGCGAGGTAGATGCCATCATATGTTAAACGGTGCAGATAGTGATATCAAGACTGCAATATCTACGCCGCCGCCACCACATGTTGTTGTTCAGTCGATAGTTACCTGCATGAAGTGCGGCCCCACAACAGTCCATATGGCCATCCTGTGCGCCAGCGGGCGCGCGGCGCGCAGACAGCGCAGCGCCACGTCCCCCGCGCGGCACAGCGCGCGCGCCGCCTCGCCGCCCCCGCCGCGACCCACCCCCGCGCCGCGCCGCCGCCACCACACGTTGTTGTTGGCTACGTCTGCCTCCCACGAGCAGAATAGCTAGGGGAAGATAGTACAGGTTTGATAAACACTTATAACGAAGACATTTATAAAAAAATATATTCGAATATATTTCGACACTAAGAAATAAAGCCTCCTGAAATTTAAAATACAATATTCACGGACCTAAAAAAGATGGATATATTGTTACGCTAAAAATTGTGAAACATGCAAGGTGCTACAAATTAACTTAGTTTTTTTTTCATTGTAATTTAATTTTAAGACCGCACTATCGCATTAAGTATACAACTGTAGTGATAGTTGTAAGGGACATTTTTACAAATAAATAAATTTGCTGTACTGACCTACATTCACACAGATACACTAAATTATATCGATTATTCAGCAAGGTGTTCGAAAATGTAATGCTCAATCACCTGCTTCATTATTTATTTTAACAGCAACAAAATCTTTCACGATCAATTAGCAATATGGTTTCACCAAAGAAAAGGCATTTGACTGCGTTAATCACGAAGCCTTACTCTTAAAGCTTGAGCATTACGGACTAGGTAAACTTGCACTCAGTCTAGTAAAATCTTATTTAAATGATAGACAGCAAAAAGTTCAAATAAATGGTGTCAGTTCACTTGGTTTAAAAATAAAAATGGGTGTTCCACAAGGCTCGATTATAAGTCCTTTACTTTTTTTGTATATACTAAAGATCTACATCATTTATTAAAAATAAAAAATAAATATCCACAAATGGTGTTATTTCCTGACAATGCATACTTAATTTTTAAGATCAATAGACATACATCAAATCTGGACGACGTAAATAACGCTCTAATGCAGGTAAACTTTGTTTACTGCTAATAATTTAGTATTAAATAGGAAAAAATTAAATGCATAAGATTAGCTTGAGCAAATGTTAAAAGTACTGTGAATACCTGTAATTCATTGCTGTAATTGTAATAAATAAATAAGAAATACAAAAGAAAAAAACTTCTTACTAATCGATGTTGGTGCGCCACCAGCCTTTGTAGCGCTGCTTTCAGCGTAGGCAGCGTCGTAGTGGCTGCTAGACGTGTGAACAGAGTATCAGCTGCAGCGGTCAGCGCGCAACACACTCGAGCCGCACCAGATCCAGATATAACGTTTCCTCCCTGGATGGCAAAAAACAAAAGCTATAAGAATATCTTCTAACCTTTAGAAGTCATGATATTATTACAGTAGATTGCTGGTTAATAATACCTAAAAAAATACAATTTAAAAGGTGATTTTCTGACTTACCTCTTGTCTGCATGTTTCTACAATTTTCGCCACTGACATGTCATTGGTTAAATTGTTCTCGAACACAGGTTGCAAGAAATTGAAGACGTCCACACTACAGACAAACAAATGATCATCATTAAAGTAGGCCTGCTAAGTCTATAGACTTTTGAAAAATCTAATCAAAACAAGATAAATACTTTGATACCAGTTATAAAATTAATCTTCTTTCTGGCTTAAGTGTAGGTATAAAACTCACCACGTTTCGTCATCTTTACCATCTAACCCCAACTTGGCATCAGCCTGTAGAATAGAAACAGTCTTATTTCTGCCAGTTTGCATGGTCACTATTGGAGTAGCATTGTTCCCTTGATGTCCGAATAAAGAGTGCTCGAAACTTGACACGTATTGACAGGCAGCGAATATATGCTCCCAGCATTCTGGAGCCTTGGATCCTAGTTCCAAGCCACCTATGGAAATATTATGGTTAGTTTAATTTTTTTAGGTACTTAAATAAAATTCTGCTAATTCAAAATGAGGCCCTTCAGTGTCAACACCAAAATATTATTTATGAAATAACTTGTCCCATGTTGGGCGCCAATAAGCTATTTTCTCCCAAACGTGCGACAAATTAATAGGTCCTTTAGATTTTTATGAATTTGGTTAGAAAAAATCAGCAGTCAATAATCCCAGTACCAAGAAAGAATATCTACATACTAAAACAAAACATTTTAAGTAACCATAAAGTCTACTTTAGCAATTAACTTACCAGTAATCAATATGTCCAAGGACAGGGCATGGGTCGATAATATCTTGCTATTAGGTGGCTGTGATATGGCGGAGTTAGCCAAGAGAGCTAGTATACTACTGCAACGATTTTGTAAGCTCAAAGTATTGCTTACTCTTGCAGCCTGAAATAGTAAAATAAATATTTATGGAAGACATAATATGGAATGGTTGTTGATTCAAATGAAATGGAGGTGGTAATTTAAATGATTCATCTTGATACCTTATGGAGTCCTTCAAGGCATTGAATCGTTAGCCCCTCCCAAGCAATCCGTTTCCTTTTCCCGAATGTATTTATTTTCTTTGATATCATCCCGTGGAGCTTTTGTTTTTTGTTACCATATCCTGATAGGGGCACACTTAATACCGTAACCATGGAATCCCAAATACAGGTTAATATCCTGAAAGAAGATTGGTGTTGTAGAAATCTGATAAATACAAAAAGTTTTAACACATACGTAGTAAACTGAGGCGAATCACATCAGCTCCTAGACAAGAAATTTCATGAGGACCACGAGCGCTCTGACAGGAGTATTCCGAAGAAAAAGAAGAAGTAAAGTAGATTTTTGTTTTTACCTTCTAGCCCAACGCAAACTGGCGTCATGCTGTGGGGATTCAATTATGTTATTATACAAACAGGAGACTTCTTTCAACTTCTGCCAGTCGGACATAACGGGACTTTGATCCAAACCACCAAGATCTGTTAAAATAGATATAATTTCATATTACAATATCATCCAGATATAATTAGTTCGGAAATTAAAGTTTATGTTATTGAAAACCTAGGCGTTAAAATTTCTGTTTTGTCACATTACTCTTTATATTTTGGCTAAAAACTATAATCAGAAAAAATATTCAGCAAATGCATAATAGGTTTGCATAAATTTATAGCGAAAATTTTCAACCTGATAGAAACCTTTGTTCAAATCTAAGACACTTAAAATCCATTCTGATCAGGATAACTTTATTTCATGGCCATTGTTTTATTTATGGTTATTATAGGGTTCGTTATTTCAGATTAACCGTTCTTACCTGACAGTAAATGTATAAGAGGATGGTCAGTAGTAGGAACTTCTTTCAATAGATCAGTGGCAAGCACTTGCTGGTACAATTCCCTTAGCCATGTCGCCGATAGATAAACTAGCACACCGCTGCCTTGCACTTCTTCTACAAACTCATCTTCTGTTAGAGATACTTGGACCTTCTGTGGAAAAAAAAATTGGAACAATCACTAAATATTTTTTTTTAAGTGTTGCCGAGTACCTAGCTAACAATTTGACTTTGTCAACGGCTTTTGCTAGCAGTACAGGGTGGTATGCATTGTTCAAGGGTTAGTACTGAAGGTGTGGTTTATCATTCTGAAAGTTAGGGTTGTATAATTGATCTTTTAGACCAATATTTCAATTTCAATATAGTAATTATGGTTATTAATTAATAATTATGTTGAGAAAATTATCTCACACGCTTTACATCGGCGTCTTGAAAACTTTATCAGTTAAAAATAAATGTGATATAATATAGAACAGCAAAATAAGACATTAATTTAAAAATCAATCAGTCTAAACAAATGCTTGCGCTCACTGGACTGGTCCACTCAAATATGAGGTTCTTTCTTCCCTTGAGGGAAGTGATTGAATATACGTGAATTGGTCTTTTGGTCTTAATTGTTCTTTTCAGTCACTAATCTATACTGTATTCAAATGATTGACCAAGATTATGTCTGGACTTTAGAAGAGAGCTTGACTCTTGACTTTGTGTCGCCATTTCTTCTCAGCGGTATTCAGATCAGAAATATCGAGTCCATCTACATAGCTTATATGTTACTCACACTGGGTTGGTTATAGTAATTAGTTCTCCGTTGCTTGAGAGTTAGTAGTAGGGCCGCGTAAGTAGCAAGATATACTCCATCTGCATTCATGATACAAGCTGTAGCAGGCGGCTGGGCGGCGTTGTGTTGGCAGCATTTTGATGCAAACTCTTGCATTGCTTCGTCGACCTGATTATTAAAATGAAATATTAAATTAGCAGGCGTACTGGCAATATTTTAATAGATTTGACATAAAATTCGGTTGTTTATTGTAGATTGGTCATTATGGTAGCCCACGAAATTAAAATTTTCTTACGTATTTTACAATTTGCAGGTCAATGTCAGGTTGTAGGATGTTGACTAAAATATGATTTGCTACCGTAAAAAAATTAGCTTTACAGAATTATACAATCATCTATACAAGCCTCTAAGTGAATTTATTCACATTATTACTACATAATTTTTCATAAAATTGTCGTATTTTGTTAAACATACAGCCTGATACTGACCTCCAAATTGCAAAAAAACGTAAAAACAATGAATTTTGCGTGCAGCTCTCTTAAGTGACTTTCATAGAATTGACAATATTTCCGTTTAAATATATTTTGAGAACAAACGGCTGCTTAAGTAGATGCATTGTTTTAATGGTGACTTACCTCGATACAAGTTCGTAGATTGAGCAGCTTTGGGAGAAGAGAATTTTGTAAAGTTTTGATAAACTGCCGCGCGTTGTGCCTCTCCAAATCTACGTTACATTCTGTTATGGTGCATCTACAAACAAATAATACCTATGTTATATACATATCTAAGCCTTTGTTGAGATTGTTAAATCGTTTAAAGAAACCTCAAATCTGATGATATTGTCGTTTGCCTTCCTAAATTGGCAATTGTTTTGATATTAAGGTAAAATCCATCTACATTAATATTCAGCATTGTCATCCTCAGTTACCTGGAGACTCGCTACAGTACCGTTACTTAAATCAAAGTTTTCTAATTCTTCCCAATTGTCATAGATAACTTTAGCTCTACAATCTAATCTTACCTTCCCAGGTTTAGAGTCTTCGGCACAGCCCTAGGTTTGTCATGAACTGAATTCTTGTCACTATCGCTTGATATAGGGTTACTAGCTCTTGATGGTAGGAAAACGTTGTCAGCATCTGAGTCTGCTTCACCATCACTGCCAGAACTTGCGTTTTCTGGACCTGATGTATCTGCAAAGTAAGTACAGGGTGTGAAAAGACCGTTCACTAAGCCGTCATCTATGCAATCTGTACATAAAATTAAGTAACTTTGTAGAAAAATAATTGCTGGAAAACTAATTTTATTTAGGAGCAGTAGTGGGCAAACGATAATGTGGAATAATCAAGATAAACTTTCACCTTCAATATCTCCGTAATCACAAGGGTCCCAGGTATATCTAATGGACTGGACTATAGTCCAGTACATATAACATGTATATTTTAAGATACATGCTTTATTTGCAGTAACCTATGTATAACTTAACATAAACTTACCTGATGAGTCATGTTCCTTTGTTTCAGTACTTTGTAATACAGCCACTACATCCCTGAAACAGATGCAACGCTCATGAAAAAATAATAATTTACGCAACTTAAATAGGTACTCGTATATTTATAGTAAGGTTATGTTACTTAGCGTATATCATTAGCGTGTTACATGCTTCAAAAGCGTAAAAGTACGATGGAAAGTATAAACAATTTTTTATCTCATAACACGACGCACGCTTTACTTGTGGTAACTAAGTGTATAAACACGCTGTGAATGTGTGTGTGAGAACCAGTAGCGTCAGCCACAGCACACACTCTCACATATCCAATATTGCCATTACCTTGGAAGGTATCGACAGGTCCTGCAGTTACATACACATTCACAGCAATTTTATACCCTTGGTTACCACAAGTAAAGCGGCGTCGTTGCTGAGGTAAATAAAACTTATATTGTGTCTCGTCAACCGATTAAATATTTATTTCAATTTTATTCGGCACAGTTCCGCCCTTACCTGTAAGGGCTAGGCAATCTAGCTAACGTCTGATAAGTCAAAGGTCCCGTGTAATCAGCATCATGTAACTTCTGCCAGTGCCCCAGTATGAGCGTGGCTATCTCAGGCGAGATGTACTCCGTGGAGCCGGAGCATAGCTTCTCTAGCGCGTCCAGTAAAGAGACCACACATTCCACTGCCGCGGCCACTACTTCTGGGTTACCGCTTCGTCCGCATTCTTCTATGCCGTCCATTATTCTGTAAATATTTAATAAGAATCTTTGTTACAAATCTTAATTAATGATAAAATGAAGTATTAAATTCGTTGTGTTTCTTTTTTTGCAATGATTATCCAGTATTTGATCACTCGTGGATGTGGTAAAATTGCTTCCGCTTAGAACAAGAATTCAAGATAACGTCATCATTATCTTTATGCCAAGCTTTATGATTATAGCAAATGGACATGTCTTGTCCCACTAGGTCCCCCATATAATTGATTGATAGAAATTTCCACCAATTATTTTTGATTATTTTTTACTTGTTGGATTTGCCCTGTATTAGTAGGTAAAAAAATGATTTTTTATTTCATTATCTTGTTAGAGAAAACATGCTTTAATATGATTATATTTTAAAATTTCTGTATTGTGTTAATAAATTATGTCAATTTAACCCTTAAATGTATGATTTTTACTTTTTAACCAAATTAAATTTACTTTTTTTTATGTGTTGGTGGAAATTTACATATTTATGTAATCAGAACTAACCTACTGAGAACAAATGTGTAATGAGATAATAAACCAATTTTTTCCAATTACAAAAACCTACTAGAATGGAAACGAAAAAATTACATTGAATTGGTTGATGGAAATTTTCATCACAATGCATTTAAGGGTTAAACTCATTTTGAAGTTTATAATTCGAATTTTAACGATATGCGGGTAGAAAAAGATGACTTACAGTCTCACAATCGCCATATCGTCGCTATGCCGCTCGTGAAGGTCCACCTTCTTCAGCAGCAGCAGCTGGCACAGGCGCGCGGGGTTGTGCAGCAGGTCGCGCGTGCTGCGCAGCGCCTCCACGCGGTGCGGCGCCGCCGGGTACAGCAGCATGCGGTGGTACAGCGCCTCCAGCACTGGCCGCAGGTTCGACGTCGACCCTACTAGGCGTACGAGCTGGTTCGCTATGCTGAAATGTGGAAAAGTATTTCGTACTCTATCAAATAGATACAGCCAACCACGACAATAGTAACTTTTGAACTACGTGAAGCGACTTTTATTCTATGAAATAAAACGTGTAGTCAATATGTATCTCCAAATGATGGTTTAATACATATCTAGTGTTCTTTAAGTTGTATTGTATTCATAGATAGCCTTTGATTATACAGGGTAATAACCCTGTATAATTAGTACAAATATGTAAAATACCGGCAACCTCTCAGGACTATGTTACTAAACTAACATCATAATCAACAACTTTTGTTCTATGACTTTTAAAAATTCAACATATTTTAAATCATCAGATTTTGATACAAAAATAGGCTGTTCGTAAATAGGTCAAGTTCAAGCGCCCCCGCCGCCCTAACTCCGCTTCCCTCGTTAATGTACTATCGCTTTCTTTTGCTTCGCATAGACTTCGAAACATTTAGAGCGTTCAATTTAAATATTTTTATTTTTGTATGAAAATATAATGAACTAAAATATAATGAATTTTTTAAAGTCATAGAACAAAAGTTGTTGATTATGATCTTAGTAACATAGTCCTGAGAGGTTGTCGGTGTTTTACAAATAACCCTGTATAATAATAGTTCCTAAATTGTTTGTTTGTGTCTTAGTTAATTATTTTAAGATAGTTTAAGTAATTGTAACTATGGGTAAAGTGCCTGAATCAAAGCTGAATAAATAAAACAGACAAATATGAAATTGGTACCATGGACGTGTGGATGACCGTATTTTTAATAAAAGTTGAGGTCAATATCCCCGTAGGACTTACTAACATATAAATACAACAACAAAAGGACACTTTTAGGCTTCGAATTGCTCCTCCACGTATGCCTAGATAATATACATATAACAATTTTAAGTTACTAAAAATCTTCATTAAAAACGGTTATCTGAATTTATCCAAAAGCTACGCTCGTGAAAAGTTTAGTTGGTGGTTAATCTTCCAAAAGGTTCACGGTTTGGAACTTTACCTGTAAATAGCTTTGGCTTGTTTGCTGTTAAAGCTAGGTGCAGAGTTTAAAGCGCCTGATCCTCTGCCAGAGTCATCAACCAAATGACCGTCATGCTCCCTGAAACCATAGCACAAAGGGAGATTTTAAAAATAGTCTCTATAAAACAACAATCAACAAACACAGTTAGGAACTGGTTGATGTGACAATACAAAAATTATAAGCTGTCCACTTTTTTCTCTTCGTAACTAGGTATTTTGATTTGAGTTACAAAATTTAATACACTGGAAGCAGAATTAAAATGAAACCATGCAAAAAGAAAATATTCATTGCAAATCTAGAGAGATCACTTACCGTGATTTAATATTCTTGTCTACTCTAGGAGTTCCTAGGAACGAGATGAGCGATGGACAGAACTTCTGCCAGAGAAACGTCGTGAAGTGTGAGTTTCCGCATACTCGCTCTGACAGACTTGACATCAGTGTCAGCAAGCAATCTAGGAAGAATAATGCCAGTGGGTTCTGTTTTGGAGTCCTGGGGAATAATGAGGCAATATTTTATAAAGTGGAATAGATACGGTAGGATGCTTATACAAAACGATTGTTACATAGAGTAATGGAAAAAAAATTAATCCCGGTATTGAATTCGGCGGCGGTAGTTCAAATCATGTTGAATTTTGATATCCTATTTTTTGTCAACATAGGTCATTAGACTGTACTCCTGCAGCAGAATTCCTCGTGCAATTTCAATGGCTCCTCCTCATAATCGGCGATGATGGTTTATCGTGTGGTCGTCTCTAATTGACGCGATCAGCGTGCAAGTATCCACATGTTAGTCGTTGATCGTCCGTAGTCATTTGTTTGAAGGGAAAGCATTTAAGACTCCCTTTGATGCGTGCCCTAAAAACTGACAAGTCAGGGAATGCCGCGATCATAAGGCGAGCGAAGACGATGAACGGCGACTACGCACGATTAAGCGCTCCACACATTCGTGTTCGCGGGTAATCGATTATGATCGCTGATTGTGAAGGGGCTCCATAAGATTTTTCCTTCATCGTAAAGTTCTTCGTAGTAGTAGGAGGTACTTCCTATAAATAATGAGTACTGCCCTTATATGATTAAATAGAATGTTCAACTCACAGTTGCGTTTCAGACAGTCGGCTGCAAAGATACTGTATGACAGGAATCACTTCGCTGTAGCAGCCCACTGCCACTATGTGGTTCCTGCCCAGAGGAGAACCTTCCGACAGCAATTCTTGGCACTCTTCATCTAAACATAAAAACGAGATATTTAATATGGAACAGTATGATATTAGTAGCCACGTGGATTGCTCTTTAAAATCAAGGAATCACTTTCCACAATACATTTGCAGTGGATAAAAGGCACCTTCGTATGTATCATTATTGGTTGCTACCACGTTGCGACCAGTTGCTAACCACTCTTCCTTACGTCTCACGGACTCTCAAGTGCTTCAAGGAACCCAGTAACATATTAAGGCATCAATGCAGAAACACCTATTAAGAAACACTGTATGTTCTAAACCATAAGTCATCGATAAATGTTTTCTACAATGGTTTGTTGAGTATCAAGCTCCAGGTGTGCTGCTGGTAGTCTTGACTAAATAAAACTACATACTTGATTTTGATGGTGTACCATGTGAACTGTATTTCTAGGTGCTGATAACAATTTCTTTAGATATCCGATGTGCGCACACTTAAGGTGTCGCTGAGCGAGTGAGAGGCGGGGGAAGCCTGCAGTCACGGTGTTGAGGTGTGGCCTGATTTGACGCCAGGAACAGGAGAGACCCACCTCTGTTCTATTTTCAGACCAAAGCTCCTACAGTTTCAAGTCACTCACCTAACTGAGCGCAGTATGCCCTCAGCGCTTGAGCAGCTGCAGCTCTTGCAGCTGCAGCCACATGCGGCGGTGCAGCCGCGGCCTCCCCGCAGCGTCCACAAGCCCACACGCAAAGGCGACCGTTCAGGGTACGCCGCGGAGATAGCGCCAGGGATAGGTACATGCGGAAGATTTGGACCTGGTGAATTGGATATGTTTTTAACCCTATAAGTAGGTAGTCTTTTTAAGTAGAAGTAAGTACAGTACGTAATGTATGTATTTATGTGTGAATTAAATTACAGATCAGGAAAAGTCCTTGAAAGATATTGTATTAATCATCATTGATAATTTTTCAAATGAATGAATACCTATGGAGCTTGAGAACTACACACACGCACACGCACACGCGTGTACACTTACTTCGATTTTCCTCAGTCAATCAACTTTGATTGACTGAGGAAAATTGAAGTAAGTGTACATATTATAATTCAACCTTATTCGTTTTTTAGTTATATTTTTATATCTTATCTTATAAAAGCTTATCTTCACCTATGTATGTTGAACGATGATAATTGGTATGATTGTTTTTTCGCCTTTGAATGACCTATTTTAAAACACCTACATAACCTAATTTAATTTATGTTTAGTACCTACTTGGTGCCTAAAGTGTATGATTTTACCTGTGTATCTGGTAGGTGGTACATAACAGAAGCGGTAGCGCAGAGTAGTTGAGAAGGCATCCATAGTGAGTCATCTTCAGGCTCGATACCTCTGTGGAACCTGTCATCTCGGAGTATTTTCTGCAAGAGAGAACAAAACAAAAATAATGTATCCTAAACCGACAAACAATTTAGCAGGTCCAACATTCGTTAAAGGAACGATGGCATTATTAATTCAAAGCTTTTTGCGTAGCCGTGGTATCTATTTTGGCCTAATTCTAGTTCTTGATTCGTCGACCTTATAATATTTTCCATTGACCGTGCTCCATATGGTACGACAGAGAGCATAATGTACGATAAAGTTCATCATCAATTCATCAGCTTATAGTACAATGGACAACTATTACCCGATGCTATGTTCAGGATGGTAAACAGTGGTGTTTGAGCTGGACATAGGTCTCTACAGTTGTAAACCATTTAACTCAGTTAAATGGTTCTCATCCAGTAGCAAGTGTTGTAACCTGGCGCAGATCGTCGCTCCAAAAGCGGGTGTACTTAACTATTAAGATTATAACTTACATGGAACCCCTGTAGGGCGTAGGTAACCAAGCGCGGCCGCTTTGTCTCCAGTGCAGTCTGAAGAGGTAAAAGGCACGCGCGCCGGAGCTCGTATGACGCACGACGTGCGTTGTTCTCTTGCATGCATAGTATTTCTACACAAAAACAAACCGCCGTCTGTTAACACTTCCAAAAAATTATGCAGATTATAGAATACGGCGATGGAGTATTTCAAGGGCGTGTCTTATGACTAGTTCTTTAGATAGGTTTTCAGAACTTATAGGGAAGCTAGAAGTAACATTATTAAAGTAGCCTGCTGTTCATGAAAATACTAGAAAATGCTTCATGAAGTACCTACACATAAGCTAAGTGTGAGATAAAAATGTCGTTCAAATAGATCCTTCAGATTGATAGAAGTAAGAGGAATGAAGATTGCAGCTGGTTCTAGCAGAAAAGGAAGAACAGAGTGTATGGCGCATTCATAAGTACGACAGTAGCTACGATTAACATAAAACGTAATGGCAATTCGTTAATAAACCAGTAAAATGTTATGTTTACGATAGTTTTATGTCACCATATGGTAAGGAAATAAATATCAGTAGGAAAAAAACTTCAAAGTCAAATTGGAAAATGTATATAAATTGCATTTCTTATTACGGCGCAGTGACGGCTTCTATTGCAAGTATTGATTGGTGTCTCAACTGCACATTGGGCGAAGCACCTAACATTTTCTGCATAATTTAGCGACCTTGTAAAAGAATCGCGGAATACGGGTGATAAATATGTTTACCTACCTAGTGCATCCTGACATGATTTCCTGAGAGCCGTGAACTTGACTCCCGATGCTTCCTTGAATATGTCCTGGAGAAGCTCCTCCATTTTAGCACAAACGAAACATACGACAATGAATCACTTCCCTACATTTACAACACACAATCGGTTCACATTCTTTCCAAAGTTATTTAAATTCGCGAGGTACAATATTGTAAACTGAAATGTTTAGTAAAACATGAATAACTGCGAAGTAACGTTATTCGAGTGGGTGGAAGTGTGTCTTATCTGAGTTGTACGTAAGCACAGCTACGGAGCATGCTCAGTGCGGGAAATCAATACTTCCCGAACGACGTACCTACTTGATGTTTGCGAAAAAACTTTACCAACAGGTGGTTTGGTTGGCATTTCACTACTTTCACATACGTATTCTTTCTTTGCTATGTCTTTGGAAGATGCATAATTATTCTGTTGAGAATTTGGTTATCCCTTAAGTACTACTTCATCTTCTTTTTATCGTTATAATTTTTAGTTATTATATATTAAAATATATTGTTCTCCGGTTCTGCTAAATATTAATGTCCAGGTTAATAAGGGAATTTAGCATAATGTGGTAACTATACAACCCTACATAAAGAAAATACTTATGCCTACCACAAGCCACCATACTTATACCTACTACGACTAAATTTCAGGTTTGAACATCAACTTGGACCTTACAATTTTACTAACGAACGTTCATTTAGACACCATCTCGATGAAGCATCAGTATTATAAGCATCGGCTGTCATCTCAGTTAATCTAAAAACTCTTTTACCAGGATAACTACACCCGGTCCTTCTTAAGTATCTAATTTTGCCAATTAATTATGCCATACTACACTAGAAATATTTCATAAAGGTACTTCGATTTTTCGTAAAATTCAGACACAAACAACGTTGTAATTAACATAACAGTATACCTAAAAATAAATACTTAGTGAAGTGATAAGACAGTAAAAGCTAGAAAATATAATAAAATGCTACTGCCGCCGTACTGAGGTGTCCTAATCACGTGTGCTTATTCCTTCGGGAGAAACTAGTGTAGTAAATGATACATAGTTAGTTAAATAATTAGACATGCTTCCATACGCATCATTTAAAAACCTTGATACTAATAGCGTAAAATATATTTTTTAATTTTCGCGGGTTTTCTTGAAAGGTGTTTACTGAATTGCCATTTTCAAGATAGCGACAACAAACAGAGAAAAAAATTGGTATCATTTACGAAATGGACTTTTTACTTTATTTACTTCTATTTTATGTGTGGTTACGGATTTCTTTCAATTTTTAAATGGAATTTACCTATTATTTTAACATCTACAAAAAGAAATAAGAAAAATTTGTTGGAAAAGATTCGTTTAAAAACCTTTTTTTTTATTTATGGCAGCATGCCATTTGGTCTGACATTTTGTCTTTTGACTTGACAGAAAAGCTGTCAAAATAGTCTTGAAAAAATGGTGTCTTGGAGTGGTTTGGGCCGATCTTTCGGCATAAACTTATTAAAAAACCACACCAAATCACTTAACAGTGTCCAAAATGTAACCTTTACAACAAGTAAAACTTTATTGGATGCCCATGGGCACAAAACTTTCGTGCTACAGCCCTCCAGGTGAAGATCGTTTTCAGTGATTACCTAACCAATTTTATGGATTATTGTTTGTTATTTTCCTATTATTTTGTGACCGTCTAAAAGTTAATGTTCAGGAATGCCTAAATCACAGTATTTTTATTATGTTTCTAGTTTGTTTTATTTTTTCTAAGTTCCTAACCTAAACTCTTGGTTGGCAGATGGCAATGGCACAAGTTCAAGGATATGTTCCATTTCTACACCATGCTGGGTCTGATACCGGTTTCCGCCATCATCTTCTATACGAACGTGTTCATCGGACCGGCTCAATTGACTCCAATTCCTGATGGCTACGAACCGAAACATTGGGAGTACCACCGCCACCCAATTACTCGGTTTATCGCCCGGTACATCCATCATAGTCCACAAGAGGTAACTATACCTTTAATTCTTTGATTGTATAAATTATTAATTGCTCCATAAACGGGTGAAGACACTGACTTCTGTAACACAGGTACCACCTAGCTCAGGAGTCAGGGCTTCAATTGATGTTGTCAAACCATGGGTCAGTGGGTCGTCTTAGGGATTTTATATCAACAAAGCATTTTATTATTATTATTATTCATAGTTTTGTTATTAACACTACACTTAACATAACATCATAATTGTTTTCCCAAAGGGATATTCCAAGGTGTATTACCTATAGTAAGGATGATGAACCAATTCAATGGCATGCTACAGAATATTTTGGGCACAACAGTTAAATGGGAAACTCTTAGAATCTGTTTGTCAGATGATTCTAGTTCAGCTTGTATTCTACTAAAAGTAACAAATTATAAATTACTAGCTTTTGCCAGCGGCTTCGCCCGCGTGGAGGTCGGAAAATATCCCGCGGGAACGTACTACCGGGATAAAAAGTACCCTATATGTTAATCCAGGTTATGTGTGCCAAATTTCATCCAAATCTGTTTAGTAGTTTTTTCGTGAAAGGGTAACAAACATACACATACACATACATCCATCCTCACAAACTTTCGCATTTATAATATTAGTAGGATTTGGCATAGTTTGCAAAAGCAGTAATTGCATTAATTTGTTCATTCATTTAAATAAAGGAGAATCGGCAAAAGTGTACAGAAGCTGGTCCAAACCCCAATAATCACGCATATGTCATAAGATAGGTGTCTTATTATATTACAATAACTTATCTCGCAGTTCATTTCAAATCAATGTGTGAAAAAAGTTATAAAATAAATTAAATAATCCGTAATTCAGAAAAGTAAACATCCATAAGGTTAGTAAACAAAAAAGATAATTTATACCTATGTTAGTAAACATATTATCTATTTGGACACAAGGCTGTTGTTCTTAACACATCATCGAATAACATCACCTAATAAAGGTGCCTCGCACCTCCCCTTGATGGTCTTTAGGATGGAGTTGGAGTTATGGTGATGTTTCATAGACTGACCGGACGCAACAGGAGCCAAGGGTTTAGGCTGAAAACCAGCACTTAGCAATCTGCTAGGGGGACCTAAGCATAATGCTGACGTTTAAACCTTTTGCTTCCAGTATTATAGTTTTGTGTATGTATGTGTACTAGCTGTAATACTGCAGACAATAAACTTTATTGTATTCCATTATAGATAATGGAACTCTTGCATAGTTAATCACTTTAGTGGTCTTAGTTTGAATATATGCAAATGTATGCATTATGTTGATAATACAATAACCTGGTACCCTCAGCTAAATCATACAGTTTTCTTTGAGACACAGCTAATGACACTCAAGGGATTTCCTATTACGGAAGCTATTCGAGACTTCCATCATCTACTGTCCAGGTCAGTCATCAGGTCCTTGTCACTAGGTTAATTGATCAGTAAGCTGAGATCCATCTAATTAGTCCAGACTCGAGGGATTTACAAATAGTTATTTGGGCGTTTCTCTGTAAACTGGGCAACTCGTTCTAAAGAAACTGTCTAGGCAACTTTTTTGCTCATAATATAATACATTTTATTTAGGGAACAAGTATCCATATATTTATTAATATATGGCAGATGAACCACAAATATTCTCATTACTTAAGAAAATATTAAGCATTTTCTGAAAAATGTATACAGGGGACTGTTGCCAAAGCCAGAGGACTGTGAACTTAAATAAAAAATACAATTTTAGTACCGAAATTAAATGTTTTTTTTTATTATTATAAACTTTGGAGATTAAGAATTAAGTAACTGAACAATAAAAAATTAAAGAATCTACTATATTTATGTAATACTAGCTTTTGCCCGCGACTTCGTCCGCGTCAAATTTTGCTCCCGTGTCTCTTCCCGTCGCATCGAATTGCCTGCCAGTTTTCGTCCATTTTTCGTTAATGCTCCGCTCCTTTTGATCTTAGCGTGATGTTAAATAGCCTTCCTCAATAAATAGGCTACCCAGCACAATTTTTTTTTTCATTTCGGTCCAGTAGTTCCTGAGATTAGCGCGTTCAACCAAACAAACAAACAAATAGACTCTTCAGCTTAGCTTTATAATATTACTATAGATTGTACTTAGCACTGTAATCTTAATATTTACTTATTATTAATTAAAATCACTTATATTGAAAGGACTTTTAGTACTTTGAAACTTTCACTACAGAATCAGTCTCGAAACATAATTAGTTATTTCTAAAATATAGCAAACATAGGTAAAAAATAGTATTTAAAGTCTTATTTTTTCTCGAAAACATCTACAGGTGAAACAAACTAGTAAAACATTCTATTGCCTTTTAAAACTATATTTGGATTAGACAGCTTCTGTACCACTTGGTCCATTGTAATTTCTGCCACATCATCATCATCTTATCTAAATAACTGGCCTTTATTATCACAGAGCTTTAAGAATGTAACCCAGATCTCGCCATCTTCTTCATCCCTCTTGTCAATTATGCTCACATATCTATATTCCATATTTGTTTTGCCAAGCAATTTCACAACAATCTTTCCAGTAACCATTTTTGTTAAAACTCTTTTTTCTTTTACGGTTATCATCTCTGAAAAATTATCTTGTATTTATTTTTTTAGTACTTCACCGAAAACTGCTTTTTTGTTTAGATCTTTTCTTGATTCTGGAGTATGTGCCATTTTTTGTAACTTTGTATTTGGTGTATCTTTAGGCTTTGGTATTTATACTCTTTTTTAGTCGCGATAAACGTTTTTTGTACTTTAATACTTTCTTCTGCGGTTCTTTAATTTCTGCAGCTTTTTTCTTCTTTATTTTATATCTAAGCATCTTTTCTTTATTTTTTTTTTAATTATTTCAGCAACTTCTTCATTTGATATGAAGTAGATACATCAGAATGTGGAGTATTTTCTTTAATAAATGATTTAGTAATATTTGCTAATACTTTTCATTGCATTACTTGGTGCAATGCTCTTTCCACTTCTTCTTGGCATCTCGGTGTTCTCGTGGAGTCATATACTCAACAAGCTTTTTAGTACCAAATGATACTAGAAAGCTTGTTGAGAATATGACTCTGCTTTCTTAAGGTACTTAAGGCGTTCTTTTTCTCTAAGTTCTTCCCTTTTCTGAGGGTTGTTTTTAATCTTCTCATATCTCTTTCACTTTGCTTCCCTTTTTTTGTAGAATCTCTTCTTTAGTGGCTTTTTTTTTTCTTTGGCGCCATTCTCAAAACAAATCTAAAACAATAGCAAATATAATTTAGACAGTCCCCTGGATGCGGAAACAGTCCCCTGTCCTGTAGAGAGACAGGGGACTGTTGCCAGGGGACTGTTTAATTTCATTTCATTGATGAGTAGTACAAAATGTAATTGATCTATGCTATTTTGCTGCACATAGGAAATATGTATCTATTGTAACAATTTAAATATTTGAAGGAATCATTATAATATTTAAATAGAAGTAAAATAATCCTTACCAGAGGACTGTTGGCTGTCAGGTTTCAACGCGGCTTCCACGAAAGGTCGCTCGCACACTACTAAATAGGATGGCGTCCGGGTCGTCATAGCAGCAACGGCGCAAACTTCAGACTTGTTGCGTTTCGTTACACGCATAAAAGGTGTTGTTTAACCTTTCGGCTACGTAATACGTAATTTAAAATATAGACAGGGGGACTGTTCACTAAATGCGAAGACAAAGTTTCATTGCCTCTATTTAAATTGTAAAATAATATTTATGTAAAATAAATAGGTCTCATTAACAATCAAACAATATTGATTTAATAATATAACAATTCGATTAATTCCAATAGATACTGTCTCGATTAATTTAGTCTGAAGTAACTGTACTGCTTTGGTGACATGCCAGGGGACTGGTTTTTAAGACCTTTAAAAACGTTTTTAATATAATAAAGTTTATTTTAATGGATTTTTAATATTGAGCAGCGGTAGATTAAGGTATTGATTTTTGGAATTATCTACGAAATATTTATGATCTTTTATATTTTAAACAAAATTAGTCTGGGACAATGAGTTGCCCAGTTTACAGAGAAACGCCCATTTAAGAGTTCCATTATCTAGGTTTTATTGTCAGGTGTATCATCTGACTAGCTTGATGATACTATAATATTTTGTTATCTTCGGAATGCACACATTTATGAAAATTCAAACTAAGACCATTTGAAGTGATTAACTTTTCAAGTATTCCGTTATTATATGGGGATGTTTCGGAGAACATCCATGGACAGTCCATGGATGTTCTCCGAAACATCCCCATATCTTTTTCACATGGCGATTGAAATGATCTGCCATAGAAGTCTGCATTACTTTATATTCAAATACCTATTTAATGACATATGTTTGATCGTTATTGTTCGTAAGGATCATTTGGCCAGTCCTCCTTTACAAATCTTAATGTTAAGATTACTTACTGTATTGTTAATAGTGAGGTCTTTTTCTGTTTGCAAATTAAGAGGTATGCATTATTGTGAACTTTTTAGTTAATTTGCAAAAGTCAGTAAGTTAAGATTTTACACGATTCTGAACCTGCTGCATTGAAATTTTTCATTGGTTATTTAACAAATAATATTTCAGAACAAATAAATAATTTCTATGTATTTTAAGTAATCCATACTCATACCAATTCTGTTTGGTATTTTTCTGTAAGGTTACATAACTTCAGGTTCTCACCGGGCATGGGTGCTTCGGTGGGTTCCTGTTCAGGATAAAGCGGGAGGAAACGCCCGGGTGTTTCCATTGCGAGGATCGTCTAGAGGACACGGTGGAGCATACGGTAGAGGTGTGCCCTGCATGGGCGGAGCACCGCCGTGTCCTCGTGGAGGCGATCGGCGGCGGCGACCTCTCGCGTCCGGCCCTGGTGCGAGCCATGGTACGGAGCGAGAGGGCATGGGAAGCCGTCACCTCCTTCTGCGAAGCAGTAATGCTCGCGAAGGAGGAGGCGGGGCGCGTGAGGGAGTGGCAGTCTCTGCGTCCTCGCGTCCCTAGCCGCCGCAGGAGGAGACGCCCCGGGCGTCGGGAGTCGATAGCTGACTCCCGGCCACCGTAGGCGCGAGCTTGCGGGCGGTGAGCAATGGGTAGCTCGCCGCCCGGTAAGGACCAAGCTCGGGTCGACGATGTCAGCAAATTGAAGGGGTCTGCTAGGACCGATGCCTGCCGGGGTCGCGAAATTGTTCGAAAGAGATACCGTGACCCTGGCACATGGGCAACTGAAGGAACACGGGTGGGTTTTAGTCAGTAAAAGTCTGACATGCCCTCCCGCTCCGCCCAGAGCGGGAGAAGTCATTTGATGATTTCCCATACAAAAAAAAAAAAAAAAAGGTTACATAACTTATACAAGGTACTGCACCAATGCGGAACAATCCTGCCATGGTCGCGAGATCTGTTCGAAAGAGTTACCGTGGCATATGGGCAACTGAAGGAACACGGGTGGGTTTTAGTCAGTAAATGTTCGACACGCCCTTCCGCTCCACCCTAGAGCGGGAGACGTCATTTGATGATTTCCCACCCAAAATAAAAAAAGAAAATGCAGAACAATAGCCAGTGGGTTTCATAAATTCCAACTATAAAATATTTTTAGTTTAATCATTATTCCAAATAGGCCGCTGACTGCTTCGTTGGTCTCTAGTGGTCGCATAAACTTGTTCGATTCCCAGGTTGGGCAAAGTGTTATTGGGTTTTTCTATCTGGAATTTTTCAGTAGCAACCCGGAGTCTAGATTTGTGTGTTATTGCAATTAGGTCATAGTTAATTTTATTTTAGCTATGACTACTACTGACGGGCGGTCAACCATAGTGAAATTCAAACTATTTTGTTTCTGCGGGCCTTATGGGTTGACGTAACCATGTTAGGCGGATAGAATTCTTCTTTATTTTTGTGCTGAACTAAAGATTTTTGTTGCCATTAATGACAGAAATTAGACAATTTCGCGAGTATTGTAGCGCGGAGGAGGATGGCACGCGCATTGAGTTAAATACATATATATCAATGGGCACGCGCGAGTCGGGCGTGCGTAGTAGTTCGGATAAGCGGTCGTTCGGTTGATCGACTTTCGGATAATCGACGCGACGCTCTATCTCGACGTATTTAAATTTGATACTTATGTTTTTTTCCAGCAAAGCTTTTACAAATAAATATTCATGAAAAAACAAAAAGAAGTGGTTATAGTGGTTTATTCTGCTGAAATTGATATAGTCAGACATGCAAAATTTTAAATATCAATCTAGAATATTAATATTACTAGTTTTTAATTGTATTGTTGGCAAATATGGAACCCCTAATAACTAGCTTTAAGTAAATGTTATTCATTGTAATAATTGTCTGTTACAGGACTATGAAAAGTTCATGCACTTCCTTGATGAGGAAAGACAAAGGCAGAAACTTCGTGCGCTGGAGAAGCAGATCATTAAGAAGATGAGTGAGCGCCAGGACTACCAAGCTTACTATTACAAACCCATGATCAACAAATACCTCCGTATCAACAAGAAGGTCGGAGAAGAAATGTACGACCGCGTTGGTGATGACTACAAAGATTAATAGCACTGCCTTGAACATTATGCTGACTAGAATATATTTAGTAATCAAGTGAATTGTTACCATATTTCAGTGTAGATAAAATAAATTATTAATTGTTTCTTAAAATTTTATTTGAACTATACAATTTATTACATCTGGCAACCCAGTAGTGCTACAATCTATGCCACGTTTTGTAAGTGATTTTGATGATAGTATATCTCATAGTAGTTTTACTTACAATTTTTTTTTGCAGTCTTTCTTTTGTTAGTTGAACTGTAATGTACTAAAGATATTGGGTATAAATAAAACAGTAAGGCTTATGGTAACATTGTTATTTATTTTACAGGAAATTTCTAACGATTGACAATAATAAATTCCTTGTGGAACCCTTACAAAATTAATGTCAACACTTACCTAGCAGTATGCTAAATGCCTGATATGATGCTACTTATTTAACTTTAATGCAGTTAATATTATATATTTAATTTATGTTAGGTACTGTGGTCATATGGATTCTGTAGAATAGGAAAGATATATCTCTATTGAGGAAAATTATTTTCGGTATCCGTGTAGATGGAATTAGTTATTTAGAACCATGAAGATTTAGAATCGTTCAAGAGAGCATAGAATACTATTGGAAAACCATATCTTTATTAGCATATAATTATTACATTTTTAATTTCAATGTTGGAACAGTAACTCATTCTGAAATTAGTCATTAAGTAATCAATTCTAATATAAGCTTCTACGAACGAACTAAGAACGACGAAAACTACATAATAAATAAATTCTTCGGCGGTGCTGTATGCACGAAGCTCTTAACTATAATGTTACACAATTAAATTACAAAACGATATGATTTCATTATCCCGTTCTTTCAGTCTTCGCAGTTTGTAGAGTTCCAATTATGACCCAACAACTATGTACTTAGATTGCTTCTCATAATAACATTTTTTGACTTTAAAAATATTTACAACATTCCTAAGTTAAATGACAATTTCGATTTGAAATTGCAACTAAGCTAGATAATTATAACAAAATTGTAAAAATCAGTATCAAAGCGTAAACACAATCATCATATCCGATCGAAGTAAAAAAATAAAATATAAACTAACAGTATCTAATTTATCGTAAGTAATATGGACTACAATAGACTGTTAGATATACGCTATTTAAAATTGTTTTTTACGATTTCTCAATGATAACAATTTTCAAATCTAAAATTTAAGACGGCTACGAGTTTCTACAATGTAAAATTTTAACGTTATAATTCTATTTGCTATTTGCTTTTTTCTTTCTCAGCTTGCGCTGCGAGCTTTGCTTCCTTTTTGGCTTTTTTCTTCTCCTCCTTCGCTTTTAGTTTGGCTTGTTTCTCTTCTTCCTTAGCTAACAGCTTAGCCTGTCTCTCTTCTTCTTTAGCTTGAAGCTTAGCTTCTTTCTTCGCCTCCTTCTCCGCCTTAAGTCTCATCTTTTCTTCTTTCTTTTTCTCCGCTATTTCGTTTTTTCTATTGTCAACACTTTCATCCTTTTTGCTTTTGTCTTCCTGTTTAGAATTTTCGTCATCTTTTTTCTTTTTATCTTCTTTTTTGGGTTTTGATTTGGGGTTATCTTTTTTCCGTTCAGTCTCTTTGCTGTGATCTCTGGAATCGGGCGGGTCGTCTTTATTCGAAGGTTTTAGTGGCCGGAAGAAGTGTTGTTTGTCCTTTTGTGGCGACGTTTCTAGTTGCGTTACAATTTTCTGGGCGCATCTGTAAATAGTAAAAACGTACTTTTAGGATCGCAAATTACAATCTACGCACGCGTAATTAAATAAATCTACGCACAATTTCAAAAAGCCTACAAGTACTTTGGGAGTTATGTGTTCGATAAATCTTGGATCTCCTTCGGATTAGCAATTTGCTGCCAGATCTTATCTTTTCTTCTGTTTACGGAATTATCATTTTTCATATAGGATAATCTTATCCTTGTATATATGTCTATTGCATCTATAAGTTTGATTTACAACAAACTAAATTGTCTGTTTAAGTTACCTTATTCTAGTAGAGGCGGAAGCAGCAGCGGCACTCTCTCTTCGTCCCTCGCGGAATTCCCTCTGGAACTCTCTGATAGGAGGTAAGCGACCCGAAGGCTCTCCTGCCGCAGGGCCTCCCGTATAGCTATGCACTTGATAATCTTGTAACCGGGCCTGTTAACAGAGATTTATTTATAAGATTAAAATCTGGAAGGAAAACGTTCTAAAGATGAGAAGCTTTTGGTAAAAAAGTTAGAGCAAAGAATTTCTCAAACCATTAGGAATGTATGTTCATAAAATACATAGACTGTGTGGGGTGTGTAGACTCTACACAACGCCCCCATTTTTTTTCTGGGTCTTATTCCCCCCTTTAGGCCTGCAAGGGAGGCGTTATCGCCGACTTTGGGAAAGGCTGGTGTAGAGTAATACTGACTTCTGCGGAATTAATTTGCAGATAGATGCATAATTTATTACTCGTGCTTGCACCCTTAGGGAGCTAAACGTGCTCGAGTATGTTAGTACCGGTCAATAAACAGGAGGATGATATGGTTCAATTCAAGGTGCTTGATATTCTGATTATGAAAGGCAGAGTTGACTTTCTTGGGAGTTAATTAACGCAAGTAAATCCATACTCGTTTGAAGAACGCTTAATTGTTTTTTTCTTAATTTGGGTAGGGAACTCTACAAACATGAAAGGATCCTAAGTTTAAGTTAACCTTTTGAAGCTTTTGAAGTGCTATAATTATTTTCTGGTTTGCACGAGTTTTGTTTTGGAACTCGACTTATTTATTAGGCTTCAGCTACACAATCGCCTATACGTAGCATCAGTGGCTGGTTAGGTTCGATGGTTACGGCGACGCCAATTCTCTCTCATACTTTTATTCAGTATGAATTTTCAAAACTAGGTGTTCTATCTTTATAACCTTAACCTAGCCAGTCTCCACTCTACCTTCATACTATGATGCTGCGAGCGTCTCAGCGAATTGGAGGCAGGTTGCCTTGCACGCGGTGGCACCGACGCCCTGGGCACCGCGCCCAGGCATGCGCCTCCACACTTGGCGCCACCGCATAGCTTCGTGGAACAGCTGTTGGCAACGTTGCCTCCGCTATTCGAAGACACGGAAGATATACCTGAAATGAGACAAAGGAATAATTATCGTGGAAATGACTTATCTGTTATACCTACAACAATGGGTAGATAAGTAATCATATTATGCTGGTGTGGGTGTTGAATTAGAGGCCTAAAATAGGCAGTCGTGGTACCCTACTGCACAGTAATCACGACCCGACGACGAGTAGACCCTGCTGCAGTTGCGTTAAAAAATCTGCAGTAAACAAACTGCAGTGAACATAACCACACGTTGGCTATGGCTTTGGACAGTTATTTTATCTTTGATTTTGCAGCACTAGTCTTTATTTTCGTTGCAATAAGGTTGCTGATGAAAGGTAAAATAACTGAAAAGGACCAGCAGCAACAGATTTCGACAGGCGCTGATGAGATTGACGTTTGAGGTGTTTGAATTGCGTGCTTTTCTGTCTTTTTTGTACCGGCTTATCCAGGAGGCCGTAACTAAATAACATGCAGGTTCAAAAGTACGTACCAGAGAGGGAAGACTCGCCACTGGTAACAGAATAGAGGGAGGCCGAGGCGGGCACGGAGCGAGCGCCCACCGAGTAGCTGGACACAGAACCTGGTACTCCCCACGACCTGGCGCTACCGCTTGACACCTGAAATGTAAACGAAGTAAGATTATGTATCATTTAGCAGAATTTTCGCCAGGTTAAGGCATATATACGTCTTCGAGGCAAGGATGTAGGGATGGCTGATCTTGCTCGCATTTTTAAGGTCATCGTGGCACTCAAGAGAGCTCGTATGGTTACCCATGGCAACACATGACAACTCGTTGCCAAGGGTTCTAGTTTTGATATTATCAACGTTATATCTACTGACGATTGCTCTCTGAAAATGGAGGCATCATTAGATTAGTTACCGCCTAGCTACCATCGATCTTCTTGAAGGTCGATGGCGGTTTTGGTAGGTAGGCAGACTAATAGTAAAAAAAACCGGCCAAGGGCGAGTTGGACTCGCGCACCGAGGGTTCCGTACAAACCTGCAGGTATTCACGGTTTATGCATAAGGTTTATGTTTATGAACTTAAATGTTTTTTGGAACGAAGTTCCTTATCGCGCGTTGTGAAAGGGGGCTAGACGGAAAAAATTCTTACGAAAAGTTTTCACGACACTTTCTAGCAGACTTCAAAAAAAGGACGAGGTTTCTCAATTCGACTGTATATATTTTGTTGTTTGTATTTGTTTGTATATTTTTGTTTTTTTTGTTGTGAGTAGAGAGAGAGACAGAGAGAGAGAGAGACAGACAGAGAGAGAGGGAGAGAGATAGGGAGAGAGGGAGAGAGATAGGGAGAGAGGGAGAGAGAGATAGAGAGAGAATATTTTTGTTGAGTGTATACAGGTTTTTTGTACATAATAAATAATAAAAAAATGGGATTAAATATAATGACCACCATAAAATGCTTTGATACCCTTAGTTCTTTTACCAAAAATATATACTTGACACCAGAAAAATAAAGTCTAAAATTACAATAGTACTAGCTATTTTAGTCACGACTGCACTTCAAAATGTATTCGAACACCAAATGTAGTAAATGATCACCAAATCTTAATAATTGGGTGTACTACGTGAGCTCGACAAATGAATGTGCGAATAACACTTGTGCGACACACTCAAGCTCACTAGGTTAGGTTAGGTTAAAACTGTGACCTCCTATGCACGAGCCGAGCGAGCGAAGCGAGCGGTGCCGCCGCAGCGGCCGGCGAGTGCTTGAAACGACTAGATTCAGTGTGTCGCACAAGCGTGCATTCGAACTATGGTGAGTTGCAGTACAGTTTTGTCGCACAAGCGTTATTCGCACATCCATTTGTCGAGCTCACGTAGTACACTCTTAATAATTTGGTGATCATTAACTATTTTTGGGTTAACAATGATTTTTTTGGAGTCAGTTAGCTAAAATAGGATAGCAAGATGTAAAAACTTTGGTGATAGTTTTACATTGAAATGCTGGTTTAATTTTGGTGATCATTTACTACTTTTGGATTAACAATGATTTATTTGGAGTCATTTTGCTTGAATAGAATATCGAGATGTTAAAACTTTGGTTATAATTTTACATTAAAATGCGGGTTTAATTTTGGTGATTATTTACTCTTTTTGTCTGTTATATCTTACTATATCTGCTGGTAAGTTAAACATAAGCCAAAAAAAAATTATAAAAATTATGAATCCTGGAAAGGAACTTCGTTCCATCCGGGTGTCCCTTGACACCTCTAAAGTTTTTTTTTTTAAATTTTATATTTGAGTTGACTGAATGAAAGGTAAATTGTGGTTTACGATTTATGACGTATTAAAAAAAAACTACTTACTAGATCTCGTTCAAACCAATTTTCGGTGGAAGTTAACATGGTAATGCACATCATATATTTTTTTTAGTTTTATCATTCCCTTATTTTAGAAGTTACGGGGGGGAAGAAGTTACGACACACATTTTACCACTTTGGAAGTGTCTCTCGCGCTAACTATTCAGTTTAGAAAAAAATGATATTAGAAACCTCAATATCATTTTTGAAGACCTATCCATAGATACCCCACACGTATGGGTTTGATGAAAAAAATATTTTTAGTTTCAGTTCTATGTATTGGGAACCCCAAATATTATTGTTTTTTTTTCTATTTTTGTGTAAAAATCTGCGGTTCACAGAATACATCTACTTACCAAGTTTCAATAGCATAGCTCTTATAGTTTCGGTAAAAAGTGGCTGTGACATACTCGGACAGACAGACAGATAAACAGACAGACAGGCAGACATGACGAATCTATAAGGGTTCCGTTTTTTGCCATTTGGCAACGGAACCCTAAAAAGATGTGTCTTCTTACCTGCCAGCTCTTGCTGGTAACAAGACATCCGGGTGTCCCTTGACACCTCTAAAGTTTAAAAAAAAAAAAATATATTTGAGTTGACTGAATGAAAGGTAAATTGTGGTTTACGATTTATGACGTTTTAAAAAAAAAACTACTTACTAGATCTCGTTCAAACCAATTTTCGGTGGAAGTTTACATGGTAATGTACATCATATATTTTTTTTAGTTTTATCATTCCCTTATTTTAGAAGTTACGGGGGACACACACATTTTACCACTTTGGAAGTGTCTCTCGCGCAAACTATTCAGTTCAGAAAAAAAATGATATTAAAAACCTCAATGTCATTTTTGAAGACCTATCCATAGATACCCCACACGTATGGGTTTGATGAAAAAAAAAAATTTTGGGTTTCAATTCGAAGTATGGGGAACCCCAAATATTTTTTTTTTTCAATTTTTGTGTGAAAATCTGCGGTTCACAGAATACATAATAATAATAATAATATTTATTTAGGTACATAAAGGTTTTGTAGTACATAAGGGACTTAAAAAGTAAGCATTATTAGTAAGGTACATGGTACAACGAATTCTTGGGTGAATCGCTACTCTCCTAGCTAGATCACTGAGTAATCTGTATTTAGGAGAGACAGTTTCCACTCCCAGTTTGAGTAGCACAATAATCATGTTAGTAAGCTTTAGAGCTTATAATGTAGAACAAAACAAAAGGAAAAATCTTAAAATTAAAATGACTAAACATCAAAAACTAAAATTAAATAAAACAATTACAATAAGGAGTATTGGTGTGGTCAGTCCAGTGAATGTGTGTATGTGTTAGTGTAGGGGTGGGTGAGTAAGTGTGTAAGGGTGAATTTATGTGTGTGTAAATGAAAAATAGGAAATAGGGTAACTTTCATGTAACTGTCAATAAATACTTTTCAGTCTCGTCATAGGTTTTATTCAGGAGAAATGCACGTAAGGTGACTTTGCATTTGCTGTGTGGTAAATTATAGATATATAAGGACGCATTAATTTTATTGTACAAGCAAGGGCCAAGATAGTAGAAAAATCTCTTAGTGTATTTAAACTTAGTTTGTGGAACAGTACAAATAATATCTTTCCTTCGTTTGGTAATAGTAGTAAGAGGAGTTTTTTGGTGTTGGAGAAGAACGGTTTGCAGAATGAAATGTTGCCTTACGTTGAGGACACTACAACTTTTGTAAAGTTCTGTGGTTGGAAACAGAATAGGTCTAAATGTTGCAATTTTTAGTATAGCTCTGTGGGACACTTCCAAAGGTTTAAGGGCAGTTTTTGTGGCCCCACCCCAGCACATAATACAATAAGAAATAATAGATTGGCATAAGGCGTAATATACATTGCGAATAATAGGCTGCTTCGCGACGTGTCGAAGAGTTTTAAAAATATAAATTAGTTTTCTCACTCTGCATGTAAGTAAGTTAATATGTATTTTATAATTCAGGTACTGATCTAGAGTTATACCTAGGTACTTAATATGATCAACTGTGTCAATAAGTGGACATTGACATGTGTATAAATGAGTACTGTTACAGGAGTGAGCTTTTATAGTGATGGGAATATCAGGTTGTGAGGTCGGTGAGATAGAGAATGTCATTAATTTCGTCTTAGAAGTGTTAAGTGTTAAAGCGTGGGTACAAAGCCAGTTAAAGGCAGAATTAAAACCATTCTGTGCAATTGTCTGAAGTTCTGACCACGAATTAGCAAAAAAGGTAATAGCTGTATCATCTGCAAAGGAAACAATTTTTGCGTTTCTGATTTTGAGATTGCAGAGGTCATTTAAAAAGACGAGAAACAGCGTAGGACCGAGTATACTACCCTGCGGTACCCCGTAACAAATAGGGAGCTCATCGCTAAGATGGTCACCAATTTTCACCATTTGCATTCTATTTGTCAGATAGCTTTTTAAGAGATCAAGCTGCAGTCCTCTGACGCCTGCTTTCTCTAGTTTGAGTAAAAGGATAGAAATAATAATAATAATAATATGTTAGGACAACCAACACACCGTTATCTGATCCCAAACTAGGCAGAGCCTGTACTATGGTAACCAGACAACTAATAAATATACTTATATATTTCTAAATACATACATATTATGGATAAATTACACCCAGACACAGAACAAATGATTGTGCTCATCACACAACATTTGTCCTGGGTGGGAATCGAACCCACGACCTCAATCTTAGCAGTCAGGGCCACTAACCACTAGAGGTCAAGAAATACTGTAAGCACCTTTTTACGACTGTTGATTCTCTCGACTATGAAATTGGTAACCTCATGAACTGCATCACAGGTTGACATATTTTTCCGGAACCCGAATTGTTGAGAAGAAAACAAATTATTTTTTTCGAAAAATCCTACCAATCTCTTATTGATCAGGCGCTCAAGAACCTTTGAAAGGGCGGGTAGTACTGCTATAGGACGATAATTACTAAAAGAGTTTCCATCGCCACCTTTAAAGACAGGGTGTATAATAGCCTTTTTTAAAGCTGACGGAAATACAGCAGAACTAAAACAGAGGTTAACTAAATAGCTTAAAACTGGCGCTAGAATGCTAGAGTATCTCTTAAGTACCGCAGGAGAGATACCATCCCACCCAGTGGCTGCAGTGGACCTAAGGGACTCAATAACAGATTTAACCTCTTCAATATCCGTGTCATCCAATACAAATGATGACGAAGAAAAGGTAGTGTGAGAGCAAGGTGAAGTAGAAGATGTGTGGTCGTTGATAATATTATCAGCAAGTTTTTTACCTATGTCAGCAAAGAACTTATTAAGATTACTGCAGGACTGAAAAGGAGTGTCAGAGTGTGAAAGTAGTTGTGTAGATGAATATTGTTGTTTTTGTGTGTTTGTGATTCGTTTTATAGTTTCCCAGAGAACCTTAGAGTTATTTCCAGCTTTATCGAGCTCTTGGGTGTCGAATTGTCTCTTGACCTTTTTTAATATTTTATTGCAGAAGTTTCTGTATCGCTTATATGTAATTTCAAGCGTACTATTACTAGGCGATTGTTTAAATCTTTTATGTAGCCGGTCTCTGTGTCTCATACATCGCAGCAAGCCCGGAGTGATCCAAGGTTTGAGGATCTTCTTGTTAGATGGTAACTTTTTGATGTTAGAGTTTTTGGATATTGCGTCAACGATGAGACCAACCAGTGTATCAGTAGCAACATTGGAGTCCGATATAGAGTAGATGGGTGTAAAGTCTATTGTCGCCATAGTCTTATCCAAGGCATCATAGTCAATTTTGGTGACGGATCTAACAATGTTAAGAGGTGTTTTTTTGGTCGAAATGCATAGTAATGAAGAACAATGATCAGTTACAGTGGTGTTAAAGATAAGTGAGACGGATGTACATGTGGATTTTAATAATAAGTGGTCCAGGCAGTTGTTGCCTCTGGTCGGAAAAGTATGGGTAGGAAGAAATCCGTGGAATGCAAGAGTGTTTAGGTAGTCATGGGAACGAGCGTCAAGTGACATCGGTTTTATATCGATATTAATGTCACCAGTAATAGCTACGGTTTTTACATTGGAAAAAGTGGGAATTAAGTTGTTCAGAGAGGCAAGAAAGGGATCAATGTTGCTTATCGATGGTGACCGATAAATGCACAAAATGGCAATATCAGAACCCACCTTGATTGATAATCCGGTGGCGGAACCACCAAAACAGAGTTCATCACAGGTGACTGTAAGGTTAGACCTGACATAGACCACAACACCGTCACTTTGATTTAAGTTTTTGGCAGTGCTATACATAATAAAGTTTTGTATGTTAGGGATATGGCGGTTACTCGAGCATAATAACCAGCACTCGGTTAAGACCAAAATGTCACATTCCAACGTGAGTCGTTGAAGTAGTGTTTGTAGACTAAGAAAATTACAATTGATTGATCTTATGTTCTGTGTAAGGATTTTCAGTTGATGTTTTGGATTTTTAATAAACATTTTTGCCTGCTCCGGGGTGCAAGCGTGTGAATCCGATACAGCAAAGTCGTCAATAGTATCTATAAGGGCATTAGCGTTATCAAGCATTTTTTATGTTAAGAACAAGGGTCGTAAGTTGTCTATAAAGCTTGGAAAACAGGTTCATATAGATCACGTTAGAAACATGTTGTATGAAATGTGAGTGTGTAGTGTAGAGCATGGACTGGATGGTAAGGTTAGTGTAGTGTGCGACTGTCTGTATAAACCACGAGTTAACATTCAAAATAAATAAGTGAAATCTAATCCACACGTATGGGGTTGATGAAAAAAAAATAATTTAAGTTTCAATTCGAAGTATGGGGAACCCCAAATATTTTTTTTTTCAATTTTTGTGTGAAAATCTTAATACGGTTCACAGAATACATCTACTTACCAAGTTTCAATAGCATAGCTCTTATAGTTTCAGTAAAAAGTGGCTGTGACATACTCGGACAGACAGACAGACAAACAGACAGACAGGCAGACATGACGAATCTATAAGGGTTCCGTTTTTTGCCATTTGGCAACGGAACCCTAAAAAGATGTGTCTTCTTACCTGCCAGCTCTTGCTGGTAACAAGACGCGGTGCCTGCCGCAGTCGGAGGATCTTCGCTCGACAGATGACACACCTCAGCGGCAGCAGGCGCTGGCTGACCGCCATCTGGATGGTCTTCACGAAGCAGCGCCGGCAAACCACCCTGTGCCCGCATGGCGACGTCTGCATAGTCGCCTTCGCGTTCACACATATTACACACTGGAAATGGATAAATAAAAGGATTAGGTACTAAGTTATTGCAATGCATGTTGATCCGAATCACATTGTAAAGTCGGTCTTTACTGGGCCGCACCACGCGGTATGGTACGGCTAAAAATTTAACGATAGCCTGTGGTGATAGCAAATACTGATTTTTTTCTGAACCCGTTTAAACTACGTATATCTATAGATTTTTAAATTGATCGTGTAAATCAATGCAAATAGATGTTTCGAATAATTCATTTAATATAATTAATTACTTAGTAAATAATTTACACCACGAAATAATTTTTGATGTATGTAGATACCTAAGTGACAGTTAACTGAACCCACTTAGTACTAAAACTAGGTAGCTAGGTCCCTATTTTAGAATCTAGGCTTCTAAGAACTTTAAATATTCATACAGGTACCTACTTTCGTGATCGTACCTTCAGAATATCACTTACCAGTATTAGGTTAAATGGGTTAAATCGACCGTCTTATGCTTTATTTTAAGTCCTAGAACTTCTTTATTCATTTATTGAATTAATTCTTCACTGTTGAATTTAATTAATATTAAATTACACAATTAGATAGGTTAGTTAGTTGTGGTGCAGAAGCCTTGAGGCGCGCCAAGGTTAATCGTCAGCTGTTGGCGCCGGAATCGGTATTGTTTACTGGTTTTAGCTTTCACTTGTTTCCGATCAGATTGCCTAGACAGTTTTTTTGTTTTCTGAAAATCTACCTACCTAGATATCGGATTCGATTATTATTCATTATGTAGATGTATGCCTTTTGTCGTTCTGTCGTCTGTATTTATGGGTATATTATTTCATTTTTTTTTTTTTTTTTCTCTTTTCTAGTTCCTACGTAGCACAAGATACCGTCATCATCTCTCTGCCCTAATCTCCATTTATTTGGTATCAGCACAAAATCAAAAGTCTTATATTCTTCCATCTTAGGCAGATATAGCAAAGCCATCTTCCCACACTTGTTACCATATTCTTGCCACAGGTTCTGCTCCAACATAAGCTATTTTGTAAAATGAAAATAGTATAGGTAACCATACGACCAAGTAACTACCCTCAATTTACTGAAAAAACCGGCCAAGTGCGAGTCGGACTCGCGCACCGAGGGTTCCGTACAAACCTGCAGGTCATCATCATCATCATTCGTCATCATCGTTTATGAAATGAAATGTTTTTTTTTAAATTTTTATATTTGTGTTGACTGAATGAAAGGTAAATTGTGGTTTACGATTTATGACGTATTAAAAAAAAACTACTAACTAGATCTCGTTCAAACCAATTTTCGTTGGTAGTTTTCATGGTAATGTACATCATATATTTTTTTTAGTTTTATCATTCCCTTATTTTAGAAGTTACGGGGGGGGGGGGACACACATTTTACCACTTTGGAAGTGTCTCTCGCGCAAACTATTCAGTTTAGAAAAAAATGATATTAGAAACCTCAATTTCATTTTTGAAGACCTATCCATAGATACCCCACACGTAAGGGTTTGATGAAAATTTTTTTTTGTGTTTCAGTTCTATGTATGGGGAACCCCAAATATTATTGTTTTAAAAAAAAATGATATTAGAAACCTCAATATCATTTTTGAAGACCTATCCATAGATACCCCACACGTAAGGGTTTGATGAAAAAAAAAATTTTGAGTTTCAGTTCTATGTATGGGGAACCCCAAATATTATTGTTTTTTTTCTATTTTTGTGTGAAAATCTTAATGCGGTTCACTGAATACATCTACTTACCAAGTTTCAATAGCACAGCTCTTATAGTTTCGGAGAAAAGTGGCTGCGACATACTCGGACAGACAGACAGACAGACAGACAGACATGGCGAATCTATAAGGGTTCCGTTTTTTGCCATTTGGCAACGGAACCCTAAAAAGTACAATATTGCAGTCGCAGTACAGTAATCCAGAGTTGCGCATTGCGATATACAAAGGACGTGTTTCCGGGAAGTAGTACGCTACTACCAAACAAAAATATGAAACGCTACAGAAAAGCCGACGGCTATAGAATTAAAAAGTTAATGAAACCTGAAATTGTTGCTAATTCAGGTTTAATCTCGCTGCATTAATGAACCTCGTTCCAACGGAATGGGAAAGTTGATTAAGTATTTCTTTTGTTTGGCTACGTAATGTTCCCTTTGTTTATCGTCTAATCCCGTAAACTTCTACTGATGAACTTGGTCAACCAATAATGGAGGGGTGGAGGCTCGTCGAACCATGACGGGTGTCATACCTACCGTAGATATTGTTACCGGATTGTTTCCCATCCTAGACAAAGGAATAGGTGAATGCAAAATATTGTTAGGTATTTGTTATCAGGAGGACGCACCCGTCTATCGATATATCCGAGGTTTAGTTACCTACTTCTACATCACATACTGAAAGCTATTCAGTTTGATCTGAAGTAATTTTTCGTATGTGATTGTTTGTTTTGTTGGTGTACCTGCAGGATTCTCTATCCTTATCCCTTTAATTCGTCCAAAGGTTCTCTTTAAAACAGCACTCTTGGGTATGTAAGATTTCTATATTTATAAATATAATTGATATGGTCACATAACTTAATATCAGGCCTTTAATCTCCAAAGGGCTAGGCAGAGACGTGAGGTAAGTGTTTATATGGTGTAGGTACATAATAATGAGAACTATAAATGCCTATACAAAGTGACTACTAATTTGACGTATTTCTTCCAGGACTTGATAGTATGGGGTCATACTTCATTTGCAACAATTAAGCACCCCATAAACCCTAGGCGGAAATTCATGGAATTCGAGGAAACCTAACCAATTTTCAGTGTCCGTTGTCCGTCAAATGGGTCAACCTGTATATATACGCCCTTCATTCATCCTCTCAACATGACCAAACTATCTAAGCATACTGTTTTCAATTTTTTTTTAATCAATTTCTATTAGCCAATTACAAACTATGAAAAGATTTTCGAGCTTTTATTATCATTTATTTGAACATTTGATTAAGCACACTAACAGATTCTGTGTATATGTACAGATAAGTAACTTTTGAAACTATCAACGTATCACATTTATGGGTGGTTAAACTGTCTGATGTTTCTGAATGTTTCTGTCCATTTATAAAAACCGGATTGGTTTTTATAAATATACTGAAATCTTGCATGGAAGTCATTAAGTAAGTTATGTATTTGGAGTTTCTTGCAGTTATTCTCCATAGAGATCTATGTATTGGAATGGGCAACTGGCAATTATCTGACTTTTTGGCTGACTTTATGACAGTTCAAAATTGCCCGCGGATTTATTTGTAACTAGCTTCTGTCTGCGACTTCGTCCGCGTTAAATTTCTTGTGCCCCCGACCCTTCCCGTCGCGTCGAATCGCCTACCCGTGCGATTTTCCCCGTTTTTACAACATTTTTCATTACTGCTCCGCTCCTCTTAGCTGTAGCGTGATGTTTTATAGCCTATAACCTTCCTCGATAAATAGGCTACCCAACACAAAAAGAATTTATAAATTTGGACCAGTAGTTCCTGAGATTAGCGCGTTCAATCAAACAAACAAACTCTTCAGCTTTATAATATTAGTATAGATAAATGCGTTGAGTTTGAGTTTGATTTTTAAAGGTCCTTTACCTACCTAAATAGGTTTTGGTACAGTACCTATCTATGTGCTACGAATTAGTTAGTACCTATACCCAATGTGTACATTCCTTAGGGAAAATTCCGTCAATTTATTTCAAGACCACTCAGGAACATCCTGTAACTATGTAAAAGAAAGGTACACTTACTTCCTCATCTGGCGAAGAGGCGAGTTCCGGTTCATTTTCTTCCAGCTTATTGAGCAATTTGTCCTGTAACAAGAGAGATGGGCTTTTAAAAATATGCCTTCGTCATCAAATATGTAGGTAAACCTGCCTACAAACTTTTAACTTAGCTTGATGTTATCAAACAACTTTACCTGTCCTTAGATAGCACTTGTTTATTTTATAGTTAAAGTTTTGTCTTGGATTAGGTAAGGTAGACCCTTGTGTTCCACGCGCGCCTTTCTAAGACGTAACAGCACCCCTAGCCAAGTTGATAATCTGCAATCGTTAACGCTAGTCGAAAACTAATCAAATGTATGTGAATGAAATCATCTCAACGTTAAGTCACGTGGTTAGAACAGACGAATAGAAAATTCGTAGCCAAGTTCACATCGTTCAAAATGATAGAATGAATTGTTATCGTTTCTACAATGTTCAACGCTACATCCTTTGTTATAATGTCGTTTTTCCAAAGACGTTGTAGAACGAGTGGCCGATTCAGGCGCGTCCACATGGCTACCAACTTATCGTTTTCTACAATTGCTGACACCGAGGCGTTACCGATTGGAGAACGGAATTCGACACGAAACGGTTGTAACTTGGCTAGGGGGGTAGGGGTGAGTTCAACACCTCACTTCCCATATGACGTGGCTTGCACAGCGCGGACTATCACCAGTCCGGGGCAGCAAGTTACATTCGCACCCGCAGCCTCCGACGCATGTGTACCAGGGAACACCAGGGTGGTTTTAGTCAGTAAGAGTCTGACAGACTCCTCTACCCACATCGGGGTGGAGGACATTTATGAGGTCAAAAGTTCAAAAAAGATTACGCCAAAGAAAACCTTGATAAATTTAAATCATGTATACAAAATTTATCTTTCCAAGAAGTCTACGAAAGTAACGATGTTAATGTAGCCTATAACACCTTCTCTGATATTTTCTCATTGTTTTACAATCTCTGTTTTCCAGAAAAAATTATAACCATAAACACTAACAAACAGATTAAATGGATTTCTCATGGCATAAAAACATGTAGCAAGAAACAGAGACAGTTACTGTGGGCTTACAGACTATACCCAACAAAAAAAGCTAAGAGTAACTTAAAGAAATATACTACGCGGTATAAAAAAATTGTTAGACTAACTCAGAAGGCACAAAATAACTACTTCATAAAAAACTCGCAAAACAAATCCAAAGCCACATGGCAAATCGTCAATGGATCTAAAACTAACCTACCTAAAGATCAGATACTGACAGTAAAAACGGGAAATTTGACTTACACAAACCCGAATGACATAGCGAATGTATTTAATGACTACTTTATTGATGACATTGAGAATATTATAAAAAATGACACTAAAATAAATAATAAGTTAGATAATTACAATGTGCAATCAATGTTTATGCAGCCTGTTTTAAAATCCGATATTGTTACAGCCACAAAGACGCTTAAAAATACTAGTACTGTTGGTATTGACGGTATATCTACAAAAGTAATTAAACACGTAATTGAAATCATAGCACCTGCCCTTGCACATATTATTAATATAGGTATTGCGGACGGTATCTATCCCGAAGGCTTGAAAAAGGTCATAATAAAACCGCTCCACAAAAAGGAAGATAAAACGCAATTAAAAAATTACCGACCAATAGCCAAAATTCCTGTCTTTTCCAAAATCTTTGAAAAAGTTATTTATAATTCGCTATACAAATATCTTCATAAATATAATATTTTGTGCAAAGAACAAAACGGTTTTCGGAGAAATAAAACAATTAACATGGCTATTTTCGACCTTTTAAATAATGTTATGTCTGCTGTTGATAAAAAGACTCCTATCTGCGCCATTTACACAGACATGACCAAAGCCTTTGATTATGTTGATCACAAAATCCTTCTAGACAAATTGTATTGTTATGGCATCAGAGGGAACATTTTACAATTAATAGAGTCATATCTAAGTAATAGACTGCAATGTACTGAAATTACTAGAGTGTGCGCAAAAACCAAAACCGAACGAACGTATGTATCGAATTTTAGGAGTATAAAATATGGAGTACCTCAAGGTAGTGTGCTTGGGCCACCTTTATTTCTCATTTACATAAATGATTTGCCAAAAGTGACACAGCAACAAATGATTTTGTTTGCAGACGACAGCACTGCTATAATAAAATGTAAGGACTTAAATACTTATCAACTTGACATTAATAATACTCTTACTGACATAATTAATTGGCTTAATTTGAATAATTTAATAATCAATCTAAAAAAAACCAAAGTCATGCACTTCCACCAAAGAGTTGAAACACCTAACATTTGTGTCAATTACAGTGGCAACGAAATAGAAGAAGTAGCAGTAAGTGTGTTTTTAGGTATCCATATTGACCATAACCTTAATTGGAAAGCTCATATAGAACAGCTATGTAAAAAAATTAATAAATCTGCCTATGCACTTTTTCAGTTGGCTAGAAAAGTAAATATAGACGCGTTACTTGTTGCCTATCATGGTCTAGTAGCCTCACTGTTACGATACGGAATAATTTTTTGGGGTAATTCCACAGATAAGGGATTACTGTTCAAGGCACAAAAAAGGTGCATTAGAGCCATGTGTGGTCTGAAAACAGATGACAGCTGTGCACCGTATTTTAAGTCATTAAAAATACTTACGCTACCGTCGATATACATATTAGAAATTAGCATCTTCGTCAAAACAAATCCCAACCTTTTTGAAAAAATTGCCAGGGTACGGAATGTTCCAATTCGTAGTCAATACAAAAATTCCTTGAGTAATTATAAATGTAAAACTGCACTAGTAAAAAAAAGTGTCTTGGGTATGGCTCCTCACATTTATAATAAAATTCCAAACGCCATAAAAGAATTAAATTTTGCACTATTTAAGAAAAAAATGAAATTGTTCTTAATTGATAAATGTTATTATACCATTGACGAATACCTAAATGACGAATTAATTTGGAATCATTAATATTGACATTAAATTATTTTGCCATTTTAATTATTTTGACATTGCAATTATTTTGACATGTTCTTATTATTATTTTTTATTTTTTTTGACATACGAATTCTGACGTTTATATAATTCCTCATTTAGTTCTGACATAATCTATAATATTCAGTAATTGTTTCAATTCATTTTCTATTCTGATACCATAATGCATGATTATTTGATATTTTTTAGTAAATGGTTATTGTAATCCTCATCTTAATTTGGACACCATATTTGTACGCCTCCTGGCATAACATAGCGCTCTGTTCATAAAAATAAGATCTGTATTTTTTTACCTATGTTAACAAATAAATAAACTGAACTGAACTGAACTGAGGATATTCAACCTGACCTCAAAAAAAAGTGTACGGTAGACCCCACATCAGTGGTAACCCTGATAATAGGAATGGTTTTCATTATGGCAGTTTAACAACATTCATTCGTTATTTAAGTTACTGACAAGATACATTTTTAGATCATATTAAATAACGGATTAATCTTCTTCAAAATGATTAAAATTTTAACTGACAGTGTGTTACGCAATTAGGGCGTTGCAAATATGTATAAGCTGGCCTAGTATTCTATTAAAACTCCGTGGTATGCCAGGCCAGCTTAAAGTCAAAGAAAGTGTTAGCACTGACTTACTTGCCTTTACTAGCATCTAAATATGCTGTCGATGTATTTTTTTTTTAAATCGAAAACAAAGATCTATGCCCCAGTAGTCCAACGGTTAGGCTAACTGGCGTATCGGCACTGCCAGCGGTCGTGAATTCGAACCCCGCGGAACCCATCTAAGTTTTTTGAAACACTTTGTCAACCATACAACCATATAACCAAAAAAAATATGTCAAACATGTTTTTGTAATCGTCGGTTTAAAAGCTGTGATGAAGTCATATATGAAGTAGGTAAAGTTCATGACACATATACAATTTTAACAGGTATATACTAACACATAAAACAGTCAATTTCCTGGTTCTTATTTAGGTCATCTGGAAAGGTTAATTGATGCAAATTAAAACGAACTGCACGTTCTCAAACATGATACCTAAATGACAAGATAAATAGGATCGCACACAGGTACTTGTTTTATATAGGTAACAAGATTCCTAAATCCTGTCGTGACTTTATCGCTATCATTTCTAGACGATCTGTCTTATTAGGCTAACATAACAATCTATTTATATATACTTACTAGATAGGCTATGACGTAGCTAGGTAGGTACTATTAGTAGCAAAAAAAAATGTGAACCGGCTAGTGGCGAGGACCTAAGCACTAGTATGACTAGGTGGATGCTTAGGTGGGAGATAAAAATACGTAGCATATTCATTGTAAACCGTTCCCACTATTGGGACACAGGGCACTTTGAAAAGTATGCCTTAATCTACCACACGGGCCCAGTGCGGGTTGATAGATGTCACTTATCTTCGAATTTTTGGCCCTTCGGTTTCCTCGCGATATTCTGTCTTCACCTTTTTGAGAGAAGTAGTGATGGAATAAAATACACAAAGTAAAGCGCCTGCCTGCACCCTAATTGCGAAACGCACAATTTATCAGAATCTGAATGGGATTGAAGATTATTTCTAAACCATTGCGTCATTTGTTCGAATAAATTGTCGGCTCAGCAACGTAAATAACGCAATGAATGTTGTTTAACTATGAATATTAAACCAATTCCTACCGATAAAAAGTTCCGCAATTACCCCTCTGGTTTCAAGCCCACGACCCACAACTCGTAAGTAAGGCCTACCTACCACTGGGCCACCTCTGCTCATAAAAATGATGACAAAATATATTACACGATTCAGTGAAGAAGGCCTTGTTATTATTATTATTTTTACCTTTATTTAAACAAATGTTTGCCAATGTCTTCGCCCGCGTGGAGGTCTAAAATTATCCCACGGCAAAGTACGACTGGAATGAAAAGTAATCTATGTTAATCAAGGTTACTATCTGTGTGGCAAGTTTCATCCAAATCCGATCGCCCGTTTGTGCATGACTGAGTAACAAACATATAAACTATCACATTTATAATATTAGTAGGATTCTCGGCTAGCTGGAAATAGCAGATAACACGGGCCTAAGCCTTCGTTACTATCAGTTGGATTAAGTGCGGTCACGTGCAGAGGATTGTACAGAAGATGGTAGCGTATGTGTATTATGATGTGGGTTTTCTGATTCACATTGCAGAAACTTTCTCACTATAGTCTGTATGTGTTTTGAATCACTGCCTTCTGCAGCAGATGGAGATAGCGTAACAAAATCAAAAGACATTTATTCAAACTAGGCTGAGTGTCGGCACTTTTTTAACTCTACAATTATATGTATAAGTCAGTCCCTCAGAAACGCCCGACCTTCACCATTTCCTAAATAATTTCAGAGATTAGGGCATTCAAGCAAACAAACTCTTCAGTTGTATTGATAGTATTAGTAAAGATTAATTCTGTACTTATGCACATTTTAATTAAATCAGCAAGAGAAGTTTACATAGTATTGTTTCTAAGTACTTTTTAAACATGGAGTTTTCAGCTTTCGTCTATACAAAAAAGCATGTTATGGAATTTTAATTTGAAAAAGTCGTTGTTCATACGAACATCGAAAGTACAAGGACTTTTTCAAATTAAAATACCTTTCAAACATACCGAACTAAACCATAAATGTAGGAATGCTGTACATGTGAGAGTGATTTATTTCGTTAACTTCAGGAGTCGCTTTATTACAAAGGTACATTTTTACATGATTTTATAGGAAGCGAAGTAATATATTCTGTGGTGTAGGTACGGCGCGTGTAGAAACAAAAATCATAGGTTTTTACACGATATAATTAAGAAATTAGGTAAACAATTATTTATAACATTCTCAGCTATGATCATCGCGGTTATTCATAATTTGTTACTTGCTTGTAAAACGTGTTATGGAGTAGGTAAAATATAAAAAATATTGAGTAAATACTAGAGAAAATGATTAAGTCATTATAAGAGTAAACTATGTGAAATATAGGAAAGTAGTCGAATGACGAGTCCCATTTAAATAACTCAGCATGGATAAGGCTGTATTCACACGTTCTCTTAGGTTTGTAACGCACTCTAAGAGATTAAAAATCATCATTTTTATCTACGATACATTTGACATTGTTATAAAGGACTAGCTTCTGCTCGCAGCTTCGCCCGCGTGGATGTCGAAAAATTCACCATTTCAACCCCCCATTTCACTCTCTTAGGAATAGATATTTCAAAAAACCCATTCTTAGTGGATACTTACTCCTCACAAAGAACACACCCTCCAAATTTCATGTCTCTAGGACCAGCGGTTTAGGCTGTGCGTTGATATATCAGTCAGTCACTCAGGACTTTGAATTTTATGTTTAGATAAGGTTTATTTATTGAATTTAAGTGTGTGGGACCAGCATAAAGGATTACATACATAACGTACATATTCAGCCTCAATTATCCCACTGCTGAGACACAGGCTTCCTCTTAGCGAGAGGGAGTGGGCTATCATAAAGGACTACCAGTCTTCAAAGTGGTCCCAATCCCGCATCCTATAAGTAAACTTGGCTCCAGTTCAAAGCCATTAGAAGCCACATTAAAATTAATATTCCTTTCGCGCTTAAGCTACTCTTTCTAGTTTTAATTGCAGCGACAATTTATTATTCGTCGTGCAACAGAGGCATGGTGAGATCGGCCATTTTCATGTGAAGCACGTAAATGGAGTCGATCTGTCAGCGATATAAATATCTGCTTAGTGAATACTTCTTGATGATGAGACGTACAATTAATGATGATGACAATAAAAATAATGTTATATAATTAATATGAAGTCTTTTATAGCTACACTAGAGACTCCACTCAGCTTCGCACGGTGTTCACGACTTGGCAAAATTTTATATTAATTTGTTATACACATAAATCTTTCGGAAAAGATTTTCTAAATGGCGGTGAAAAGTACATCAAATTCCGTTGTGTGCACCCCACGCTTTTTTCCATTATTTTCTACTTTTTAGTTTGGTTTTCTATGAAAGAGTTTTTTGGTTTATAAACTACCTATTATTTATTTTCTATTTTTTTTAGTTCGGCTAGCTACAAAAGCGATTTTTTTTTGCTATCCTGGTGATCCTGGGCAATGAGAATGAAACAAATTTATGAAATTATTGTCATCGGCCCTTGATAAGTGTGCAAAGTTTAAAATTACTCCAACGTTTTGGAGGGGATGTACCGTAAAACGGGGCAACTTTGAACAGGTTTTGGAGGTTTACGGATTGTAACTTTTTTTTTACGGCTCGAATTTCACTTTTTTTAACGCCAAAAGAACAATGTGTCCTTTGCTTATCAGATCTATGGCAAATTTAAAACCTACCACCCCCTAAATCCCTACTTTTTTAATTTATTAAATGTAAAGTAACCCCAGAAGTGGGGGTTTCTTTGACAGGACATCGAAATGCAACTGACGTCAAAGGTAGTAAAAGCATGGGTTACTTTGACATAATTTTGACCAAAAAAAACTATTATTTTATTGAAAACTACATGGATTTAAATGAAAACAATGACAACAAACTATGACGCGTTCCCCACACCCCGGGCCTCGCGCAATATTACTCGAGGTCACGTACACTTGCTGAGCACACGTAAAAACCGATTTTGGCGCTCTGTCAAAGTAGCCCCAAAATCTGTCAAAGTAACCCTGGAGGTCAAAGTAGCCCCGTTTTGCGGTAAATCACGTTCAAAGATTCTGTTACATACCGATACATACTATACATGCATACCAAGTTAATAATGTTAATAACGTGTTAATATGAATAGATATGCATTCTTGTGCAGCAGAAGTTGGTAGCTGATTAGAAATCCTATTTGTGTAATACAGGTGTGCGTACTTTTACCATCAGTAATGCAGCAGGCAGACTACCAGTCTGGCATATGATGAACGATTATTTCTGATTAAGTATCGGAACACTCATAAAAAATTGTCAGTCTTTTCTATGAAAACCACCAATAACGCTTTAGAATTTTTAGCTCCAGCAATCAGTATTTAACGAAAAGAAAAAATTATTAGGGAAAATCAAAGTGCTTAAATATTTAAAAATATTTCTACTAAATAGGTCCTCATTCAACTTTATCCTTTTACTATACTTTATAAATATCTAATAGTTGCCTGAAAAATACGTTGCCACCTCTATTGGTACCACTGAATGAGATCGATGCAATTATAATTAAGTAGGCGTTATTTACTTCACGAGCCTAATTTAGTTTAATTTATTAGTAAACAAACAGTTCATTTATCAATTTCAATTTAATTCAAAAATATCCATCGGTTTCTTACTAAACTTCAACGATATTCGACGACCCTAATTACTTATCTGTTTTGGTGACTGTAGACAGAAGTTTCATTAGGTCCTAATGTCTATTTTTCTTAATGCAAAGCCAAAATTAAAAGCAAAACCGTCTAATACTGCAGCATAGTTTCACCAGGCATCCTTATTCCCAAATGAAGCCACCGTCAGCCTCGAGCTTACCCAGAATGGATCTAACCGCGGTTTAATTAAGTCTTCACGGTAGATTGCTGACGGAATATAGCTTAACAGAATTAGTACGTTTATTTAATATACCTATCTGATGCACCGGCGAAACGAGATGATGAAAAAATTAGTGAGTACTGTGATAGATCTATAGGTAGGTAATAATACAGATCTATATCGGATCAAAAGTCATTTATTCAAACTAGACTGAGAGTCAGCACTTTTTGAACGTCAAAGTTACATGAGACAGTCCCCCCAAAACGCCCGCCCTTCGACGCTTCCTAGTGCTTTAGCTGGGAAGAAGAAGTGGCGGAACAAACTCCCCAGCAGCACAGCTGTCTGTTAAGTTAGAAGAACTTGATTCTATACAGTATTGTGTAAGTTATTAATATTATAAAACAAAACATACATTATTCGCCATATGTCAGCTAGCACACGCCAATATACCAACAAAACATTGAAAACTAAACTCAAGCTGAAATAAATAATAAAACAAAATCGTAAACAGAACTTAAAACCTTAATAAAGCCTCCAGGCATAAAGGGCGTGCCCGCTTACATATACGATGCAAATGATACATATACACAATAAATGAAATGAAAAGAAAATAAAAATAAACTAACAAAAGCAGTTAAATAAAAACAAAACAAAAAAAAACAATTATATGAACTACCCATATAAACCGTCAGTAGGAAGACTAATTCTGGATTGAAAGAACATAAACATTGTCTTGAGTTGATCACAGCGAGCAACTATTTTTATCGTTTAAGTAGTCGTTGATAGAATAGTATGCCTTTGAACAAAGGATTGAAGGAGGATATTGTAGGCTTCCTGGTTCTGCCGATGGTTTCGGCGTTGGGTTATTAGAAGATGCAGATAAATTTTAGAAATTGTCTCCTCCGTTACGTAGTTTAAATGATTTAAACGTACCAACTTTTTTTTTATGACATTTCGCACGTCAACCTATGAGATTGTCGGTCGGCTGCTTAACCGGACTTGCCTGTACCTTATGCTACTTTAATAAATTAAGGCCTCTAGCCAGGGCTTAAAAAATTAAAGCTAGAGCGACTAAACGTATAGACGCGGGAATACTTAGTTTTAAAATATATGGAGAAGAGACAGGTAGAGAGTGAGATAGTTTTCGAGAGTGCTGAAGCCAATAGTGGGGTCATAAAAACTTTTTTCAAAAAAAAAAAAACAACCGACTTCCCTAAAAACACTACAAAGTGAAAAATAACTTTAATTTCGGAAGTCGGTGTCTTAGGATCTGTATTTATGGATTTTTTGCCACCGACTTCCGAAATTAAAGTTATTTTTCACTTTGTAGTGTTTTTAGGGAAGTCGGTTGTTTTTTTTTTTTGTAAAAAAGTTTTTATTTTTAAATATTTAGTTATGGTATTCACCCCGCACTGATTCCAAACAAACAATGCATAATTATGCGATAGCAGAAATCGCGGTTGATTTATTGTCATTTTTTAAAGAGTTCCGGTATCTGTCTCCTGAACTCATCATCAGATCTATATGAAAATTATATGGAACGATTTCGGAATAAACCCCTTTCGAACAAAAAAAGAATTTTGCAAATCCGTCTATATATGACGGAGTTATGGCCGAACATACATAAAAAAAAACATAGAAACATACGAATTGAGAAACTCCTCCTTTTTGAAGTCGGTTAAAAATAAAAATCCAAGATGACGGATCTTTAACGCAGTTTAAATGTTCTCATAGCGTTTAGTTCATTGGTGAAATTATGCCCTTTGTAACGTGGCCGTGGGGGCAAATTAAACACAGAACCACATGCTCGGCTACACCAGTATCTGAGCATGTGGTCAACGTATAGCCTAGGTATACATTTTCCGTTACCCTTATGACATTAACAACCTGTTGGACTAATAAGCAAGAAAATTATAGCTCTATTAAGTTATGTAAGTAAGCAGATTAATAGCTATGATATAGACTTCCTAGGTAGTTCAATATGTTAATAAACAAAACGTGATCCTTGTTGTATGTGTTCACATTTTTAATCTTGTCACAACTATAATGTTTCTTATGCAGAGGCAGAGTATGTACACCCACATTTAATCAATAAGTATATCAACCCCAGGGGGTACATGTACCTGCATGGGTCGCGAGATTTGTTAGAAAAAGTTTCCGTGGCCCTGATATAATATAGGCAACTGAAGGAACACGGGTGGGTTTTAGTCAGTAAAACTCTGAAACGCCCTCCCGCTCCGCCCAGAGCGGGAGACATCATTTGATGATTTCCCACCCAAAAAAAGGAGGGTTCATGTATTTCATACAAGGGGGCCGGGACATGGACGTCTAAACTGAAGCCATGCATTCAGCATATGATTCTAGGACGGCTAACGTAGAAATTTTATGGTGGTTGTCTAAAAAATATCTGCAATTAGCAATTATTTTGATGACCGACGAACCGACGAATAATATCAATGCCGCCTGTGTCTTTAATTTGAATAAAAAATATTTTACGTATGTAAAATATTAAACCACAAAGCTAACAAGTTTAATATTCTCTCTACAGTATACCTATATAATGCAAACTCATACTTATCCCGAGGCAGTAACTTTTATTTTGTTTTGCTGTCTCTTGCAAAAAAGTGCACACCATTTGGTGCGGCCTCGTCCCTAATTTGTTAGATGCTCGCTTCCGGCACATTATAGCAAAAAAAAAATCGTCGCGGTGCCTAAATTACTTGCTCGTGACAGATACCTAGTGTCTTTAGGATAGTTATGTTTTTTTTTGTGTAGAAGTTGCAAATACTAATTTTTTGTAACCTAAACTGATTTAAGTTTAAGATTAATTAATTTAAGTCACGACTAATAACGATAATCTTTAATCATGTAATAGGTACCACAAGCTTATCAATTTTTCGAATCTCGGATAAGTTTTTAAATGGTTAAAACTGAAACTGCATTTGTCTTAACGGACGAAAATGGTTTCAAAATACCTCATTACAAGTCTCTTAACTTATCTAGACCACACTTATTTTATTTTAAATTGATTATCTATAATACCTTAGTGAAATCAATTCGATCAACTAGATTATTTCGTAGCGTTTTTGTCTTACAGAACCGTTTGCGTAATCATGGCAGCCATTGGTATCACCGCGGTCGAATTTAAGTATAACAACTAAACAGTTGGCAAATACCCTTTGGCGAAGACAGTTCGAATTTTAAATAGTAACCTCTTTGCATACCGCTGTAAAAAATAAAAAGATACAAACTTGAAAAAGGAACGTATATTGCTAAACGTGCGTATGATCTTCGCCTATAGTAAAAAAAAACCGCGCATATATGTGACCGTATTTCCGTGTTTTGCAACAGTAGCCGGTAAAACCTAATAAGCTCCGGTAGTCTACGGTTAATCGGGAAGTTTATCCGGTAAAAAGGTTTTTGACGAGTTGCAAAGCATTGTACGGGTTCTATTGTGCTGTGTTCCCGTCTCGGCTCTCGCAGGAAAATGCTTCGTTCTGAGATGACGGTTTTCAGCGCTGAAGTGTGTTTTTAATCGTTATTGTTGTAAAATTACTGTGCCCGGAATATGGTGGTGAATGCTACGTCGTGTCAGCTTGCTTCGTTTTTTATAGGTGAGTGTTTTGTTTATGTGTCATGACCTTATTTAGATAAATAGGTTTATGTGTAATTAGTATCTAAGAATATAGGTAAGTTTGCGCCAGTAATCTTTGCCATGGAGAGCGGGCTGAGACCCCGTGAGAAAAAATCTCAGTGCGTCCCCATATCGGCTTCTATGCCGTTTATCCTTCCTTTTTTGTGGCTTTGAAATCATCAAATAACTTCTCCCACCCTGGGTGGTGTACCGTGTGGTGCCGGACGTAAAGAATAACACCACCCCATTTCTTCCCGTGGGTGTCGTAAAAGGCGACTAAGGGACTTACTAGAGAATGGGCAGCAGTGTTCTCTATGCATTTTACCACCATACTGCGATCGCCAACCCGCCTGCCAAGTGTGGCGAGCCCCCCAAATTGGGGGAGGCCTAAGTCCAGCAGTGGACGTCTTACGGCTGAGATGATGATGATGATGACCCTGGGTGGAGCGGGAGGGCGTGCCAGACTTTTGCTGACTAAAACCGACCTATGTTCCTTCAGTTGCCTGTGTCAGGGTACGGTAACTCTATCGAACAAACCCGCGATCCTGGCAGAGGGTGAGACCCCCTGAGACCACATCTCAGGGTATCCTCATGTCGGCTTCTATGACATTTACTCTGACACGGCACTACACGGTGATGCACGATCTCTCACTGGTGACAGTGAGTGATTATTATTATTAAAAAAAATATGTTCGATCTTATCAAAATGTTAATTTTGTTGTCGGTTTGAATAAATTATCAACAGTCTTTCAGACAACAATTGCGAAAGATTTGAATAAAAAGAAACTCTTGCTTAAATAGTTGTAAGATCGAAAAAGTGTATATAGAGATTCTTATTTCAGTCAATGACTAATTGTTCAATTTATTTTCTTGACCTAGGAATTGAATCTCTTTATGCAAGGTCGTTATTTTTCATATGTTTTGTAGTCAGACTACTATACAGCACATACAAAATCTATCTGTTTTCGGCACTAATAATAAATAAATTGAAGAGGTTGTTGAAAGAAGAAAGAAAGACCAATTTTCTTTCTTTCTCCTTCAAACAACCTCTTCAGCTATAATAGGCATTACAGCATAAAAAAACCTTTTTACAAAAAAATAACAACCGACTTCCTAAAAAAACACTACAAAGTGAAAAATAACTTTAATTTCGGAAGTCGATGTCTTAGGATCTGTATTTAAGCATTTTTTGCCACCGACTTCCGAAATTAAAGTTATTTTTTACTTTGTAGTGTTTTTTTAGGAAGTCCGTTGTTATTTTTTTTTGTGAAACGTTTTAATGTTAAACTTTTTAGTTGTTATAAATACCCCACACTAATCTAATCGCGTTATTCGTTCATTTTTCGCGCAAATACTTAATGCACATTTAAGACTTATATGGTTCTCACATGGATCCCATTGTCTGAATAGGACCAAATTAAAACAGAACCAAAAAAAATACAGTCGAATTGATAACCTCCTCCTTTTTTAGAAGTCGTTTAAAAATCTTAAAACTATAATAAAACAGAAAACAACAGTTTGTTTACTTGCACGTGCTTATCTCTGCATCTACTAGTCGGCTTATTTATTTTGGCATTTGATGGCCCAATTCTTGAGTAAGGCTAGGACCCTTTGTAGGCGAACAAACAAGTCAGACATGACGCTGAGCGAAAACGAAGTAATAGCAGGAGATGTGATGCGATGCTACGCTATGGGTCAGAGGAACAAGAAATTTCACGCGGACGAAGTCGCGGGTAGAAGGTAGTGGCAGTCACTAGTATACAAATACCCAAAAGTAAATGCACGTGATGCTTACATTTATTCTGAAACAGAGGACCGAAAATTATACTGTTAAAGAAATTCAATAAAAGAGTACAGATACAAAACGAATCTACAGGGCGTAAGTGAGAACAACGTAAGAAATCATGAAAAAAAATTGTTTTTTTTACTGACCTAAGAACGAAATCAATAGTGGTCAACAGCTGAGCCTCATAAGTTTGAGGTGGTCTCTTAACCTAATGAGTTAAAGCCACCTTTAATTACTTTTAAAGATTGCCTAAGTGTCTACACCTCAATCCGAATTTAGGCCGTATTGGTATATGATTGATCATGTATTGTATTCGAAAACATAGCATTTGATACGCATGTCATAATCACAATACATATATCAATAAGAATGACTTGCACAAAATCTGATAATGGATTGCTGAATGCCAATCCATCTTTAGAACTTTAATGAAACCTTTAGTAAACGTCAGTTCATGATTACACATACATATATAACTGGCTTCTGCCCGCGACTTCGTCCGCGTCGTATCTTCCCGTCACGTCGCATCGAATTGCCTGCCAGTTTTCGTACATTTTACGTTGCTGCTCCGCTCCTTTAGTAAACGTCAGTTCATGATTACACATACATATATAACTAGCTTCTGCCCGCGACTCCGTCCGCGTCGTATCTTCCCGTCGCGTCGCATCGAATTGCCTGCCAGTTTTCGTACATTTTTCGTTGCTGCTCCGCTCCTATTGGTCGCAGCGTGATGTTATATAACCTATAGCCTTCCTCGATAAATGGGCTATCCAACATTTAACATAGTTCTTGAGATTTGTACGTTCAACCAAATAACCTCTTCAGCCTAATAATATTAGTTTAGAGATAGTATAGTATTTAGATTTGATTACAATTAAAAGAGTTATAGTGAGTCAACCTTAAAAGATAGACATATGCTCTCGCCGACATTATTTTAGAACTTTTTAAGAGGAACAATTACACAAATACACATACATGATTGTTGCGTTACTTTAACCGTTTACGCAGCGCACGCAACGGAAACTCTCAAAAGGAATAAATTTTCCCCGTTTTTGCAACATTTTTCATTGATGCTCGGCTCCTTTTGATTGTAGCGTGATGATATATGGCTTATAGCTTTCTTCGATAAATGGGCTACTCAACACAAACATATTTTTTCAATTCGAATAAGTAGTTCTTGAGATTAGCGCGTTCAATCAAACAAACAAACTCTTCAGCTTTATAATATCTATTAGTATAGAAGTATAGATAGTATAGATTGTGTATTTACTGGTATTTAATAGGTTGAGGAATGTTATGATATGGCAACAGAGCGGTTTAAAAGAAGATGTAGTGATAGAAATTGAAGAGAGTATACTTAGATGGTTAGATAATATTGAAAGAATTAATGAAGGGCGACTAACAAAAGATATTTACAAGGCAGATGTGAGTGTAAACGCCGAGAGGAGACGCTCTAGAAAGACATATCACCTTATTGGTGATGTTCTTCAAGAAGGTCAGGTGCGTAGTACTCGCAACCGGCGGACGTGTATGACCAAATGTATGAACGTAAACGAGGCAAAAGGAGTATGTAAGGATCGTAGCAGGTGGCGGTCTGTAGTTTCTGCCTACCCCCATGGCAAAGAGGCGTGAGTTTATGTATGTATGTACTAGCTTTTGCCCGCGACTTCGTTCGCGTAAATGTCGGTTATCACGAACGCAGACGAAGTCGCGGAATAAAAAGTAGCCTATGTCCTTTCTCAGGCTCTAAACTATCTGTGTACCACATTTCATTAAAACCGGTTCAGTAGTTTTAGCAGGAAAGCGAGACAGACAGACAGGGTTTATTTTTGCATTTATAATATAAAGTGTGGATTATTGATATTTACTTGTTAATACGACAAAATGAGTATTTCCTAGATACATCATAGTTGATTAGCACTTTGTTAGTAGTTACATATCGCATTAGTATTAGCATGTCGTGTTTAGTGCATCATTCACGATTATAAGCTAATAATTTACTTGTAATGTCATTTTATAAAATACTAACTTGTATTGTTTGATTTCCGTTGCAGAAAATCTTTAGCATTTGTTACTGCAAGTTACTCAGAAGAAGATCGGAGGGGCATTCCTTGTAATTTTAAGAACGTTCTCAGTCTGAAACTCTCAAAAATACCTCGAATTTCTATAATTTTTTCTAAATTTTTTGAGGTTTGATTGTTGCCGAGATGAGAGTGCGTCTAGATTTTGAACGTTTTTAACCGACGAAAAAAACTGAGGAGGTTCTCTAGTCAGCGCGTATTCTTTTAAATCTATGACCACGCATAACTTTTTACAGAGCAGTCCGATTTTGTAAGCATGTAATTAGAGGAACAAAAAATTATAAAATAAAAACTATTTAAGTAACGAAAACTTAAAACGCCGAAAAAACTTTGGCGCCGACTCAAAATGACTTAGGATTCTTATTTTTTGCTTTTCAGTTTTATCGGTGGTTTAATTTTTTAATTACGAGAATTGGCCTTCAGGTCTAAGCTATCACTGCGGTATTAGTTACATGGTCATAATATTATATTGATTTAATTAAATGACATTGAAGGATTGCAGTATACTCTAATGAGGCTTAAAGTTAAAAAGGTTTTATTTTTAGATGATTTTTTCAATTCACTTTGCACATAGTTTATTATCGTCATCATCATTTCAGCCGAAAGACGTCCACTGCTGGACATAGGCCTCCCCCAAGCTCCGCCACTTCGACCGGTTTTATGCTTCCCGCATTCAGCGGAGTCCTGTGACCATCACTAGGTCGTCGGTCCACCTTGTGGGAGGCCTTCGAACGCTACGTCTTCCAGTACGCGGTCGCCACTTCAGAACGTTTCAGCCCTATCGGCCATTTGTTCTGCGATCAATGTGCCCTGCCCACTGCCACTTAAGTTTGGCAATTCTTCGGGCTATGTCGGTTACTTTGGATCGCCTGCGGATCGCCTCATTCCTGATTCGATCACGTAGGGACACTCCAAGCACAGCACAAAGATAATAAAGTTTAATTCATCAATGGCTTTTTAATTAAAATGCATTTTCCGAGTTTATCTTGGCCGTCACTGACAACGTTGAAGGAAAATATCGTGAAGAAGCCTGGACATTGCACCCCGTTGCTATTTTTCTTCAAATCTCGTAGGAATATCGAGATAAGTATCCTATGTCGTAATCGATGTCAAGGTTTAGCCAATTTATCCAAATCCGTTCAGTCGTTTTAGCGTGATAGCGGAACAAACAAACAGACAAAACGTTTAATCTTTTCTCTTTATGATATTAGTTTAGTTAAGTCGGAAAAAGCCAACCCCTCTTGATTCAGAGTAGTGATCAATGCTCCTGCTTTCTTGCAATGAGAAGAGGCATTTGCCCAGCAGTGGGACAATAATAGGCTGACATTATATTAAACCCGGAGCACTTAATATAAAAACACCGATCTGCAAAAAAGACAACTCAAAAGTAATGCGCTATAAAGATCGAAACAAGATTGAGAAACTATTTCGCGACAAAAATAAACAATTTTGTTTTTAAATTCCAATCTTAAGGCACTAAGGTTTTTAACACGAATATAACGATACCTTAATTGTCGAAATCCATCCAGCCACTTGGAAGATACGACTTTATAAAGAAATTATACACAAACATACATACAAGATACGCGCGTAAAACATCATCATTCATCATCATCATTTCAGCCGTAAGACGTCCACTGCTGGACTTAGGCCTCACCCAATTTGGGGGGCTTTGCCATAATCGCCACGCTTGGCAGGCGGGTTGGCGATCGCAGTATGGTGGTAAAATGCATAGAGAACGCTGCTGCCCATTTTCTAGTAAGTCCCTTAGTCGGTTTTTACGACACCCACAGGAAGAAATGGGGCGTAAAACATAACCCTAATAATAGGTTGGGGAAAAAGTTTCTTCGCATTTTTTAAGAAAATTCAAAACATTTTTTAATAAAGTTTATTTACATTTAACTAAAGTATGTAGGCACCATTTTGTTTGATAACTTTTTGCCATCTTGTAGGTAGGGACATGATTGATTGCTATAGAAATTTTGGGACCTATGGTCAAAATACCGCGACAAGTGGTTTTGGCAGTCCTCTCGTGATGTTAACCTGACACTGCCTAAAGAATTCTGAAGAGACCGAAACAGGTGGAAATCTGAAGGTGCAAGGTCAGGACTATACGGCGGATGCATTAACACCTCCCAGCCAAACTCTCTTAATTTTTGTTGGGTGGCTAAAGATGTGTGAGGTCTAGCGTTATCATGATGAAAAACCACACCCCTTCTGTTGATTAATTCCGGCCGCTTTCTCTCAACTTATTGCTTTAATCTCATCAGTTGTTCGCAGTAGAGTTCAGAAGTGATGGTCCTGCCTGGTGGTAACAGCTCATAATGAATAATGCCCTTCCAATCCCACCACACACACAGCATCACCTTGTTGCGAGTTAACCCGGGTTTCGCCACAGTCTGTGAAGCCTGACCGGCCTTTGACCACGACCTTTTTCGCACGTTCTTGTCATACGTGATCCACTTTTCATCACCAGTTATCAGCTTCTTCAAAAATGGTTCGGTTTCATTACGTCGTAATAAAGAATCACAAATGAGTACACGGTTCATTAGGTTTCTTTCAGTGAGCTCGTGAGGTACCCAAATGTCGAGCTTTTTTGTGTACTTACCCAGTTTTTTTCAAATGCGCCAAAACTGTTTTGTGGTCAATATCCAGTTCTTCAGCTACGTCGTAACTACTGGTATGCAGATCTTGCTCCACTTTTTCAAAATGGCATCCATTTTATCCGTAATAGGGCGACCAGAGCGACGTGCATCTTTGACATCAAAATTTCCGGATTGAAAACGCTTAAACTAAATTTGTGCTACTCTCACAGACACTACACTAGGTCCATAAACATCGCAAATTTTTTTCGCGGCTTGCGTTGCATTTTTACCGTTTTTGTAGTAAAATTTTAAAATGTATCGAATTTCTTCATTAGATTCACTCATCTTGACGGTACGAAAAACAAATGAAAATCACACATTTTCCTAATTTGAATTTGGAATTATGTTCTTTAAAATTTAAACTTTCAATGATACCAAAACCAACCAGATACAAATAGTATAGCCAAAGAGATTTTATTACAAGTTCATACATACGAGTACTATAATGCGAAAAGACCAATAATACCATTTTCCCCAACCTAATATATGTATTGACGGCAGTTCTGAACTTCTGATACAGAACAAACAAGCTAATTGGTATTTCAACGAACAACTTCTTATTTACTCAGTTAGTAACCGCATGTTTCAGCTGAACCCTGAAAGTTACAAGAGTTAAACTGCAGGAAATAAGCTGATATTGTTCGGTAGTTGAAACTTCTGACTTAACTAATTATACCGGTGTATAGTCCTAGTATCCTTTCTTAATAACCGACTACATAATATTATACTTGTGAAATATTTAGATGTTTCATCATCATCATCATCATCATCATTTCAGCCGAAAGACGTCCACTGCTGGACTTAGGCCTCACCCAATTTGGGGGGCTTTGCCATAATCGCCACGCTTGGCAGGCGGATTGGCGATCGCAGTATGGTGGTAAAATGCATAGAGAACGCTGCCGCCCATTTTCTAGTAAGTCCCTCAGTCGCCTATTACGACACCCACGGGAAGAAATGGGATGGTACTGTTTTTACACGATTTATATTAGCTTCACTTGTATGTTTGTATGTTTTTTTGTAACCGACCCTTGATTTTGACCCACTTTAAACGACCAGATTTCATTTAAACTCTGTAGACTTATCGAGGACCGAAGACAATACTATAATTTCATAAATTTCTGCCATTATCTTTACCAGGACAGCAAAAAAACTATCTTCGAAAACTACGCTGACATACGTCACAAACTACGCTGACATACGTCTCAAAATTCGAAACACCCTAAAAAATTGAAAATAAATAATAGTTAAAAAAAACTAAAAAACACGTTTCCATAGAAAAACTATTATTTTTAAACTATTATTTTTTACGTCCAGTACCAAACGGAACTTTAGATGTTTGGATGAGGATATTTCGATGTTTGAACTCAATCACGAAAAAACGGCCGAACGGGTGTGACACCTAGAAAGTTTATCACCTGGATTAACATATAGGATACATTTATCCCAGTACGACGAACACGTAGAGAAACGAGACCCAGCGGTCATGACAGTTAGATGATATTCGCATTTAAAACCTGATATTCAAGTCTAGACTCCAGACTACAGTAAGAGAAGACCTAATAATGTTAGGAACACTGCGATGATTATGACAAATAGTTAGAACACAGTTAGTACGGAACCTTATTGTAACAAGTAAATGGGCTAATTTGGTTCCGTAGAGTAGTTAGAGTATCTCTAACTGTGCTACTATAACACTAGACAATACACTCTATGAGTAAATTAAAGCTTTATTAAGATTCTCTAAAGGAGACACAGTGTTAAATTCAGACTAAGACTAACTATAATGAAATTGGCGTAACTTAACTTATAATAAGGATTAAGAGCCATCTAATCTCTTCACCACCCTTGGTTGACTGGTAGAGAATGCCTAAGGCATTAAGTCCGCCTTTGTACCTTTTTTGTGTGCGAGAAGTTTAAATAAATAAATAAGAGAGATCGAAAGACACAAAAGTAAATAAGCTAGTTGCTATTTTATTTTATTCTGCCTCGAACGTCTAGTGGTCACAAGCGCTACTTCTGAGCATTATATCCTTGGTTTGATACACAGGTCGGGCAAAGTCGTTTTTGGATTTTCCGTCAGGAATTTTCCAAGTCTGGATTACTGCCCGATTAATGCCCGTAGGCTCACTCCCTATTACATGGGTCAAAATGTAACAGGAGACGTGAAATATACAACAGGGACGCCTCTGTAAAACCCATAGGGGATAACAGCATGATGTTGGTATGGTATGTCATATTTAATGAGTCAATTATTTAATACATGGTCGTTTAAAAGTTAATACGAGATTAAAATTCAACGAAATCTTTATATTATTTTTAAAATTCCCTGAGTTATGATGATTACTCATGATAACGAACAATTTAATGAATATTATTAAAATTAAAAGTTCCTTATTAAATATCTGTAATATAAAATTTGCATCTCTAGGTTATTTCTTACACAAGTCAAACAACTATTGTGTTCAGAGATCCAGCTGAAGAAATCAGATGTTATCTGTCTCAAAATAAAGTTACTTTAAGTATGTATTATTCTCAAAATCTGCAAGATTTTATTCAAGAAACAATTAAGCCGGGTCTAAAGCAGAGGTTCTCAAACCATTTTTTTGTCGTAGAAAACTTTCAAAATGTTACTGGGTTCGGTGGACGGGGGTCCAGACGCCCAGCTTAGAAAATATGAACCACTGCCTAAAATTAGGGATTTTCTTTGCTCTCTTATTTTTTGAGTAATTCACGCTAACGTATAACCGCGTCAAATCACTTACTTTGGAAATCACTGGTCAGAAGCAAGGAGCATTGTTACTTCTGCGTACCTACCCACTCTATGCCTTGTGTTTGTGCCTAACTTAAATGCTCAAATAATTATATACTTTCTTTAAGTTTCGAAATGCACTCCAGCACTTTACCCAAACGTGCAATAATCGACGCATTATTACAAGTATACCTACCCCAGTGTTGCAATTTACAATAATCTTTTTAAGTGCTTACGTAAGTAATACGCCGAAAACGGATTTGTATTCAGAATCCGTTTTTTCTGCGCGTATTCGTATTTTCTGAACGACTGAGTGCATAGTACCTTTCAAGTATTCTGTCTCTCGACAAGTCTAAAAAGCGAAGAGAGTTCCATTATAACATAAAACCTGTTTCCCCGTAGGGGTGGGGAGCAGGAGAGTCCTATAGTACACCTCATGTGTCGCTAGTTATATTTAAATCCCATGTATGACCTGGGAATTGAACCCATGACCTCCTCCTCAGCAGCGAGGCAGTATGATATATCTGATGGCAGTATCATAGTATGGAAAAATCCCTGACGGCCAGCAATGGTTCCAAAAAACTTCGTTAGACCAACAGTTTCGTCCGTCGCGGCGTCTGTTCGAAATTACGCATGAAAAGTAAAACTACTCAACGGACGGCCAATAAGCAGGTATTGTTCAAGAGCCATTAGGTGACATAATATCGTTATCTGTAGGTCTTCGCTCCACTTTCAAGTTTACGAGTGTAACGACAAATGCAAGTCATTCACTAGTGGCTAGTTTTTATTTTGTATTGTTCACTTTTACTATGTAACGGTAAGTTAGTTTTACTTTTTACAATAAATTGCGAACAATTTTTTTTCGCTGGCAGCCTATTGTATTTTTGTTATATAACGTGTTTGCTGTGATTCGTGTTCATTTAATCGTTTTTTTTTTAATCACTACAATATTAATTATATCTAGAAGAAATAAAAAATAGTGTGATGCATTTCTCCGCTCCAGTGGAACCGAACTTTGATGAATGTGTAACTATTTCCCTTTAGTGAGTGATGGAGTAAGAATTTAACTAAAAAAAAATAAAGAGTTTGTTAACACTTTCAACGGATAGTAATGGGTTAACGATACCTACATACGGGACAGACATTAGATATAATATGTTCTCTTCCGATTTGCCATACTTAAATAATTATGGAAGTTTTGATTTAGTAAAATAGAATGCTGCAATATGGGGGTTGGTGGCTAAGTAATAACATCCTCACGGGTCGATCGATCACGTTAAGCTACGCTTCCCGCGCCTTTTCCGTGGATGTTAACGTGGATGTTATCTTTATATGCCAATAACAGGGTGAGCCGAGTCTCAGAAAGTATGTGAAGCCATTGGTGTCGGATACGGGTTGTCAGAAGCCCGAAAGTTTGACAACCAGTTTTACCAAAGGTTATGGTATCGTATAAGCCGGGCTCCATATAAAATACTGGTAATTAGCTGCATCCGGTTAGACAGAAAGTCGACCCCAACGAAAACAATTTAGTTTACTAATGGAAAATCAGACAGCATTATAAACTGACCTTGAAACAATCTTATTAACTATTCTTGAAGAGAAAAATCCCTGAAGCAATAATTTATAATATTCTAATGATTCAATTTGCCTGAGCAATTTGCAAGAGCAATGAGTAGCACAATAGAAAATGATTGCAATGTGTTAGCTGCACGTGTGTGCGTGCCACTAACGATCTTACATGACATTATGTTATTATGCTAACATAAACTTTCTTGGCTGATTTTCTTGGCCATTTTTTCCAGGTATATTATTTCCATGGCTGAAACTCATTACGGGATAAGTTGTTTATGTGAATTGAAATAGGTATATCATAAATGCATAACTTTTTATTAAGTTCTTAGTTAAAATTTGTTCTTTTGCTTTTATTTTTTATTTCAAATTAATTACTTCATCTAAATAAATGATGTTGTTTTTTCTGACTTGGAAAGAGACTGGACCCCACAACCTGGAGAATCCTAGAGTGGGTTCCGGGGCATTTATTGAAATCCAGCACCTATGAAAGTTTGGATGCTCTTATTTAATTTGTTACTTACTAGTTTTTTTTTAAAACTAATGTACCGTTTTTTTCTGAACAGAATGAAGTTTTTATTTATTTAATTTAATGTATTTATATACAATAAAATCAATATCTGTAAAAATAATTAAGTCTGTATGGGGTACGTATATTTCAAGTGCACTGAAAAATAGGGCCCCAAGCTTTTCTAACTTAACAAATTGCTGTGCTGCTGAGGAATTTTGTGGGCTACTTCTTCTTCCCAGCTAAAGCACTAGGAAGTGGTGAAGAGGACACATTTATTTTGGAGACTGTCTTACGTAATTTTGACGTTCAAAAGTGATGATTTTCAGCATAGTTCCAATATATGACTTTCAACTGATATTGATTTCCACCTGATTCTTTAACATTACCGAAGAATGATTCGACCCTGCAAAGCAGTTTCTTATAATTTCCCAACAGAAAAGTCCAACACACTTTCCCAACTTTGAAATGACCTTCCGACATGTCCAGCATGGTGGTCCATTCAATATAGATCGCAATCTGCTATGGGGCATTGAATTCTTACCAACAACGGCCTTGGAGCTCAGGTGAACTAACGAGTTGTGGGGACGGTGGCACATATTTCATTTTTTGTTACACAAAATTCAATTGAACGATTTTCTTTGTAACTGCGTCTGTTGTGTGACTGAGTAAAAGTAAACAATAAGCGATAAGGTACTTATCAAAAGTTTTGAAATGCTTTTTTAGTGGCCATAGTTCAGTGACTATAGCCACTAAAAATAATTTCAAACCCATATGTCAGTACATAGCCTACGTGCACGTTCGCACGGACGCCGGACGTAAAAGTATCGTGGCGGGGTTTTTTCGCGCACTGGATCTTCAACGTACTGCTTAGCGCACAGAGTTGAAATTCGAACAGTGTGTTTTCATTGTGCTGGATTCTCAATGACCGCTACAACAACGAGAGTTGGAAAAAAAAAACAAAATCGTTTAAAACTTCAGTTTTATCATCATCGCTTCATCATTTCAGCCTTGGATGTCCCCTGCTGGATATAAGCCTCCCCCAATTTGTAATCGGCACGCTTGGCAGGCGGGTTGGCGATCTCAGTATGGTGGTGAAATGTATAGAGAATGCTGTTGCCCATTCTCTAGTAAGTCCCTTAGTCGCCTTTTACGACACCCACGGGAGGAAATGGGGTGATGCTATTCTATACCACCGGCACCATATTGACGTTAAAAAACTTTAGTTAATTAAATCTTAATTACTGAGCGAAATATTAAAAATAGAAAATTTAAAGAATATTAACTCCTGGCTGTTCTATGAATGGCTAAAAGCGGATTGCAATTGGGATCATGTGTGATAAATAGCAGTGTTAATTCGTTTTTGTCGATGGCCGTAATATTTTCTTGGAGTACAAAAGGAAGGGGGCTTATATTCAGCAGAGGGTGAAACAAGGCTGTCAATAACAACTGATGTTGATCTCGGATTTAGTTACAGACAGATAATATCGCTTGCGAAATTGTCTAGACTTACACAGTAGTACAGTTACAACCACGGTCACAATTGATTTTATCTCATGGTTATGCGAGACTCTATTTATTATTTTATTAAGTTAGATTAGAAAGTGAATAACTCTTTAAACATACTTATTACATATATCCATACTTCTACACTAATCTATATGTCTGTAACATTATTACGCTTAAGCCGTTGAGCAAAATTTGATAGATACCAGGTAGCCTGGGGAGAAGGATGTAGACTAGTTTCAATAAGGACCTATTACCTGGATTTTTGATTACAAACATGATGAAATAAAATACACGTAGACGAAGTAATGGACAGCAGATAGACCAAAAAAAGATAAGTTTAACTATCTGGGAAACACATATCAATCCACCGAAACAACACAAATAAATTATCATCATGTCAGCCGTAAGACGTCTACTCCTGGACTTAGGCCTCCCCCAATTTGGGGGGATTTGCCATAATCGCCACGCTTGGCAGGCGGGTTGGCGATCGCATTACGGTGATAAAATGAATAGAGAACGCTGCTGCCCATTCTCTAGTAAGTCCCTTAGTCGCCTTTTACGACACCCACGGGAAGAAATGGGGTGGTGTTATTCTTTACGTCCGGCACCACACGGTACACAAATAAATGAACACATATAAATGTTGTTTCGAAAGTTTTTCTGTTATAAAAGTTTTTTGGAGGTATGTGGATGTTGTCTGTATGCTAGTTGCGCGATAAACTCTGCATGCGCGATGCAGGATTTTGCGTGAGATCAGTATGATGTAGTTACGATGTGATGTGACGTAGTTCGCACACATGGCGGTATAGATGCCGCTGAAGTTTAAAAGCCAGAAATTTTAATTGATTTTCTTAAATGATAATTGCTTTGCCCCATATAAGGTTTCACTGCACAATTTCTGCCTTTGAAGATTGTTGGACATTTTACAATAGATAATTTTAAGTTAAGGTAGCCACAAGCAAGTCCGGTTAAGCAGCTGACAACCTCATAGTTGTGTATCCTGTATCTTGTAGTGTAGACCTGCGAAATCACATTCTCAAAAAAAAAAAAAAACAGAAAAATATATCTAGTTATTTTTCTTTTTTCTATATTAAAATACGCTTTGCAAGAACGCCGTTCAGTCAACCCGTTGATAACCTAGAAAGGAACTAACCTAACTCCGTGGTGGGACATTCAATCGATCAACCCGGCTTAGCGGCCCAGGTCTGCACAAAGACCTCTATGACAAAGGAGGCAGTGCCTGTGTAACTTGGTTAGATAAACGGGTCGGTGACCGATAAGCCAACCTTCTCACAACGGTGACGTTTCTTTCAGGGATGTGTGTTGTAGATTGACGCATGCGGTTTTGGGCTCGCATTTCAGTGTTAAGTCTGTTTTTCTTTTCATTTGGAAAGGTTGTTTGGAGGTGTGAGGAACAGGGTCGATGTAAACGACATCAATCAGTAGGAAACTGCCCAACAATTGATGCCGGGACGTTGTAAATATGCTATTTGCGCAGTAGACTCTGTTTGCGCGATGCAACCTGTGGTGTGAAGTCAGTGTGATGCGTATTTCGCCTATGGCGGTGTAGGTGCATCTATTTTTTTTAAAAAAGTTTAAAAAGCTATAAAATCAAACTATGACCAAATTAAAAAGTAGAAAATAATGGAAAAACCGTGGGGTGGTATTTGAGGTATTTTTAACTGATATCTAGCACCCCTATTATTTATTTTCTATTGTTTAGGGTGTTTCGAATTTTGAGACGCATGTCAGCGTAGTTTGTGACGTAAGTCAGCGTAGTTGTCGCAGACAGATTTTAAGCCGACGAAAAAAAAAAACGGAGGAGGTTCTCAATTCGACGCGTATTTTTTTTTTATGTATTACCACGCATAACTTTTTACAGAGTAGACCGATTTTAATAATTCTTTTTTTATTGGAAAGGGTATATCCCGAAGGTGGTCTCATGTAAATTTGGAAAGAAAATTCCAACCCCTAAGTGTAGGAAAACAGGGGATGATTGATTGTTCACTCATTAATTGTAATGCATAACTTCTTACAGAATAGTCCGATTTTGCAAGCATGTAGTAATTAGTAGATTATACAGCCACAAAAAAATATAAAATAAAAACTTTTTAACAAAAAATTAAACTGCCGAAAAAACTGAAAAGTAAAAAATTATAAACCTTCCAGTCATATTGAGTCGGCGCTTTGAGTGATCTTTGTTCATTGATTGTTTGGCGCCGACTCAAAATGACTGAAAGGTTTATAATTTTTTGCTTTTCAGTTTTTTGTGAGTAAAAAAGTTTTTTGCTATCCTGGTATCCCCGACAAGGATAATGGCACAAAATTATAAAATTATTGAATGGTCATCAGTTCTTGATAATTATGCCAGATTTCGAGTTAATCTAACATTTTGAAGGGGGTTAAAATCATGTTCAAAGTTTCAGTTACATACTAACATACGAATGAAGCTAATAAAAGCGTGTTTTAAAAAAAAAAGTAATTTCTTAAATGACAATTGATTACGTATAGCGCTGGCTATAGCTGCACCACTGCGGGTGGAAAGTTTAAAAATAACTGCCAAATTTGAAGATTGTTGGGAATTTTAGATAAATACGCTCTTCGTCCTGAAAGATAAACAAGCAGGTACAAAAGTTAGCTGTTTGTGTAAACCTAGACTACAAAATGTAGAACCTAATTTGTATTATTATAATCAGACTTAATGATATTAAGGTGTGGTATTCATGTATCAAAAATAATTAAATAATAAAGGTTTGTACTCCACGACCTTGTGCTAAAATTGAATTATTATTTATCACGCAAAACTGTTAGTTCCTACTTTAACTCTACTTCTGGTTATCATTTGGGAAACATTTGTTTGTCATGACACTTATAACCTATATAACACCTGCTATTTAAGGCCTGCATAATAATAAACTATTTATTCTGAATTGGCAGATCCTTCTCTGAAGTTCAGAGTGTCGAGATGATTGGAATTATCACTAACCAAAAAGTGCTAAACAAAAACAGTTGCCAATATTGATCAATACGTTTATAGTCTTCTACGTATATCCGGAAGCTGATGAATGATTCAGTAGTTTATCTGAGTGAGCATGATGAGGCTATTTTTATCTCTACAATCAATCACTCTCGTTTCAGGGATAGCAGAAATATGCTTCATGTCCGCGCCAGTTGGTCAGTGCAGTTACTGCTGCCCGAGAGATGACGCTCTCGATATACAGTATAAATTATTTACTAGGTATGTATTGTTCATCTTTTTTATTCTTTATAAGCTTTGCAGTCGGGTTCGCCCGCGTATTACACATATTAAGCTTCCTGTTGAATCATTCTGTCTATTGATGAAATCCGCATTAAAATTCCTTGCGTAGTTTAAAAAATCTAAGCGTACAGACATGAAATGCGACTTTGATTAATACCATGTACAGATGGTTGATGGTCTAATAAGAGAGCAGTGGTGGCCCAATGGTATCCGCCCCGAGGCCCCGACACTCGAGTTGTAGGTTGAACCCGAGCAGGCGCTTTACTTTGTGTAAATAATTTCATCCCCACTGCTCTCAAAACGGTGAAGAAAAACATCGTGAAGAACCCGGTCTTTTTTTCTGGATAAGAAATCATCAAATGACGTCTCCCGCTCTGGGTGGAGCGGAAGGGCGTGTCAGAGTTTTACTGACTAAAACCCACCCATGTTTCTTCAGTTGCCCATGTGCCAGGACCACGGTATCTCTTTCGAACGAATCTCGCGACCTTGGTAGAGGAACCCGGTCTTAGAATAAAAAATTCGAAGACAAATAATATCTACCAACCCGCACGTGGCCCGCATAGTAGATTACGGCCCAGTCCCTCTCACCGAGAGGAGGTTTGTGTCCCAGCAGTGGGAATATGATAATGTAGGCTGATTATGAATAATGTGGGGGTTGGAGGAGGGGTTTGTGGCTAAGTAATACCATCCACACGAGTTGATCTATAAAGTTTTCTTACGCTTGCTGCGTTTCGTTTCGTTCCTTTTACCTAGTAACTGGGATGTGGAAGGAAGTCAGATAGGCAGTCACTCCTTGTAAAATACTGGAATTCAGCTGAATCCGGTGAGATTGAAAGCCGAGCCCTACATAGTTAGGACACGGTGGAGCATACGGTAGAAGTGTGCCTTGCCTGGGCGGAGCACCGCCGTGTCCTCGTGGAGGCGATCGGCGGCGGCGACCTCTCGCGTCCGGCCCTGGTGCGAGCCATGGTACGCAGCGAGAGGGCCTACATAGTTGGGGAAAAACTAGATATATGATAATGGTTCGATAGTAATGTTTGTACTTTCCAAATCCCTGCCAGGGTCGCGAGATCTGTTCGAAAGAGTTACCGTGGCCTTGGCATATGGGCAACTGAAGGAACACTGGTGGGTTTTAGTCAGTAAAACTTCTTCCGCTCCGCCCTAGAGTGGGAAACGTCATTTGATGATATCCCACCCACAAAAAAAGCTGTGTCTTTCCACACATTAAAATATTTAAAATGTTGTATCTTCGACGATGATAAATGATCGTGAATCCTTTGTAAGAACAGAGGCTTTTGCCTTGTAGTGGGGCAGGCTGGTATTATTAATACCTTCGACAATATTGACGCAAGTTTTCATATGCTTTGCCTAATCATCTCATTCAGAAATATATTTCAAGGAGAAAAGTAGAAAGTCTTTTCAGAAAGCTACGAAATGCTTTAAAATTTTGTTCATATTTGTATGAAAACGCGAAAAGCAGGGTAGTTTTACTGCAAGCAGATAAGAAACTGGCCTTAAACTCTGTAGTAGTAGCCCATTTGGCGACCAAATTGACGCAATAGTCCGCATTTTGAGCTCAGGGTCGCGGGGTCAATTTCCGTAGCGGAACCGTAGTCCACTACTATTTGTACGGGCTTAAACGGTTCTACAGATTTGTTTTTATTGCGGATTTTTTTATTTTAATTGCTTGTGTAGCAAACGATGTAACTAAGATCATTAGACAGAATACATGTCATTTCACTGACAGGCCTGTTGGTCTAGTGGTTAGTGACCCTGACTGCTATGCCGGAGGTCGTGGGTTCGATTCCCACCCAGGACAAATGTTTGTGTGATGAGCACGATCATTTGTTCTGTGTCTGGGTGTAATTTATCAATAATATGTATGTATTTAGAAATATATAAGTATGTTTATCAGTTGTCTAGTACCCATAACACAAGCTCTGCTTAGCTTGGGACTAGATGGCGTTGTGTGATAGTTGTGGAATATAAAAAAAAAAAAAAAAACATTCATAAAGCACTCAACAAAGTATACAGACTAATTTATCGTTTACTATGGTAAAATAAGTAACCCAACGTGGCAGTCGCAAAGAGTTCGTTTTCTGAATTTACTGAAGGTGAGAACAAAGGTTGGCAATAAAAAAGTAATTTATTGAACTATTCCAATCATATAACAAAATACTCTCAAATTTAAATCAATTATACTCATACATTGCATTTGCATTCAAAACTCAATTAGCTGCATATAACACACTCCCTAAAAGCTGAATGCATTGGATGGGTGTATCATATTGGCTCGCGACATCTGTGAGGCAATTTTTGTACACACAATCTCATGTAACTTTAAGTACTTTTGAGAATAAATATCTTTAAATCTAATAGTAAATTATGTAGGTATATTGCAAGAATAATAAGCATTTAGATAATTGCGTGCAAAAATTAAATCAGTGCTTTTGCGAGAATATATAGTACAAAGAGAAACTATGAACAGGCTTAGATAAATTGTAAAAAAGCATTCCTTTAGTTTACAAAAATGTTAAAACCCAATACAATAATAACGAAATCCATAAAAAATACCTTCGTGTCTATAAACTGTTTACAAATTCTAAAATCCAACAACAAACATTACGGTAATGTCCCAGGGCATCATATGACCGAGAAGGTTCAATTGCAAGGTAGCGCATGCAACCGTTTGTTCATTTGACGTGCAGGGTAATTGCTGTAACCTTTGTTCAGGCCAACATCACGGCTATGTTAGGCACGTTTCATGACCGTACCTCGTTGTTAGGAAATGGCTGGACTGATCGAAATGAGGGTGTGATGTCATGTTCGTGATAGCGAGCTTTCAAACATCCTCGTGTGAGGAATGGATAACGTTTTGGGGCTAGTTTAAAATATGTTAGGGGTGGTTTTCAGTTTTCCGGGAATTTTCTGATATTTTGTTCTATTTGTTTCATAATGCGGGCTGTGGTAGGAGTTTAGTGGTAGAAAAAGTCCCCCAGAAAAAGTTTTATGTGAACATTTTCAAAATTTTCAGCATGGTTTATGGTTTTCAAGGGAGCAAGTGAGGTCCAAATGAAAATTCAAGAAGGCCCCAACTTGATAACAATTTCTAAAAAATCATCTAGATTCACACTAGCTCTGTTTTAAAACACGTATTAAATTCACTCTTTCTCTCTCTTTTTGTGTCTCTTTCTATTAAATACGAGTGTGTGTGCGTGCGAGTATAGCATAAAGAACTTCGTGACTTCCCCGACCGCACACTTTTGTTTATTTCTGTGGATGTAGTAAAATGAGTAAGGTTTGTAGAGAGAAATGATGGCAAAAATGAATACTTGCAAACAGCTTATGAACTATTGTCGTATATTACATGGCATAAAATACATAATTGAGGCCATGAGAGACAGAGTGGCCTATCTAAAAAATAAATGATAATAAAGCTGCCTAGGGTTTACATGATTCCTAAAAAATCTCTTAATAAGTAAAATAAACAATATTACATATTAAGAGATTTGGATACCAAAGAATAATAAAATGTATATCCTACTAATATTATAAACGCGAAAGTTTGTATGTATGGATGTATAGATGTATGGATGTAATGTTTGTTTGTTCCTCTTTCACGTAAAAACTACTGATCCCATTTAGATGAAATTTGGAACACAGTTAGTTTATAACCTGGATTAACACATAGGGTACTTTTTATCCCGGTAGTACGTTCCCGCGGGATATTTTCCGACCTCTACGCGGGCGAAGCCGCTGGCAAAAGCTAGTGTTTTCTAAATTTACAATTATTTGGAATCAGGGTTTTCGTTTTTTTTTCTTACTTAATGCAAACTATTGTTGAAGTAGTTAGGCCACTCTGGCTCTCATGACCTAAATTAGCCTATAATGTTCCCTCTGGTTCCGTGTGGTGCAGGACGTAAAGAATAGCACCAACCCATTTTTTCTCGTGGGTGTCACAAGAGGCGACTAAGGGATTTACTAGAGAATGGGCAGCAGCGATCTCTATGCATTTTATCACCATACTGCGATCACCAACCCGCCTGTCAAGCGTGGCGATTATGGCAATCCCCCCCCCCAAATCGGGGGAGGCCTATGTCCAGCAGTGGACGTATTTCGGCTGAAATGATGTTCCCTCTGTGGGGACGGGACACAGGCCTTCACTCTTTAAGAGCGAGTGGGTTGTAATCCACCACACGGGCCTTGTGCGGGTTGGTAGATGTCACATGTCTTCGAATGTTCGGTTCTAGGACATGCCGGTTTCCTCCCGATGTTTTCTTCACTGTTTTGAGAACAGGGGTTATGAAATAATTTACACAACGTAAAGTCTGTCGCGAAAGATGGAAGGAGTGGAGGGAGGCCTTTGGCCAGGAGTGGGACAGTTAAGGCTAGAAAAAAAACCCTAAGTTAAAATTCTGGGTTCGAAATTGTGACAACTCGTAAGTCGCAGCAGTTACCACTTGGCCACCGCTGCTCTGCTGCTGCGCTTGTCGCATAGTACTAAAAAAAAAAAAAAAAAAAAAAAAAAAAAAAAAAAAAAAAAAAAAAAAAAAAAAAAAGTAATCCACCCAAACCGTTTTCTGTCAACAATGAATGTACAAAAAAAAAAACCGGCCAAGTACGAGTCGGACTCGCGCACCGAGGGTTCCGTCCAAACCTGCAGGTATTCACGGTTTATGCATAAGGTTTATGTTTATGAAATGAAATGTTTTTTTTTTTTAATTTTTATAATTGAGTTGACTGAATGAAAGGTAAATTGTGGTTTACGACTTATGACGTATTAAAAAAAAAACTACTTACTAGATCTCGTTCAAACCAATTTTCGGTGGAAGTTTACATGGTAATGTATCATATATTTTATTTTTATCATTCCCTTATTTTAAAAGTTACGGGGGGGGGGGGCACATTTTACCACTTTGGAAGAGTCTCTCGCGCAAACTATTCAGTTTAGAAAGAAATTACATTAGAAACCTCAATATCATTTTTGAAGACCTATCCATAGATACCTTACACGTATGGGTTTAATGAAAAAAAAAATTGAGTTTCAGTTCTATGTATGGGGAACCCCAAATATTATTGTTTTTTTTCTATTTTTGTGTAAAAATCTTAATGCGGTTTACTGAATACATCTGCTTACCAAGTTTCAATAGCATAGCTCTTATAGTTTCGGAAAAAAGTGGCTGTGACATACTCGGACAGACAGACAGACAGACAGACCGACAGACAGACAGATATGACGAATCTATAAGGGTTCCGTTTTTTGCCATTTGGCAACGGAACCCTAAAAAACAATGTGTTACGATCTTTTATTATTTTCCCGTCAATCAATCAACACAGCCCTGTCCAAAACAAAGCTTAATTTCTCATAAAATGTTAAGCAATTTTCAAAACAAAGAAAAAAGTTTTAATTAAAAAAAGGTTTGTGTTCACAGCCATCTTTTGACCTTCTAAACTCTTCACTAACTTTCCTTATTCTAATAACCCCTTCTTGTTTATGTTTGCAGGTCAAATCCCACAACATTTCAGATAATACCACCGAGTGACGCGAATGGGTTGCGTGCCACGTCGTTCGACTTCTCGAGTCCTACTGTGATATATCTGATGGGGTTTTCCGAGTCGACTGCAGGAGTTGGTACTACCACTGTCAGAGATGGTGAGAACATTTATATTATGGAGGTGGTATTTCTTGTTGGCCAGTGCCAGATACTTTTTTGTCCGTGGATAAGTGGATTTAAGTTGCGGTTTCCTAGAAGCTAGGGTAGCTAGGTATCCGCTTCACGACGCCCGCAGTGATGGCTGTCATGAAAATTAGGTCAAATAACATTCTCAAGAAGAGCACAACATCTTACTTCTTTCACACATCACCTTTCAATGACGTCATTACCCGGTAAATTCCAGACGCTATATGGCGGCCACCGTTTTCTAGGAATTTAGGTTGCATATCTTTGAGAACAAAACACTTTACCAATAAAATCATCAAATAACCAATTTCAGTTAGGTATTTGAAGATTTTTTAAAATAAAAAAATTATATTATTATCTCCTTTATTACATTTAAATACATATTAATTACATTTTTAAATATTAAAATATAATAAATCTCCATGCGGTCATTAGTATCTAATATTTTAGGTTTGCGCCAGTTCTCGATAGCCAAGGAGAGCGGGGTGAGGCTCTTGTCCACTGAGACCACATCTCGGTGCATCCCCACGTCGGTTTCTAGGAAATATTCCCTGAGACTGCATACCTCACGGTTGTGCAGGGTCTTAGCATTCAAAAAACCTCGACCTCCGCACTTCCTCGGGATATACAGTCTCATCACCGATGACCGTGGGTGATGCATTCGATTTGCGGTCAGCAGTGTGCGGACCCGTCTATCCAGGGCGTCAAGTTCCGTCTGAGTCCATTTGAGTATGCCGAAAGAGTACATTAAAACCGGTATGACCCATCCGTTGAAGGCGCACACCTTGTTTCCGCCTGATAAAAGACTTTTTAATACTTTATTCAGGCGGCCAAAGAAGCGCTCCCTCAACGATAACGCTTCCGACATACCCAAATACTTGTATGTGTCGATTGAGGAAAGGGATCTTAGGTGTATGGAATCCGAGAGTTGGGTTCCCACGGATTCCACAATCTACCCTCGCTTTACATGCATGACCGCACATTTGTCCACACCAAATTCCATCCTGATGGCGCTACTGAAGGTTTCAGTTACTTTCAGTAGCTCCATCAGTTGCAAATTGTTGGGGGCAAAGAGTTTTAGGTCATCCATGTAGAGGAGGTGGGATATAACCTGACCACCTCTCCTCAATCGATAACCTATACCTGAATCCTCCAGCAGTGTGCTAAGAGGATTCATGGCTAGGCAGAACCAAAGTGGACTCAAACTATCGCCCTGGAATATACCTCGCTCAATCCTTATCGGTTCGCTGCTCCTCTGGATATTTCGACATCCTGGATAGCGAAGGACTGTCCTCCACTGCCCCATACATGATATCAAGAAGGTGCGCAGCGTTGTATCACAGTCTAAAAATCATACAGTCGTCCGACGAAGACGTCTAGACAGGGCAATCGTGCGGGGTGTGAGGGGCGAGACGGGGGAAGGGCGCTCCCGAACTGCATACGCTACCGTGTTAGTAGTTCGGGATAAAACTTTCAGGGCTATCGTGTGTCACTTTATTTTTGTTTTAATTAATTAAAAATAATTTTATTAAAATGGTGCATACGACGTGTGCTGTGAAGGATTGCAAGTCGTCATCTTACATTAATAAAGAATTGCGATTTCATCAATTGCCGCGCATGGATGAAAGGTAAACAAATAAATAAAATATTGTTTATTTAATAGAAAGCCAACATGGCGGCGCGACGTGTAGCCGATATTTATTTATTGTGCGGCGGCCAAGATGGCGCCGACGAAAACTTGCAAATTTTTCGTCATGGGTATCATTTTCATGGGTTTAGAGGTCGCTAAAACCGACTATGGGGTCAAAATTAAAATCCAAGATGGCGCAACGAAAATTTGCAAATTTTTCGTCATGGGTGTCATTTTCAAGATTTACGAAATCCCTACAAATAAAAATGAGGTCAAGTGTCTTTCGCGGAAATGTCTATCGTGCAAGTGTACCTGACCCAGGATGGAGGACATTTTTTGAAAAAAAAAAAAAATAGTTATTCGTGTCAATTTTGTGATTTCTTGGGGTGAAGATTATGAAAATAACATCAATTTTCAAATCCAAGATGGCAGATATTTCTCTAAATGAAATTTAATTTAGAGAAATATCCGCCATCTTGGATTGTGACATGTGTTTTTTCTCAACCTCAATCTAGAATTGTATATTTTTGCGTGTCAGACCATAGACGAAGCACATTAATATAATAGTTCCTGTATTATAAATTTCAGATGCAAATTATGGTTAGGCAATAATGTTGATCTAAAATAAATTTAAAAAAGTTTACTTGAGACAACCCTAGCTCTTGCGACAATGCCTACACGTTGTCGGCATTTACAAGGAGATCAAAGGCGTCGTCCTACTGTAAGTTTTTATACTGTGGTTGTATCTACTTTGTACAACTCCAGCACCCTCTTGAGCCAGGTATGTGGCACCGAGTCATAGGCCTTCTTATAGTCTATCCAGCATGTCGACAGATCACTTCGAGAACGACGAACCTGTTGACTAATGCTCATATCGATTAGAAGCAGCTCCTTAGTACCGCGGGACCCGTTTCTACATCCATTTTGAGAGACAGACAAGATAGAGTTTGTGTCTGTATGTTTGTAAATTTTGGCTCTCAAAATGGATGTAAGAACTTTATAGACCGTCGGTAGACAAGTGATCGGTCTATAATTTTTGGGTTCCGCGGTACTACCTGATTTATGGAGCAGGTGGGTTATCCCTGTTGTTAAGAACTGGGGCAGCGACCCTGACTCTAAGGCTGACTGGAACTGAGATGCCAAGCGAGCGTGCGACTTTTGGAACCACTTGATCCAAAAGTTGTGCAGTCCATCCGGCCCTGGAGATTTCCAGTTAGGCAACGGACGGACTGCACAAGCAACATCTTGGGGGCTGATGGTAATTGCCCCCATTTCTGATATTTGCCCGCACGCCCGCTCGATCTCCCTACTCCAGTCACCTTCAGTGTGATTGACAGGCACCGACCAGATGTTTCGCCAGAACGAAGACATGGCGTCATCATCCGGAAGGGGCGTGTCAGCCACACCTTGGTCCGGTCGCTCCCAAGCTCTGTAATTCCACCTTTCATCGCTTTGGAATGTGTGATTCTGGGTGTACCGCTCCACCCTCCGTCGGTACCGACGAATACGGTTTGCCCATGCATAGATCTTCTGCTTCAGGAAGTCGATGTATGTATTATTATTATATTTATAAACATAAAATGGCGGCTTGTTTGCCTGAAGGGATGGGCAGAGGTGTGCCTACAGTACACCCACATTTCACCTGTTATATTTAAGTCACATCTAATAGGGGACGAGCCTATTCTAGCCTCTTGCCATCAAACGGGCACAAATCTGCTACTGAGAAATTCCAGATAGAATAATCCAATAATACTTTGCCCGCTCTTCGAATGGAACCCAGGATCGTATGTTCGATCGTAGCGCTTGCTACCACTAGACCATTGAATCAGTAGTACATGAATTAAACACTGATATTATAGTTGTCATTCGCAAATATTATTTTCATTCCTTCAATACAAGGACTTTTAGGAAGTATTTGTTTTATGGTTTAAGAACTTTATTATTCCTCATTAAGAATTATTATTTTCATTCAATTCGAGATAGTTTTCAATGTCAGAGAAAACAAATAAATTGATTATCAATCATCACTTCTAATGTACCAAAATAGATGATAATATAACCAGGCTCGTCTGATAAATGTACCTACTTGAAGTTTAGTAAGAAACCGATGGATGTTTTAGAATGAAATTTAATTTGATAACTGAACTGTTGGTTTTCCATTTATCATCATCATCATCATTTCAGCCGAAAGAAGTCCACTGCTGGACATAGTCCTTCTCCAAGCTCCGCCACTTCGATCAGTTTTGTGCTTCCCGCATCCAGCGGATTCCTACGGCCTTTACAAGGTTATCGGTACACCTTGTGGGTTTTCCATTAATAAAATTAAATTTTATTTCTCTCTACCGTACTCATGAATCGTATTTCAATTCAGAGTTCATTACACCTGCATATCGTGACCATTCGTCGTAGCGGTCGTAGGCTCGTAGACGATAACGAGGCGGCTACGGCGTAGCACGTCCCACGTGTGAAGGCTTGCTAATAGCTTCTTGCTACATTCTACATCATTACTGTAAGTGACTAGAGTAGTTAAGTCGTCCATAATTTAGTATTATTTTAAGTCACATCTACCGGTTTTGTTATGTTAACATTTTGCCGTAAAAACTTAGGTGAAGGCAGGCTGAAGTGACATGACAGCTCACTTCAAGCTAAATACAAAATACACGAACAATTTTACAAAAAACATTGACTGGTAAGTCTGAAAATCGAAAGTATGTACGGTCTACTTCCGAAATGGATACTGTGAGTGTGTGTTTGCTGAAGATAACAAAAGTAACTATTTAGAAAGAAAAAAGAACGGTAACTGGCCGGCGACCGTAATGCAGCGTCCCCCAAACCATCAGAACAATTCTCGATCTTCAGTGATATTCATCAGTGTTGAACTTCACACTTTTTTCCTTATATTTTTTCTTTGTTACTAATAAAAAAAAAATAAAAAAAATGTTTGGAAAAAAAACGATAATACTGTCCCACTGCTGGGAAAGGTCCCTCCAAATCCTTTCAGCCATTTTTTTCCGCACCACCTGGAACCATGCCTTGCCATTCGTTCAGGTTATCCTGCCATCTTTTTCTGGGTTTTCTTCATCCAGTATAACCGAAGGAAGCTTTGATTTTTGATAGAAGTTAAAAGAATAATTTGCTTATGAAATTGATTTCATGTGCCGATGACGTCAATAATACATGCGCAATATACGCGAACATTGTTACAAGTCTATATATGAAACATAATTGACATAATGCCGCAGCTCTAATCGATTCCACATACGAATGCAGCGGTATCGGTAAAGTCAATTAGAGCTGTGTTTATGTCGATAGTGTGCTAAAAGATTATATCGCGGACATTGAAAATGTGTCATGTCGATCATTCATATATGGAAATGGAAAATTATAAATAGTCACCTATTGCATTTTGACACCATTGTGATATTTTTTACTAGAGTAGCCAGTCCGATTTCTTTTTATTGTAACCCAAACATGACATTTATTTAACTAAATTAGACATATAATTTTTAAGATTGAACATTAATTTTATCTTAATTCGTATTGATTTTTTAATTTCAGAATTGAATATTATTTGCATGCCCATATGACGGTAAAATATGGAGGATTTTATTATGTAAAAAAACAACATCCATTTACTAATTCCCCATATTTGCAAAAAATCAATGATTTGATTTGATTTCAGGCATATTAGGGATCCCGAAGTACCGTTAAACAAATAGCATTTTATGATTTCTTTTTTTATGACAAGTCTTGTTGCTTTGAGACACCTGTATATGACTAGAGTGGTTCTTTAGAATATAGTCTCTGGAAGTAGGAAAATGTTATTTATGTTCAGGTTATCCCTTCATATGTCTGAGGTCAGATGGTTCAGACCCTCATTTGTTATAAACAGGGTACCTTTTATGCAGATGTTGTTGACGTAAATTGTTAAAATTGGGGACAAAGACATGTTGTTGTTGCCGGTTTGAGAACCGTGTTGCACACATGCATAGCCTCCGAAAAACTTGAAGACCATTAAATGATTCATGATCACTGTCGAACTACAAAAAGACGAATGAAGCTTGTCACTATCCTGCCAGCGTCACGAGATTTGTTCGAAAGAGATACCGTGGCCCTGGCATGTGGGCAACTGAAGGAACACGGGTGGGTTTTAGTCAGTAAAAGTCTGACACGCCCTTCCGCTCCACCCAGAGCGGGAGACATCATTTGATGATTAACAACCCACAAAGAAAAAAAAAAAAAAAAAAGCCTGTCACTATAATATGATAATAATTATATTAATCAGAGTTAATGGACATTACACGTTCATTGATGCCTGATAATTTAATATTTATGGAAACCAGACATGGTGGCAATGTTGTAATAAAACGATTTTATCGCCATAGACAAAACGCTATCTTTATGGTGTGGTCAGTGTTAAAATTTTTAGTGGTCGTTTTGTGGAGTAATTGATATTGTAAATAAGGAAGGGTGGATGAACAATATTTGTTTGTTTTTGTTTTTAGCGAATGGCGTAATATTAAAATGGCTTATTAGTCGATTATGTGTGTACATAAACGACTAATAAGCCATTTTGAATATTTTCTTGAGGCGATTCGCGATACGTATAAGACAATTGGCCCATTTTGAATAAAACGTTAAGAAAATAACGAAAAGTTAAGGAAAAAGTATCGATACTAACTTTATTACATAAAATAGAAAACGGATACGCCATTCAACCTTGAAAGAAACATTATTAAACTTTTAGTTGATTAGTCGGTAGAGTAGTTTAGATTTTTAATAAAATAAATAAAATAAAATTAATGTTAGGTAAGTGCTAGTTGAAGCAAAACAAAATAAATAAAAATACTTAGTTTGTAGTGTCAATATTACGTGGGTTGTCGGACGTAAGAATAGCACCATCCCATTTATTCACGTGGGTGTCGTAGACTAAGGGACTTATTAGAGAACGGGCAGCAGCATTCTCTATGCATTTTACCACCATACTGAGATCGCTAACCAGCGAACCTAGGCACTTATCGCGACGATTATGGTTAACCCCTCCAAATTGGGGGACGCTTATGTCCAACAGTGGATGTCTTTCGTCTGAAATGATAATGATGATGAGATGATGAGTTCCGAAATACATTTATATGAAGAAAAAGGAAGTCATATTTCTAAACCGTTTCAGAGGTTAAGTAAAATACAGAGATACATCAGCCTATAATATTCCCACTGCTGGAACAGTACGGGTTGGTGGATCAACCTACTTTCTTTAAATTAATTAGTCGCTTTGTACGACGCCAATGACATGGAATGGGTGGTCCGCTGGTTGGTTTTAACCAGAGAGCATGTTCATACTCTCTCTGGTTTACTGTTTCATTAAGGTATTTGCATAAAGAAACGGTTATGCATCTTAAAGCTATGCCTTTAAGACATATGTTAGACTAAATAATACCAATGCAAGAAAATCATAAAGAAATCTATATTTGCCAGCAATTAGCGCCTTGTAAATAATGGAAATCATTCATCGTAAGGCATACTTATCTTGCAACAAAGAAAAAAAAATCTTTGGTACAGCTTAGTCTTTTTTATATTCGTCAGTTTTCGAATTCTTTTCCTGTTATAGTTCTGGATATTTAATACCTGTTGAGGCTACAGCACTAAGCCATAAAATATTGCATAGGAAAAGATACTTGCATGGCATCTTTGACCAATGTTGAGTAGGCATTATCCTCTAACCTTTTGGCCTGGTCATTTGGAGGTTGGTTGACATGTAAAGAAGATTGCAAACATTTCACTTTTCCATAAAACATTTTTTTCACAACCATCGAAACTTTTCTACGCTACAGCTGAGTCAGTAATGCAGATTATAGTCGTGCAATGAGCAGACAAAAATAGCCTTTAAAGTGATTAAAATAGGCTGTGACTGAACATAAATTTTCTTCGTTTTTATTTTCAGCCCACTTACAGGCAGGTAACTACAACTTCATTGCCGTTGATTGGTCACGGCTCATCGTATTTCCTTGGTAAGTTTAAGTTTATTGTATAAGAGCTTCTACAATCGTCTTCGTCCATGTCATATTTCTTGTATCCTCGACCTACCCCATTGCATCGCATCGCCTGCTCGTGCTATTACTTCGTTTTCGCTAATCAATCTTTTTAAGTTTTTTTCTTTTTGCGCGGCTCCTAAGGGCTCTAGCGCGATTTAGAGTAGCCTTTTTCAAGAATTTTGCTGTCAAATGAAAAATATTTATTCAAATCCGACGAGTAGTTCCAGAGATTAGCACGTTCAAACAAACAAACAAACTCTTCAGCTTACTATTAGTCAGTAAGTAAAGAAGATTTCCTTGCTGCTGATATCATGATGATGATATGATTGTTATGGTTTTATTTTCAATCATCAAAATCAAAATCAAAAGTCATTTATTCAAATTAGGCTGAGGATCAGCACTTTTCGAACGTCAAAATTACAAAAGACAGTCCCCCCAAAACGCCCACATCATTATGTTGTTATCTAAACGACAATGATCGAATGAACTAGGACCTTATTAATCTTGGAAATTATTATTATTGGCGTTTGGAAGACATATAGGCGCATTGTGAAGATGCATTGTCACTCTTCTGATAGTATTTTGATTTGATTTATGATGTCTACTCGATTGGTGCAGCTTTTTCTGCCACAGGATCAAGTAGCTTGATTTATTTTCACAATTATAATATTACTAGCTGTTCGTGCTCGGCGCCGACTGTATCAATTTCATCTTCCTATCTCCAGTGGTTTAGGCTGTGCGTGTTCTGTTATTCAGTTCATCGAGAAGGGATTTGTCCTGGCAAAAAAATAACTTTAACCACCTTCTCTTAACAGTTATGAGCACAACTAACTACAACAACAATCGTGTTACCCACTAACTAGGTTTTGTAGGTCAGATCGGCAGTCGCTCCATGTATCATACTGGTATTCAGCTGCATCCGGTTAGACTGAAAGCCGACCCCAATGTTGGGAAAAGACTTGGCAGAGGATATAGATGAAGTATAGTATGTATGAAGTAAATTATAGAATGTCTAATCACATAAACAGTCCCATAATATACTCTATAAAGGACCACAAAAGCCCAAATAATATGAGCAATACGACACAAATGACTGCGGTCGAATAAACCGCGTATATAAGCGGAATCCAGTTGTTACAGCGTTTAACATGTTACTGAAACGTTATGATTCCGAGTACGTGGGGGCGAATGCGACCCAATATTCGCCCCTGGGGACAAAATGTTATAGCCTTAGGCTCGGTGTACATCAACGCGGATATAGGCAGAGAAGAGAGGAAAGTTTTGCATGCGTTGACTCGCACACCGTTCATATACGTATCTTCTTTCGCCTTGCCTGCTTTCGAGATGCTTGCATGGAGCAAGCACACCTTTTGATCGCTATCACATCATCAACGCTATAATGGTGTCAAATTATGATGAGAAATCTCTTGTGTCCCCTTTTTCTTCTTTTCAAATTGATAGTAATAATCTTTTTAAGAGCAGTGGAGGCCCAGTGGTAACGGCTGCAACTTACAAGTTGTGGGTCGTGGGTTCGAACCCAAGCAGGCGCTTTAGACTGGCCTGTTAGTCTAGTGGTTAGTGACCCTGACTGCTAAGACTGAGGTTGTGGGTTCGATTCCCACCCAGGACAAATCTTTGTGTGATGAGCACAATCATTTGTTCTGTGTCTGGGTGTAATTTATCTAGTATGTATTTAGAAATATATAAGTATATTTATCAGTTGTCTGGTTGCCATAGTAGAGGCTCTGCCTAGTTTGGGATCAGATAACGTTGTGTTGGTTGTCCCAAGATAATTTTATTATATTACTTTACTTCGAGTTAATAATTGCATCACCACTGCTTTCAAAAAAGGTCAAGGAAAACAGCGTGAGAAACCGGCATGTCCTAGAACCGTACATTCGAAGACATGTAACATCTACCAAGCCGCACTGGGCCCGCGTGGTTGATTATGGCCCACTCCCTCTCACCGAGAGGAGGCCTGTGTCCCAGCAGTGGGAACATTATAGGCTGTTGACGATGATCCTTTTCTATATTACTTTAGCCCAGTAGGTGGCCACATTAATCGTGGTATCACTGGCGTATTTAATGTCCTTTAAGGGACCTTACTTAGTTCACGCATGAACAATGACACGGAATTTCAAATTAACTAAAATGTGGAGGCAGTATACTCAATAAGTCTTGCTTTCAAAACGAATTTTCTTATTATAATCAATACTAAGGTTTCCAAATAACTTCAAGGATAGAGAGTTCGAACATCGCTTTAGAATCTAAAGTTAAGAAAAACATCTTGAGTCTTGGTTCAAAGGAACGTTATATTTATTATTGAAAGCTCCTTAAGTAGCTATGCATCATCATTTCAGCCGAAAGACGCCCATTCCTGGACATAGGTCGTCCCCAAAAGGGGGGTGGGGTCGCCGTAATCGCCAAGGTTGGCAGGCGGATTGGCGATCGCAGTACGGTAGAAAAATGCTTAGAGAATGCTGCTGCCCATTCTCTGGTAAGTTCCCTTTGTTGCCTTTTACGACACCCACGGGAAGAAATGGGCTGGTGCCATTCTTTAAGTCCGTATGAGTAGCTATGAATAAACCCTGTCAATTGTATTTATCTAATTGCATTGATTATACCTTGAACCTATGAAGCTAAGCGAGTAGTAGGAGTAAATAATGAAATCCTATTGGTTGATCATGACAAATTTCCTCTCCGTTCATGTTCACTTTAGTATATACCAGGCCTTATATTAGGTCCCTTATTTATGACGCAGCTCGCAGTGGCTAGTAGCCAACAGCGTTTCACTAGATTTATGTCCGTTCCCACATTCAGGCACAAAGGCCCGTACTGTTTTTCTTTGCCTTTTTGTTGTGCGAGTAATTAATTTGAGTGCGAGTAATTAATCCAAGATACAGCCAAAGACGTGCTTTGGGGTGTATCTCAAGTTCCTGTTCAAGAATGGTTTGTGGTAGAAGCCTGAACTACTTGACAATCTTCAGTTCCTGGTGCCTTACTTTTTTCTGACCAGAGTATGGTAGCTGTGTGGTTTTAATCAGTAAAATACCCTCAGTATACAAACCCTTACCTTTCCACTCGATAAAATTGAGCTTCATTATGAAGTTTTTTAAAAATGATACATTTATATAATATTTATTTATTATAATATTTATTACATTTATATATTATTTATTTTTTAATTTAAGTTAACCATAAGCTTTCCTTTATCCAGGTACATATCAGCAGTCCAAAATACACGCTACATGGGCAGAAAGTTAGCAGACTTCATCCAATTCCTGGACTCTGTCGGAGTACCAGCGTCATCCATCCACGTGGTCGGATTCTCCCTGGGCGCTGAAGCCGCAGGGTTTACTGGCAAGAACCTGCGGTCACGGGGTTTGCTGCTCGGCAGGATTACCGGTGAGCTATTGGGCTATTTAGAGAACTTATTGCTCGGATTGTTTGAAATTGGGAGAGTAGTGGTTCCCAGTAGTATTGGCCTCGACTAACGAGTTTTATGTCGTGGGTTCGAAGGTAGACAGGTGCTTTACCAAAGTAAAAAATGCCTGTTTCTTCACCGTTTTAAGAGCAGTCATGATAAAACGATTAACACAAATGTTAATCATTTTATCACGACTGCTCTCAAAACGGTGAAGAAAACAGGCATTTCTTAGAACGGTTATAGTTTTGGATGCTTATGCTTGCGTGTGTGCTTGAAGTTTTTATAGGTGAAAGTAAGGACCAATTTGTAAATATTGGCGATAACAATCTTATGTATGAGGCCTGTATTACAAAGACGGGATACACACCATCATCACCAGATAAGTAGGAAAATAAATTGTTTGTGTTTATTTGCCAGATAGTAACTTATCTGGCAAATATGGAAATACAAATTTTCTGCTAGCTTGGAAAATTTACCTTACCACCTAGAACGTTTCCAGCAAAATTTCGCAAATATAGACATACATAATTAGCCTGTAATGTTTCCACTGCTGGGCCATAGGCTTCCTCTCTGTGAGAGTGAGTGGGTCGTAATCAACAACGCGGGCCCAGTGCGGGTTGGTGGGTATAGACATAATTATGATGAATTAAACCCAATAGTAGGCCAGATTCAAGGTCACAAGATCAAATAAAAACAAAAAATAAACATCGGTGAAACGATTTAGTGTTCGATAAACTTCCCACATAAAGACTCGTACAGTCTAGTGCGACGTGACGGTCGCGCGCGATTCGGCGATTTATATCTGTAGAACAATTTCTATGAAAACGCGCGCGACACTTCACACAGGGGCGACCTGTCGCGCCGCGACACGGTCATAGAAATTGTTCTACGGATATAAATTACCGAATCGCGCGCGACCGTTGCGTCGCGCTGTCTGCACGAGCCTTAACATTGAAGTATTTAACATCAGTATCAACAGTAATTGCAACTTGATAGACGTTAACGGTACACTTATTTATTTAAAAAAGCAGTTGCAATTACTGCTTGTTTATCTCGTAAATTTTTAATAAAGTGAACGACAGCTGAAACAAGCCGTAGCGCGGGGCATGCCTTACGGTAACACAAACTTCATGAATAAGTGAGTGTTGCATAAGGCCGTTGAAGTGTAAATAAATTATAAGAATGATTACAACTACGTCAATATAAGGAGTTTTCGATACATTGAGTAGGCTAACCTTTTCTAAACATTTTAGAGTGAAGTTAGTTCCGTAATCTGACTAAACAAAGAGTTCACGATTTGTTCGAAGCGAAAATTCTTCTGATCTATAAAAATAAACTACTTTTTCAGACAGTTTAAAAATACATAGTTTTGACTTTTTGAAACGAACTTTTTTGTCGCGAGTTGCGGTAGGAGTTAAGTGGTAAAAATCATCACGTACCAAAAAAGGGTTATGCTCCCTCCATGCGCCTCTCACTCTCTCTCGGCCGCTTTCTAATGTCATGAAATAATAATAACTATTTTGCAAAAAAAAAAACAACCGACTTCCTTAAAAACACTACAAAGTGAAAAATAACTTTAATTTCGGTAGTCGGTGTCTTAGGATCTGTATTTATGGTTTTTTTGCCACCGACTTCCGAAATTAAAGTTATTTTTCACTTTGTAGTGTTTTTAAGGAAGTCGGTTGTTTTTTTTTGCAAAAAAGTTATTATTTTTAAATTTTTAGTTGTGGTATTCACCCTGCACTAATTCCAAACAAACAATGCATATTTATGCGATAGCAGAAATCGCGGTTGATTTCCTGTCATTTTTTAAAGAGTTCCGGTGTCTGTCTCCCGAACTCATCATCAGATCTATATGAAAATTATATGGGACCATTTCGGAATAAACCCCTTTCGAACAAAAAAAGAATTTTGCAAATCCGTCTATATATGACCGAGTTATGGCCGAACATACATAAAAAAAAAACATATAAACATCCGAATTGATAACCTCCTCCTTTTTGAAGTCGGTTAAAAATAGACAGAGAGATATATAGTTTTCATGGCTTTCGAGGGTGCTTAAGCCGATAGTGAGGTTCCAAGTGAAAATCCAAGGTGGTGCCTACTTTATAAAAGTTTCTTAAAGTGTATACTGGAGGCTTAAGGTGTATAGTATCCTCGTTAACCTTGAGCATATGGGCGGAGCTAAGCTCCATACTCCCGCACACACGTAACGAGTGGCGGCGGCGCGCTAAACTAAAACAACGACCAAAGATTATGCAGAGACGGATGAAAGTCGGTATTTTTGCCTACGGCTGTAAAAGGTACCGAATGGTGGATCAATGGCTGATACTTTAGAAAGACGCAACTATTTGATGTTTATACTGGACATATTTCTTTAAACATGCAGGTATGTGATTGATTAAAGAAAGACAACTTTTCGGGTTAGAGATATCTTTATTTCTCATAAAAAACAAATTTCACTTACATGAGAAATATTAACATAATTTAAAAAAAAGATTGTTTTTGTAACGCACAGTTTTGGTAAGGAGACACTAAAAATTAAAAATTACAACTAAACAGAAATAGTCAATAACTGTAGGATAATCGCTAATAAATTAAACACTTTCTTTGCCTGGGCATTTTTATTTAAATACAAACTGTGTTACAGTTCACACAATAAAATATACACACAAAAAAGTATTTAGAAATGCCACCACTAATAAAGCGTCCACGCGCGTCGCGCTCAAACAAATCGACTCCTCTGCAAGGAGCTAGTCTATAAACACACACTGTTACAATACGTTCGTAAGTATTTACACTAACACACACGTCGCGCGTAGTCGATCGATAGCTGGAGCGGAGCAGCGAGCGACACAGCCCTCCCGTCTGAATGCTAATGCACGACTGCAGCCCGCGCCTGCGCAGAGCCCCTCTACCCTTGACGGCTTAAAATGGGGGTATTTCTTTGCAAAATTTTGATTAATTTACAATATTTTATTGTAAAATCATAGTGCCTATTACCGTTTATTTTTATGTGTAAAAATATTTCCAAATAACAAAGCTGTTTAGTAGGAGTATGAAATATAAGCCAAAAAATTGGGTTGTCGTAAATATTTTTTTACAGCAAAGGTTTTAACCCTACGAAAAAAGTGCTCTTGTAAAAATTATGTACATGAATCTATAGCAAAAATATATTTTTTTCAAATCTTCAAACCAAGTCGTTAATGAGAAGATAGGTTCATAAAGTGACCGTTTTACGGCACTAAACCGGACCAAGGCCCTTAAAGCCTCTGCTGCACTGGATTAAAGTTGTGCATTGGGTGGCATGGGTCATTCTGTAGGTTCGATATGGCTGGCTAGTCCTGCGAATTTCTGGAAGCGCAATGCCAGCAATAATTCAGCATGGCTCATTTACAGCTGTATCCACTAACTTAGAGTGGGCAGATCGGCTCCATACTGGACAAGCATACTCCATACTCACCTGCGAAGAATTGAAGTGCCACTTGAGTTGTTCGTAGGACTTGAGGCGATGCCCCCCATCTGGTTGATGTAAGGCGACGGATTATTATAGACTTTAAAATTGTTTCTTTAATATTCCAGGGTTAGATCCTGCCTACCCCGGCTACAGTCTCTCAAACAGTGATGGGCACCTCGCGAAAGGCGACGCTGCCTTCGTCGACGTCTTACACACGAACCCTGGAGTGTTCGGGTTTCTTCGGCCGATTGGTGACGTCGACTTCTATGCAAACCCGGGCAGCTGGATCCAGCCGGGCTGCTGGGTGGACGAGCTGATCAAGAACCGGGAATTTAGGTTTGTTTGTGAGTATAAGTTTTTTTTTTTCAAAGTTGGGAGTAGATGAAAGGAACCTTTAAAAATTTACGCTGGTGACCAGAAAGTAGTATTTGTCTTCAATACAAGAATACATTGACTGGATGATTTGCTGGTTCAACGTAACCTCCTAAATAGAAAAAGAACCTTTTTAGGGTTCCGTAGCCAAATGGCAAAAAACGGAACCAGTTGAGGACCTATTATTGAGTTTTCTAATATCATTTTTTTTTAAACTGAATAGTTTGCGCGAGAGACACTTCCAAAGTGGCAAAATGTGTGTTAAAACTAAAAAAAAAAATATGATGTACATTACAATGTAAACTTCCACCGAAAATTGGTTTGAACGAGATCTAGTGAGTAGTTTTTTTTAATATGTCATAAATCGTAAACCGCAGTTTACATTTCGTTCAATCAACTCAAATATAAAAAATATTTTTTTTTCATAAACATCAACCTTATGCATAAACCGTGAATACCTACAGGTTTGTACGGAACTCTCGGTGAGCGAGTCCGACTCGCACTTGGCCGGTTTTTTTTATTAAAAGTTAAATTAAAGTGAAATAACAGAAGTCTAAACTGTAATTAGTTATTTGTAAACTAAGTATGACCGTGCGTGCAGCCGTCAGACGTCAGCCTGTTTTATTATCTATACTACACTAGGCTCCTATTTTACGCAAATTAATTAAATTTTGACCCCGACCCGTCGCATCGTATCCCATCGCCCGCCCGCGCTATGCCTTCGTTTACACATAGCGTTCTTTTCAACTTTATTACTTTTGCTCGGCTCCTATGAGTCGTAGTGTGATGTTAAAAAGCCAAAAACCCCAAAAATCACAAAAAAAAACCCCAAAAATTAAACTATCAAATGCAATAATATTTTTTCAAATACGACGGGTAGTTTTAGAGATAACTTCCTACAAACAAAGGTAAAATATATAATTCGTTTTGTTTTACTATGGGTACTAGCACTGACAAAAGATTCAGTTTAAATAAAACTGAATATCTGAGTCCTCACAGTACAGCTCAGGTGAAGGTAGGCTTTAGTGAATTAGTAAAAGAGAGGTCTGAGTGAGCACATAGGTTTATCCAAAAGGAAAAACTACTGCATCTCTTTTATTTTCGCGGAATATTTAGTTCACTGCAGATGGAATTTACTAGTTCGCTAGGGAAGCTCGTTCGACTATGTAATATGTATTTTTTTTCCAGTAGGTATTGTTTTCAGTACCTTCTGGAAAAAAATACATAGTATATAAGTTTTATGATCGTTTACAATGTGTATTGTTAGTTAAGACTATTTAGTCGCATTATCAATCTAATGAGACTGTAATTCCCGTTAAGTTTGTAACTGAACGAATAATCCAAACTTGTCGTCATAACAAATCTGAAGGTTGTAGAGAATCAGGCCAATTTCTATTGGTTTATGAATCGAAGTGTTGTGCTTAGACGAAATTCCTATTGAGCCTTTTAGACCGTAAAAATCCCAGCATTAATGGCCATTAATCCCACCATAATCAGGTGATGCGAAACCAACATAACCCTACCCTTGGAAGACAGATGTATCGATCTATTTTAGTTTTTCATTATAGTTGCTACTAACAAACCGAATTATTCCTCCAAAATACAAGAATTTTAACTGCGATTTCATAAGCCTTTTTTATGCTTGTCCATTAATGCAAAAGTTCCCGTAAAGAGAGTGAGATGACAATTGCATTTTTCGTGTTAAAATTTCGCTCAAATAAAAATGAAGGATTGTTACAAAACGAGCAACGAATTTCCATTCGATACTTTTCGATTTGCTCCTTGACACTCGATGGTATGATTGCATTTCGATTGCATAAATCATCTGTGACAAAAATAGATACCGATTCGAAATTTGAAATGAAAAGGCGCGTTCGCTTCATGAGCTGTCGACTATAGCCCGTTTACTAAAGATACATAAGAGCTTCGTTACGTAACCTTTTTACTTAGAAGGGTGTTTTAGACATTGACCTTTACAGGGTTGATAAATGCTTTTTGCAAATAACACCAGGGTGTGTAGGTAAAACAGAATTTTATTAATGTACCTACCTCATCACATTTCTATTTAATTGAAAATTTGTGTGCTATAACGAACAATACATGCCGCATGAGATACGGATAGACTGGGATTAAACAAAGCCGTAATAAATAATTTACTCTGCACAAAACTAATTTATTGTCGAATTTGGCGCGTTAGCTGATCGTAGCTATGATGCTGCAACCCTAACAACCGCACATTTCGGCGGGAGGGTGCCGATCGATGCTCTGACGTCACACGCGGATGCTGCGGGGAGGGGGCGACGAAGGACGAGGTAGGGGAGGGGGACGTTACTAGTACGCCAACCCCGATTATTTGCCTTTCAAAAAGCTATTATTAGCGTTCGTGTTTTCAGCTGAAATTAAATTACAAGGAATTTTTTTTGGTGAATTTTATCCGCGTCGCTTTTGCGTCCCCCCTCTATAATTTTGGGTTATCAGCCTTTAGGCTTAGCTTTAGCTATCCTGCTTTTGCTACGGTTTGATTTTTGTAAAGCTTTCACATTATTTTGTGAGATTGCTTTGATAATATTCTCCAGAGAGCAGAATATTTTTCTTCCGTTTTCAAATAAAAGAAATGATCCGTTTCTTTGTTCAAAAGCTAGTTTTTCTTTTAAAACCTTAATGCTATAAAATTACACCAGTACAAAAAATCCTCTATGCTCCATGTAGCATTTCAAGCTAAAACCGTATGAATCCACCAGCTATAAAGAATTATAGTCATAGGAGCGAGCCCTAGGTACTTACTCGAGAGGTGCTTGTACTCTGCGCTTTAGTCCTTGAGGTACTCCTATGCGGTGGTTTATTTCAATGAGATTTTGTGGGGGTTAATACTGTGTCAATGCACTTTGAATTAGTAGTCGATGTGATAGAATTCAAATTTCTGGGGAGTGAATTATTGTTAGATCATGGCAATAGTAACGATGCACTCGTGACTTTATAGTGAATAGAATGAAAAGGGAGACAGTCAATTTATATGACCATGATATAGGTTAATAATATTTTTTTTAAACATGGTGGCATGGACATCGGCGCAAAACTGAAATCAGAATATGATTCCGGACATTATTTATTATTATTTATAGTTAATTAAAACAAACAACAACAACAACATTGAACTTTTTTGTCAGATATGAATTCAAAAAAAAAAACAGCTGTTTCAAACTTACGCGGTCAAAATGTCCATACATTTTGATCGATAGCAATTTTATTTTTAAATAACACATTAAAAATGTCTGGAATCTCGTACTGTCGACACGAACGTATAAAAGAAGAAGCCTAAAAAACAGATGGACGAGCCAAAATCTCCTCATATTTAAATCACAAAGCTTTAGTACAAAAACGTCCCTAATGCCTGCCAGCAAACGTTCATCAAATCATCACACAGATTTTTAATCTCGTTCCTCATAGCTCTTTGTACGTTTCACAATTACGACCACACTCGTATACGAGGCAAAACATCAAACCACGTTAACAGACCGTAACAAGTACCATTCGTTATAAAAATTGGAATAAACCCCGTACAATGGAATTCCTCACAAAGCCACCATTCGAACGAATACAAACTTTATGCGCGTCTATAAAAGAACGTTAATTAAAGGTGATAATGCGAAATAATTTGGGACACTCGTAAAGCTCCACTTTCGACATGAAACGACTCGTCTAATGAGGTAAATTATGTGGAAGTGCCAAGTGGGCCTCTTCACGAAGAAGTATCAAAAATCATTAATTGAATTGCGCAGTCTTATCATGCAGTAAATGAACGATTTCTTTATTACTACACTTAAGTATCTTGCTCAATGAATATTGAGAATTTGTTAAAATTGCTCCTTGTTTATTTATCTATACACTAGCTTCTGCCCGCGACTTCGTCCGCGTAAAATTTTTTGTTCCGGGCCCTTCCCGTCGCGTCGAATCGCCTACCCGTGCGATTTTCCCCGTTTTTGGATCATTTTTCATTACTGCTCCGCTCCTCTTATTTATAGCGTGATGTTATATAACCTTAACCTGGCCTTTCTCAATAAATAAGCTACGCAACACAAAAAGATTTTTTCAATTCGGACCAGTAGTTCCTGAGATTAGCGCGTTCAATCAAACAAACAAACTCTTCAGCTTTATATTTATCTATACATAAACACAAATGAATAAAGTTATAATGTCTCTTTTAAATGTCAAAATAACAGCATTTTTCTTAAATGTTTATAAAATTATATACGGCATTTATAACAAACAAAACAAAAAAAAAAACATTTTTTTTTCTTGTTTGTTCCGGCTTATTTCGATAATGCTCCGGCAGCTGATGCCACAAGGTACTCTGTTACTACACAGGCTTTTTGTCGCGGTAGCACGATCCTGTGAGATTATTTTCGACGTGTAAAAATGCGAGCGAAGCCGCGTGTCCAGCTAGTTTATTAATAATCAACTTATATTTACAGTTTGCACCACCCATAAACGTTAAACTTTTATTTTTTACACGCTAAAAGCTTCATATTTATTTCTGTCAACTACAGCTGAAAATAAATATAGTTTCAGTTCTCAGTTCATCCCCAATGCCGGTTCATAAAACTACAAACCGTTCATTATTTCCCCCGTTCTGTATATGTGAGTAAAGAGAACGTAACACAATTTCGTGGAGATTTGTAGAATTATGCTACATTCTGCATTTTGATAGGAGCTCAGCATATTTTGTTGGCATCAAGAATTTATGAAGTTCCATATTTCAAATAATGCTATCATATTTTGTAAAAGATTCTTGGCAACGGAAATCGTTTGATTTTTGGGAGTGAACAGTAATCCGAGATCTACTGCCCCAAATTCAAGCCGGAGATTTTCAAAAGGATGAGCAGTTGCCTTTTACTGAAAACTGCATCCGAATAAAGACCTGCCTGTACGATGGAATAGACATGAAAATATATAATATCACGTTAGTAAACACATAAAGGTTAAACAGCGGTGTACCTACAGTCATCACAATAGTTGGGCAAAGGCTAAGCAGGAGCCTAGCCTTTACAAATTTTTACTAACTATTTTTATAGTCGTTTTTTAGTCTAACTGAGTGCAGCTGAATACCAGTAGAGTGACTGACTATCTGACCTTCACAACCCAATTACTGGATAATACGATATCCCTTGGAAGCCACCCAAAAGCCAGTAGCCCGAAAGTCGGACAGCCAGTCTGTCTGTCAGACTTTCGGGCTTCTGACGACTCGTAAAACCAAACGACTGTCAAAGATCCTCGAGGGACAGTCGAGACTAACGCAACGGCTTTGCTTGTCGAGGAATGAAAAGGTCTCAGTATAGAAATATGGTCACCCATTCATGGACTGACCGTTGTAGCTTATCCTGTTCGATTGACTTATGCAGCTGTTATTATTTTGCCACAAGTGTACTGTAACCCATATTTAGCCAGTCATGTTTAATCCTTATTTACGTACTAGGAGGCGAGTCTATTGATATCAACCGGGCACTAATTCAGACTCTGGACTGCTACCAAGAAATTCCTGAAGGACACTTTACCGGACGTGGGAATCGAGCCCAGGACCTTATGCTCAACAGTTTTCCTGCCCAGGACCTTAGGCTCAACAGTTCCTCTTCATGTTTCCTATCACTTGGATGATATCATGCTGGAAACCGGTTTGAACCAATATCGATCGCTTGTAACTAAAAGCTTGTGTACTTACACGTTTCTATGCTTCAGAAATACATCCAATCTGTAATGGCCGGAACTTACACACGTTCTATTTCCTTGCAACTCAAGATGCTCTTTCAAAACTTTTAAATTATCAGAGCGAAACATTCAAAATATCGAATCGTTTATCAATTTAGTTTGTTCAACCCTAGAATGCGATAACCCCATATTTCATCAAGACGTCGTGGGTACGCCACCACTTGGCTTACAGCCAAAGATTGATCGTTAGAGTAAAATGTCAATAGCAAGATTAGTTGTAGGCACACCGTAGTCCGCAGTCCCCCTACAACGTATACAATGGAATTAAATGCTACTGGGTTGCGAGCGGAATTATGTAGGTTAATCCTCAAACGTGTGTTTAGGTGTATTTAATGACAATAATGGGCTCTGTAGGTTACTGCGTATGAAATACATGACCTTTCAAGGCTCAGTGATCCCGTAGCCTCTGGCGCGGCCGTTGAGGCTTAAATCCTGGGGTTTTGATCCTTAGTTTACTGGCGTGTTATTTCAGGGAATTTTTGAAAAACTAGAGCTATGAATTAGATAGGAATCATCACAGAAAAAGAGCTTCTTGCGATATATTTGCGTAACACGCTTCTAAACGCAATTTGAATATTTTTGACAGAAATTCCTAATCGATAGATTTGAACATTTGTCTGCTCAATAACGTACCTAAATAATAAGTGATTTTATAAGAGTCAAAATGCGTATTACCGCTGAATTATCTGTTCGGTCTCGCTAGAAATAGGTTGTCTACCTATACATAAACGAAACCAGAGAGAAATTAGGTGGTCGCAGTACAACAAATCGCATTTTCCCCCTACCTTATGGGGCTTATGTCTGAACACTGTTAAACCGTTTTTAAAACTGTTGTGTATAAATCTACATGAGAAACATAATCTCTGACTAACCCTACTGGGAAAAGGGGGTTGAATAATGAGGGAGGTAGGTACGGCATTTTCTCCCTGCTGATCTTGCAAAGAAAAACAAAAGACGAGATAAAAAGTAAGTGTGTTTTACATCCTTTGTCGGTTGTTCGTCTTGTCGTGTGGGATTTGAGAATTAACTGGCGGTGTGGGTGTTAAATGTTACCTACTAGGGAGAAAACAACTTTAAAACACGTTGTTATCAGATAACTTCTGTTGTTTCAAAGTTGTTTTGCAATTTTAGCTTCTATTAAGTTATGCGGTTGATATTGACAAAGCATCAGGTGTGTTTATGTAGGTGATACTGATAAATGATGTGATTTCTGCAAGTATGTTTGTACAAACACTATTAAACGTCAATCTTTTAAAGACTAGATGAGGTCGGCGTTTCCTATTTGACTACTCTGAGAAGAAGAGCCGAAACAAACTCAGAGGTCAAATAGTCTCTTTAAAGTGTAGACACAATCTTAGTCAGATCGTGTGAACATCTTGTGTATTGGTGTTTGTAATAGCCTTTTGAGGAAATAACCACTCAGATTGACAGGACCTGTCTGCGCGCATTTATGAGTAACCACGCAGCTTAACTCAGAACATAATGAGCTCAATGATTGGACGCACAATGAGCGAGAGGACATTTAGGTAGGCCGCATAAATTACTCAACTGCCAGACTATGGTTACAATTAAATGTGAAAAAAGAAATTCAACCAACAAAAAAATTACCCATTGTGTTTGGCTATTACTTTACAATCGGCAAACGTAAGGTAGGACGCCCTCAGGCTAGGTGGAGCGACGATCTTCGCAGGGTGGCTGGTAGCAGCTGGATGAGAGTTGCCGAGAATCGGGCTGAATGGCGTGCAATTGGGGAGGCCTATGTCCAGCAGTGGACTGCTATAGGCTGATGATGATGATGATTACTTTACAATGCAAACTTAAATCTAAGCGTCCCATTACATACTTAAAGAAAAGCACAACATGCACTACATTAGCGCATACGATGACACAACTACATACATACGTAAAATCACGCCTTTTTCCCATGGGGGTAGGCAGAAACTACAGAACGCCACCTGCTGCAATCGTTACATATCCATGTAGGTTCGTTTATGTAATAGGTAATAGGTAGAACGGTCTGGTGTCCGCAGCTCCACGTCTGAGCGCGTATTTTCCGTACGGTTTGTTTATGTAACGCATCAATTATTTCAATTAATTAATTTTGTTCGTATATGTAACACAATTATTTAATTGAAATAATTTATACGTAGTTCGAATACTTACTACTGCTAATAAAATAAACTGATTACAATAAACTACATAGATTAGAGAGGTTAACCAGAGGGGTAATTGCAGAACTTTTTATCGGTAGGAATTGGTTTAATATTCATAGTTAAACAACATTCATTGCGTTATTTACGTTGCTGAGCCAACAATTTATCCGAACAAATGACGCAATGATTTAGAAATAATCTTCAATCCCATTCAGATTCTGATAAATTGTGCGTTTCGCAATTAGCAGTGCAGTACCTAACAGCAGCCAAAGAATATAGGTACCTTTATTTTCTTGTTCATATGAATAAAATGTTATAAGTAAATAACTACGTTAAACAATTTTAGGACTGATAAAAGTAACGACGCATTAATGAAAAACTTTTTCAGAAGAAACCATGACTTGCCTTATTTAACATTACTCACGCATCACCTGATTCAGAGCCGAATAAACCAAATCAATAGAAAAAAGGGGTGAACACACTGTATAAATCATACTCAACATCAATTGACTTTTATTTGGATTACAGATTTAAATTAATAAAGAAAAAAAAAATTATAACCTAAATTAACTAAAACTATTTACAAATTAAAAACATAGCGTCGAAAAATCATCCGCATCGCTGTCGACTGGTAGTGTACCCAAGAGACTGGCGGCATTACCACGTTGTATGGCAATGCTTAGCCTCTGGCCAAGGTAAAAACCAGCTCTTGGGTCATCAATTGGAGAGACTTTTCCCAAGGGATATTAAATTCAATCATTGGCAGCAACAACAAGTTTCCTTGTGCCGAATTCCTCAAACAAACATTTTTCGTTTTTCCCCAGACGGATGCAGCCACGTCCGATCGTGGAGGCTGTACTCGGAGTCTTTGGGCAACCCTCGAGGGTTTCCAGCGACCCTGTGTCCTGACTGGACCTCTGCGACAAGACCTTGCAGCTTTCAAGTCCATGGGTATATGGGGATTGCTGCTGCACAACCGTAAGCTATTTTTGGAAACCTTTTTTTACAAATCAAAGGATTGTCTATGATTGCTCCCTAAGCATATTAGCATTCGTTTCAGTGCATCTTCTTCTAGTAAGAATGAAATATTTGCTCCATATACAGGGTGTCCCAAAAATCAACGTCAAGCCGAAAACGGTTGATAGGACTGGTGGTGACAGTTATCAGAAAATAATAAAAAAATCTAAGTTAAGTACTTTTCAAATTATTGTGACTACAAATCTTTACTTTTCATATTTTTTTTTTGTGAGTGACGTAACCCTGAATAACCCTTCTGTAAACTACAGTCCAAAATTAAAACACAACTACCTCAGTTTAAAAAAAAACATCACTTTTTTGCTCCACCATGTACAAAAAAATATTAGATCGCCCAACTTTAACTGACTGTACTGAAAAAAAAAAAAATGCTTAACTTAGATTTTTTAAATTATTTTTCTGATAACTGTCACCACCTGGCCTATCAACCGTTTTCGGTTTGACGTTGATTTTTGGGACACCCTGTATGCACCATAATCGCTTATTAATGTTATTATCTATTATATTACCTGTTAAACAAAGTCGCTTTTCGTTTTATCTGTGTGATTGCGATTTTCCATATGGTTTACCGTCATTTAGAATATTTTATATGGAAGGTACCTATAGGTAGTGTTTAACTTCACTAATATTAAAGCTGTGAAAATTTGGATGTTTGTTACTCAATCACACAATAATGGCCGAGCGGATTCTTTTTTATAGCTTGGATTAACACATAGGAGACAGTATGTCCTAGTAGTACATTCCTACGGGAAGTGCGGGATAATTTCTGTCCTCTACGTGGGCGAAACCGCTAGCAAAAGCAAATACATTAAATTTTTTAACTTAGATTTGGCACAGAAATCCCGAATATCTGTCGGGACATGACTCATAACACTCTTGTGAGTCGTGTCGAAGTTATTGTTTTGTTTTTCTACAGCATACACAGACAACCATAATACCATGGTAACAATATAATGTTCTTTGTTCAGACTTACAACGATTATGGCTGTACTCAGCTAGAAACGGCCATTGTGGACGTTAGGAAGATCCCATATTCAGCAATTGACGTTAATGAGGTGTCTATAGGTTGGGACCCACAACAACCGCCTCGTTTAGCTCTTAAAGTGACCAATTTTCGTGCTTAACTGCTTACTGAAGGGAACCATCTGTATTTTGTCTAACTGAAGCAGTTGAATTATTTGCATTACGTAAAAAATATGTGCTGAACATCTCGTTCAATCATCTAGCAGTGTTTTGTCGCATCGTCATCTTTATTATGTTTATACTAGTGGTACTGACTACGAAGCATAGCCTGATGATCTTGGTCGAAATGGAGTTGGCAACTGCAATACTTACGGCTTGGAATTTCTCACTCTGTGTGCAGAGTTTGACCTGTGCCTGACTAATACCTTCTTTCGTTTACCAGCGAAATATAAAACCTCGTGGATGCACCCCAGATCCAAGCACTGGCACCATATATGGCCTGTTAGTTTAGTGGTTAGTGACCCTGACTGCTGAGACTGAGGTCGTGGGTTCGATTCCCACCCAGGACAAATCTTTGTGTGATGAGCATAATCATTTGTTCTGTGTCTGGGTGTAATTTGTCTATAATGTGTATGTATTTAGTAATATATAAGTATATTTATCAGTTGTCTGGTTACCATAGTACAGGCTCTGCCTAGTTTGGGATCATAATATAACGGTGTGTTGGTTGTCCTAAAATCTCATATTATACTCGTTTCTGCCTGCGACTTCGTCCGCGTTAAATTTCTTGTTCCCTCGACCTTTCCCGTCGCGTCGAATCGTCTACCCGTGCGAAGTTTCCCGTTTTTGCAACATTTTTCATTACTGCTCCGCTCCTCTTGGTTGTAGCGTGATGTTATATAGCCTATAGCCTTCCTCGATAAATAGGCTGCCCAACACAAAAATATTTTTTCAATTCGGACCAGTAGTTCCTGATTAGCGCGTTCAAACAAACATACAAACAAACAAACTCTTCAGCTTTATAATATTAGTATTCCACCATACTTAAAAAATATTGGCTTTCTGCACTCCTCGATATAACTTTAACTGTTTTCAATTCCGCAAATTTCATAAAAAGGGGAGGGGGGTTCGTTTTTCTTTGCGTCATATTTCCCGCAAATAACGTTCTTTCTTTCTTAAACTAAGTTTTTGCTTCACATAATCTACTAGTGGTCGCACAGTGGTCGAAACTCAACCAAAATTTATTTGAAACTTAATGTATTATTTTATAAGCTTCTGCCCGCGACTTCATCCGCGTTAAATTTCTTGTTCCCCAGATCCTTCCCGTCGCGTCGAATCGCCTATCCGTGTGATTTTCCCCGTTTTTGCAACATTTTTCATTACTGCTCCGCTCCTCTTGGTTGTAGCGTAATGTTATATAACCTACAGCCTTTCTCGATAAATAGGCTACTCAACACAAAAATAATTTTTCAATTCGGACCAGCAGTTCCTGAGATTAACGCGTTCAATCAAACAAACAAACTCTTCAGCTTTATAATATTATAGTATACTAGCTTTTGCCCGCGGCTTCGCCCGCGTGGATGTCGGAAATTAATGCAAGAGGACGTACTACCACGATAAGAATGTGCTATTCCAGGTTATATAGGTAATATAGACTCTGTGTGCTATTTTCGATCCAGATCCATTCAGCCATTTTTGTGTGATTGAGAAACAACAACCCAATCATACATATTTTCACATTTATAATATTATTTGCCCGTGGCTTCGCTCGCGTGGATGTCGGAAATTAATGCAAGAGGACGTACTACCGCGATAAGAATGTGTTATTCCAGGTTATATAGGTAATATAGACTGTGTGCTATTTTCGATCCAGATCCATTCAGCCATTTTTGCGTGATTGAGAAACAAACACCCAATCATACATATTTTCACATATATAATATTATTAGTAGTAGGATTATAACTCATATTACTTAGGATTCATAGTTTATGAGAACATCATGTGTGTTGGTGTTTTTAAAATAGAAGTAATAGTATTCAGAGTAAGAAGACTGTGACATAGGGCTTTGTTTAGTTGAATATAAGTCTTCCTGGTTTTTCTTAACGCTCCTATTTTACCTATACAGACACTCAATCATTTACCAGACACCGAACATAATTATAGGAATAGTACTTTTGCCAGTGGCTTGGCCCGTATAGCTGTCGGAAAATAACACCCGGGAACCTACTACCGGGATAAAGTAGGTATCCTATCTGTTACGTATCCATGATATAATATATCTTTGTGTCAAATTCGATCTAAATCCGTTTGGCCGTCTTTGCATCATTGAGAAACAAACATCCAAAAATCTAAACATCTAAGCAATTTCGCGGTCTCTTACTTGAAATAATACTGTTAGGTTTATTTTGAGTATAATGAACACACATGATATTCGAAATTACTTTGAAGCCAAAGTAATATGAATTACAATCCTACTTATCCTGTACTACCCGGCCCCTGCCAACGCGCTCTGCGCCCACTTTTAAAATCTCTAATATCTTCTAAGATATTCATTTAAATTACATGCTGTAAAGGGCCATATTGATCTATATTAAATGCACAATGTATTTAAGGTACTTAATTGGATAAGGATTAATGCTGTATTGCTTAAAATCGCTTCGTAATTAAGTCCTTATTTCTCGTAAAAAGTAAAAGATAAAAAATGGTTATTGTGGGTTATCCCTAAGAGATAGACATATACCATTGAGGACATTTTTGTAGGCCTTTTTAAGGTGTACAATACTGTAGTACATTATTTTGATCTATTTCGTAGGATTCAGCAAGGGTTTTTCGAATTTTGAGACGTATGTCAGCGTAGTTTTCGAAGATAGTTATTTTTTTCTAAAATAAAAGAATCTTTCTAAAATAAAAATAGCCTAAGTTACTCCTTGTTACATCAGCTATCTGCCAGTGAAAGTCCCGTCAAAATCGGTCCAGCCATTTCAGAGATTAGCGGGAACGAACAGACAGACAGACAGACAGACAGACAGACAGACAGACAGACAAAAATTGTAAAAAATGTTGTTTTGGTATATGTATCGTGTATACGTCCATATACACTTAGTAAAAAGTGGTTATCTTAATATTAAAAACAGACACTCCAATTTTATTTATTTGTATAGATATAGTAAGATTTAGGTGTCTGTACTCCTTCTCCACATAAACTTTAACTGTACCGTTTACTAAATTTTTGCTTCATGTATTAATATCTATACTAATTATAGTAATAAGCTGAAGAGTTTGATTGTTTGAACGAGTGAAGCTCTGAAACCATCAGTCAAATTAGAAAAAAAAAATTACTTACGTTACTTACCAATTTTTGAGAAAGAATATAGGCTATTTAAAATCACTGTCAGGGAGCCCAGTAAAAATGAAAACAAGTATGAAACAATTATAAGCGAAAACAAACCAATAGCGTGGTCAGGCGATGCGATACGACGGGGTGGGTCGGAGCACAAGAAATTAGAAGTCGTGGGCAGAAGCTATAAATAATATAGCCACAGACTGTTTATACTTAAAGTATTCTTTTGCGCATCTGAAATAGTTTCGTATCCAATTATAAGTACCACATAAATAGGCACAACTTGACCTTTAGGTTCGAACATCCATTTTACGAAGATCTGTGACCTTTACGTCTTTACGTTGCGATTGGCTGGTCCCTGGATTGAAATGGTCGAAGGGTCTCTTTACTCTGGCTGAGTCAATATTTGAGGCCGTTTTACGAGTACAGTGTACAACGCACGTCTGTCGTTTAAATCTAACTGTATACAGTCATGCCAATCACGCTCAATAACAAGATTTCTGCTTGCGTATATAAGACCCATTTTCATGTAGCTCGATCAACATGATTAGCATAGTATTGCATTTTTTGCGGCCTGTTCCGAGAAAAGAGACTTATTATGTTTTTTCTGGGCTTTTTCTGACTTAATTTTAAGCATATTTATGAAACCAGAACGGCGGTTTCTTTTGTTTCCCAAAATAAATGAAAAATATACCTTTATTTTTTTCAGGATGGCTGGAAAAATGTACTTCAAAACAAATGGGAGTCCACCGTTCGCAAGAAATGGACCATAAATATAGTTTTAAGTGTTACCAGTGATAAATTAAAACCAAGCGTATTTTCTTAGATTTTTATTATTTCACTTTTACTGTGACTTTACGATTTTTTTTTTTCATTTACAGTTTCATATAAAATTAGGTTCGTTACAACGTTTCACAGACAGCAACAAAAAAAATGGTAACATATTTAAATCTTTCATTTGTGTTGCGTTTTCTACCTTGTACAGCAGTCCATTTTTTATGAAGATTTTTTAGGTTTCCTTGTACTCCATGGAACAAAACAATAACTGGCATTATGTCATATCTACCCTAATAATTAGGGTACTAAATCTTTCGCACAAGAAAGTATTCGTTCATATTCTTTTGGTACATTGAAATTTTTCACAATTTGTACCTTACCTGATCCGATAGTGCAGTCTAGATTTTGTTTGTACCAGTGCAAAGCCATATCACAACTTTCTATCACTTTACTAAACGCCCAGTCCAAAGAGTGTAGTTCAAAAGAGTTCAGGTTTCGGGGAAAAACAAACCTTTTGCAAATGCCTTTATGGTTTAGAAGAACGTCTGTTGCTACATACCTGCGCCGTAGAAATAAAAGAAAAATATAATTAAATGCATATAAGATTCGAGTTTACATTACTAATTTATAATACACCGCGCCTACAACTTGAGAGATCATGTCTTTTAATGCTCTGAAGCCTACTTTAATGTTTTTAAATAAAAAATAAAATTAAAATCATGAAAAAGAAAAACAGATTTTATTCGTCAAAAAAGATAATAAACACACACTTTTATCAAATAAAATACAGTAGTACCAAAACATTGACAAAAATTTGGAAAGACACCCACAACACAATTTCACCACAAAAAAAAAAATCAAAGATTTGCGTACGCGCAGTCATCAAATCTCTCAAAACGCTTGGGATGGAAGAACTCGAACTGGCAAGTGTCGAGGCGAGGCGAGGAGCAATGATATCTACAATACCAGTCGTACACGATTTTTTGTTTGTAACAAAGGTTATTTAAAGCCTTATCCACGTAAACAGTCTCGAATTCGTTCATTTTCGGCAGCCCGAGGTTCTTTCTGATGCCCTTGTCGTCAATTTCCACAGTGCTGGCGATGAATCTGGAGGCAGAAGACCGTGGTGTATTCCTCCATTAAAATTCCAATGAATATTGTTTACACGTAACACTCACATTCTAGCTACTAAATGGTTGTGTTTTGGAAGCCGCGGAACTTAGTATTTTGATATTGTAATAACATTTTATGGTGACCGTAAATACACTAGGAGAGCTGAGATGTAAAATCTTTACGAGTATCTTCGATTTATATACAATGCGAGTTGAACATGCAATCGAGTGCAGCTATATTTTTTGGGAAAGACTGTCTTCATTTGTATTAAACATTGATAGAGTTTATTGTTTTTCCTGTTTTTTAATCGATTAGCCCAGAACTGATGGTGTAGTTTGGAGATCATAAAAACCACTACACAAAATCTTTTTTTTCGCCAAACCTTTCTGCTTTGGCGTTGATAAATGAGTCTATCAATCAAGTCGCCATTACCCTTACTATTTAGGCAAGTACGTACGGGGGTTTCAGATTGTTACGTAAGTAAACTTGTGTTGCGTAAAAAATAACTTTTTACAATACTATCCAAAGTATGTGTAACGGCGATATGAAGGTCTTAGACGACGGTATAGGTCATGTAAGTACAGCAAAAGTGATGGCTTTCCATTTCAATATTCGTTAAAATTTAGCCTTTTGGAGTCAAAAAATATTTATACTATAAGCTTGCCACTGAAGGAAATAACATAGAAAGACTTTACATGCATTACGAAAGATATAACGAGGTCGTTTCTCCCTATGACAGCTCAAGATTACATAACGGTATGGAAACGATGGTAATATTATTCCACCAATCACTTTGAAGATTGACAATAAAGTCGAAGCTCATTGGTTCACCTGCTCCTGTTTTAGTCTTACGCCGATCAAGCGAATAGCGACCGAAATAGTACAGGAAGATATTGTAAAACGACCAAAGTAAAATGAGCAAATTTACACAATGGCGGCTGGTCACGCTTGGGAGAGGTCTTGTCCAGCAATGAACGTCTCTCGACTAAAGTGATGATTATGGTGATAGTTGTAAACAAAAGAAAAATGATAATAACCTGGCAGGGGATATAACATGTCCGAGATCGGTTTCAACAAAACCCGTGACTCTTGGGATATCGTGGCACAAGAGTGCGTGGGCAACTGCAATCACCAAACCGGCGAGCGCATGTGCTTCACTGAGGTCTCCGACCCTGGTGCAAGGTCCATCATTCCTCGACACCGCCACTGGAGCATATCTTACCGCGTCCGTCATCATTGAAGCATTATTCTGGGAAAGGCAAGGGACTTAGGACTAGATTAAAGGCTTAACCGAGGATTAAGCGGATTTAAGTACGTTATAATAGAAGTTGTGTTGATCGATGCTGTAGGGATTCGCGTTGATTTTTAAATCGGATTTAGTGTTACAGACAGTAAATAAGTACATTTGATTGGCGAAATTTAATTCTTTTATTACTGAAATGGCTGGCATCTTAGATAGTCTTTAAAAATAAAATTGAATGGGCAGATTTCAGAGAGCAACTAATCACACCTGCCAATGCCTACATTATAGGACCTGGATGTTCCTATGGCATGACAAGTTATAGAAAGAGACAACCACACAGCATGACTGATAGAGAAGACGCTGCCCAAAGCAGATTTTATTTTAAAATTTGATAATGTATGCTACATAAAAGGGTACTACAAAACTCAAAGATTGTAATCATTAAATTCGCCAAACCGTATTAAAAGATGGGTCACGTTATGGGTCTCATTCGGTTAAAAAGCCATTTGAATAATAGGACGTACGATGAAGGTAAATCAAATGATCTTAATCTTGGATAAAAACTATGTCTGATTTAAGTTGATTCAAAGTACCTCAGAGAAATCGAAGTACTCAACAGCCTTAGAGAATAAAGGCACAAGGGATTCGCCCTCCGTGCCGCCGACGCACGGCACCCGACAGTACCGGGGCTCGAGGCAGAGCGCACGTGCGGCCAGCGTGCTCGCGCGCATTTCTGGCACCGCCATTGAACCCAGCAGTTTGTTCGGGTCATACCAGCCTGTTTCTTTTAACGTCTGTTGGGAAAAGGAAGGGATGGGACGGTTAAGCTCTGGCTGCAACTCGCCGGATGCGGGTCCAAATTCGCTCTGCTCTACACCAGATAGTTTACATTAACTATCTTGTGTGGAGGTTTTTAAACTGGCAAATAACGGCATGACTTGCTACTTATTAAAATAATCGACACTGTTATGTGCCATTCCAACGGGGATTTTGCTTGAGCCAGAGCTTAAGGTAAGAGGGGGTTGATTGATTTTAGATTTTGCTCCTAGGATTATTTAGTTATGATGTGGTGCTTCTTTAAACAGGATAATAGATTTAGTACCTAAACTCTCTAGCGTTAGGCTTGTTTCATCATTTCAGCCGTAAGACATCCACTGCTGGACTTAGGCCTCCCCCAATTTGGGGGGCTTTGCCATAATCGCCACGCTTGGCAGGCGGGTTGGCGATCGCAGTATGGTGGTAAAACGCATAGAAAACGCTGCTGCCCATTCTCTAGTAAGTCCCTTAGTCGCCTTTTACGACACCCACGGGAAGAAATGGGGTGGTGTTATTCTTTACGTCCGGTACCACACGGTACTCCGGTACCACACGGTAGGCTTGTTTATTGCTCCAAAACTGAGCAAGAAAAAATAAGCTTATAACATTCCCACTGCTGGGGTACAGGTCTCCTACGGCCAGCACCTACTCACCGAAAGAGTAATCACTATAATCCACCACACAGGCTCAGCGTGTGTTGGTAGATACCAAATGTCTTCGATTATTTAGTTCTACGACATGTCGGTGTCCTAACGATCTTTTCTTTCACCATTTTCAGAGCAGTGGTGATGAAATAATACACAAAGTAAAGCACGCCGGTCTAGGTTCAAAGCTACGTAGTTAAAAACCTATGTTAAGTCATTACCATTGGCCTGTTCTTAAGAAAAAAAATAAAAAAAATAAGCAGACTGAATAATATTTACAGATAATCAATAACACAAAATAATTTATGCATAATTTTCCCTATCCCGCTCCGCAATATTCTCAGCTCAGTAAACAGAATAAATTTTATGAAATTTGGGCAACACATTGAACACAATTTCACCGTGTCGACAGATTTCACAAAATCAATGTTGTTTGACCCAAAAACCGTACGCTACCAACTGAAGATAAGCGAAAATTTAGATTGACGATAAAATATATAAAGTTGCGTGTCAAAACCATGCTTTCTTATTATTTGTTTAATAAGCCACTCACAACTTTTGAAAGGAATTCAGAAAACGCAATAATGAAGCTACAAAACATGCTAAGATGGTGGGGGGAAATAAAAATATAAGAATTTGTGAAGAAAGTTCCAATATCCGAAAGTTTTTCTTCTTGGTTCGAGAACAAACGAGGCTGATCCAAGTTGGCAAAAAAACAGTTGCTTTTTGCTGCAAGGCTAGTTACGTCAACGTTGGAAGAACAAAAACAACTGTTAATTTTTCTGGGGTGCGCCCTTGCTACGAAAGTTTATTGTCATGTGGAGACGTAAACAAAAAACCCAATCTGCTAATACCAAAGTTCCAGTTTTGTGATATAAGTGGAGTTTAGTATGTTTTACCCAATCACAAGAGTCTTCACTTCACTAAGAGAAGCACTTATGATAATACAAAACGGTAATAATTACCAAAATGTATACACAATGCTCTTAGTAGAATAGAAACAGTTAAATTAACAGATTATTTTAATCCAACTATCGCAAACGATGCAAATATTAGTGTAATCATTCGAACTGGAACCAAATATGGATAATGCGAACATGAATTTGTAAGCTTTAGTGAAGCATGGTAAACACAAACAGAACAACGTATTTAGCCAGACAATTACTGCGCTCAATAAATATTGACTTGCTAGAATTACCGACAAAGATAAACAGGAATGTGGCAATGACGTTGAAGGAGAAACAATTTGGTTTATTAGTACAATTGTTCCATTTATCGTCAAAGGTCTGGACCGAGATAAGACCCACATTAGTGGAAAGATGTCTGCTAACGATTCGGTTGGAGTTGGCTTGTCTAACTGATGTCGGAATTATCTTTAGAAGTTGGTTATGACCGGTCTTGATAGTCACAGTTAGATTAGATACATTTTTGGACTTTCTGAAGCAGTAGCAGTAAACACTGATGGTGTCATCATATTTTTTTTTTATATTTATATTTTTATATATATATTATATCATAGTTTTAACTCTTTTTTTTAATATTCACTACTAGCTTTTGCTAGCGGCGAGGACTATATGTTGGTCCGAAATTATCCCACGGAACGAACAACCGGGATAAAAAGCCAAATCCATTCAGCTGTTTTCGTGTGATTGAGAAACCTCTAAACATCTGAATATCCAAATATCTAAACTTTTAAATAAACAAACTTTCACATTTATATTATTAGTAGGATTTTTATAATAAAATAATGATTTACACTATCAAAGATTCAGTTATTTTTTCTCACAGTACAACAATATAATTGGTGCTACAAAACATCAGAAAACAACGGTTTCAATGTTCCTTTTGACAAATTCCTGTTAAGTTACAAACGGGATTTGTGAGAACAACGCAATCCAACGCGAGATTGAGAATGTTCGCCCTCAGGGGAGGACGTACAATATTTATCACTTGCCTTCTTGTGATTGCACGAATTTATTTTGAAGCTAAACGGACAACGGTTAACTTTTAAGGAGTTTTGTTCAATATTTCATTCTCGGACTAGTTCATTTGCCGATTGAAGATGCCATGAGAATATTGGAAAATAGGTGAAGGTCTTTCATAAATGGGTCTGTTATTTGAATGATATTATATATTTTTTAAACGTACTTGCTCATTTTTAACCTACTCCAAAAAGGAGGGGTTCTCAATTCGGATGTTTATTATTTATTTAAGTTGCTTTGTTATAGAATGCTAAAGTGACCACTATTTACGAGTAGGTTTTATTTCGAGAGTCTAACGTAAAATCAGAAATTGGGCAGTCACAGTATTTACATGGTTACCTTGTTTAATACATTATTACAACGCTGAAAGAGGCTGAAAGAGGCATTATTGCAACGCTATCAGACATTATCTTCGTATAACTCAAAGTTGCTTCCCGCATTTGTACGCATAGATCTTTTAAACTGCACAACGGGTTTTAATGCCGTTTTGCATCAATAGACAGAGTTATTCAAGAGGAAGGTTTATATGTATAATAAGAGGGCGAAGCCCCTGGCAAAAGCTAGTTAGTCTATAAAACATTGGATACTCTTTAAAAAGTGCAAAATGAAGGCAAGACATTTTACGACTCTTGACAGGTCAGAGTCATTAAGGATCATAAAGATGGAAGAAAACTAAACCTAACGAAAAATAACCGTGTTTCTTGAAAAAGACATGTGATGCAGGATATCTAAACACCATGGTTTCAACTAGTCATGATACTATTTTTTATATTGGCTTTGGTTCCAAACTAAAAAATAAAAGCTAAGTATTCAAAACAGTGAAAGAACCAGCTGTAAGACGTCTTGCCATTTAAACCTTGGCTTGAATAAAAAAATAATACACTTTGGCGAGCGCTGACGATAAAGGAAATATTGATTTCACATTTTGACCGACGGGCATTCATGTCTATTGCTGAAACACGCGCGATTATTATTTTCAAGCTGTTCAGTTGCTATTATAGCAAAAATAAGTTCCAATTAGAGGTTGTTTACCGTCTTCTAGAAATAGAGTTATAAGAATTACGTATCTTCCTACGTAAAATATTTTCTTAGGATCCGTTTATATTAAGTATTTTGTCCTTGTTTGGTTTAGAAGATGTGTTTTCTCTATCACAGCTGACAGGCCGCGTCCTACAAAAGCGATCATCGTGCTAATATGCGAGCACCGCGTTCATATCATGCCGGGTCATTAGTCGATTCTCAAGTATTTATTCGATTGATTCGAGAGAATCGACACTTGCGAGTAATACATTATTTTTTATAAGAGAGTTGCTCGAATTTAATTAATTCGAGGACCACGTCCACGTCCTACAAAAGCGTCGCGCGAATTCGAGAGCACCGCGTTCATACGCCGCGTCATTAGTCGATTCGATTCACATGAATCTTCTCGCCTAAATTGGGTGAATGGACAGTTGATAATATATTATTTTTATAGGCGACCCACACGTTCGTGGACGATTCAACAACTCCATACATACATACATATTTGGCAATTGACACATTTTGAATTTTATGCGATAGAGTTATGGTAAAGCTCACTACGACCAGTCGTTGGATATAATTGAAATTAGTAAGAAACCGATGTTTTCATTTTTTTTTAAATAAAATACTTTCGGTTACTGTATTATGCAATAAAGAGCATGTGCATGACTAATAAGCGGTCATGTCACTTTTTGTTCGGGGAACCTGACCGCGAGATCTTCTGAACTAGAAATCCGCTTGACGATCGCCTTCGAATAGGATGCGGCCGCTCATCAGAATTTGGGAGAAACATTTGTAGAGCATGTTTCTAATTCCTCTTTGTTCTTAGTTATATGATCATTTCCATATATGTATTTTCAGAACATAGTTAAGGCTAACAAAGAAAACAGTTTGCCAAACATTTGATAAATTTTATCGCGAAAGTAGTACAAACGGTTGTTGCCAAGAAAGGAAAAGTGTCACGACCAATCATCATCCACACATTGAATATGACGATTTGTAAGATTTGTCGGTCTCATCTTAATTTTGAAAATAAGATTAAAGAAAACTTTTTCAGAAATAGTTTTCACTGGCATATTAAAAATGTAAACAGTCATCTTCGTTCTAATATTTGTGAATTATGCGCGTGTTTCGTCATTAATCTTCTCCGGAAATAAACCATATTTATGGGGTACTTAGAGTCAGCAAAACGGTAACTAAGCTTGAGTTAGTTTAGAAAATGTTCTATCTTCATCGTTGTCTTGGAAGCGATGATCAGTTTCTATAGTAATTTATTATAAAACTTGATTAATTACTCGATAAATAAGTCTATTGGTCGCAATAACGCGTACGCGCTGTACGGTTCTGGGTCTTATTGTTTATCTTATGTTTATATTATGTAAGAATATCCTCGACCAAGAGTTTAAAATTAGAATGCATAATGACAAAAGCAAGACGAGAAGATTCCAAGACATGTAACATCTACCAACCCGCTCTGAGCCTACGAGGTGTAGTTCACCCCACTCCATCTCAAATAGAGGAAGGCCTTTATTTCAGCAGTGGGAACATTAATTGCTGGTTATGTACCAAATTACGTCTTAAAAGTATTCAGCTTCTAGTCAAGAAATCCAAAGATTCTGTCTATCTAAAATACTGATAACTTATTTGTATACCTCAGCAATCAAAGGCACCATGCAATCTATAGGCGTCGCGCACACTATGACAAACGCCTTGGGACACTCGTTGGCGATGGCATCCGCATAGCACTTGACTATGGGAGCCTGGTACTCGAACCTCTTCTCAAACGGCATGTCCACGTTCAGGTAGCCGCTTTCCAGCATTAATACTATGTCTGTGTTCTGTAGGAGGAGAAGGAAAATGGTGATTAGGGGGTGGAAAGGAACTTTGGCATCGGTCTTTAAAGGGACCCTAGAAATGTATGGAGTTCAGATCTTGGGCTAGTGTCTTGTCTCAACGTAATACTGACATCACCAATCCATTGCTTGACAAGTGTGGTGGTTATGGCTTTATGCTCATTGGACAATAACCGTGTTTGGTTATAAAGGCGGTGTAGAGGCTCTGTATTCTTACTTGACTTTCCAAAAATTTAAACTTTTGCCCTATTTTAAGTTGTCCATAAACAGTTGAGGGTTTCATAATTGCAGCCGAAAGATGTCCACTGCTGGAAATAGGCCTCTTCCAATTTGGGGGAGAGAAATGCCATAATCGTCACCCTTGGCAGGTGGGTTGGCGATCGCAGTATGGTGGTAAAATGCATAGAGAACGCTGTTGCCCATTTTCTAGTAAGTCCCTTAGTCGCCTCTTACGACAACACCCACAGAAAGAAATGGGATGGTGCTATTGTGCGTTTCTTGTTGAGAAGGTTACTTAGGTATAATATGATAGTTAAACTCATAATCTTGTTTTTTCTTCTTCTACATGTTGGCAGGTACATCAATGCTCAACCCGTTACCATAGATTTCGTACATGATTGTAAACCCTCCAGCAATATTCTAGGGGATCTAAAATCATGTGCTGACTTCATGCTTACAGTTTGCGTGTGCCCCGTCACCCTCCATTATCATCATCATTATTTCAGCCGTAAGACGTCCACTGCTGGACTTAGGCCTCCCCCAATTGGGGGGCTTTGCCATAATCGCCACGCCTGGCAGGCGGGTTGGCGATCGCAGTATAGTGGTAAAATGCATAGAGAACGCTGCTGCCCATTCTCTAGCCCACCCTGCATACATCAATTAAATCATCATATCGCAATCCTCTGCTGTCCGTCTACTGCTGTTCACGTCCTTATCTACTACTGTTAAATAACTGATGTTCAAAACTAGGAACAGAATACAAGACTGTATTTTAATCTAGCTACTGTCAAGCTATATTACCTAGTTCATCGTTCTCAAATATCAAACATTCATACTGGGCGGAAATGAAAGAAGCTTGTTTAACTATTTCATATTCTTGTTGCGAATATTTCTAGTTCGTAGTTAAATTTATTTTGAGTCTTAACACTAGAAGCGCTGAACATACCGACTGACGTAAATTTGGATAAAAAAATATGCATACAGCAATTACGTGGTTGAAGTCTCGTATAAATAATAAACATAATAATCATCAAATTACATGAAAAGTCATAAAAGTTACGATTATATGCATAATAAAATATTAATTAGAGCAAGAAGAACATCGAAATGGGTCTTTGGGACGCCCGAACTTCTAGTGTTAATCAAATCTTATGGATAATATTATTTATCGGTAACTGAAAAGTTATGTGGAAATCGGTAATGCAGAGGTGAGGAAAATGTCGTGAGGAAAGATGTGGATGGCTATGAGGACGGGAAGACCAAAGAAACGATGGATGGACTGTATGAAAGCTGAAATGTCTAGAAAAGGGGTGATTAATTGACATTAGTCGTCATTAGACAAGTATGAAAGAAAAAGACAATATCTTGCGCCGACCCCAAGTTACTTGGGACAAGGACAGGAGAATAATGATGTTTTTTTTTTAAAATAGGTATCTATTTTGCGAGTAAAATAAAGGGTGGCAGGGACATCAACGAAGAAATTGTAACCATGATTTCAACACAAAATTCTAGAGTAACGTCTAATTTTTTCGTAGGCTATCAAAAAGAATTAGCCGTTTCATAGAAAAGTGCAATACCTACGCGACCAAAATATATTGAATAGCATTTTCTTTTATTAACCTACAATAATTTCATTGCCGTTTTAGCCGGGTTTAGAGTATTGTCCTAAATATATGATGGTAACAGGTTGCGCGGTGCGCATTGATGTTCCTGCCATCCCGTGTATGTATTTATCCAGTATGTGAGTGTGAGCGAGTATGTAACAGTGATAAATGATAGTAATAGTAATTAATTAATTTCATAGAGAGTCATTGTTCAGCCAATACAATTAATTAGTTACAAAGTGATTAACTAATAACATTAGTAAAATCTACATAATGATAAAGAGATATGGGACGGGAATGATGACCAGACTCTTAGGACATTTAGTGATGTGCCTAAAAGTCTAGCCAATTATCATAAGCCCTGCATCTTTTTATACATTTACCATTAGAGTATTGTCTTAGTCTATTTGTCTTTCGATAGAATGGAACTCAAGTCTTGTCACAATTTCGAACATAAGAATTGTTTTTAAATAGATTACTTAATTAAATTCCAAAATACATCAATTACAACATCTCCCAGCCCTTTTGTAAGACTTACCTGAACAAATCAATCAAGCTGAAAGAACTTGATGGCCCTCTTTAATCCCAGCACGACATTTCACTACGTGGATGGAGGCAGTCATAATACATGCCATCTTGTACCCTTTTACGTAAAAACTCGTGAAGTACGTGGAAAAAATATTTACGTTGTTTGTCGAGCGTCGTTTTAATATAAATCTTGTGAATACGAGTTTGGAATGTGAGTTCGCATTGTCATACATTTTACATGCGTGTGAGGACCCAATGAAATGACAGACGGCCTTTTGTTTCGAAATCGGAACGTTGATTGGATTGGTTCCGTGGTTGGTTGATTCGGCTGACTAATTATGGATTCGCAAACCGTGTGTAATGTGTGGCGATGAATTCATTTGAATATTTAATGAAACGATATTAATTCAGTGAATTTTATTTTAGGTACTCGAGAAAATGCTGGTTTATTCCGGAAAATATGAGACTAAACATATACACATTTTGAAGAATTCAGTTTTACATATCTGTATTAATACGTGAAGCAAAAACTTTATCTATCCCTTTTTACGAAAATGACGAGGACGGTATTCCGTTCTCGTTATTTTCGAACCATTAACTAAACCCATCGTCATTAACTAAATTTCACAGTACTCTATGAAATTTAGTTTATATGCAGGAGTGCAGAGGGCCAATATTTTTTAATCTATTAATGCATTAAAAAAAACAATCATTTTTCGACCACTGGGCCACCACCAGTAGTTTGACTAAAATTATTTGATTTTATTTACCTTACAAGTCGACTAAGCCGACACCCTTTTAACAAAAAATAAACGAATCTAGAAATATTCAGGCCCCATTTCATATGCAAAACCTTACGAACCGTTCCAAAGAATAATATAATCGGTGTAGTGGGTCGAATGATATTGATTAGCAAGGTGAGGTCAACGCCACCGGGCCACTCGCGAATACCATGCATGGGTAGCTCAAGAAATAGAGTAAACGAATCCCTTTCAACCATTGATTCAACCGCTATTACTACTGCAGATTGGTTCGTTTATTTTTACACTGTCGTTCGTATGGTTTCTTTAATTGGTTGCGTTTTGTAGAGGTGGGTTTTGTGTTTTCCCTATGTAGGAAAATGTGCCCGGATGTACTTAACATTTGAGTTTTACTTTAATCTAGCAGGTATAATTAATATTTTACAGAGAAAAGCCAAAATATTTAGTTAATATATTATCTAAACTTAAAAAAAAAAACATTAAATTAAATAGTTGAAGAAAAAAAAAGTATATAATGTATAGTAGCCAAAAAATCTGTTACTAGAATACATAAAAGTTTTTTTTTTTTAAATATGCGTTCTTCCTCCTTTCTTTTACTATGCTGTGCCAAGCTGGGGCCATAATTGTTTCTTTAATTTGAAGCCTACCAATTGTTATACCAACATTATCGTATTCAATTAAGAGTTGAGAATTAACTAAAAGCAATGAGAAAATCTTTTATCAAATCTAGGGAAAACAAAAGGGGTCACATAAATGTATGGAGCAGTTGATTTTTTTCGCGAATTTTGTTTGGTTCCACAGTACGTAAAAGTTGTTCGTAATTATGACTTTAATGAATCCTTTTACAGGTTTTCAATTAATTTAAAATCAGCCTTTATTCGAAGTTATATACAAATATTCTCAGTTACAGAATGAAATCTGTTTCAAAATTACATCAATAAACACATTCAGCTTGTATTTCAACATTGTTTCACTGTAGTAATCTCCAATGCACCGTGTCTGTGACGTTACTAAGTACCTGTACCCTACTCCAAAAAGATACGAAGGAAAACCTTGAAATAAACATAAAAGATAAAAGTTTATTTGCTCGTCTCGTTTCTTAGCGAACTGGCGAACTGGCGGGGTGGCGACCGGAGGCCCCTTCAGGCTTCAGAGTCCGGTAGAACTTGCTCCTAGGATCACTACAAAAAGCGAACTGTAATTAAAAGTTCAGTGTCCATACTTTTAATCCAAAATGTTTTAGTTTATTTTGTGGATTGAAAATGGTATGCGAAGAAATTTGAATACTTATTAAAGATCTTTAAAGTACACAGTAATCTTAGGAAAAAAAAATGTTTTACTGACACAAAAGGATGTGCAGATAGATAGAACAACGATAATTTCCCTAAAGCTATGTCATGTCATGTATGTTTTGGAAGACTCAGTTTACCTCAGAAACCAAAAAAAGGAAGGAAAGGAAGGGATTTTGATTTCTCGTAATTCAAAATTTAGTCGCAGTCTCTTCTCGGCGTTAATCAAATGTCAAAAACGGAATCTCGAGGTATTTTTGATACACGGAGTTTCTTTTGTTTTATTGATTCTTTAAATTACAAGAATTTCCCCTCAAGTATTTAACGGTTTTAACAGGATTTTAAACATCAAAAAAGTAGAATCCGTAGATTTAGTACGCGATGTTTTGAGCCCCAAAAAAGCTACCGTGGAAATACATACTATTTTGCATGATAATTTTAATTAGGCTTTGCGGCCACAATTTAGTAGGCGCGGCTTTTCGACAACACGAATCACTACGGCTAAATGAAAACTTCTATTATCGTATTATATTTTACACCTAACTACTCAGGTATTTAGAACGACATTTATTTCCGGGAAAAACCAAATTAAACATTTTTCAAATATCATTTTGTAATATTTTGTTGTAATTTTCCTCTCTTGTACTTATAGGATTCGGTACTTTGTCGTTCGTTGATGGTCGGGATCTATAATAAACCTTTCTTAGTTCATGCTTGAGTTAGAAATATTCCCTCTCAATCATGCTCCTCCTAGTTAGACAGTTGTGAGACAGTGACAGCAATAATAAACGTTAAGTTGTAGTACTTACGTATGTTACGTATTAAGTAACGTTAGTGAATTTCGGTTTGATTGTCAATCCATTGGGCAGTTCGACAAAGTGATGGCCGATAGAGCAAAGCTGTGACTGAATGGTAGCCAAGGTTAGGATAAAAAACACAGGGTCATCCAATAGCGTGCCGGGTTTATGATTTCGTCAAAGTCACGGAAAACATCTAGATGAGGGACACACGATATCGAATATAAATACGGAAAAGAGGGAGGGTTTATACCCAGCAGTAAGTGATTCCGGTCTAAGATGATGATAATGATGATGTCGATCCGTGATTTTTAACCGACGAAAAAAACGGAGGAGGTTCTCAAGTCGACGCATATTTTTTTTTTATTGGAAAAGTTAATCTCGAAGGTGGTCCCATGTAAATTTGGAAAGAGAATTCCAACCCTAAGGGTAGGAAAACAGGGGATGATTTATTGTTCACTCATTGATTGTAATGCATAACTTCTTACAGAATAGTCCGATTTTGCAAGCATGTAGTAATTAGTAGATTATAGCCACAAAAAATTATAAAATAAAATAAAAAAAAATAACAAAAAATTAAACTGACTGAGAGGTTTATTATTTTTTGCTTTTCAGTTTTTTCGGCGGTTTAATTTTTTGTTAAAAAGTTTTTGTAACTTAAAAGTCAATAATTTCAATCGTCCATTTCCATGTCTTTAAACGCAACTACAAAAGATAACACAGTCAATTTGAAACAGAAAGTTTATACCTCGCAGAAGCAAAACAGGCCAAGTTCTCTCCAAGTTTGACAGTAGCGCTGAAGCTGCCTGCACCGCCCGATATGCTAATGTCAGTCGTACTGGCAGAAACAGTCGCCAACTGGATTATGTTACTCTGTGACCTATTGCACTCGTGTTTGGAGTGATAAATGGGGGTGGAGGGGTGTTTGTGGAAAGACATATTGTACCTCTGATTTTGGTTGAGAAATGAGATTACTACTGTTATACTGTTGGTCTTCAGTCTTTGTTTTTCAAAGTTTGATCTAATATAGTGGGTGTAAAGTAGGTTACATAGGTACTTGAATGAAATACCACCAACGTGGCGAAATACGACAGCTTAGTTGTCAAATGTAATTTAAATACCTAACATCGTTCTAGAACTAATACCAGACTACTGACAAATCACGCTCTAAAAAGTATGAAGCAAGAAAATATGCTCATCTAAAAGCCGTGCCCTAAAGCACTTTGCCCTAAAGCTTATGATCGCTTATAGTACTGGTATAATGTCTTGTTTTGTTAAACAACCAGCGGGCGATCGAACCTATCAATAGATGCCTCAATTGTCAAATTATGATAAGTAGTTTTGAAGTTACAGATGAACATACATACATTCAGATACCCACATACATAGCGGTAAAAGTTTCGCTTCGCCGTAGTTAGGTAAAAAATCTTTTTTATTTTTAAACTACAAAATTCTAATTTATCTAAAAATGTACGTTATACTCAAAGAAATAAAATACAAAATCCACCTGTAAACATCTTTCAAGCTCATAACAGGCACAGCTGAACGCTTGTACGAGACAGTTCGTGTTGATATGCTGCAGATCTTGCACTACGGAGCATAGGTCCCGGTTGCAGCCGTGATTGTCCTTCGCTTCATACAGACGTAACCTGCAATCCGACGAGGGATGATACTAGAAGATATGGTTTATAGGAATTTAATGTATCGAGTATATATAATATACACGTAAGGGTTAATTCGATCTCGTGGAGGCGATCGGCGGCGGCGACCTCTCGCGTCCGGCGTTGGTACGAGCCATGGTACGGAGCGAGGGGGCATGGGAAGCCGGCACCTCCTTCTGCGAAGCAGTAATGCTCGCGAAGGAGGAGGCGGGGCGCGTGACGGAGTGGCAGTCTCTGCGCCCTCACGTCCCTAGCCGCCGCAGCAGGAGCCGCCCCGGGCATCGGGAGTCGATTGCGGACTCCTGGCCACCGTAGGCGCGGGCTTGCGGGCGACGAGCAATGCGTAACTCGTCGCCCGGTAAGAACCAGGCCCGTGTCGACGGCGCGTAGTGTTCCAGACGCGCCTCAAAGAGATGTCAGCAACAACTGAAGGGGTCCGCTAGGACCGATGCCTGCCTGGGTCGCGAGATTTGTTCGAAAGAGATACCGTGGCCCTGGAAAATGGGCAACTGAAGGAACACAGGTGAGTTTTAGTCAGTAAAAGTCTGACACACCCTACCGCTCCACCCTAGAGCGGGAGAAGTCATTTGATGATTTCCCACCCACAAAAAAAAAGGGTTGATTCAATTTCCGTTTTGTATCGAATCGAAAGTCGATACTTTTTGATTCGATTAGTGCAAAAACTTCTTTTAGTGGAGTGGTTTTGAATGAGGATACCCTATTACTAGACTTCTTCGTTTGGTCCAGTGCATGAGATCCTGGGATCGACTTCGAGGTCGGGCAAAATGTTATTGGGTTTTTCTATCTGGGCTTTCTCAGTAGCACTCCGTGTGTTAAGAATTACCAAACATTCTACGACTTTTTGACTGAATCTCAGCCAGTAGAAACATTTACCGCGAAAATGTTAAGCGGTGATAGTTTGAAAATAAATGCCAAGACTGAAGAGTCCTACAGAGTTATTTCTCGGCGATTAACCGAAAATAACTGCTTTTGGCACTCATACGAGGATAAGCAAAATAGGCCAATAAGAGTTGTGGCAAAAATGTTGCATTCTTCCTGCCAACCGGATCGGATTAAAGATGATTTAACGTCGCAAGGATTCCAGATAGAAAATGCAATTAACAAGCTTAGCTGGAGAACAAAAGAACCGCTGAACATGTTTATTTTATCGTTCAAGAATGACGAAGAACTCAACAAAATATACGGCATTAAATATATCCTAGGCTGTAAAGTGGAGATTCACCCCCTTAAAACGTCAAAAATAATACCGCAGTGTAAGAGATGCCAATCTTATGGTCATACACAGAAGTATTGCGCAAAAGAGCCAAGATGTGTTAAATGTACAGGGAAACACCTCACAGCTGATTGTAAAAAACCAGCACAAGAAAAACCTAAGTGTGTCCACTGTGGCTTACCTCACCCAGCCAACTACAGAGGGTGTTTAGTTGCCAAGGAGATGCAAATGATGAAGAACAAACACGCAAAAAGTAATCCAAGTAGCAACACTGCCGTTAAGCAAATTGTTAGAAACACTGACAAACAGACAACAAAACAAAGTGCGCAGTTTGCACAGACAACAACAATAACTGCACCTTCATCCAAAAGTGCCTCATATGCACAAGTAGTAAAACCAAGCATACCATCAAGCCTAGACGATAAGCTCAACCAGATCTTGAAGTGCATATCCTCATTTGACAAGAGACTAGAGAAATTAGAATCAAGTACTGTACAAAATCAATAATGAATAACACACTTAAAATAATGGCGTGGAATTCCAACGGACTGCTGCAACACCAACATGAGTTGTTAGTAGTCCTAGACACAGAAAACATTGATGTGTGTTTGATCTCTGAAACACACTTCACTAAGCAGTCTTTTGTACAGTTTAAAGGTTATAAAGTGTATCACTCGCTGCACCCTAACAACACGGCCCGAGGAGGTAGTGCAGTTATTATTAAAGAAAATATCTGTCATTACGAACAGAGTAAATACGAGGAGCTGGACACGCAAGCTGTGGCGGTATCAATTAAAACTAAAAAGTTTAATGTTACAGTAGCAGCTGCATACTTTCCCCCAAGACACATGATAAACAAAGAACAATATGTGAACTTTCTCAGACTTCTTGGACCAAGATTTATATTGGGCGGGGACTTTAACGCTAAGAACACTCATTGGGGATCGAGACTAACTTCAACTAAGGGAAGACAGCTTTTTAGAGCAGTGAATGACATGCGTTGTGAGGTCATAAGTACTGGAAAACCTACATACTGGCCGACTGACCCCCAGAAACTTCCAGACCTTATAGACTTTTTCATTGTCAAAAATATATCCACCAATTACCTTAGTGTGGAAGAGGGGTATCATATGAACTCCGACCACTCTCCGATATTATTAAAACTGAGTCACAAAATATTACTGAGACAAAACCGCCTGACATTGGAAAATAAGTTTACAGATTGGGAGAGTTTTAGCATAGACTTACGAAATATAATTGACCTAAAAACTTCATTAAAAAGCAAAGATCAGCTCGATTTTGAAGTAAACAAGTTTGGCAACGATATCCAACAATGTGCATGGAACAACACACCACAGTCAAATAAAAAATGTAAAGGAAATAACTACCCAAAGGAAATTATAGACTTATTATATGAAAAAAGAAATCAAAGGAAAATATGGCAGCAAACTAGATTTCCGAAAGACAAAACTCTGTTGAATAATCTATCGAAAAGACTACAGAGAACAATAAAAACCTTTCAAGATGAGGCTCTCAACACTAACCTACGGCAGTTAAGCAGTGATCATACAACGCAATACTCTCTTTGGAAAGCAACAAAGTTGTTGAAAAGGCCAGTCACATCAATTCCCCCGATCAGAGATGATAATGGAAAGTGGGCCATAAGCAACGAGCAAAAAGCCCTAAGATTTGCACATCATTTAGAAGAAACCTTTCAGCCAAATGACGGGTCTGTAGAAAACCTGCAAGTTCCCGATATTCTGCAAGATCAAAGAATTAAGCTTGTGACCCCGAAAGAAGTTGCAAAGGAAATTCAAATGATAAGCCTAAAAAAGAAATCCCCAGGGTATGACCTTATTACGGGTGAAATCCTAAAACATCTCCCTCGTAAAGCTATTGTTAAACTTACAAGGCTCATCAATGCTGCATTCGTACTAAAGCATGTTCCTGAGCCATGGAAAGTTGCTGAAGTGATTATGATTGCAAAGCCCGGCAAACCACCTCACGAAGCATCATCATACAGGCCCATATCCCTGTTGCCGATACTATCAAAGCTGTTTGAAAAATTATTTTTAAAACGCCTAAAACCGAATATAAGCGAGAATAATTTGATCCCTGACCACCAGTTTGGTTTTAGAGAGAAACATTCTACGATAGACCAAGTACATAGAATTACCAACATCATCGAGAGAACGCTTGAAGATAAAAAAGTTTGCTCCACCGTATTCCTAGACGTGGCACAAGCTTTTGATAGAGTTTGGCATGAGAGTTTGATGTACAAGCTAAGACTAATGCTGCCTAATGATTTTGCCGATATCTTGCAATCATACATTACAAATAGAATGTTTAGAGTAAGGCACGAGGATGCTTTTTCCGAGCTAAAGATAATTAAAGCTGGTGTGCCCCAAGGTAGTGTGCTGGGACCAGTGCTCTATTTGCTGTACACGTATGATTTACCAGAGCTCGAAAATAATACAATTGCAACCTTTGCGGACGACACTGCCATCATGGCGACAGGATCATGCCATACGGAAGCAATCGAAAAGGTACAAATCGCTCTAAATAAAGTTCATGATTGGGCACAAAAATGGAGAATCAAATTGAATGAATCAAAGTCGCTTCATATTGATTTCACCAACAGAAATTGTGACTACCACCCAGTCTTCATAAATGGTCAACGAGTGCCATACGCAAATACAGCCAAATACCTTGGCATAACGCTTGACGCGAAACTGCGCTGGAAAGCGCACGTCAAAAAGAAAAGGCAGGAACTAGACATGCGCTTTAAAAACATGTATTGGTTGATTGGACGGGATTCCTGTCTATCAATACACAACAAAATACTATTATATAAGCATGTTCTTATGCCAATATGGACATATGGCATCCAACTGTGGGGATGTACTAAACCAACCAACATCAAAATCATCCAAACATTCCAGAACAAGGTACTCAGGAGTATAGTTAATGCTCCCTGGTATATAAGAAATGACGACCTCCATCGTGACCTGAACATGGAACCCGTCACCAAGATAATACAAAAATATGCTGAAGCCCATGAACAACGACTCCATCATCATGTGAACATCGAGGCGATTCAGCTGTTAGACCAAACGAATATAGTGCGAAGACTAAAACGAACAAAACCTTTTGATTTAGTGTAGTGTAAAAAGTGCAGAAATAACAGTGACAGTGACACACATAATAACACATGAACAAAGTGTTTATAATATCATCATACCAGACTCTAAGAAAGTGGAACGGACTTGTGTAAAGTACAAAGGACACTATTCTAAGTTTTAAAATAATCATCATGTATAAAATTAAGTTAGATTTAAATTGCTTATTAGTCTTATAGACTAGATTGTAATTCTCGACCTGAGACGCATTAGGTCTGATATGGAATTTCACAAGTTTAGAGGGGAGCCAAAAGAAAGATCTTGACAAAATCGTGTCATAACTATTGTTCATTATCGATTAGGCTAACAAAAATAGTATAATGTTTTAGATAAGTCTTGTACCTTTGTATCAGTATAGTAATAAAACTACTCACAGTATTATAATAATATTTTATTAACGAAAATCTACTTTTTTGGTGACATCCAATCTTATGCTTGTACAAAGTTATTAAAAGACCAATCATTTTAATTCTATTTACGGATCCAACTTTATGCCTGCAATTTTTTGGTAAATTCATTGCGTATTGTAAGCTTTATTATAATATGTAACATTATGTTTGACAAAAAAATAGGAATTTGGTTAAGTCTGATCTTGTAATATATCCATGTACGTAGCGTTTACATTTATTATTATGAAATACATAAGGTCGGAATTAATAAAATGAAATTTAAAAAATAATCAAAGCTAAAAACATAATGACTCAATCTTTTTTATAGACTAAAAAATAATGGCACAATACGTCGTATCAAGTAAAAAATTATTAAAATTAATTAGTAAGTATTAAATTTAATCAACTTCAGGAAAATCTGCCTGACTCTCGGAATGTTTTAAGTTTTTATAATATGTATGGAATTCCTGTGGAATCCATTGTAAAAGACTCATCAAATCATTGTATTTTGCAGTTGATATGGGCTTTTCAGTTTGACTTACACTAGGTAAATGTTCAGGGAACTGAATTCGCTTAGAAGCATTTCGGATCAAAGATATTTCGGTAAAATCTTCTGCTAATGTATTTTTATAAAATAATATTCCGGGCTGGTCTTGTCTAATCTGAAGCCAAACACATTCTGATATTTTAAAATCATTACCATCTTTATTCTTCTTTCTGGAAACAAAAGGACCATTTTTCTTATATAAAGACGTAACGTCTTTAAAATGATGCAGTTGCATATCATAGACGTTAAAAGTTCTCTTTCCTCCACAAGTTCGAATAAACTGAGACCAGTCTCGGGGTATGGCAATCTGCATTGTTTTCAATTGCTTTTTCTTTTTTTCGATTTGAGAGTGTATTTGATCGACTTCCATGTGTGTATGACCCTTCAACATAAATTTGTGGTTTATTATTTTCAGTTGGGGATGTTTGTGCAATATCCACATGTAAGCCATCACAACCATCAAATTTCGGTTTTGGCCCGCACAGTTATCAGACCACAGAGTTAATTCCCTCACGTTAGTAAGATTTTCTATATTTTCTTCAACCCATCGAATCAGACAAGAAGCTATTTCGTTTCCTCCTCTGCCACCTATATTCTCAGACCATAAAATGTTTGCAGCTCTATTAGCTGTAGAATCAAATATTGTCAAATTTAGTGTCCAAAGCTTTCGTAGATAAAAAGATTTACTATTAGTTAAATTCGGTGTGGCCAAACACTTCTGCAAATCAAACATCAATACTTTTTTTTCACCTGAACTTAATTCTGCTTCTATTTTATCATTTCTCTTCAAGTTATATCTCTCTTCGGCAGTCTTGGTATGAATTTCCTTTTTTTTCTCTATATTATTTTTCAGCTCGTCATCCACAACATCAATAGCTTTCTCTCAAATGCATCGCAATCATCACAAGTGTCGACTGACGGTAGTTTGAAACTTAAATTGAACTTGGTGTTAAAAATGTTTCGGTACAGCCATTCTTTGGCTACCAAATTTGGAGGAATCTCTTTAGATTCCATCATCTCCTTATAATGGTGATACATTGTAGGGATATTTAAGTCTGGTCCTAAAAATTTTCGTCCGCTCTTTTGTCGTGAATAGTGACTTTCATAACAAGGGTATAGGTTGATATGATCTATTACTGTTTGGACTAACACATCTGATGACTTATTACCAGGGATATGCTTTCCCCTCTGATCTGGAGCAACCAACCCTCCATCGAGCTGTTTCTCCAAACTCACCTTAACAAACTTTTCTCCTATAGATAGCGTATTAAGAAACATATTCCGGCATATTTTTTCGCTCTTAGAATTGACAGTAAGTCTATATTCGTAAGAAAACTTTCTTCGGTCAGTGTTTAAGTTCCCATCTGTTCTCATCATACGTTTTAGTCTTTTTGTGACGTTAGAGACTATAAACTGGCGACGTTGATCCCAACTAGTACATTTTTTCCAAAATTCATTAAATATTTGCATTCTTGTTTCGGTAGGCAATTTCTCAAAACATTTAAATTTACACATACATGGAGGTTTCAGCTCCCGACCCTCAATTTCAGGTTTTTTTTTAGCTACAGTTGAATGATAGGGAGAACCTTTCAGCCTTGCAATTTTAGCAGCAACTCTTTTCCATTTAGTCACGTTTTTAACTTTCTTTCTTGTGTTAGATTTTGAAGGGGCTGCTATGACGATCTGATGTATGTCTTCATTATTTCTTATTTGTCTGTCATCTGGTATATAAATATTCCCATTCGTATCTGCGATCAGAATTCCGTTAGAGTTAATTGTATCTTCATTCATAGTAGCATCAGCAATATTAACATTTTCATCAAAATGCGGTACAATTAAAAAGCCTGTAGTATGGTCTCTGTCTGTTAAATTACGGTTTCCGAGGTGATCAATCTTAACAGCAGATGTACTCGCCCGTACTTGAATCATCATCATATTATTGGAATTCGCACTTTTAGGACTACCTTGATCAAATGCCGAAGATTCATTAAAGTCATCCACTGAAGAATAAACAGTAGGGATTATTTGCGGAGTCATTGCTGCAAAAAAACGGTCGTGTTATTTAGGACTTTCTCTAAAATCTGTAGTTGCAGACTTAATTTTTTTTCGTGGACTTAGAAGATCGTCTAAAGTGATTAAATTAATATCTTCATTATTTGCCACATTAGCTTGCCTTTCTGGTGATTTTTCCGAAAAAGAAAGCTTTCTTTTCACCTTTAAAGACCTTGATATAACGTAGACTTTTTCTGGCGAATCACTGACATAGCTGCCATCCGAAAAATCTTTATGTGGTTCGTAAGTCTTGTCTTTAACGCTATCATCACTATCATAATCGGAAATTTCTCGGCCAGGATCTGTAACATAATGTTTTTGTACGTAAGCTCAATCAATATTTTCAACATAAATTAGGTTTAAAAATAAAGTAAATATTATTTTTTATTCCTGTAAGGATAATGTAAGCAGGTACAGTTAGTTATATACTGCATTTTTATATATTACTACCGGGGCTTCACTCGCATCTAGTATAAAAATACAGCATGTCCTTCACGGGTCCTAAAGTCCTTGCACAAAATTTCGTGACAATCCGTTCAATCGTTCAATCCGTTACCCCATTAAAGAATTACAAACAGACAGACCAACACAGACCTTTCTAATTTATAATAGGTATATTACTATTGGATTTTAAACATACGGTTACATTCATAGAACAACAAGTAGATAAGTAAGTATTTACCTAAACAAGCACTTTCAAATATACGCGCATCGACTTCATGTCTTGTCTTCTCATGACAATAACTTGGCCCTGCTATTGGATCTTCGTATAGATCTCGTATGCCGTCGTCTATTAAAGCAAAAATAAAACAATTTTAATATAATTTATTTACCTACTTAGGTACATAAACTGATTTGCTTCTAAAACGAGTAGGAATGTAAGAAATTAACTTACCGGCGACTAAAGTACCTGTTTCGCCAGCTTTAGCTTGGTCACTGCGGGACTGAATCAAATTTCGAAGATTGGCTAGTTTGCGTCTTTTATTGAGTAATTGGGTGAATATAACATTCTGCAAAAAAAAACAAAGTAAATACACCTAAGTACACGTCTGAGCACGTTTCTGGATGACAGCGGTCAGCGATGCGGACGAGTACTTCGACGACTAAGTGTCCTTTGTATATTTATTTATTTGTATAGTGTTAGTTAGTCACTTATGTAAGTTCACAACATGTTTAAATACTATAACCGATAAAATTACTAACCCACACCACACGATTTGACAATATAAAACCTATTAACTACTTATTTTTTAAGTTGTGTACTCACCTGATCTTCGTCATCCATTGTAGTAGGTATATTAAATTTTAATACTTATAAAATCCTTCAATAATCACCACTAGTTCACCCACAAGCAATTAAATAAATCAGAAGTAATGAAATTCGCTATTAATTCGACACGCAGGACTATCTACTCGCGCGCGAATAACGTCTTTTATGTAAACAAAACAAACGCACGCGACACGCGCTCGGTGCAGTGCGCTGATAGGTCAAGCCGTCGTGGCGCCGAAAACGGCCGAGTGACCGGCGATAAGGTCCGATGCCACTCTACCGCGTCGGTGTGCGGTCACGAAGTCAATGGAATAGTGTTTCTTTTACACATGTGTATTTCTGTACAACGATAAAGTAGCACTTTTTATAGACATAAGGACTAATAATGTTTGTAGACCATAACCGAACAAACAAAATTTTTGAGGCATAACAGTATATCTCAAGGCACGACATCTGATTATTTAATTTCAAGAGGCATAAAGTTCTATCTGACGATACGTATTATTTTTACCAACAATCCTTGTAGATTAAAGTCGAATGAAAAATAGTCCCTGCCCTACGCGTAAAATAATTTAAAAGCATGAAAGCTGAAGTCAATGTTCGACCTTCTAATTAAATCAAAATTTTAAGCATAAATACTGTAGTTGCTATCAAGCCATATTCCACGATATAAATTAAAAAACTCGACAGATTCGACCTAATGCATTTGTATATCCATCAGAAAAAAAAGAGATAGAATTATGATTGTTGTATCGTTAGAAAGAGCGCGAGATACCGGTTTCAGCTGACTATTAAAGCTATTTTGCTCCGATCTCGAGATTCGACCTTATGCGTCTCAGGTCGAGAATTAATTATTAAGAACGGAGTTCTTTATAATAAAGGATAAAAAAAAAAAAAAAGTAGCACTCCGGAGTACACATTTGTGCCCGATTGATGGCAATAGGCTCGCCCCCTATTACATGGGACTTAAACATAACAGGCGAAATGTAGGTGTACTATAGGTACACCTCTGCCTCACCCTACGGGGTGGTATAGGAGTGATGATATGTTGATGATGATACCTTTAGTAACGAATGGAAAGGTAAACCGTTCCAACTTTCTACTGACTGTATAAAGGGTGATGGTCAAATTCGTTCAGCTCTATTTTAATGTATATGCACTACAGAGCATAAGATTGTTTTTTTTTTTAGCCATTAATGTGCTACTGCTGGGCTAAGGCCTCCCTAATCTCAATGTCTGTCCAGAGCAGCCAAGGACTAATCTTTATTGTATGTATGTATAAGTAACATTTTGCATCGTTGTATATGTAAGCGGGCACGCCCTTTATGCCTGGAGGCTTTTATTTAGGTTTTAAGTTCTGTTTACGATTTTGTTATTTATTCGTTATTTCAGCTTGAGTTTAGTTTTCAAAGTTTTATTGGTATATTGGCGTATGCTAGTTTGAATAAATGACTTTAGATTTAGATTTTGATTTTATTAAAAGAGTCCAAGCTCACCCTGTCATCTCCGTTTAAGTCTGCCGCGATGTCGTTTATCATTCAGCAGGACCCACTGGGTCGTAAGTAGAGGATTCGATCCCGGGATCCGGGATCCCGGGATCTCGGGATCCCGGTCATATTTATGTCCCGAAATTTTCGGGATCAAATTTCCTTAATCCCGGGATTTTCGGGATTGATACATTTTTAAATAAGTCAATAAAAATGTGCGTGAAACGAAACGCACTTACCTTGATTTGACATTTTGAGAGCCATCTAGTTTACACAGCTGATTTCATTTGTTTTTGTTAACCGGTACCGGATTATGCGTAAAAGTGTGTAAAAATTCCCGCTTCACGTCGTGTAAGTATTGATATATTTTTGTTAATTGGTGATAATCAATGAAATTATTAAAAAGCACCAATGCATTAATATTTCTCAGTAAATTGCGATGAAAAACAACAAGTGTTATTTTCTGTAGCTCTAACAGGTTATGTTAATGTTGTACATAGACTTAAATGTTCTTTTCATTGTCGTATAGGTTTAAGAAGTAAACAATGTCACTATCCAAAGAAAGTTTTTATGTCAAACATAAAAAAGATGAAGATGTTGCGTCAGTGTCAAGTATTATTTTGTTTAACCGAATTTATGAAAATTCAAAACTTAAATATTCTATGTCCTCACAAATCTAAAAGATAAATAAAAAAATATATTTTGATTTGTATTACTGTCTTTTTGTTACCATTTTCTATTACGTATACTATTTTTTTTTTTCTATCCCGGGACTATCTCGGGATCCCGAGATTAACTGTAGATAATCCCGAAATCCCGGGATTAGAAAAATCGACCGGGATCGAATCCTCTAGTCGTAAGTTTATTTTTTTTATTAGAATGTATTAACTTATATCAAAAACATTGAGAGGAATTTTCGTATCGGGAAAACCCTACAAATGTTAGCTGTAGCTCGTAAAACCTCTGTCTACTTTGTGGTCAGCGGTGAAAGCTAGCAAACAACAAAAAGTCGAGGTTGGTTTACTTTACACCAAAGGAATGACCTGAATCTTCTCATCTCTTTAAAATTGCAGTCTGAAGCACACACTCGTGTGGCTAAGTGAGGAATGTTTCAATTTAGAGCTTGAAAAGCAGTCCTCATGAAATGGTTTTAACTGTGTTTTGTTTTAAAGTTGGAGAGAGAAATTAGAGACGCCAGGAATTCTTTCGTTTGCTCTAGGTTTGTTCTCAAATGGTGATTTTTGCCAGCTTAAGCAATATATAAGAAGTGAACTTAGAAAGGTTTAAAGTTAGACGGTAAAAATATACGAGAAAATAGAGACACCAAGAATAATTGCTTGTTCTGTCGTTTTCTTCTCGATAATTTGCCAGTTACACCAATTTACAAGAAGTGATTTCAAGGCTGCCTTTCTACATCTGAAGAGTTTAGTAACTTCGATTTTGGAATATTAAATTTTAAAATTGGTCCTAAAAACATTTAATAAGTTTAAATGACTTAAGGCAATTTTTTCAGCCGACAGATAACTTTTATCTGATAAATAAAATATAAATAACATTTTTTATTTTTTGGACAAAAGTTATCTGCACATTAAAAAATTGCCTCTTAAGTACGCAATAAGTACCTATTCTGTTACAAGAGAAGTATTCAACTCCTATTAAAACCAGAATCTTACAAGAAATATACAAGGAATCTGATTCTTTAGGAAAAATAAAGACTATATTTAGTTATTTCATAGAAACAGATTCACATTTCCCATCAGTAATACGATACGATTTATGTATTGCTTGTATTATTTCCAGACATGATTGGATCAGAGACAAAAGCTTTTACGTTTTGTTTCCGATAGAGATTACATTATGTTATGCCTTTCGTTGAGGAAAAGATATCGACTTCTGTTTGAGACGAAAAAATATGATGAGAATGTGTTTTGTTCGTGAATTTCGATTGTTTTTGTCGGTTTGCTCTAAAGATAGAATAGTATCCTTGTTAGGAAAATTGGAATAAATACTTCTCAGTTATTTCAAGAACTTATTAAACAAATGTTTTTTTATATCTTCGTCAGTTATCAAAGTCATGATACATAATACCTTTTGAAGCTGCGGCACTGAGCAGACTCTTTAATAAGAAAATATATTTAGCTAGCTTTTACCAGCGGATTCTTCACCCGCGTGGAGGTTGAAAATGTATCCTAAGGAAACGTACTACCGGGATATAAGTACCCTATGTGTTAATTTAGGTAATAAAATATCTGTGTGCCCAATTTCATCCAAATTCGATTAGTCGTTTTTGCGTGATTAAGTAACTAACATCCCTTAAACATACAAACATACAAACTTTTGCTCTGGCATTTATAAACTCTTCATTTCTGTGTTAATACTGGAAGTGTCAAGAAGTGAACTCAAAAGTGTCAGAACAAGATTTTTAATTTATAATACGGAACAAATGGTGTACCAAATCAATCAACAATGACGTTTCAAATACAATAAAACTTTAATAAAAACTTAATACAAAACCTATAAAAGCGGAAATTAAAGTATACGAACACTGTTTCTGAGCAATAAAAATAGCGATAAAGATTCCTCGCCGCAGTAGTCACGGCCTCCTCGTAAAATCTTTGCTCCTTATACATTGAATGATCCATATAATGTCTACTCCCTTTCTAAAACCACAGTATAACCAAGTACAGTGGTTCAACGGTTTATTGCTGAGCCTTTGGAGGTATGAGGAACAGGGTTTAAAGTTCACTCAACTTCCGTAGAACAGAGAGGTTCTCCGACCACACGGGAGTCGTTTCTGGTGGACAACTGCCCGACCATTGATATCGAGACGTTGTATACACCGTGACATTTTAGTCGTGTCACTCGACGTCTTTTTGCTGCTAGCCTCTGTAAATCCAACGCTGGCTCGCGTTCACCGCTTCATCGTTTGGTAAAGACATATAACGATGAATTTAACGTAATCGACGTTCTTTTCCTTAGTAAAAATGCATTTAAGAAGGAAATCCGAGCAACCCTAAAGGATCAGCAAAGTAATTTAAAATAGTGCAATATAATTTAATCATGTATGCACACAAACTTACCTTTTCTTACTTTTTTTAAATTTTTTATTTCAAAATCCAATTCCAGAGTTCGAGAACAATTACTGTTGTAAAGGTATTGTATCTGTGTTACCAGCTAGTTTTAATTAAATACTTTGCATTGTAATCTGTGGAGAACGTTGTGGGTAGCACAATTGTTAAAAATTTAATATCTAAGATAATATGTCTATCTCTTATTGTGTTACTGTTTGTTTTTCCTTAAATAAATAAAATAAAATAAACATCACGCTACAATCAAAAGAAGCGGAGCAGCAACGAAAAATGGATGAAAACTGGCAGGCAATTCGATGCGACGGGAAGGGTCAGGGGAACAAAAATTTGACGCGGACGAAGTCGCGGGCAAAAGCTAGTATGCCATATTAAGGTATGCAAAAATGAAAAAAAAAAAAACTGATTTCTTGTCAAATGTATGAACGATAAACCTACTGTAAGTAGTCCCACTATGTAGTTGTGCTAAAACTTTGATGTCATGTTTTTGAATGCCTCGTACATTCCTATCTATGAAGGGAATGTATTATGGCAACGAAATGAAAAAGTTAAGTATATATTGTATGCGTCTTCGGACGTGTTATGGCGAATGCACGGTGTGTCATTTTTTTTCCATGCCGTCTGTTGTTTGTCTGTCCGTCAGCTAGAATTTTATTTCGTAGGAAACCTCTAAAAGCTCGCATTTTAAGAAATGATTGAAACCGCCATCTTACTCGGTGTATTAATGACTTCTTCGAATAATATTCGAGTTAATATTGCATAATGACTATGAAAAAAAAAACACCCATGTGAAGCTATTAGGGACCAATTGGTTGAGTTCTACCGTCATCTGATTTAGCAGTAACAATAATTTATTCAAGTTCCCTGATACATTTGGTGCTATCAAAGCTGTGGCTGAATCGTTTGGGCAATAACACGGTCGGCCAAACAGCGAGAGACTCCCATAGGAGCGGATTCATGAGCCGTACCTTACGGACTGCGCCCGTTGTTCTTTATTTTACGGTTTTATGTGTCAAGAAAGAAAGATAGACTAACGTTTATTTGGACACGGTTCGTGAAACACAAAAGATAAATAAAAAGTGAAAACAATGTTCTAACAACTGTAATGGGTGCCTCACGGCTGCGCCAAAAACGTTCACTTCAGCATTCAAACCTGGCAAATCCTGTCTGACGGTAGTTTTCTAATGAAACTTTATGGACAAGTGATACGCACTATTATAAACTGAATAATAGAAATAGCCAAGTGATATTTTATATTAATGAGATATGGTGGCCACATACCGCACTGTATCAAGACGGAAAACTTTGACGAGTGTGTGTTGCCAGTGGTGAATTATTGCACTGAAACGTGGTCGTTCACTAGGGCGTCATTAGACGGCTCAAATTCACCTCCCAAAATAAAGTAAAGAGGGCTATGTTTGGAGTTTTCCTACGCGATCGAATCAGAAATGAAGATCTGTAGAAGAATCAAGATAACTGACATAGCTGAAATAATTGCCAAACTTAAGGGGCAGTGGGCAAGGCACATGGCTTGCAGAATAAATTGCCGATGGGGTCAAAAGATTGCCCCCTACAAGGTGGACCTTTGACTTGTCGAAGTAGCAGTGCTTGGGGGAGGCCTATGTCCAGCAGTGGATGTTTTTCGGCTAAAGTAATGATGAAGGAAAATGGTGAAAGCCAATGAAACCTAAACCCAATTCATTCAGAGCGTTATTAAAGTCAGAGTGACACAAAATTTTAACATATTTGGACCTTTTGTGTTGGTGGTTAACTACGTAACGAAATCTCCTAAATTTGGTTTAATTCGATTCTGAATAGCTTGCTAGACAGACAATTCAAACCTCGAATCGAGCTAACTCGTTCATTGGTCAATCAGAACGCTGGTTATCTCAAACGAAATTGAATCAAACTTCTAAAGTTTACAGCTAAAATGCCTTCGTCTGTACTCTGCAGACACAAAACAGTTTATGGGTGATCCGCTGCCCAGCCAGCTATGACGCCAGGGCATTTCCCACTAAATAAATAAACACAGAAGTCCCACCTAAGTTGACTAAAACAATAAATACGAAGCAAAGAATAGGCTGTGTTTTTCAAGAGAAATTTCAAGAGAAATATTGTTAAACCATAGTGTCTCCTTCATTTACACGTGTCATGCTGCATCCTACTAGTATTGTAAATGTGAAAGTTTGTGTGTTTGGATGTTAAGATTGGATATTTCTTACTCAATTACGCAAAAATGACTGAACGAATTTGAATGAAAATTGACACACAAATAGCTTATACCTTGGATAAACATGTAAGTAAGTTACCTTAGGATTATATCCGACTTCAACGCATGTGAAGCCAGTGGTGAAAAAGCTAGTAAGTAAATCTATATAATTGACTGAGACTATACTACCAGAGTTGTCTGCAAAAGTGGAGCGGTGGCCTAGCTAAAATCAACCAATGTAATTGCTTCATGTTCAGAATGGAGGCAACTCTTTTGGTAGTTTCTTTCTAACTCAGACAGTTCTGATGGAAAACCACCATGAACAAGACTCCCAATATCCCATGGGCACACAAGTACAAACTTCAGTCCTAATCACACATTAAACCAGCACCCTAATTATGTAACACACTATTGACAAGAGTTGAATCATTTCGATGGTTGCATATCCATTGCTCTATTTATCCGAAAAAAAAAAAAAATCTGCTCAACAATGTAAATAACGCAATGAATGTTGTTGAACTGTCAAGTGAGCCTTCGTACTGTTAGTGTGTTACGCAATTACGCGGGTGTTGCCCTTCTACATTACTTTCTTCTTCATGCCTCTACACGGCTCATGAAATCCTCGGCCCTGAGGGACCATTCGTCTCGCCGATGTCACAACACAACGGTGTGCGCAACCGTTCACTTGCCCGGGCTTAAATTTATCGTTCGACACCAGAATCGGGGTTTGACGTTAATGTGAAGATGTGGATGGGTTTCCTATCCCGGATTGATAAAGAGGAGTAGTTAATGATAGAATATTTGAATAATTGGTCATTATGACTTCCGTAATGGCTAAGTAGAACAGACGATATAATGGTAAGGAGCCTAGAACAAATTGTTGATTATTTTATGATGTAATATAACATAACGTCGCGCTTTGTTTCTCAAAAGAGTTGAGCAGAAGTGTACCTTTAGTCAAGTATGATTAAGATTCAAGTAACGGGGGGCGAGCCTATTGCCATGGTTGCGAGATTCGTTCGAAAGAGTTACTGTGGCCCTGGCATATGGGCAACTGAAGGAACACGGGTGGGTTTTAGTCAGTAAAAGTCTGACACGACCTCCCGCTCCACCCTAGAGCGGAAGACGTCATTTGATGAATTCGCATAAAAAAAAAAAACCTATTGCCATCAATCGAGCACAAATCTATGCTCCGGGTTGCTATTGACAAATTCCAGATAGAAAAACCCACATAACACTTTGCCCAACTTGGGATTCAAACCCACACAGCACAGTAGCGCTTACAACTACTAGACCAACGAGGCAGTCTGATGATGTTGTTACTTGAGGAAATACATAATTATAAATTACATAGACATAGGCTCTGCCTAATTTGGTATCAGATAACGCTGTGTTGGTTGTCCTAAGATGGTTGTTGACTGGCCTGTTAGTCTAGTGGTTAGTGACCCTGACTGCTAAGACTGAGGTCGTTCGATTCCCACCAAGGACAAATCTTTGTGTGATGAGTACAATCATTTGTTCTGTGTCTGGGTGTAATTTATCTATAGTATGTATGTATTTATAATAGAAAATATATAAGTATGTTTATCACTTGTCTGGTTGCTATACAGGCTCTGCCTAGTTTGGGATCAAATAACGGTGTATTGGTTGTCCTAAGATAAGATTATATAAAAATAAAATAACCACCAATATTTTAACACAGACTTAACACCATATAGACTGGGCTAAAAGCCGTTTCAAGGTTGAACTAGGCGATAAGTAAGTAGCATAAAACCCTATTCTACATAATAATAAAATTGCGATACCAAAACTAGGGCAGCTATAAACAGGGTTATAGAGAAATGGCCTAAAAAACGTAATTAGGCATCCCTGTTCACAACATTATCAAAATAGAAGTAGAAAGGTCATCTGCTCCGGTGGGTACGTTTGTGGGTAATGTCCAATTAGGTCAAACGGAATGGGGAAGCAGTTGACTTTCTAGTTGTATGTTTTATAAAGAGAGTGTATGGAGAACGTGAAATTTATTAACTTTTGCTAATGTAACTTAGTTAATAACACAGCCCTACAAATTTTTAACCCAGAGACTAGACCTATCGTCCCCCAAGTATTTTGATGCGCTGAATCCGAATCCTTGTTCAAAATGGCTCCTATACGTCTGGTTTTCGAGATATCCTAACCTAAAAGTGCAAAAAACGCGTTATTTTTCCAGTTTTTGAGGTTGCGTGACAGAAGGAAATAAATGATTATGAAAAAACGTTGTATAGCAATTGAAAGTACCACCCTTCCCCTTTTAAACCTATTTGGACTTTTTCAAATATCTTTTTTTTTCATCAAAATATTGCTATTTGAAATTTTACACTTTAGCGTATTAAACCAACCACAAAAAAAAAAAATCGAAAAACATCTGCTCGAGACTAGACCATGTTGATCTTGTGTTTTTGGGGTCACTGATTCTGAAAACTGCAAAAAAAACGCGTTTTTTGCTCTTTTAGGTTAGGATATCTCGAAAACTAGCCGTATAGGAGCCATTCTGAACACGGATTCGGATTCAGCGCATCAAAATCCTTCGGGTACGATAGGTCTAGTCTCTTGGGTCTGGACTTTTGTTAAATTTTGTCGGCCTGTGTTACTGACAAAATGTTTGGTACAGGCATGTTGTAACTTTTAAAAGTGTGTCTGAGAGCAGTGGTCGTAGGTTGGAACCCAGACAGGCGCTTTATTCGTGTAAATTATTTCATCACCACTGCCATCAAAACGGTGAAGGAAAACATCGTGAGCAAGCGGCAAGTCCTAGAACCAAAAATTCGAAGCCATGTGACATCTATTAACCCGAAATGGGCCCACGTGGTGGATTACGGAGTTTCGGGCTGGTCTGTCCCAGCGGTGGGAAAATTATAGGCTGATAATACTAAATTGTAAAATAAAGAACATTTTTTATCTGTGCTTGTTGCGTAACGTCACGTTTCAGATACAGCATGTTTGTCCTAGTCTTTTTTATGTAAGTAATTATATAATGTCTATCTGTTTTTTTAAACAATGTCGTTATGCACCAAGGCTGACACTATTTGAGATTTTGGGAAATTACTGTTTTTCCGTGTTGTCAAATTATTATTTTGTACACAGAGAAAATTTGTATAGAATTTTAAATGAACATAAAACAAAAATACTGAATCCTCTGCCTGTTGGTCTAGTAGTCTAAGCGCTACTGTTGAGCATCAATCAATCAATCAGTCTTTATTTGTGAGCACAGGTAATAAAGGTCTTATGTAAACATTCTAGTCGAGCTCTATGCCCTACCAATGAAAATTGGTGTGCAAATATATTAAGTTAGTAGTAATAAATCTGAATTTATACAATGCAATGTCACGTTCGTGTTAATAATGCCAATTTTATGTATGTGAATAGATAATAATCAATTATAATTTATTTTTACATGCATGTCAATAGTAAAGTATATAAAAGGGCTAGTAATGTCGTATTAAAAATAATGTCAATTAAATGTATTATTTGTACATAATTAATCAAATAAAATGTATCTTTTACATGCATGTCAATGGTAAATTATATTAAAGGACTGGTAATAATTCTATTACTGGCTGGTAATATTCTACTTCTATTCTAGCATGAGGTCCTGGGTTCGATCCCCAGGTGGGGCATAATGTTATTGGGTTTTTTATTTGGAATTTGTCACAACCATCTTGGAGTCAGGGTTCCTGTCCGATTGATGGCTATAGGTTCACCCCCTATTTGTGCCCAATACTTCGAGGAAGCAAAACGTGCTTTTATGTATGTGTATATTACTCAAATGTGAGTAAGAATGTATGAAGAATGCTGGAATCTTTTCCTCTAATTGGACCTAACGTTTAGAGCAATAGAACTCACTTTTTAATACCGGAGCATTGTTTCAGAAGCAGGGCGATGTACTGCCCGATGGCGGTGTCGGCGCCAAGAACCGATACCTGGACACCAGGCCGAGGCGCCGGCACTGGAGGTTTCTTTTGCTCTGGTGCCGGCAACGCAATTTGTTTCGGTTCCTTCGGGGCGTCACACACTTGCGGTTTGCACTGGAGCCGACGAAATGGCGCTATTTGATCAATTAAATGTTTATTAGTTAATATAGAACCACCTAAAACGATGAATGAAAGGCATTGCAGGCAGCTGAGATGAGAAAGCTAAAAAGGATGTGTGTTGCAACACGAACGGATTGAATAAGAAATGAGTACTTAAGAGGAAGTCTGAAAGTGGCACCGGTTACTGAAAAGTTGTGTGGAAATTGGCTGTCATGGTGACAACCACAACTTTCCTAGCCACATTTTCCATATTCCTATATGGAAAATGTGGCTAGGAAAGTTTTAAATATGTATGTCGATAGCCATACGAGTAGGTGGAGACCAAAAAACTATAGATAGACTGTGGTAAGATTAGAAAGAGGGGTGACAACTGAGTTGACGACCCCAAAATAAATTGGGATAGTGGCAGGAGAATGTTGATGAACCTAAAACAGTTGATACTAGTAGGGTGTGTCAAAAGACATAATAATATCTTAGGACAACCAACACACCGTTATTTGATCCCAAACTAATGTGACCCGGACTGCTAAGACTGAGGTCGTGGGGTTCGATTCCCACCCAGGACAAATCTTTCTATGATAAGACAATTATTTGTTCTGTGTCTAGGTGTAGTTTATCTATAGTATGTATGTATTTAGTAAGTATATTTATCAGTTGTCTGGTTGCCATAGTACAGGCTCTGCCTAGTTTGGGATCAGATAACGGTGTGTAGGTTGTCCTAAGATATTATTATTATTAAATAAGATCAACAGCTTACTTCCAAAGTTCGTTCCGCCCTCAATCACCTTTAGTTTGATCTTGTGTAGGATCCCCCCTTTCTTCTTTTTTCGTCTCTCACATTCTGGTTTAGTTGGAATATCTCTTAAAGCTCTTCTGCAGTCTTTTGGATCATTTGCATCCGCATAACCTCTGTGAAGAATCCCGTCTGTCCGTCTGTTCCATTGCTTTGACGAGCTCACCATATACGACCAGATTCCCCGAGTCTTGGACATCATTTTGGTGGAATTGTAATTTCTTTTTGTCAATTTAATAAATATTTTTTAAACATATGGGTGTCTTTTGTTGCTGTTGTGAAAGATTTTTAATTTTTGACGTTTTCACTTTTCATTGCTTTTATTCATTTGTTGAATAATGACAGAACATTATATTGGGGTTTTTTTGTAAATCTAAAGAGATTGCATTATACTGTTGAGAGGATATGAAAGTTTTTTTTTTTTTGTGGAAAATAGTAAATTCAAAAACTAAAACCAGACTACTTAAAAATCACGCTCTAAAAAGTATGATCCAAAAAAATATTCTCATTTGTTAGCCGTGGTCGTCTGCCACTTTCCGTAATGCTTATTATTACCGCCTAGTAGTATAAAGTATTGTTTTCGTGGTTATATTTCCTCGTTTTACACTTTTTAGAGACAAATTCTTCAGTTGTCTGGTTTTGTTTTTGAACTTACGTTTAATTTAATTTATTTTGGAGTTAATTAGCAATACCTACTACGAACTATACAATATCATATTGATATTGTGAAATGTGCTAATAAAGCCCTTTCATTGACATCAAAGATGGCATCTTTTAAAAAATAATGTGAAGTCACATAGCCTACCAAGATACCTTATTTACTACTTATACAATAAAACTAATAAGGTGCTACATATCTTTAGCCTTACAAAAAATAAATGCAAAAAGAGGCTAACTGACTGGCTAATAAAACTATAATGATACTGAAAACATCCTTACAATGACCTAAACACACAATCAAGCACTCTAACACTCCCGCACGCTCACACTTCCACACACTCACACACTCACACAATCACCCATACACCACATCTACTAACGTTCTTCTCACATGCTTAACCTAGATTTTAATAGTAATAAATAAACTATAAATGTCGTATGATTCCTTACATTCTGTCAGCGCGCCTAGTACATAATTTATGAAATGAAAATGTAAAGGGGTGGGATCCTGGTGTCCTGAAACACAGGCCACGAGCCTAGCTTAAGCACCAGTCTCCCACAATATATACTTACCTGAGTTGTGTATCATGGTCGGATCTGACCAATGTAAATTAAATTATGTATATTGTGGTGAGAAAATAAAGTTGATTGATTGATTTGTCAAATTATGATGAGTAGTTCAGAAGTTATGAGGGAACAGATGTATGCACACATACAAACCAATCGATCAAAATCATAGTCCTCCTTATTGCTTCCCCGTAGTCGGATAAAAAGGACATTCGCGCTCAAATCACAGCTTGCTTTTGTGTCCAATCATTGACTGCAGCAGTCTTTTCAAAATCTAATCCTATTAATTCTTCATAAAACTTAAATACGTCATTAAAATCAAAACCAATTACGAGTTCATTCATATTTCAGTTCATTCTGAACTCTTTAATTAAAGCAACATCGTGAAATATAAAGCCTGCATCGTATTTATAGTCCAGCTCGTCGAGAGGGAAAGCGCGCGTCAACGATCTGCCTTGACACTGCAGTATTTATAGTCTACTCTCTGTTGTTATTGGCCTATTTCCTCACTATCGCTTCTAAAATAGGCTCATTCAATCATTGGACTTTGTTTATCTTCGCTTTGTTTTGGTTGAGATGAGGCGGTTTTTAACCAACGATGGAAACAGAGGTGTGTTAGTTTAACGTGTGTATCTGTTTGTCTGTCTGTGGTATCATAGCTCCCAAACTTCTCAATCCTGGTTGACTCTCATCATCATTATGATCATCATTTCAGCCGAAACACGTCTACTGCTGGCCATAGGCCTCATCCAGTTTGGGTGGTTTGCTATAATCGCCACGCTTGGCAGGCGGGTTGCCGATCGCAGTGTGGTGGTAAAATGCATAGAGAACGCTGCTTCCCATTCCAAGCCCCTTAGTCACCTCTTACGACACCCACGGGAAGAAATGGGACAGCGCTATTCTTTACGTCCACACGGAACAGGGTTGGTCGACTCTGTATACATAGATTGGTATTGATACGCTAAGAACAAGTTTTATGAGCAACTTGGGGCAAGACTATTACCAGCAGTGGACGCTTCAGACATCGAGAAAGATAACAGAGTAGGAAAGGTTTCCCCGAGCGGTAAGTAGAAGAAAGAAAAAATCCGAGAACTGCAAAATCACGCTCTAAAAAAATCTATGTAAAAAGAAAACATTTTCATCTGAAAGTCGAGGTCGTCATCGCTATATTCTGTACGTCACGTAGCCCATATCTAGCGGAAGATCAAGACGCTTCCAACGATACCACGTTTGTCAAATTATGATCAGTAGTTTAGAAATTACTGAGGGAACAGACGAACATATATTCATACCGATCAAAGTCATAACCCTTGTTTTTGCTTAGCCGTCGTAGTCAAGTAAAAAGAAAATGATGAAGGAAAATTACTTTGATCAGTGTAACGTAAACAAAACAGTACAAGTAATCGAGGACTTGATTAATTCTTCGATTCTGTTTGAGTTTAAACAGGAGCACAAGAAATGATTTATACCGAGCTTATTTCGCAAGAATTTTAATCAATTTAATGCAACATTGGCACGGCAATAACTCAATTTTATCCCGAAACCAATAAATTATCTTCCGAACACCAACAAGGGTCAATTTTACAGCGGTTTAAAAAGTTTCGCCTGCAAAAAAATACAGCTGACTAAGACAAAGTTAGTTCGGCGTAATAGAGAAAGCAATTATAGAATTAAGCTGAGCTCACCACCGAGCGAGTTCGAATAATCTGATAACATGGAGTTTGTAGTGCATTCTGGAGTGGTTCCTTGTAATTGGGGCATTAATTTTCTGTTGCATATTGTTTCCTTGGACTTAGAAGTCTGTACTAGTTGTTTACTTACCTAATTTACATAATTATATGTTTATCAACACGTGTGATTCCCAGGATTATGGTGATAACTCCAGGGTAGCTCGCAAAATTCAAATTTTCTTACGTTTCTTGTAATTTGCCGGTCAGAGAAAGTTAGTATGTTAAAAAAAAATCTAGTAGCACCTTTGATACAACGAGTTATATAATGCATGTATAGAAAAACAAAACAAATAAGATCTCATGTCAAACGTAAATGGTTGTTAGAGAGTAATTCATACTGACCTCCGTACTAGTAAAAACTGTATCACGGTAGGTCAGTATTCCTCGTTCTCCAATAATCACACATGTTATCAGTGAACATAACATTTGAGATATTTAGGAGGTAGTTCGGTATTAATTATTAATACATTGCGATCACTACTAATACTCGAAGGTGGGTAAAATGTGGAAATGTTTAGTATATGCAAAATATTTAGTCAAAATACGATTTTCGACCGTAACAAATTGGGTTTACATAAATATACTTAATCATTTCCATCATCAATACAACCCTCTAACTTCATTAAACTCGATTGAATGACTGTTATGCGATCTGGGTTTGAAAATTATTTCATCACTATCGCTCTCAAAACGGTGAAGGAAAACATGATGAGGAAACCGGCATATCCTAGAACCAAACATTCGTAAACAGTAACAGATGTTATAGTATTAGTGGTTGATACCACTTACCCGCACTGGGCTCGCGTGGTGCATTGTATTAAAGTACGAGCATTTCGACCCACTAATTCTCACCGAGAGAAGACCTGTCTTTTTTTTTTTTTTTTTTTTTTTTTTTTTGGATGGGAAATCATCAAATGACTTCTCCCGCTCTGGGCGGAGCGGGAGGGCGTGTCAGACTTTTACTGACTAAAACCCACCCGTGTTCCTTCAGTTGCCCATGTGCCAGGGTCACGGTATCTCTTTTGAACAATCACGCGACCCCGGCAGGCATCGGTCCTAGCAGACCCCTTCAATAAAGCTGACATCTCTTTGAGGCGCGCGTGGAACACTACGCGCCGTCGACCCGAGCCTGGTCCTTACCGGGCGGCGAGCTACCCATTGCTCGCCACCCGCAAGCTCGCGCCTACGGTGGCCGGGAGTCCGCAATCGACTCCAGAAGACCTGTCTCCGAGCATTATAGGTTGATTATTCATTGCCATGTTATCCTCGTAAGGCCCAAGCTAAGTTTCCCATGATGAGCTTAAACGCCCAATGTACAATACAATGAACAATATCGTCTAACATGGTTTCGGCTCCAGCAGAATCAACTAGTTTTCTTTAAGGACAACTTAATTTTCTGGGTACTCTTAATTAGAAAGAAATTTAATACAACTACTTTTAAGTTGATATTTCGTGTTTATTTATTATTATTGGGGGTTTAGGTGAAGTCTGGGCCGGAATGCTGCATGTCACTTTGTTTAATACGTTGTAAATTGGGCCTTATGAGGTTATATGTATACCTACTCTTAATCGAAGTGAAACGTCGGTGATCAGTCAAGATGTCTGAGTCAGGAAATTTCGTGACAAACCAAGTTTATGGTCACCGAACTAGGTTCGTGATATGAAGTATTAGAAGTCAACTGACCGCCAGTTTAGTGGGCTCGTAAACTAGGTCTTTTGAAGGTTTTTGACCTTTTAAATGAACATTAATAAAATGTGGGTAGGTTAGGTACTTATGTATTTATTTGTTTGTCCTCCTTTACTTAGTGGAGGTAGGTTTATTTGGATTGTTGCTACAGCAGACGATTCCGTATTTATGTTTTCATTTCTACGTTAAGAAAGTATTTTTTGTTCAGCTTCGGAAAGCTGGCGATATAAGTTATTTTCCGAAATGAAAATGGTTTTATATTGCATATTGTTTTAAATGTAAATTCTGCAATCTTTGGTGTTTTTCTCGTAGTGATCAATTCTCGTGCCTCGTTTGGATGAGAACGAGGCGTTGGCCCTGGAGTGGGTCAATAATTGTCTGGTATTATTATAGTCTAACTGGAGGGCCTCGTGTCTAAGTAATAACAAGCTGCACTGGACGATCCATCAGATTAAGCTACGCTTGCTGAGGTTAGTCTGTGGATGGGTGGCCATCTTTACATTCCGAGACTTTTCTATGCCTCGGAAAGCACGTAAAACCGTTAGTCCCGGCTGTCTTTCGTGGATTTTGCTCTCAGAAGCCCGAAAGCCTGACAACTAGTATTACCAAGGGGACTCGTATTACCCAGTAACTGGGTTGTGAGGTCAGATAGGCAGTTACTCCATGTAAGATCTTGGTATTCAGCTGCATCTAGTTAGACCGGAAGCCAACCCCAACAAAGTTGGGAAAAGGCTAGGCAGATTTTGGCAGTGAGTATAGCCCACCTCAATATTTAATATTTTTCGTGAGAATTGATCCGCAAAACCGCAATCACGAATAAAGTAATCCACTCGTACCTATGTCACAAAGCTTTGCATTTTACAACGAGGTATATAAATAAAGCGAAAATAAAAAAACCGGCCAAGTGCGAGTCGGACTCGCGCACCGAGGGTTCCGTACAAACCTGCAGGTCATCATCATCATCATTCGTCATCATCGTTTATGAAATGAAATGTTTTTTTTTTTTTAATTTTTATATTTGTGTTGACTGAATGAAAGGTAAATTGTGGTTTACGATTTATGACGTATTAAAAAAAAACTACTAACTAGATCTCGTTCAAACCAATTTTCGTTGGTAGTTTTCATGGTAATGTACATCATATATTTTTTTTAGTTTTATCATTCCCTTATTTTAGAAGTTACGGGGGGGGGGACACACATTTTACCAATTTGGAAGTGTCTCTCGCGCAAACTATTCAGTTTAGAAAAAAATGATATTAGAAACCTCAATTTCATTTTTGAAGACCTATCCATAGATACCCCACACGTAAGGGTTTGATGATTTTTTTTTTTTGTGTTTCAGTTCTATGTATGGGGAACCCCAAATATTATTGTTTTAAAAAAAATGATATTAGAAACCTCAATATCATTTTTGAAGACCTATCCATAGATACCCCACACGTAAGGGTTTGATGAAAAAAAAAATTTTGAGTTTCAGTTCTATGTATGGGGAACCCCAAATATTATTGTTTTTTTTTCTATTTTTGTGTGAAAATCTTAATGCGGTTCACTGAATACATCTACTTACCAAGTTTCAATAGCACAGCTCTTATAGTTTCGGAGAAAAGTGGCTGCGACATACTCGGACAGACAGACAGACAGACAGACAGACATGGCGAATCTATAAGGGTTCCGTTTTTTGCCATTTGGCAACGGAACCCTAAAAACCCAAAAAGACAATGGCTGAACCATGCCTAAAAATAGACAGGCCGACTGCTGTGGGCTCGTTCAGTATAAAATCCTATATTTGTAGCCATTATTTCGTCGACAGGTATTGTTTGTTTTTATTTTTTGCTCTGGACATCGCTATAGTGATTTTTTATCCGCAGTACGATACCAGTAAAAGGAATTATTTATTAGGCCAGTGTTTTTTTGTAATTTGTAAGCCTGCCTCGTTGGTCGCAAGCGCTACTGATGAACATTAAGGTCTGTTTTTTTCCACCTGGAATTTTTGAGTAGCAGCCCGGGGTCTGGATTCGCGGCAATAGGCTCGCCCCCAATTACATGGTGCTTAACCATAACTGGCGAAATGTGGCTTTAGGTACTATAGGTACACCTCTGTATGTTTGTATATGTTTTTGTAATCGTGATATAATAATCAGCCGTTACATATATATTTGACAATAGACCGTATTTCGTTTTCCAGACCGTATTTCGTCCATGGCCGGGCATTCACTTTTCCCTCAGTCTCATTTGGGTCGAGAAGGTATTGAAGTTTTGTACAGGATAGTTGTGATTTGACAATATAGAGAAAGTTATCTGTACCACACCATAAAATGTAAAAAATACGTGTTCACGTATTTTTGAAAGGTTCGATCACCAAACTAGTTAAAGATAAGTAAACGAGATCGTCATATACAGGGTTATTTGTAAAACACCGGTAACCTCTCAGGTCTATGTTACTAACATCATAATCAACAACTTTTGTTCTGTGACTTTTAAAAATTCATCATATTTTAGTTCATCAGATTTTCAAACAAAAATAAAAATATTTAAATTGAACGCTCTAAATGTTACGGAGTCTATGCGAAGCAAAAGAAAGCGATAGTATATTAGCAAGGGGAGCGGGGTTAGGGCGGCGGGGGCGTTTGAACTTGACCTATTTACAGGCAGCCGATTTTTGTATGAAAATCTGATGCACTAAAATATGATGAATTTTTAAAAGTCATAGAACAAAAGTTGTTGATTATGATGTTAGTAACATAGACCTGAGAGGTTACCGGTGTTTTACAAATAACCCTGTATATTGATGTTTAGTAAGAAACCGACAGATATGATTTCGAATAATATTAAATTAATAGAAAACAAAAAGCTCATTTATCAAATTACATTTCACAAGGAAACATCTTCGTCCTTTGGTTTCTTATTAAACTGCAACTATAGGGGCAGTTCTTGTAATTTTAAAATCGTGCGCAGTCAGAAACTAATTCTCGTAATTTAAAAGGTTCAAAATCCTGCAGTCTAATCTCAGCGACAATCAAATGTCAATAATGCAGGGAATCTGTCAAAACTACCTCGAGTTTCTAAACATTTTTGACATTTAATTGAGATGATTTAATGAGACTGCGAGTAGATTTTAGTCGTTTTAATTACGAGAACTGACCTAAAGATCTAAAGACCCTGATTACTTATCTTGTTTGGTGACTGTACACGCTATATAAAACTGTAGTGTTGTAGGACTGAACGTAAGTACCTATCTATGTAAATTGTTTTATGTATTGTAGGTTCAAGGCAATGGTAGATATGCGTGGAGATATATCCTAATTTAAATTCTGAAACCTTGTTTTGTACATTTGGCGATGGAACTAGTAGATAGTGACATCCTTTGAATTGTTTTCCTATTTAAATGTCATGCAGCATGAAGATAATTTGTAGTAGATAGTTACTATTGTAATGATTGAATGAAATTGTTGCATTATACAACAGCAATGAATATGTTACGGTGTCTTTCGTAGCTAGGCTTTCTAAATAATATTGCCAATTTTCAACATTAGTTAGGAGATCAGTAGAAAAATGAACAATATGGGTTTATAGAGTCATGCAGAACTAGTTGTAAAGTTAACTTATCGGCGGTAAACTATGCTTGTGCGATGCAGGATTTAGCGTGACGTCAGTGGGATGCGTCGTACGCATGTGGCGGTAGGCTTTGGTTTTTTCATAAAAAAAATTGTCCGCCGCGAAAGGGCCTAAAAGTTGGCAGAATTTTTGGGCTGAAAATAGACTTAGTCTAAATGATCACCTGTACAGGTGGCCCAATGGTTACACTCGCGACCTCGCGACTTAAAAGTTGTACATAGGTCGTAGGACCGAACCCAAAGAGGCGCTTTACTTTGTGTAAATTATTTCATCATCACTGCTCTTAAAACGGTGAAGGACAAGATTGTGAGGAAACCGGCTTGACCTACAACCAAAAACTCGAAGACATGCGACATCTACCAACCCGCAATGGGCCCGCGTGGTAGATAACGGCCCACTCCCTCTCTGCAAGCTGGATTCCCAACATTAAAGGCAGATATGATAAATGATCGACTGCAGTTTCTTTTTACGTTAAATTTCAAAGAAGAAATATTAAATTGAATTAAGTGGCCGTCTAAGACTTCGTGGTGAAATCGCACAATAAACTGAAAGAACAAACAACATTGCAAAAAATCAATAAAACCACGATTCTAAAGCACTAGGTACTGCAAACTACTACCGTACAAATGACTAGTCTACGTTAATACTACGAGTTTCTCGGGAATGGTTGACTCATGCGAAAACCATTGTGGTCGCCTCCATCGCGTGTGGTGGCACCACACCCATTCTTGTATACGTCGACAACAGACGTTTTGCTTTTTTTTTACAACTGACCTTTGGCAAAACGACTTGATTTATAAGCCAAGTTGATGGATTTCATTGGTTTGACAGCCGTTTTCAGGGGCCGAGGTCAGGGGAAGTCTGGTAAGTAGTTTTCAGTGGGCGTTCGATGAAGATTGTTGAGTTATGTGGACAAACTAATTAGCTATTTACATTTGAGCTATTTATTGTGGCCGTGCTTGTTTATATAAATAGACACACGGGGTAATTGCGTAACAACTAACAGTAGGACTGGCTGTAATTTGGACATCAACATTTATTGCTTTATTAACGTTGTTGAGCACACAAATTTTTCGAACATATAAAGCAGTGAATCTGAATAATTTTGAAGGATATTGCTAAATATCCTTCAAAATGATTCAGATTCTGATTAATTGTGTGTTACGAAGTTAGGGTGCAGTTCACATTAAGTCCTCGGCTTATAATAGGGAATTGGCACATCGGTTTGCTTAAATTTAAGCCAAATAGGCATCCAAAAATAATCATCTTATGGTCTTCAGAATGATTAAGCCTCCAATCGATGAGATGAAAGCAATACATAATTGTTTCTATGGATTCATAGAAACAAGTGGACACTGATTGTTGGGCTGGTCCATAAAGTTAAGTTCGCACATCGATATAGCTTGCAGAGTAAGCAGGTTGAAGTGGCAGTGGGCTGGCCCTGTTTGGCGAAGGACCAATCGTTGATGGAACAGACGAGTCATGGAGTGGAGACCGCGTAGCGTCGGACGCTCCCTAGCTAGATGGACCGACGACCTAAAGAAACTGGCTGGTTCTGACTGGATACAGAAGCCGGAAGACAGAGTGCTGTAGCGCAGCCTTGAAGAGGCTTATATCCAACAGTGGACTGCGATAGGCTGAGTTAATTGATACATAGAAAAGATTTTCTATAACGAGAAGCTTATTTGAGGGAAATTCTAGAAGATAATAAGATCTCACGTTTGACTTAAAAATGCACCCATAAAAGCTTAAGGTGTAAAGTATAATCCTCCAGACCGTACTTCGGCCATGGCGGCAAATCTCAACGGAGACTAGCCATCAGCGCGGGAGGTAATATAGTGCACAAGTCTGTGCGCAGACACTGGAGCACACACTTCCCTCACTTTCATAGTCCGTTGGGACGGCAATCCGACACGACCGGAGAGAGATCAAGCGCAGGACCAAGCAATAGCTTCACGTGCTTTCCGAGGTGGGGTATCACACCACCAACTTTCAAAATCCGAACTGTTACTAAGATGTAAAGAACTACAGAAATCAAACTAAACCTACATAGTAGTCAGTTTAATAGATAGTGTTTTTCGTAATCTGAAAGTTCCTTCCACTTAGAAGCTGTAACTCTTGACGGAGCCTTAAGAAGCCGTCTCCACTTAACAAAGTGCTTTAATCTTCAAACTTTTAACTAGTGTGTTTTTTAAGAGAAACGTCTCCCTTTAAGAGCTTTGCCATGGCCACGTTAAGTACCTACCTACTACCTAGCTTTAAGTGAACTAAGTTTTTCCTACTCTCTACTTATTTTCTTTCGATTACACCTTTATTTCGAGAAATAATTTTAAATGAGTCAGGAATTAATATTGATGTAACTTTTGATCACTGTATCCAATGGTTCTACCTATACGATTTTCAGGACAAAGCTTTCAACATAATCAAATATACTATACTTACACCTCTGTCTAATCCTTTGGAAATAACAGGCGTGATATGTTCCTTAACTCAATCTTCATGATCGTCATCGTTCATTCGTATGGGTACACTAGCGTCTGCCCGCAACTTCGTCCGCGTAAAATTTTTTGTTCCGGGCCCTTCCCGTCGCGTCGAATCGCCTACCCGTGCGATTTTCCCCGTTTTTGCAACATTTTTTATTACTGCTCCGCTCCTCTTGGCTGTAGCGTGATGTTATACAGCCTATAGCCTTCCTCGATAAATAGGCTACTCAACACAAAAAGATTTTTTTCAATTCGGACCTGAGATTACCGCGTTCAATCAAACAAACGAACAAAGTCTTCAGCTTTATAATATTAAAGTATAAATAATAAAGAGTACTCTGTTCGATTCTTTTACTCAAGTACCTACTTCGGAAGTAGTTTTCAGAGTTCAACTTAGGGGTCCATAATCATTTTGTATTTTATTGTGTGTCCTCAGTCCGGCCTGCTTTGAAATATACGCTTAGCAGCGATAGATCCGCTTTATAATTTCAATAATTATCTTACTTACCTACTCGTAATCTATGCAATCCCTAACTCAAACTTAATTCGTGAATCAAATTACGCGAACGGAGGAGTATTAAATTTGGCACAATTCAAATTAATATGACCTCCTCCATATGAATTAGTGCAGAAAATTCAAAATGCATTAGAAATACAATAAAACACAAAAAACATTACCTACACTCACCATCATTGTTTATGGAGTAAATCTATAGTCTTACTGAATGTCGAACAATATGTCAAATAATGATGATCATGCTATAAAACGTTCAGGCCTAAAAAAATGAATTATGGTTGGATTTCGAACACTATGCGCCCACATTCGTTTTCATATTCGTTTAGCCATGAATAGTTTTCCAAAAACATCAAAATACACTTTTAATCTACAAAAAAACGTCGTATAAAAGAAGTATCACTAATGAAGTCCGTGTAACTGAAATGTCGCCGCAAAAACTTCACAATAATACAAACAAAAAAGTAGACCAAAGAACGAGTACAGTCGTAAACAAAATACTTTTGACGAAACACAAACTTTACATTATTAAATGGTTTCATTCAATAAAATATTGTATAATATGTGCATGTCCCAAATAAAATACTTTTCTTTCTTTCAATAACACGCATATTTTAATTAATTTGATAAATTAATTAAAAGTTAGAATAAGTATAGTATATACACGTGTCCAACATTGGTCAGAGAATATACTATAGGTAATGATAATCATGGATGGTCATCATTATATCAACCCCCACTCAATATATTTCATCGCTGCAAATATACCCCATAATCGCGTTTCCAGCATGTTTCCCTGTGATTTCGCGGTAATATAATACGGATCCTGAAAGCACTGCATTTTCTCACTCTATACGTTACCTACCTGTTATTTTATGTTTTTATGATGCTCTCGCCTCTTCACGGCTGAGCCATAACCATACATCACGCGCTGACGTTCGGCATAGTATGGTTTTCATCGCCCTCGACGAACTGATTTAGTAACCGAGATTTACGTACAGCATGACTAATGGCTGCTGTTTATGATCAATTAGTGTTTAAATCTTGTTGGACTGTGTGTTTTATGTTGGAAATTGTACTTCCGAAGAATAGTTTGAATATTTTTCACGCAGTCTTATTATGAGCCGAAAAAGTGGCAGAGAAAGCCAGTCTTCTTATTTTAAAAGAATGTTATTTTTTTACCTAGTTGATTATAACAGTTTTCTTCTTGAGGAAGGTATGATTGTCTCAAACCTATAAAATTAAAAAAAAATCTATGATCTATTTACTTACGATTTTGGTGTTCAGGTGCATCAGCTCGCGCTCGGTGACTCGGCGCCGCGCGGTCTCCATTTGCTGCTGACGGTACTGGTTGTACTTGTACAGCAAATACATTCCGGGCAGGGCCAATACCACGAACGGTCGCATCAAGTTTGATGACGTAGGCGCGCGCTGCGGCATTTTCTTTTTAACATTATTTAATTAACCACACAGCTATACACTTCTGCCTCCGACTGTACGCTGCGAGGCGATAAGGCTTGAAAACTTTTGTTGTAATTGAAACTTTATGACTTCAGTATTAAAGATCATTTTGATTGTTGTATTAACAGTTACAGTCACGCCATATTTTATATACTAACGTTTAATTAAAATATCTATGGAAGATTTAATTTTATTAGTAACACTAAAACTATTGCTTAAAAGCACTTTATATAGCGTCACTACGGGGTTTCTACGTTTTTTAAACGGCTTATTGCTTTAGTAATAGACCTATTTATTTACACTGCGATGTTTTAGGACGTTACCGACATGGTATCTGGAACAAACAGACAAAATGTTAGTAACTTATCGGAACTTTTAAACTCATCATCTCATCTGCCTTTTGCCAACAATGTTGGGGTCAGCTTCCAGTCTAACTGGATGCAGCAGTGTACCAATAATAATAATATCTTAGGACAACCAACACAACGTTATCTGATCCCAAACTAGGCAGAGCTTGTACCATGGAAACCAGACAACTGATAAATATACTTATATATTTCTAAATACATACATATTATAGATAAATTACACCTAGACACAGAACAAATTAATGTGCTCATCACACAAAGATTTGTTCTGGGTGGGAATCGAACCCACGACCTCAGTCTTTGCAGTCAGGGTCACTAACCACTAGACTAACAGGCCAGTCAAATGTAAACGAAAAGAAAATTCCACCAAGAATTTTCTTAACAAAAACAACTAAGCTCCATGTTATGTAAACATTTCCAGCACATATTTCAGGGCACGTAAAAAAAGCGGTAGAACAAACTTATGTGCATACATTAGAGGCCCGACCTTCCGCATGCCTGCATACTGTTTCACTAATTAAAACCTACTACACGAATATACATCTAACCGAGTATATGTACGAATTATGCACCCTCACTGAATTCATTGGCAAATATTTTAGGAGTCGAAAATAGGTACCTACATCCCGAACATACCTTTCCCCCGGCGCGAGTTGACAGAATGGAATGTTGCCATGTGAATCAATTAATCTACTAGCATTTTCCCAATTATGTTGGGGTCAGCTTCCAGTCTAAACATATGCAGCTGAATACCAGTTCTTTACATGGTGTGACTGCTTATCTGACCTCCACAACGCAGTTCCTAACTAAAATGATACCCCTTGGTAAGACTGATATTCAGTCTTTCGGACTTCTGACGCCCAGTAACGAATGTCAAAGAAATCCACAAATAACAGCCGGGACCAACGGCTTAACTCTTTATAGGACGGCTCATACAGAGTGGCCAGTAAACTAAACAGTGAAGAGTGAAGAAGTGACCGTCCACTTAAAGGTCCTAGATACCTTGAAGTGACTGTCCACCCTTTATAGGACGGCTCATACAAAGTGGCCAATAAACTAAGCAGTGAAGAAGTGACCGTCCACTTAAAGGTCCTAGATACCTTGAAGTACCCTTTATAGGACGGCTCATACAAAGTGGCCAGTAAACTAAACAGTGAAGAGTGAAGAAGTGACCGTCCACTTAAAGGTCCTAGATACCTTGAAGTGACTGTCCACCCTTTATAGGACGGCTCATACAAAGTGGCCAGTAAACTAAACAGTGAAGAGTGAAGAAGTGATCGTCCACTTAAAGGTCCTAGATACCTTGAAGTGACTGTCCACCCTTTATAGGACGGCTCATACAAAGTGGCCTGTAAACTGAACAGTGAAGAGTGGAGAAGTGGCCGTCCACTTCAAGAAGTGACTGTCCAGTTTACTGGCCACTTTGTATGAGCCGTCTTATAAAGGGTTAACGTGCTTTCCGAGCTAAAGAGGGGTCTTGGGATCTTGGGACCCACGGACCGCGGTGAGCGTAGCACCCCGCGTGACTGTTAATATTTAGCCACAAGCCCTTCTCTTACTGATTATAAGTACTATGCACCATGCTTGAATTCATTGGCCAATGTTTCAGGGTATAAATTCTATCCCTGTCAGGGTCGTCAGTGATTTGTTCGGAAGAGGTACCGTGACCCTGGCACAGGCTCGGAGTGCCGCCATGGGATCTGGAGGCAAAAGTCCTCGCCCACATGTGGGAGTGGCGCGAGGACGCGAAATGCCGGGGCGAAACTCCGCTGCCGCGACAAATCGCGGCACGGCGGGCAGAGCTCCGGCAGGATCTCATGGCGACATGGCGGGTACGATTGTCGCAACCCAGCGCTGGGCACGCCACAATTGCGGCGGTAAGTCCCCTCTTTGAGGAGTGGATTGAGAGGCGCCACGGCGTCCTCACCTTCCGCCTGACGCAGGTTCTCACCGGGCATGGGTGCTTCGGTGGGTTCCTGTTCAGGATAAAGCGGGAGGAAACGCCCGGGTGTTTCCATTGTGAGGATCGTCTGGAGGACACGGTGGAGCACACGGTGGAGGTGTGCCCTGCCTGGGCGGAGCACCGCCGTGTCCTCGTGGAGGCGATCGGCGGCGGCGACCTCTCGCGTTCGGCCCTGGTGCGAGCCATGGTACGGAGCGAGAGGGCATGGGAAGCCGTCACCTCCTTCTGCGAAGCAGTAATGTAGGCAGTCTCTGCGCCCTCACGTCCGTAGCCGCTGCAGGAGGAGACGCCCCGGGCGTCGGGAGTCGATAGCGGACTCCCGGCCACCGTAGGCGCGAGCTTGCGGGTGGCGAGCAATGGGTAGCTCGCCGCCCGGTAAGGACCAGGCTCGGGTCGACGGCGCGTAGTGTTCCACGCGCGCCTCAAAGAGATGTCAGCAGCAATGTAGGGGTCTGCTAGGACCGATGCCTGCCAGGGTCGCGAGATTGTTCGAAAGAGATACCGTGACTCTGGCACATGGGCAACTGAAGGAACACGGGTGGGTTTTAGTCAGTAAAAGTCTGACACGCCCTCCTGCTCCGCCCAGAGCGGGAGAAGTCATTTGATGATTTCCCATCCAAAAAAAAAAAACCCTGGCACAGGCTACTGAAGGAACACGGGTGGGTTTTAGTCAGTAATAGTCTGACACGCCCTCCCGCTCCGTCCAGAGCGGGAGCCGTCAGTTGATGATTTCCCCACACAGCAAACAAGCCTGTATAGAAATGTTCTATTTAACAATGAAATAATGCACTGCTTACAAAGGATCAAAGTGAATTCTATAAAATAAATTGTATTTTCGTATTTTCTAAGAGCAATCGTTGAAATAACAGTGAATGGTAAAGGATTGGTTGTGTGGTCGGTAAACCAACTTTAAGATGTGGAAAATACGGATAGTTTTTTGTTCTGTGAGAAGCTAAGAACTCTTTAAACTTTAGGAGTAGATCGCGGTATGTTGCGATACATTGATGTACATGAAGAAATTTTCTTTACGATAAATGACGTCAAAAGAATCAGTAGCGCGTAAAGTCAGATAAGTAACCAGGGTTGTGTGATTTAGTTGAACTTTGGTCAGAAACAATTTTGTTAATAACTAGCTTCTGCCCGCGACTTCGTCCGCGTCAATATTTTTGCTCCCTTCCCGTCACGTCGCATCAAATTGCCTGCCAGTTTTCGTCTGTTTTTCGTTGCTACTCCGCTCCTTTTGATTGTAGCGTAGTGTTATATAGCTTATAGCCTTCCTTAATAAATAGGCTACCCAACATAAGAATAATTTTTAATTCGGACCAGAAGTTCCTGAGATTAGCGCGTTCAACCAAACAAACATACAAACAAACAAACTCTTCAACTTTATAATATTAGTATAGATAAATAAAATCAGTGCATTGCCAAGAGGCATGCTGAATTAAGAGATAAACTGTAACTTAGATAACCGTAAAAACCAAAAATAAATCAGAATAAAGAGGCATTATTATTATATTGTTTTAATTCGAAAATATCCATCGGTCCGAAGTATTATCAGCTAATTTAATTTGAACAGGTACGACAACCTTGGATAAATATCTCTTTTGATGACTGTATCAATTAGGATCTGTCCGAAAAGCTTGGTAAGAGTTATGGCATAGATTTATTAACAATTTCATGAGACTCTAAAAACCTATTACTTGAAAGAGAAGGTTTTCAGGCAAAAGATAATATCTAAGTTTCCAAGAAGCTTAACTCCATAAATAAAACAAAGCCTTTTAAAATAACTTCCCATTAACTGTCCAAAACTACCGCAAATACTAAACAATTTTCAATTTCAGCCCGCAATGTACCAGGCAAACATAAATTGGTGGAAGCATTCGATAATATAGCGAAAGCGATGCTATCCCGAAACATTGCTAATAAGCGTGGGACGCCAATGAGCCGATTGATAGCTTCCTCTAGGGAGCAATGTGGCCAGTAATAGGTTATTTTCCTCGTATCGACAGCTATAAATGTTCGTAATACGGTCTTTAATAGCGTATCGGTTTAATCGGAGAAAAATGGCCGCTATTATGAGGCGTTGATGGTGGTTGGAACATGGAGGCGAAAAGGTTTACGTTTATTGGAACTAATATTCTTTATTTGATTTGTTTAATAAATATAATGAACTAGTTTTTTCCTTAGCTTCGCCCTCGTGGAGGTCGGAAATCATTCCACGGAGTGTAAGACTACGGGGATAAAAAGTATCATATACGACAACCAGGTTATAAACTATCTGTGCTAAACATGGACAAATCTTTGTGTGATGAGCAAATCATTTGTTCTGTGTCTGGGTGTAATTTATCTACAATATGTATGTATTTAGAAATATATAAGTATATTTATCAGTTGTCTGGTTGCCATAGTACAGGCTCTGCCTAGTTTGGGACCAGATAACGGTGTGTTGGTTGTCGTAAGATATTTATTTATTTATTGAAATCCGTTCAGCTGTTTTTGCGTGACATACACTTTTAGTAGGAAATGCAACCAATTTGGAATCCTATTCCACCTCTTATAAGAGTCATTGTCGTATCTTAGGGTAACACCGTTCGCACGGATGTAAAAATATCGCGGTGGGATTTGATCGCGCACTGGATTTTTAAGTCTTCGTGTTGAACTGAACGTTGTGAATTGAAAAATAATCAAATCTTTATAATAATATCTTAGGACATCCAACACAACGTTATCTGATCCCAAACTAAGCAGAGCCTGTACTATGGCAACCAGACAATACTGATAAACATACTTATATATTTCTAAATACATACATATTATAGATAAATTACACCCATTCACAGAACAAATGATTGTGCTCGAACCCACGGCCTCAGTCTTAGCAGTCAGGGTCACTAACCAATAGACTAACAGGCCAGTCAAAAAAGAGTGCACCCTAAAAACACTATTCGATTTTGAACTCTCGGCGTTGAGCAGTGCGTTTAAGACGAAAAATTCCACCATGATATTTAGCTCTTGCCGTCATGACAGACGAGCTGCATTAAAAACCAGTTCTTTTTATTCCCCTCCCACAACATTGACACAATTGGAGGTTTTTTTTTCTGAGTTGAAAATCATCAAATGACGTCTCCCGAGCAGGAGGGTGTGTCAGACTTTTACTGACCAAAACCCACCTGTATTCCTTCAGTTGCCTGTGGCCACGGTAACTCTTTCAAACAAATCCGCAACCCTGGCAGGCATCGGTCCTATCGAACCCAATTGGAGGGGTACCATGTCGGAGCGAGAGGGCATGGGAAGCCGTCACCTCCTTCTGCGAAGCAGTAATGCTCGCGAAGGAGGAGGCGGGGCGCGTGAGGGAGTGGCAGTCTCTGCGCCCTCACGTCCCTAGCCGCCGCAGGAGGAGACGCCCCGGGCGCCGGGAGTCGATTGCGGACTCCCGGCCACCGTAGGCGCGAGCTTGCGGGTGGCGAGCAATGGGCAAGCTCGGGTCGACGGCGCGTAGTGTTCCACGCGCACCTCAAAGAGATGTCAGCAACACTGAAGGGGTCTGCTAGGACCGATGCCTGCCGGGGTCGCGTGATTGTTCGAAAGAGATACCGTGACCCTGGCACATGGGCAACTGAAGGAACACGGGTGGGTTTTAGTCAGTAAAAGTCTGACACGCCCTCCCGCTCCGCCCAGAGCGAGAGAAGTCATTTGATGATTTCCCATCCAAAAAAAAAAAAAAAAAGGGGTACCATGTTACGAAGTTTCGTGCCACGAAGTCGTATCGAACAAGATTCAACAGGGTGTCAAACTGCAAAACATTATGATACGGAAGTTAGGAAAATAAAGGCCTAATAATACATTGCAAGGCTGTTATTTAAAATAATGCTTTTAAATATAGGTTACTAATACCTGAAATTAGGCTAAAACTATTTAGAACTTTATGATTTTTGTGGCTTGATCTATGACCGGCAGTGTATGAGAGCAGTGTTGGCCTAGTGGTATCGGCTCCGATTTACGAGTTGTAGGTCGTAAGTTCGAACCTAGACAGGTGTTTTGCCTTGTATAAATAACTAGCCTCTGCCCGCGACTTCATCCGCGTCAAATTTTTGCTCCCCTGACCCAATTTTCGAACAGTTTTCGTTGCTGCTCCGCTCCTTTTAATTCTAGCGTGATATTACATAGCTTATAACCTTTCTCAATAAGTAGGCTATCCAACATAAAAAGAATTTTTCAATTCGGACTAGTAGTTTCTGAGATTAGCGCGTTCAACCAAACAAACAAACAAACTCTTCTACTTTATAATATTAGTATAGAGGTATAGATTTCACCGCCACTGCTCTGAAAATGAAGGATAACATCGTGTAGAAACCGGCATGTCTTGGAACCGAAAATTCGAAGACATGTAACTTCTAACTAACTACACTGGACCCGCATGGTAGATTGTAGCCCACCCTCTCTCGAAGGTAGGAGGCCTGTGTCCCAGCAGTGGCAACATCATAGGCTGATTATGCTTTGGAAGGGTGGACCGATGACCTTGTGAAGGGCGCAGGAATTAGCTGGATGCGGGAGGCAACCGGTCGAAGTGTGAGGCCTAATTCCAGCGGTGGACATCATTCGGCTGAAATTATGATGATGAGGATGATCTGTAATTAGGTTGAAGTATTTGATAGGATGAGCACGTAAAGCCGTAGGTCCTGGCTGTCATTTATTTATTTAATACTTCACGCACACAAATGTACAGAGGCGGACTTAATGCCATAGGCATTTTCTACCAGTCAACCTTTGGGCGGTGCAGAGACAAACAGTGGTAGGTGCAATACATTTGCAGAACAAATATTTAAAATATAAACGCATAAACCTATTTAAACCATAAATCATTCGTCATTCGTGGATATTTATCGCCAGAAGACCGAAAGTCTGACAACCTCTTATCAAGGGGTACCGGATGACAGTGACTGGGGTGCGGAGGTCAGATATATATATATAGTCCTCCAGACCGAATTTCGGCCACGGCGGCCAATCTCAACGGAGACTAGCCATCGGCGCGGGAGATATTATAGTGCTCAAGTGTATGCGCAGACACAGGAGCACTCACTCTTCCCTCACTCTCATAGTCCGATGGGACGGCAATCCGACACGACCGGAGAGAGATCAGGCGTAGGACCAACGGCTTAACGTGCTTTCCGAGGCACGGGGGTATCACACCGCCAACTTCCAAACTCCGGGCTGGTACTAAGAAATTCCTAATGGAAAAACCCAGTAACACTTTGCCCGACCCGGGATCGAACCCAGGACCCCACGCTCAGCGGTCGCGCTTGCGACCACGAGACCAACGGGGTAGATCAGGGGAGGTCAGATAGGCAGTCGTTCAATGTAAAATACTGGTATTCAGCTGCATCTGTTTGTTTAGACTGTAAGCCTTACCCCACATAGTGAGGAAAAGGCTAGGCAGATGATAATATGATCAAACACGATGAAACACTACAACACAAGTTATTGATCATACTACAAATAATTTTCTGATTATTACTAGAAATATCTATGAAAAATATAAGTTAAACTTAAAACTGATAACTTGTGATTTGTCTTATATTATCTCATCATAACTTGAATAATAAAATAAAAAAACAAAATATGTTAATTCACAAAAACCTAGATGGGCACTTATGAAACATCAGAAGCTAGGTGCGAGGTTCCAATTGATTGATACCAATGGAGAAGAGCGAGCAACTAACTCCCCGGTTACTTTTTATAAATAACTAGCTGACCCTACAGACGTTGTCCTGTCTCTTTGATGATATTTGAGCACGCATTCTGTCAATTCTATGTCAAATGTCATAATGTTACATTAAAAAAGTTTATATTGTCCTATTTATGGTTGTTAAGTATTCTTAAATAAGTGTTCTTAAATTTTCTAATTTCCGACGCAATTTTTTTTTTTTTTTCTTTCATAAGAACCTTCTCCTGACAATTACAAACACAACAAAAAAGAAAAAGTGAAATCGGTCCAGCCGTTCACGTGTGATGGTGTGACCAAGGGAAATAGGGATTCATTTTTATATATATAGATTGGTTTTTACAGTGGTTTCAGATTACAGTGTGGGTATGTTAACAAGTTCGTAAAATGATCCAATACCTAAAAATTACTGGCCACCCATGTTTAAAAAAAGGCACTAAAATTGCACGAATGCCTATAGTGAAGAGAATGTAGCAAAAATACTTTTATATTTTCCGTGTCAATATTTAAAATACTTCAGTATTTTCAGAGTGGATTTTCACCCACGCATAGGGGCGTACTCAAATAGAGGTGCCGCTATTTTTATACGCTGAATTAAACGTTTCTGGATAACACATGCAGTTACAATTTAAATTGTTTTATTTTGCAGCTATAAATATATCGCTGAATCGCTGCAAAAGTCGCTTTGGGCGACCGCACTTATGTTTATTTAGCCGACTCATCCCTGCTTCTTCCTTTTACTACTTGACAACACACAGAGATTTCTCACACATAATTTTTTTCCGAATAAATTCTCTGAATGATGGTGAAAACCATATCAAAATATGTTATATAGTTTAGAAGAACAACATAGACGCAGGGACTTTATCTACATATTAGCTGTGTCTGCGGCTTAGCCCGCGTGGTGTTTGGGAATTATCATACAGGGACATGCTACTCAGACAAAAAGTATATGTTACTCTTTATAACATCAGCTATCTGCCAGTGAAAGTCTCGTCAATTGGTCCAGCCGTTTCAGAGATTAGCCGGAACAAACAGACTGACAGGCAGGCAGACAAAAATTTTTTTTTTTTTTTTTTTATGTTTGTACCGTATATACTTTCATATGCATTTAGTGAAAAGCTCTTAATTTGAAATTACAAACAGACACTTTTATTTTATTTATTTGTTTAGATGTTTCAATTCTCACTAATTAATAAGGCTCCCCCAGAAAGGCGCGACGCCACTCTACTATATTTTTTTTTTTTTGAAAACTTCACGGAAACACATACATGTATATAAATTATTTGTTAATACATCGCATAGTAAGAAATAAACCTATGAAGGAATAATATTATCCAATTTGATCATATAATCTACCACTTTGTGAAATAAAACATTATACTCTACGTAGTGTACTACTTTGAAGACATGTAAATTTTTGGCTTTGGCTTCCTTAGTGTCGCCTCAGGAATTGGACATAAACGTTTATTGCTTGTCCTCTTTATATTATAAGTAGGTACTACAAGTCTAACAGTACACAGTATTTTATTTTAAGTAGGGCAGCGTGAAAATATTCTTGTTGAACAAAAGAGTTTTAGAAATATTTGCTACGAAAGTCTTCACAAAACGTTTACAAATTCTCTATCCTATTTTAAAACACATTTGTTTTCTAGAACTGTAACAAAAGTAATGAAAATTACGGAAACACAGGAAGTCTGCCTTACAAGCTATAATTACTTTGAATTTCCTAATATTTCATTTTACATTATTTCACAGTTCAATATCTTCAAATAATCATTATGCGTTCCTTGTGAAGCATGTGCAGTGCAAATGGTAGGCTGAGGAATGATATGATAACACAACGGTACGGTTTAAAAGAAGATGTAGTGACAAAAATTGAAAAGAGAATGCTTAGATGATTTGTTCATGTTGAGAGGAAGAATGAAGGACGGCTTACAAAAGGTATTTACAAGACAAATGCGAGTGGTACCCCTGGGAGGGGACACCCTAGAAGAACATACAGTGATCGTATTGGTGACCTTACAGAAGTATGAACCTAAACGAGGCAAAAGGAGTATATAAGGATCGTGGCAGGTGGGCGTTTCGTAGTTTCTGCTTAACCCCATAGAAAAAAGGCGTGAATTTATGTATGTGTCTATTACTTAATCATTATTACTTCCTCTGCACGTTTGTCTTTATTCTTGAAAAATACATTTATTATTCAACCATTTTTCTACTCAATAAAAAATTACCGAAAACTATCTACGAGAATCTTGTCGGCATTCCAGATTCGAATATTTGCGGCGATTCGTCCAAAATCGAGGAACATGCCAGACGAAATTCGAACAACCTCCGAGGTCTATGATTGACTGCTCCGAATACGCACGAACATTCCCGATCTCATTGTTCAGACTGACTGTCTTGGGTGCCTTTGTGCTGAGGTTGTACAAAACAATATACCTAAAGGGTGGGTGACTGTTTTGTGGGATTGGAGGAAATGGTATGAAAAAAAAAAGTATAATATAATAGTACCAGATTCACGCTATTTTGTAAACTTTCCAAATCAGAGAAATGCCCCTATGCCCGAGGATACGAAGCAATATTTTCAGATACGATAGATGGCTACTCTGTTGGTCAATCTCGGCGATTATAACAGTACCTACCTACCAGTACTAACTTTTAACGTTATTGGCAGAGCACGCAATCAATTGTATTTTCTACAGACTATTTTTTTACTCAAACTGGATTGGCACAAAGGATACTTTATATTCCGCAGGATCGAGACTTATGCGGGTAAACCGCGGTACGCAGCTACTATGAAATGGCGAGACCCTTTTATCCTAGCATTGATCAGTTACGTCACAACACACAATTGAAAGTATCGAGCGGCTCTTAAGATTCATAGTATCGGTATAAGTCGGTACCTTGTACCGTATCGACGGGATAGTGAACGAACGTCGCCACGAATCACTTTGATCGACAGCCATGACGGCTTGGTGCCGCGTGCCGTTGGCTATGTACTCAATGGTGTTGAATATAATACATAGTTATGGTTTGCTTTTTTTTACGGATTCTTCTACTGAGGCTAAATAACAATAGCCGTACAGACCGAACGATCAAGTTAATCTACTAGTCGGTCTGTATAAGATCGGTAACAATATAGTCCTTGTCTGAATGGAGATAAAGGAGACACCATTACAAAAGATAGAACATTGAAATTGGCTTGTCAAAAGTAAGGTTTAGACAGTTAAGGAGGGTGATGATACTAAGGATAGTTGACCTGTACCCTAATTGCGAAACGCACAATTTATCAAAATCTGAATGGGATTGAAGATTATTTCTAAACCATTGCGTCATTTGTTCGAATAAATTGTCGGCTCAGCATCGTAAATAACGCAATGAATGTTGTTTAACTATGAATATTAAACCAATTCCTACCGATAAAAAGTTCCGCAATTACCGCTCTGTTCCCGTTCCATGTGGCGCTGGACGTAAAGAATAGCATCATCCAATTTCTTCCCGCGGGTGTCGTAAGAGTCGACGGGGAGGGACTTACTAGAGAACAGGCAGCAGTGTTCTCTATGCATTTTACGACGATACTGTGATCGCCAACTCGCTTGCCAACCGTAGCTATTTTGGCAAACACCTCGCTCTTTCGGCTGAAATGATGATGATGACGAGTTGACCTTAGTCTATCTGGAGATTTGATGCGTCTAAGAGATGAAGTTAAGTAGGTATAAATCACACAGTATTCTTAAAATATATGCAGACCCCGGGAATTATATCGATCAAGCCACAATAGAATCTGAGACATACATTTGACATTCTGCCAAAACGACCTTCAACAAACAATCACGTAATTTGTATTCCGGGAAAAGGCTTCCACAGACTTTAGCGACGCAACCGCGCGACACGCCTCCTGTCATCATTTCAGCCATAAGACGTCCACTGCTGAACATTGGCCTCCCCAAAAGGGGGGATGGGGTTAACCATAATCGTCACACTTGGGAGGCGGGTTGGCGATCGCAGTATGGTGGCAAAAATCATAGAGAATGCTGCTGCCCATTCTCTAGTAAAAGTCTCTTAGTCGCGTTTTATGGCAACCACGGAAAGAATGGGATGGTCCTATTTTTAACCGACTTCAAAAAAAGGAGGAGGTTATCAATTCGACTGTATTTTGTTTATTTATTTTTTTTATTTTAAAATGGTCACATTTTAATTTGGTTTCATTCGGATAATGGGGTCCATGTGAAAACCATATAAGTCTTAAATTTGCATTAAGTATTTGCGCGACAAATGAACGAATAACGCGATTAGATTTGTGCGGGGTATCTACCATAACTCATCATCATCATCATTTCAGCCGTAAGACGTCCACTGCTGGACATAGGCCTCCCCCAAATTTGGGGGGCTTTGCCATAATCGCCACGCTTGGCAGGCGGGTTGGCGATCGCAGTATGGTGGTAAAATGCATAGAGAACGCTGCTGCCCATTCACTAGTAAGTCCCTTACTCGCCTTTACGACACCCACGGGAAGAAATGGGGACCATAACCACCATACTACCATAACTAAAAAGTTAAAAATAAAAACTTTTTACAAAAAAAAAAAAAAAATTACAACCGACTTCCTAAAAAAGTACTACAAAGTGAAAAATAACTTTAATTTCGGAAGTTGGTGGCGAAAAAATCTTAAATACAGATCCTAAGACACCGACTTTCGAAATTAAAGTTATTTTTCACTTTGTAGTGTTTTTTTAGGAAGTCGATTGTTATTTTTTTTTTATGTCTGACAACACACGCCTCTTGTAGAACAATATTATTCAAACTTAATTGGAAATGGTTCATCAGAATCGCGTCGCATCGTCGCGTGGCACCTGTCTGTGAGAGCTTAAAGCATTTTTGATGTTAACGTAAGTTAATTACAATAAATCCGTAAAATGTAGGTAGTATACAGGGTTATTTGTAAAACACCGGCAACCTCTCAGGTCTATGTTACTAACATCATAATCAACAACTTTTGTTCTGTGACTTTTAAAAATTCATCATATTTTAGTTCATCAGATTTTCAAACAAAAATAAAAATATTTACATTAAACGCTCTAAATGTTACGGAGTCTATGCGAAGCAAAAGAAAGCGATAGTATATTAGCAAGGGGAGCGGGGTTAGGGCGGCGGGGGCGCTTGAACTTGACCTATTTACAGGCAGCCGATTTTTGTATGAAAATCTGATGCACTAAAATATGATGAATTTTTAAAAGTCACAGAACAAAAGTTGTTGATTATGATGTTAGTAACATAGACCTGAGAGGTTACCGGTGTTTTACAAATAACCCTGTATAAGGAATCGTGATCAGTCGCCATATTGTGTTAAACATGCAGTATCTGCGTGGTCGTAAATATGGCGCATCAAATTTAGGACTGGCAGCTTTAATGACCTGGTTGTTCAGTGGTTAAGGCCTCTCATTCACGAAACGACTCACCAATATACAGGTGTAATAACATAGATAAGGTACCTACACTACTTCGTTATTTTCTGATATGTAACTACCCGATTCCGGCTTGATGACGACTTCTGAGACTTCGTATTACCCAGTAACTGGGGTACTCAGCTGCATTCGGGTAGACTGGAAGCTGACCCCAAAATAGTTAGAAAAAGGCCAGGCAGATGATGATTGACTGACAAGCTCCCCGATTTTTGTTTTTGGACTTATGTCGTTAAGTGGAAATGCTTATAAATAATAATGATTTTTCTTACATTGACGGTCAGGTCCACTGAAATTTGGGTGGTTATTTTCTCAAGACCATTCCAGACCCTAACTTACATGGTTCTCACATGATTTTTGACCAAGATTATCTATGGACTTTAAATAGACCTTCTGTTTCATTTCATTTTATTTCATTACTGAAATGAGCTTGGAGATTTGGAATATTATCTAATCATTCTAATCTACCAATAGTATTCTCGTTCTTTTCAACTTTGACGCGTCTGCCAGACTTCCGACTTCTGCAGAATATTAATTTGAAGTTTTCAGCCAGATAGTTTCTCTTTGCTTGCTCCGACGTAGAACTCTAGAAGTTGTGCATTCAGTTTGAAGTGTATGCTAATGCATTAGAAATTGAATCTGCTCTACTAACTTATCTAAGAGAATCTATAATCTTTACATAGTATAAAATATAGTCGCATTTCGTGTTTATACGCTTACGCAACGGATTTCAATGCAGTTTTCGTCAATAGACAGAGTGATCCAAGAGGAAGGTTCATATGTATAATACGCGGGCAAAGCTGCTGACAAAAGCTAGTAATCTATAAAACTGAATATGAAATGACTGAACGGAAACTATTTATTACGTCACTGTTCTCATTCACTTCAACTTTCATTCAAATTCGTTCGAACATTTCCTACCTATGCTGCATTCCTAGTACAATTACATGAATAATAAAACCTAAGTCCCTTTCGGAAATGAATCCCAATTTCAAAATCAGAATTCATTTCTTAAAGAGAATTGTAAGCCAATGAACATAAAGACTCCACTTCTTCACAGGTCTGCGGTCCTTGTACTGTTAAAATGACTGGAAAGATCTTCTGTGAACGTCAAACGATCCGATGCGATGTCGAGATGGCTTACGGCTGATTGAGTGCTGGGATAATAGGCGTGTAACAAGCTTAAGCTCTGAACATCGCCGCTGACTGTTGTATGCAGCCTCTGCTGTGTTATCGTGTGTAATTGGCCTAAATTCCCCGTTAGAGACGGTTTATTTGAGGACTGGGGAACCCAATTTTGGAAGGTTTTCATTGAGTTTGCTGTAATTATTTTATAGCTGTTTTTAATGACTTATCGCTTATGATACCTTGTGTTACGTTTTTGCACTTTTTGAAGCGATTTGAATGTAAAATACAGTTTAGAAAGGAGAATACTGTGACCGTAAGTAATACTAATACGATTTTAGTACTCGCAACCGGCGTGCGTGAACGTAAACGAGGAAAAATAAAGTATGTAAGGATCAAAGCAGGTATTTATGTATGAATGTTTGTTAGCGACATGTTTAAGCACAAAAGCTGTTACTCACAAACATACTTTATAAACATCCCTAATGAGAGCAAAATGAGTAATATGAGATTTATACCGAACCAAATAGGTACTTATTAATATGTAAATAGGATTGTTAATCACAGTAACAATATTTCAACCAAATGTATGTAGGTCTGTAGGTTAAACTTTCAGTTTATTACCAATAATTATAATTAGAACACGGTTAATTACCTTTTGTTTTGATTTAACGTTGATAGGATTTGCTCCTATTAGATTTTGGTTGATTTCATTAATTTTATTGTAATTCTATTCATGCGATAATTTTATTGCCTGGTTTAATTAATGGTATTATAATTTTGATTAATTTTGTACGTTAATTATAAGATCTATAGCTACAGTAACCCTACTTACCTACTCTACAACTTCCGCCTTTAACTTTTTTCATTTAGATAATGTTCAAATGTGAATGAATAAATGAATTAAATGCATGGTTCCCAGCGTGGTTTGACTAGACTCGATTAATCAAATGAACCCCAAGATTTGCACTAGCCTTTGAAGCCTCATGTTTCATGGTGCCACAGAGGCTTTTACATATCAAGAATAGTGTTCATATGAAAGAAATAATATCCACAAATGCAAACAAAAGATGAACAACATCCAGAAAGACTAAAGGCTGAGCAGAAAGGTACGACGCGACGGTGCAACATAATTCTGGTAGAGCAATTTCCATGAAATTTTTATAGAAATTGTTCTACTACCGTTGCGCTATCACGTCGCGCTTATCTGCGGGAGTCTTCATCGAACATATATATATGTTGATGATGATGATTTCAGCTGAAAGACGTCCACTGCTGGACATAGACCTCCCCCAATTTGCGGGGTTTTGCCATAATCGCCACGCTATACAGGTGGGTTGGCGATCGCAGTATGTTTGTAGAATGTATAGAGAACGCTGCTGTCCATTCTCTAGTAAGTCCCCCCTTTCTTAAGGCCCTTAGTTGCCGTTTACGACACCCACGGGAAGAGATATGATAGCGGTATTCTTTACGTCCGGCACCACATTGAACAACCATGTTTGACCCAAATATAAAATAGATTTATTTAAATAGTTGCAGTGGGAAAATTGTGACAGGCTTGCCTAAACCTGGCAAAACTTATATATGTATATCAGTACCGTGAACTGGAGCAAACTGACCAAAACGATTCAGCACCCCTAGCCAAGTTGATAATCTGCAATCGTTAACGCTAGTCGAAAACTAATCAAATGTATGGGAATGAAATCATTTCAACGTTAAGCCACGTGGTTAGAACAAACGAATAGAAAATTCGTAGCCAAGTTCACATCGCTCAAAATGATAGAATGAATTGTTATCATTTCTACAATGTTCAACGCTACATCCTTTGTTATAATGTTGTTTTTCTAAAGACATTGTAGAACGAGCGGCCGACTTAGGCGCGTCAACATGGCTACCAACTTATCGTTTTCTACAATTGCTGACACCGAGGCGTTACCGATTGGAGAACGGAATTCGACACGAAACGTTTGTAACTTGGCTAGGGGGGGCTGAACATAAAATATATCTGTCAAAAGAAAATGAGAGACACCGCTACCCTCGTATTGCAGCAGAATTCATGCACCCAAATCTTCAGCGCAGTCATATCGACAGGTCATAACATACTGCCTTGCTTAATATTTAAAATTCAAGTCAGATACATGTATTTGACTTATCTGACTCAGAGGAAAACTGAAATTCCCAACTGAGATACAATTTCGAGAAGTTGCGAAATACGGTGGTACTTTAAATGAATAGGTATGAAGTTTGAGAAAGATGTATTTATTTTTCAGTTCATTAACTCAAAGTTACTGAAATTCGTAAACTGAGTGAGAACAGGAAATGATTTCAAAGCGGTGGCTTGTTGCTTAAATGTTTAATTTTTTTTCTTATATTTAGTTCTAGTCTCGCCTTGTTTTAGTTTGAGATTTTACTTGTAATTTCCTTTCTTTTTGTGCACCTATTTTACTATTTTATTTTTTTCATTGGAGAGCGGGACCTACTAGCACAGGTATATGTTTTACTTAAAAGGAAGCCCCTATGTAAGATTTACTGTAAACGTTGTACAAGTTGCTGAAATAAACCTTTTTTTTTAAATAGAAAATTCTAAATTACAGAATATTGAAATTCATTACCTTTACCTTGTATACGATAGACTTTGTGTTTTTTTTTTGTGTGGATAACTATACAAATGAATGTCTGTTTGTAATGTCACACTAATAGCTTTTTACTTAATACATAAAAAGTATATACGGTACTTATATCAAGAAAAAATATTTTTTTGTCTGTCTGTTCAGGCCCATCTCCAAAACGGCTCTACCAATTTGGACGGGACTTTTAATGGCAGTTAGCTGATGTTTTAAGAACTAATTTGAATAGACTACAACAATAATACTTAGGCTACTTTTATTTTAGAAAAACAATTAGGTTTCCGCTCAAATATTCACGCGAACTAAGCATAACTTATCGCATTTCCTCCAGAAATGAGGACGTACCTTACACAAAAATAACACAAGTAATCAAATTTCACACAAGTAATGCTACCTCAAACCAATCCTAAAACTACGACGATGAAAGGGTAGCCGTCTGACTAAAAAAAAAAAAAAAATCACGAGTTTTCTTCAAAAGGCTAATCAGCTTAAAAGCAACTCCAGCCTTTGACAGAAAACCTGAATGGGAGCCAAATGACATTAGAGCCAGTCCGTACTTGTTTGTGTACGTCCGGAGCAATTCCGAGGAAAATACTCTGTTGTGACGTAATCGCAACACCATGTATATTTTGCCAATGGAACGTAGTACAAACAAAGTGGAGTGGAAAACAAAGATTTTATGATTATTCGTCCAAATATGGGTAAACAAATGTCTGGACTGGAAGATACCTACTTGCCCCGGATTAGCTTTGAGTATCTAGTCTCAGTAAGGGCTTGTGGCTAAGTTACAACAGCCGAACGGGTCGATCGTTCAGGTTAAGCTAAGCTTGCCGCGGTTTGGTCCGTGGATGGGTGACCATCTTTACATACCAAGACCCTTCCGTGCCTCGGAAAGCAAGTTAAGCTGTTGGTCCCGGCTGTTTTTCGTAGATCTTAGACAGTCGTTACGGGTCGTCAGAAGCCCGAAAGTCTGACAACCAGTCTTACTAAGGGGTATCGTACTACCCAGTAACTGGGTTGTGGAGGTCATATAGGTAGTCGCTCCATGTTAAATACTGGTACTCAGTTGCATTCGGTTAGACTGGAAGCCGACCCCAAGATAGTTGGGAAAAAGCTAGGCAGATGATGATGTAGTCTCAGTAAGGTTATGTAAAGTTTCATCAACATCATCATTATTTCAATTGAAAGACGTCCACTGCTGGACATAGGCCTCCCTCAAAGTGGGGTATGCCATAACCGCTACGCATGGAAAGTAGGTCGGCGATTGCAGTATGGTGGTAAATTGCATAGAGAACTGCTGCTGCGCGCATAATCTAGTACGTCCCTTAGTTCGCTTTTACGACACCTACGTGAACAAATAGGGTGATGCTATTATTTACGTCCGGTACCACATAGAGCTATGTAAAGTTTAGACATGTCAGCAAAAATTGGAGGAGTCCGCTGGGACCATTGCCTGCCAGGGTCGCGAGATTTGTCCGAAAGAGCTACCATGGCCCTGTCATAGGCAACTGAAGGAACACGGGTGTGTTTTAGTCAGTAAAAGTCTGACACGTCCTCCCGTTCTGCCCAGAGCGGGAAATGTCATGTGATAACATCCCACAAAAAAAAAAATCTATGTAAAGTTTCACTAAAGAATATTCACAGATCGTCGCTCATTTCTCCTCAATAGTTACATAATATAGTTTCTTGCTTTATTGTTAACTTAAAGTAACATTTCCTTTCTAGATCTCATGAATAAGAAAAATATAAACGACAGCCTTGTCGCTAAAAGCAATTTCTTTCAGACGATCAATGGGGCTAGCTTTTAGCTCTTCTTGGCAACTAAGAATATCGCAGCTACACTTTTAAGATTGAACAGACGCACAGTGGAACGAATGTATGGGAGCGGTTGGACGTAGACATGTCCGAAAAAAAAGAGTAAAATTATGCCAAACTAATGATGCCATCTTATTCGATTACTTAATGCCTTCATAACTTGTGGTGATGAATTTCTTCATAACTCCCATATTTCGGGAGTAATTTGAGAAAATGTGAAATTTTACTATGAAAATGAGTGTATCGAGCTCTCTCCCTCCTGATTCCGGGCTTGTTTCAAGTAGCGGTCTCTAATATCATAATGCTAATACTAAGAGCTATATTTAATACTAAGACACATAGTGCGCCAAATGTGCACTTTCTGGGATAAAGAGTGATGTTTATTTTATAACACAATTTTTTTATTTTTTGTTTATTTTGTTGATTAAAACCGTTTTTCTAAAGGTTTACCTTATTACAATAACATTTCTGAGCAGCCAATTAGAGAAGATATAAGCTAATTAGGATATATAATTAGGGACTTAAGGTTTACATATAAAACTGATGCACTAATGATTACTGATAAGAACATTGCTATTATTTAATTACTAAATGGCTCTTAATACACTAATTTAGCATGCATCATTTACTAATTATCACAATAACTAATTACCTTGCAATATTTAACAAAGGATACCTGGGATACCTGGATTTTATATAAATAGGTCACTATTAGTAACTTTAAAATCAGTGTTGATTTACACCTCGTTGTATCCAAGCTAATCTCGCAATGTATTTTCCAAATTTTAATACAAATCTTGATATTCACGTTGCTTTATGCGCACGCGCACATAAAGATTTACGCGACTTTAACTATTTGTTCAGTGTTTTAAAAGATAACAGTTGTGTTCAGTTATGTGAAAGTGCTGAAACAAGTTTAAAAGACTGGTGTCGTCGATTTTGCTACCGCATTTATGCAAAATGGACACAGTCTGGAAGAAGCACAGATAAGTTTCGGAAGAAACATGAGATTTGGCTACAGGCTGCAATTCAATGGCCGGAATTACAGAATGAAAATATGGAACCTTCTACAGAAAATATAAGTGACGTCATCGAGCCCATAATTTCTCCTGCTAAATCTGATGCTTCAACTTGTACACATCCTAGTCCTCGTAAATCTTTTGAGGACCTTAGTAACCGGCAAAAAAGAAGACGCACTGAAGATAGTCTTTCATGCAGCAGTAGCAGCGCTGAAATTATGTTTTCGGCCGAAAGGGCGCTTCAAAAGGCAGGACAAAGCGATACAGCTTATGTTATGAAATACTTGACGGAGAATCCAGAAGAGGCCTCAAAAATCAAAGCCTTCATTGAAGGTAAATCAATTCAGGTACGGGAAATATCCCCTTTGAAGGCATTGGCTCTTTATGTATCGATGAACTTATCGAAATGGCGCTATAACACTCTTCGGGATTTCAACACTCAAGAAGGAGCTCTTCAATACCCGAGTTACTACATGTTGGTTAAAGAAAAAATTAAGTGCTATCCGGCCAAAGAAGATCTCACAGTTACAGAGAGCTCTGCAAAAATCAAATTACAAGCCTTGATGGATTTAACCTCAAGAAGACTTATTAGGTCGTTAGAAACCCCTGTTGATCCCAATCAACAGCTCGTATTGACCAGCAAATGGGGTTTTGACGGATCATCTAGCCAAAGCATTTATCATCAAAGGACGAGTGAAGATGAGCAAATCGATCTTGCTAGTAATTTTATGATTAGTCTTGTACCACTGCGGCTCGTCTCAAAAGGTGTAACAATTTGGGAAAACGAGCGACCATCTTCCACTTCATTTTGCCGGCCAATATTGTTTAAGTTTATAAAGGAAACCAAAGAAAATGTGCAGAGAGAGATGGCTGAAATCGAAGCAGAGATTGAAGCCTTAACTCCATCCACCATCACTGATGGAATTAGTGTCAAACACCAACTGCTGTTGACAATGATTGATGGTAAAATTCATTCCATTATATCCAATACAGCAGCTTCAGTGTGTGACATATGCAAGGCTTGTCCTAAAGAAATGAATAATTTAGAGTTAATCAAAGATAAACACGCAAACGAGGACATGTATAAATATAGCTTAAGCACCCTTCACGCTTGGATTCGCTCAATGGAATGCTTATTACACATTTCCTACAAATTAGACATAAAATCATGGCAAGTAAGGGGTGATATAGCAAAAAGGCAAGTTGATGACAGGAAGAAAAGAGTTCAAGAGGCTGTAAGAAGAGAAACGGGCTTACTTCTCGATGTTGTGAAACAAGGCAGTGGATCCACCAACAATGGCAACTCGGCAAGGAGATTTTTTGAAAACTACACTAAATCTGCTGAACTGACCGGAATAGATGCTATGCTTTTAAGAAAAATCTGTGTGATCTTGCAGTGTATTTCATCAGGAGAGAAGATCAACGTAACTAAATTCCGAGAGTTCTGCTTTGATACTGCTAAGCTTTACGTGGAGTTATACCCATGGTATTATATGCCTTCTTCACTTCATAAAATTTTAATGCATGGGCCAGACATAGTTCAGAACATGTCAATTGTGCCCATTGGTTTTCTATCCGAAGAGGCATCTGAGGCTAGAAATAAAGATTTTAGAAAATATAGAGAGGGGCATTCTCGAAAGCATAGCAGTATCTCATGCAATGAAGATATTATGCACAATCTTTTACTGTCTTCTGATCCACTTGTTACAAGTATCCGTCCAAAAGGAAATAAGTTTGTAAAAAAATCTTCTTTTAAGGAATTTTATGAGCTTACGGATTCTGAGAAAAGTGATATCGAATTTGTTAACATAAATGATTTAGCGGACATCGATTCTGAATTTGAATTAATTGATGATGATGATGATGACGAAGATAATTAAATGATGTTATTGTTTTAAAATGTGTAACTTAGTAAATTAGAGCTTACATCTTAATTATTTATTGTACTTTTAATGAAACTAGGTAATTTATTATCAACTTACTTAAAAGTCATACTCTCATCAGTTCTTGTGAATATTTTTGTTAATATATATTTCTGTATATATATAATATATTTATAGACCTCTTAATAAGTCTGTCTGCGGTTTAAAGTAAATACAAATGGGGAAAAAACGTTTTTTTTTTTTAATTTTCATTTCCTTTTATCCCAGAAAGTGCACATTTGGCGCACTATGTGTCTTAGTATTAAATATAGCTCTTAGTAATAGCATTACGATATTAGAGACCGCTACTTGAAACAAGCCCGGAATCAGGAGGGAGAGAGCTCGATACACTCATTTTCATAGTAAAATTTCACATTTTCTCAAATTACTCCCGAAATATGGGAGTTATGAAGAAATTTATCACCACAATTTATGAAGGCATTAAGTAATCGAATAAGATGGCATCATTAGTTTGTCATAATTTTACTCTTATTTTTCGGACATGTCTACGTCCAACCGCTCCCATACATTCGTTCCACTGTGAGACGGCCTTCATTCTTCCGTCGGAATTATCACAGTTAATGCATTTTTCCAGTTCCTCTTTGACATTAAATTTTTAAACTAGGTACATTATATTCAGTCCTACATCATTATCCTCCCAATGTGAAAGTATGCATGTTTAGATGTTTGGTACTCGACCATGCAAAAACAGCTGCACGAATTTGCATGAAGTTTTTCACACAGACTACTAGATACCTTACTCCGGTTGTACGTAGGTACCACCAAAATCAAAATATTTTATTACTTATAAAGCTACATGGGCACAGATGAATCGTCAGAAGCTGGGTGCACGGTTCCAATTAGTTGTTTCACGGAGGTAAAAAGTATCTTAGGTGTTAATACAGGTTATAAACTATCAGTGTGCAAAATTTCATGCAAATCCGTTCAGCCGTTTTTATGTGATGGAGGAAATTATCCCGCGGAGACGTTTCTGTGGGATAATTTACGACTTAAACTACACACTCTATGACTACTTCAGTAGGTACTAAGTCTTTATTTTCCATTTATTTCCTGGTCCGCTCCCACATTCATAGCTCTAACGTGCAATGGGTATCACAAAGAAACGTGACGTGGTTTCTGCAAAGTAGTGGAGCTCCTAGTGGCGCCCTCATGCGGAAAATTATTGGCAGTCTGCAAGCCCGGCTACCATCGCACCGCCAACTTTTAATATTCTACCTTCCTTTTAGAAGATTTCTGCTTTCTTTTGTTATTTCAACAGGCTTAGCTTTTTTTAGGCGAACGCGATTGTTTTTTGTTATTTATTTGTCGTTTATTTCTGTAGATTGTAGAATACTGTAATAATCTTGGATCTACCGTCTGTATCTTTTTGCCAATGAAAGTGTTCCGCTTTACGTCTGATATTATCAGTAAAAGTTACAAAACTAGAATCTACTGTGGCCATCGTCAAGGCAAAAGTCCCGAGAGGAGCAATTAATATCGCTTTGAGATTTTCGTAGGAAACAAAAGAGATTAGTAAGGTAGATACTTTACCCACGTCTTGAGTATCGATATCGAAAACGAATAATGAAATAAAAAATGTTTTCATCATTCCAACTTTATTCAAACTACAATATAAATGACCAGACATGACGTGCACATTAAGACAACGAATTGACTGTTATGATTTGGGGTGTGTAAATATCTATGCTCTTCGAAAAATGATTAAAACAGCTGCTCGAATACAGGTATTGACTTTCGCCCATCCCTTAGTTGCCGATAGACCACGTGCATTGACTTTCACAAATAGAAGAATAAAAATAAAAAAAATTGTTCCTCTAATTTTCCATATCGATAGGTACCCAAAACGTGAGCAAATTATTGCCAACTAACTTGATTTGACCCTATTTGTATGTACTTTCTAACTTTGTATATTTAAAAGTAGATATAGCATCCTACTCGTCCATTATCGAGTAATGTTATCCCTATTATTGGAACACAAGATATTGAAAGGGAAACCCGATATTATAACAAGCTGGTAAATAAACTTGTTATTGTTTGGAGTAGAATAATTCTGAGGAGACAAATAAGATCATAAGCATAAGTAGACAAGCCGTACCTACCTGCCTTTATTAGAAATTGGGACACGTTAGAAGAAAGGATGTTGGTTTTATGAAGAAATCCAGTGGTGAAAGGTTGCTTACACCATCTTTAATCATTCTGTTTATAATATTAGAGTTAAGTAAAGCAAAATGGTCCTAAAGAGTTAATGAAACTAAGACCAAAATAACAAAGATAGAGTTGGCTGAAATCTATACTAATATTATAAAGCTAAAGAGTTTGTTTGTTTGAACGCGCTAATCTCAGGAACTACTGGTCCCAATTGAAAAAATATTTTTGTGTTGCAGCTTATTTTGGTAGCTTATTTATTGAGGAAGGCTATACGCTATGTAACATCACGCTATGATCAAAAGGAGCGGAGCAGCAATGAAAAATGGTCGAAAACTGGCAGGCAATTCGATGCGACGGGAAGGGCCAGAGGAGCAAAAATTTGACGCGGACGAAGTCGCGGGCAGAACCTAGTATACAAACAAAACTGCACCAAACTGCTAATGCTACAATACGAAAGTTAGTATGTTTGTTTGTTATGCTTTCACAGTAAAATGGCTGAAGAGGTTCGGATGAAATATAGCACACAGATAGACACTATTAATCTGAATCATTTGGAAAAAATTACAAATCCTACTAATATTATAAACGCGAAAGTTTGTATGTATGGATGTATGGATGTCTGGATGTATGGATGTGTGGAAGTTTGTTCCTCTTTCCCGCAAAAACTACTGACCCGATTTAGATGAAATTTGGCACACAGATAGTTTATAACACATAGGGTATTTTTTATCCCGGTAGTATGTTCCCGCGGGATAATTTCCGACCTCCACGCGGGCGAAGCCGCTGGCAAAAGCTAGTATTTTATAATTGCGCAATTGCTTCATATCTTCAAAAAAATTGTACGTTCAAGAACGTGAATCATCTGTCAAGCCTTTTCACAACTATGGTATGGTCGGTTTCCAGTCTTATCAAATGCAGCTAAATACAAGTATTTTATTTAGAGCGGCTGCCATCTGACCTCCACAACTCAGTTACTAGGTAATACGATACCCCATGGTAACTTGGTAAGACTGGTTACTCGACAACGTGAATATCGCAATGAATGTTGTGGAACCGTCAAAATAAAAGGCATTCCTACTGTCAGTATATAACGCAAACCGTGTCGTTTACATAGTCGAAACTTTTCTGTCACAAACAAACCCCGATTCTTTTGTCTGTCTCCCGTATTGAACAGTTTTATTATGAAGGGAACTCAACGGAACGGAAATTCCGCGAAACGCCATGTTCCCGAAAATATTAAATGTCTTTGGAACGTGTGCAACAACGTGTATTGACGTGCGCGAATTTCTTTGATACAAACGCTTTAGATAACGAGGTAGACTTTGAAAGGAATTCTGTTACAATAATTGAGTTTGAAAGTTTGAATTTCGAACAGTTTGTGCTTGTGTTTAGAACAGTTTAAGTACCTATATGGGTGTGTTCTGATTTGTACTTGTTTATTATATCTGAATGTTACGTTAAAATGCTACTTTCATTTTTGGACGATGGCTCTTTGTCTATATAGAGGAAGCACCTAGTTTTTTTTACAGTTTTTGTTGCTCAGTGTAGTCGTTAGTCCCGGCTGTCATTTGTGGATCTTCGGCAGTCGGTATGTGTCGTCAGAAGTCCGAAAATCTGACAACCAGTCTTACCCAGGCGTATCGTACTACTCAGTAACTGTGTTGTGGAGGTCAGATAGGCAGGCGCTCCATGTAAAATATCGGTATTCAGCTACATCCGGTTAGACTGGAAGCCGACCTCAACATGGTTGGGAAGAGGCTAGGCTGATGATGAATTCTTGTTGCTCAATAACATCCTTTATAAGCGTGTATGTTTTTGGTAATAAATAAAAGTTATTCTCAACTATTCGCTACACATATTTATAGCTAGTTCTTCATTATTATGCAAGATGAACGATAAAACATATTTGTCTCTGTCACACATATTATTTATTGCTTTACGCAATAGGAGACAATGCGGACTCTTTACCCCGCCTAGTGTTTAGGCAGTAGCGGCCAAGGGAAGGGAAGCGATGACGTCACTCCCCGCATCCGCCGGCCATGCCGCACCGCGCCAAAGCCGCGGACATTCGGACTGTCCGCCACAAATTATTGTATCGTCAGACCCTGAACAACTGTGCTGTTCGACCTTTTAGAACGAGCTGTACAATGTGCTATTGTACGAGCTATATGACCTTTTGGAATGGGGTGTTTCATTTGTCGCTATTTGTCTAGCAGGCTCACTGAACCGGGTTCGGGTTGTGTTTTTATTTTTGCTGTGAAGTAGGAAAATTAAATTGCATGAGAAACATGAATACAGAAATTGACTATGGGTATAAAAACTGATCGATGATGATTGAAATGAAATTGATTGTAATGTAAATCGGATATCGGAATCACATTTACACTCCATCTAGCTTATTTAATAAAAATAAGGTAGATGCATGCAATCTTTCCTATCTGACTAACTCTGAGAGGAAATGGCGAAACAAACTGAAGGGTCAAAATCTCTTTTAAAATCCAGATATAATCTTGGTCGGATCATATGAGGTCGATACAGATTAGTGCCTAAATATGAGTGGACCAGTCCAATCAATGCAAGAATTTGTCAGTAAAGGTGTAACTTTGGCAAAATAACAAAGGAAGAACTTTTCTAAAAGTTATATAGAAAAAGATCTCGTGAGAACCGGAAAAAAGTTTTCGATTATCTTTCCTTCGTATTTAGAGTAGAAGCCTAAGTTCATACAACAGTGAAAAATTACAAGCCGATATCTATTTCTACTTACCTGCATCTACGGAGTAATTGCGTAACACACTGCACGACACTTCGACAACATCCATTGCGTTTTTTAAGCATTTAAGCATTTATTTTGTTGAGCATATTGCTTTTCGAACATATGCAGCAATGATTGGCAATATCTTTAAAAAATATTCAGATAATGATTGATAGTGTGTTACGCAAATAGGGTACTGTTTAAACTGGAAGCTGATCGCAACAAAGTCAGGGAAAGTTTGAGCCGTGAATGATGACCCATTTCTGACTACCATAGTATCTTTTGGTCTGTGGCCCCAGTAAATGCACTTTGATAATAGGATCTCGGAGTAAATTGCGGTGTGAAGTAATAAGGTCGCAGATGCAATTCATTGGGCGAGATGAGAAGCCTTGGGCGGAATTAAAATACATTACATATTTTGTGCCTTACGTTGACGTAGCGGCTTATTAGTTAACTTGCACAAATTAACGTGCTTGTATGGCATGACGGGTGAACCCGTCACTTTTATAATATTTTCTATAGTCGACATATTTTGTATTACATGTAATATAAAATTAAAAATTTCGAAGTAAAAAAAAACATTTCCATGAAAAATTCTACTCTAATTGTACCTACCTAAGTAGTATATTAATGCATTTTTATCCATTCTGCGAACCATTACATTACCTTTCTTTCATATTTAAATAAATGTATGTTGAAATGTCGTTTGGCTATTAGATATTTATGAACGGGTCGAATAATTGACTTGCAAAAATTGTTCTAGGAAAGTTCATTAAAAGCATTTAAACTAAAGAAAATTAGTCTAATTTCATTGATTGTAGCTTCCACGAGCGGCGCCAGGGTTAACCACTAGCTCGTCGCCCAGTAAGGACCAGAATCGGGTCGACGGCGCGTAGTGTTCCAGGCGCGCCTCAAAGAGAGCACTGAAGGGGTCTGCTAGGACCGATGCCTGCCAAGGTCGCGAGATTGTTCGAAAGAGATACCGTGACCCTGGCACATGGGTAATTGAAGGAAAACGGGTGGGTTTTAGTCAGTAAAAGTCTGACACGCCCTCCCGCTCCGCCCAGAGCGGGAGAAGTCATTTGATGATTTCCCAGCAAAAAAAAAGGTTATCCACAAAAATTCAAATTTTCTTACCTTTTTTGCGATTTGCAGGTCAGTATCAAGCTGACATGATCAACATTTCAGCCGAAAGACGTCTACTGTTGGACATAGGCTTTTGCCATAATCGCTACGCTTGGCAGGCGGGTTGGCGATCGCAGTATGGTGGTAGAATGCGAAGAGAACACTGCTGCCCATTCTCTAGTAAGTCTTTAGTCGCCTCTTACGACACCCATGGGAAGAAAAAGGAGCGGAGCAGCAACTTAAAATGGTCGAAAACTGGCAGGCAATTCGATGCGACGGGAAGGGTCAGGGGAGCAAAATTTGACGCGGACGAAGTCGCAGGCAGAAGCTACTAATATTATAAGTATAGATTAACAGTCAGTTGACGTAGTGCGCACTATTAATTTCAATTTAATACTTAATGATATTTTCCCCATTTCTTCCCGTGGGTGTCGTAAAAGGCGACTAAAGGACTTACTAGAGAATGGGCAGCAGCGTTCTCTATGCATTTTACCACCATACTGCGATCGCCAACCCGCCTGCCAAGCGTGGCGATTATGGCAAAGCCCCCCAAATTGGGGGAGGCCTAAGTCCAGCAGTGGACGTCTTACGGCTGAAATGATGATGATGACTTAATGATAATTGCTTAAGATACAAAATAACGATTACAGTTTTGTAGTTTTCCTTCCTATTTCTTCCTTTTACCCATTGCATTGTTTTCATTCCTATTTCGCTAGCATTCTCTTTATCGTGCAGAGAGCAGCATTGTTGCAGAGAAAACTAGAGTAATACTGAAACACATAAATTAAACGTCAGCTCGTCTCGTCAGTCGTCTCTACAAACACGTCACACGTTTGCTTGTCACGTTTACTCTGTTTGTTTTGTCTCTGTGTAGAGAATGTAGAGATAGAGTATGTAATCTGTGTTAAATTAGACAGAGTTTGAAAATACATGTCATCATTAGGTACAAGATACGATTAGTATCATTTTATTTATTTATTTAATCACAAAGTCCACAGCTCTTTAACAATTTCACTTAGGATAAATAAACTAATTTTACAAGAAATAAATAATAGTTTAAAAAAACTAAAAAACACGCTTCCATGGAAAACCAAACTAAAAACTACAAAATAATGGAAAAAAAGCGTGGGGTGCTTTTAAGGTATTTTTTTGTTGATATCAGGCACCCCACGCTTTTTTTCCATTATTTTGTAGTTTTTAGTTTGGTTTTCCATGGAAGCGTGTTTTTTAGTTTTTTTAAACTATTATTTATTTTCTATTTTTTAGGGTATTTCGAATTTTGAGACGTATGTCAGCGTAGTTTGTGACAGTGTTTTTGATGTCCTGGTAACCCTGGCAAGGATAATGGCACAAATTTATGAAATTATTGCATTGTCATCAGTCCTTGACAGGTGTGCAAAGTTTGAATGAAATCTGGTCGTTTAAAGTGGGTCAAAATCGCACTATAAGGAGTCGGTTACAAACAAACATACAAATATACAAACATACAAACATACAAATATACAAACATACAAACATACAAGTGAAGCTAATATAAAGCGTGTAAAAATACAGACTTACTTAGTTTTAAAGCATGCTTTGGCTTTTTAATTCATGCATGACTCACAAAAATGTCCAAAACACATAAATTAATGTTTTTAGGCCAACTTTTCTAGAAACTCGAAATAGTAGCTACACGTCTTATGTGATTTGAAAAATCTCACCTAAGCTCAATTGATTTGTTTGTGAATGTAGCTAGTGCATTCATAAGAAACGACTAGAAACATTTCGGCATTTCTCATTCGAAGGTAAACATGTAAACTAAAAATGAATTAAAAGGTTATTTGAATTCATAAGGGAACCGAGCATGTTTGATTTCAGCTCTCGGTATCTTTCAACTACCAACCAACTAATGTGAACCTCAATCATAATTTCAGTTCCTATTCGGAATTCCTTGTAAATATTCCTTTATCGAGAAAAAAAATGTAAAGAATATTGTTTGTAATACCTTCTTATTATTTTCTCCATTTATACAGGATAAGTTTTTATCCAGTGCGTAAATTGTAACCATGAATTCAGCATATCATTCTAGACCCCCTTGCGCAGAAATTTTTCGTCGGTTTCACAAAAAAAAATCAACTGTTTCATAGAAAAATGCAATACCTACAGGGTCAAAATGTATGGAACAGCTGATTTTTTTTTCATATCCGACGAAAATTTTCTACGCTGGGGGGTCTAGAATGATATGCTGAATTCATGGTTACAGTTTGCGCACTGGATAAAAACTTATCCTGTATGTCACACCGTCCTACGTGTTCTTATTTTATAGGTTACTTACATGCGTTACTTTTTAACCGACTTCAAAAAGGAGGAGGTTATCAATTCGGATGTTTATATTTTTTTTTTTTTTTTAATGTATGTTCGGCCATAACTCCGTCATATATAGACGGATTTGCAAAATTCTTTTTTTGTTTGAAAGGGGTTTATTCTGAAATGATCCCATATAAATTTCATATAGATCTGATGATGAATTCCAGAGATAGACACCGGAACTCTTTAAAAAATGACAGCAAATCAACCGCGATTTCTGCAATCGCATAAATATGCATTGTTTGTTTGGAATTAGTGCGGGGTGGATACCACAACTAAAAATTCAAAAATATAAATTTTTTACAAAAAAAAAAAAAAACAACCGACTTCCTTAAAAACACTACAAAGTGAAAAATAACTTTAATTTCGGAAGTCGGTGGCAAAAAAACCATAAATACAGATCCTAAGACACCGACTTCCGAAATTAAAGTTATTTTTCACTTTGTAGTGTTTTTAAGGAAGTCGGTTGTTTTTTTTTGTAAAAAAGTTTTTTAAATCTGCAAGTTCCTTCTCAAACAAGGAGGGCTAAAAATCGATGAAAAATACTAGAAAGATCGAATTTTATAGGTTTGTTATTGAGGATAGTGTGTTTTACTTAAAAAAATGATCACTCAGAGGTCCCAGAAAGTAGTCCTCTCATCCGTAAAGGGACGTGTCCCATGGGAAACAATTGACCTCTGCCGCGGGGAATCTTTTCGGGACAATTCCATTGCGAAATTATGGCTTTCATGTACTATCAATATAAGGTTTTTTTTTTCAGCCTCGACGTTTCCCGACTATATTGGGACAGGCTTCCGGTCTAACCGGATGCAGCTGAATATCAACATATTACATGGAGTAACTCAAATCAAATCAAATCAAAATATTTTTATTTCACATAAACCAACATGGGCACTTATGAAACGTCAGAAGCTAGGTGCACGGTTCCAAATAGTTGATTCGTATGGAGAAGAGCTGGCAAGAAACTCCACGGTTACTCTTTAAAAAAATAATTGGCTTTCACAATGGTTCCAAATCACAGTATTAATAGGTATGGGAGAACAGTGTAGGACTGTCAACAAGCACCAAGCACTTAACAAAATGGAAAATTTCCTACAGTCTACAAGGCCTGCAACGTTCTCACAATCACAACTATAAAATAATCTACATAAACATTAGTCCTACTAATATTATAAATGCGAAAGTTTGTGAGGATGGATGTATGTGTATGTGTATGTTTGTTACCCTTTCACCAAAAAACTCCTGAACGGATTTGGATGAAATTTGGCACACAGATAGTTCATAACCTGGATTAACATATAGGGTACTTTTTATCCCGGCAGTACGTTCTCGCGGGATATTTTCCGACCTCCACGCGGGCGAAGCCGCTGGCAAAAGCTAGTATTCCATAAATATGACAATACACTATTTAAACCAAATGACGCTATTGCCATGCCAACCAATATTAAAGAGTACAAATTAGAATTGTAAGTATATAATGTCAAATAACTGTCTCTCCAACCCAGAAACTGTGTAATACAATACTCCTTGGTAAGACTGGTTGTCAGACTTTTGTGCATCTGACCCATAACAATTCTCAAAGATTCACGAATAACAGCCGAGACCAACGGCTTAACGTGCTTGAAGAAAGATTGATCTCAGCTGCAAGTTTTTATTGTGTATCGCAATTTGCCAACATATTTAAGTCCTATGTTATAGGGGACGAGTCTATTGCCATCAACCGGGTGCAAAATTAGACACCAGGCTCACAGGCTGCTAGTGAGCTTTTCAATACACTTATTCTTATTTTGACTGGCCTGTTAGTCTAGTGGTTAGTGACCCTGACTGCAAAGACTGAGGTCGTGGGTTCCATTCCCACCCAGGACAAATCTTTGTGTGATGAGCATAATCATTTGTTCTGTGTCTGGGTGTAATTTATCTATAATATGTATTTAGAAATATATAAGTATATTTATCAGTTGTCTGGTTACCATAGTACAGGCTCTGCCTAGTTTGGGATCAGATTACGGTGTGTTGGTTGTCCTAAGATATTTATTTATTTATTATTTATTCTGACCTAGGAATCGAACCCAGGACCTCATGCTCCACAGTAGCGCTTGAAACCACTAGACTAAACCAACGAGGCAGACTCAATCAATTTATAGTACGTAAAAAATCGAACACAAAACTCTACTTGCACAAAACAGCTGATCTACAAACCAAAACACCTACTGACGCAAACCCCCACCTCAACAAAATATAATGACGTCACAACATGTCACCTTACTCAATATTTTATTTGAAACCACATGTGTTTTTTTTTAAATATACGTATTTAAAAAAAAAAACTGCATGTGGCTTAAAATGAAAAAGAAGAATGCTCTTAAACATCAACAAAAAAAAAAGTTATTGTATTGAACTGCAACTAATTAATACGATGTATCACCAGTCATATTAGCATAACCATGAGGTTCCTACGCTGGGAGGCAGTGGGAAAATCATAGGCTGGCCGTAATCCACCACGCGGGCCCAGTGTGGGATGGTAGATGTCAAGTCGTCAAATATTTTGTACGAACACATTATAACTTATTCGAACACGACAATCAACTTGCATAAAACAGCAACAAACAAAAACACCTACTGACGCCAACAAAACTGTATGACGTCACATCACGTCACCCTTTTCAATATTTTTTTAAAACCCCACGTCAGACGTCAGTGTCAGGTCATGGGGGTGACACAGTTACCGTGGGTTGCTGAATATTTCATCTATGGTGCCAGTATGTCATGTCTCCTTCACCTGAAAGCCTAGAATTGCCGCTGATACTATAAATAAGTGTTTAGGCCTTCGGTTTGTCTATGTGTGTGTCTACTAGGAATTGAATGTTGTTTTGCTACTAATGATGAAGTGGATAGAAGTCTTATAATTACTGAGAAATTGTGAATCGGGAATGCCTCTTTTAACCGAATAAAAAACAGGAGGTGGCTAAATTTAGTTTAACTGCGTCATTTATGAACTGATTTTATTTGTGTCTTTCTTTAAAGAGTATAAGTATTTATAGAGTGGTCCCAAACAAATTTGGTTAAGTTCTGATTAGTGAATTTTGAGTCAGCTTCACTAATAAGTTTTTTTTTTTTCAACTTAGTGTATATTGATGATGTAATAATTATTTCCTGTCACTCTTATTTTCTTATTAAGTGAAGGTATACAAATTTCTGGGGTGTAGGTATCACAGCTAAGAAGTAAAAATAAAAAGTTTAGAAAAAAAAAGAACAAACGTACTTACAAATGGACGTATTGTCTTTTCTGAAGTCGGTTGCTTTTTTTTTAAATACACTTTTAAATTATAAAGTTTTGTTCTCTTTCAAGGGAGTAGGTATAATATGAGCCAGTAGCAATATATCGATCTGTTTTCCAGTTATTCAATATAAGTAATGGTTGCATTAATTTTTCAAAGAATTGTATAATAATTACCAGTACTATTTTTACCGAGAACCTGAACATTATTTATTTGGTTAACGTCATTTTGTACTGAAATATTTTGTGTTGAATGAATCGCTAATTATTTTCAACTTTGTTTTTAAATTAGTTACTTTTTATGGAAAACCATTTAATTGGCAAAAGTTTCTCAAGTAACTCTAAATCATAGAAAAAACTCAACATAAACTGTTATAAAAACTAAGATCGAAAACTAGCCAATAGTTGCTCACGGACAGACTCGGCTTCCAAATAAAAATTAGATTTACAACTTGTCCCATAAAACCTCGGATCAAACTCCACTCGAAGTTACAGCTAAAAACTAAAAAAAAACTGCTAGCAACAGTTGTATCTAAACCAACTTCGAGCGTTGATTAAACCAACTTCTGTACATCGCATAGGAAAGGCAAGCAATCAATTCGTACAGACCATTCTAGTCCTTATCACAATGAAGTTGAGGTTGTAATTGCGTGTAGAAAAGTTGCAGTTAGGTTTGAAACTGATAGGCCTATTTCAACTTGTGAATTGATTTTCAGGTATCGTTCAGCGTTTGGTGTTGAACCGAAAACTGGTTAATATTTAAATTAACTGAGATGAGAATGTTAAAAGGGATGTATGGTGTTGCACGTATGGGTAGAATAAGGAACGACTACATAAGAGGAAGTCTGAAGATGGCACCGATGACTGAAACGTTGTGTGAGAATCGGTTGTCATGGTATGGTCAAGTGATACGGAGGAATGAGAAAAATGTCGTAAAAAAAGTAGGGTAAACTCTATTTCAATGTACCAATTATATGGAAATCATTATCAAATATGTGGCTAGGTAGAGAGGGTCCTAAACATGGGAAACTACTTAGTTGTTTAGTAGATTTCTAACCCCGATTGTTAGATATTGACTCAGAAATCTAGACAAGAAAACCGAGGTTGATAACCTCTATTGAAGGTAATTCACTTCCATAACATGCACAACTTACATAACGCAATTCAAGCAAATACATAGCGATACATATTGTAGGTTCCTATTACTTCTACTCTTCGCATACGTTAGCCGACAAATAAATAACTTTCCTTTCTTTCTTTATCTCGTTCCTAAATTATTTGCCATGTGTTTTTAAGTGGACGTAAAAATATCGTGGAGGGTTTTTTCACGTGCGTCCTAGTGTGCTTTACTTTATGTTCAAAAAATTTCATCACCACTGCTCTCAAAACAGTGAAGGAAAACATCGTGAGGAAACCGGCATGTCCTGGAACCAAAAATACGAAGACGTGACATCTACCAACCCGCACTGGGCCCGCGTGGTGGATTATGGACTATACTCTCTCAAAGTGAGGAGGCATATGTCCCAACAGTGGGAACATTAGGGGTGGTTATGCTTGTGTTAAACAAAACAAAATTGCCTATTACAGAGTGCTTTAATAACTACTTTTGTGACAAACAAACCACAATCCTCATCATTCATCATCATCATTTCAGCCGTAAGACGTCCACTGCTGGACTTAGGCCTCCCCCAATTTGGGGGGCTTTGCAATAATCGCCACGCTTGGCAGGCGGGTTGGCGATCGCAGTATGGTGGTAAAATGCATAGAGAACGCTGCTGCCCATTCTCTAGTAAGTCCCTTAGTCGCCTTTTACGACACCCACGGGAAGAAATGGGGTGGTGTTATTCTTTACGTCCGGCACCACACGGTACACATAACCACAATCCTACTTCCTACTTAATAATATAAACGCGAAAGTTTGTATGTATGGATGTATGGATGTCTGGATGTATGGATGTGTGGATGTTTGTTCCTCTTTCACGCAAAAACTACTGACCCGATTTAGATGAAATTTGGCACATAGATAGTTTATAACCTGGAATAACACATAGGGTACTTTTTATCCCGGTAGTATGTTCCCGCGGGATAATTTCCGACATCCACGCGGGCGAAGCCGCTGGCAAAAGTTAGTACACTATAATACTGAAAACATCTCGACAATTACCAACACTGCTCATAATCAACCTTAATCCACTCCAAAAATTTCTTTAACATAAAAATAACCACAAAAACATGTTGGCCATCCATTCGTTTCACGACAAAGGGGCAGCAAAGCCCTGTCAGTCCTCTATCTCATTAATCATTCTCTTTTGCAAATCCCTTTAGTTGACGTCGACCTTTCATAACTAAGGATCGGAGTAAGCGGCTTACAATACGGCGGCCATTGTTGTTTTGTATGTTGTTAATAACTCCTTTAACAGTTCTGAGTAAAGGGTTAGAACGGAAGGAATCCTTTAGTTAACTGTGGTTGGAAATGTTATGAAGAAGGTGTATCATTTAAAATGTAACGGTCTAAAAATAATAATATGGAGGAGAATATAAAGAGTCGGACTTGCACTTGAAGTGTTCCGTACTACGCGGCAGAATACGCCGCAAAAACACGTTTCTTCTATGGACACTTTTATAATTTTAACTTTGATTTTATTTTTGTTATTTGTTGTTATTTCGTCAGCAGAATTCACAATCTGTGAAAATTGCAACGGTCTACCTATTATGGACCATGAGATACAGCCCGCTGATAGACGGACGAACAGCGGAGGCTTAGTAATAGGGCCCCATTGGTTACCCTTCGGTTATAAATCCCTAAGAAGAAAGGAATCATAGGGCATCAAAAAATTCGCCCGACTCTTTGTCAACGGGAAAAGTGCCCAAAAGCCTGGTAGTATTACCACGCTGTACGACAATGCTGATTCTTTGGTCAAAAATAGGCCAGTCCCCTGGATTGGACACGTAATGAGTCGAATAACCGCTTAGCAATGTCTTAGAAAAAGATTTATGGAATAAAAGTAAAAACCAAACGGTAATTTCGTTTTGGTAAACAAGTAAATAAAGCTATTTCACGAGGAACAAGGAACAAGACTGAAGGGTTCTTTTGCTGACCTGATGATGCGAGGCAGTGGAAAAGTAATAAGGATTCAGATCTCCTTTAGTGATAGTCTATGGAGGGTAGACTAACCAAAACGTGGAAAATAGAGATTGCAATCCGGAAAATCGGATCCGGTAATCCGGCGGATCCGGCATCATTAAACGTTTACCGGATCCGGTTCCAATATACCGGATCCGGTGCTAGCAATTTTTGGGAAAATAATAGAGCTGTTGCATGAGTTGGTGCTTTAAATCCGTTGCGCGTGGTGATCCAGTGTGCGAGTCGTTCGACGCCGAGTCGCCTCACCTCACTACGCTGCGCGAGTACTCCGCATCCGTATCGCGCCACTGGTTCAGCACCATTCGCTTCGCTCGATGCGGTGTTTTGTTGGTGCTTCGTCAAAATGTAATGTAAGTAAATTAAATAGACATTATTTTTTTATTTTTACGCGAGCGATAGTATTTTTTAAAAAGTATTTTACCCATTCAACTGCCATCACTGTCAAACGTCAATAATGTCAGTTTGCCCGCAACTTTGACGAGATCCCGCCTCTTTTCGGACCACTTGTGGTTAAACCCCAATTTCTCGATATTTTACTATGAAACCTATATAAAATTGTGACAGTTTCGTAATGTGTACAAGTTTTCTTATTCGGTATATGACATTTATGTAATTTGGTTCAGAATAAAACGAGTATCATTCAAATTAAAATTCAAAAACGAGTTTTGTTATTTTCGTCACATTTTTATCATTAAAGGTCCCAGAAATTTTAGTAAAAGACATATAGACTGAGCTACTTGTAATATCGATAAAATTTTATTAGTTACCTACACTACCAGATTTTAATTGTTTGCTTGTTGTCTAATCTTAACATTGGATTGGAAATAAAGTTGATTTTATATACGAGTATGTTTTTTTTAATATTTAATATATGATTGAGAAGTGAAAAGAATCCTGATTTGATCAATCCGGCCGGATCCGGCCTGATCCGGCCGGATCGATGGGAACCCGGACGGATCCGGCCGGACTGAAAATGACGCCGGATTGGAATCTCTAGTGGAAAAGAAATAAATAGAATTAGAAATCATTCAAAACCAAAATGCCGAACCAAAAACGTCCGTAATCGTGCAACGAATGAAGCTGTTTTGAATTGAAGAAAATATTATTCACGACCGTACCTAACTGTATTTCATGAAAAAGTAATACAATCGATTTAAATGAACTTAGAGCGTTGCACTTATGATTATAACGATGTAAATCCATATTACATCGGGGACTGAGTAATGCGCCTCAAGTGGAGTTGGGCAGGACATTTAGTTAGACGAAGAGATGGCCGATGGTGTTATGCAGTGACCGAGCGGTGCCCCAGGTTAGGATAAAGAAACCAAGGCCGTCCAAAAGCACGTTGGGTTGATGAGATCGTCAAAAGTGCAGGAAATTGCCAGGGTCGCGAGACTGCCAGGGTCGCGAGACTGCCAGGTTCGCGAGATTGTTCGAAAGAGATACTGTGACCCTGGCACATGGGCAACTGAAGAAACACGTGTGGGTTTTAGTCAGTAAAAGTCTGACACGCCCTCCCGCTCCACCCAGAGCGGGAGAAGTCATTTGATGATTTCCCACCCAAAAAAAAGAAAAGGTGCAGGAAACACATTGATAAGAGACGAACGGAACCGGGATCTATGGTGGAAAAAGGGGGAGCAATACTCAGCAGTGGGTGATTTCGGGCTGAGATGATGATGATGACAATACAATACAGTACAATCCTTTATTTCAGGCTACTAAGGCCCATAAAAACAATACATAAATAATATAAAAACAATAACTATAAAATAATACATATTCTATAAATATCTTAGGACAACCAACACACCGTTATCTGATCCCAAACTAGGCAGAGCCTGTACTATGGCAACCAGACAACTGATAAACATACTTATATATGACTAAATACATACATATTATAGATAAATTACACCCAGACACAGAACAAATGATCGTGCTCATCACACAAAGATTTGTCCTGGGTGGGAATCGAACCCACGACCTCAGTCTTAGCAGTCAGTGTCACTAACCACTAGACTAACAGGCCAGTCAACTCAACAAGTCTATAAAACTAAACTAAACTAAAACTGTCACTAAACACGACAACGACAACATCCGTATGACGACATCCGTATTTGTAGCAGTCGCGAATAATGTTTTAATCAACATACACCAGAGCACTGACCTGGAAACGGCAAAAAAAAAAAAACTTAAAAGACATTGAATTTCGGGGACTACTCTGGAGCTTCCGCTTTACGTTCACACAGGCACTCATCAGTTTTGGGTAAAATACTATTACTGGTATCACCAATGCTTAAGAACCCGTCTTGTGATCTTAATTATGGCCAGCCTCATCAATTCCGAACTACTGGTACAGGGTCACTGACAACAAAACAAGCCTTACCTAGTTCAACAACTGACCTCCCAAACTCCACACGAATGTTTTGATAGCCTAAAAATATCTAGCAAGTTTCACAATCAACTAAAACTATTTCTATGTTCGACACCGATTCCTTTGCTGTTATTCATTCATCATACTCATAATGGGAGTAATTTGGGTCGTATGAGTAAAGGCTCATGCAGACTAGCGCAACGAGATTGCCACGCTCGATTCGGCAATTTATATCCGTAGAAGAATTTCTATGAAAACGCATGACATTCACTACACACAGGGACGACCTGTCGCGCCCCGACACGGTCATAGAAATCGTTCTACGGATATAAATTGCCGATTCGCGCAAGACCATCGCGTCGCACTAGTCTGCACGAGCCTCTAGTATCAGACTTTTTTTAAACGGGTGTTTTTTTCATTTTTCGACCTTATACAATACAATACAATACAATCCTTTATTTCAGGCAACTTAGGCCCATAAAAACACAATAAACAAATAATATAAAACAATAACTATAAACTAATACACATTTTATAAAACAAAACTCCACCCTCCACATACTAGGCTAGCAAAGACTCCCAGAAATTAGTCAAATACAAAGTTACACAAAGTCGGAAACTACAGCAAAAGTTTAGTTCTACAGAAATCGTCTTTCTTACTTTTTTTAAAATAGGTTTTCATATTTCACAACCGAACTGTTGCTTATATGAGTAAAGGCTTGTTCAGACTAGCGCGAAGTGACGGTCGCGCGCGAATCGGCGATTTATATCCGTAGAACAATTTCTATGAAAACGCGCGTGACATTTCACACAGGGGCGACCTGTCGCGCCGCGACACGGTCGCTCCGCGACAAGCAGCGCGACAACATAAGGTACATTTTGTGTGGCGTCGGTTCGCAGCCGCGACGACCTCGTCGCGCCGCGACTGTGGCGTAGCGGCCGCGAATTCGCCGCGCTGTCGCACTGTTCGGCGCGCCGCTACAAGGACGTCGCGCGCGATTCGCGCACCAATTGTCGCGCCAGTGTGAAAGGTGTTGCGTCGCGATATATCGCAGAATCGCCTCCGCGACAGGTCGCGCGACATGTCGCGCCTGTCTGTACGAGCCTTTACTCTTGCTTGTTATGTTTTTATTTGAAACACTGTAATTATATTCCAATTACTAAAAGGTGCCATTTTGTCAAAGGTGTTATTGAGTTTTAATGCGATCGCCTTTTGTTTGTTGTCGTGACCTTTATAATGCAGTGTGATTCATCACCATTCATCATTTCAGCCGAAAGACGTTTATTGCTGGACATATGCCTCACCCAATTTGGGGGGGTTTGCCATAATCGCCACGCTGGGTAGGGGGGCTGGCGATCGATCGATGCATAGAGAAGGCTGCTGCCCATTCTCTAGTAAGTGTGTTTGATGTGCAGTATGATACTGATAGCATTAAGTAAACAAAAATGATTAGAAAATTATATCGTGATACCCAGTTACAGTTACGGGTTGTGGAGGTCAGATATGTCAGTCTCTCCATGTAAAATATTGTAGTATTCAGCTGCAGCCGGTTAGACTGAAAGCCGACCTCCTATATGAAAAAACCGGCCAAGTGCGAGTCGGACTCGCGGACCGAGGGTTCCGTACAAACCTTCAGGTATTCACGGTTTATGCATAAGGTTTATGTTTATGAAATTAAATGGTTTTTTTTTAATTTTTATATTTGAGTTGACTGAATGAAAGATAAATTGTGGTTTACGATTTATGACGTATTAAAAAAAAAACTACTTACTAGATCTCGTTCAAACCAATTTTCGGTGGAAGTTTACATGGTAATGTACATCATATATTTTTTTAGTTTTATCATTCCCTTATTTTAGAAGTTACGGGGGGGGGACACATTTTACCACTTTGAAAGTGTCACTCGCGCAAACTATTCGGTTTAGAAAAAAATGATATTAGAAACCTCAATATTATTTTTGAAGACCTATCCATAGATACCCCACACGTATGGGCTTAATGAATTTTTTTTTTTGAGTTTCTTTTCTATTTATGGGGAACCTCAAATATTATTGTTTTTTTTTCCATTTTTGTGTAAAAATCTTAATGCGGTTCACATAATACATCTACTTACCAAGTTTCAATAGCATAGCTCTTATAGTTTCGGAAAAAAGTGGCTGTGACATACTCGGACAGACAGACAGACAGACATGACGAATCTATAAGGGTTTCGTTTTTTGCCATTTGGCAACGGAACCCTAAAAAGGCTAGGCAAATTGATTGACTTTTGAAACAGAGCTTATAAACTACAACAACCAGCACTTACCTTAATAAATGATTGAGGCAATAAGAAAATGGACCCTGTATAGCAACCAATCTTAAGCTAAGTGGTAAACGACAGAATTTTAAGACGATATTACTCCATATCGGAACAGTAAGAGAGTTTAGAGTTGCATAAACAACAAGCCAAAGTCCCCACGAGCGCGATAAAATCGGGGCGGGATTTTTTTGCGCACTGAATCTCATGGGAACGTGAGTTTAGGATAGAAAAATTCAAAGTTACTAAACAGTGAAAAGGCTGAAATAGTAAATAATAAAGTCTGTTGGTTCTACACTTAAACGCGGTTCCGTATAAAATATTGAACGGACGCCATGAATATTTAAAGAGAGCCTTCACCGCCATAACATTTAAAGATAGCCTTCACCGGCATAACATTTGAAGATTTGTGCATGTGTTTGAGTAACATTTAATGGTTTATTTATATAATTTCCGCGAAATTCAAATGTTTTTACTTTTTTTGCAATTTGCAGGTCTGTGTCAGACTGTATGTTGAACAAAATATGATTCACGACCGTAACAAACATGGCTTTACAAAATTATAATCATCAAAATCATAAATTGCACGATTTTAATATAAAACAGGGTCATATTCAATAAGCTGGTTATACCCACGTGTTGGGTATCGATATCGAACTCTAATAAAAAAATAAAAAAACAATCATTTACTTCCATAGGCACGAGTAACATACATACTAATGAATGAATACTATGACTATGGTTTCGTTTTTTCTTGTCTGTTTTTATTAGCTGTCAGTCCTTCATGTACTAAAATAAATGTTTAAGTACCTGTTTCTAATCTCAAAATAATAGCTTTTTACACATAGTACTACGATACCTACTCCTATATTTTTTTAAATCGTGTCTGTCTGTTTGCTCCGCCTAATCTCCGACACGGCCGGGCCGATTTTACCAGGACTTTCATTCGCTGCAGGTAGCTGATGATAAAAGGATTAACATAGACTTTTTGGCCTGGTATCACGTTCCAGTAGGATAATTTCAGACATCCACGCGGTCGAAGCTCAGCTAGTAAACAAAAAACACATATATACATTTTGCTGTGCCCGAAAGGATCCATACTTGTTTCTATTTGTTAGTTACATTATGAATTGCAATAAAGATAATTGTGGAAAAAAGTCAACATTTTTTTCCATTGCAGGTTTGGAGCTAAATGTTAGTTATGTGTTGCTACTTTTTACAGTTGCATTTCTTTGTAAACTCAAACAATATTCTCACAAGGGGTCAAGGGGGGATAGCAATTAACTCAGCAGGCTAATCAGCTATTTAATTAGCTCTCTGTTATTATATTCTGTGCGTTCAAATCCTTACAGTTGAGTAATTTATGTGGCTTACCCGAATGTCCTTTCTTTGGTATTGTTCGTCACAGCGTTGGGCTCCTTATGTTCCGAGTTGAGCTAAACGATTAGTGACAAGTTCTGTTCCGCCAGACCTTTTTCAATGCACCCACCTGCAATCGAGATTAACGCTCTAAGATAAATATAGGACTGGACCACGTCGCAGTTCGCAATTTTAAAGACTTCGGGCGAGTTTTTGTTTCCGCGGTCCACGATCATCACTTTTGTTTTTTTACGGTTAATCTTTAGTCCGAATGCGAGGCTTGCGCTCTCCTTTCTACGTAGTAGATCTTCTGGATGACTTGCGATAATCGCAAATAGGGTGGTGTCATCAGCGTAACGCAGATTTGCAATTCTGTAGCCACCGATTGAGACTCCGTCTATCCAGTCCTCCAGAGTAATGCGCATGATGAGTTCGGTGTAAACATTGAACACATATATAATGTACTGGGTATCTTTTCCACCAAAGCGCCAATCAGATGCCACAATTCTTTTTTTTTTTTTATCTTTGCTAATGTTCGTGATTGATTAGTTTGCTACACGTGAATTATATTTCGGTAAGCCTGTTTTTATTGCATTATTATGCAAAGATAAGTAAGCGCTTTTATTGCTTACTAGCTGACCCGACAGACGTTGTCCTGTCTCTTTGATGATATTTGAGCACGCATTCTATCAATTCTATGTCAAATGTCATAATGATACATTTAAAAAGTTTACATTGTCCTATTATATGGTTGTTAAATATTCTTAAATAAATGTCCTTAAATTTTCTAATATTCCGCGCTTTTTTTTATTTTTTTCTTTCATAAAAACCTTCTCCTGACAATAATTACAAACACAACAAAAAAAGAAAAAGTGAAATCGGTCCAGCCGTTCACGCGTGATGACGTGACCAAGGGAAATAGGGATTCATTTTTATATAATATATATAGATAAAAAGGTTATAGCGATATTCGACTAACTCATTCATAAACAGGAATCGGACATCAGCAAATAAAACCAATATACCTACGTCACACAGCAAAATTATCTACACCCAAATCCAACAAACGATGACATATTAGGACATCAGCACCCTAATTGCATTACACACTATTAATCATAATCGGAGTAATTTGCAAGGATCATTGCTTCATATGTTCGAAAAAATCGTCTACTCAACAACGTAAATAACGCAATGAATGTCGTTGAACTGTCAAAATAAAAATCATTCTACTTTTCGTGTGTTATGTAATCTCCCCGAAGCTCCCATTGTCCATCTTCTTTGTGTTGGGATATGGAACAACCGTGTCACTGCGATTTCCAAACCGATACATTATGTTGCACACGGTTCAGGCGTTTTTATTGCCCGGGTTTGGTACTTTCAGTGGAGTATTCAAATGAAATGAATTATTTGTTCATGTAAGTAGATCTTTTTAAGTCAATTTTACACGTGTAATAGGGTCCAACAGGGTAAATATTTTAGAACTAGAAGGTGTTTCTAAACTGACTGCTCCTTGAGAAGAAATGCCGACCGAAGATTTTTATTATGCTCTGCGCATAATAAAAATCTTCGGTCCACCAACAATCGTCTTCTACGATGTCCTTCTCACCGCTCTCATTTAATCTTCTTTCTTTGTCCAAGCGGTCTTTCTTTGGAATGCGCTCCCTCTGAACATCAGGATGGCAACCAGTCGGTTATCATTTAAAGTGAAAGTACGTGAGCATATTCGCAAGAAGTTGGCAGAATCACCCAGCGCTGATTTGCTGGATTCGGTTTCTTCTCTACCTATCGTTATATCTCCAGACAAAGTTATGTATATATAACGAAAAAAACTTTGCAGAGAAAAACATGGCAGGTGCAACATACAGGATAGATAAGTGTATATATATATATATGTATTTGTATCTATGTATTTAGTATTCTTCCTTTTTCGAGTTATCTATCCCGTATGTTGCACCTGCCATGTTTTTCTCTGCATCACCCTAAGGTTGACTGGAAGAAAATGCCTCAGGCATTAAGTCCGCCTTTGTACAGTAGTTTTACTTATGCATAAAGTTTTAATAATAAAATAAAATGCCGAAATAAACCCAGAGGTCATGGTCTCCATCAAAATCCAGACGTTATATTCTTAGAATTGTATGTGAGTCTAACAATGCAGGGCCATGCTTGTTGCTATACCAGCATTCGAACTATGCCCAATTCTACCTCTTCTCAACTTCTAGATCATTTTCTTAGCGAAATAACATTCATTAAGGCATTTTTTTTTATTTTGACATCGCGCCTCAGAAATCTTTCCACATGACTTTCCTTAAGCCCGTCTTTTCTTGAATTGTGACACCACGCCTTCGAAAACTTTACAAGTGACATTCATCAAGTCAATATTTTCTTGAATTTTACATCGCGTCTTAGAAATCTCTCTAAAATCTTCCCAAGTGAAATTCATTAAATCATTCTTTTTTTGAATTTCGCCATCACGTCGTAGAAATCTTTCTACTATCTTTTGTTTTTCATTTCTTTAATTTCTACCACGAAAGATTTCTACGGTAGTCATTCTACTGTTGCTGGGTAATTGGGAAACCCCATTGGTAGTAGTGTATATATAAATCTGATTGTCTAGAAAGCAAAATAGTCTCTTGAAGGTGTTTGTAGTTTGCTCATAAACTAAGCTACCTACCGCCGATTTTTCTTCAGAACGCAAAGCTTCACTTGGCTAAATTCTGTGATTTCTTTATCCAACTTTGAACACTAGGTCCATTGTATATTTGTCGGGTATCTGATTCTTTAGCCTTGACCATAGCAGTTGTAAGAAATAGGTCAATCTAATACAATGCAGATGAGCTTGATTCGAATCCAAAACAATGACCTCGTGGTAAGAATAGATGATCTAGCTCTCTTTTTTGTCTAATATTAGTTACTGTGATGATTACAACTGCCAAAGACATTAAAGCCAATAACGAGAGATCCATTCAGTACTGATCCCAGCTTTGGAGAAGCTAATCTACTCCGCATTGAGAAACTTCTATAATCATTGAGATTGGGTTGGTATGAAACTGTACGTAGTTTAATCGATTTTGATCTTTCTGTTCTCATACTGAAGATTGTAATCGGAATGTTCGTTGATGATGATAATATCGGAAGAGTTTTGAAGTCAGAACATTGGAACTTTGGCTATAGTCAGGGATGGTTTGACGATGGACCGCTAAGAGAGGAAGCCTTTAATAAGTAGCCAATGAAATGGGCTTGCAAAACGATGGATAAACAATGATTATAGTAATTTTTGAATTTTAGAAAAAAAAAATGTGTGCAAGCGCAGGCTAGCGCGCGAAATTAAAATTTTCTTACGATTTTTGTATCACCATCCCATTGAATGAGTATTTAATTAAAAATTCATGGAATCTTATAATGAACAATTCTTTTTATCCATAAATGATTGATGACTGTGTATTGATGAGTTTAATGATTATAATTCTACACAGCCAATATGTCACGGTCACAAATTATATCGTTTTCAACATACAACCACCGGGGTAATTGTGTAACACACTATCAGTAGGAATGGCTTTGACTTTGACAGTTGTTGTTGAACTGCGTTGCGTAATTTACGTTGTTGAGCAGACAACATTTTCGAGCATAAGAATCGATAGATTAGCAATACCTTTCAATATGTTTCAGATTATGATTGATAGTGTGTTACGCAATTAGGGCACGGACACTGACGTACAAATTGCAAAAAAAAAAAAACGGAAGAAATATTAAATCTCGCGGGCTACCTTAGCGCAACAATAGGGTTAAGAATCATTCGTCCACTGCTACACACCGGCCCACCCCACCGTCGTTTTGACCGGTTCTGTGCTTCTCGCATCCAGCAGATTCCTGCGACCTTCACCAGGTCATCGTTCCACTTTCTGGAAGGCCTTCGAACACTACGTCTTCCACTACGCGGTCGGCATTCCAGAATCTTTCAGCCCCATCAGCCATCTGTTCTGCAAGCAATGTGCCCCGCCCACTGCCACTTAAGCTTCATGCTATATCGGTTATCTTGGTTCTCCTACGGATCTCTTTATTTCTGATTCGATTGCGTAGGGTTCTCCAAAAATAGCCCTCTCCATTGCCCTATAGGTGACCTTCAGCCTTCTCTTCCCATTGTGAGCAACCACGTTTCAGTGCCATAGGTTATCACTGGCAACATGTACTGGTCAAAGACTTTCATCTTGAGTTTAAGAATAGCGGTAGCTTATACATATAAAAGCAGAACCATTCAACTAACATTAAAACTCCCAAAACTAATCTAATTTTGATTGGGTACCCATAACCGATCAGTGCGAACACCTGATAAATCGACGCGCTCTCGCGTAATAATACCATACTAAGCCATACTTAAGACGAATGGAGCTTTCTTGAGTATGTGATTATTGGCACCACCTAGGTTCTTATCTGGACGGATTGTTATCGACACCTGGCACTTCATAAAGCCTTAACCTAAACTTCGAAAAGGTGCTACGATCTTTTATGTTAACCAAGGTTTCTGAAATATATTATCAGAGGATTTTCTATGATAACCCTCAAAAACCTCGTCAATTTGACAAAAATGCAAGTCGTATGGTGGATTTAACAAATCGAGTATACCTACCTACCTACTTTGTGACGCTGTGACGGTCCACAGAGATGTTGAGATAAGCGGAATAAAATGAGTGGTGAGTGAATGGTCCTGATTATCATCATTTCAGCCGTAAGACGTCCACTGCTGGACTTAGGCCTCCCCCACTTTGGGGGGCTTTGTCATAATCGCCACGCTTGGCAGGCGGGTTGGCGATCGCAGTATGGTGGTAAAATGCATAGAGAACGCTGCTGCCCATTCTCTAGTAAGTCCCTAGTCGCCTTTTACGACACCCACGGGAAGAAATGGGGTCCTGATTAGCCTTTGATTAATTACTGGGATCAAAGAGGTAACCTTAGATGTAAGGTACTCGTAGAAGAGACAGTCTTGATGATTAGGTAAAAAGCTGGTCACTCATTATCATCTGCCTAGCCTTTTCCCATTTACATTAGCGTCGGCTTCCAGTGTAACCGGATGCAGCTGAATACCAGTATTTTACATTTAAAAAAGTAAGAAAAGAGAGGGGGTGGGGTTGGATCTGACCTCCAAGTCCCGGTAATACGATATCCCTTGGATATTGATTGGGTACAGCCGGAACTGATAGCTTAACGTGCTTTTCGAAGGCAAAGAGGGGTCTTGGTATGCGGAAATGGTCATCCATCCGCGGAAAAACCATGGCAAGCGTAGCTTAACCTGATCGAAAGATCCGTCGGGATATTATTAGGTACTTTGCCCCAAGAAACCAAGTATACCTTACACGGTACGTTGTGATTCTGCAATAGACAACAAAGCTGGCAAAGTAAGTGGAATAAAATGAGAGTGTATGATCTTGACTGGCCATTGATCAATTTCTATTATCAAAGAGGTAACCTTAGATGAAAAGACAGAAGACAGAGTCTCGATCGATTAGGTATAAACCAGTTACTTCAGCAGGCTTAACGCACCGTTCTGTTAACGGAAAAGTAGACAAGAATGACGTTCTGAGTAGACAGTACGACGGCAGCAAAGTAGAAAGAGTCAACTGTACTTTTTGCGAAATTCACTCTTTTAACATAATTCGACTCCGTTGTCAGTGTGATTTTGACAGTTTTGAATACACAACATTTTTCTGAAATAGTCTACATAAAAAAGAACCTAGACAACGATCGTTAGAATCTAATGACAGATTGTAGAAGGATTTCTACCGTGCGATGTCAAAAATAGAGAAACGAAATGTCACTTTGTATTGAAAGAGCTGTGTCTATTCTTCGTAGAAATAGAAAAGGTCATGCTAACAGCCAGCAGTTATATTATATGGCTTTTACAGCACAATTTAATTAGCATTTCTTTCATTGATCTGGAATTCGCAGACGGAGTTATAAAACTAGATTGATAGACGGATTTGATTTCTAGACATTCGAGTTTTTGTTAGACACTTTTATGGCTCAGGTCGCTCAGGGTCAAATAATAGCCCGGCAAATAGGTGGCTATAGTAGACCTATTCCGTCCGTAGCACTGGTTATTGCTGAGAATCCTTATCTAACCGTTTGCATATGAAAGTGGTAGAAATGACGACCTTTTTACGCGACTGCCCAAAAAAGGAGTGTTTACATAATAGCTCCAGCCCCATACTGGGATATTTGATACACCTACATGCCAGTGTGGCGTAATGATAAATATAAGAGGTGTTGATTTTCTGGGCCTAAGTACTAACACTAGATTCTAAATCTACTAACTAAATGGACGTAGGTCTGATTTTTTTAAATCATCCTTTTCTCTTTTCCTATGTCTTTTTTTTCACTATCCTCCAAAAACACTTATCTTTTAATAAACGCTTGGATAACAACACCATCGATTACGAGATTACAGATTTCATAAACAGTTTACGAGTGTTTGATTGCCATGCTGTTTATGACTCATAATTTTATTCTCGCATATGAGCACGTTCTGCAACATTATTAGTATTACACCCAGTAGCCAAGCCATTATCCAACCAATTTATAGCCTGACATCCCCACAATTTCATTGTTAATACACCGCCAACGTTTATCGTATCAAATCTCTGCAGGCATGAAAAAACCTTCAGTGGAATGTGGCAGCAATTTTCTGAATGATTTCACCTGAGCTGAGTCACGCGAACATTTCGCCACAATATGTGGTGGTTACATACGTGTGTACTTGCCATTATCAAGGGCAACCTTCGACCTTAAACTAAGAACTCACCTTATCAAAACAACGGCATTTTTAACAGTCAATCACGTCTATACTAAAGGAAGACACTACGGACAGCTAACATTACCGCAACACTCACAGTAACAGCTCAATTGACAGGTTACGACAACACACACGATTTTAACACTTTAGGACATTATTTTTATTGATGAAAATGGTATTCGGCGTACGCTAGGCAAGGGTCCGAGGGCGACCGGCAGGCGAGCGCGCTAGCCGGCGCGCCGCCTTACTTTAACTGAAATACGCGCTCGCGAACTGTTTTTTGCGCAGGCGTAGTACAACACAGGATCGGCCGAAATTCACCCTTACTCACCTCCATGGAACGGTTAAACTACCTTTTTCCCACCAAGGAGAAACGCACTTTGCAGTTATATCATAAAGTTGGATTTAGATTGATCAGAAAATCGCCTTTGTGTCGTTCTGAATAGGTCGTTGCGTGTGCCGCACTGCACACGATGGTAATTAAATATGTGTTTGACAATAGTATCGAGGCTCCGGCGGCTGTGCTCTCCTGATGACGTCAATGGGCCAAACGCTCATTGGAGAGCGTTCACGTAGAAATCGTTTTGCGAGAGTTTGCGAGCGAACCACTCTCAAAGTGACGGAGTGGAAAAAATGACGGTGATTTGCATTTGAAATTGGAATGAGCTTTTTCAATACAAATATTCGGTTTTAATTTCTGCTAACTGTTTTCCGATTCCAAGTAATATGAAATGGGGTGAACAGCAACTTACCTCATCATCATCATCATTTCAGCCGTAAGACGTCCACTGCTAGACTTAGGCCTTCCCCAATTTGGGGGGCTTTGCCATAATCGCCATGCTTGGCAGGCGGATTGGCGATCGCAGTATGGTGGTAAAATGCATAGAGAACGCTGCTGCCCATTACCTACCTACCGCCTTGCTTACCTATTTGGAATTAATTATTCAATTGTCTCTAAAAGGGTTAATAAGAATTACGCTTTTCGAAGAAGAATTTTGTACAGTACAGCATCGATAACGACAGTTTGTCACAGCTAATTAATGAGAATCAGTGAGCCTTGTAATTTATTAATGGTACCTACTCGGTAAACCTATTAATTATCGTAGGGTTTTGAACCCATTAACAAGCATTGAACCAAAAACAAAACTGTAAAAAATAAAAACTATACTCTTTTTTAAGTTCCACAGTTGGAATTAGGTCTATAACGCCTATACTCCCTCCAGAAATTGCTTACGTCACTAAAACTACGTCATATCTGTAGTCTAGCCAATTTTGCAGCATTACTCAGCGGACTACAGCTGCCAGTGTCAACAAAGTGATAGGTCGGAACTCGATGTATTCTGCCTGAGCAGATGAAACGTTAGTTTTGCTAACTGGGACTAACAAGAAACAAACCTGTTAGTCTGTTTGTGGACTAATCTAAAGCTGCATTGGTCAGTAAAGGTGTAAATGTTTAACTTTTACAACTTAAGTAAGTTGCCCTGTTACCTTGTTAAGTAAGTACATCTTATCCGTTAAATATGATGTGAATACACGGCAAGCTAAAGTGATTTCAAGTGCCACGCAAAAATAACTTTTATGGCAGGCGTACCGCTTCTTTCACAATATCCAATTTACTAAACAAAATACCTGTAGACATTATGGACTCAATGAACAGTAAAAACATAAAGCGTAAGCTGAAGGAACATTATCTTAACTCGATGATAATTTAACTGGCAAGAGCACGTTGATCAAGTCTCAGGCCATGGCATGCTAAGACAGACAGACCCCAGAGGTCTAATTGTGTCCTTTGTTTAAGTCTAAAAAAATATATTTTATAAAATAAATAAATAATTAAAATCACAAAATAATAGGTAGAATGTGCGGAAGTCTAGTTTTCGTACTTTTAAAACATACAAATTCGAGTTTCCATCTCATCTCAGCGACTATGAATGTCATAAACTTGTAAAAATTGCCGTTACTATGACCATTTTTCGACAGGTCCGTTCATATTTATTTTACCTCTGACAGCAGCAACCCAATAGCAACGTTATTGTAATGAGAACAAAGGTCAGCCAGGGTCGCGAGATCTGTTCGAAAGAGATACCGTGGCCCTGGCATATGGGCAACTGAAGGAACACGGGTGGGTTTTAGTCAGTAAAAGTCTGACACGCCCTTCCGCTCCACCCAGAGAAGGAGAAGTTACTAGATGATTTCCCACCCATAGAACAAAGGTCACTTTAATTTTGACAGTGATGCAAAATCAGAGGTGAAATAAGTGTGAACGGGCTGTAAAATTAGAATTCGGGCGTTCTAAAAAATACAGGAGTTGCTCTATGTTTTGTTAAAATTTTTAAAACAACCTACTTAAAAGAATTACATAACCTTTTTAATCCAGAGGGAGGAATCTACCTACATTATTATGTTACCACACCTACACATATTAAGAGTAAGTATTTAAATTACAAATTTCACATTTCATCACTACGTTACCTGAACAGTAATCAAGCGTAGGAGGCTCGGCGTAGGCATCTAGGAGTTCTGATGTTTCACCGCTGCCCTATGAATCATCGAACGCCTACTCCACTTCATTGACATTTACCGGCAAACATAACGATGTTTGGATGTGCTACCCACATTCAATGATGAAGCTATGAGGGAAGTTTTTATAAAATGACTTTGTTTTAAAGTCTACCATTCATTCGTTCATTCGCTCACAGACAAAATACCTTCCAAACCGTTGTGTCTAAAAGCATGGAATTTTGCACAAGACCGCCGTACATATTGAAGGTAAGCATTATAAGGAGGAGCACAAGTCTTAATTCAATTCAATTTATTTAGTCAACTAACCATGACTCATTTGTTATTTTGTTATTATTATGTTTTTTCATTTTATCTTCATTCTAAACAAAGCAAATTCGCGTATGATAAACACAGCGGCAGTACCAACCTGCTCAAAATTAGAGACAGGATACTGTTGTTGACGCCCTACACCCACGCACCAGGGATGCACAGCGATTACGCATTGTGGCAAAGTAACAAACCACACGTGCGTACGCGAACATCCCTGATGCGTTGCAGTAGCGGGGCAGCTTCAACAGCACCCTGAACGCGTAGTTGTACGCGGAGGACATTGTACCATAGTGTCTATATCTTTAGTATCTATATCTAGCCCACAGGCTCCTCGTGTAAAACGAAGTGCAATACGCTCTGAAAACAGTAATTTTAAATCTCACTGATCAACGAGCAAACCTGTGAGCTAGCATGTTTGCTCCAACCGGCAATTGGGTGAATTTAGCCTCAAAGGAGGAGGGTAAAGATTAGAACATTTTTTGCTCCTCATAGTCATGAAAATTTAAAGTATTTATTGACGTCATGTTATTGTATTTATGTGAATTTTAGGTATCGACCTTTACATCTATTCTAAAATAGTAAGTCGTATAAAAAATAAAAATCATTAAACTTGGCAAATTCTTTAACTTTCAATAAAAAATAAACTGTAATACGCTTTATGCACCAATATATTTTTTAGTCTCTCAAATACTGTAAATCTTTGATTAATTTATTTTAATCAAGCTTTGATTAAATAGGCTTTTTAACTAGCATTCATTTGTTTTGGTCGCGATGTTACATAACCGTGAAAACACGCTAAAATCGTGTTTTTTGTACTTTTAGGTTAGGATATCTAAAAAATGTGATGTGATGAAGCAATTCTGAGGCCGAATTTAAATTCAGTGACCCAAAATCTACGGGGAATGACTATTCTCATTCAAGGTGCAAGAGTCACGTTGGGCTGTGTTATAGGGCAAAAAGTATGGAATGGAAGTTCGTCATTTTTGCTGATGAAAAATTGCATCAAGCGCACGGTTTGTAGTGATATAAAATTAGCTTTTGACTGACTCTTCGCTAGTGGACTGCAGGTCACGTCCAGGGTTCGATTCCCAGGTGACAGGCACTTTACTTACTGTAAATTATCTCATCACCACTGCTCTCAAAACGGTGAAGGAAAACATTGTGAGGAAACCGGTATGTCCTAGAACCGAAATGCGAAGAAATTTGACATCTACCAACCGCGTACTGGGCCCACGTGGGAGATTACGACACACTCCCTCACACAGAAGGAAGGCCTGTGTCTTAACAGGAGGAACATTTCAGGCAGATTATGAGGTACCGACCTATGTAGTTCGTGCGATACTTATCTCCAAGGTTCTAGAAATTTGCTGTGCAGTATCACATGCAATTACAGGCTCTTTAATCCTCTCCTCAATTCTTCCTCTCCCCACGAGAAAAAAAAAAACCCTAGAACAATAGAAAATCGTTTCAACAACTTTCTAACTTCTACGATCGCTCATAAACAAAGAGATGCTCTTAAAGTTTATTTTAGTTTATTTGCATACAGACATGCGGTCAGTGCTCTTGAACCGAGACTGTTCCGAATCGGATACGGCGGATATGAAAATAGACCTTATCGATTGTAAACGTATACGGTGTAGTTGTGGAAGTAATAATAATAATAATAATAATAACGTTTATTGTGTCCAAAAGTTATACACAAACAGTGGTGCCGATTCCCTTATTCACAAACTAAACTAAATTTAAGTTCAGTGCATCTTTTTCTTTCTATTTCATTAAGGAAAGGACAGAAGATAAATTTTAGTTTAGTCCTGTCAAATTAATCAGCGCGTGACGGAAGTTCACTGAACGGAAGGTGTTGAGGTAGTTTTAATGGATTTTATATGTTCGTGTAGTTAAAGTACCTAGTGTAAATAAGCTCGGCGTACACGAGTAGGTTCCGTGTGGTGCAGAACGTAAAGAATAGCATCATCCTATTTCTACCCGTGGGTGTCGTAAAACGCGACTAAGGGACTTCCTAGAGAATTGGCAGCAGCGTCCTCATAAATTTTACCACCATACTGCGATCCCCAATCCGCCTGCCAAGCGTGGCGATTATGACAAACCCCCCAAATTAGGGGGGGGGGGGCTATGTCCAGCAGTGGACGTCTTTCGGCGGAATGACGATTATGATGACATGAGTTGCGGAGTAGGTAGTTATTTCTATTCAGCACGGCTTTCCTATAATTACGGGTGGTGCCCCATGGTCTACTCTTTTATAATCAATGGTCTTTGTAGCATCATGAAACATGAGGCTTCAAGGACTAGTCCATATCTTGGGGTTCATTCGATTAATCGATTCTGGTCACCAGGTAACCAGGTAACCAGGTCTGGTAACCAGGCTGCGGTCGGTGAATTTCATTCCTTCATTCGTTCACAGGATAAGTTAAGTAAGCTACCTACAACATAACTCACAAAATATCACGCCTTGCCTGCCCGAAGGGTTGGCCAGAGTTGTATCTTTAGTCACCCACATTTAGAAAGGAAGAAAATACGTTTATTTGCGGTACCTAAATATGACGCAAAGAAAAACTGAACACAACAATAAACTAATAAAAAAAGCTGGAGAAAATATGCGTCCCATCCACGCAAAACATTTCACCTGTTATACTCTCTAGCTACCTATTATCACTGTTTACACGCGTAGTAAAGTAGGTACGTGAAAATAAGAAAAATCGTGTAAAGCATTTGCTAAGTATATTTATGTTCAGTGATGCAAAATAAAGTGTGACTTTTGTTTCGCGATTTCTGTCTTGGGCCAAATTAAAAGATGTCCAAATACCCTCTTCTGGTTTTAAGTTCTTTAAATTACAACTTTGTCAGTGACGTGTGCTACCAAAAACATTAAAGTTATGAGCGCCTGACAAAATATACGAGCAAATGCTTGAGTCTCCAACTAATTGCATAAACTTTTTCATCGAATCTAACCATAATTAATTTCATCTTTAAAATACCTTATTCGTTTCGTTAACCTACATATCGTGATAGGCATTATAAAGGAATACGATAGCATAGGATATAAAATAGGAACCTCCACAGTCGATACGATAAAATTATATAACACAGGAAATGGCAGAGAGCTAACAAAGTTATTGCAATGTTTGTTATCTGTTAGATATTGAATAGCAACGCTATTATTTTACAATGAACATGTGCGATGAGTATTTATTTAAGAATATGGTGTTTTCATGAAGCTGCAATACTTGCAAAATACTTCTGTATTTAAGTTGTGTGCCAAAAAGGGTAAGCAAAATATTTTTCAGTTTACCAATGAAGCTGGGTTATTAAAGATCGAATAACGTTAAAACAACAAATTTTCGAAAACGCTACATCGAAAATAGGTAGGCACTTAAAATTTATAAATTTTGAACGCTACGCTGCAGCGCTGCCCCGATGCATCAAAATATCGAATAACTGAGTACGGATATAACCTCGAAGTGTATTTTATCAAATAGTCAACATAATGCCAAAATAATTACAAGGACTTTTAGTTAGGTCTTATCAATTATTCTGCACTGGGTAGATCATTAAGTCTGAATGCCATTTTGAGGTTTTTTTTTAATTGAAACAAATAGTATCGTGTCCGTATAGTAATTTATTTTCGATTTAACATTAAAAACTTTCATTAAAAGTTAAGTAACTGTTTGAGTAAAATTAATCTTATTATAAAACACACTATTTTACACAAATAGCATTATACGTCATACAATATGTATTAAACGGCTTGTTCTCTACTATTTCAACCTTAGTTACTAACCTTCGATAGCTCAGTTGGTAGAGCGGTGGACTGTAGAGTACAAATCATTGATATCCATAGGTCGCTGGTTCAAATCCGGCTCGAAGGAATTATTTTTGTGTTGTTTTTATAACATTTTCTTAAAAGTTCACGAATTTTCTATTTCATTTTGGTGTCATTTACATCAATAAAAACATAACATCGCTAAAATACAACAAAAACGATATTTCCTTTATAAACTCAGATAGGTTATACTTCTAATGAAGTAAGAATTTCTTTTCAATCATAGAAAAGCGATAATTTTGTCATTTCAATTATTGTTTCCGAATAATGCGATCGCCAAAATAATACGCTGCGGACAGGATTCGAACCTGTGCGGGTAGAACCCAATGGATTTCAAGTCCATCTCCTTAACCACTCGGACACCGCAGCTCATATAAAAGAGGTCGAAATAACTAATAGTATTAATTGCGTGTATGGGTATCCATTTTAAATAAATCGTTATGTATTGATGCGGATAATTTCTTACATGGTGTTATACAACGAGATTTGAAACCATGTAAGCATAGAACAACATTGAACTTCAACTGTCATTATTTAAAAAATAAATTTAACCGATGAGTCGATTTTTGATGAAATAAAATGGATCATTTAATATAATCACAAAAAATATAAATACTACAAACATTCAAAGCAATGTAGCTTTGAATGATAGACATTATTAAATATTTCTGTAAGCAATTCTAAGAAAATAACTCAATTAGCTTGAATCATGTTAATTCCTTAAATATTAATGTAGCGCCATCTCGTTTTATGAAAAATCAACTTTAAGTGGAATGTTTGGCATCGTAGTTTTACTATTCGACACTAGATGGTGTTAACAGAAGCAGTACACGTATATTACTTGATTTTGCTACTCCGCAACAGATGTCGCTAGTTGGTGTAAATTTAGCGCGAGCTTCTGAATATTTTATTTTTATGCATCACAAATCTGCAGCTTACAATTAACTTTTTATTAGCGAATTTAAATGGTTAAGTAATGTTGGCTAGTTATAGCTAAGGTTAAAATATTTATATCACGTTGTATGCATTGTACATTGTATCTTGTAGACAGCAGATATTGCAATCAAATGAAACTTAAAATAAAATAGTAAACAAACTTCACCTCTCACTTTTAGAAACCGCGCGGTGGTCATGTGCTCTAAGCTGGACAAAAAGTCATTTATGGAAGCTTGTAGGAAAGTAGAAACAGTTGTCTGTGAACACGCGCCGTAATTAACACTAGAAGTGTTAATTACGGCGCGTGTTCACAGACTTAACTACTGAATAGGTATAGGTTCTTGCTAGGGCTACCGAATCATCTGCCGTTTCCAGAAACTTCAAGAAGAGGGGCCGTTGTTGAACACATTTTTCTTGAACTCTACACAGTCAGCTGTTCTCTAGTAAACGTGATTATCGAAACAATTACCATAAGTGGTGCTTTCTATTTTATGCGTTTTTAGTAAAAGGTCTTCCTATGCTACCAAGCAAAACCAACCTATTCTCAATAAGCATCCTCTAGGGTAAAAATCTTAGGAAATTGATGCGAATTGTCATTTCCAGAATTATTTTACAATCTTTTTCAAAAAGGTCTCCGTGAAATTTGCATTGTCAAACCAAACATAGACCTCTTCTCACTACGCCATATTTAAAGATAGAATTATCTTTGGTTTCATATTTATAACAGGAAACCGGTTTGACGTCTGTTTTTGGAATTATAACTTTAAACTGGTCGAAATAAAGTTAAAAATTTAAAAAATGGCACATTTGTTTACATCTTTAAAAGCCTTGTTTTGTAAGGCGAAAGAATCGATAATAATAGAAGGCCCGTACTCTAGATTTTTCCCCGATGAGTCGGCAGCCCTACAGACTGTTCTCGTCAGGTGCACTTTCATAACGTTTTTAGATCGGCCACCGATAGTATCGCATCGTAGTAGACTACGCCACTACGCCTAAGATAGGTTACGATACGCCATGTAAGGGGTATCGATATTATTATTAGCTCAGTAGGTTTGTTTAGTTGTTTTTCTTTACTTGTTTACTGCAATTTGCCGGCTGCCATCGATAAATTGAATCAATTGTTTGAGATAATTGATGTGTTTTTGTTTTGTTTCAGCTTCAGTTAGGTAGGTACATTTAAAATTGTCTTTACAAATTACTTAAAGAAAAAAAATTACAGATCCTATAAAATTATGGAGGCCTAAGTATGGAAAAAATGTGCCCTTGCAAGCTACAATACTAAACTCAACCGAATGTTTTAGGTTTTTTTTTATGCAATTTAATACAAAGGAGATCTTTATCAAAACCGTTTTATGTGTTGCCAGTTCAGATACCTCGACACAAAACAATGATGATTCATACTAAATTAAAGCACGAAATAAATAAATTAAACCCTAATAACTAAACAATAAGAGTTAAACAAAAATAAATACATCCGTCCGTCCATTTAAAAACAAAAACAAAAGAATTCGCCATCTTGTTTTTTTCCCGCTATAATTTGAAGTCCTATCAAATGTTTATTTCCTCGTTAGATTGGCATCAGTTCACTGCAGTATGTAATTATTAATTACGTAGATTGTTAACTAATAAAAAATGCTTGAGATCTAAATCATTTGTAATGGAATTTGCGTAGGCTTGTTATTGTGATGCAGATGATTCATAATCATAATGCTTAGTGGTATTGTTATTTATGCTTACACGATTAATTATCTACCTAAAGTAATTCTTTTTTGTTGTCAATGACATCTTCCAGTCAACCTAGGACGTTGTCGGCTGTGTAGCTGGACTTGCCTGACTTGGCTTCTAGCCAAGGCTTAAAAACTTAAGGCTAAAGTGTCTACACGCTAAGGGCATCCCCTGTAGCTGTAGGGCACGCATCTTGGCTTAGAGCGTTGCTGGAAGAGGGCAGCAAGAGATGGGCTGGATCAAAAAGATTTTTTTGAATTTTTAAACAACCAAGCAATAGTCTAAGTAAAGATTAGTTGGTCCACAACAAAATCATCATCATTGGGGCCGATTCCCTTATTCACAAACTAAACTAAATTTAAGTTCAGTGCATCTTTTTCTTTCTATTACATTAAGGAAAGGACAGAAGATAAATTTTAGTTTAGTCCTGTCAAATTAATCAGCGCTTGACGTAAACTGACGTAATTTTAGTAGGCAGGTTTTTAATCACGTCTAAACTTGTATGGAGTAGTGACAGGTGCTGATTAATTTGACAGGACTAAACTAAAAAAAATCTTTTGTCCTCTTCTTAATGAAATACAAAGAAAAAGATGCACTGAACTTAAATTTAGTTTAGTTTGTGAACAAGGGAATCGGTACCAATGTCCCGCGCGTATAAAGCCATTAGACACCGACATGCCCAGCCAGTTTGTCCACTTTTTTACCCAGTTAACGTGTAAACAACGACGTAAGTATTGCGTATGAATGGTCGAAGAATGTAAAAGTAGTAACAGTTCCATGGAAGACGCGCTTCATCGATCGCGTTTCTTTTCTGTAATTATACGATTTTATTGACTTAAGCCTGAGTTACACGGTACAGTTTAATTCCCTGTGGCGTGACATAAATTGAAGCAAAGAAGCAACAGTAAAAGTTGCATCGTTTAAATAGTGTTTAAGACTTTGCAAGTTATTTGTAGTGTCTTTATTTTAAAATCAGGGCTGTCCAGACAACGGCCCGCGGGCCGCATGCGGCCCGCGGCTTGTTTTCATGCGGCCCGCGTCGGATGTTTTAAAGTTAAATTAATCAGAAAATTGTTTTACATCTTCAGTTATAGTCTAGCATCACTTATTTATGTGAAAATACGTATTCAACAATGAACTTTATAAAATCTAAGTATAGATCTTCATTGTTCAGATAAGTCACTTCTTCATGCAATGCGTCTGGCAACAACGAATGTGATGTGATGTTGATATCGAAATGACTTAAAGATAAATTAACGAAGAACCAATAATCGTATAAAGAAATGGTTAACTTGAATTTTTTTACTTGAAAACTGAAAATATTTGTTTCTGCGGCCCTTCCGCTTTTGTAGTAAATTTAATTAGCCCGCGGAGGTATGTAGTTTGGACAGCCCTGTTTTAAATCACAAGCAGGATAGGTATTTGCGTTGTGTAAATGTGGCGTTGTTGTACTCAAACAACGATGATGGCTTGGATCTATTTTGTTTACGCTTTAATCTACCTTACCGTATAGGTTTTTTTTGGGTTGGAAATCATCAAATTCTTCAGCTCTGGGTGGAACGGATGCGAAATAATCGATGAAAAATGGTTATTCAGAATCATATACCTACTGAATCCATGGTTACAGGCTTCATGTCGATATCCCTGCCAGTTACTCATAACTAACTAACTACTTAGTTGAGCAATCCTAGCTATCTAGGTATGTTCCTGCCTTGTCTCATGCGTTCTGACTAAACTATTTTTGAGCTTTAAGAGACTACACTGGTTTTCATTTCAACACTGTTCATAGAGGACAACTGATTTGAGCATGGTTGCAAGGCTGCAACAGCTGCAAAGGTTGCCTCTAACAAGCAACTACATAATTCTTCCTATAAGTGTATCTATGCCAGCAAAACATTGAGGATACGACTTAGTAAGTAAACGAGTATTGAAAGTTACTTTACATCGTACTAAGCCTCAATTTTTTCTTGTCGACCAATTTGTGATCATCTCCAGCTGTTCCATTATTGGTTGGTAAAGAGTATGAGGAAGAAAATGAGTATGTCAAAGTAATATTAACTTGACCAGATGTAGCCATTCCTTTCCAGATTATCTATCAAGTCCCACGGGACCGGTGTTCACACACCCCCGCAGTAGAAACATTAATTCTACTTGTAGTTGCGTTTATTAACAGTTTCCTACAAAATTACACCGATAAATAAATCATAGGTATGACCACAGAAGACAGGCCCACAACTTGCCCTACTGCACCGCAGTCATTTAAATTTATTGCTTTTCTTGAAATACTGGTTTCGAGTGAACCCGTAGTAATCTTAGGGTGTGTACTCAACCGTTGCGAGCAAAAACATGAACTTGAAGGACGAAGGTAAACGATCGTGTCCACACCACATTCTTAACTTAAAATCTATGAAAAGTAATTTCTTCGAACTAGCTAAAATCAATCAAAAGTAATTTATTCAAACTAGGCTGGGAGTCAGTACTTTTTGAACGTCAAAATTACATAAGACAGTCTCCCAAAACGCTCGCCAGCCACCACTTCCTAGTGCTTTAGCTGGGAAGAAGTGACGCAACAACTCCCAAACAACATAACATCTTAAAACTCCGATATTCCAAAACAGACAGCTGTCTATTTTGGAATAATCGGAGTTTTAAGCGTCTTTGCCCAGTATTGTCAAGAACGACTTAAAAAACTGCCGGACAGAATATCAAGACTATACAGAGTAAAGAAAGCCAGAAGCGTGACAACTTAGGTACAGTATAACAGAGGTACCTACCTATACTTTGCCATCATCATTATCATCATCATTTCAGCCGAAAGACGTCCACTGCTGAATTTGGGAGGGTTTGCCATAATCGCCACGCTTGGCAGGCGGGTTGGCGATCGCAGTATGGTGGTAAAATGCATAGAGAACGCTGCTGCCCATTCTCTAGTAAGTCCCTTAGTCGCCTCTTACGACACCCACAGGAAGAAATGGGGTAGTGCTATTCTTTACGTCCGGCACCACACGGTACACGGTACTTTGCCATCAACCGGACACAACTCTATACACCGGGGTGCTACTGAGAAAACACAATGACACTTTGTCTGACCTGGAATTGATCCCAGGATCTCACGCTCAGCAGTAGGACTTGCAACTACTAGACCAACGAGGCAGTCGATATTTAATTCCTACATACATAATAAGATCATGTACTACCTCCCAACGCCGACCACGTCTCGTCCAACGTGAGTGCGGTTGTCACGCATCTTGCCAGGTAAGTGATACTGCGCGGGCGCTGCTTAACCGCAATACCTCACGAAGACTCGCATGCGCAGGTGTACGGGACTGTCGTGTGATTGGCTTTTTTTTTTTGGATGGGAAATCATCAAATGACTTCGCCCGCTCTGGGCGGAGCGGGAGGGCGTGTCAGACTTTTACTGACTAAAACCCACCCGTGTTCCTTCAGTTGCCCATGTGCCTGGGTCACGGTATCTCTTTCGAACAATCTCGCGACCCTGACAGGCATCGGTCCTAGCAGACCCCTTCAGTGCTGCTGACATCTCTTTGAGGCCGTGTGATTGGCTTACAGAACTACTTAATTGGTGAAGCCATATTTGTTGTTAGATTGCGGTGTTGAATTTTGTAGAACAGTGATGGCCTAGTGGAAACGGCCGCAACTTACGAGTTGTAGGTCGTAGGTTCGAGCCCAAACAGGCACTTTACATGTGTGTGTAAATAATTTCATCACCACTGCTCTCAAAACGGTGAAGGATAGCATTGTGAGGAAACCGGCATGTCTTAGAACCAAAAAATCGAAAACATGTGACGTCTACCAACCCGCACTGGGTCTGCGCGGTGGATTATGGCCCACTCCCTCTCACCGAGAGGAGGCCTGTGTCCCAGCAGTGGGATCATTATAGGCTGATGATGATGATTGAATTTTGTGTTCATAGACATGTTGTCTCTAAGATCATCTTTTGACCATTTTTTCAATCTTATAATCAATTCTCTTGAATATCATAAACCCACTGTTTCCCCAATAACAGGGTTCCGCAGGTCAGGCTTTATAGAAAACTAGCTTCTGCCCGCGACTTCGTCCGCGTTAAATTTCTTGTTCCCCCGACCCTTCCCGTCGCGTCGAATCGCCTACCCGTGTGATTTTTCCCGTTTTTGCAACTTTTTTCATTACTGTTCCGCTCCTCTTGGTTGTAGCGTGATGGTTTATAGCCTATAACCATCCTCGATAAATAGGCTACTCAACACAAAAAGATTTTTTCAATTCGGACCAGTAGTTCCTGAGATTACCGCGTTCAATCAAACAAACAAACTCTTCAGCTTTATAATATTAGTATATATACTGCTATTCAGCTGTATCCAGTTATACTGGAGGGCGACTCAACATGGGAAAAGCCAAGGCAAATGATGGTCATCTTCATCAATTTTGGAAGCCGAAAAAGCTTCAGGATCTACACCTACAAAAATTAACAACAATGTTTAGAATTTGTCCTCTTCCCAAAACATAATTATGGGTAAATTGCTCTACTCATTGGATTTAAACTTAATACTCACTTCATCATCTTCATCATCATTTCAGCCATAAGACGTTCACTGCTGGACTTAGGCCTCCCCCTTGGGGGGCTTTGCCATAATCACCACGCTTGGCAGGCGGGTTGGCGATCGCAGTATGGTGGTAAAATGCATAGAGAACGCTGCTGCCAATTCTCTAGTAGGTAAGTCCCTTAGTCGCCTTTTACGACACCCTCGGGAAGAAATGGGGTGGTGTTATTCTTTACGTCTGGCACCACACGGTAATACACGGCGGGTAATACTCACTTAGATACCTACATAAATATAGGAAACATAACCCTTACTGATAGTAATTATTTTACAGCACCATTAAAAGTAATCCTCCCAGCCTAGGGCACTAGGTGATCCGATAACCAATTATGACAAGCACCAATTACTCGATTCTTTATCGATTACCGTAATCGATATGATCTCGATACCGCTCAATCGATAGTACGCCGCCATTCGATACGGGCCATGCGTTTCTGATGTTTCTTCGAAGGCGAAGTGCGTACGTGATTGCGTTGAAGCTTGCGCACGAGTCGGTCAATAAACAAACGATAACGTAGGAAGGGGGGTAGGGGGGGTTTGAAGGAATTTTGTAAATATAAATATTTGTTCGATTGTTTTGTTCCTGGTTGATTGTTCAAATTTGTTTTTTGTTGATGTCTATAGAATTTGAGATATTCAAGCATGTAGGTATTTATTAGTTATCTGAGATATAGAATAGATGTTTTCAACCTTTAAGTAATAGCAATCGCACGGTTTGGTTAATCAGGTTCAGCTATGCTTGCCGCGGTTGGTCTGTGGATGGGTGACCATCTACCAAGACTCCTCTGAGCCAAGGAAAACACCTATGTCATTAGTCCCGACTAGGGTTGCCAGGTCATAAAACCACAAAGCCGGACAGACCTGTCAGTTTAGACGGACATTTGGGTAATAAGGACATGTTTAATTTTTTAGTCTAAACAAAAGTATAATGAACTAAATACACTTTAAATTCTTTGTAACATAAACTAATTTGTTTGGTTGGCAGACACCTGCTTCAAAAGCTCATTAACCTTTAAAATTGAGTAGAAATAGTAATAACACGGAGAGGACTGTGCTAGTTCGCTAACTTGCGCTAGCGATACAAGGTGAGGCTTCACCCGCCTCAACAAAGAAAAATTCTCTAATTAAAAAAGCCTGACAAAAAGCCAGACAGGCCGGGCACCAATTTAGCCGGGCATGTAACTAAAAAGCCTGACTGTGTCCGGCTTTATCCGGACGCCTGGCAACACTAGTCCCGACTATAATTCTTAGATCTTTCACAGTCGTTACTGGTCTACAGAAGCCCGAAAGTCTGACAACCAGTCTTATCAAGGGATATCCTCTTACCATAGTCAGATTGTCAGTCGCTCGGTGTAAAATTTTAGTATTCAACTGCATGCAGAAACTGAAAGGTAGACTGGAAGCCAAACCATAGGCCAGAATTGCAGATAGGTATTTGTTACTCTTGCTTATTAACACGTTAACTGCCATGTCGGACTAAGTGTCCGACACTTTTTGTTCCATTCAGGCCTTGTCGGACTATATGACCGACAACACATACACAATCTGAACATGTCGTTGCTGGCTGGCAGCCATGTTTTTGGAATAAATGATGTATTTATGGAATAAGTAATCTATTTACAGTGAAATAACACTAAGTACATTTTTTGACTTGTTCTGATTTTAGCCATAGCATTTAACGTGTTAATATGGATGAGAGTTACTGAGAATCGAGCTGAATGGCGTGCAATTGGAGAGGCCTATGCCCAGCCGTGGACTGCTATAGACTGATAATGATTAATATCGATACTATTGATTTTATCTATAATATTTATGTATTTTGAAATATATATAAGTATATTCATCAGTTGTCTGGTCACCATAGTACAAGCTCTGCCTAGTTTGGGATCAGATAACGGTGTGTTGGTTGTCCTAATATATTTATTTCATTTATTCATTTTCTAACATATTAAGTACCTATATTTTTAAATATTTTAACAAAAATCTAAAAAAACATTTAAACATTATTTATTATTAAGAAATTTTATACCTAAAAACGATGGAAATAATTAGCTACTAGTTACCGTTTCATTCTAAAAAGGCCCCGTAATGAGTCACCCTGCTATCCCGAACACAATCAGAAGATTAATTTAAGTACAACATTTCAAATTATTATTATTTTGACCAAAACCAACTCTCTATCTTTACATTGGTGACGAATTGTCCCATTTTTATGCGTCTAGACGTCCTTTCTGCGTTTAGATTGCATTGTGTAATACACAGAAATGGAGTACCGTATCTCAAATTTTAACTAACAAATTTTATCTAAATTATTTTGCGTAAAGAATCACTTATTCCAAGGTATTACAAAAGGAAGAATTACTCATAGCTTCACTAAAAAGAGGGATAACATTCCTCTATGGCGCCAAGAGCTTCTTTATCTATGAATAGTGTATTTACTTTTTTTTTTTTAAGTAATCTCTCTGCAAAACATACAAAAAAGTTTCGAAAAACCGATAACCGACAAAAAATTCAAACAGGCTTTTGAACTTTTTTCTTATCCTATTTACTTTTTAAGAATGTTTTCAAATATTTTATGGCCGCACACGTTAAAGGACAATAGAAATTCAATAACTATAAAGTTCCTGAAGCATAGAGGTTTCATCACTAAACTATTCCTTTACAGACATGCACTTGAGTCTGTAGTCTTTGGTATTGAATAAAAGTACAGTCGCTGAGAACAGTGTTTGAGCATTTTAGTATTTTTTGTAACCCGGCCACGGCACAGCCAAAGTAAGGTTATTGTAGTATTCTCTTGTTTTTATTAAAACTTGAAAGGATGGGTTGCTTACGGTCTAATAACATTTGGGTTGCGGTCACAGTAACCTGAAAATAAAATGTTTATTATTATTATTATAATATATTTTCGTATTTAGAATTTAAGGTTGGGCTGCCACCAGCCTGCCGCCGCCGCTCCGCACCGGTCAACCTTCGTAGACCCTGTTAATGTACTCATCATGCATGCATGTGAATCTCTATATTTTTTACTTTATTTTGAGATAGACTACGTTTAATGAAATTGTAGGCCCAAAAGAAAGTAGGTATAACTAGAATAAAATAAGGCTACAATAAAACCGAAAATAAATGACAGGTGTTTTATGTGTCAGTTTAAAGGCTGTCGACGACAGGTGCGACGCAACTTTAATAGAACAATTTCTGTGAAAACTTCATGGGAATTGATCTACTAGAGTCACGTTTTGCACTGTGTGCAATCTGTGGGAGCCTTAAATATAAACTATACAGCTGATATTTTGGGTCTGCGAGAATGTCTAAGCCAATAGGTAATTATTATAAATGCTACTTGCAGTCAATGTAGTTGCTAATGAACATGGCCCTAGATCTAGATTTAGCATTATTATGTAAATAGAACCTGATAATAACAACTCAATCTGTGTAATATTTATATACAGACGCCAGCACACAAAGCTATTACAATCTGTCAAATTACTACAATAGATTTTCAACTTTATTGCTAAACTTTTAGGTTCAAAACTGATTGGGAAAATTTGACAGTTTCGAGTAGCTTGGTGTGCTGGCATCTGTTCACTTAAACCAGCTCCTGCTTAATATCCACAACCGTGCAATAATAATAATCTGGGTTTAATTACACTGCCCAATTTACTCGAAAATTCAAAATAATTACAGTTCAGGTGTTCTACTTGTTTGGCTTAGTAATAGTTACCGATTTTAAGTTAAAAATATTTCAAATATAATTTTTAAACTGTCTGGGATTTTTTATATTTTTCGTAAGCCATTCATTATGTTATTACCTCTACTTCATTAATTAAAATCACATTATTCCACATACAATCTTTATACTCGTAGACAGAGAATATAAAACAAGTCAGTCAATAGTGATAATAATGAGACAAGGACGCATTTATTAAATCCTTAGATTAAATCCTATAATAGGGATATGGTAGTAAAAAAGGTCAATGAGACAGAAATATGTTTTCTCTCTCTCTTTAACGTATCTTGTGCCATTATCATTGAGGAATTTTCTAAAGACTTTTGTGCTCATCTATACTGTTTACGTTCAGTAATCACTTTCTAACGTAAGTTTTACGACCCGTTATAGTGTATGCTTTTGTTTTTATGTCCGTTCGTCTGTCCTAAGTCCTACCCCAACTGAGACGCTGAAGTTTACGTCCACCATTTTTATTACCCTCGTGACGTATAAACGACTTGACTTAAAAGGATTTTAATCTTGAAGTTTTATTTATAGCTGAATTGAGTTTTAGATGACATAAATTTTATTATTTGTTTTGATACAAGGTTGATTTTTGAGATGGGGTAATTTAATTTATTCATTAACAATTTTTACACTGTGTCTGTTTGTTTTCATCTGTGATGTTTTATAATTTAGGAACGTACTTTATTTTTATTTAATTAAACATTAATGAACACATAAAACAGACAAGAAGGAACAGAAAAATACGTACAATGGTACTGCATATTTCTACAAAAATCTCTTCCTGCATAGAAGAGAAGATAGATATGTAGAGAACGTCCAGAAGAGAAACATACAATTTTACTATAAATTAAATATACACATACGTACAAAATCAAAATATGCATACAAACTCTACCTTATCCGTTGTAGCTACAGAAAATAGTACCTTCGTAGACTATCCTTAACGTTTTGAGAGACTTTTGATCTGCATCACAGATTTCCAAAATGAATGAACACTTTTTTTTGCTGACTGTACATTTTTTTTTTAATCTGTACATTTTGATTTAAATTTATGAGTTAAGGACTGTCTCGTAAGATCATTTTCCTATAGGTACAACAGTTAAAGTACTATCCTTAATGCTCGTCTCAAAATGGATTTCCCTGTAGGTATAGGTATAAATAGTTAGATATTTTTTTTTGTTACGGATAGTTTGTTTCCAAGAATTTGAAGTTTCATGTTTCCTATCACATGTAATGTTGTTTTAGCTACGGTCAAGTTTTCTATTATGGTTTGTTTGTGGAATACGATGCAGTGTTGGTTGACGTCATCATGATGTTTTGTGGAAACAAATATGCGTGTGACGTCCTTAGTATATCCTGTTTTAGTTCGAATATATTTTGACGCGTTGTCAAATTTAGAATTATCGCCGCCACCTTGTTTTTTACCAACAACGTCATTGTGAATGTCATTCAGGCGCCAATAGATTTTTGTTCCACTTTTCACATTTTTGTACTTGGTAAGCCAATACGTTGTTGAAAACCCGCTCAGGTGGAGATGCACAGATGACTCCACCCTGGAGTGTAAATTTGGTGCTGTGAACAATGCGGCACTTGATATCTTGCCTAGCGTATTCTGTTGTTTGCACGCTACAGGAGTTGATGGACGCTACTGAAAGTGCTAATCACGTAGCCAAATTCTGGGCTAACTATATTTAGACCGCTATCGACACGCTAAGAAGAAGAAGAAGAATACGTAGTTTTGATGACCCGCAGATTTTCTTGATTTACAGACGCAATCAAAATAACCCTTTTTAAGGCATACTGACTCGAGATCCCTGTGGTTCACATATTTTCGTATCCAATACAATACTCATTTAGGGTATTGTAGCGATTGTCGCGCTTCTATAGTGCCTCGATAATGTTTGCAGACGCACTCACTGACGGCTTTGATGCACTGTGGCGTAAGAAATTTACTTCGCTACTTCGCAGGGTGCGTGGCAGTCCCAACACTATCCTGCAATCGATAGCCGCCCGAGCAGACAGCACGCTAGTGTGGGCGCTAGCAAATAGTCCCCGATTTGTTTTAGTAATTAAGTTCTAACATAGGCTAAGCTACTTTGTTACTAACACTGCAGATCATTGTAGCCAGAATAGATAGAGATTAATAATAATAGGTATGACTTAACGAATGTCATGACGTCACTTACCATTTACCTAAGTACTACATCAATAAAGAAATAACGGCAATCTCACCAACAAAAGAAAAATGGCCGGCCGTGTAATTTGCAATCCCATTGAATTAAATTTTCCAGAAAAACTAGCGGTAAACATTTCTTACTGATGTATTGACAATTGGGGCAAACACCGTGAAGGCTAGACCGTGCTTCCTGGCTGACAGACTAAGGAAAAAGTATCTAAAACATCTAAGCAAGTAATTTAAAAAGTTTGTTCAAGATTTTTTTTTGCCACAGATAAAAAGTAATGTGTAAGAACTTAGGTGCTTACTAATTTGTTTTTAATCCTGTATAATGTTTGTTGGTGTGTGACAATGGCAATTGACAATTCCTGGTTTAAATATCAGTCGCGTTCCAATTTTGATGGCACGTTCTGTGGTTTATACTTTTTGATAATTATTTGTGACTTGTGAGTGTTCATTTTGGTTTGGTTACCCAAAACGGTAACTGTTCTTTAAATTTCCTATTTTAATTAATTAACTTATTGTTCGACTAGTACAAAATTTATTATTAATTTGCTGTGCCGGCTACTTCGTTCGCGTGCTGGATTTCATCTGGATCCTACTTCTTTTTTACCTAAAATTAAAAGGACCCTATCTATGTTACTCCTTAAAAGTGAGTCCCGTCAAAATCGGTTCAGTTATTTAGGAGTTCAGTGCCATACCGACGTAAAAAATTATACTATCCTGTATTCTCAGTTCTAGGTACTCTTTTTCATTTTTGCGAACAGTGCTGTGTTGTTCACTGTTGATTGATATGTCGAGACATCATAATCAGCCTATATCTTTCCCACTGCTGGGATACAGGCCTCCTCTCGGTGAGAGGGAGTGGGCTTTACTCTAGCACGCGGGCCCAGTGCGGGTTGGTAGATGTCACATGTCTTCGAATTTTTGGATCTAGGGCATGCCGGTTGCCTCACAAATGATGATGAAATTACCTACCTATTTACACAAAATAAAGTGCCTGCTTGGGTTCGAAGCCACGATCTACAACACGTAAGTCGCAGCCAATACTACTGGTTCACCACAGCTTTTGACTAGACATGAAATTGCTGAAATTTACGCGTACTGTATATTGTGTTTTGTTTTAGTGTACGTTTTCCAAATAAATAAATACACTTTCTAACTTCAACGTACCGTGCGTATGTTGACATTACCTTTCAAGGTTCGAAGCACCATAGGACCCTTTGCTTGCAAGAGGCAAAAGTTCCAAGGTTCCTTACGAAAGTTTAAGTACAATACATGTTAGTATCAAGGTCGAAAGAGCAAAACAAAAGAACTCTAGGTATCGATGTTGTAATAATTATAAGTATGATATGTACACAAAAGGTGTAAACGTACAGACGCACACGACGCTACTACAGTCTATCAAATTTCTTTAATAAATTTTCAACTTTAACGCTAAAGTTTTAGGGTCAAGATTGACTGGGAAAATTTGACAGTTTCGGATAGCTTGATGTGCTGGCGTCTGTACCTATTTAATATTCGTGTGATGGCTCTTAGAGATGTGTCAATCACGTCATGATAAATAATGATAATGAAATTTGATGCGTGGGAGATAAGATTATTATGTCAGTGCACTTTAGGGAAAATGTAGTCAAGGATTCATAATTCAGGAATAATGGAATCATTTTTTTAAATTGTCAATCATATCACCTATTTCTAATTCCTACAATTTTTTTCATAGCCAAAGAATCGTGTATTTCGAAATGAGAGAAGAATCAATTCTGAAGGTTATCTTTGTATACATAATTACATATTATTCTACTGTACGCGTGAATGTCACTGAACTCCTCCTAAACGGCTGGACCGATTTGATTTTTTTTTGTATGGGTTTGGGTGGCACCTTGAATGGTTTAGATTCACAAATCAGCCCGACAGATGGCACTGCTATCGGGGTTCTAGGAAACACGACAACGTCTGTACGGGCAGCTAGTAAATTATAAAACTATATAGGCAAGTACAGCTGTTAAATGAAGCAAGGACCACCCTCCGTAAGTGGGGGTTCATGGATGACTCAGACCTCCGGCGTGTATGTAGCGTCTCTCCACAGACAATGAATTGGAGTATATAAAGTGTCTATACGCCAGTAGTCCCACACCTTTGAGGACCTAAAAATGGCACTGATACAACGATTAACGTAACTAATTTTCAACTCTCTGTGTTGAATCGAGCATTCAGAATTCAACAGAGTACATCCCAGGGCTTCAAAACCCACACTGTTCAATTTTCAACCCTCGATGCTAAGCAGCGAATTGAAGTTAGGCCCCCCGCACACTAGGCAGCCTGGCTGCGCAGCCAGGCTGCGGAAGCCAGTAAAACATATGACGTTGTATGGGAGCCCGCGCACTAGGCAGCCACGAATTCCTGGCTGCGGCAGCCAATACAACGCGCCTGTTTGCACGGCAGCCAGCTGGCTGCGCGCAGCCAGAGCGAGTGAAGGCGAATGTATGTGGCTGCCGTCGGTTTCCGCGCACTAGTTGTAGCAGCCAGACGTATTTTTCGTTCCAAACTTTTTCAAAAAATGTCTTTCGATACAGAGAAAATTTGGGAAATTGAAAGCCGTAAAGCAATTTGGGATATAACATCAGAAGGATACAGTAATCGTGATTTAAAAAAACTCCTCGTGTAGTTTAAAAACCGGCCTGATATATGAATCCAGTGTCTTTTCTTTGTTTTGCGTTTTTTACGAGATAGGTAAACAATAAAATTATAAGTTCTTCCACGCCCATATCGCTCGACGGAAGGAACTCGAATAGTCGTCGATTGGCTGCTATAACTGGCTGCGCAAATATTCTGGCTGCCGTAGCCTGGCTGCGCAGCCAGGCTGCCTAGTGCGCGGGGGGCCTTACAGTACGCGTAAAAATCCTGCCGCGATATTTGTATGTCCATGCGAACGTGGACTTAAATACAAAACCATCCACTCGAAAGAACACTTACATATAGTAACTATAGTAACAATGCAGAATACAGTCATCATCATCATCATCATGTCAGCCGATAGACGTCCACTGCTGGACATAGGCCTCCCCCAATTTGGGGGGTTTGCCATTATCGCCACGCTTGGCAGGCGGGTTGAAGATCGCAGTATGGTTATAAAATGCATAGAGAACGCTGCTGCCTATTCTCCAGTAACCCTTACTGGCCTTTTACGACAGAATACAGGCTTTTTATTAGTGTAACGTTTTAGACATAAAACACCATGTATTAGGTGCATATATACCATAAAGTACTCTTCAGCTATTTGCTAAGATTTATCGTACAGCTAGTAGGTACTCGTAGTATTGCATAGCCTTCCAATGTCACGAAAGTGCCGTGTCATTGACACCGCAGTCCATTCACTCGGTATTCCATTATCATGGAGCTTTCTAAGACAATGAGTAATTACCGACATTCTGTCTTTGTATGAAGATCTAATGGAGGCATCATTTACTTCGGTAAGTAACCGGTGGTAAGCTATACTTTAGTGGGAGGGATATTAATGTTGAATGGTTTGATTAGGATTTATTTCTGACTAGCTTTTGCCAGCGACTTCGCCTGCGTGGAGGTCGTAAATTATTCCACGAGAATGAACTACCCACCGGAAAAAAGTCTGCGCTACTTCTTATAATATCATCTGAAAGTCCCGTCAAAATCGGTTCAATCCAGCCGAAAGATTAGCCGGAACAAATAAACAGACAGACAGAAAAAAAAAATGTTATACACTGTCTATACTTTCACATGCATTTTGTCAAAAGCTGTAATATAAACATTACAAACAGACACTGCGAATTTACTTCTTTGTATAGATGTATGGATAATTTTTATGCTGCGGGTGTAAAATCATTAATTGTACAGTCGAGGTGAGTGGAAGCACGTTGTCCTTGAGCAGGCCTAGCGTAGTATATATGTTACCGGCCACACCCAATCTTAGGATGAACTAGTTACGCCTAGGCCAAACCAGTTCTCCCTCCACGCGATAACACAAACCAGTATAGAATTTTGCAGAAAATACAAAAGAAACAGCATGTACAACCCACTACAGTTAAAAATAATAGTTTAAAAAAACTAAAAAACACGCTTCCATTGAAAACCAAACTAAAAAGTACAAAATAATGGAAAAAAAGCGTGGGGTGCTTTTTAAGGTATTTTTTTATTGATATCAGCACCCCACGCTTTTTTTCCTTTCTGTTTTCTATTTTTTAGGGTGTTTCGAATTTTGAGACGTATGTCAGCGTAGTTTGTGACGTATGTCAGCGTAGTTTGTGACGTATGCCAACGTAGTTTGTGACGTATGTCAGCGTAGTTTGTGTCGTATGTCAGCGTAATTTGTGACGTATGTCAGCGTAGTTTTGAAGACAGTTTTTAGCTGTCCTGGTAACCCTGGCAAGGATAATGGCACAAATGTATGAAATTATTGCATTGTCATCGGTCCTTGACAGGTGTGCAAAGTGTGAATGAAATCTGGTCGTTTAAAGTGGGTCAAAATCGCGCTATAAGGAGTCGGTTACAAACAAACATGCAAACATACATATAAGTGAAGCTAATATAAAGCGTGTCAAAAAGGAGCGATGTAGTGTCACGGTATCATTCCAATGTGAAACTTTAACACATAAACATGTAGAGTCATTATGTTGATGAGAAGGGAGAACCAGTTTGGCCTAGGCGAAACTAGTTCATCCTAAAGTCGGATTTGGCGTATAATTTTCCACCTGCTGGGACGCACATCTCTCTTCAAGAGGGAGTGGACTGCAATCCACCACGCGGGCCCAGTGCGGATTGGTAGATGTCACATGTCCGATGAGTCCTCAGCTCACCATAGCATACGTTTTTGTAAATTCGTGGAAAATGTTGTTGTTACACGCTTTATATTAGCTTCACTTGTATGTTTGTATGTTTGTATATTTGTATGTTTGTATGTTTGTATATTTGTATGTTTGTTTGTAACCGACTCCTTATAGTGCGATTTTGACCCACTTTAAACGACCAGATTTCATTCAAACTTTGCACACCTGTCAAGGACTGATGACAATGCAATAATTTCATAAATTTGTGCCATTATCCTTGCCAGGGTTACCAGGACATCAAAAAAACTGTCACAAACTACGCTGACATACGTCTCAAAATTCGAAATACCCTAAAAAATAGAAAATAAATAATAGTTTAAAAAAACTAAAAAACACGCTTCCATGGAAAACCAAACTAAAAAGTACAAAATAATGGAAAAAAAGCGTGGGGTGCCTGATATCAATAAAAAAATACCTTAAAAGCACCCCACGCTTTTTTTCCATTATTTTGTACTTTTTAGTTTGGTTTTCCATGGAAGCGTGTTTTTTAGTTTTTTTAAACTATTATTTATTATTACATTGATTTTGTTTTATATAACTTTTTTCATATCTAATATGTAATGTAATATCGTTTTTTTTCTCAAATAAAATAAAATGTCTTCGACTTTCTGGTTGTAGGTCATATCGATTTTCTCACGAAGTTTTCCTTTACCGTTTTGATAGCAGTGATGATAATTTTAAAGACACAAAGTAAAGTGCCTTCTAGGTTCGAACTCACGACCAATTTATAAGTCGGGGCTGACGCCACTGAGCCACCACTGTTCTCTAGTCGTGGCCGATAACACTGCTCCCTAGTCGGGGCCGATACCATTGGGCCACCACTGCTTTTTAGTTGGAGCCGATACCACTGCTATTTAGTCGAGCCCGATACCACTACGCCACCACTGCTTTTTAGTCGGAGTCGATACCATTGCTGCTTAGTCGAGCCTGATACCACTAGGCCAGCACTGCTTTTTAGTCGGAGCCGATACCACTGCTGTTTAGTCGAGCCCGATACCACTAGGTCAGCACTGCTTTTTAGTCGGAGCCGATACCACTGCTGTTTAGTCGAGCCCGATACCACTAGGCCAGCACTGCTTTTTAGTCGGAGCCGATACCACTGCTGTTTAGTCGAGCCCGATACCACTAGGTCAGCACTGTTCTTTAGTCGGGGCCGATACCACTGCTGTTTAGTCGAGCCCGATACCACTAGGCCAGCTCTGATTTTTAGTCGGAGCCGATATCACTGCTGTTTAGTCGAGCCCGATACTACTGGGCCACAACTACTTTTTAGTCGGAGCCGATACCACTGCTGTTTAGTCGAGCCCGATACCACTGGGCCACCACTGTTTTTTAGCCGGAGCTGATACCACTGCGGTTAGTCGGGGCCGATACCACTGCTCTTTGGAGGATGTATCTCTGCCTAGTGTTAAAATACCGTTTGTGTCGCTACTGACTGCGGCTTACTGTACTATGTATTTTATAAGTAAAATTAAATAAGTTCCGAAGTCTGCTCTCTTCGCTTATCAAATTAAGAGAGCTTTGTCTGATTTTCTCGAAAGTATAATTAGATTTGACATTTCTTTGATTGGACTGATTTGATCGGCGGCTTTAATTGAAGGGTAAAAGTCGTCAATTCAGTTATTCTTTGCCAGCGTTTACAAAATTAAGCAAACCGGCTGATAAAGGTTTTTGCCGTTTGAAATATTTTAGTTGCAAAAGAGCACTCTTTCAATTTTCAAAAGTTTAATTGTTGCAGATCATCTGATGAGCTCTGGTGGCTCAGTGGTATCGTCCCCGACTCACGAGTGGTCGTGAGTTCGAACTCAGGCAGGCACTTCATTTTGTGCAATTAATTCCATCACCACTGCTCTCAAAATACGTGTGTAGTACTCGCAACAGGCGTGCGTGTATGACAGGTATGAACCTAAACGAGGCAAAAGGAGTATGTAAGGATCGGAGGAGTAAGTATGTTAGTTTCTACCTACCCCCATGGGAAAAAAGCGTGCGTTTATGAATGTATGATTACAAAAAGGTGAAGGAAAAACATTGTGAAGATACCATCATGTCTTCATCATCATCATCATTTCAGCCGAAAGACGTCCACTGCTGGACATAGGCCTCCCCTAAGCTCCGCCACTTCAACCGGTTTTGTGCTTCCCGCATCCAGCGGGTTCCTGCGGCCTTCACAAGGTCATCGGTCCACCTTTTTGGAGGCCTTCCAACTCTACGTCTTCCGGTACGCAGTCGCCACTCCAGAACCTTTCGGCCCCATCGGCCATCTGTTCTGCGAGCAATGTGCCCTGCCCACTGCCACTTCAGTTTAGCAATTCTTCCCATGTCTTCCCTTCTTCCATCATGTCTTAGAACCAAAAATTCGAAGACAAAATTGTGACATTTACCAACTCTTGCTGGAGTCGCGTGGTGGATTATGGTCTACTCCCTCTCGTGGAAAGGAGGTCTGTGTCCCATCAGTGGGAACATTATAGGCTGTTGATGTAGATCGTCTGCCTCATTGTAATGATACTTATATTCAGAATCCAACCTACTCAAGTCACATGCATAAACATGAATCCAAGTACAATATCACGGTGACAAGCGTATTTGCAACTGTATGCAAATAAAACAAATATTGTCATGTCACTCACTACCTCATTGAAATCATATGTAGATATGAGTACTACCGATGTAAGTTCCCCCCCTCAAGTAACTAGTCGCAAGGGACTGCTAAGCGTGAGGTCCAGCAACCGTTTTTTTTCTGGGTGGGAAATCATCAAATGACTTCTCCCGCTCTGGGTGGAGCGGGAGGGCGTGTCAGACTTTTACTGACTAAAACCCACCCGTGTTCCTTCAGTTGCCCATGTGCCAGGGCCACGGTATCTCTTTCGAAAAAAAGTGATCCACTCGGCGTGGTTTGACGAACGCACGACTATGTGTGCACCAGTCGACTATGCGACTTGTCTCACCAATTGTCCAGCACCCTTGCGTAACACACCGCATCACAATAATAGGCCTTTGTTTTAATAAGGGTTTTATTATTTTATGAGTCAAAGTTACAAAGTTCAAACATGGACAGAGATATTTGCTGTTAGCGTATACCCTTATCAGATAGCGGTTGTCTTTGAAAACAGCGTCCTAATTGCGTAACACAGTATTCATCACAATCTGAATAATTTCGAAGGATATTGCTAGTCTATATGTTCGAAAAAAATGTCTACTCAACAACGTAAATAGTGCAATTAATGTGGTTGAATTATCAAAATGAAAGCTATTCGTACTAATTATGTATTTCTAAATTACTCCACTAGTTGCGATTCTCAGCTCGGGCAAAGCGTAGTTGGGTTTTTACAATTGGAATTTCTTAGTAAAGGCCGCAGTTTTGTGGTTGGCGGTGTGATACCTGTGTCTTGGAAAGCACGTCACACCGTTAGTCCGGTGCCTGATCTTGGTCAGGTCGGAATGACATCCCATCTGATCTTGCGAGTAAGGGAAGAGAGAGTGCATCTGTATCTGTGCATATACTTACTTGTGCACTATAATATCTTCCGGTATACTTAAACAGGGTAAGTTTTCAAAGACATTTCAGTTTAGTTTGATGGTCTGTACCACACCCTTAAATTTGTTAGGTCTTTCAAATTAACCCTATTTAAGTATACTATTCTATACTATTGTTAAGAAACTTACGTACGTAGCTAGGTATGTATAAGGTACTCCTACTATGTCTTTGCGATCCATTTTTTTTTTCTGTCAACAGTAGGACAGTAGCTGTCACAATCGCGACACATAACAATACAATTCAGATTGTAAATAGGTTGTTCGATGAAGTCAATGAACTCTAGTTGTAAGGTGCATTTCCACTTAAAGATTGGCGAGTACAGAAGCGGTGACAGCAACTTGATTTTGATTTATGATACATTCAAGTTATCAGCATCCACAGTCCGACTTCACTTACTGCTGGGCATAGGCCTCTCTTTTTAACCGACTTAAAAAAAAAGGAGGAGGTTATCAATTCAACTGTATTTTTTTTAATGTTTGTTACCTCATACCTTTTGACTGGGTGAACCGATTTTGATGATTCTTTTTTTATTTGAAAGCTGGTGCTTCCCGAATGGTTCCATTTTAATTTGGTTCCATTCGAATAATGGGATCCATGTGAAAACCATATAAGTCTTAAATTTTCATTAAGTAATTGCGCGACAAATGAACGAATAACGCGATTAGATTAGTGCGGGCTATCTACCATAACTAAAAAGTAAAAAAATAAAAACTTTGTACAAAAAAATAACAAAAACACTACAAAGTGAAAAATAACTTTAATTTCGGATGTCGGTGGCAAAAAACCTCAAATACAAATCCTAAGACACCGACTTCCAAATTAAAGTTATTTTTGACTTTGTAGTGTTTTTTAAGGAAGTCGGTTGTTTTCTTGTCCCCACACCGTTATGCCAGTCCCATCCAGGTTCTACCCGCAATGGTAACAATACCGTCCACCCATTCCGCCGCCGGACATGTGACACTTCTTCTACTCGACGCCACTGGTCACTGCCTTATTACATCAACAGTCATCACAGCGCCTTGAGAGGTGTCTTGCCTAACTCCGTTTGTATTACATAGCACGCTTTCCTATGTGAAAGATCTTCGTAGATACGTCTTCGGAACTCGACATTTGGACCTCGATCAAATGCAGCAAGGCTTTAGCGAATCCTATATTTCTGCTTCTAAATAACAGTTGTTTTCAAACCAAAGCTTCATTTTTGAACGCCTAGCTAGTCTTTAGTGTCTCATGCACAAACCCTTCGGGGTAATTGCGGAACACACTAACAATAGAAACGGCTTTCATATTGACAGTTCAACAGCATTCATTACGTTTTTTACGTTGCTAAGCAGACGAATTTTTTGAACATTTAATGCAATGGATTAGCAATAAATAGCTTTTAAAATGAATTAGAGTGTGATTGTGTTTTACGCAATTAGTATGCTGGAACCTCAGTCCTACAAAAAAGTATGACACTTCACCTTTTTTAGGGTTCCGTTGCCAAATGGCAAAAAACGGAACCCTTATAGATTCGTCATGTCTGTCTGTCTGTCTGTCCATGTATGTCACAGCTACTTTTTTCCGAAACTATAAGAGCTATGCTGTTTAAACTTGGTAAGTAGATGTATTCTGTGAACCGCATTAAGATTTTCACACAAAAATAGAAAAAAACAATAATATTTGGGGTTCCCCATACATAGAACTGAAACTCAAAAAAATATGTTTTCATCAAACCCATGTGGGGTATTTAAGGATAGGTCTTTAAAAATGATATTGAGGTTTCTAATATCATTTTTTTCTAAACTGAATAGTTTGCGCGAGAGACACTTCCAAAGTGGTAAAATGTGTGTCCCCCCCTGTAACTTCTAAAATAAGAGAATGATAAAACTAAAAAAAATATGTGATGTACTATGTTTTACTATGTAGACTTCCACCGAAAATTGGTTTGAACGAGATCTAGTAAGTAGTTTTTTTTTTATACGTCATAAATCGTAAACCGCAATTTACCTTTCATTCAATCAACTCAAGTATAAAAATAAAAACATTTAATTGCATAAACATAAACCTTATGCATGAACCGTGAATACCTGCAGGTTTGTACGGAACCCTCGGTGCGCAAGTTCGACTCGCACTTGGCCGGTTTTTTGAAATGGTCTTATTTTACTAATATTAACTTGCTTTATGAGTATAGGTATATTAGAAAGCAAAATATTTAGGTTTAAACTAAACTCGCCTCGATTTTAGTGATAAACCAACTACGCTGATTCACTTTATTTCGTCAAAGCGTATAGCATCGCTTACATAACACTGGAACAGAAGCTTAATGCTTGGCACAGTAGTCAGAACTTAAGTGCTGTAGACTTGGAAGTCTGCCAGACATATAGGCGAGCTGGCACGAACCGGCCACTTAGTATCGAGTAGCTAATGGGGGGTGGGCATGTTAGTCTTGGTTCAAGCACGTGCTCGGAGCCAGTCTCTTGGGATCTTTAATTTTTAGAATATCAGCAGTTTTTGTTGAAACGGGTAGAGACGACTTTGGAGTTTGGATTGAATTATCGTACATTATTGGGGTGGTAGAAGGTTTTTAACCCCTGGCAAAGGTGAAGGGCTGATATATTTGTAGACTGTCTGAGGAAAACAGTTTTCACCGTTTTTTGCTCCCGAGTTCTAAAAATAAAGTAATTCCACTTTTTATGTCGATTTTCACGCTTTATATTAGCTTCACTTGTATGTTTGTATGTTAGTATGTTTGTATATTAGTATGTTTGTTTGTAACCGACTCTTTATAGCGCGATTTTGACCCACTTTAAACGACCAGATTTCATTCAAACTTTGCACACCTGTCAAGGACCGATGACAATGCAATAATTTCATAAATTTGTGTCATTATCCTTGTCAGGGTTACCAGGACAGCAAAAAACTGTCTTCGAAAACTACGCTGACATACGCCACAAACTAATGTGTGCCATTATCCTTGCCAAGGTTACCAAGACAGCAAAAAAAAAATGTCTTTGAAAACTACGCTGACATACGTCACAAACTACGCTGACATACGTCTCCAAATTCGAAAAACCCTAAAAAATAGAAAATAAATAATAGTTTAAAAAAACTAAAAAACACGCTTCCATTGAAAACCAAACTACGGAAAAAAAGCGTGGGGTGCCTGATATCAATAAAAAAATACCTTAAAAAGCACCCCACGCTTTTTTTCCATTATTTTGTACTTTTTAGTTTGGTTTTCAATGGAAGCGTGTTTTTTAAACTATTATTTATTTTTATTATAATGTATGTAATGATATGCCACCCAGAAAAAAATACATACCTATGTTTTTTTGCAGCACACAAAAAACAGCAGGTTTAAACAATAATTTTATTTTCATAGCTTCTTAAACCGCTAAAATTTATAACAACTAATTGACCAAATTCATTCGCTTAAAATTTTTTCATTCATAAATTCTTTACCATTCACCGATGCGATCAATGAAATGAATTGGTAATTTAATCAGCAAAATCATTGAAGCGATTTAATAAATTAATAGTAATTAATGATTCTCTCCCATCTGTGATGATGGCACAAAACATCATGCAAATCATCGTTCCGACAGATGATCAATCATTTATTATCTATGGTACACCGCTACTTCATTATGTTAGCATATTTTACGTAGGTACATTGATAAAAGTCATCGCGCGAAGTGACAATGATGATGTCATTAAAAAAAAACGGAACAAAAATGGAAAAAAAAAACTTGTCCTTTGAAGATGAATAAAAACTTAATTTACAATGACGGTGTTTAAAAGGTTATATGATAAAAAGATTAAAATAAAATAATAAGTTACCAAAATTGCTGTTACGGTTAGCCTGCATCATCCCACTGCTGGGCAAAGGCCTTTCCCCATGTCTTCCAACTCTTTCGATCATAAAGTGGACCAGCCCGTGTTTCGCTCCAGCTCGTCCCGCGATCTTCTACGGGGTCTGCCGCGACGTCTTCTGGCTATGTCAGGGTTTCATGTAGTGGTTATTTTGGCCTACAGCCCATTACGCAGACGCAGACGTGGCCAGCCTATTGCCACTTCGGCTCAGTGGCTTTTTGAGAAACGTCATTAATCTGTGTGCGCAGTTATTAGAATATTTTACGTTTTTTACCACACTATCATTTTTGTTAGTTCTACTTTTTGTATAGCACAAAATCTTTGCTTGTTGCTTTTTATTTAAAACATGGAATTATATGAAATTCTTGCTTTTGATGCACACGTCATCTAAGTACTTACTTACCTATTTTTAACAGTTCAACAATAGTAAAGTTAGGGTCACAATTTGAGAAAACTATAAAAAAAAAACACTACAAAGTGAAAAATTGCTTTATTTTCGGTATTCTGTGTCTTTGGATCTGTATTCTAGTTTTTGCCAACAACTTCCGAAATTAAAGTTGTTTTTCCCTTGTACCTAATGTTTTTTTGAAAAAATTAATTAAAAAATAACATTAGGTAAAAAAAGAATCATCGCAATCGGTTGGCGTGATATTGAATTATTCGTCCATTTGCCAAAAGTGTGTGCACCTCACAATGTTGAAGAGCACCGACGAAGCATAACCTGTGAATACAAAAAAAATAACCGGCCAAGTGCGAGTCGGATTCGCGCACCGAGGGTTCCGTACAGACCTGTAGGTATAAAGTTTTAATTTTTTTTAAATAGTTTTATTACATGATGTAAATAAAAATGTACAGTTTTCGCAATTTTTCCTTTATCTGTGCTATAAGACGTTGCTTCGTACCAAATTTCAAAATTCTAGATCGACTGGAAGTACCCTATAGGTTTTAATTCCCTTGCGAGTTTCGAAAATTTGCTGAAATTTGCGGCATAAACGGCTATATCTTTTGATTGCGTTAGCTGATTGATTTTTTGTTGTTTGATTTTTTCACAGCTCCAAGGGACAGCAGACTTGAGTATTCGATATAAATTTCAGTTTGATACCTCCACGCGTTCCTGAGAAAAAGGGTCTTGACAGACGGACGGACGGACGGACGGACGGACAACAAAGTGATCCTATAAGGGTTCCGCTTTTTCCTTTTGAGGTGCGGAACCCTAAAAATGACAATCGGTCCGTAATTGGCGGAGAAATCCGTGAATATACATTAAAAAAAAATACATACAGTCGAAAAATAGAACATCATTCTTTTTTTTAAGTCGCTCAAAAAGAAACCTACTGCTGTACTTATATCTAACTCTTAGCTAATATTAGTTTTAAATTTATTATATAAACTGTCGGAATACTCTTCCGTATCAAATCCCGCATGATATTAGATCCCCCCTTGGCAACAGGATACACGAATTAAGAGTGGAGAGCGCTCTACAATTTGTCGAGGGGTTACTTCTAACGACTATGAGAATCGGATATCGTATCGTGACCTATCATTATGCCAATATGACTGGATGTTCGCACACTTATCTAAAGGATAACGGAAGTTATCCCTAGTTTGGTCGTCTGTTTTTGTCCGGATCAGTTTTGTGGCGACTGTGTCTCACGTACTCATCCCTTGCATAGTTATTAATGTAATATTTTTCTATTGTAATTATTTTAGAAAGTTTAATTTTGTGTTTTCCCATGTTCCCACATCTGCAAAGCAATTTAAGTAATAGGTACTATTGTACTCTATAATTCTTTATAGTTATAGGTACTGTTGTCTTTTGGAAGTCTTTATCTTTATTTAAGGTTCATTGTTCTGTTATTTTTAGTTATCGTTTATTGTACCCATTTGTATTTATATTTCCTGTGTCTTATTATACTTTTACGTAACAATCGTTTTGCCGCATCCTTTGTTTAGAAAACTGCAGATGTGGGAAAGATGTTCCGAGCTTTGGACGAGGCAGGCAGTCTGTCTCTAACTACGATCGTGCGAGGTCCTATTTCTGACCCCGATCATTACTCGCCAAAGCTCGCCGTGATCTTGTCTGTCTAGTTGTAACTTTTCATATAGCCTTATCTAATTTTACATTTTAAGGCCAAGCTAGTTTTAGTTACTTGATATTTTAATAAATTTAAGCGTTACAACTTATTTTTGTATATTACTCTTTCACTCGGTCGCGAACCCGTACAGTGGTGACCCCGACGTGATCAAAACAATCATATAGCGTGAGTTCGTGACAGTGCGTAAAAAGTTTCGTGAGTGCTAAATCAAATTACGCGTTAAAATGGAGAACGGTAACGGGTCGTATTGTAAGCTGTCGACGTTCACACCAGACTGCCCAGATTTATGGTTCGTAATAGCAGAAAGGTCAATGGCCGAGTCTGGGGTGACAAACCCTGCGAACAAGTTAACATGCTGTTTACGCAGCATAGACAATTGTGTATTAAAAGACATACGAGACATTGTGCTGGAACAAACACCTGACGGGCGGGACGAATATGAATATTTTAAAGAGAGAATCATCCAACGCTTCACCGACTCGAAAAACGTGAGAATTACAAAGCTTCTCCAAGATCAAGAGATGGGTGATCGAACACCTTCTCAATATTTGCGTCACCTTAAGCCTCAGTGTGGAAATTCAATCACTGAAGACGCGCTGCGCGTAGTATGGGTCAAAGGTTTACCCAAGCAATTGAGAGTTATAATGGCCACTCAAGAGGACGTACCGCTCGAAAAAGCCGCAGAACTTGCGGATACAATATTAGAAACGCAACGAATGCCAGAGTGTAGCGGCAGCTCAGCCATTGCATCCGTTAACGTTGAGCGTCAGCCCAATGATATGTTAGCAGAAATGCTGGAGAAAACCATGACCATGTTGGGAGAGATAATGCAGACCGATCGTAGATACCCTAGACAAAGGTCGCGGTCACGCTCCAGCTACAGACCACGTGGCATGTCACCATCGCAGCAGAGCCGCAATAGTCAGGGCTTGTGTTGGTATCATTTAAAATTCGGCGCGCAGGCTCATAAGTGTATACAGCCGTGCGCATACAATCGAAACCAGTCGCAGCCGGGAAACGGCAGCGGGAGTCATTAGCGGCGGATGACGCGCACTCCCAGCTCACCTCACGTCGCATTTTTGTTTACGACTGTGTATCCAAAGAAAAATTCCTGGTAGACACTGGAGCAGAGCTATGTGTCTTTCCTCACCGGTTAGTGCTACCTTTAAGAGAACATACCGAGTACGAACTTGTGGCGGCTAACGGCACCCCCATCAAAACTTATGGTACTATAACTCTCACGTTAAATTTGGGCCTACGTAGAGATTTTACTTGGGTATTCATAGTTGCCGACGTAAGCAAGCCAATACTAGGTATCGACTTCCTAGAACACTACAACCTTATGGTCGATACCAAAGCCAAGCGACTCATTGATGGCACAACCACATTATCTGTTAATGGACAGGTGGCTGGCCATCAAGAGACATCCATAAAAACAATAACGGGTTCATCGCCATATCACCAGTTGCTCTCAAAATACCCAGATATCACACGCCCTGATGGTACTGCCCAAGTGAAACATAATACCAAACATCATATCATTGTTACTCCCGGACCACCCGTCGCGCTGAAACCCAGACGTCTTGCTCCGGATCGATACAGCGCTGCAAAAAAAGAGTTCGACGCGATGCTGAAGCTAGGCATCGCTCGGCCTTCGCAAAGCCCCTGGGCATCACCTTTACATATGGTGCCTAAGAAGGACGACGGATGGAGACCATGTGGCGACTATCCCGTACTCAACGCCAGAACGGAACCGGACCAATACCCAGTTCGTCATATCCAAGACTTTGCACAGTGCCTTAGTGATAAAAAAGTGTTTTCGACTCTAGATTTAGTGCGCGCGTTCAATCAAATTCCGATCGCGGAAGAAGACATTCCCAAAACCGCGATTACTACACCGTTTGGGCTTTATGAGTTTACATACATGACTTTTAGTTTACGTAATGCAGCCCAAACCTTCCAGCGGTTTATGGACGAAGTGCTACGTGATCTAGACTTTTGTTATTGCTATATTGATGACATTTTAATCGCCTCGCGTAGTGAAAAAGAACACTTAGAGACAGTATTCAATAGATTAAGGCTTTATGGCGTGGTCGTAAACCCGTCTAAATGTGTGTTTGGTCAATCAACAATTAAGTTTCTCGGCTATCTTGTGTCAGCCGATGGTACGTGCCCGCTCCCTGAAAAGGTCGAAGCGATCCGTACTTACCCAATTCCAGCCACAGCAAAACAGCTGCGTCAGTTCCTGGGTATGTTAAACTTTTATAGAAGGTTTATACAGCCGGTAGTCAAGCTATGTTATGTGAACTTTTACGAGGCAACCTTAAAGGCAAAACACCAATCGCTTGGACCGACGAAGCCAAAGATGCTTTTGAAAATTGTAAGCTCAGTTTAGCTCAAGCCGCGTTGTGAGCTCATCCGCGTTCAGTCTCAGAGTTAGCCGTTTTTACTGACGCGTCTGACTTCACAATAGGCGCCGCGCTACAACAAAGAGTAGGTAATGATTGGCAACCTATCGCCTTCTTTTCAAAGAAATTGTCACCTGCTGAACAAAAGTACTCAGCGTATGATCGCGAACTCCTCGCTATTTATGCTGCAGTAAAACATTTTAGACATCATGTTGAAGCGCGTAATTTTATTATTTTTACTGACCATAAACCAATTACATTTGCTTTTAGAAAGAAAGATCAACAAAATACTCCTAGACAGTTTCGTTATTTGGACTTCATTAGCCAATTTACAACCGATATTCGCCACGTTAAAGGTACAGACAATGTACCAGCTGACGTCCTATCGCGGATCGAAACACTCGATTCATGTATAAATTGGACAGAGTTGGCAATTTCGCAAAGCAGTGACATATCTTTGCAATCATTACTAAAAAATAATAATTCTTCCTTAAAGCTGAAGCAGATAAATCTACCTGGTACATCTGAACCTATTTATTGCGACGTTAGTACACCAAACGTTCGCCCTTTTATTACCGAATCTTTTCGCAGAGCAGCCTTTGACTCCGTACATAAACTATCACATCCGGGTGCTAGATCTACAACGAAGCTAGTGTCGAAGCGATTTGTGTGGCCTTCTATGAACAAAGATTGTAAACAATGGTCTAGGGCATGCATTGATTGTCAGCGTGCTAAAGTTTCACGACATGTCCATTCAATACCAGGAAATTTTGCACCTCCGTCAGCTAGGTTTGAGCACATCCACTTAGACTTAATTGTAATGCCGTATGCAGATGGATGCAGATACTGTCTAACTTGTGTCGACCGTTTTTCGCGCTGGCCTGAAGCCATACCTCTAGAAAATCAAGAAGCTGAAACCGTTGCTCGTGCATTTTACACTCACTGGATATCACGCTTCGGCGTTCCCTTACGTGTTACTACAGATCAAGGCAGACAGTTTGAATCGCACTTATTTAGGAATCTCAATACCCTATTAGGAACCAAACATCTTCGTACTACTGCGTACCACCCATCTGCCAATGGAATGGTAGAACGTCTGCACAGGCAACTCAAAGCCGCAATAAAATGTCACTTACCAACTGATAATTGGGTACGCATCTTACCAACAGTAATGTTAGGTATTAGGTCAGCCTGGAAGGAAGATCTTCAAGCTACCCCAGCTGAAATGTTATACGGTCAAGGTATTAGACTGCCGGGTGAGTTTTTAGCACCTTCTGTAAATAGTAGTATCTTAGTGGTGCCAGACTTTGCTCAAGAACTTCGATCTCAATTCAATTCTTTAAAACCAGTAAATGGCTCTGCACATGGTGATAGAAAGAGCTTCATTTTCAAAGACTTGGCAACAGCCAGTTCTTTTCCATTCTGTTAAGAGGCAGAAAAAATATTCAGTAAACATTTGATATTCGAAACAAACCACTATTTACACTATTTTTATAGGAATAATTTGATTGTTTGTAATGGATATGTCACCGTAAGATTGCAAAAACCGTTAGATTACAATCTAACTAGCGAGATTGTAATCTGTCGAAATATTGTGAACCGGAATATACTGCTCACAATTTAACTTATTATTTTACGTTAGATTACAATATCGCGAAGTGGAAACGTGAAATTATGAAATGGCATGCGACGAACCGCATCTCGCCAGCTGATTGGACACTCAAAAACAACCGAACCGATTGTAAAAATTATTTCAACTATGGAAAGCTTAATTATGCCGGAGTAACGTGAACTAGTAGTCGCGGACGAAGTGCTAGAATGTACCTATTTATACTACGAATAACGATTAGCAACTGTTTAACCATACACTTTTGGCGTGAAAACGTTCTAACGTTAACAAAAAATTATAAATAAAGCCCAACGAGTTACGTTTGTGTTTAGCTTCGTCCATCGAAAATGTCTTTAAACCTTCTTTCGATCGGTGCATTCTAATACAATTTTTAATTGAACTATCTGAGCGTGAAACGAAAAAAATCTATTAAAAGTTAAACCCAAATGCATTCTATCAATAACGCACAAATTCTTTCCTTTGTTCCAACTTTAGAACATAAACAAACACTTGAAAGTTCAGAGCACTCTGATTAATTAATCCACTTTATTTAAAAGCTTGCACTCAAACAACACATAAAGAACAGCTGATGATTAATCGTACATTTTAAATATATATAGATATGTACATTTAATCATACAAGTTCATACAACCCACGTGGTGGTTGTACTTCTTTGTATGAGACTCGTACTGTATGTAATTAGTACTTTCGTCCCACGGGGAGCGATGACCTAAGACATCTGATGGATGAAATAAGAGATATTATGTCAAGCATGAAGGAGGATGTTATATGCTCAAAGATGGCATATGGTTATTGTAGTTACTAAGCTAATTTGTATTGTATCGTGTTTGTCTTAGTGGGCTAAATGCTGGCTAGACACACACACACTGACAGCTGGCTAGTTGGAATAGCTTTTATTTTGACGGTTCAATCACATTTATTGCGTAATTTATTTATTTAACCATTTAATACAAACAAGAAGAAAAGAAAAGAAAAATAGGTAGAGAGGTGATGTTTATTTGTAAAGAAATCTCATCTGGCATCGCAGAGATAGGATTAAAGAGATGTAGTAAGCGTGTGTATGTAAGAATCAAAAACAATTTACTTAATAAAATCACACAAATAATATGGAAATATATTGAGACTTGTATTTGGTCTTGAAAATTGGGAGGTTGGTTGGCTATTTGGTTTTGAGAATATTAATTGATTAATCTTGTTGAATCTATAGTTTTGCGGACAATTTGTTGAGATCCGATTGTTTTGTGTGTAAACAACCCCTTTTGACGATATTGAACGGGTTTTATTTTGGAATTTGATTGAAATAGATTGAGGTTATAGTGTGACCGTAAGAACGCCGCGTGCTTGTGAAAATCTCTAGCGTCTTGCGCGGCTTGGAATAGTGAAATACTTACAGATTCACTACACAGTACAATATACACTCATTTACATACATAAATCCCAGTAGGCTCAGTACCTGAGACCTCGAGTTTTCCTCAGTCAGGTGAGTGTTTGAATATTTGTTAATCAGCTCCGCGCACGGCGGACAGTTCGCACCACGTTTGCCCAGGGCCCTCCATCGCGCTTCCACTTAATTAATTTCCTATGGCCAGGGCCTCTGAACTGGCGTCGAAAAAGAAATGCAAAGAAATAAACATACTTCTCAAATATATAATTAATTATAATACAATGAAAATAATAAATATATTCACAACTATGACGATGTGGACAGATGGTGCTCTATCACTCTTTTTTTTTAAACAGTAACATTTATGGCTAAGCAGTAATCCTTCAAAATGGTTCGTGGTTCAGTTTGTGATCAATAGTGTGTTGCACTTGCACAGTTAGGGTGTCGGTGTGTCTGACGAGCCAAATTCAAATGATAAAAAAGCTTCTTGCTCTTTAGAATCAAATGGTTGCTTGGTGGCTGACGTGTGATTTGGAGAGACTGACTGGCTGCAATTGCTGAGCGGAGTCATGGCTGATGATAATGCATAAAACCACCTACAACTTCGAAGTAAAAGACGCAGATTTCCAATGCAATTTTCATGCTGAAGAACATTACAACAAGCTGCTAAAAAAAAAGAAAATAGTGCTAACTTGAAAAAAGAACACCAGCCAAGATTATGAAAAAGACTCTGGTATGGTATTGGATGTTGGCATTCGTTGTAAAGCAGCCAATTAAACAATAAAAATAAAAAACTTACCTATGCCAAAAGTTCTCTGTTCAGCATAGTGTCGGATGGCAACACTAGGTCTTATCGATTGATAATACATACGTAGGTATCACATGACACTGACATTCAGCAGTAATTCATGAGTACATTTGACGTTGATAGTAAAACTGGTGAAAACAAAACAACTAATATAATAACTTCTTTAAAGTTACAATATCATATCCATTTTTCATCTTATTTCTACGATCCTAGTTCAAAGACCTATTGTTTCGATCCTAGGATGCCTTTTTGGATGAAAAGTTTTTGAATTCTTTTTAATTAGCATTGGTAACACTCGAGTTAGAGTCACGTTGAAGGTGTGCATTGGATAATAAATTAAGAAAAACAATGGCACGATCCTTGTTCTTTCTATAAGGCGAATGTTTCTTTTATTTTCTTACGTAGTATTGTGTCCTGAAATAGAGAGGGCATTGCAATAGCCTGCCTAATATTATACTTTATCAGTAAGTACCAAGTGAGTTGGTTTGTTCGCGAGAAATACTTTATCGAAAATATTCAAAAAAGTAATTTAGAATTTATTCATTAATTCAAGAAAATGCAAAAAAATGCATGAAATTAAAGCATGAATAATTAACAAATTATTCACGGTTTTATTTTCAGCATTTTTTTTTTGCATTTTCTTAAGTTTTAATACGATTTATTTTCGGCTCTCCTTCTGTGTGGTAAATAAGTTCTAAATAGGAAATCTTCCGGTCAACTCCAAAAGGAAATGACAGTCACCTATATATACCTTTACATTTTTACTGGTTTGCTTACAGTAATAATAAACCATGTTATTGGCATAAATACAGATGCAAAGGAATTTATGATGTTTGCTGTTAAAAATGGCGACTCAAACGATGGTTTGTTGAACCATAAAACCCATTATTTTAAAAGGTCAACCACTTGTGGCATGTCATTGCCACCGTGACAACATAATGAACCTCATTTTAACCTCTAAACTCTGTGGTTAAAACAAATATTTTAATTACATGGTGTTTCAATTTGGAAGCAACTTTAATGAAAGGTATGGTACTCTTTATTGCTCGTTAGATTTTGCTGATATTCCAACAAACCAGAAGTATCCTTCTGGATCTATCGATCTAGAGATTTTCAACGTACTTAGGGCCGAGAGTTGAAAATCGAACAGTGTATTTTTCGTCGCGCTGGGATGCACTCTGTTGGATTTTCTATGCTGGGTTAAACACAAAGAGTTCAAAATCCAGTGCATGATAGATTATATTCCGCCGCGCTTTTTTTCGTGCGTCCGTGCTCATAACGAAAACGTTCAAATTCAAGTCTCATCTATTCTCAGCACCATGCAACCATTTCAAATAAGAAAATTAGAGGTATTTTTGACAGATTCAGACTGAGAATTCAAGGTGAACGTGCTTAAAAAAAAATCTAGAATTGCCCTTCATTATTTTGCATTGCATTATTTTGACTGGCCTCTAGTGGTTAGTGACCCTAACTGCTAAGACTGAGGTCGTGGGTTCGATTCCTACCCAGGACAAATCTTTGTGTGATGAGCACAATCATTTTTCCTGTGTCTGGGTGTAATTTATCTATAATATGTATGTATTTAAAAATATAAGTGTGTTTATCAGTTGTCTGGTTGCCATAGTACAGGCTCTGCCTAGTTTGGGATTAGATAACGTTGTTTTGGTTGTCCGAAGATATATATTTTCCCATTTTGGTAGGACTTGAAAGAATAAGGGCTTATTAATTGATTCTCATGAATGAACTTATCCAAATCGGGCGAATTGAGACTTTTAAATAATATATTATTTTTAACAGGAGCATCGTACGAAGTATAATTATTTGTGGGCAAATCGACAACTCTGCTTTTTCTTTGGGCACATGCACCCCCCAAATCCCTCCAGGGATTATTTTCCATTACCACCTTGATCCAACCCTTGGAGTACGCGTCTAGGTAGTCTCATCACCTCTTTTTGGGCTGGCCTCGGCGGCGCAGTCCATCCTCAGTCACTCTGGATTACTCTGGAAATATGTATAAAATTGGCACGTATTGAAATTTATGCTATGAAGTCATAAAAAAGGCCACTGCAAGTCCATGCAATAAAGCGCATAAAATTTCGAGCGAAAAAATTGGCGCGACTCGACTAATAAGCCAGAGGGGTAATTGCAGAACTTTTTATCGGTAGGAATTGGTTTAATATTCATAGTTAAACAACATTCATTGCGTTATTTACGTTGCTGAGCCGACAATTTATTCGAACAAATGACGCAATGGTTAAGAAATAATCTTCAATCCCATTCAGATTCTGATAAATTGTGCGTTTCGCAATTAGGATGCAGACTTACAGTGTAAGAAATGGATGGATGAATGGAATGGTCAGCATATAATCCGAAATTGACCGACAAAGAGTTTATGAACTCATAAACTTTAATAAACGTCGTATAAATTCCAAAAATTGCTTACGAATGCTCAGGTGACATTTTCAAATGTTTACAAAATAAAGTTTGGGACACACGTGCTGTGTCGGCTGCCGACAAACAAAGGAGATGGATATAATTGGACACATGTTGATATTTTAGTACTTACACTAAGTAAGTACTTCCTTATGTTTCGTTGACTCGTAAGTAATTGACATCTTTGCTTAGGGCAGGAGATTGACACATCCATCTCACAAACACATGCATCATCTTTCATGTCTGCTCTTTATGTGTTTTAATATGTATATGATAGCAAAGTTTAAATTATCAGCTTTTGCCAGCGGTTTCGCCCGCGTGCTTTTATATATAAACCTTCCTCGTGAATCACTTTGTATATTAATGAAAACCGCATTAAAATCCGTTGCGTAGTTTAAAAGATCTAAGCGTACAGACGCGGGAAGCGACTTTGTTTATACTACGTTAAGATTAAGATTTAACATTTATTCACAAAAAAAATACATGAAACCGTTACCGAAGATAAGAAAAAAAAAAACTAACTTTATTCAAATTAAATTATCAGGAAGAACAGTTACTACAAAAACACGATACTTATGTAAACTTTTGTTCCAACCACAGCCCTGGGAAAATAAGAAGGAAGTAAGAAATCAAAGAATTGAGAACAAAGAATAAGCGGTCACCAAACTGTAGGACTGCACAGAATTACTTGGGCGTTGAACTCACGAAATTCAGATAAACATTGTAAGAGAAATACTACATTTGTACGTAACAAGCTTACTTTACTCGTTAAAATGCATATTTATGTTTATTGCAACACTTTACATCTTTATATCAAACTGAAATAGACTATTGAATTACCTACTCAATAACACCGAAACTGTATTATTTGTATGACCTAAGCGTTTTTCTTTTATTCATTTAAATGCTACATTGACAGCAGTTTACATAGTAATAAAAAGCAAAGGAAATCATCATATAGTGCCCCAATTCTTTAACCAGCCAGTCATTAGCTTGGGTGTCCCAACATATTTAAAATTCGAATTGCGAAAATGGCGTGTCATTTGGAGTCGTCATATTCCTTTGAAGAAGTTTACAGTTATCACAATTGGAGTATTTATTCACGTGTAAAAGCTAAGTTGCAAGAAATTATAGTAATTTTAAGGAAAGTAGCATAGTATCTCACTTGACTCAAAGTAATTATTTTGATAACCATCTTTACGGAATCGTTTACGTTGTTCTTTCAGTAATTTGATACTTTCGGTCGTCATAAACACATTATAAATATTGACAGATAAACGACTTCAAACATTACAGAGGTCAAGGGTATCAAAAAGAAATTTAAATAAAGACTTTTTATCCTATTTCTTGCTACATTGCCGTTTCTCTATGATTAATTACGGCCATTAATAACAAAAAAGGGCCAATGTAACACGAATCTTTGTTTCGTTTTCGAGAACTTCCTAGAAATCGCTGTTAATCTTTTAAGTTATTATACGGGTGGGTTGTTCTTTTGTTTTAAAGATGGTCCATATGTTGACAAGTCGGTGTCGTCTGTAACGTAAGCTCACCCAAATGCCAGTAAATTATTTGGACAAAATAAACAAATGTGTGTGGTCGGGTGCGAAGAGAGTTTTTTGTTCTAATTTTTGTCCCACGCAGAATGATGTCCCATACGGGATAATTAAGCCGAGTGAGTTCTTTTCAGGCGTTTCGGTTTCAGGTTCGTTGAGCATGGAAGGTTAATTAAGACTGGTAATTATTTTCCAAATACATTTTACGGTCGGTGACCCGAAATAAAGTACTTATCCACCCTTTTTTTTCGGATAGGAAATAATCAAAGGACTTCTCCCGCTTTGGGCGGATAGGAAGGCCATGTTAGGCTTTTACTACCCGTTTTCCATGTTCCTCCAGTTGCAGGTGCCAGGGCCACGGTAACTCTTTCAAAGAAATCTGCGACACTGGCAGTCATTGGCCCTAGAAAGCTTATCCACCGTACCGAGCCATTTACTTGATGAGGTGGTGGCTTGTGGTATCTCTGGTCATCGACTATTATATACACGGCGATTTAAAATCCCACTTGTGATTGTACAGTCACCAAAAGAGATAAGTAACCAGGATATCGGATATATTTGAAGTTTAGTAAGAAACCGATGGATGTTTGTGAATAAAATTTAATTAAATTCATAGAAAACCAACAGCTCATTTGTCATAGTAGATTATTAACCAAGCGGATAAAGCAGTGTCTTCTGTCGCGGGTGACGATTTAAATCGCGAGCGTAACGAAGGACTTGAGGTTTACTCCCGAGCGTAGCGAGGGTGTTAAAAACTTAAATCACGAGCGAAGCGAGGGATTTAAGACGAGTCCTGCTTGTAGCGAGGGATTTAAGTTCACCCAAGACTAAGACAGCTTTATCACCGAGGAAAATTATATTATAAAACATTTATTAAAAATAATGACAACTAAAAATAAATTAAAATAAACTGAACGTTTATGTATTTGAAGAAAACAAAAACGCAGCAAATTCCTAGACTAATATTTTTTTTGTCGGAAAAGCAAAGGCATCAAGCTCATACGGCCTCGTCGGTTTTCGTAATTTTATTTAATAATCATAACTGCATAATAAACGCGTATTCCTTTTTCAAAAAGATGTATAATGCTTTATATACAAACTGAATGGTGTAAACACAGATGTAGTTCAGTATAAATTTCGGTAAGTATTCCAAATTTAAATCACATTCTCCCCCTAGAGGATGAATGAAATTCAGTACAATTTTCTTTCCCTGTTTTTAATAGATTAAAATGACTATTGCTAGGTTCGCTTTTTGTGGCATAGAATGTCACTTTTTTGAGCAAGTGGTACGAAAAATAATATTTCATTCGAAAACATGTATCGGTTTCTTAATAAACTTCAACTATATCTGATGACCCTGGTTACTTATCTCTTTTGGTGACTGTAGGTCCGTCTTCCAAGGGTCATTATAATATGATAGATCTTTTATTTTGACGTCTTTTGAGTTTTCGGTCAGTGGGTCGTCTTATGGGCAGATTTTCTATATAGTTTTGTGCCACTGCAACAAAAATACGCTTTAATTTGTATGTTCAATCATTTTCATTATATCACAGAAGGCGTCCACTGCTGAATATTGGCTCGCCGGCTCCCCCAATTTGGGGAGGTTTGCCGTAATCGCCACCCTAGGCAGGCGGGTTGGCAATCGCAATGTGGTGGTAAAATGCATACAGAATGCTGCTGCTCATTCTTTAGTAAGTCCCTTAGTCGCCTCTTACGACACCCACGGGAAGAAATCATCATCATCATTTCAGCCGACAGACGTCCACTGCTGGACTTAGGCCTCCCCCAATTTGGGGGGCTTTGCCATAATCGCCACGCTTGGCAGGCGGGTTGGCGATCGCAGTATGGTGGTAAAATGCATAGAGAACGCTGCTGCCCATTCTCTAGTAAGTCCCTTAGTCGCCTTTTACGACACCCACGGGAAGAAATGGGGTGGTGTTATTCTTTACGTCCGGCACCACACGGTACCGGGAAGAAATGGGATGGTGATATTCTTTGTGCAATACACAACACAACACACGATATGTTCAATAGTCTTACATTATTTAAACAGTGCAGAGTATTTTTCCAAAATGCTTTATACTTTTATACCTTGCCAGTGTGTAAATTTAATTTATAGATAAATTTAATAACGATGCGAATGCTCATTTCTACATGTAATTTCGGGTAATTTACTTCACATTTCCGAAAGTAATTTTATTTGATGAAATTACGGAAAGTTTTCACTGTAAGACTAGTACAGAAAAAATGTAGCGAAATTATGTACTGAACTGTTATTAACTTTCTTTATAATGCCAATAATCATATCACACAGGAAAGTAGATGGTTAAAAATATAAGTAGGAATTATGGAATTTCCAGGCCATATTCTTACCTTTCTAAATTGTGTTAGTATTATTTATTTATTTTATAAAATACATGTTCCTTATATTACACAAAGCATACAATTAGACCTCGGGTCTGTCTTAGCATGCCATGGCCTGAGATTTGATAAACGTGCTCTTGCCAGTTAAGTTATTATTGAGTTATTGAGTTTATATTGATAAGTATAAATTTTTCTGTGATGTATTTGAAGGGATAACATTAAAATTATTTCGTTTTTTATACTTTCGTTTTTACAGCAACGCACCTGCCATTAATATTTCGTTTTTTCGAAAAAAAACCTATTCTAATTAATTTTAAAATTTAATCTAAAAACGTTCGAATATTTGAATGTAATTAAAGTAAATTTATTGCTAGCTTCTACAAAATAAAGTCGTATTTTGCAGACAACCTTTACAGTAGGTACACTCAACAAAAGTGTATTATAAGTTAGTCATCGGATAACTAACACAAAGGGGGCCAAGATAAGCCATGTAAATCTTCAAGCATACAAATGCGGACTCACTGGGCAGACCAAAGACTATATGGGGCAGACGGATACGTTTTCTGATCTCTTTCGGGGAGTTACTATCATATATCATTGAAGATTTTAAGTTGAAGATTCGAAAGAAACCGATAGATGTTTTAGAATAAAATTTAATTTTACTAATAGAAAACAAAAAGTATATTTATGAAATAAAATTTAGTTCAAAAATCTTCATAGGTTAAGAAACTTATGGAGGTTTTTGAACTAAATTTTATTTCATAAATATGCTGTGTGTGTGAGACAGTCGACGACTCTGGTTACCCATCTCTTTTGTAGACTATACATTCGTTAATAAACTTCTAAAGATAAAGGAATCTAAATATGTACGAGTGATGAAGTCCCGTTTAAAGTTTGATTGATTGTGCCGGTCATTAGCAAGACTCAACTATCAGGCGAATTTTAGAACATCCGTTACGTTCCAAATAATCGGCATGACTGAAATTCTGATCTGATTCCAGGGACGGCCTTTGCCTAAGAAGCCGCGATTAGAATCAGATTTTTCTATTGCTTCTTTTATTTTATTCTTCTACATACCCACATAAATACCAATCTGTTATTCGACGCACGCCATAAGCGCCACCGTATAAAAAAATAAAGATATTTTTTTAAATAAGAAAATACGCAAAGTTTATTTTAAAATAGATTTTGCCATCGGTTTCGCCCACGTGGCGGTCGGAAATTATCCCGCGGTAACGTACCTACTACCGGAATAAAAAGTATAATATTGTTGATCCGGGTTATAAAATATCTGTGTGCCATATTTCAATTAAATCCGTTCCGTAGTTTTTGCATCCATATGTCTGTTGCCCCAAGCCGACAAGGACTTCTGTCAGTCAGGACTTCGGTCAGTCTTAGCCACTTGCGCCAAGATCTATAAACATTACTTTGGCTCAGCTTTGTGTCGCACAACTATCAAACTACATCTGCAAGATAAAGAAGGGAACATTTCTAAGTCTTGCATATGTGATCTCGGCTTTATTATCCAAAACGTTGCATAAAACCGTTCAGTACTTCAAATATAACAATAACTTCGCACGTACATGGAAATCATCTACATAACCATACAATTTGGTACTTCAGCAAGGTTAATGTCAGTAACAAAACCTTGACACTTCGAATCAACCTTCAAATGTTAGATAATACACGAGTACGTAATGTAGTACGAATCAGTTTTTTCATCGTCACGTTTATTTCCGTTGTGACAAGTTGTGTTAGCAAAACCATGGCCATACTCGGAACCCTGATCACAATAATAAGACTGGCTTCATCAATATAATTACAACGGATAGCGCCTTCCCAGACCCCTAAATGGGTCCAGAGGCGACGGACTTGGAGACGTCTACCCCCTATTCCTTAGGACACGAGGTGGCGGCTCGTAGTGTTTTACAAGCGTCCCTCGGACACATTGCGGGAGGAATCAATCACCTCACTGCCCCCTCCTGACTTGAGGTGACCTGTAAAGGCGGTCCAGCCGGGAATTGAGGAAGTCGCATTAGATCCCGCGATCCCTAGGTGAGAAGGGAAGACCGGGGTGGTTTTAGTCAGTAAGAGTCTGATAGATCTCTTTGCCCAACCCAGGGTGGAGGACATCGATGAAGATTTCTACCCCGACATAAAAGAAAAAGGTTGTGTTGGCAAAACCTTGGCTATACTTGGAACTTTATCATAACAATAAGACTTGTTTTCTCAATATAATAACAAACCGATTTACGTGATAAAGTCCAAAAGTGATCAATGTTTTTGTACGGTGACTATTGTTATTATCATTATTGAGATACAATAAAGCATCGCTGGATGCTTTATTGTATCTCAATATACGACGTGATTCGTGCAGAACATTTTCCATGAAATTTTCATAGAAATAGAGCATTAAAGTGAATATAAATGTACCAGTACCTCCAAGTTACTAGTCTTGCAACAGTCTATGTTTTTGAAGTACACATATTTATATATTTTTTTATACTTATGAACAGCCTTATAATCGATAATACCTCATCCAGAATGTACCTGTACATTACGATAAAAGCATGACTGATATTTTTTTTTTAAATTAGTCTACTCTGTCCCACTGCTGAGCAAAGGCCTCCCCAAATCCCTCCAGGGATCTGATCATCCAAAGTTTTATTTCTATGCACAAGATTTTCATAGAGAAGAAGACTATAGAGAAATTGTGAGTGCAGTTTCTATCTTCAGACAATCATTATTTTGTTCTCCAAAACCCAATACTTAGCAGATGACTTCTCGAGCCACCGCGCTGCAGCGGTTCCTACGGAGGTACTTACGTGGTTGCCGTATTAGTCCAATGTCACTCCACATCAAACGTGACCCCACCATTTAGTAACAGCTAAATGATCGTGCAAGTTCGGCAGCACTCGGGTGCCATCGCACGTGCTTAGGAAGCGTTTATCTTCGGCCTTCACGGCGCACGCGCACTAATCTCACAGCTTCCTGCTCCGGTTGTTACTCTTAATGAATACAACAGTTTTTTGCTAATATTAGCGGTCACTATTCATCTTTGTTAGAAAAGAAATATTTCAAGTTATTCCAATTAATTTGCCAATTATGGCTTTTATTGTGGTTTGCTTGTTAGGGTTCTGTCGGCCTTAGATCGGCTGTTAGATTTTTCTTTGATGTGTTGACCTAGTAAGATAGAGTTAGGCAATAGTTATGCGAATAAATTGCGAACACGAAAACGAAAAAAAAAACAATAGGTAAAATTTTGCTCTAATGGCCATGCTCCATGAAAGGAATCTCGATGGAAGAATTCGATAGAACTTCTATTTTGATTTTTTGACCGATAGGTAATGATGTGAATTTACGAACGTTAGGACACAGGCAAAGGCGTTTCCAGAATACAAACAACTTCAATCAATGTAACACTGATTTAAATTAATGGACGTTAGCATACATTCCAAAACTTTTCCAGTTATAAACGTCTTCAACAGTTGAAAACAATAAAAAACCTTAAAAAAAGTATGTTTACACAAACTAAAAAGTACCAAATCAAACTTCACATCATCATCATCATCATTACATTCGTAAGAGGTCCACTACTGGACATAAGCCTCCCCCAATTTTGGGGGGTTTGCCATGATCGCCACGTTACTGTCGGCGATCGCAGTGTGGTGGTAAAATGCATAGAGAACGCTGCTGCCCATTCTCTAGTTAGTCCCTTAGTCGCCACTTACGACACCCACGAGTAGGAATTGAATTGAATTCAATTCAATTCATTTATTGCAGAACATAGAAATAAATACATTTTGAGATGTTGAGTAGATGCGCAGTTAATTATGTCCTACCAATTAAGGCATGCAAAATATTAATGAATGGTGCTATTGTTTACGTTCGGCACCACACAGAACCATATAATACAGGATCAGTTTTTATCCAGTGCGCAAATTGCAACCATGAATTCAGCATATCATTCTAGACCGCTAGCGTAGATAATTTTTGTCGGTTAAACAAAAAAAAAATCAGCTGTCCCATACATTTTGACCCCGTAGGTATTGCATTTTCTATGAAACAGCTGATTTCTTTTTTGTAAAACCGACGAAAAATTTCTGCGCAAGGGGGTCTAAAATGGTATGTCGCATTCATGGTTACAATTTACGCACTGGATAAAACTTATCCTGTATATACATACAAATATTGCAAGTTAAATAAAAGCTTATAAAATACGGAACTCTATAATTAACACTATCTTTCAAGACGAGTGTTGGCAGATTTTTTCATTCTCATATCACTCCAAGATCACTCGAAGCGTTAACACAGATCTCTGGATATTACGATACCGTAAGGTTTAACCAACTTATGAAATTAGTCGTGAGCTCGTGATAATGTTTCATATCTAGTTTATCTAGAACTAAATCTTTGGTTTGCCGCTAACGACAAGTACGGTTATGTTAATAATGACGTGCTTTTGCAAGAGATTCTGTCCCTTGATGTTATTCGCCTACAGGCAAAAGTGAGTAGTGAGTAGGTCAATGTTTGTATAATGATTTGTGTTAGAATATACTAGTTGAAGATATGCCATCTAAGCCACCTTATTAAAAACTAGCTTCTGCCATTTTTCAGATTTTTCTTGTCGTCTTGAACCCTCAAGTCACATTGCATCACCTCGTCGAGTTATCACTTCATTTTCGCTTAGCGTTATTCCTGGCTTTTTTTTCTTTTTCCACAGCTCTTTAATGTGATAGTGTGATGTTAAATAGTCTATAGTCTTCATCAATAATTGGGCAAATGTAAAAATACATCTCTAATCCGACCAGTAGTTTAAGAGATTATTATCATTACCTTTTCGGCAGCCTAAAATTGCTCAAAATTGCATTGAATTGACATATCAATTCAATGCAATTTTGGGTGATGAAATTAACAAGCAACGTTAACGTTGATGAAATTCCGCTTGGTCTAGGTCCTCTTGGTCTATCTACTTAATTAATTAAACTAGATATTTTGTTGTTTTACTAATGACGCATTACTTTCGGTTCCAGTGTTAACATCAAGTGGATGACAAAGCACCCCCCATCCGTTAAAAGATAACAGAATAGCTGTGATTACCAATCTAAAACCTGAGAATGACGTAAACACTTCACGTTACCTGTATATTAACTACTTTATCAGGAGGCTTGAACATCCGCGAAAAACCACTGCCTGATATACAAAAAAAAGCATTTTTTTTTGCACCGAAAACACCATTACCGAGAATTGTCCCTCTGATATAATTAAATTCTTTGCAAAAATATAATTAGATCAGAGGGACAATTCTCGTAATATTAAGAACGTTCACAGTCTGATCTCAGTCTCAGTCTGTCAAAAATATGCCGAGTATACAATAACTATGTTGACAAGTTTTTCACATTTGATTGTCTCCGAGATGTAAATGCGACTAGATTTTGAACGTTTTTAACAGCAAGTTTTTAACCGACTGCAAAAAAAGAGGAGGTTATCAATTCGACTGTATTTTTTTTTTGTTTTTATGTTTGTTAGCTCATAACTTTTGACTGGGTGAACCGATTTAGATGATTTTTAGGGTTCCGCACCTCAAAAGGAAAAAGCGGAACCCTTATAGGATCACTTTGTTGTCCGTCCGTCCGTCCGTCCGTCCGTCCGTCTGTCCGTCCGTCCGTCCGTCTGTCAAGACCCTTTTTCTCAGGAACGCGTGGAGGTATCAAGCTGAAATTTATAACAAATACTCAAGTCTACTGTCTCTTGGAGCTATGAAAAAATCAAACTTCTAAGCTAACGCAATCAAAAGATATAGCCGTTTATACCGCAAATTTCCTCAAATTTTCGAAACTCGCAAGGGAATCAAAACCTAAAGGGTACTTCCAGTCGATCTAGAATTTTGAAATTTGGTACGAAGTAACGTCTTATAGCACAGATAAAGGAAAAATTGCGAAAACCGTAAATTTTTAGTCACATTATATAATAAACAGAACAAAACACAGACAGAAATAAAACCAAGCCAAGAAACAGAACAGAACTACGACTCGATTGTCGTGATGGGTGAACTTTTACTTATAATACCTACAGGTTTGTACGGAACCCTCGGTGCGCGAGTCCGACTCGCACTTGGCCGGTTTTTTTATTTGAAAGCTGGTGCTTCCCGTGTGGTCCCATTTTAATTTGGTTCCATTTTGACAATGGGATCCATATGAAAACCATATAAGTCTTTTTGCATTAAGTATTTGCGCGACAAATGAACGAATAACCCGATCAGATTAGTGCGGGGTACATGCCATAAGTAAAAAGTTAAAAATAAAAACTTTTTACAAAAAAAACTAACAGCCGACTTCCTTAAAAAAACACTACAAAGTGAAAAATAACTTTAATTTCGGAAGTCAGTGGCAAAAAACTTTAAATACAGATCCTAAGACACCGATTTCCGATTTTAATTAAAATTATTTTTCACTTTGTAGTGTTTTTTTTTTTTAAATTTACAACTCATTAAGTAAAGAAATGAAGTTCTTTTTACAAAACTGACAACTTAGTCTGGTACTAAACTGTAAATTTTGGATTTAGAACTTTACATAAATTGAAATGTACCCCACATGTAAAAACTGATTCAGAGCTTTAGGCTCGAACAAAAGTTAGATTGCTTTTTGTAAAGATTTACCAAATATATCTTCATTGGTATTGGTTCGTGTGAGCAAAATAAGGTAGGGTGTATCGGGACGAAGCCGCAATAGAGTACATAAAACGTTAAAAGCGGGTCGTCGGTTGCAGGAATCTCTCTCCCTCTCTCTCTCTCTCTCTCTTGCTAGGCAAACTCTTGCATGCCAATCTGTATTACAGCGACGTTTACGCCATGTATTATACACTATATAAAATGGCTTCTATACTCAAAATTACATACATACATACACTCATAAAAGACGTAGAGTTGAAAGGCCTCTAACAAGGTGAACCGATGACCTTGTGAAGGCCGCAGGAATCCGCTGGATGCGGGAAACACAAAACTTGTCGAAGTGGCGGAGTTTGGGGGAGGTCTCTATACAGCAGTTGACATCCTTCAGCTGAAATTATGATAATGATACACTCACGCCTTTTCAAAATACTCAAAATTATGCCGTCCGAAGTAATAAGCCATCTTGCCATTACATATTTCGTAAAATATGGTTATTGCAAGTCAAAAATGTTCATCGGTGTCAGAAAAAAGGAATTTACCATGGAAAAGTTTTACCAAAAATCTCCCCATCAGCGTTACATTTTTTTTTCTACAGGCGTTTTTTGATCATGTCAATGTGTACCAATTACGGATACCGTAGTTCCTCGAAGTCGATGACGGAAGCCCGCATGGCATTCGTTTCTGGGTGTTAACATCATCAGGAACTCTCAAGTTATAATTTCCTTCTGATTGTTGCGTAAATGATGTTCTGAGAAGTAGGTATCATTTCTTTCAAGGTGCTTATTTGTTTTTTAAAGTTCAAATTTGATTCGGAGCTAATGACTGATGGTTAAGGTCGGTAGCCCAATTTTAAGCTAAATCATCATTTTAAATCGCCTGATACTTAATGGTTTGTAAAAACCAAAGCAAGTCATTTTCAAGCCAATGTATGGTGATCGGTGAAACGGTGTTGGAGTTTTCCAATCTCATATACATATACCAATTTCCATTTTAATTTATTTGGTTGATTTTTAATCAATTATTCTAATTTCTTGGTGTTTATTATAATATTAATGAATGTTAAAGTGGTTCATTAAAAATATTAAATATATTATATAAAATTTATAAAGATAAGATAAGATAAAATGAGATCATACATGTTTAGCTTACAATTAAAGCATGCAAATTTAGGCGAATAATAAAATATGAATTTAAATACATTTATGTCCAAAAAAATCCTTAATATTATAGAAATTATTTTCATTCAGCCATTCATATAATTTAATTTTAAATAATCTGCAATTTAATATTTTTAATACATTTGGTAATTTGTTGTAAACACGTAGACACATAGCCAGGCAGCTTTTATTATACATATTTTGCTAACCTAGGGAGCTCGTCTAGTACAAGTCGGTCAAGTCGTAAAAGGGTATAAGGTCCTTTCAAGGCATCATAAGTATTGAGTATAGCAGTAAGCCCTAAATCTAATCGTAAATCTACCATTAGAGACAGGTTTTCATAAATCTCGGTTACTCAACCGGCTATGCGGGCGTCGCGCAACCTCTTATCAGCACTTTCACTGATATGAGCTGAAATTGCGACATTTTCATGTCACCGTTTCGTAATGTAGGTACTATCGTACATACATTATGAAACGGTGTACATAGATCGATATAACCAGTATCTAGGAAAAATATCTTTACGGGATTTCCCTGCATCAAGTGTGTATAATAAATATTGTGCGTGAAATGGATGAGTGGTCTAGTTCGAGTTGTCGAGATCTAATTAAATAAGAACATCCTAGTTTTGAAAGACTGTTCGATCAGCGTAAATGCCTTCGCAGACTGACTCTAGTAGAGCGAGATTCTATGAAAACTTTGTAGAAATTGTTTTTATCAGGATCATGTCGCGTCTGTCTTAGGTATCTAGTTTGAGCTAGCTTTAAGAAATCGAAATTAATGGGCAAAAGCTGGGGACTACCGAATATGCAAATGTTGTGGCACTAATTTGCCCATTCGCACTGATTTCCATTTTCGATATTTGACAGTTTAAAATCAACACTGCCATATCGTATCTTACTGCGTTAACCCATACAACACAAGATTCGTAAGATTCTTACGGCAGCTCAGCTTTATTTTTATTAATCACAACTTAACTCCTATGATCTATAATTTTAACGATTAATAACTAAATTTTAATGTAATGATGAGTTGATGACCCATAATTTCAAAACCATATTTGTACGCCGGAAACGGCAGAATATTTTGAACGTAATAATCCACATAACAACTTTGTACAATATTCTGACAAATAAATGCTTTCTTTCTGGACATTTCGTAAATCAAGCTACTATGAAATAATTCATTCAAATCAGATTCCTACGTGTGTACCAATCAGCAAATTACGAATGTCATCAAAACGTCAACAGAAAAACGTACTTAAAATGTAATCAGAATGTAATAGACTGCACTAGGTTTTGCAAATGGATTTTTTCGGTGACTGCAATCAGAGTGGGAACATCAAAAGTAGAAATATAATAAAATATTATTATATGATAATATTTATGTGATTCTTTTGAAAAGCCGGTCTATTCTGTACAAGATTCACCGTGAGAACTTGTGAGCTGTCATTCCTGATACTTGGCTAGGGCGACATTCCGAATTATGCCTCAATCGCTCACAACGCTCACATCTATAGTTTTGTTAGCCCGATTATGCAAAATTAAATATTCGGAATACTCGTAAACGCGCTCGCAGTGCTTGCTCCAACGTCAATAGCACAATTTAAAAAATTCCACTTAATTTAAATATGTGCGAATCAAAACTAAACAGCTCAAGTTGATATTTATTTAGAGCATATCAGCACGGAACCACCGTTATCACTATCACGCTCAAGCTAATTCGGATCGGATTCATATCCGCGCGCACAAATAGATTAGATTACAACGCAATTCCGAATGCAGCCTAAACATTAATTAATGAAATCATATACGGTACGTAGAACCCTAACATTAAAAGAAAAATATTCCTGAAATATTCCGGGTGACTGAACCTTACCCTGTCTATGAAAAACAGTTATTACAATTTCATTAATTAATGAAAGCTTTTAGCAAAAAAAAGAAGGAAATTCAATTCGCATGGGTACAATTTAGAGTCCATCAATTGCACGGCGCTATGCTTCGTTTGGACGACTTATACCTTTCACCTGTGGTCAAGCGTAGTAGGCAAGTATCATTGTACTAAATAGCCGTTTGCTTGCCTCATTAGTGACGGCATACTTTCTCGAAGCACTTCCTTTAGTATCATTTGTTTTGATATTTACTGACGGTAGCCGGTTGCCTACTTGCTAAATGTTAGCGAACTATTTTTTTGTACAAGTTCGTGTTCAATTTATTTTTGCAATTTTATTACTTTATGGCGATGAAAGTTAATTTCGGTGTTTTAGTGATATTGTAAAAGGAGAGCGCTACTTCCTTCCAGTTTTCTACTTTCCTAAACTTAATTAGAACTTAATATAAAATGTAGATAATAAATTGGTTATATCTTATCACATGTACCGGGCTAATTACAATGGCGGTCGTTCCGAAGTTTTTATTCGTGTTCACATTACTGCGTGTTGGTGTTCCTACCTACGTAATTAGTTCATTGGAGTTAATACCGATTTGTAATTATTTTTTTAAAGAACACTCGAGTAATATAAGGTCCACTCAGGTCAAGTTTTTTTTAAAATGTAGTTTGGAGACTAGATTCCATCATATTTAAATGAAACAGATTGAGGCATCTATAGACAAAAATATTCTTCTTAGGATTAAAAAGGCCGCATTGGCAGCATCATGATAGGATAATGTAATGAATCATATTTAAAATCGTAAAATGGTCACAGACTGACAGTTCATAATATTATCTATATAAACAGCACACAACTCATCTGTTTGACAGTTTTGTGTGTAGAAATTATGAAATACTTTATTGAAGTTAAATATCAAATGATCATTTTCATCATTTCACCCGAAAGAGGTCCACTGCTGGCCATAGGGCTCCCCCAATTTGGGGAGGTTTGCCATAAACCCCACGCTTAGTAGGCGGGTCGCAATATGGTGACAAAATGTATATAATTATAACGCTGTTGCCTATCTCTAGTAACTCCCTTAGTCGCCTAACAAGGGAATTCACGAATTCAATTGATTTTAGAGGAATTGCATTATTAGGCCCCTATTAGTAGGTAAACATCATTTTGAAACAACCATAACTATGGTTAACACACAATGAGATAAGAATAGTATCTATAATTAATTTTCCTTTGATGTAACGGTTGTTGTTACACATGTTTGTTACAAGATTGTACGCAAGTTACGAGCCAGGTGTTATGGAAACCAGAGCAAAAAGTTCACAGATTACTCCATGTAACTACTGCGTATCATTTGAATTGTAAATATGTTATTATGTGAATTATCGTAACTAGAGAACCGCCAATTAGTTATGTATAATGAAATGCCTTGTTGGTTGGTTTATTTGTTCGTGAAGATCAGCGATAGTAGCTATTGAAATATCTTTTGCTTTTTATGTAGATTAGAAGTAGTGATGTTTTTTTTTCATAGTGTCCTTTGAAGCTTCGCTATTTTGTCCATACAGCAGTCTTCCTACATTATTTTACCCACTCTGTATGAAATAAAATATACATATACATACATATAAATAAACAAGACAGCAGTGTCTGTTATTAATACATAGAAATAAATAATTTGTAACGTCAATGTATCAGCTTTTCACAAAATGCATTTGAAAGTATATATGGTACTTATACCAAAAACTCATTTAAAATGGATGTCTTTCTGTCTGCTAATCTCCGAAACGGCTGAACTGATTTTAACTGCACTTTAACAAACCGATAGCTGATGTTATAAGGAATAACACAGGCTTTTGGTCTCAGTAAGACGTTCCCGTGGGACAATCCTTGATATCCATCCGGATCAAGCCGCGGGACAAAATAATTTGATTATGTATAGGATGGTTTAAGGTGGCGCGGGACAAGTTCCTGTAAGAAATTGGGGGAGGCCTTTGCCCAGCTGTGGGACAGTATAGGCTAAAAAAAAAAAAATGTGTAAGATATATAATATTAAAAAACTATATCGTACGGCTCGTAATACTATTTACCATGCACTCCATTCTAGTTCGCGAGCAAAGTCACAGCATGATAGTTAACGCAAGTTTAGTAAACAAAGTACTAAAGACGACACGCAATGTATTACATACTCCAATTTGTAATTATCTAAGCTTTTTGTGCTTCGCCAACTTTAATGGAAAGTAGCACGGTCGAGTAACGCAAGCAAGTGGACTTGCTCAACTAAAAAAACATTGTTGTGTTAATAAAGTTGAAATGATTAGATTAGTCTTTCTAGGACAGTGTACAGAAAGGAGGAAATATTAAGTTGTTACTTTTTTTTTCGTAAATATTGGTTCAGTGTTGCGTGGGACAAATTCTAGATAAAAGATTGAGGCTAATCAAACTATGTACTTATTGATGTTTTTAATTAGGATTTCGACTTGGCAGTTTTCTTTTCTCTGTGAATGTACAGACGTCAGCACACAAAGCTACTACAATCTGTCAAACTTCTTTAATAGATTTTCAACTTTATCGTTAAAGTATAAGATTCCAGATTGATTGGGAAAATTTGACAATTTTGGGTACCTTGGTGTGCTAGCGTCTGTACTACGCTCATGTCCTACACTCAGATTTCAGTCTTCAAGTCTTGATATTTAATTGAAGCTAATCAAACCAAGGTAACTAGTTAACACTTATTTATTTTTGTTATTAAATATTTTCTAAAGTTTCCTTTTCTTTCACTTGTTCAATTAATAAGTCTATACTAATAACCTATCAAACGTCCTTATGAGCCCCCGGGGGATCATAAGAAAAAATGCTCCAAATTTCCGCGTGTGCACCCGTTGGATCATAAGGAATCGGTTGCCATTGGATGTAATTTTTTGATGTTTATTCATCTAGCAACATCCTCACAACATTTACCTTTTTTTTTCTTTTTTTTTTCTATTTTTTTACTTTTTATTTACTTTGAATCGAACGCGCGGAACCGAGCGACGCGCGACCGGATAAAGATGTTTTTTTTTTGTATTCTTTAGATTCGTTTTGTATTTGATAGCCCAATTCTTGAGGAAGGCTCTCGTCATCATCATCATTTCAGCTAAAACACGTCCACTGCTGGACATGGGCCTCCTCCAGTTTTGGGGGATTTGCCAAAATCGCCACGCTTGGCAGGCGGGTTGGCGATCGCAGTACAGTGGTAAAATGCATAGAGAACGCTGCTGCCTATTCTCTAGTAAGTCCTCTAGTCGCCTCTAACGACACCCACGGGAAGAAATGGGATAATGCTATTCTTTACCTCAGGGTCCATACGGAACGGAGGACGACTTTAGGTTTAAGTAACATCACGCTTAAGGGACCCTTAGAAGCCGCTAAGCAAAAAGTTATAGCACGGGCAAGCGATGCGATGCGATACGGTAGTTTTTTTTTTGGGAATAAAATCTCGCAGGTCAACCTGAGGTTGTCTCACTTGCTTGGTTATCTTAATAAATTAAGGCCGCCGCCAGGGCTTAAAAACTTAAAACTAGAGCGATTACTCGTTAAGGGCTTCCCATGTGGGGAACGGACCTCTGCTTTTTTTTTTTTTTTTTTTTTTTTTTTTTTTTTTTTTTTTTTTTTTTCGGTGGGATATCATCAAATGACTTCTCCCGCTCTGGGCGGAGCGGGAGGGCGTGTCAGACTTTTACTGACTAAAACCCACCCGTGTTCCTTCAGTTGCCCATGTGCCAGGGTCACGGTATCTCTTTCGAACAATCTCGCGACCCTGGCAGGCGTCGGTCCTAGCAGACCCCTTCATTGCTGCTGACATACGGACCTCTGCTTAGGGCATCGCTGTTAGAGAGCAGCAAGGGACGGACTGGATCAAAATTATTATTATTTAGAGACCAATTTAAAGCTACAGCCTCCTCAGGCTGGCTTGAGCACAGGTCGGGGTGGAACGACGCGGTGGATAAAGGGACAAGAAATTTCACGCGGACGAAGTCGTGGGCAGGAGCTAGTGTTACGAATAGAGACACACCTACATATAAATGTCTATGGTACAGCAGTACATTCAACAAAAGGTCACAAGCAAAATGAATCCCGTCATACCCAACTTTGTACTATCAACTATAACCCGCGCAGATAGAAAATAGATCTGAAAATGGCGTCCGCTCGCATGCGTTCTCGCTCACTCTCTATCGCTGTCTATACTCACACAGTGAAATACGCGCTACAAAAAAATAGTCAGTCAGGATTCGCTTTCCACGCTACTTGACGCACTCCGAGTTATTGTTAAATTCGTTCCGTTATTTTGTTATTTTCGTTGATATTCATTGTTGTTTTTGTTGAGTTGATTGTTATTTGTTTGCGTTACGTTTGAAAAACAGAAAAAACTAATACCAAATTTGCCTAAAAACTCCATTCTCGTCATGGATAATGCATCCTACCACAGTATGCAGTATCCTACCACAAATCCAGTGTCATATGTACCCTTGCTCCTTATTTATCTTAGTTTAATAATTAATAGTATTAAAAAAGAATAATTTATAACAAAACAAGTCAATAAAAAATAAAATTCGATGTTTGAGAACTTGTTTTGCCAACCGTACCATGCGTACTTGCCGCCATTTTCAGATCTATTCTCTATCTGCGCGGGTTATACAAAATTGCATTTGCCCACAGTCTATCCATTAATACGTTACCTATAACTTATATAATTTATACAGTTAAATATAACTAACTGCTACAAACTATCGTACTAATATTACAAATGTGAAAGTTTGTGAGTATGGAAGTTTGTTACTCTTTCACGGAAAAAATTGCCGAACGGATTTAGATGAAATTTGGCACACCGATAGTTTATAACCTGAATTAAAATTTGAGTACTTTTTTTATTCCGGTATTACGTTTCCGCGGGATAATTTCCGACGTCCACGCGGGCGGAGCCGCTAGCAAAAGCTAGTTGGAAATAAAAGGTGCACGCCAAATGTATGGCACGTTCGTTAACAATCAAGTGATTCTGGGAAGGCTCCTTTGTCAACAGTGTGTCCGGGGCCTTACGTCCGGTATTTGCGTCGTCCTGTGTGTGGTCACGAACTGCAAAGGATAATAGAAACGGTCAATAAGGTATTTAACTTTGACTATGGGTAATTAATTATTTATAGGCTTTTATTAAAGAAAGAATGTCTCGTTTGCCGCAAGTGGGTTTGATTCCCGGGTCGGACAAGGCATTATGGAACGTTCAATTCAATTTATTTATTGCTGATCAATGATCATAGATATAATTATACATTTGATGATGTTGAGTAGATGCTCAGTTCATTATATTAGGCACGCAGAATATTTTTAATTATAAATATGAACAGAAGAAATTAAAATTTAATACAATTAATAATAACTCAAAAGGTTGGTGAAGTAAAATATTAATATAATTTAAAATAACAATTCATTTCACAGAAATCGACAAAAAAAAAATGTATAGTGTCATAAAAAATGTTGAGGTCTAAATTATCTAAATGACGTCAGCTAAATGAATCTTTATTCCATCTGGAATTTCCCACTACCAACCCGGAGTTTCGATTTGTACCCGGTTGTTTGCAATAGGGTCGCTCCCTATTGCGATTTAAATATGAGTAGAGCATTGGTGACCAAGTGGTTAACGACCCCTCCGTACAAGTTTTGGGTCGTGAGCTCGAACCCAGGCAACCGCTTTACTATGTATAAATAATTTCATCATCACTACTCTCAAAATGGTGAAGGAAAAAGACATGACGAAACCAACTTGCCCTAGAACCGGAAATTCGAAGATATATGACATCTACTAACCCAAACTGGGCCCGCGTGGTAGATAATAGCCCACTCTCTCAAACAGAGACGTAGCCTGTGTCCCAGCAGTGGGAACAATATAGGCTGATTACGCTGAACATAACTGGCGAAAAAAAGTGTCATCTTTCTAGTATGATGAGAGGACTTGTGTCGCTTGTTACGGTAAGTGGACTTAATACGGTACGAATTCTACATACATACCTCGCTCGGTAAAGCCGCTACTGATTGGCATGATTCAATATTCCTGAAAGCGCTAATGTAAGCTGTTGATAAGCCGCAAATAATTGCCAATTTGTGCAGACTTATCCAATGGGAGCTTTGTCATTTTTTATAGACGTATACATGAGCCTAACTATAGGATTGGAATAAGCTTGAACGTTACATAACGTACATGCGTCATTATATTACAGAGCTCCTATGGCCACCTTCCGGCTCCATCTTCAGATCAACTCCATGTTCTGATAACATGGCATTGTCATCCGATTTACATATGCATGCAAAATTTCAGCTCAATTGGAAATCGGGAAGTGGGTCAAATTTAACTTACAAGATTTTATCACTAACACTGGGACAGGTGAAACTAAATAAAAGCTAGTAATAGAAAAAGTGTGGCCCGTGGTGTGTGTCCCGTGTGGTACGTAAAAATTAGCACCATCCCATTTCTTCCCGTGGGTGTCGTAAGGCGACTAAGGGACTTACTAGAGAATGGGCAGCAGCGTTCTCTATGCATTTTACCACCATACTGCGATCTCCAACCCGCCTGCCAAGCGTGGTGATTATGGTAAACCCGCCCAAATTGGTAGAGGCTTTTGTCCAGCAGTAGACGTCTTTCGGCTGAAATGATAATGATGATTAGAAAAAGTAGTAGGTTGTTCTCCATACTGACGTGCCAAGTATTAGTTTATCCATATTCCATGGCCACACAGGATCGGTTAATGTTTAAATATAAATGTAAATAGCGCAATCCATCAACCCAGGTGCGGCACGTCTGCTTACTAAGTAGCACGTAATGTAACATGTTACAACTACATTCAATGTACAGTCATCAAAAGAGATAAGTGACCCTTATCGGATAAAACTGAAGTTTAGTAAGAAACGGATGGATGTCTCCGAATAAAAGGAGATCAACCATATTGGTCCCAAAATACAAATGTCCTTCGGTTGCACTCTAATAACATATTTTTTTATATCTATTTTGTGGTTGCCTTATAAATAACATTTTTGCCCGGTTTTTAGCTGTCTGTTCCTGCTGACTTTTTGTTGTTGAATTTCATGAGCTTTTGTGAAAGATTGTTTTTAAAACCTCCCGGAGATAGACGCGACGATATAGCGCGTCGCAGCTCTTGTACAAAAAATCTATGAAAACTTTATGGAAATTGTTCTATCGGAATTACGTCGCACCGTTATTAAATGTGTCTGGGAGCCCTCACAGTTTTTTTTAGATATTAAAAAAAAAAAACTATTTATTGATTTCTATATTGTTCAGAGGGTTTCTTTAATAAATCTAAAGAAATCGTTAAAAAAAAATGTGCAAAATTTATAACGATCTGGGTATTTATACTTTTATCCTTATTTTAGTATAAGAACGAAGCAATATTTCCTTTTAGCTACAACGATTTTATGTATTTTCCTTGTATTTCTAGTAAATAAATTAGGATTCTGTTGCCGTGCATTGCAACAATGTTTCGCGTTCCATTTATGTACACTCGCGTGCAGATTTATGTAACACATTTATTATTTATAGCTCGGTTTATTTGTATTCTGTCCTTTAGAACTCCCTTATAAGGAAGTTAAAAGGATTTAGTATGTAGGTATGTGTCGCAGTTTGTGAAAGTTAGCATGTCTGTAATTATTGTGTTATGAAATTGAGAGCATTTAATAAGTTTAGTGCTTTTTTACACTTATATAACCTCCATTTATGCTTTGTTTGGGTTTTAAAAGTCACATAAACTTAGGGGGCGTCCATTAATTACGTGAGGCATTTTTGAGAATTATTCCACCCCCCCTCCCCCCTTGGTGAGATATCGTAAGATTTTCCTCAACTCCCTCCCCCCTCCCCTAATCTCACGCGATATTCTTCAAAACTTCTATTTGGGCTGTAAACGTGTTGGATTATTGAGAAAAAAAAAAAACAAAAACAAGAAAATTTTCTTAGACCAAGAATAATTTCTTAAGTCAAGAATTTATTCTCTAGACTCAAGAAAATCATTTTCTTCAAAATGGTATTCTTGGTTCCAGAGTTTGACTCTTGAGTCAAGTAATTTTTTTTATCAGTGTACTATTGTCATATTTTATTGTAGAAATAATTTTTCACGCAATTTTACACCATTTTCTGCGAGAAAAATAATTACGTGATATTTGCCCCCCCTCCCCCCTAAGTGAGATTTGGAAACATTTAACTTGATCCCTTCCCCCCCTAGAACACCTCACGTAATTAATGGACGCCCCCTTAAAGAATTGGTGTTGTGTTGTTGGTTTTTTGTACTCCATAATATATAATATATTATAAATATTATGATGGTTTAATAACTATACTATAGAGTACGCAGATGATTTGGTTATGTTGAGAGGATGAATGGAGAGGCGACTAACAAAAGGCATTATTTCAAGGTAAATATTTGTGGGGGAACGCCCTAGGAGGACATGTAGTAGCCTAATTGGTGATGTTCCTCAGAAAGCTCAGGTGCGTAGTCCCACTCGCAACTGGCATGCGTGTATGTTCAGTTGTTTATACGTAAACGAGGCAAAAGGAGTGTGGAAGGATCGAAACAGGCGGCATTCTTTAGTATGTGTCTTCAAAATAAATTCAATCAATTGGAAGAAGGCGTGAGTTCATGTTAAAAGTAGTAAACGACGATGATTAAACGTTATGGAATATAAGTAATACCATCGACAAAAGAACGAAAAATTCGATTTTCAAAATCTACTTCTGCAATATCATAAAGGCTCATTCACACGAAACCGCCGCGGTTCGCGCATATTCGCTGGGAACCGATACTCCGATGCGACAATGGAGTCCGTCGCGGTCATCGTAAGGACCGCGTGTGTTTATTTACGAGCGTGCACGTGGCACGACGACCTTCAAGGTAGGCCGGTTCTGTACAACTGGACAGTGGACAACTTATTTCTAGAAAAAATCCGATGCTTGAATCGTGGAATGAATATTTTATGTTTTGTCGCGAAAAAGTAGTTTCGAAAATGAAGACTGGGTTGGACTGGCTCAGTTTTATAAAAAGGTAAGACGCCAAAAAGGTAAATGATTTAAAACCTATGCCCAACCTAAGATGATGATAATAAATGATGATGTTTTTTTGTTTGTATTGTGAAGTAATTTGTACCTGTAAGTACTTCGGTGTTTTCGGACCAGTAATTTTGAAGACTACTCTCTTAAAATTAGCCTCAACATGATACTAACAAATATTACTAATAAATAAATAAATACTTCTTTTTAATATAAGGTTAAAAAAATCGAACTCAAATCAATCGTCTAAGCATATCGCAGGCCACTGCTGCACATAGGTCTCTCCTATATTGCGCCACAACATCCTGTCCACCGCCTTCCGCATCCAGTCTGCCCCAGCCACTTTCTGTTGGTCATCGGTCCACCTAGTCGGTTGGACAAAAATCTAACTTTTTTTTTTGCTAGTCTGGTCCTGGGCAAAGGCCTCCCTCCACTTCTTCCAATTATTGGGAAGCCGCGCGTCCTACTGCCAGACCCAAATCTAACTATTATTGATAAAATTCAGTTCAGTGCCATAGTCCTTTGTATGACAAAAATGCATTGATCTAGTGATCACTCACAACTTAGACACAACATAGACACATTAGAACTACAGCTGTTTAAAATTGCAATTATTGCAGAATTTATGAAAAAAGTTAGAAGACGACAAGATGACACCAAGTTGTAAGTAATTGTATTTTGCTTTTAATTTTAATTGTATTTGAATTGTTAGTTTGGTTTTGTTTGTGATATGATTTTAAGTAAGTTTGAAAACTATCTAAATCTAATTTTTAAGTAGGCACCCAATTTTAAGCAACAGAAAAGTGATGCATGGTGTGCTTACCTGTTAGAAATTGGTACACTAGACCATAAGTTTAATGAATGTATTTCGTAACATTGTATCAGTGTATTCAATTGTTGGTAAGCCAAATAAATAAAATAAAATAAAGTTAGCACACAACTGTGGCGACAAAATATCGTGATAGCATTATCACTTATCAAGTTATTAGTTGGTATATCTACTGAAAGCTTTATTTAACTACGCAATAATAAAAGCCATTCAGAAGCACGCACAATGAAAACGACAAACAAGCTTTGAATATTCGAATTCATAACTTACGTCACATCAAGCCTATTCATAAATCTTAAGATAACTATGAAATATATTATTAATATTACGAGATACAAAGATGGGCGTGGCTCTTATCTATACATAGCCATTTAGCCTAATGGACATAGAGCCTAATGGCTAAGACTATAAATTAAACGTAATAAACAAATCAAAACAATGTCGCCTGAATTTATTGACGGTGCGCAGTTAGTGTTATTTTAATCGTTAGTAGCTGGTTGGTTAAGGATCACTTGCATTTTTACGTTGAACTTCACCAAATAGTAAAGTAATGAAAATTAGCCCATACCGTTCCCACTGCTGGGACACAGGCCTCCTCTCAGTGAGAGGGAATGGGCAGTAATCTCCATATCCATCATCCACGCAAGCTGATGTCACATGTCTTCGAATGTTTGGTTCTAGGATATGCAGGTTTCCTCACGATGTTTTCCTTCACCGTTTTGAGAGCATTAGTGATGAACTTAATTACAGAAAGTAAAGCGTGGCAAACAACTCGTAATTCGGGGCCGATACCCCTGCACGCGTAGCATGACCACCGTAGAAATGGGTTTTGTCGATGGAAGAATAGACAATATTACAGATTGTAGAAAGATTTGTACCATTTTATGCTGGCGTAGCATGACAATTCTATCTCTGTTCTACCAAGAATAGACAAAGTTCTTTCTATGGTGGTCATGCTACGCGTGCTGGGCCACCACTACTCTCTACCATTACTCTATTGTAAAATAATAGGTACTTGTTAAGTTTCTAACGAAGTTTTTATAAACCTGGTTCGAGGCTCCCGCAAGTAGGTGTAACGCAACAGCGCAACGCGGCTGTAGTAGAAAAAATCTATGAAGACTTCATGGAAATTGTTCTATCAAACTTACGTAGCACGCACTGTCGCGTCGCGCCTACCTGTTGGTGGGCCTTTAAAAGTAGGTAGCGTAACTTGGACTTCCAATAACCCCTTCCTGGAGGCTTCAATTTATTGAGGCAGCCACCGGCTACTCCGGTTAAGCAGCCGACAACTTATTAGGCTGAAATGCGAGAAGTGATTCACAAAAAAAAATATTGCTCTTCTCATTTTTTTGTTTTATATAAAATTTAAAAAAATACTTTGGATTTTAAAAGTGTATAACTTCAAATTACGTGTGTAATCACAAAAAATATATATTTTGTCATGATGCAGTAAAGTAAGACTAGAAAATTAACACTATTAACAATTCATAATTTTCCTACAATTTACTTGGGGTCGACGCAACATGTCTTTTTCTTCCACAATTCTCTACTAGTCGTCACCTCGGTAGTCACCCTCTTTCTATCCATATCGTCATTAACCATTGAGATGTGAAATATAATCCCTTATTAATACACACCTCATTAATATTCGTTTTGTATACCGGGTTCTTTGCCTATTAATTCTTGCGAATGCAATCTAATACAACAATTAAATGTCAACTTCTACCACTATTTACAAAGCACTTAAATCCAAATTGACAAATACGTTGTCCCCACAAGTTTGACAGCAACGCACAAGTACGAATGACCCTTAAAACAACTGTCAAGAAATATGAATATTAAAACAACCTTGGCTGAATGATTTATATTGTTTGTAACCACATTCTTCAATATTGACATTATATTAAAATATAATCTGACAGAAGATAAACTTATCAAAAATAAATTTAATTCGTCCTTGTTCTTAAGAAACCGATCTAATTATGATACGTCTATATTTCATAATAGATCGTTAAGATTATTAATAGGCGTTAAATTAGTTTATTCCTTTGGTCCAATGTTATATTTTAGCATATTACTATTGTTGTTGGTTATGCAGTCGTAATAATACTGCCTAATTTAAACATTTGTCCGATTCTGTTTGACAGCTCAATTAACATAATTTAGTTAATATATTGCTTTGGCACAGAACAAAGTGGCAGATTTAACCAAAGGAAATAGAATCCACAGAAGTGCCTCATTGGTTTAATGGTCGCAAGTGCTACAGCTGAGCATAAGGTCTTAGTTTCAATTCCCAAGTCGAACAGTGTTTTTTCATAAGGAATTTCTCTTAGTAGCCCGTAGTTTGGATTTGTATCCGGTTGATGGCAATAGGCTCACTATATTTCATGGGACTTAAATATAAATGGCGAAATCAATAAATTTAGTTAAGGTTTTCCTGTTATACAATAATCACTAAGTACCTCTGGAAATGTCGCAATTCCGACCCCCTTGAAACAGGCAAATGCGCCGTCCAATCTTCTTGTACAAACTGATTATTTAGTTACTAGCTTCTGCCCACGACTTCGTCCGCGTCAAATTTTTACTCCCCTGACCCTTCCCGTCCCATCAAATTGCCTGCCAGTTTTCGTCTATTTTTCGTTGCTGCTCCTCTCCTTTTAACTGTAGCGTGATATTATACAGCCTTCCTCAATAGATAGGCTATTCAACACAAAAATATTTTTTTTAATTCGGACCAGTAGTTCCTGAGATTACCGCGTTCAACCAAACGCTTTATAATATTAGTGTAGATTATTACATACCTATATTCGATAAAAATTTAGGGGTTACTATGGTTATGACTGAGTTATGAGAGCAGTGGTGGCTCAGTGGTATCAGCCCCGACTTACGAATTCTAGGTCGTGGGTTCGAACCCCGGCAGGCGCTTTACTTTGTGTAAATATTTTCATCAACACTGCTCTCAAAACGGTAAAGGATAACATCGTGAGGAAACCGGCATGTCCTAGAATCAAAAATTCGAAGACATGTGACATCTACCAACCCGCACTGGACCTGCGTGGTCGATTACGGCCCACTCCCTCTCACCGAGAGGAGGCCTGTGTCTCAGCAGTGGGAATAATATAGGCTGATTATAAATAATAATAAATGGTTATGACTCTGCCTAACCCCTCGGTGATTGCAGGCGTAATATTACGTTACGTTAAAAAATAATGTAGTAGTTCGTAAGTGTTAGATACTTTTGAAATTCTGACAATCTCTCAGTAAAAAAATACACACTGTCCTCTCTAATCAGACGGCAACAACAATGGACAAAGAACAAAACACCGTAGTAACAACCAGCTATATAATCTTACATTGTCATACTTAACCCGATCACTGCCACTGTCCTAATTTCAATATTATACACCTAACGACCTAACCGCGCCCGATATACGAAGAATTCCGCTCAACTTACGTATTATGAAAACCACAATAATGATTTTCAAGTCCCAGTTTCAAATGGCCGAGTGTAACGGGGCCTTAATGACATAATAACAGTGGACTCGCCGTCGCGTGTGTAATTGCCCTAACTCGGGTGTTGGGGGCAGACGATTCTTGGATTTGTTGAGGTTGGAATAGAAGAAGTAGATGCTTTCTTTCTGTTGGAAGTACTCGGAACATTTTTTTTTTATTATTAAAAGCTATTATTTAACTTCATTTGTAGGTCTTGGAATTTGGAGGCAATATTTCGCCCACTTCGACTGAATCGGGCTGAAATTTGGCACACACGTTTAGTTTTGGTGAAAATGCACAATAAAATATTTTTTATTTTCTAATAATTTATTAAGGAGTGATAAAAAATAAATTGATGTTTTAAAATTGTATTGCTTCTATTGTCTTAAAGTTAATAAATGAATTTGATGAGATAGCTTCCGTAGGATACTAAGGGACCTCGCGAATTACGCGGACACGACTACTACGTGTCGCGCAGTGCCAGTAGTCTGGGTCGCTCCAAAGGAGAATAATGTTTGGTCACACGACCGGTCGTCCGACCAGTTACAGCCTAAGTTACTTTAAAATTGCGGGCGGTCTTGGTCATTGCCGCAAACGGAACGAGATCATGTAGAAAGACGTGAGCGTAATGTGCGAGTACGTTTTCTGTGGTCTTCTACAGTAAATTTAAGCTTTTTTCGGCAATGTTGAATTTTTTCGGGCTAGTTACAAGAGATATCAGACAGAGTGGCATGAAATTGATAATCATAATTCTGTGAATCTTGAACAACTCTCAACGATAGACTCGAGAAACGAATGACCATGCCCATGACACTTCCACATTTCTTTATTCTAACACAGAGCATTTCGCGTGATGATTTTGGGAGCGACACCGGTCGCGACTCGAGACAATAATTCTATGTAATTGGACCGACTATTAGTACCAAACAACCGAAGGTATATAACTCCACAGACCTCTTGACACGTGGCGAAATAGAGAAGTAATTAAAATGTACTGAGTTTGACGATATTTTGACAGTAGCCGTTGCAAGTGGCGCCACTCTGAAGTGTCAAGTTAAGTTGGCCGTGTCATAATGTAATCTAGTATTGTATTGTGTGAAGTAGGAAGTTTGTAACCGTGTCTCAAATGTAGGTAATGTTACATGTAATCTTTTTCGGTGACCTTTTCTTTGGTAATAAGCGGGTATGGTGTACGTGTCTTCTGTTAATTTCCTTATGGACTATTTTCCTAGTTGTTGCTTATTTAAGTAGGTATTGTTTTTTTTTTGGGACAAAATTAGATAACCACTAGAGTTTTTTTTTTTAAATGTTAGTTGTCTAGTAAAATATTGAAAAAAACACTATATTTACTCATCAATGATATGAAAAGCAGAAAAGTAACTTATCGAATCATTTTCTGCCAATCTTGATGATATGTACGCACGTCGACAAATCAAGCTGTATATTTCCAGTATAAGCTGTCTTCTCATTGCCCGAAAAATGTATACCGTACCGAACGAGTTCAGCTAAAACTGGAAATGAATATCTTGATCTGTAGCCGTGTGTACAAGTGACAGTGTAAGTGAACTTTTATTGCAGTCGAGATTTGTGGGAACGTAATATTTTATGAAGTGGTGTAAAAAAATCTGTCACTATGGTAGGTAACTGTCGTTCTCAAGGTATTAAATATGACGTGGATATCCGGCAATCTTGAGCTCGTATGACTACGAGCGGCACTTCCCGAGGATATTGTTAAATCATAATCAGTCTATAATGATCCCACTGCTGGGATACAGTAGGCCTCTTCGGTGAGAGGAAGTGGACCACGTGGGCTCAATGCGAGCTGGTAAATGTGAGATGTCTTCGAATTTTTGGTTCTAGGACATGCCGGTTTCCTCAAGATGTTTTCCTTCACAGTTTTAAGAGTAGTGCTGATGAAATAATAAATACACAAAGTAAAGCGCCACTCTGGGTTCGAATCTACGACCTAAAACTCGTAATTCACGGTCTTTGCTAGAGTGTTGCCACGGCATAATAATTGTAAAAGGCAACTCAGGAATTAAAAGGAAAATATGATAAATGTACTGTTGCGGAATTAAAGGTTCTTACACCTTCGGTTTAGTTAACTAGTAACAAGCATGAGACATAATTTTTCGAATACTCTGATCGTGCTTTCAAAGAAAAAATGACAAGTGAACCTCGCTATGCGGAAAAGGAATGAATGTGGAATGGTTCGGCGAGTAAACCAACGTAGGTCCTGGGTCTTGTCTAATATAACCTTATCTAATTGAAGCTAATCCTAAACTTTTAGTCGACGTTGCATCGAGAGTAATGAAATCGTGGCGGGATTTTTTTCCGCATTCAATTTTCAACTTTCGGTGTTGAACCGAGCATTGAGAATCCAACATAGTGCAGCGCGAGTGAGTCTCAGGGCGTCGAAAATACACACTGTTCGAGTTTCTACTCTCGGCCTTTAGCAGTGCGTCGAAGATCCAGTGCTCGTAAATATCTCGACACGAGTTTTATTCTGTCCATGAGAACGATGTCCTAAACCGACGATTGAATCTAGGGCTGCTTGAAACTACAGTTTAATGTTCCGTGTTTGTAGGACGTAAAGTTTTTCGAGCTCCTGACACATTACAATAATCATCATCACATTTATTACATTTAACTGGCATCATTTTAGCCGAAAGACCACTGCTGGACATAAATCTTCCACGAAGGGGTTGCCATAATCGCCACGCTTGGCAGGCGGGTTGGCGATCGTAGTATGATGGTAAAATGCATAGAGAACGCTGCAGCCCGTTCTTTTGTAAGTCCCTTAGTCGCCTTCTACAACACCCATGGGAAGAAATGGCATGATACTATTGTTTACGTCAGGCAACACACGAAAAAAAACACACACAGATGAAAAACAAAGTATAAAGACTATTCCCGCTTCCCGCTCTCATTATAACCAAATCCTTAACACCAATTCATATTCAAATCACTTTCGCGCCTCTTTCCCAACAACTAAGGTTCTCAGCTCAGTTCTCATTGATCACGGATTAAGTTAGCCCCAGACATAAGACGCGAGAGAAAGTTCCACAGCACTAACTTACACTTTCAAGTTGAGTACCTTTTTTCGTAATAATATTTCATTTGTCGTAAGCTTAGTGTAATCTCTTTAAAAGAAGCCGCCAAGTGCGAGTGGGACTCGCGCATGGAGTGTTCCGTATCACATGTACAATATTTAACACTACATAATTCTTTACCATTGAGGGTCGATCGACCAGGTTAAGCTTCGCTTGCCACGGATGGTCTGTCGACGGGTGACCATCTTCGTGGTGTCGACTGTCATTCGTAGATCTTTGAAAATCGTTACGGGTCGAGGGAAGCTCGAAAGACTGACAATCTGTTTTATGGAGATCAGATAGGCAGTTGCTCCATGTAAAATACTGAAACTCAGCTGCATCCGATTTACTGGAAGCCGACCCCAACATTTTTGGGTAAAAGGCTAGGGTAGATGATGATGTTAGTTCTTTAATATGTTTCTTGTTTGACCCCTTTACATTTTATTTGATTCGTTGTTATAGCGGCCATATAGTTAGTACCTAGTGCATACTTTGTGATGATTTCAAGTGTCTACCTATTACAGTTCAAAAGATACAGCTCCGTGATAGACGGACGGACAGCGGAGCCTTGGGGACCTTTGGGTACGGAACCATTCAAAATATTCTATAGACTATACTCAAGCGAAAGTGTTGAACGAGCATAAGGTTCAAAGACTTGTAACCGGTGTGTATGAAAATATAAAAAAAGGAAACTTTATGATAATGCAATGTTCGTGTAGTGTGTGTCGTAATGATAATCTGATGGTGATATTCCTATTGAAATATATCTATGAGGCAACTCAGTGTGGCTATTTGCCTCTACATTGGACTGTCCCATTCGATTCAATATAAAAGCTTATGAATGCTTAAAGATATGTTGTAAGTCGTTCCATCCTTCCTGATTGAAAGTACAATGCCATATTTGAGAATCAGTACGTGTCGTCAGAAACCCTGAAGTTCCAGTAATTGGGTTGTGGAGGGCAGTCGCTTCATGTAAAATACTGGTACCCAGCATAGATGGGGAAAAAATAAGCAGATTGAAAACAACATTATGTAGACTGATTTGCAAAAAAAAAAAAAGAAATTCGCGGGCTACCCTTGCCTTAAGTACAGACGCCAGCACGTCAAGGTACCCGAAACTGTCAAATTCTCCCAATTAAGATAGATAGATAAATCGTTTATTTGGTTCACACAAAAGACATAACAACATACAAAGCACGATTAAATAATAAGTTAACATGATTACAATTTTGCTTAAGTAGGTACAAAGTGCCAGTATACAACAAGAAAAAAAAAGAAGACATAAAATAGTGATGATGACACTTAGTGTCACAAATTAAAATATAAATGAAAATAACGTGCGGTGGAATACAAAACTGCGGTGTGCGTCTCAGAGTGGCACCAAATGGGAGTCCAGCTGGATCCTTGTTGCGGACGTCGAGCAGATGAAATCAATACACGAATAATTAACTTTGAACCTGAAACTTCAGCGATAAAGTTGAAAATCTATTAAAGGAATTTGACAGATTGTAGTAGCACGAAGTGCTGGCGTCTGTACATTGGCTTGGCCCAGTTTTAAAAGTCAGAATTTGTAGCTGAGAGTAAGTCACTATAAAGCGTCATCATTATTTCAGACGTCCACTGTTGAACATAAGTCTCCCTCAAGCTTCGACCGACACTTCGACCGGTTTTGTGTTTCCGGCATCCAGCGGATTCCTGCAGCCTTCACAAGGTCATCGGTTCACGTCGTTTCACGTCTTCAGGTACGCGGTCGTCACTCGCACCTTTCGGCCCCGTTGGCCATCTGTTCTGTGAGCAATGTGCCCTGCCCACTGCCACTGATTCTTCGGGCTACGTCGGTTACCTAACCTATCTTGGTTCGCCTGCGGATCTCTTCCTATCGTAGGGAAACTCTAAGTATAGCTCTCTCCATTGCCCTTTGGGTGACTTCTGCCTTCTCATAAGGCTTTTTTTTTTGGATGGGAAATCATCAAATTACTTCTCCCGCTCTGGGCGGAGCGGGAGGGTATGTCAAACTTTTACTGACTAAAAACCACCCGTGTTCCTTCAGTTGCCCATGTGCCAGGGTCACGGTATCTCTTTCGAACAATCTCGCGACCCCGGCAGTTCTTATAAGGCTCATTGTGAGCTATGAAGCTTAGTAGATGACAAAAGGATTTCCGAATAGTTACCAAAGTATATGGGTGTATTATTAAAGGGATTACTATTCGTTTTTATAGTATTTTGGAAATGTGCTAATTATAATTAATCCCTTATACTTGATACCCAACAAGATAAAACATTTTTAGGTCATGTCTTGTCTTCTAAAGGATCTCTCAAGAGTCTCTCTTATCCAATTAAACGCGATATCATATCGCCTATAACCAGCGGACAGTCAAAACTCTTCCAACGTTACCTCAGTAGTCATCCTCATAAAATTATGACAAGTATTTTAAAAGTTTTGAAGGAACAGATCACCATACATACATACCGGTCAAAATCATAACCCTCCTTTTTGCTGTACCGTAGTCGGGTAAAAATGTAATACATTAGTCATTTGGCTCAACCGCATTTTGATTGTGATTGCAACAAATTAACGAGGGCATGTATATTTAGAATACGTAACAATACAATTGTTTTACATAGAAAGGCATTTATTTCAGTTACCATGACTCACAGCTTCAGAGAAGTTTAGTGATAAACAAAAATTTAATTAAATCCTATTTTATTGAAGCATTTATAAATAAATGTTGACGTCCTGAGAAACTGTGGCCCACGTTCTCAAGGACGTAATAAAATCGCAGCAGGATTTTTTCTCGCAAAGTATCTACAACGCTCTGCTTGGCGCCGGCCGAGACTAGAAAATCGTACAGTGTGTATTTTCGACGCCACACCGAGAGTTGAAAATTCAGTGCGCGATAAAATACTGCCGCGGTATTTGTACGTCTGTGGTCTACGTTCATGAAACAAGGAAGTATGAAAGGTTATCGTAGGAAACGTGTCATGTGGCGTCCTGTAGTTTCTGCTAGAAAATGAATGGTAATATTAAAGTATTTCTTCCGTGTGGAACGAATTTCAAGAATAGAACGCCACCATCCCATTTCTTCCCGAGGGTGTCATAAGAGGCGCCTAAGGGACTTACTAGAAAATGGACAGCAGCATTCCATATGTACTTTACCACCATACTGCGATCGCCAACCCGCCTTCCAAGTGTGGCGATTATGGAGGCTTATGTCCAACAGTGGACATCTTACAGCTGGAATGATGATGATGATGATGATGAAATCTTAAAAAAAAAACCTCGTAGTAACATTTATGAATTATCTCACTACCAAAGGGGCTCCAAAAGGCAAAATAAAATTATCCATGGTGGACACATTGAAGATTGATGATGTGATTGTGTAGTATTTAAGTATTCCAATACCAATGTTCGTACGTACGTCCTTGAGCATTCATGTTTGTTTTTTGTCACCAGAATTTACTGCCATGTTTGCCTACTGACTTACAGAAATGACTAGATTAAACACGATTTATACAAGATTACTTACATAATAGATATCTATAGATATAGTTTTACTTTTTCATGTCTCGGAAAGCACGTAAAGCCGTTGGTCCCAGCTGTCATTTGTGCATCTTTTACAGTCGTTACGGGTCGTCAGAAGCCGAAAGTCTGATAACCAGTCTTACCAAGAGGTAATGTTTTACCCAGATAGGCAGTCGCTACATGAAAAATACTATTCAGCTGCATCCGGTTGGACTAGAAGCCAACCCCAACATAGTTGCGAAAAGGCTAGGCAAATGATAATAATAGTTTTATTTTTTCATTCATAAAACTGAATTATTAAAACGCTACGATAGCCCGCGAAATTCAAATTTTGACAGCTCTTAAACGCGATTTAGAGCTGTCAGGGTCATCATTATTAGGGAATAACGACACTCACATTTCTTGAACGCACTAACTATGTGCTGTTAATATCACATGCACTGTAATTGGTGAAATCAACCTTCAATCATTTGTTATTCTGTCTTGTACCAATCAATCGTAAACAAAAAATGTCACTTATTAAGAACCATCTTTAATAACATTCAAAAATTCAAATAGCGAACACCATGTGCTTGTATAGAACCAAAGAGTACGGACCACGTGTCGCTGTTTTTGCCGATGTTTTTGCCCCGCATTCCATTTCCAACCGTTTCGAAAAAAGAATAAACGATTGTCTCTTTGTAATAGAGATCACGTACGTACCGATCCAAGGACAATTTCGACGTGTTCCTCTGTTTATTAAGTATTATAATTTTGAGTTTATATTGCAGACTTGTGTTGCGGTAACGAGTTTGGCGCTTATTTTTAGCCTTGTTTTTCTGCAAGCATGGAGCTTGTTGGCTGGCAATAAGCTCTTTGTATCTTTAAGCCAATTTTGTACTAATATTTTCTTAGTAACATGTGGCATACATGTATAGATTTTTGTTAGTAAAATATACATGATGAATATTGTATCTACTACATTGTAATGAATATAATAATAATAATAATAAACCCGCAGGGCAGCATGTGGCGTGCTGTTGGGCAGTAGCGACCCCACGGACCCTATCTCCCGGGAGAATTCTTGTTCCTCATCTCTGGCTTGCCTTTATTGGCCGGCTGGAGTGAACAATGAAGAGGTTCAGAGCTCCCACCTCATTCTTGCCTTTATTGGCCGGCTTGAGTGGAGATTCGCAAGAGCAAACGTGCTCGGGGAAAGGAAGTATTCCAGTAAGTGCTCGTAGGGATATTGACCATCTTCCGGGCTCTGGGATTGTTCTGAAAGCCGTGGAATACCTCTCCACTTCTCAAGCACCTCAGGAAGTGTTGCCCCCTTGTCGCTGGGTCACTATGTGCCAGCGACGGTTTCCGGGGGCCCATTATTGAGTGTGCAAGTCACCCTCTGCCATTTAATCCGTGTAAATACAAACATTGATGCGGCAGGGGCCATAGACCTTCCATAGTTCTTGGTAACCAGTCCATTTTAGCCAATCAAATACATAGTCCAACATCTTGGTTTCCATATCCTGCAATAGTCCAACACCAACCGGAGGTTGTCCTTGGGTGCACTTGCACAGTGCATACGGGGATAACCGTCGGTTAGTGCCTCACTTCATTTAAATTTTCTAAGGGGCCTCTGCGAGTTGGCTTCGGCCCCTCGTACGCCTTCTAAAAGACCGGGATCCTAGGATCCCGAGATATATAAATATATATATGATAATAATAATAATATTCCACAACTATCACACAACGCCATCTAGTCCCAAGCTAAGCAGAGCTTGTGTTATGGGTACTAGACAACTATGTATGTATTTCAACCTTTATGGCGTAGCAACAGAACAGAAACGAAGTAGTATAGTTGTTTTGCAAAAAGATACCGCTTGCATCCAATATCCAGGTGGATTAAAAACAATACATCAGGTGTATGATCTATGTGCAAACATGATGACACAAAAAATACTGTATAGCGGGCTGCTCTATTTTAAGGCCGAGACCACACTGCACACACACACACCTGGTAAAGTACCTACACCTGTTAAAGTAATGAACCGTTCCATCGCCAATACGAATCCAATACAGATGAGTGCGATTGAGATTATAAAAAACATAGGTATTTTCGGCTTCTGCTTATACAACAGATAAAATATATTATTATTTCTAAGGGAAGGACCCTTGGACCCTCAGTGTGAGATTTTAGTATTAAAAACACCTATCCAATTAACGGGTAAAACCGAGAACAAAACAAACAACAATTTACATACCTACTTTTATTCTCAATGATAATATAGACGAGCAGTACAAATAACATAACCCTATTAAAACCAACCCCTTCAGGTCAACTAACAATGTAAATTATCCAAATTAACATTGTTAAAAGGGTCTGTTGTTGATCTGTCCCCAGGCTACTGTGTGAGAGTGTAGAATAAACACTACAAAGGCTCATCCAATTAGAGAGTTTAACAACGTAAATACAGGAACAAGCCTAGATTTAAATGATAATGAACCGCTGGAGGATCAAATAATATAATCGGATTAAAAGCTTCCATGTAACCGTTTAAACACAACGCCAAAAACACAAACCTTTTGGAGCAACAATTATCTTAAAGCGTAATTAAAAACATATTTATTTTCTTTTTTAAACTACTATTATACAGACGCCTTTGTTGAATTAATCCTGTAGGCTGCAAAGAAATTTGCCTTCGCCTGCGTAAAAAAACATCCTTTGACAATGACAGAATCATTATACGTGCCAAAGAACATCCTTTTGAATTTCGAATAAAAGCAAGATTAAAGACAGTCCCTAATTAACAAGTCAACAGAGCTTGGTTTAACTTGACATTTTAAAGGGGTTAACAGTTATGTCTGCAGGGCAATTGGTGTGACAGACAAACATACTAAGGCCAGACAGAATAAGACCAAGAGTTCGTTGCGTTTGATTAATTACTGATGGGGGGAGCTGAGCTTTCTATTTATAAGACGGCAGTATTCTAGAAGCTTGTGGGTTATAATATTTTGAATAAAATTTTCAGGGGAATAATTAGTAATTAATGAAACACCGTCGGTAATTGACGTTATAATATCAGCTTCCTTTACAAAGCCTGTTAGCCCGCCTCCGTGGTGGTCTGTTTTTCTATCAAGGACAACAGACTAACCGGAGTAGACCTTTGTCGTGTCGATGCTTCCGCAAATTATTGTTTTTATTTTATTTGAAAATGGAAAGTTTAGAAATTTCGTCAGCGTTAGCAGTGTTCTCGTACTGTCCAGTGCGAAAAGATTTATATACAAGAGTGTGGCCTAATTGTATAGCAAACTAACAGGAGGAATATCTTTCATTTTGACATTAAAATAATATTCAAATCAAAATCAAATCAATTTAATTTAATCCGGGCAACAAAGACCCATATCATAAATTACCTTACAGACTAACATACATACAAATAAAATAACAATGTAAACATAAAACTATTGTATACGAAGTGACGGCGTCGTGTTGCGCTACGTGGTGTTGCGTAACCTTCCGCGGAATCGCCGATACATGAAACCCTGCCGGGGTCGCCAGATTGTTCGAAAGAGATATAGTCCTCCAGACCGTATTTCGGCCACGGCGGCCAATCGCAACGGAGACTAGCCATCGGCGCGGGAGATATTATAGTGCTCAAGTGTGTGCGCAGACACAGGAGCACTCACTCTTCCCTCACTCTCATAGTCCGATGGGACGGCAATCCGACACGACCGGAGAGAGATCAGGCGTAGGACAAACGGCTTAACGTGCTTTCCGAGGCACTGGGGTATCACACCGCCAACTTCCAAACTCCGGGCTGCTACTAAGAAATTCCTAATGGAAAAACCCAGTAACACTTTGCCCGACCCGGGAATCGAACCCAGGACCCCACGCTCAGCGGTCGCGCTTGTGACCACGAGACCAACGGGGCAGTTAAAGAAAGAGATACCGTGACCCTGGCACATGGGCAACTGAAGGAACACAGGTGGGTTTTAGTTAGTAAAATTCTGACACGCCCTCCCGCTCCGCCCAGAGCGGGAGAAGACATTTGATGATTTCCCATCCAAAAAAAAAAAAAAAAAATGACACCCTTCGGCCAAAACTGTTCATTGAGGAAGGTCTCGATGTGATGAGTCCGAACTCGCACCACGAATGACTTGAAGTTCATGTTGTGGGGCGATTCCAACTTCTCGACCCTCAAGATCCAGCCGGTCTTCAAACGTACATACTCCACCATCTCCTCAACCTCCGTGGTGTAATGTAGACGGGACACATAGAGCTGCGTTGTTGGTGTTGTGTCCCGCACTGCAATATTCCCGCAATATTCCTTGCGTGTTTGGCGTAGTTGACTAGATAAATTTTTCTACCTTATGAAGCAATGGATTAGCAGTTAGCTTCTTTTATATTAAAATTTAAAGTCTGTTTCGTGATTGTGGCGTATTATTTATATCTTTAGAGGATCACTATAGAATTGACTAACATCGTACAGGAAAAAACTTTTTTACAACAAAAAAAAAACAACCGACTTCCTTAAAAACACTACAAAGTGAAAAATAACTTTAATTTCGGAAGTCGGTGTCTTAGGATCTGTATTTATGGTTTTTTTGCCACCGACTTCCGAAATTAAAGTTATTTTTCACTTTGTAGTGTTTTTAACCGACCTCAAAAAGGAGGAGGTTCTCAATTCGGATGTTTATATATATATTTTTTTTTTTTTTTATGTATGTTCGGCCATAACTCCGTCGGATCATATCATATAAACGGATTTGCTAAATTCTTTTTTTGTTTGAAAGGGGTTTATTCCGAAATGGTCCCATATACTTAAATTTCATATAGATATGATGATGAGTTCCAGAGATAGACACCGGAACTCTTTACAAAATGACAGCAAATCAACCGCGATTTCTGCAATCGCATAAATATGCATTGTTTGTTTGGAATTAGTGCGGGGTGGATACCACAACTAAAGTCGGTTGTTTTTGTTTTTTGCAAAAAAGTTTTTATTTTTAAATTTTTAGTTGTGGTTTTGCAAATCCGTCTATATACGACGGAGTTATGGCCGAACATACATAAAAAAAAAAACATATAAACATCCGAATTGAGAACCTCCTCCTTTTTGAAGTCGGTTAAAAATATAAGTCTGTGACAGTAATCAACTTGTTTACTATTGCGTATTATTATCTCTAACCTATATTTTCCCTATAAAATAAACCAGCCAATTGAAATAAAACCATTGTTTCCATTAGCTGTATATTTAAAGTACAATCATACTATTGACTTACCTGTGACTTTAACTTACCTCATGTTCAAGTTTCTGAAACAATACAAAAAAACTAGCAGTGGTAACGGCTGCAACTGACGAGTTTTAGCTCGTGGGTTCGAACCCAAGCAGGCACTTCACTTTGTGTAAATTATGTCATCACCACTGCCCTCAAAACGGTGAAGGAAAACATCGCGGGGAAACCGGCATGTCTTAAAACCAAAATTTCGAAAACATGTGACATATACCAACCCGCACTGAGCCGGCGTGCTGGATTATGGCCCACTCCCTCTCACCGAGAGGAGATCTGTGTCCCAGCAGTGGGAACATTATAGACTGCTGATGACAAAGAAACCTTCCATTAAAATGGTAGTGAAAAAAACTCTTGAAATTAAAAAACAGCTAGAGCTGGTTAAGAAAAAATCTCTGAACTGAAAATATTAAACAGAATTGTTTCGTCTGGCAGGTTATTTGAAAGAACAAAACTAATAACCCAACCTACAGATCCGCATTCCTGAAATTGTTTCAGGAAAAACTATTCTCGAAACACTGAAAGTTGAAGAAAACCAGATAAAATTCCACAACATTTGTTCTATGTTGTCATGTTGTGCACTTCTTGATTTAGAAATCTAGTCTCCTATATGAATTCAAACAGTAGGTGTATCTTTACATAGTATAAAAAGTCGCTTCCCGCGTCTGTACGCTTTTTTTGTTGGTGGTTAATCAACAATTGACGTCTCCCGCCTTGGGTGAAGCGGGAGGGCGTATCAGACTTTTACTGACTAAAACCCACCCGTGTTCCTTCAGTTGCCAATATGCCAGAGCCACGCTAACTCTTTTGAACAGATCTCGCGACCCTGGCAGGTGCGTCTGTACGCTTAGATCTCTTTAACTATGTACGCAACGGACTTTAATGCGGTTTTCATCAATACACAAAGGGATTCAAAAGGAAGGTTTATATGTTTCATAGGGTTAGTAGTCGATTCGCACGAAAATTATTCGCACGATCGTGCGAATCGTCCCCTTTCAATAAAAATATTTTTTTAGTAGGCGATTCGCACGGAAGTATTTAAATTGCGTGCGAATCGACCCCTTCAAGAATTAGTAGTATGCGATTCGCACACACCTATACTTTATCGAAAAGTTTCAAGAAAAAAGTACTATCACGTACAAAATGCTTTCTTTTAATACAGGACACAAATAAAACGATTTTTAAGGAAATCAAGTTTTTATATTTTACTTTGTATCTATCAGAAAGTGATTTTACATCATTCACAGTTTAAATAACTTAAAACCATAATTATAACCAAGATTACAAATAAAATCACAGTTAGTAGGTACGATTTATAATCAAATATTTGGTTTTGCATTTTTACAAGTAAGTACTCTTTTTCCGTACACTTGCATTTACCTTAAATCATCACAAATTACTACTTATTAGAGTTTTTACCGAAATCAACTTTTTATGAACTCCTGAGTCTTGTTAAAAATAATGTTGTTTAAAAAAGGTAAGTCAAAATTAAATAATTAACGTTACAATGGTCTAAAAGCTAATTTTAAAAACAACGAAAAATATAACGAAACTATAAATATATAAATCTTTTTAAATATTCGTAATAACAATATAAAAATCGTTTTAATTAGCTAAGGTATGGTTTTAAATGTGGCAATTAAATAAACAAAAACAAAATATTTTTTCTCTATTAAGTATTAACTAGTACAATTTTGGAGTATTATAGTAAATGTAATAAAATAACAGTCACAAAATCACAACAGTATCTTTAACAGTTAGTATTATTTGTATAAAAATACACCGGCAATTTATTAAATCTCTCATTTATGGTGTTCATATTATAAGTTTTCATATTAAATACTGACAAAACTTTTCATCTTACCTCTTAACTAGTATTTTGTGCCTGACTGCGATGCGAATAGAGAATTATTGAATTTTAATATTAATATTCTAGAATATTGTACATGACTGTACTTAGATTTTTATTCGCACATTTTGTTAAGTGTGCGAATCGCATACTACTAATTCTTGAAGGGGTCGATTCGCACGCAATTTAAATACTTCCGTGCGAATCGCCTACTAAAAAAATATTTTTATTGAAAGGGGACGATTCGCACGATCGTACGAATAATTTTCGTGCGAATCGACTACTAACCCGTTTCATACGCGGGCGAAGCCGCTGGCTAAAGTTAGTTATCATACGAACAGGTACAACATAAACACACTCACACAAACTGTTACCATGGAGTCAGTACAGCTTATATAGCTTGATTTGTCGCGTGCGTACATCTCATCTCATCTGACACTATAATTAATCATTATTCTATATCGCTGAAAACCAGCGCTGGGGCTCTGTCTCGCATAGAATCGCAGTATTATGCTGAGCGATGGCCGTTTTGCGTGGATGTGACGCATATTTTCCCCAGCTTTTTTTATATTTTTGTTGTGTTTTTTTTTTGCGTCATTTTTACCGCAAATAAACGTATTTTTTTTAATTCAATCCAATTCATTTATTGCAGAACATAGAAATAAATACATTTTGAGATGTTGAGTAGATGCGCAGTTCTTTCTTTCTTTCTATTAAAAATTGACATATTTTCATACTAGCAGTTGCCCGCGATTTCATCTACGATCCAGGGTTATAAGTAGCCTTTGTCCTATTTCAAATCATGGTCTATCTGTGCGCCAAATGTCATCCAAATCTGATCTACCGTTTTACCACAGTATAAAAACTTACAGTAGGACGACGCCTTTGATCTCCTTGTAAATGCCGACAACGTGTAGGCATTGTCGCAAGAGCTAGGGTTGTCTCAAGTAAACTTTTTTAAATTTATTTTAGATCAACATTATTGCCTAACCATAATTTGCATCTGAAATTTATAATACAGGAACTATTATATTAATGTGCTTCGTCTATGGTCTGACACGCAAAAATATACAATTCTAGATTGAGGTTGAGAAAAAACACATGTCACAATCCAAGATGGCGGATATTTCTCTAAATTAAATTTCATTTAGAGAAATATCTGCCATCTTGGATTTGAAAATTGATGTTATTTTCATAATCTTCACCCCAAGAAATCACAAAATTGACACGAATAACTATTTTTTTTTTTTTTCAAAAAATGTCCTCCATCCTGGGTCAGGTACACTTGCACGATAGACATTTCCGCGAAAGACACTTGACCTCATATTATTTGTAGGGATTTCGTAAATCTTGAAAATGACACCCATGACGAAAAATTTGCAAATTTTCGTTGCGCCATCTTGGATTTTAATTTTGACCCCATAGTCGGTTTTAGCGACCTCTAAACCCATGAAAATGATACCCATGACGAAAAATTTGCAAGTTTTCGTCGGCGCCATCTTGGCCGCCGCACAATAAATAAATATCGGCTACACGTCGCGCCGCCAAGTTGGCTTTCTATTAAATAAACAATATTTTATTTATTTGTTTACCTTTCATCCATGCGCGGCAATTGATGAAATCGCAATTCTTTATTAATGTAAGATGACGACTTGCAATCCTTCACAGCACACGTCGTATGCACCATTTTAATAAAATTATTTTTAATTAATTAAAACAAAAATAAAGTGACACACGATAGCCCTGAAAGTTTTATCCCGAACTACTAACACGGTAGCGTATGCAGTTCGGGAGCGCCCTTCCCCCGTCTCGCCCCTCACACCCCGCACGATTGCCCTGTCTAGACGTCTTCGTCGGACGACTGTATGATTTTTAGACTGTGGTTTTACCGTGAACGCGTATCAAAGAAATTTACCGTCGCATTTATATCATAATATTAGTTTGGAAGTCAGGGTTAAGGTGTGAATGAATGCCGTTCGTTTCCCAAGTATTCGCTTAGATGAATGTCGATAATTGAGAAAGACCTTCAATATTTGAGATTTGAGATAGAATATTGTTTTAGACTTAAATGAATTAAACGCTCAAGATCGAAGATGCGGTAGTCTTAAGACTACTACCGAGGCACCGAGGGTTCCGTACAAACATGCAGGTATTCACGGTTTATGCATAAGGTTTATGTTTATGAAATTAAATGTTTTTTTTTTTAATTTTTATATTTGAGTTGACTGAATGAAAGGTAAATTGTGGTTTACGATTTATGACGTATTAAAAAAAAACTACTTACTAGATCTCGTTCAAACCAATTTTCGGTGGAAGTTTACATGGTAATGTACATCATATATTTTTTTTAGTTTTATCATTCCCTTATTTTAGAAGTTACGGGGGAGGGGGGGGACACATTTTACCACTTTGGAAGTGTCTCTCGCGCAAACTATTCAGTTTAGAAATAAATGTTATTAGAAACCTCAATATCATTTTTGAAGACCTATCCATAGATACCCCACACGTATGGGTTTGATGAAAAAAAAAAAATTGTGTTTCAGTTCTATGTATGGGGAACCCCAAATATTATTGTTTTATTTTTATTTTTGTGTACAAACTAAAATAAGGCGTCGAAAAATTCATCCTCATCGCTGTCGACCGGCAATGTACCCAAGAGACTGGCGGCATTACCACGCTGTATAGCAATGCTTAGCCGCTGGCCAAAATAAAAACCAGCCCTTGGGTCACGAGAAGTGTCAACCAGCCGTTTCGATATTTCTTTAAAGAGGCCATGAGCACTCTGACCCCACGGCCCGAGGGTTTCAACCCCAAACGGCTCGAAAATATAATTACCAATAAGGTTGCTATACTTTCGCCGCTTGAGGTTTTCCGCAGCCGCAGCGGCAGCGCCAGCGCAGCAAGCCGAGCTAGGAAGATGGGATGGCGCAAGAGTATCGACACACGTTGCATCCCACACTAAAGGCCTACCCACCTTCCAAGGAAACAAAGACATACCGTCCGGTCTCTTGCCATCGGCGCGTGCCAAGCCATTGGGTTCTAATACAGCTGGAACGCCGACGGTGACAAGAGCTCGTCGGATGATGTCGTTAATGTTCGCGTGCCGCGCTAAGCGACCCGCACTTCGGCTACAAGACAGGCCGTGGTGTCCTAGACTGTTGACAACTTCACCACAGTGGCAGCGATGAGGAGAACAACAAGGAGCTCCTAGTCTTAGAGAAGCAGCGAGGCGGAAGGTAGTGTCGTCGAGCAAAGTGCCAATGTTCGACGACGGTAGCGCGTGAAGCCACAGACCCGACTCCCATTTAACCACAGCCAGCAGGCGCGCACGCTCTGCAGTAGTAGCAGACGAGTTCAGTAAATTATCTTGTACAACTCTGCAGAGCGGCTCATCCCACCGTCTCTGGGAAAGTGGGTTATCGGGTAGATTTGAATTCGGGCAAGCGAGTTTCCAGGCATCTATAGCCTCGGTGAAGCACGGCACATCAAAATTAATCAGTGTGGAAGCTAAAATTTTCCTGATTAATTTCTCAGTGCCGTGGACCGAGGATATGAAAGCCGGTAAACTAAGACTGGAAATTTTGCGGACGCCGATGCCTCCCATACGAATGGGAAGAGTTGCTTGTGCCCAAGCTCGGTCGTCCAAGGCCACATTTAATATTGAGGTTAGTGTGTGCCGGATAATTTGGTCCATTCTGTCTAAAAGGTGAGTGTGCTTCCATAAATGGGAAGCGCGTAGGAAATATGTTAATTTAGGGGCGAAACAGCAGTAACGAATTAAGGTGATGGCCGAATGCATGTTAATTTGGAACAGTCTTTCCGAAACGTCATTAAAATTTTGTATTTTTTCCTCTATAAAAGAGGGAAAGGAGTTCTCAAAGATTGGAGACCCAAGGAGACGAAGAGAGCTTTTTTCGATTATTTTTATTTCTGGAGCTATTGCGTTAAATTTTGTAAGTGTCAGTTGTCTGTCAGTGCTGTCCGTTAAATAGAGTTCACATTTCGATAGGTTTAGATCAAGGCCAATGGAATGAAGTTCATGTTTTAAGAATGTTAGGTCATTTATAACTGTTTCTACATCGCCTCCCAAGGTTCCATCATCGAGATACCAAATATTAAATTTAGAATTTAGGTGTCGAATGATTGGGTGAATGGCTAAACTAAAAATCACTGGCCCGAGGGGGTCACCTTGCTGGCAGCCAACTGCAGATTCTAAAAGGTTGTCCTGATATAGTAATTTAGATGGGTGTCTATAACATTGCCAAAGGTAACTATAGATTTGTGGTATTTCTTTTTTAGTTTCTGCTAGCAAGGTGTCCCTATTAACCGAATTGAAGGCATTCTTTATGTCAACCTTCAGGATGACCTCTCCTTTGCCAGAATTTAGGTAGGTCGACAAAGCGTGTACGGCAGCCTCGCAGCCCCCTTTAGAGCCATAACCTAGCTGCAGGGGCTGAAATTTTTTCGAAACCACCTCACCATAAAATTTACAACAAATCTTGGCTGCCATACGACGATATGTAGTTCCCACGGCAATAGGACGAATGCCGCCATCCTTCTTACGCAGGGCGCATAAATTGGCCCCGTACAGGACGTCGATGACGGCCTCGTTCACCTTGCCGGAGAGCATAAGGTTAATCAGAGCCGTGAGCTCCTTCAGGAGTAACTCACCAGCTTCCCCGGCGCCTGAACATTTATAGTTTTAGTTAAGTTAATATATTATTTAATTTATATATCCTACTACTAATAAAAGTGAATAAATTTTTGTGTGAAAATCTTAATGCGGTTTACAGAATACATCTTCTTACCAAGTTTCAACAGCATAGCTCTTATAGTTTCGGAAAAAAATGGCTGTGACATACTCGGGCAGACAGACAGACAGACATGACGAATCTATAAGGGTTCCGTTTTTTCCCATTTGGCAACGGAACCCTAAAAAGATGTCAAACTTCTAATTCTGCCTCAAACACCTGTAAATGAATACAATATTATGTCTGGACTTTAAAAGAGACTGTGACCTCCTAGTTTGTTTCGGCCTTTCTTCTCAGAGTAGTCAGATAGGAAACGCCGCCCTCATCTAGCTCAAAAAAAAAAAAAAAAAATTGTCTTGTAAAAGTATTTGTACAAACCTACTTACAGAAATAAAATCATTTATCATTTATTTATCACAAATTTCAGACTTTACCCCAATTTATTCAAACACAGCTCTTATAATGTATAACTCATTGATACTTTCAGTAACACTCTCATTACTGACTCACGAACACTTGTCACTTACAACAAAATGAATAGACAACATTGATAATAAAACATTACCAAGAGTTGCCGCACAGAATAATGACTAACATAAGATACGCAGTCTAAAAATATGTCTACCCGTGGACCGTCCCAGTCTGTCCTCCCCAACGTTGCAGACTGGACTTTGAAATCCAGGAACCAAACATCAAAGCTCAAATTCACTATTCATTGCTCTGATAGTACTGGCTCATTAAAGTTCCTCCAGGATATAACTAGCATTGGAAATGAAACAGTTTGTTTCGAACACGTAGATTCAATTGTTTTTCAGTATTGGCTGGTATCATTGGCCTAAATGTGTCACAGTGTGACTCAAACTAACTGTCGGGTTGTTTGGTATGGTTTTCACAATGCAGATTTACAAATATCTGTAGTATTTCTGCGCTTGCACATGGCATATGTGTCACACGCGATGTTTTCTCTTGGAGGGGACAAATTTTGTGGTGAGAAATACGTTCGTTTATGATTTATATATTTTTTCTGCAGTTGTGGCCAAAAACACGATTACCTTGTTCGAGATATCCCAGCAGTGGAAGAACCCTAAAGAAAGTGACAGTGTAGGCAGACGTGAAACCAGATAGATAGTTGTTTTCGGAAGGATTGCAGAGACTGGATCTGATGGAGACAGAAAAAGGAAATATGACGCAAATAATCAGGGGTCGCCATCAACAGGGTGTTGAATGAGGCTGTGAGTAACGCTAACAATATCGGTACTGAGAATAAATATTGGGTCAATTTTAACGAGTTTGACTTAGGTATGTGTGTAGGTCGTACGTTCTAGCCTAAGTAAGGAGTTCACTTTGTGTTATTGATTTCTTCACCACTGATATTATATCCAAGACATGGCATGTAAATGTTTGTGTTTGTCCAGCATGATGCTTAGCCCACTCCCTCTCACAGAGAGGGAGCTCTCCGTCCTCTCTCATAGAGAGGAAGCTGATGTGTCAGCCGTGGGAACTTATAGATTCATTATGCAATCAATTTAAAGCGTTGACAAATACACTCATCACGATATAACAAGATTTAAGACGGAGGACAAACCAATAAATCCTAAAGTTAATACAAAAGATACTCATAATAACAATAACAAACTTTATGTCCCACGTTCTAATATATTAAATACAGACAAGACAGTTAGCATATAGGCTCCTTTAGACAGGCGTGACGCGACAGGATACCGCGAACCGCTATAGAAATTTTTTGCTACAAGAGTCGTGTCGCGCCTGTTTACGAGAGCCTTATAACTCAAACACCCATGGGTGAGGCAGTTAATGAAGTCACGTCTAACGATATGCTGTGTTCAGATACAGATAGTAATCATGTGCTAAGTAGCGGACAGGTTTGTGGACCTTTAAGCACTGTAATAAATCATAATATCATAATAGAGATGCCAGCAAATAAAGCTACTACAAGCAGTAAAATTTTTTTTAATAGGTTTTCAACTTTATTGCTAAAGCATTGGGTACAAGATTGATTGGAAAAATTTGACAGTTTCGGTTCGTTGATTTGCTGGCGTCTATAATACTTAGAATACAACTTGGTACTAGTTAAGTAAACTTAACATTTTTATTTAATGCTCATACAGACTCCTGATGTTCCGTGTGGTACATGACGTTGAAAATAGCACCATCCTGTTTCTTCCCGTGGTTTTCGTAAGAAGCGACTAAGGGACTTACTAGAGAATGAGCAGCAGCGTTCTCTATGCATTTTACCACCATACTACGATCGCCAACCTTCCTGCCAAGCGTGGCGAATATGGCAAATTCCTCTCAAAATATGAACCAAAGTGGCGGCTCTTGGGGGAAGCCTATGTCAAGTAATGGACGTTATTTGGCTGAAATGTAGATGATGATGATGACGACGATCGCCAACCTTCCTGCGTCGTGGCGAATATGGCAAACCCCCTCTAAATTGGGGGAGGCCTATGTCCAGCAGTGGTAGTCTCATGGCTGAAATGATTAATGATGATGATATACTACTTAGACTTAAACTTGTTATTAGTTAAGTAAACATACCATTTGTATTTAATTCTCATACCGAATCCAACACTGAGAGAACTCATGCGAGTTTTTAACCGACTTCAAAAAGGAGGAGGTTCTCAATTCGGATGTTTATATTTTTTTTTTATGTATGTTCGGTCATAACTCCGTCATACATAGACGGATTTGCAAAATTCTTTTTTTGTTTGAAAGGAGTTTATTCCGAAATGGTCCCATATAAATTTCATATAGATCTGATGATGAGTTCCAAAGATAGACACCGGAACTCTTTAAAAAATGACAGTAAATCAACCGCGATTTCTGCTATCGCATAAATATGCATTGTTTGTTTGGAATTAGTGCGGGGTGGATACCACAACTAAAAATTTAAAAATAAAAACCTTTTTACAAAAAAAAAACAACCGACTTCCTTAAAAACACTACAAAGTGAAAAATAACTTTAATTTCGGTAGTCGGTGGCAAAAAAATCATAAATACAGATCCTAAGACACCGACTTCCGAAATTAAAGTTATTTTTCACTTTGTAGTGTTTTTAAGGAAGTCGGTTGTTTTTTTTTTTTTGTAAAAAAGTTTTTATATCACTTATATTTGGGTTTACTAGCTTTTGCCAACGGCTTAGCCCGCGTGAGGTCGAAAATCCCACGAGAATGTAGTACAGCACGCGTAGCATGACTACCAAAGAAAGAACTTTGTCTGTTCTTGGTAGAATAAAGATAAGACTGTCATGCTACGCCAGCATAAAACGGTACAAATCTTTCTACAATCTTTAATTCTGTCTTTAATCTTTCTACAATCTGTAATTTTGTCTATTCTTCCGTCGACAAAACCTTTTTCTACGGTGGTCATGCTACGCATGCAGGGATAAAATGTATCCTATGTGTTAATCCAGGTGATTTTTTTGCAAATTGAGAGGAATGCACGGGAGGTAGTTCACTGTTTTAGTATTACACTATCAGTTTTCAAAACGGTTTTTGAGGCACTAGTAATAAAATATTAGTTTTTTTTAATGACGTCTCGCTGGTATGGGGTTGTTGGCTACTTAACCAGATTTGCCTGTTACCCCTAAATTTTGTGACATTACATTTCAAAATTGAATATACATATTTAAAGTACTATTAAACACGAAATATGAACTATGAAAGATTTTTTTTTTTTAATTTTCAATGTTTAGATGTAAACTTCAAAATATGTGACGTCACACTAGGGAATGGGGGTCTCACAATTGTGACCAGCTGTGACAAGTACGGGGGGGGGGGGTCGAAAATCATGAAATTTATGTGACGTAATTTATGGATAAATAAATAAATAAATAAATAAATATCTTAGGACAACCAACACATCGTTATCTGATCCCAAACTAGGCAGAGCCTGTACTATGGTAACCAGACAACTGATAAACATACTTATATATTTCTAAATACATACATATTATAGATAAATTACACCCAGACACAGAACAAATGATTGTGCTCATCACACAAAGATTTGTCCTGGGTGGGAATCGAACCCACGACCTCAGTCTTAGCAGTCAGGGTCACTAACCACTAGACTAACACCCCCCCCCCCCCCCCCTAACGACTCGTAACGACTGTCAAAGATTCACGATTGACTGCCGGAATCAACACAGCGGCTTAACGTGCTTTCCGACACAGAGGGGTCTTGGAATTTTTTAATGGTCACCCATCCACGGCCCAACTATGGCAAGCGTAGCTTAACCACAAACCCCTCTGCGTTGTTTTCGAATAAAAACGGATATATGAATAAGTTAGTTTTTTCATGTTTATTCAATAAGGGATATCCTGACATAGATAAGAATCTACAAAATGAAACGTGCCAAATAAACCGCTATTCATTCACACAATGAAGTACAAAGTTTATTTCGAAAAGGACAAAACAAAAAAAAAAACAAAAAACCGTTAAGCATTATCGATTTATTTTCTTATCTTGAATCTGATCTTAGATTCATGAATACTCCTTGGAGTAAACCTTATTAAAATTTTAAAACATCGCATTGTACCGATCCCCACGCATTTACGAAAAGATTTATGTGCAAGTTGATCATAATCATCTCTAATTATACTTTGTAACCAATAAAATTTAATCAACCGGGAAACAATTTTTAGGGTTCCGTAAATCCGCACACACAGGGGATTGTATTGTTAGTAATAGGGTCCCGCCAATTAAAGCAAGTTCATTATAAAACCAGCGTCAGGAACTAATTGTGTGGGGAATTTTGCTGAACTGGGCCTTTTTGGCGCAGCCGTGAGGCACACTATAATGCTAGTTTGTCATCGCACTTTACACTTTTTTATTGATTTGTATTTTTATTATAATCTTTCCAGCTGTATATTATGTGCCTTTTAGTCTATGCTAAATAAATGTATTCCTTTCTTTCTCCTTTCTTTTACTATAACTCTGCTGTCCATTCGTCCGTCCATCCATCAGCCACAGAGCTGTATCTTTTGCACCATCATAGGTAGACACTTTTGAAAGTTTAATATAGTGTGTGCTACATGGCCCCTATACCAGCAAATCATTATCAACATCATTATATTAGGCACAAGAAGACCACGGCTGAGCATACTATAGGGCCCCAAGCTCCGCAAATTAACAACAAATGATAAAAAAAAGTAAAAAATTACAATGGGTCAGTACCAAAACATGAAACGTGTTTTTAATAAACTAGATTTTTTTAAAGCCCTAAAAATTATAGTGTTCAATATTGTACGGTGGTACGGAACCCCTCGTGTGTGAATCGACTCGTATTTAGGGGGTTTTTTTTGTTCATTGATCCTGTAGATGGGATGCCTCGATAACGAGGATTTTAATTTTCTTTATTGAATTTGTTAGAGATTTAAGGATGCGTTAATGTATTATTTTAATTGAATAGGTGTAGGTAGTATTAAATTTCGAAAATTAAGGCTCCTTTAAAATCTAGTTAAACGTTGTAAGGCCCATTTATTTTAGAATGACACATAGCATCACGCTTGTGTTTTCCGAAATTAAGCAGAGGTGTACCTACAATGCACACCGGCATTTAATTAATTAATTTTTTGTTTTGTTTTTTGATAATTTATTATGTTTCTTAACTTGGAATTTTATCCTTTTTCACAGTATAGGAGTTCTTCCTCTTAATTAACATTATAAATACGAAAGTGAGTTTGGTTGTTTGTTACGCTTTTGCGGCAAAACGGCTGAACATGACATGGGTTAGGACACTGACAAATTTTCAATCCGGATCGCAAAAAACGTAGCGGGCAACAGTTAGTATTTCTTATAAATGCAAAAATAAATCGAATGTTTTGACTTACTTGGCAAGTAAGTTGTTCTATTTACCAAATTTCGATCAGAATCAAATCAGACTCATATAAAACATGATTCATCTGATTTATTTCTGACGGTTCACGATTGAACGACTTGGAAACTTTTACTGGCAAAAGTAATAAATCAATCATTTGACTTGTTATTTGTTTCAAGAGCTTTTTAACGCTACAGCAGTTGTTTTGAGTTGTATTGAAATTGAGGGCATTTTGAATTAATACAAGGTGAGGTTTATCACGTTTCACTTATTTGATTTCACGTAGGTAAGGTCATCAAGCCGGCCTAGTTGAAACCCCCGACCACCAGCTTGCCAATCGTGGCGATTATGACAAACTCTCCGTTTGGAGGTGGCTTATGTTCAACAGTGGACGTCTTTCGTTTGAAATGATGACGGCCACCAAAAGAGATAAGTGGGTAACCAACTAAAGGATGTAATCGTTAAAAGTTTAGTGAGAATTAAAATTTCACTCGAAAACATCCATCGGCTTCTTACCAAACTTCAAATATGGTCTCTTCTGGCGTCCCAATTGCCCAATATGTATTTTTGGAATTTTCGATTCGATCACAAATAAATTAACTTCGTGCGATTCGCCTGATTCAGACGAACTAATTCATGCGAATCGACTAATAAGCCAAACGTTTGATCTCGGTATTTGTATAGTGAGTTGTTTCATTAACCTACTCGAATACTTTCTATGAACACACACAAACAAATAAAATAACAACAAAACATTGTGATTAGTATTTGGTTGTTTCTCTTTCTTCACTCCACATTTACATAGCGAAAACCCTGTATAACGATAAGAAATGCTCGGTCCCTTGAGTCCCGTTATAAAGAGTTTACTCTGTATATATTTAATAACAACGCTAAAATAGGACTGGGTGGGTCACGCCAGCCGCATGCACCGCGTGTGACCGCGGGGCAATAGTCGCCACACAGTGGGTGCATGAGGACGGACGGCGCCGCCGAATTCGGCGCATGAAGATGTGGTGGAAGGACCTAGACGCGTATTGCTAGGGTTGGATCGAGGTGGCCTTGGAAAAGGATGTCTGTAGGGATTTTGAGAAGGCCTTTGCTCAGCAGTAAGACAGTGTAGAATAAATAAAACAAATAAAAATCATTAATATCGCATCTGATAGATAACAATAATTTTGGTGACCTCAATCTGTTATTATATTAAAAAATAATGGTCTAAAAACACGATTCCTTTACTTTTATATCTCAATTTTGTAAAGATTAAGATTATGAATGTCTGACCAACAGAGATAAAAAACATTATCATTTCCTTAAGCATTATGTAAGTACCTAATATCCTACCTGACATTAAAATGATAACCAATTTCTTTCCCATCCACCATGAAATAGAACTGAAATTGCCACTTGGCATTTCCACCGCCCCGAGATTTAATAATAAAAATTCCCTTTGCTTACTCCCATAAAAATCGCGAGATAAAGATGACATTTATTTATATCAGACCTCCTTTCATTTCCTGCTTTCTTTTGCGATTTATAGTAGTAATATCGCAATGTCAAAAGAATGTATTGGTAATAATTAAATTTTATAGTAGTTCGCACTTATCTGTGACCTTTTACAAAGACAATAGCGTCCATTTTATATTGGCATTCCGCAGAAAGTTGATCTAAATTCAAATTGATTGAATTTTGACGTTTCAATAACATTTGGTTTGACTGTCGTCGCTGACAAAAACATCTCAAGATTATTATTTTTTGTTCGCCTTTGGCTATTCAGCCAATATCGACTATTCGGCCAGTATCATCAAGATCTATTAATCACAGTATATAAAGATAGTAGAACAAGTGTTACCAAACTTAATTTTATTAGCGATACGCTAGTTAGAGAGGGAAAGTACGCTAGTTAGAGAGGAGTTGTTATATTTTATGTTTGTTACGACTACGTGCAAAATGTGTATGAGCCGTGACAGATTGAATAGGACTATATGTAAGACACGGTGGCTTTTACCTTTTCCCTTCCGAAACATGGTCACTCTTTTAAGTTTCTACATAATATATAGGTTGTTGTTTCTGCCTTCCTTACTTGAGCCCAAATGGAACCACTAAGGGGATGATGTCTGATGTATTCCCAGCAATTATTTGCTCCCTCGCTCATTTATAGATTCCTCTGCAGCATAAAATGCACGTCTTGAATGCAAGGTACCAACTTATAGACATGCCTACATGATCACAAAATAATAATCCAAAATATATCAGGTCATTCTTCATAAGCCGCAAGCGGGAAGCGCCAGGGTAGCTGAAGAAATTCAAAATTTTCTTACGTATTTTTCAATTCACAATTCTATTGTTTGATTATTTTGACTGGCCTGTTAGTCTAGTGGTTAGTGACCCTGACTGCTAAGACTGGGTCGTGGGTTCAATTCCCACCCAGGACAAATCTTTGTGTGATGAGCACAATCATTTGTTTTGTGTCTGGGTGTAATTTATCTATAATATGTACGTATTTAGAAATATATAAGTATGTTTATCAGTTGTGTGGTTACCATAGTACAGGCTCTGCCTAGTTTGGGATCAGATAACGTTGTGTTGGTTATCCTAAAATATTATTATTATTTTTATGAAAAAGTTATTCAGTGAGACCATAGGATTCTAGAGGGTTGAATTGATGATTTTTATGATTATATTTCTATAAAGCCATTATTTTTACGGCCATGAATCATATTTTAACCAACTAACAACCTGCACCCTAATTGCGAAACGCACAATCTATCAGAATCTGAATCGGATTAAAAATTATTTCTAAACCATTGCGTCATTTGTTCGAATAAATTGTCGGCTCAGCAACGTAAATAACGCAATGAATGTTGTTTAACTATGAAAATGAAACCGATTACTAATGATAGCAAGTTACGCAATTACCCCTCTGGATCTAACCTGCGAATCGATTCTTTAAATTTGAATTTTAGGGGCTACCTTAGAATACCTTCTAAAAAAAAAAGTGCTCCAAAAGGCCAACCCATTCATTATTTTCATTTCTAATTACTGCAGAAAGTTTCTATATCTACGTAGCAAAACAAAAACAAGCACGCATTGTTAGCTTTTCTAATAATGACACAAAAAGGTATTAATAACACTTCACATGATTGATTCTGCAGACTGATCTCTAAAAGAAAGTGGTATTTATCAAGCACCCATTGTATTAGCCGTACCCTTGAGTAAAAGTAAACAAAAAAAAAAAAAAAATATCAATCATAGGTGTTTCTAAGGCTTTACTAATGGAAGGATATTAAAACTAAAAGCTCAATGTATCTAATAAATAATAAATAATGAACTCAACGTAACGCTAACCTAGTTTTGCCACACCTACATTTCAGGCTATTATTTGGGGCACAATACGAAATAATTATTATCTAGTACGTTGACCTGCGATCGATTACTTGTAACTTAGAATGCTAGTGTAACAGATACAAGAGTGGATGGAATGGGTAAAAGCGAAAACAATTATTTTTTTCTCTTTGCTTAAGTGCTTTAGCACACATGACTATGTCGCTCCATTGGAACTTACGAGTATCACCTTATCGAGACTAATATTGTAAAGAGGTAATATTAATCTTTCAGACATTGCCCTGCATTGGTAGACTCACATAAAATTCAAATAATATAATGTTACGACTTTTAAAGAGACCATGACCTCTGAGTTTGTTTCGGCATTTCTACTCAGGGAACAGTCAGCTAGGAAATGCCCGTCGCTCTCTCTCTCTCTCTCTCTCTACTCACAACAAAAAAAAATAACAACATACAATAACAAATACAAACAACAAAATAAATACGGTCGAATTGAGAAACCTTTTTTTGAAGTCGGTTAAAAAGTGTCGTTACAACTTTTTCTCTTAATTTCTGTCTAGCCCCATATATTCCGCAACGCGCTATAAGGAGCTTCGTTCCAATATTGACGTGTAATAAGTGTCTTATACGATCTACTTTTCATTTCATTTCAAATTAATATAATTATATAATAATATTAAAAGTTTGTGAGTTTGTTTGTATAAGTCATATCTCGAACTACCAGTCGCATTTGAAAAATTGTTTTTGCGTTTGATAGCCCAATTCTTAAGAATAGTAGATTATTAACCAAGGGGATAAAGCGGTGTCTTCTGTCGCGATCGCGAGCGTAACGAAGGACTCGACGTTTACCCGTTTACTCCCGAGCGTAGCGAGGGTGCTACAAACTTAAATCACGAGCGAAGCGAGGGATTTAAGACGAGTCCTGAGTGTAGCGAGGGATTTAAGTTGACCCAAGACTAAGACAGCTTTATCACCGAGAAAAATACTCTACTTTTCGTACCATTTGCGAAAAAATTAACACAATAATAATATGAGATAAGCATTTATTAAAAATAATGACAATTAAAAATAAATTAAAATAAACTTAACGTTTATGTATTTCAAGAAAACAAAAACGCGGCAAATTCCTAGACTAATATTTTTTTGTCGGAAAAGCAAAGGCATCAAGCTCATACGGCCTCGTCGATTTTCGTAATTTTATTTAATACCTAATCATAACTGCATAATAAATGCGTATTCCTTTTTCAAAAAGATGTATAATGCTTTATATACAAACTCAATGGTGTAAACACAGATGTAGTTGAGTATAAATTTCGGTAAGTATTCCAAATTTAAATCACATTCTCCCCCTAGAGGATGAATGAAATTCAGTACAATTTTCTTTCCCTGTTTTTAACAGATTAAAAATGACTATTGTTATGTTCGCTTTTTGTGGCATAGAATGTCACTTTTTTGAGCAAGTGGTACGAAAACGTTATTTAACATCACGCTATGCCCCTTAGGAGCGGACTAAAGTGAAATTGATGGTCGATATTCTACAGTAGGCTTACCTACAGACAAGGGACTGGCAATATAGTCATTGTAACTTTGTAAGTGACTTAATGGGTAGAAAGTGATGTGTGGTTAGCCAGACTGTTGTCAATTTCAACACTTTGTTTCCGTAAAATGTACTTAACAACTTAAGTATTTCGTAATGAGTAAAATACGTGTAAAGTAACACCTTTTTATCTTTGTTACAGCTTTCTTCTGAAGCCTGTCAAAGTGACACATGGTCTTCTGTCATGCAATCTTTTTGTTTGCGTTCTTCTGCTGTGGTTATCATTGCGGAAATCAAGTGTGACTTTTCTTGCTTTCGAATACACTTTTAGAATACAATTAGAAGTAGTAGCAATTCGAACAGTGGTGGCTCAATGGTACTGACCCCGACTTACCGAGCTGTACGTCGTGAGTTCAAACCCTGGCGCTTTACTTTGTGTAAACAATTTCATCACCACAGCTCTCAAAATGGTGAAGGAAAACATCGTGAGGAAACCGACATGACCTAGAACCAAAAATTCGAAGACATGTGACATAGACTACCAACACGCACTGCGTCGTGGTAGATTACGGCCCACTCCCTCTCACAGAGAGGAGGCTACTGTGCCCAGCAGTGGGAACAATATAGGCTGATTAAGATGATGGTATCATCATTCGAGCAGAGCCGGAGTAGATCCCTTAACTAAACTCCAGAACATTTCTAAACTTGCAATTGCATCAACAACTACAACTTCACACAAATAAATACGGCTTATCCCCAAAACTCTAGTGTGTACTTAAATGATTTTGATGACCTTACATTGCGTAAGCGCAGCGCTCGTAACAGAATTTCGGTATGTGTATTGTGTAGTATTAAATAACAACCATATCTCACACTTAGTATAAAGAAATACCTGTATGGCTTTCAGAGCTTATACTTTAATTCCCCATAATCTTAATTTATTAACAGAAGGGACACATCTGTATAAGCAACTGGTATTAGTCCACTGAAGGGCAAATCTTACAACTTTTTAAATGACAGTCCCCAAACCCATTTTCATTGGACTTTAAGCTCTGTGTCGTTGATTTAAAACTTATGTATTTTAACTTGGACGGTATTGTTCTTTGGTGAAATATTTGTGAATGGTTTTGTACGAAGTTATTCATCAGTGTTGAAATAAGACGCTGCGGTGGCTATAGAGTAACCCTTTGGCTTTGAATGCTTCTCGCATAATGATTAATATGTCCGGAGACATCAGTATAAATGTATGAATATTTTTGGACTGAGTAACTTGCGTTCAATGTCTTGAAGACCTTCGGTTGCCATGTTAAAAGGTAGGTAGAATTTGATGATGAATTTCGTTTCTCTGTATTTGAGCTTTGAAAGGGCATGCTCCTTTAATTCAAGAAAGGAACGGCTTTGAGTTGCATTAAGGACTTTTTATGTACCTGCGTTTGTCACAAAGGTCAATGCTGGGATGTGAATGTCCACTGGTAAAAATGACGAAATTTGGCACATGAGTAGACCATGAGTTGAGTTAGGAACTTAAGTAATTTATGTCGGTGATACTTAAATTTTGGAAATAATGACAGTGATTGGTATTCGAGCGATGAAGAAACACTAGAAACTATACGTCGACATAAGAACAATGATTTGAATATTCCTTCAACAAATTCCAGCTGTTCGAGATGATGCCGAATTGTGCGTTAGTGATTCTAAAAATGACATAGCTGAATCTAAGGACTCGGATGACGCAGATGATAACACCACACAAGACGGTACTCTGTTCACAGCATGTGCACAATTTGCACATGTTGTGAATGAGCAAGAACCTATCAAAAGTACTAGGCTTGCACGAATTCACGATAGTATTTCAGTAATTAGTGTTATCATAGTGGATGAAATTTGGCACACCAATTCCACTAGTCCGACGATGGCAGTGGGACGAACGGGAAAACACGAGCTGCCGTAGTGCCGTAAAAAGGCGGCTGAGGACTGATGGATACGGAAGACGGAGGACCAGGCGTTGTGGCGCAGGCTAGGCCTAATTTCAGCATTGGGCAGCGATAGGCTGAGTGGATAGCACTGGTATTGCTCGATCACATTGATCAACTTTATGTGTATTTTTCTAAGCATTCTGGTGTAGTTTACTGTCTCATATCGACGCGGAATTGTAGGATTCATAAAAGTGTAACAGCTATTTTATGGCGTTACCTGCAATTCACACAGGGTCACCAAACAACTGCTCACCTTTATACATAACAAAAAAAAATTCGTAACATAAGGATCACACTTTTATCGTTTTAACTTTGTGAAGGTCACAAATTAACATCCCTAATAAAATGTAGCAAAGTTGAACGGTCCACAAAAGGGGATGAAAAGTTTATGACCCACGAAAAAACCACATTCAGACGATTTTTAAAACATGTTTAATGTTCTTAATTCACTACAAAAAGGGGACTCCGTTCCCAAGGACATAACTTTTATATTTTGGAACTCGCCCTTCTTAACGCTTCGGATCGATTCACTTGTTTTAACTACGTTTCTAAATTCAACTTTGTAACTTTTATCATTGGGTGTAATCTCCTTTGAAAGTCTTCAGCAAATATGAAACTGTCACATGTGCTAGAGGTTGAATTTTCAAGAAATCTTTCTTAGAATCAAAGCCATTTATTTGTTTAGAAGCAAGATTAATGTTCGTGAAGGTGTGAAGCTTACAAGTGCCCCTGTTCTAAGAAATACTAATGATTATTTAAATGAACATTTTTCACAGTTCGTACCTTGTTTCAATAAACATGTGCATGTAACTTGAAACGTTATGTTTGTGCTTGAAATGGAATGCAGCTGTGCTGAGTTGCTATACAGTAACAAGCTTCAATTAGAGCTTTTAATTATAATGCTGGTTTTACTTTCTGGAATATGACTTAGTGTTTTGACGTTTGATCAAAGAGCAGTAAGCAGTAGTGTTATACTGTAAAACTTCCCGTGAAAAGTTAGGTGAAGTGAGCTGTAAAGTGTCACTGTTGACAGCTCACTTTAACTACCTTTTTTTTTTTTTTTGATCATGAGGTGGAAATCTTTATGGATGTCCTCCGCCCTGGGGTGAGCGGAGGGGTCTGTCAGACTCTTACTGACTAAAACCACCCCGGTGTTCCGTCCCACACCTACGTCGGGGACCACGGGAACCAATATGTCTTCCGCGATCCCCGACTGGTGCCGGCCCGCCTTTGCGGGCCTCCTCACGTTGGGGGGAGTGAGGTGTTAAACTCCCCCCCATACATCACAGAGAGGCGCGCGTGGAACACTACGCGCCACCATCTCGGGTCCTAAGGAATAGGGGGTGACGGATGTCCCCAGATCCGTCACCCCTGGACCCATTTAGGGGGGCTGGAAGAGGGCGTTGTCCGCCCTCCGCCGACACCCGGTGCGCCTGCTGCGGGCTGGGTGCGCGGAAAATGTCTCCCGCTCCCTTTCGGCAAACTCCTTCTATATATATATGATACCACCGCGTCCCAGGACTCCTTGCTGCCGACCATCGACTCGACCACGGCCGGCAGCGATAGGTCACTGCCTACTTCTGAGACGAGGACACGACGCGGCTCCTCCCAAGCGGCACATTCTGCCAGCGTATGCCGCGCCATATCCTCCCGGCACTCGACGCAGTGGTGACACCGGGCGTCCGGCTCCCTGTTTATGCGACACAGGTACTTCCCGAAGCAACCATGCCCCGAGAGCACCTGCGTCACCCGAAACGACAGGGAGCCGTGCCTCCTCCCGAGCCAGTGCCCGAGTACTGGCCGGACCGCCTCGACGGTGGCGAGGCCGGCGGTAGGGCGTGAAAGCCTGTCCTGCCAGCCCGCCACCAGGGCTGCGCGGAGCTGCGACCGACAAAGCTCCATGTGGCGCTCCGTCAGTCGCTCGCCTCGCTCCCGCGCTTCCTCGCGCCACCGATACAGTGACGCGAGTACTTTCGCTTCGAGGTCCCACGGTGGGGATCCAGCCAGTACACATGCCGCCTCGTAGGAGATCGTGCGATATCCCCTGATGACTCTGACGGCCATCGCTCGCTGCGGTCTTCGCAGAACAGCGATGCTGCTGACCGTCAGGTCAGCCGCCCAGATCGGGGCCCCATACAGGGCCATAGATCGCACAATTCCCACGTAGAGCCGCATACAGGCAGCACTCGGCCCCCCCAGATTGGGAAGCAGCGTTGACAGCGCCCCAGCCGCGCCCATCAACTTGGGCGCCAGCCGCCGGAAGTGGGGGCCGAAGTCCCACCGGCTGTCGAGCACCAATCCCAGATATTTCATGGTGGACTCGACAGCGATCTGCACCTTAACTACCTAACCTAACTTTTCCCTAACCCTAGCCTCGGGTTGAATGACAGTTCACTTCAAGGTCACTTCACCTACGTTTTGGCGGTGAGAATTTATTTGAAATAGTACTGTATAGAAAACAAAATTATTCGTTTTGTTTTTGTTTCTTAAAAAAAAAAAAAGATGAAAAAAATGATTTTTCAAAAACGAATCGTGCCAAAAGTATAAGGCACAAAAGAGAAGTTCCCAAATTAAAAAAAAAGACTAAATTATAAATTTAATTATATTCTTTATTCAATGTTACATTCCTGATGATCGGTTATTCAATAACAATAAACATTAATTTTAAAATTGGTGTTCGATAAAATAGGGATGGACCTTTTTCAAAAGAGTGTCGATAGTAAACAGGTAGCCAACGAAACCCAGACAAGCGATTAGCATCAGAGTTTTTATTTACATTTTTTGTAATCTATGGATGATTTATGGTTCGTTATTTTTGTTATTTTTTTCCTTCTTTTGAGAGGACTCGCGTTGGTAGCCAGACCAGACTCGTGTGTCAACACAGATTATTATCAAAAACATTATCTGGTGTCAAAAAGATGAATTTCTTTCGTGATGTCTTGTGTACAAAGTTAAGATGACGGAGTGGTATTTTAGGATACTTCGCTACTCAAGTTTTTTTTCTTCATATTGGTGTAGGTATGCGTTGGGCAGGGTGCAAGTAAATTTATCTTATACAGTAATTTAAGGTCAATAATGGTACAAACACCATAAATGTATGTAGAGACGCCAGCACATCAAGGTACCCGAAACTGTCAAATTTTCCCAGTCAATCTTGAATCTGAAACTTTAGCGTTAAAATTGAAAATCTATTCAAGAAATTTGACAGATTGTAGTAGCTTCAAGTGCTGGCGCCTGTACATACTTACTTATTTCTTCAATCTATAACGTTCCCACTGCTGAGACGGAGGCGTCCTCTCTTCGAGAGGGAGTGCACTGATCTACCACGCGGGCCCAGTGAGTGTTGGTAGATGCCACACATGTATTAGATTTTTAGGGTTCCGTTGCCAAATGGCAAAAAACGGAACCCTTATAGATTCGTCATGTCTGTCTGTCTGTCTGTCCAAGTAGCCACTTCTTTCCGAAACTATAAGAGCTATGCTATTGAAACTTGAACTTGACTTGACTTATTCTGTGAACCGCATTAAGATTTTCACACAAAAATAGAAAAAAAAAACAATAATATTTGGGGTTCCTCATACATAGAACTGAAACCCAAAAAAAAAAAACATCAAACCCATACGTGTGCGGTATCTATGGATAGGTCTTCAAAAATGATATTGAGGTTTCTAACATCATTTTTTTCTAAACTGAATAGTTTGCGCGAGAGACACTTCCAAAGTGGTAAAATGTGTCCCGTCCCGTCCCCCGTAACTTCTAAAATAAGGGAATGATAAAACTAAAAAAAATATATGATGTACATTACCATGTAAATTTCCACCGAAACTTGGTTTGAGCGAGATCTAGTAAGTAGTTTTTTTTAATACATCATAAATCGTAAACCACAATTTACCTTTCATTCAATCAACTCAAATATAAAAATAAAAAATAAAAAAAATAATTTCATAAACATAAACCTTATGCATAAACCGTGAATACCTGAAGGTTTGTACGGAAGCCTCGGTGCGCGAGTCCGACTCGCACTTGGCGCGGTTTTTTTTTTTGGCTCTAGGATATGCCGGTTTCCTCACAATGTTTTGTGAGCAGTGGTGATAAAATAATTTACACAAAATATAGTGCCTTTCTGGGTTCGTACTTACCACTTACAACTCGTAAGAGCTCTTACACACGAGCGGCATGTTGCCAACGGCAAAGGTAACTGCTGCCGCTGATGCGTCGACGGCAGCCGGCGACATGCCAGCTTCAATGATCAACGTCATCATCGCGTGTCGACGTGCAGTTACCTGCCGTTGGCAAAATGTCACTCGTGTGTAAGAGCTCTAAGTCGCGGCCGTTACCACTGGGAAAGCACTGCTCCTAAAAAAGACAGGAGATACATTAAAATATCAATGCGAGTAGCAAGCATATTTTCATTCATTGAGAAATAACTCTACACCCCACAAACCCATTCACAATCTAAGCCCGTATCTTTCAGAATAAATTATAGTACAAAATAGGCGATTTATATTATTCTATTGTCATTTATCTCGTCCTGTTCCGACCGTTAAAATTTGATTACATAACTTAATCAAGTTAACTTTTATTCTTCGGTAAATAAATTATGTCCAGGGTATTATCATCACAATAGGATAGAATATAGTTAGTCATAAAATAACACTGTGAGCTGTTTAAAGTTTTACGACTTAAAATTTAAGGACTGACGTTAAAATGTAATAAAATGTTGCCACCCGCTAAACAAATTAAATGTTGCCCTAACAGAAATTGAAGACAGATGTGCAAAATAAGGATAAAATATCGTAAAGGAGATGTTTCATTTTTATATGGGCCTCCGGCCATAACGTGTACCGTTTAGCGAAGCTGGGTAAATTACTCATGAATAGAATAAAGTAACATTTTTTTCATAATATCAAATGGTTTTTATGTACAAAATAAAAATTAAAAATGTTTGACGTTTGTCCTAAGAGTTAGCAAGTGGTTATTTTGAATTCGTTTAGAAACACACTTCAAGCATGGAGACTAAAGATTTTTGTAACGATGAAATAGTCACAATTATGTTAACTCAAAAATATTTACAAGAGAATAAAAGTAATTTATTTTTAACAGTACATTTTTTAATTATTTTCTACTTAACATTGATTTGATGAGACATGATTTCAGAACGAATGAAGTCTGCAAGCAAACGAGACGCCATGTTGAATAAAACATGGTAATAATTGAAAAACTACTATTTTTTGTACACAACAAATCAGGCGCAAATTAACCAGAGAATATTTTTCCCTAATTTGTGGTATTTTTTCCTCTTTTTTGATAAATGTACATTTGATGGCCGAAAATGAAACATCTCCTTTATATGGGAACTGATGGAAATCCGGGTTTTGCTTGTTTGTTGTCGGGCGCTGACGATAAGAACGATATCCGCAGTTTATTTTAGTTATGATGATTATATTACAGCTTTTATGATTATTGATTATTATTAAAATAATGAATGATGTTTTTGATCGTACTTACTATATAAAGGTAACTTTATGAGGGAAGAACAGATAGACATTATTTATGACAGATTAAAACATTTCACTTTTGTTGTTTGATTGGATTTTGGGTGACGTCTTTGAATGTGGTAATCTATACTAATATTATAAAGCTGAAGAGTTTGTTTGTTTGGTTGAACGCGGTAATCTAAGGAACTTCTGGTCCGAATTGAAAAATTCTTTTAGTTTTGGGTAGCCTATTTATTGAGGAAGGCTATACGCTATATAACATCACGCTATGATTAAAAGGAGCGGAGCAGCAACGAAAAATGGACGAAAACAGGCAGGCAATTCGAAGCGACGGGAACGGTCAGGAGAGCAATAATTTGACGCGGATGAAGTCGCGGGCAGAAGCTAGTTGGTTATAACGTCATGCATGACTATACATTTGGGTCCCACCTGCAAAGACAAGTGTAAGTGATACTTCAACGATAAAGCTTCTAGAGACCCGTGTAATTTCATAAAATATCAAAGCCCCTAATCACCACTGTCCTTAGTCATATGTCCTGAATAGATCAAGTTTCACGAAGTTTTAATAGAAATTGATCTAGGTTTCGCACTGTCGCGTCGCGTCGCGCTTGTCCGCGAAAACTTTTTTTCAAAGCGACTTTTTACCTGACTCGGCCATCCATTCAGCAGTGGAACAATCACCATCAGTCAATTCAAAGGACAATGCATTGCAATTTATTTCACACTCCATTTACATTTTGTTAATGAAAAATCCGTCGGAAGGACGATCCGTCAATGAACCTTTCGTTCCGAGGATGTTTTTATCGATTTCCAATAAAATGCTATTTAAAACAATGATTGCACAGCAGAAGTTATTAGTTTGCATGATTCTGCGAAAAGTAAAGTAAGAATCTCATCTAGTAATTGTTTAAATAACTTAATGATTAGCAAAAGTTTTTGATTAATCTAGACAAGCGTATAACTTAAAATTGTACCTAAATACGGATGAAAACTATTTGAAACTAACGTAGGCTGTGATGTGTCAAGAAAACTGTGACGTGTTCAGGGCTCTAACTTCTGGAGTAACTTATACACATGAAAGGAATATTTCATGAAAAAGTCATCTCACCAAGGACATTTTCATGTACAATTTTGCCAAGACGAGACCATATGGCTCGCACTGTCAAAAAGTTATCAGATCTCATGTACAGTCAAGCTTCTAGCTCTATAAGCCCTACGTGCACAAACTCTACAACTTAATCAAAATATTTGGTTTGGTCGTTTCGCTATCGTCACATGGGCGTAAGGTGAAAAATGTATACCCTGATCAACATACAACCAACATACCACATACAACCAGAAACTGAGCTGTAACTTGCAAAAAAACGTTGCGGGCTCCCTTTGCGCAGCCTCTATAAAAATAATACCAACATCAACGATCTTCGTGTATCCAACTATTTCGCACTTTCAATAACTAATAGCAAAATCATTATTTGCGCATTCCATTTACAAATTCCCGGTGGCCAACGGAAACTGTATTGACCTCCAGCGTGGTGATAATTTACCGACAAATATGTCGGGTTTCCGACTGGCGCCAACTGCCGCCAACTGTCAGATAAAAACCCCTTTTGTTTTAAATGGACTGAAATACGATAATGTTCAGTCTGGCTGATGGATTGTCGAAAAAAAAGAAATATTTGTACACTTGCACAAGCAGACCGACGCGACGCCTTTCACGTCCGGCGCCATTTTTTTTCTCTTTCATTAACATATGGGCCGCTCTTGCAATAACAACTCATAGACAATATAGACATAGACCAGAGACAATAGATCGCCGCTTTCTTCTGTATTTTATTTAGACGTGCTAAAATTGACACTCAGATATTAAGAGTGTTGTTTTGATTTAACGAATGGTATAAGGAAGTTCGTTTGTCGAATACAGACCCAACGAAGAGTTGAAACTAAAAAAAAACCTACTTATTTGTGTGACCCACTATTTTTGTACGAAATGTTATTTGCCACGTTAGGACCTAATACTTGCGCCTACGAACGGTATTCGTGTTGCTGAGTTTTGGGTCAAACAAATAAAAAAAATAAAAAAGCGAAATTCTATGTCTTGTTTCTATACCAGCATTTGCAATGAACCTTGAAAATCCGATACATGTGTGAAAATGGCTCCGTCAAGGATTTTATGTAAACAGGAAAACACATGGAAGAGCTTGGATTTTATCTGAGGTTACCGACGAGTTATTTCATTTTCTAGGAATTTGGGAATAGGGTAAAAAAACAAAGCGAAAGGCAAAAATGGAAAATGGACAGAAAGAAAAGAAAAGATTAGGATTAGGATTTAGAATTAGGTTATCTTCGGAAAAGCAGTAAAATCGAAACATAATACAAATTGTTCTAGTTCTAATTGATTTCACATATTTAATCATTGTTAGAGTCAGTTACAGGACGGCGTAAATTAGACCGGTTTGAACCGGTTTAAGTTGGACAATGTTAATAACAATGATTAAAGCAGGAAGGAAATCCATTATTTTGCAAGTAGGTAAATGAAAACAATGCAACAAGTAACCTACATATGTATAGGTAATACGTAAACTAGGTATCTAACATATTTGTAAAACTCTTGAAGTTATGATGACAATAATTGAAACGGTAAAATGTCATATGAATAACGTTAGTTTGACTTGTCTTAGTCCTCCGTATTTAGGCCACAGCGGCCAATCTAAACGGAGACGAATCATCGGCGTGGGAGATATTATATTATAGTGCATAAGTGTGTGCGCAGACAAGAGTACTCACTGTTCCCTCACTCTCATAGTCCGCTGGGATAGCAATCCGACACAACCGGAGAGAGATCAGGCACAGGACCAACAGCTTAACTTGCTTTCCGAGGCACAGGGGTGGGTGACTCACCGCTGACTTCCAAACTTCGGGGTGTTACTAAGAAATTCCTAATGGAAAAACCTAATAAAACTTTCCCTGACATTGGAATCGAACCCTACGCTCAGCAGTCGCGTTTACGACAACGAGACCAACGGGGCAGTCACACTTGTCATCTACCATGTGCGTAGAACCTAAACCTTGAGGAAGAAAACAAAATAAATTGACGTTTGACGTTTTATCTCTTTCTCTTATCGACGGTAAAATGTCATATTAATAACGTTAGTTTGACTTGTCTTAAAGTCCTCCGTATTTAGGCCATAGCGGCCAATCTAAACGGAGACTAATCATCGGCGCGGGAGATATTATAGTGCATAAGTGTGTGCGCAGACAGGAGCACTCACTGTTCCCTCACTCTCATAGTCCGATGGGACGGCAGTCCGACACGACGAGAGAGAGATCAGGCGAAGACCAACAGCTTAACTTGCTTTCCGAGGCACGGAGGTGGGTGACTCACCGCCGACTTCCAAACTTCGGGTGTTACGAACACGAACACGAGACCAACGGGGCAGTCACGAACACGAGACCAACGGGGCAGTCACATTTGTCTTATACCATGTGCGTAGAACCTAAACCTTGAGGAAGAAAATAAAATAAATTGACGTTTGACGTTTTATCTCTTTCTCTTATCGACGGTAAAATGTCATATGAATAACGTTAGTTTGACTTGTCTTAAAGTCCTCCGTATTTAGGCCATAGCGGCCAATCTAAACGGAGACTAATCATCGGCGCGGGAGATATTATAGTGCATAAGTGTGTGCGCAGACAAGAGCACTCACTGTTCCCTCACTCTCATAGTCCGTTGGGACAGCAATCCGACACGACGAGAGAGAGATCAGGCGAGGACCAACAGCTTAACTTGCTTTCCGAGGCACGGAGGTGGGTGACTCACCGCCGACTTCCAAACTTCGGGTGTTACGAACACGAACACGAGACCAACGGGGCAGTCACATTTGTCTTATACCATGTGCGTAGAACCTACACCTTGAGGAAGAAAACAAAATAAAATGACGTTTGACGTTCTATCTCTTCCTTTATTCGTGACGCATTTGAATAAACCCATTGATTCATTGATGGTGAAAAACAAGAGTTTTTAAACGTGAATGTAGACCAGAAACTGGAAATTTCAGTGATAGAACTCGTACACCATCGGGTCATAGTTCGTCATTGTAAGGTGGTTAAAAAATCCTAACTAATATAATAATTGGGAATGTAAGTTTGTTTGTTACCCTTTCGTGCTAAAACGGATAACGGAAACAGGTATAGAGAAAATTCGGCACATTAATTGACCATGACCTGGCGTAAGCTACTTTTTATCCTGAATTGCAGACGCAGTCAAGACCAGAAGCCAGAATTACCTGTAAATGCTGTAAGCGAGCTTATCAAAATCTTACGAAAAATGACTTTAAAAATGAATTTGCTCTCTTTACCAAACATCGGTTGCTTTTATTATCAGACTCATATTAAAGATGATTCATCTGATTTATTTCTGATAGCTCACCATTGAACGCATTGGAAACTTTTACGAGCAAAGGTAATAAATCATTTGACCAAATCAGCACGCGCCCAGTTAGTGCACGCGGCGAATGCGTACACAAACTGGACGGGTCCTCTCAATCTGTGTGGATCTCTACATGATGTGGCCAAGATTATGTCTGGACTTTAAAAAAGACTGTGAACTCTGAGTTTGTATCGGCTATCTTCTCAGAGAAGTCAGATCGGAAAAGCCGACCTCATCTAGTTTTATCATTTAAAACCTACTGACAGAAATAAAATCAATTATCATTTATGGCATACCCTCTGGGTAGGAGTACCCAGAAGGTTATCGGGATGATGGTGAAAATAATGGAATTTTCTTGTTCATGAAAATACTGTAGTTTAAAAGGAGCAGAAAAAGTTATTATATAGGCGATTGGTATTTTACTCGTTTGTGCGACAGCAAGTCAAGGTCATGTTTTTGCTGTATGACGTTCCAGTGCAAGGATAAAAAAATAAATGATAATGATAAAGTCCATTCACAAACGCTGTTTCCATTCAAGTTGTACAGTCACCAAAAGAGATAAGTAACCAGGCTCGTTGGATATAGTTAGAGTTTATAGTCTATTCACGTTAAGAAAATAGTGACTCATCGTTGTCACTCAGCTTAGCCAAAAAACTAACATTTCATTCATCTTTAATTACAATCTAAATCATCCATCGGTTTCTTATATAGTCTTTTTGCTTTAAGAAAATAGTGACTTACCGTTATCAGTCAGCTTAGCAACGCCCCTTGACCAAAGAAAAGACCCAGAAAAAAAATCTGGGTCTCTTACCTTTAGGCCCTTTATGCCTGCAGCGCCCACAAGGGGGCGTTATCGCCCACTTTGGGAAAGGCTGAATTAGATCCTAGTAAATTGACAAAAGACGCGTCCGTACTGTCTGAAGGGCTAAAAGAAGACTTAAACTGGTCAATGTGAACATGGCTTTCTAATTTACTATGATCTAATTGGTCCAGGAGCGTGGCTAAGCTGAGTGACAACGATGAGTCACTATTTTCTTGACGCGAATAGACTATAGTAAGAAACCGAGGGATGGTTTTGAATGAAATTTAATTTTAAAAATGAACTGGTGGTTTACAATTATAAATTAATTTGAAAATACATATCTATCAGTTTCTACTAACTATTTCCGAGACAGACTCTGGTTACTTATCGCTGTAGGTGACCGTACATAAACAAAAACATTGTCCACTATACAACGGAAATTAATGACGTTGCGTGATCTTCCGGGTGTATAAAAACAACAATAGCGTATTTGTATTATTTCCCATGTGAATAACACACATTTACTTGTAATCAAGTGCTCGTTTATATTAACGTGACTATGTTATCAGGAGCTTCTGTTTTCATTGGAACATAAACGGAAATGTTCTGTGGTCTAGCTTTAAATAACGAGTCTGGAATGCTGAGCGTCTATCAGGGCATTCCTTCCTGTAATATTAACTGGAAGGAGTCGTGATTATAAAGGTAAGGTAGCCCGCAAAATTCACATTTTCATACTTTCTATCAATTTGCAGAACACTGTCCTCCTGAACCAGTTTCATGTTGAACAGAATATGACTCGCGATAATAACTAATTATCTTAAAATAAAAATCAAAAGTTATTTATTCAAATCAGCACTTTTCCTTTACCGCTTCCTATTGCTTTGGCTGGAAAGAAGTGGCGCAGCACAGATGTCTGTTTAATTAGATATACTTAATTCTATACATCAGGAAGAAGGCAAAGTAGTGAACATTACAAGATAGAACATTAAGGCAGCAAGATGCTACAGCGCGACGCTACAGCACGACGCTACAGCGCGACGCTACAGCGCGACGCTACAACACGACGAGAATCTCGTAGAATTTTTTTTTATGAAAGATTCATGGAAATTGTTCTACAAGAGTCGCGCTTTGCTGTCGCGCTGCGCCTGTTAATTACAAGCCTTTTAATTAAATAATCTGCAATTATGTCAGCTAGTCATGCCATACCAAAAAACAAGTTCATATAATCCCATTTATACCTAAATATTTGATGAAATACTAATCCCATTGAATGACAATAATCCAATTTCATGTCGATCAATGTTGTGTCAAGGATTAACTTTGAAATAAAATGAAATGTCTATTTCTGTGGGTAGATTTTTCAAGATACTTTTAGACGTCAATATTTTGTTGGTCAATATTTAAAAACAAGACGGCGCCGGCACTTCCTAGCTGACTGATCTCTCTTTTCTTCTGTATGGACTATAAGATAGTACATGCGTTATTTTTGTAAGTATTACATAACAAGTTATAGTTACAAGTTATACATATTAAACACTGATACCAGAGTGTCTGGTGACGCTAACCTTGTGCTGTCTACTCGGGTGACGCTCAGCCGTGACAAATGGCAAAACGATCGTCTTTTGTTGAGCTGTATATTTGTATGATTCAAAATATTTTATTTAAAAGAGATAACATCCTGTATTGTCAGAGTAACAAGAATAGTTTGATGGTATCTACCGGAAGATTTGAACAACTGCTAAGCTACTAAATTTTCATTTTAGGAAATTAAATATAGACAGAGAATTTCCTTGTGGAGCTGGACTCCAAATTAAATATGTCGTAGGAATATCCTAATCACAACTGCATTTCTTTTTAAATGCCTTTATCAAGATCACAACTGTAATTTTCGACAATTGTAAAAATGGTTTTAACAAACAATAAAGACTCCCACAAACAGGCGCGACGCGACACTCATAGAAAATTATCTATGTAAACTTAATGGAAATCGTTTAAGAACAAATATTACAGAATATCTAACAGGTAATTACAAGAATCGCGTCGTGCTGTCGAGTCGCGCCAATCTGAAGAAGCCTTTCGGCAAACTGACATAAAGTTTCATTTGTAAAGCGATTCATTTCTCTTGCTGTAATTGAACGTGAAAACATATTTCCAACCATCGAGTTCTGAATCTATGGCTTGCATTTTTGGTTTGCACCTAAAATATAACGTGGCTTAGTAATAACAGCCGTACGGGTTGATCGTTCAGGTTAAAAGCTACGCTTGCCGCGGTTGGTCCGTGGATAGGTGACCATCTTAACATACCAAGACCCTTCCGTGGCTCGGAAAGCACGTTAAGCCGTTGTTCCCGGCTGTCTTTCGCAGATCTTAGACAGTCGTTACTTGTCGTCAGAAACCCGAAAGTCTGACAACCAGTCTTACCAATGTCTTACCCAGTAAGTGGGTTGTGGAGGTCAGATAAGTGCAGTCGCTCCTTGTAAAATACTGGTACTCAGCAGCATCTGGTTGGACTGGAAACCGACCCCAACATAGATAGGAAAAGGCTAGACAGATGAGGCTTAAATATGACGTGGGCATGATTTGGGCATGTCTGGCATGGAACAATGAATCGAGAAATCAACAACAACACAAGATTTGAACGATGTATGTAAACACACACACAAACAAACAAACAAACGAAGAGTGGCGCGTGCACATCTAAATTCCACCAACGAAAAACATGAGGAACTATTGTAAAATTTCATTTTATTTTTAGTGCATAGTGTAAAAATAAACAAAGAACATTAAAATGTTGTTATGGGTTGTATTGTACAAATAAAATAAGTAATGTGTTCTGTATTGTTCGTTTTACATGTTAAATTGTTGGTCGTTACGTAAACAAAATACATAGTAAGATATTTAACGGTTATTTGCACGTAAAGATTAGTTCTGATCACTCTTTTAACCAAGGAAAATAATACTATCATCACGTACGTTAGCTACCTAGTATTTTTTCCGCATCTTCAGTACTTGCTTACCTATAACTTAATATTTTAAATTTCAGTCCAGCTTGTCGTTTTCGTAAGAAGAGTATGTTGCTCTCAGATATTTAAGAAAAAAAAAACTGAGTTCTCTTAACTGTCTGCTATAGTCTTTATAGCAAATACTATGGCCGTTCGTGTTTTCAGTAAATACAGTCGGATATTAATTGTTAAGCAAACTGATCACCATCGTCAATTTGTCGTGTTATCATCATCATCATCATCATTTCAGCCGTAAGACGTCCACTGTTGGACTTAGGCCTCCCACAATTTGGGAGGCTTTGCCATAATCGCCACGCTTGGCAGGCGGGTTGGCGATCGCAGTATGGTGGTAAAATGCACAGAGAATGCTGCTGCCCATTCTCAAGTAAGTCCCTTAGTCGCCTTTTACGACACCCACGGGAAGAAATGTCGTGTTATAGGTACCTTTATTTTTCTGAGTGGGAAATCATCAAATGACTGCTCCCGCTTTGAGCAGAGCGGGAGGGCGTGTCAGAGTTTTACTGAGTAAAACCCTTTGTTCCTTCAGTTGCCTGTACCAGAGTCACGATAACTCTTTCGAACAAATCTGTTGTGATTTGAATTTACGGTTAATTCAATTTGCTTAACCATATATCTCTCTGATTTTACAAGGTATGTCCAGGAAGACATCAATAAAAGACTACACTTTACCTACAATGTGTGTCCATGAATCTGTTTAAATAAAACCACGCGCTCGAAGGAATGATGGGAAAACAATTGATTTGATTCACGCAACCTTGTGCACGTGTGCTTCGTTCTCACGACACCAGCGCACGCGCATGCTAGCCACATGCACAACTACCTACGTATAATTGTTTAGTATTGTGAATCTGGGAAACTGTCTTGATAATTACTATCACCAGTAATTTTGCTGGGAAGGACTTTTAATTGCAACCATGAGTGTGAAATGATACAATGTTAGTTGGATCCATAACAGTTCGTGAAAACTTACCTATAGCTAAGAGCTCTTACACACGAGCGGCATGTTGCTAACGGCAGAGTTAACTGCAGTCGTCGACACGCGTCGGCGGCAGTCGGCGTCATGCCACCTTCAAAGATAAGCGGCAGCTCTTACTTCTGCCGTTGGCAACGGCGGCAACGAGCGGCAGCTCGTGTGTAATAGCTCTAAGGCTTAAACTATTGATGATGATGTGGTGGATCAGTAGGTTGTATTTCAGGAAGGTGTCGTTGAGGTCCTTGAGTCTTAAGAGGTCCCTTGGTCAATGAGACACGAATAGGCACCTCCTCATTCCGCAAGGCAATAACAAAAGTGTGAAAGAAATTTACAAGAGTCTTCATCATTTCAGCCGAAAGACGTCCACTGCTGGACATAAGCCTCTCCCAAACGGGGTGTTCGCCATTATCGCCACGGTTTGGCAAGCGGGTTGGCAATCGCAGTATGGTGGTAAGATGCATAAAGAATGCTGCTGCCCATTCTCTAGTAAGTCATTTAGTCGCCTACTAGGACACCCAAGGGAAAAAATGGGCTGGTGCTATTCTTTACGTCCGGCATTAACAACAGTATATTCGCATATGTGTGGGATTAGGGTTGCCAGTTGTCCGGATAAAGCCGGACACAGTCAGGCTTTTTGGTTGTGTGTCCGGCCAAATTAGACGGTGTCCGGCCTGTCCGGCTTTTTGTTAGGCTTTTAAAATTTGATCATTTTTGCCTTGGTTTCCACTCCACCCGCTTCACCTTGTGTCGCTAGCGCAAGCGAGCGAACTAGCACTCTCCTCCCCGCCTTATTACTACCTACTCAATAATAAAAGAAAATTAGCTTTTAAAGCATGTCTGCCAATCAAAAATATTAATTCGTTTATGTTACTTATTTATTTTAACGTTATTTCATTAGTGTTTTGTTTTAAGATTAAATTATTTAAGATATCAGGCCTTTTTACCCAAATGTCCGGCTAAACTGGCTGGTCTGTCCGGCTTTTCGGTTTTAAGACCTGGCAACCCTATGTGGGATTTCCTGATGTTGCGGAGGTGAATGCAGCTCCACGCTGAAGATTACTCGTATTAATTTGTTTCTGTAACCTACTAAAACTAGAAACTAAGTAAAGTTGTTTCTATCCCTATTGGACTTCGGTCTGAAATAAAATTTGATATTCTATTCTATTGTAATCTAATCTTTGTATCTATTGATCGTCACAGAAGTTTTTAACAGCAATCGAATTATTTATCGAATTCTAGTTAAACAAATACCCTTCAAAGTTTTGTAATAGTAACCAATCGATTTGATTCAGTGTAACCTTGTACAAGTTGTAGATACACGTGAGGATCGGTCGCAGTTCTCACGGCTCCAGCACGCACAGTTTAACTGATGTACGAGTTGCGATTAGTATCGGAACTACAATCCCTACAATTTTTGAAGTGAAAACTTCTTTAGCGGCGTTGAGCACTTTTTCTGTAATGGGTATAAAATCTTAAACTCGCGTCAGGACACGTGACCTGATCGAAAAAGCGTAGGACGGATGGAGAGTAGACAGCTATCCCCTCTCTACGGCGCGGCGAAAATGTATGCCTGGGCCTACTGTTTCGTTTAGGCGGCGCAGGGCGCTTGCGCGAATGTTCGTCTATGTTACAGCGTGCCACGCGCATCCATGGATGGTGACAGCTGATGGCTCGACCGTCTGTGTAGTGATCACATTGTTGTGTATTCGTAAAATTCGTGAATATAAAGTGCTTAAAATATGGAAATTGAACAACAAATTATTCCCTAACCATTCCAAAATATCAAACATGCTCAACGTTAATAATCAAGTTTTCACTTCTGCCGGCACTCCCGGAGTGCAATTTTTTTTTTTTTTGCATTTTTATATTAAGCAGGAGCAGAAGCAAGTTGGAACTAAATTGTAAGTCAAAACATGATTCGATGTTGTTCCACATTCGGTTAAAAATGTCGTTTCATCGAGTGCAAAGAAGACTTTGGTATCGGAAGATTGTTTCTACTAAATTCCTAGGACAGTCTGGGATAATAAATAAATAATATCTTAGGACAACCAACACAACGTTATCTGATTCCAAACTAAGAAGAGTCTGTACTATAGCAACCAGACAACTGATAAACATACATAAATATTTCTAAATACATACATATAATAGATAAATTACACCCAGACACAGAACAAATGATTATGCTCAGCACACAAAGATTTGTCCTGGGTGGGAATCGAACCCACGACCTCAGTCTTAGCAGTCAGGGTCACTAACCACTAGACTAACAGGCCAGTCAAAAATAAAGGAAGGCCAGTCAAGGATAAAGCTATGCCTAGTTCATGAAATGCAGGTTGTAAAAATCGACAGGCCTCGCGAAGAGTCGTGGGAAAAGGCTGGGAGATTGTTTGTTAGAGAGAAAACAATCTAACTAACCCTTTTTTTTTTTTTTTTTTGATCACGAGGTGGAAATCCTCATGGATGTCCTCCGCCCTGGGGTGGGCGGAGGGGTCTGTCAGACTCTTACTGACTAAAACCACCCCGGTGTTCCGTCCCACACCTACGTCGGGGACCACGGGAACCAATATGTCTTCCGCGATCCCCGACTGGTGCCGGCCCGCCTTTGCGGGCCTCCTCACGTTGGGGGGGAGTGAGGTGTTAAACTCCCCCCCATACATCACAGAGAGGCGCGCGTGGAACACTACGCGCCACCATCTCGGGTCCTAAGGAATAGGGGGCGACGGACGTCAATCTAACTAACCCTGCCCCAACTATGTTGGGGTCAGCTTCTGGTCTAACTGGATGCAGATGAAACCAGTCTTTCATATGGAGCGACTTATCTGACCTCCACAACACAGTTGCTGGGTAATGCGATACAACACCCCTTGGTAAGACTGTTTTTCCGACTTTCGGGTTTCTCACTACCTGTAACAACTATCAAAGATCTACAAATGACAGCAGGTACAACGTAGGTACTGTCGTACTACCGTCATACTCAATGGTGAACGATCAAAGGAAAGACTGAGGCTATGGAGAAACAGTGCTTCTTTCCCCATGCTATTTGTTCCCTTCCCGGAGGATGTCCCACCTGGACATGCGTTGCTTTGACTAACCTTGAAGAGTCTTTAACCTGTTTTGGACGAGAATGTCACTGTTAGTACACCGCTCTTTAGCGGCTCAGAACTTATTCGATTCGTGTCTGAAAAAATCGAGACAGACATTTTTTTATTGTTCAAACGATGCTCTTTCGGCTAATCTCCATGATTTTTTTCTAAAAAAAAAATTGATAAGCTGACTACTCAAGGCACGCTAGATGACAAACGTAGGTGTTGTCTCCTCTGACGTCACTCTTAAAGACTATGAGTTTGAATCCATCCCACGATGTCTCAAAAATTGCAACAGGCAAGTCAATACCAATCAAGTTGATAGCAGCTGTTAATTCAATTCACTTGTTTACATGACGAGGCTAAATACAGAATTTCAATTGCTTGGTACAATCGGAAACAAAAGGTTAGTGCGATTAATTGTTTTCCTATCCGCAGTATCTTTAGTTCTTCCGATTAATTAAGCCTTTTGTCTAGGTTTTCAATTATTATCGGATTTCCGGCCTATACGTTTAATTGATGGGGTTTATTTAGATATGCCTAGTTAGTTAAAATAATTGATGCTATCCTTGGTTATTTGAATAGTTAGATATTTGGGTTTAAATACTTTATTCTCAAAAAGACAAAGAGCCACTTACATGAGAATATAAGATAACATAATGTAATAAACTTATTCTAGGTAACGGACATCAATATAAGTTCTAATTTCACTACATTTTTGTTCTGCTTAATTTTGATGGGTTCAACAGTTTTATTTACAACTCAATAATAAAATTTGCAAGTTTTGATTTAAAAGTGCTGAAAGAGCTTACATTTTTTATATGGGATGGTAAATTGTTGTAAAATTGTGCTCCTTCATAGGCAAAGAGAATATAACCACTAGAGAGCGTATAGGCCGATTTCTGCTTAGCACACGACTCACCACTGCGGGCCGGGGGACGAGGAAGAACGTGCGGCTGCAATTGGTCAATTCAAGGTCAAGTTGCGAAGGTATGCCCAAGGCTCGGAACCGGTTTGAAAAATACCGGTTAACACCGGTTTATTTCGGTTTTCCTCCGAACTTTTCTTAAGAACCGGAACCGTTTTAGAACTTTATTTTAACCCAAATTAACCGGTTTATTCGACGAACGGCATGTTGATAAACGCTTTGCAACTTGTATGAATGCCGCGCATAGCGGCGCGGTATGAAGACGTACTAGTTACGATATTTCTTTTCATTCGATTCTTGACTTCGTAGGTAGACGTCTGCTGCGCAGTGGGATTTAATCACCAGTTTATATTATTTGTCTATTATTTGTGTTTAAAATGGGTAGAAAGCGGACGAATTAAATCTATACATACTTTGACTACAATGAAATCAATAAAACTTCAAAGTGTCTAATAGAAAACTGTGAACAAGTTTTACGGGTAACTAAACAATTGATTCAATCAATCAATCAACTCAGCCTATCGCAGTCCACTGCTGGACATAGACCTCTCCCATGCTGTGCCACAACATCCTGTCCTCCGCCTTCCGCATCCAGTCTGTCCCAGCCACCTTTTTGAGGTCGTCGGTCCATCTAGCTGGGGGGCGTCCCACACTACGTTTGCCGATACACGGTCTCCACTCCAGGACGCGTCTGCTCCATCGGACATCGGTCCTTCGACAGACATGGCCAGCCCACTGCCACTTCAGACTGCTTACTCTGCAAGCTATGTCGGTCACTCCAGTTCTTTTCCGGATAACTTCATTCCTGATTTTATCCTTCAAAGAAACTCCGAGCATAGCCCGCTCCATAGCCCGCTGAGCGACCTTAAATTTGTGGACTAGCTGAACTGTCAGTGTCCACGTTTCGGCACCGTAGGCACATAACGGGCAGGACGCACTGGTTGAAAAGCTTGGTCTTCAAACATTGCGGTATCCACGACGAGAAGACTTGACAAAGTCTTACAAACGCTGCCCAACCCAACCGGATCCTCCTGTTGGCTTCTTTCTCGAAGGTGTGTCTACCAAGCTGGATGACTTGCCCTAGGTAGACATACTCCTTCACAACGTCGAGAACCGACCTTTCGATGCGAATTGGACTCGGCAAGACATGCGCATTGTACATGACTTTGGTCTTGTCCAAGTTCATGCCGAGGCCTACCCGCCGAGAGACTCCATTTAGGCTATGCAGCATCTGGTCTAACTGTCCCAGTGTCTCTGCCATTATGACGATGTCGTCGGCAAAACGAAGGTGTGAGATGTACTCGCCGTTTACGTTGATCCCCGGTCCAGTCCATTCTAGCGTCTTAAATACGTCCTCCAGCGCGTTGCTGAACAGTTTCGGGGATATCACAGCCCCCTGTTTCACCCCTCTGAGCAGTTTGATTGGGCTGGTTGTTGTATCCTGGATCTGGACAGTCATCGTTGCAGCGTCATACAAACACTTCATCACCTCGATGTATTGCCGTCAATTCGACATCGTTGCAAAGAGGCCAGAACTGCCCAAATTTCAAAGGCTTTCTCGTAGTCCACAAATGCCATACACAGCGGCTTGTACTCTTCGGTCTTCTGTACAATTTGCCGAACAGTATGGAAGTGGTCTACGGTGCTGAAGCCTTTTCGAAAACTGGCTTGTTCTTGTGGCTGGAACTCGTCAAGTCTCCTGGCGAGACGGTTCGCGACGACCCTCGAAAACAGCTTGTATCCGTGGCTCAAGAATGAGATGGGTCTATAATTCTTCAGCAAGGTTTTGTCACCTTTTTTGAAGAACAGAACCATCGCACCCCTGCTCCACGCTTCAGGAGTTGTACCCTGTAGGATGACGGAGGTGAAGAGACTCGCGAGCTCTCTTATGACTGGAGCCTCGCCCGCTTTAAGGAGCTCTGTCGTTATTCCGTCATAACCTGGTGCCTTATTGTTCTTAAGCTACTCGAGAGCCGCCCTAATCTCGCACTGGTCGACATCCGGGATGTCTTCCGTGTAGTGGCGCGTTAGTTCGGCTCGATGGTCATCTTGGCTATGTCCCGTTGGTTTCAGCGTCCGCGTTGAGTACAGATGCCCGTAAAAGTTTTCAAGTTCCTCGAGTATCTCGGACTTCGAAGTCACGATTTTGCCATCCGCCGTTCTTAGTTTCGTCAGATGAGACCTCCCTAATAGCCGAGCGAACACTTTCGATCCTCGGTTCTGCTCAATCGCAACCTTGATGTCACGAGTGTTGGAGCACTGAAGGTCACGTCGTGTCAGCTTTCTAATTTTTAGGTTTAAGGTCCTCTTATCTGACGAAGACGGCTGCGTGGATGGCAACTCTCGTCTTTCCTTCATAAGTCCGAGAGTTTCCGAGGAAAGTTTCGACACCTTACTTTTTCGCTGCGACAGGAAAAGTTTGCGGGATACTTCGCATAGCGCTTTGACCACCTCATCGGCTTTCTCGTCGACAGTGACGATTTTGAAGTTCCAGGAACTTTTCGGATCCCAAAGCAGCTTGGAGCTGCATAGGTCGGAGGGTAGGCCTCATCATGCGGATTCTCTCAGCACGAAAATTTATATTTAGAGTGCCTCGTACATGTCTGTGATTGCTTCCGGTATTAAACCTGCTGATCACGGAGACATCTCTAAATATTAGGTTGGGGAAAAAGTCTTTTCGCATTATAGTATGTATGAACTTGTAATAAAATCTCTTTGGCTATACTATTTGTATCTGGCTGGTTTTGGTATCATTGAAAGTTTAAATTTTAAAGAACATAATTCCAAATTCAAATTAGGAAAATGTGTCATTTTCATTTGTTTTTCGTACCGTCAAGATGAGTGAATCTAATGAAGAAATTCGATACATTTTAAAATTTTACTACAAAAAAGGTAAAAATGCAACGAAAGCCGCGAAAAAAATTTGCGATGTTTATGGACCTAGTGTACTGTCTGTGAAAGTAGCACAAATTTGGTCTAAGCGTTTTCAATCCGGAAATTTTGATGTCAAAGATGCACGTCGCTCTGGTCGCCCTATTACGGATAAAATGGATGCCATTTTTGAAAAAGTGGAGCAAGATCGGCATACCAGTAGTTACGATGTAGCTGAAGAACTGGGAATTGACCACAAAACAGGTTTGGCGCATTTGAAAAAAACTGGGTACACAAAAAAGCTCGACATTTGGGTACCTCACGAGCTCACTGAAAGAAACCTAATGAACCGTGTACTCATTTGTGATTCTTTATTACGACGTAATGAAACCGAACCATTTTTGAAGAAGTTGATAACTGGTGATGAAAAGTGGATCACGTATGACAAGAACGTGCGAAAAAGGTCGTGGTCAAAGGCCGGACAGGCTTCACAGACTGTGGCAAAACCCGGGTTAACTCGCAACAAGGTGATGCTGTGTGTGTGGTAGGATTGGAAGGGCATTATTCATTATGAGCTGTTACCACCAAGTAGGACCATCGGTTCTGAACTCTACTGCGAACAACTGATGAGATTAAAGCAAGAAGTTGAGAGAAAGCGGCCGGAATTAATCAACAGAAGGGGTGTGGTTTTTCATCATGATAACGCTAGACCTCACACATCTTTAGCCACCCAACAACAATTAAAAGAGTGTGGCTGGGAGGTGTTAATGCATCCGCCGTATAGTCCTGACCTTGCACCTTCAGATTTCCACCTGTTTCGGTCTCTTCAGAATTCTTTAGGCAGTGTCAGGTTAACATCACGAGAGGACTGCCAAAACCACTTGTCGCGGTATTTTGACCAGAAGTCCCAAAATTTCTATAGCAATGGGATCATGTCCCTACCTACAAGATGGCAAAAAGTTATCGAACAAAATAGTACCTACATACTTTAGTTAAATATAAATAACTTTACTAAAAAATGTTTTGAATTTTCTTAAAAAATGCGAAGAAAGTTTTTCCCCAACCTATTATATGCTTTTTATCCGTCATGATGAAGTCTATCTCGTTCGTCGTCACGTTATCAGGGCTCTGCGAGGTCCACTTCCTCTGGGGTTTCTTTTCAAAGAACGAGTTCATCATGAAAAGCCCCTCCGACTCTAGGAAGTTGACCAGCATTTGCCCCCTGTGATTCCTGCGCCCCAAGCCGAATGGTCCGACTTTCTATACGCCGCGTTCTTGTACTCCCACCTTGGCATTGAAGTCCCCCATAACAACGTTGTAGTGGGCCTTTGTTGTACTGTGTATTGCCTTGGCAATATCTTCGTACATGGCCTCGGCTGTCTCGTCAGAGTATGTCGAGGTCGGCGCATATACCTGTATCACTTTCAGGTAGTACCTGTCAGTGAGTTTCAGTACAAGGTACGCTACCCGTGTCGACACATAACTGATTTCTACAACGCTGCTAGTGAGTTCCTTGTTGACCAGAAAGCCGACACCGCCTTGGGAGAGCTGATCACCTTCGCGGAAGTAGAATAGGTGGCCTGACTCCAAGGTTATCGTATCCTCCCCCTGTCTTCGGATTTCCGATAACCCCAGTATATGCCAGTTAATGCGACCTAACTCTACCTCAAGTTAGGCAAGGTGTTGGTCCAGCCTCATCGAACGTCCATTGTACGTAGCCAGATGTAGTCGTCGTTGGTAACCTGCCGTAACCCGGGGATTCTTTGCACCCCCGTCCCACCGTTACCGTGACCGCTACCTTGACCAGGAATAGCGGGACCACCGGGAACTGGGGGCCATTGTTTTGGCACTTTAATCATGTGGAGGTTTAATGCCCGTAGTCACCACGCTGGGCAAGCGGGTTGGTGACCGCAGAGCCATTCCTTTCGCAGCGATGACGCTGCTGCCCGTCATCACTCTGGAGAATTTAGGTTGGCTTGTTGGATGGTTATACCGCCATCAATCGGTCGCCAGCGCCTCGTCTGTGAGTGGCAGGGTGTACCGCGTGCAGGTGATGGACATTTGGGGAGTCCGGTTGTTATGTGCTCTCCCTTACACCCCAAAAAAAACACCATAATCAAAATGACGAAAAACGTACCTAAAATAGAACAAGACACACCATACAGTGGATTGATTATAAATTTAAATATTTTATTTTTAAAGTCCACAGATATTTTTAAACCTACCTTAATATGCCCCTTTGTATACCTAATTTTACTTATCACCATATTCAAAAGACCTTGTTAAAGTAGACACTACGCGGAGTTGTCACTAAGCGAATTTACCATTTTCAGAAGTTGACGTTATGAGATGTTGACGTTATGAGAAGTTGACGTTATGAGAAGTTGACGATATGAGAAGTTGACGTTATGAGAAGTTGACGTTATGAGAAGTTGACGTTATGCGAATTTGTCATTGTGAGAATTCCACATTTTGAGAAATTGGCATTATGCGAATTTGACACTCTAAGAAGTTGACATTCTGAGAAGTGGACATTTTGCGTCTGGTTGTCATTCTAAGAGTTTAACATTATGAGATGATACGGATTATTACAATGACATAAACGTCCGACCCGAAACAAAAAATTCTTATTACTGAATAAAAACTGAACAGCGCGTGGCGTTTCTTTACAGTGCGTCCGTGTTAACCGGTTTTTATTGCTCTAAACCGTTTAATCCGAAAAAACCTTTATATAAAACTCTTCCAAATATCGGTTCAAAAAAACCGGTTTATGCGAACGAAACCAAAAGTAAAAGGTTTTGCGTCAAGTACATAATAACGGTTTGAAAATTTAACCGGTATCCGAGCCTTGGGTATGCCCATCGTAGGGCTGCTCTATATAAGGGAAAATAGTCGATATCGATAAAATGGATTTTAAAATTGTGATAAATACTCAATTAAAATCAAAGAAATCATATTTAATCAAAATCAATCACTAATAAAATGAAAACTATAGAATCCAAGAACAAAACTTTAGCCACTATCATATTCGACGAAATAGCAATCAGAAACGGTGTCGAATATCATCCCCAAGGCAGAAGGTACTATGGCCACGGTAGTTTTGGCGCCAGTGTACAAACGGATTGTCAAGACGAAGCTAAAGAAGCCACAGTATTTCAATTGAATAAAATTTTCATTCATTTTAATTTAAATTTTCGATAAAGACTTTCAGCTATTAAAGGAAACAGCACTAATTTTTACGATAAAAATACAATGTGAAAGTAAGGGATAGATGCATTAGAATTGTCTAATGAAAGAACGAGACTTTTCCAAAAGTGCACACAGTGTGCTGGTTTACCCAACCACCATTTTAAATAGACCCCTACGGTGGATCATAATCTGATTAAATCACAATAATTTTTCGTACTGTTTATTTACTGATGAAAAGTTATGCGATCATTTTTGTAACTAGAAGTCTTGGAATGTTTCCCACACCACTTCACCGCGCATGAAGGTATTTTGATGCGTTATAATAGGGAAGATGCAAATATAATATTTATGAAAATTTTATGATTTAAATGTTAAAAAAGTATAAAAGAAGGGCCACTGCAATGTTTTTATTTTACATAATGTTGATTTTTAACAATAATTACGTATTAAAATTACTTGAAACGAAACGTATTTCAAAACACCAATCAGCGTTTAGTGACGTCACTCTTGTTACGACGACTTGTTGAGGTTATAGTTGTAAAAGTGAATATTATTTTACGGGAATATTAATTGCGTTTTTTAAATAAAAATGATAGTTGGGATTATCAAAGCAGACTCCAGGAATTTATTTACCAAGAGTTAGTGTTGACATGAGATCTTTTTTCAGAAAAAGGTTTCCTCCAGACATTTTAAACTTTTACCAATTATCGACGTCGATCTCAAACTGTAAAATAAAAAATCTACTATAGACAAGTTTTGTAAGTATTAGGTAGGTAACTAACGTGTTTTTACGTACAAGCAGATTAACTAAGCATACTCGTATAACAAGTATATTCGCCTTATGACGTATAATACACACGACATATAACAAGTATATTCGCCTTATGACTTACGTCAAAGTGTTCTTCACAGCATCGAATAGTGGTCTTTGGAGAATAATTTTCATTTCTTTTTGCAGCTTGATATCACTTTTTTCTCAATTTTGGTCAGAACGTCTAGTCAAAAACAATTTATTTGGAAACTTTTTTGAAGCAGTCACGGACTCATTGGCACAAAACATGAATAAACGCGGCTTTTATCGGATTATTTGTGGTTTTGTTATGATCACCTGATGTTGATGGATAGTCCATTTTAATTTTTTACAAAATATATTTCGAAAGTCGAAAAAAATACGCAAAAGTATGAAAGCCGACGAACAAATACGGCCAGTGACAGACAAGAATGACGTCATCGGAACTATAGGTTCGTTTTCGCGGGAAAATTTAAACTGTCAATTTGAAACCGATTTTTTTCCGATAAATTACAATGTTTTAATTTTTTTATATATTTGTGGTCTATTCTTCATGGAATTCTTTAAAGTGAAAACAAAAATAAAAATATTGCATGTTCCCTATTGCAGATTTAGTTATATTATTTGCAATAATTTAGCGTGCACAGAGGTCTAACAATTGGTCACAACTAAAATGGCTACTTGAACCGCAGCCTATGCATAGGCGACAAAATACTAATAGTTTTCGAGCGTCGGGACACTGTATGCGCAGTCAAGTGGTTATATAGTCTTTGTTCATAGGTGATATTTTTTTTTGCATAATTTGTACGTGTCTTTGGTAGGACAAGTAAGCTAGGTCGACGAAGACTGCGAGTACATATTTGAGACTTTTTGGTGAATTTTACGGTTGTGTGAATCTTCCCTTCCATTATTTTTCTAATCAAAATACAAGTGTTTTACATATATAATTGTTTAATATTCATTAGCTTTGTTTCTTTAAAAAATTTGTAAGTTGGTGTCAAGTATGGATAGTGAAATAGTGTCTTTATGATCCTGTTCTGCATTCTTTGTAGTTCCTGAAGCTTCGTTTTACCAACGCTACCCCAAATTTCTATGAGATATAATAGATGTGATTTGACTAGTGAATTGTAAATATTTAGTCGAAGTTTTTTGGGTATACATTTATTTATATTACGGAGTGAGCCAATTAGTGAGGAAATTTTATTTTTAATATAGTCAATTTGTTTGTTCCATGTTAAACAATTTTCTATTCTAAGGCCAAGGTATTTTTCATAGGTTTTTTTATCTAGTGGAATGTTGTCTATAGTTAACGGGTCATGCATCGGATTTTTTTTATTCTTAGCTTTAAAGACAATATAACATGTTTTTGAGATGTTAACAGTCAGCAAATTTTGTTGGAACCATTCAAATAGAATTTTTAAATCTTCTTGAGCTCGTGAAATAGCGTCATGAATATCAGTTCCGACATAAAACAAACATGTGTCATCCGCGTATAAGGTTAAATGGCCATGTAGTCCTAGCTCTGTTATATTGTTTATATAAATTAAAAACAATAACGGTCCCAATATGGACCCTTGTGGGACTCCATATGTGATAGGTAAAGCAGTACTTTCGACATTATTTATTTTTACTACTTGGAGTCTATTTGTTAGATAAGATTTGAACATTTTAAGTGCATTGCCTTTGATACCTAGGTTTTCTAGTTTTTCTAATAGTAGTTTGTGACTAACGGTATCAAAGGCTTTTTTTAGATCAATAAAGACACCTAAAACAATATTTTTCTTGTCTATATTATCCCTAATTTTCGTTAGCAAATCAATAGTGGCGGCAGTAGTATTATTTTTAGCTCTAAATCCATATTGGCGTTCGGATATAAAATTAAAAGATTCCAAGTATTTCAACAAACGACGATATAGTATTTTCTCTAAAATTTTTGATTTTATTGGTAGCACAGATATCGGGCGATAGTTTCCGGGGTCGGTTTTAGGCCCTGATTTATAGATTGGTGTCACCTTTGCAATTTTTAGGGTGTCTGGAAATTCTCCGTCAATCATGAGTTTATTAAAACAATTTGCCAAACTTTCCGAGATCAAATTTTTAACACATTTTATGACTTTTGTGCTTATTCTATCTATACCGCTGCTTGAGTTTGGATCAAGATCATTAATAATTTTAGTAATTTCATCAGCACTACATGGATCTAATGTGAGAAGTTCTTGTTCATTGTTTTTTTGTGATTTGAAAACACATCGAGTTGAGGTGTCATGATATTTTGTCGGTATTCTATCTGCCAGTATCGATCCTATGGTAGAAAAATATTGATTAAAAACTTCGCAAATTTCATCTGTGTTAGAGACTATATTACCATCGACTAAAAGCTTTGAAGGAGCACCATTTTGTTTTATTTTATTATTAGCTAACTTATTTATAAGTGACCATGTTTTTTTAGGGTCATTAGCACAATTTGTAAATAGTTTATAATAGTACGAATTTTTCGTGTTTTGTATTAATTTAGTAGTTTTTTCTTTCATTTCTTTATAATTATTTTCTAGTTGCTCATTTTCCTGATCGTTCCTGTACTGTGCCCATAGATGGTTTCTTTGGCTGATGCCGATAATTATATCATTGTTAACCCAATCTTCTTGGGGTGGATTCACGACCTTTGTGCGCAATACTTTATTGTCTTCTACGCACTGCTTTATCTTTAATTCTAATTCACTGTAGTTGTTTGATATGTCTTCTATTCCACATGATTCCATCGAAGTGTATAGTTTCTTGTAATCTATTATTTCGTAATTTAGGCGTATTTTAGGGGGAGGTTTCATTTTATTAATTTGTAGGTATATTTGCTTATGGTCAGACATGGATGAATTGATGATAGCCATATTGAAATGTTCATCTTTTAGATTTGTGGTGACATGGTCTAGAATAGATTTCTTTGTATTAGAGTCTCTTGTGCAATAGGTTTTATTGACTTTGTTTAATATTTTATGTCCTGATTCATTGATTACTTGTCTGTACTTTTTTAGTGTTTTATTTTTTGTCAGAAGGTCAATGTTTCTTTCTTTTTGTCAACTTTTTTAAGTTCATCTGCTAAACGCAGACTAAGTTAGACCACTGGAAATCATGATATACCATTTGTTTTGCTTTTTGCTTATGAAATTTCTTATCAAACCCACCAGGGGGCAATTAGTTAATGCACTTACAGCAGGAATATCTTTTTTTTTGACAGTTAAACAACATTTAAAATAGAATAGAATTTTATTTTGCAAAAATATGTAAAACACAATTCTTGTTATGATAAATCAAGGCACAGCCATATTTTACGATAAAACGTCCAATAATAACTATTTGATTAATTTTTATTTTCTATTTTACTGCGTTATTTACGTTGTTGAGAAATTTTTCGAAGACATGAAGCAAAAGATATCCTTGAAAATGAATCAAATTGTGTGAGTTACGCAATAAGGGTACTGGTCCCCGAAGTCAGGATTTAGCCCAATTTATGACATTAGCGTCACTCTACATCAAAAAGGACTTTTCATCTGACAAAACGAGGTTTTAGGATCTGCCTACATCACTTTACTCCTTCTAGGAATATAGGTGAATTGTAATCGTATTATTTTCTGCTTACGAAATACAATCGAAGCTCCGCCGAAAATGTACGAACATAACCGAACGCGATTGTACTGAACCTCATTTCAGTAGGTACTGACAGTTTAAGGATAATGTTGTGTGCAATATGCAAGGAATTCAAGATAACTAACAAACAAACCGCGCAGCAATTGAGTTTGTTGTTACCTCATAGGTATTCACAATTGTTCTGCATAACCATTTATAAATTATAACTGTGGGACACGTGAATCGGTTAAATTTTAATGGTATTATAGTAGTTAAGTACTAGTGATGGGCCGGATATCTGTATCCGCGGATATCCGAGAGAGAAGAAAGATCAGTATCCGTATGAGTATACGTAACTTTTTTGGTGGATCTTTTATGGATCTTTTAGTATGTTTATCAGTTGTCTAGTACCCATAACACAAGCTCTGCTTAGCTTGGGACTAGATGGCGTTGTGTGATAGTTGTGGAATATTATTATTATTCTTTTATTTATTTTTCAACATATTTAATTACATTTTTAAATATTTTTACAAAAAAAAAAAATACAAAAAACATTTAAAAATATAAAAAATAGTGATCCATCAGTAGCGGGAGCAGGGTCCAAGCTACTGGTGGTTAGGGCTCCAGAGACAGAAACCTCCTCACGATGCGAGCCGTGTCAAGGAGTACTGCCTTCTGAATCAGGCTCTTGATCCAACCGCCTAACGATAGCCTCGACAGGTATTGGTCGAGGGTCTCGGCCATCAGCCCATTGGCTGATACGACAATCGGCACAATGGCAGCCGAGTCAACATTTATTATTATTATTATTATATTTTTATTTATGTTAACATATCTCGGGACCCTAGGATCCCGGTCTTTTGGAAGGCGTACGAGGGGCCGAAGCCAACTCGCAGAGGCCCCTTAGACAATTTTAAATGATGAGGGGGCAGCAACCGACGATTATCCCTGTATGCACTATGCAAGTGCATCCAAAGACAATCCCCGGTTGGAGCAGAACTATTACAGAATATGGAAACAAAGCAAATTGGGCTATAGGTTTGGATGGCTATAGTGGATTGGTAACCGCAACTATGGAGGGACTATGGACCCTGCCTGATCAATGTTTTGTATACACGGATAAAATGGCAGGGGGTGACTTGCACACTCAATAATGGGCCCCCAGAAACCGTCGCTCCCCCACAAGCTGCCCTGCGGGTTTATTATTATTATTATTTTCATATATATATTTATATATCTCGAGATCCTAGGATCCCGGACTTTTAGAAGGCGTACGAGGGGCCGAAGCCAACTCGCAGAGGCCCCTTAGAAAATTTAAATGAAGTGAGGCACTAACCGACGGTTATCCCCGTATGCACTGTGCAAGTGCACCTAAGGACAACCTCCGGTTGGTGTTGGACTATTGCAGGATATGGAAACCAAGATGTTGGACTATGTATTTGACTGGCTAAAATGGACTGGTTACCAAGAACTATGGAAGGTCTATGGCCCCTGCCGCATCAATGTTTGTATTTACACGGATTAAATGGCAGGGGGTGACTTGCACACTCAATAATGGGCCCCCAGAAACCGTCGCTGGCACATAGTGACGCAGCGACAAGGGGGCAACACTTCCTGAAGTGCTTGAGAAGTGGAGAGGTATTCCACGGCTTTTAGAGCAATCCCAGAGCCCGGAAGATGGTCAATATCCCTACGAGCACTTACTGGAATACTTCCTTTCCCCGAGCACGTTTGCTCTTGCGAATCTCCACTCAAGCCGGCCAATAAAGGCAAGAATGAGGTGGGAGCTCTGAACCTCTTCATTGTTCACTCCAGCCGGCCAATAAAGGCAAGCCAGAGATGAGGAACAAGAATTCTCCCGGGAGATAGGGTCCGTGGGGTCGCTACTGCCCAACAGCACGCCACATGCTGCCCTGCGGGTTTATTATTATTATTACCTTATCAGTTTTCAACAAACAGATGAAATTCTATTTTTAGGACTAATTAGGTGGCAACGAAAAACTATTAATTACCATTCAGATTATTGTATCTTTCTTAAAATCAAATATATAATGACTAAACTATAAACAAAACAAAAGAAAAACCAGCGCCATGCAAGTGAAAATATGTCCTGTTGAGAAAAGCGTGAAGGTCACACGCATTAACACCGATTGAGTAGGAAAGTTATGAACCGTATAGACATTCTTATCCGCGGATTTTGACATCAAATATCCGTATTTGGATCCGTATCCGCGGATAACATTTTTAACGATCCAGTACGTCACTAGGAAATACATACTTAATTGCATTTGATGGATCTTCGTAATTGGTTGGCAAAATGACGGTTACTTTCACAGTATACCTACCTAGTTATTTACTGTCGGAAGAGCACATGGAGTAGTCATTATCATCATCAACATTTCAGCCGAAAGACGTCCACTGCTGGACATAGGCCTCCTCCAAGCACCGCCACTTGGACCGGTTCTGTGCTTCCCGCATCCAGTGGATTCCTCAATTTTGGCATTCACAAGGTTATCGGTCCACTTACGGGACGCTTTCCAACTCTATGTCTTCCACTTACCTATACAGGGTACTATTTATTTTACAAATGAGAATTTGTATGTTTAGATGTTTGGATGTTTGATACTCAATCATGCAAAAACAGCTCAACGGATTTGCAGGTAATTTGACACGCTGATCCACACTAATATTATAAATGCAAAAGTAACTCTGTCTGTCTGTCTCGCTTTCCTGCTAAAACTACTGAACTGATTTAAATGAAATTTGGTACACAGATAGTTTGGAGCCTGAGAAAGGACATAGGCTACTTTTTATCCCGGTAGTACGTTCCCGCGGGATATTTTCCGACCTCCACGCGGGCGAAGCCGCTGGCAAAAGCTAGTAGATTATAACTTGGATTATCACTTACAATACTGTTTATTCCGGTAATACTTTCATGTGGAATAGTTTTAGACCTCCACAACCACGAAACCGCTGGCAAAAGCTAGTCAACTCATACTATAGTAAGATTATCATTCTACATACATTTGCAACTACATATTTCTATAAACCCAAACCAAACAATACACAAAAGGCATCCTACAAAGCACCCATTAAAACAAATAAAGCCATTTATCATTTAACTAAACAGTCCTAATGATCGAACACCTTGACATGACTCACTGGCTTCCAAATCCATCGCCCACTCCATTCCATCTTCATCTTAACTCCTTAGGCGGTTGTAGGCTATCCATACATGATCAGTTCTATAGAAACAGTCTGTTTTGCCTTCCATCTTCAGAATTCGTACCATGTCAAGGTCTACGTTCCTATGGTAGTCACAGACTCACAGTGACATTGACGATTTAAAACTACATAAACTAGCATTCATCATCATCATCATCATTTCAGCCGTAACACGTCCACTGCTGGACTTAGGCCTCCCCCAATTTGGGGGGCTTTGCCATAATCGCCACGCTTGGCAGGCGGGTTGGCGATCGCAGTATGGTGGTAAAATGCATAGAGAATGCTGCTGCCCATTCTCTAGTTAGTCGCCTTTTACGACACCCACGGGAAGAAATGGTGTGGTGTTATTCTTTACGTCCGGCACCACACGCATTACTACTAGCATTATAACTATTTATATTTCCCATTTTATTTATAATTTGATATAGGATGTATTTTAATAGTATTTTTCAATAACTGTTCCTCTAAATCAAAGCACCTGCCATCTAATCTCTTCACCGACCTTTGTTGACTGGTAGAGAATGTCTAAGGCATTAAGTCCGCCTTTGTACCTTTTTTCTGCGAGAAGTTTAAATAAATAATAAATAACTCCACGTTTATTATGATTTATAACCAAACCTCAGCCATATTCACAGCGATAACAGTGTTCTTGCACTGGTCTGGATAGTACAGATGTGCGTCCACTAAAAACTTTTTTTACAAAAATTTTTTTTTTCCTTTTTTTGTAAAAACGTTTTTATTTTTATATTTTTTAGTTATGTTATCTACCCCGCACTATATATATGTGTGTGCAAAGTTCTTATGAATAGAAATGAATTAACTCCAAACACCGGGTAGTTGCTGTAATTCGTTGAGGAGTTCCCTAGACTGTCTTTCGGCTTCATCATCAGAGCAACTTTAGACCTTCATTAAATAGTAGTGCTTTAAGATGACAAAAATAATAAACGCACTAGTCGCCACTACGATTTTCGAAGGCTCCCATCGACTTCTCTGGGATGCCATCATCTCCTTTCCAACAAAAAAAATAAATGATCAAAATCAGTTCATAAACGATGAAGGTATCCGTGAACACACATAAAAAAAAATATACGGTCGAATTGAGAAACCTCCTCCTTTTTTTGCAGTCGGTTAAAAATGGATGTCTCTACAGCCGAAAAACGTCCACAGCTGGTAATAGGCCTCCTCCAATTTGGTGGGGTGTGCCATAATCGCCACACTTTTTTTTTCTTTTTTTTTTGGATGGGAATTCATCAAATGACTTCTCCCGCTCTGGGCGGAGCGGGAGGGCATGTCAGACTTTTACTGACTAAAACCCACCCGTGTTCCTTCAGTGGCCCATGTGCCAGGGTCACGGTATCTCATAATCGCCACGCTTGGCAGCCGGGTTGGGGATCGCAGTACCTATGGTGGTAAAATGCATAGAGAACGCTGCTGCCCGTTCTCTAGTAAGTCCCTTAGTCGCTTTTTACGACACCCACCGCGCACCGGTCGGAATCTGTTCAGGCGAAACTGACGCACTTTTGCCTGATCAATTTGGACTGTCCATATATGGAAAGCTTAACTCCTAACTCGGTTTGTAAGGCCAGTGCATCGTTTAATATCCAACTGCAGGTCTTTGTAGGCGTGCCGACGGAATGCGTCACTGATTGATTGTATCGAAGAGTAGGAAGAGGCGGGTGATTGTTGGGTTTGGGGCTTTTATCAATAGAATGGAATAAATAGCTTCAATTTGAGATTGAGTCAAACTCAAACTGAGACTAAAACTCAAAGCATTTATTTCAAATAAACTAATTACAGGCACTTTTGAATTGTCAAGTGAAAAATGGAGTAATAGTTCTCCTGTCCATCTTGTACTTATTGTATGTTGTTATCTTTCAAGGTCGTTGTATGGCCGGTCGTGCGTACTGGTAGGAACCAATTCTGATAGTCAATAAACACGTTATTGACTACGAGAAATTGTGAAATTAGATATTTTTATTTGTCAAGTTATGACTGCTTCGTTGATCTAGTGGTCGCAAGCGCTACTGATGGACATGAGATCCTGGGTTCCCAGATCGGGTCATATGACATTGGGTTTTACTATCTGGAATTTGTCAGTTGCGGGTAGGATTCTAGCTTTAGTGCCCCGTAGATGGCTATAGACTTGCCCTCTAATACATGGGACTTAAACATTACAACCGTCAGCCGTGGTGGCCCAGTGGTATTGGCCCGACTTACGGTAAAGGCTGATTATTTATACATAACTGGCGAAAAAACGTACCGTGTGGTGCCGGACTTAAAGAATAACACCACCCCATTTCTTCCCGTGGGTGTCGTAAACGGCGACTTAGGGACTTACTAGAGAATGGGCAGCAGCGTTCTCTATACATTTTACCACCATACTGCGATCGCTAACCCGCCTGCCAAGCGTGGCGATTATGGCAAAGCCCCCCAAATTGGGAGAGGCCTAAGTCCAGCAGTGGACGTCTTACGGCTGAAATAATGAAGATGATGAACTGGCAAAATATGGGTGTTTGGTATGGGTACTATTATTATTATGCCCAATCTGTGGATCAACATCGCGTGATATTATATAATTTGTTAAGTCAGTTTTACAAACACCAAACTAAGCATTAACATTGACTCATGAATAGTTGTAGCACAGTTTTAAATAACAAGAGGGTACCTACACTACCTACATGCTTAATTCCACGCATTTGCAAGCCACTCAAAAGATTTATATCTGCTAAACAATTCAATGTATTCTTGCTTCTCATTGCCAGTAACGAGTGGCCTCACCCGACGTATCTGTGTATCATTGTCGCCCCACAAGTATTGGCGATACTTACTATTATTGATTGGCAATTAAATCGATCAGACATGTGTGCCGATCACGGTCAATGAACTCGTGTACATTCCTCGACGTTATATAATTATCTGGTATGTTATATGTGATAAAGAACGAGTATTTACCCGTGCTTAATTGTTTCAATGTTGATAATCAGAAAATGTAACAGCAATTAGTTACGTTCACTTGTTTTTTCTGTATTTCATCAGAATTTTTGCAGATGTTTGTTTTTCAAAGTAAACTAAGAATAGTAAAGATAGTAACATAAACAAAATTGAATGTACTAGTAGTCGAAATTTGACCATGTTTTTTATATTAATCTAAGGTATTATATTATATTATATTCATATGTTTTTCAAAGTAAACTAAGAATAATAAAGATAGTTACATAAACAAAATTGTATGTACTAGTAGTCGAAATTTGACCATGTTTTTTTATATTAATCTAAGGTATTATACTATATTATATATTATATAGTATTATATTATGTAGTATTTATTATATTAAATATTCGCTTTCTGCCCTCCTTCTCCATATAAACTTTAACTGTGCAAAATTTCAAACACGTTTTTCTTTTATTTATTTTTTATCTGGGTGAGGAATCATCCAATGACGTCTCCCGCTTTGGGAGGAGCGGGAGGGTGTGTCAGACTTTTACTGACTAAAACCCACCCGTGTTCCTTCAGTTGCCCATGTGCCGGGGTCACGGTAACTCTTTCGAACAAAACCGCGAAAACAAAAACGCAAACACGCGACCGTGGCAGGAAAATCACACACCAGCACCCTAATTGCGAAACGCACAATTTATCAGAATTTGAATGGGATTGAAGATTATTTCTAAACCATTGCGTCATTTGTTCGAATAAATTGTGGCTGAAAAACGTAAATAACGCAATGAATGTTATTTAAATATGAATATTAAACCAATTCCTACCGATAAAAAGTTCCGCAATTACCCCTCAGGTTCATACACCTACGTCCGCGTTATTTTCGTTAAGGCGAGGTTGCAGTACTTTTTAACTTTTTTAAACCTCTGTAAATCTAGCAAAATGGCTAGTTTCCGTAAAAAAAATATTATTTTGGAAAATTGAACATACTGTTAAGCGCTGTGTGAAGATAGAAATGTGAATTAAAACAATTGGCTCGATAGAAAATAATCATAAAGATGACACTAAATCGCCATTTAAAACGTGTACCTTGAAGAGATTCCATGATTAAACCATGTTAAACTTATACCAACACATAGGTTTTATTGTTTTTTAGGGCATGCTGAGAAAATATTTTATAATTTCCTTGTCATTTTGTCTCCACGAAACAATTATACACAAAATCTAGCAGCTCAAGCGCTCGCAACGACCGGCCAATGTTCGCCGAAACGTCTTCAACTACAAGAGGGCCTTAACAATCCTGTTAACGAAAATAACGCGGACGTAGGTGTCATAGTTTGACATAGTTTTTGCTTTACGTATTAATATCTATACATATACATACATACAATACAAATAAATAAAATTGAAGTGTCTGTTTGTAATTTCAAATTATCAGTTTTTCACTAAATGCATATAAAGTATGTACTTATTAAAAAAAAAAATGTTTTTAAATTCTGTCTGTCTATCTGTCTGTCTGTTTGTTCCGGCTAATTTCTGAAACGGCTGGACCAATTTTGACGGGACTTTCACTGGCAGATAGCTGATGTTATAAGGAGTAACGTAGGCTTTTTGGCTGAGTAGCACGTCTCTGTGTGATAATTTCTGAACACCACGCGGGTGAAGCCGCGGGCACAGCTAGTATAATATCTGCTTGTATATGCTCACTCATTCAAGTGTCTTTATCATTCGAGTGGCATTCAATACAAAAGCGTTTTATCCTGAAACTACAACATCAATATTATACCTATCACTTAATCTATGATGACTTCAATTTTGATCACTCTTGACATTGTATATATGCAATGGCTAGAGTGATCAAAATTAAAATAATCATCTGCTTAGCCTTTTTCCAAATATGTTGCGGTCGGCTTCCAGTCTATCTGAATGCAGCTGAATACCAGTATTTACATGGATCGCTACGTATCTGACTTCCACAACTCAGTCACTGGATAATACGATAACACTTGGTAAGACTTCTTCTTCCCAGCTAAAGCGCTAGGAAGTGTCGAAGGGCGGACGTTTTGGGGGGACTGTCTTATGTAACTTTGACGTTCAAAAAGTGCTGACTCTCAGCCTAGTTTGAATAAATGAGTTTTGATTTGATTTGATTTGAATTAAGAAGTTGTCAGATTTTCGGCCTGCTGACGACCCGTAACGACTGATAAAGACAACTTAAGGTGCTTTCCGAGGCAGGCAGAGGTTCTCGGTATGTAAAGATGATCAGCCATATTCGGACCAAGCGTAGCTCAACCATCAAAACTATATAAAGAAACATGTTGTACATAAAATCTATACTAATGCATATTATAAAGCTGAAGAGTTTGAATATTTTTGTGTTGGGTAGCCTATTTATTGAGGAAGGCTATAGGCTAGATAACATCGCGCTGCGATCAAAAGGAGCGGCACAGCAACGAAAAATAGACGAAAAGTGGCAGGCAATTCGATGCGACGGGAAGGGTCAGAGAAGCAAAAATTTGACCCGGACAAAGTCGCGGGCAGAAACTAGTAGGTAATAAGTAGGTACACTTCTCCAAAACAACATTTAAAATTCGTATCAGACACAGATCTTATAGTACGATATAAGACGAATTTTACGCATATGTTTACAGTATCCAACGATGGAATATTTAGTAACACTAAAGTGGAATTTGCATTTATTACTCAATTCCCTTTTACAGCTGGTAATAATAAACTAAACACAGCGGAAATTTACGCAATGGAAGACGATAGCATTGATATACGCTCGTTTGTTATGTTCTCCTAGTCCGCACGGCGACAAATCAAGCTATATATGTCCAGTATAAACTGACTTCTCATTTTACGGAAAGCCTTTATACAATGCGAAGTCTGTTAAAACTGGAAATGTATAACTTGACCTGTAGCCGTGTGTACCTACTGCTAATTAAGGCGCAGTAAGAAGCACTTTTTACGTATTTGATAATAATGCATTGAAGCAACAAATAAGGTTCAAAAGAGCGATGCGTTTGAAATACTTTAATTGAATTACCACCAAAATAATATTGATTTTGAGGTTTAAATTAAATTATGATGCAGTGGAATAATAGTTGGTCAGTCAGTAAGTAAATAATTTATTTAAATACAACATGGTAAATAATGGTGGTAATAATAATTATAATGATGGTATGTTCAGCTGGGATAGAACATAGCATGCAAAAATTAAAAATTTTGTAAAATGTTACAGGGCATTAATATTTTTTATCAATGAATTCTTTTAAACTATGGCAATTTCAATCATTTAACGACTGCAAAAATTCAATTTTATTAAATTAATTAATATTTTTTAACTTTTTTTCAGGTTATTTCTTTAGTTGATTGACTTCCCTGTATTATTGTTCCATAAATGATTGTTTACGCAACCATTAATATTTTTCGAGCTCTCATTTACGGTTTTTATATCATGAGAATATTTTATTTGTATGAAATATTAATCAAAAATAAAACTGACTTGGAAGTAACATGCACTAATATTACTCACTGAACAAAAGACGAAGTGTTTTAAGGTGTCATATGTTTGGGCAGCGCCTTAAGTGGGTTGGAAGTTAAAATAACAGGAAGGGAATGGTAGGAGAATTATTGAGTATATGTAAGCATTTTCCATAGTAAATGAAAAGATCGACCGCTTCCCAAACTGGACTTTAATTCTTTTTAAAGCTATTCATTGTTATTCACTGCAAAAAGCATTGTTCTTGAATCGTAGGTATATATTGATATCCCTGTTATTCGAGACATACATATGTAATAAAAAATAGCTAAATACCTTATATGTTTGTTAAAATACGTGTTTAACCATTTAAAACGTCAAGTACCATCATCTACCACCTACGCATCGATTGTTAGATCCACCACCTTGAGTGATTGTCTATTGTTGCTCTTAAATGAATGTGGCAACACTGGCAATACTGGCTGGCAACACACATAATTGAGTAGGATCTTCATTTCCTTCGCGCATTGACGTGGTGTAGGCTTTCAATAGACATTGTGAGCTTCATGCATGTACTTGATTGTTTCTATATCTAGGGGTTTATTTATAAACGTTGCCGTTGGCTAAAGGTAAGAGGCGTTTGAGCGTTAAAAGTCGGAACTTTTGTAAATAAAGGGTTTATCTTTGGGACTACATTTATGATGTCTAGCCTTTCCACTTTTATGTTTGATTGCTGTGCGATACTTACCTACATGATATATCTTATTGTTAATTATAAACCATATTTAGGTTAATAGTATGAATGCTCCGTGCCTCGGAAAGCGTGTTGGTCATTTGTGAATCTTTGACCGTCGTTACGGGTCGTCAGAATCCCGAAAGTCTGAATATCAGTCTCAATCAATTCGATTCAATTACATTTATTTCAGAACAAATCCATATACACACATTTATAAAAGACATATTTCAATAACACACATTTTAAATACACAAATCTTAAAAACAAAACATTAGAATAAGAAAAACAAAAATAACACATTAAAAAAATAACACAGTTACATACTTTGGAAACTGGGAGGAACTGTCCACTGCTCACAGTGTAGTATGCAAACGTATCCAGTGGCGCAGCAGTGGAGAGTCTCACCTGTCCGCCAACACGCTTACTATTATAGTCTCAGCAAGAGGTATCGTTTTACCCATTAACTGGGTTGTGAAACTCTGATAGGCAGTCGCTCTGTGTAAAATACTGGGATGCAGCTACATTCGGTTAGACTGGAAGTTAACCCCAACATAATAGAAAGTTTATATCACCTTTCAGATAAATATGTAATAAGTGTTTATAACTAACTACGGAAAGAAACCATTAATTCGCTTGCATAAGGTAATTCTCACGAAGAAGATTAACTAATTAGAAATTAATTTCCTATTCAAATTAACTTCAATTATGCTGATTTGCTGTAGTTCCTATGTCTTAATTAAGGCGAAAAGTAGCATAATTTAATGACATAACCCAAATCAATCATTCATCAACTTACACAAGAATCAGTAATCAATATTATGCAAAATTCAATCAAGAATATCATTAAACACCGCTAACATACTGATTTACATAAATAAAAGTAAAATTGCATCAACCCGTCCGTTGGGTAGACAGCGCGGCGCCGCACCTGCGCGTGCGCAGTACCACAACTGGTTCCTATTGGCCAATCCGATGACAGTGATGCCATTATGTAGAAAGGGTCAGAAGGTTTAATTGAGGGTTTGATTATGGGACTTGCTGCTACTGGTTATGGGTAGCTACTCTTCATTTGTAAAGCCGAGAGGGAACTGATTGGAGTGAGATGGAACACCATTTCTTACATTTGACTGCGCTATGTCAACCTGACCTCCCAACACACATTGCTTGAATAATGGAACCAGACTAGGAGAAATACTAAAGTTTATTTGTTTAGATAAGATTTACCAACATTTGTGTACACTACAAAAATGATAAGAAGTATCTAACGCAGAAAATGAAGAACTCAATCAAAAATGCAACAAACAATATTAAAGGCAAAATCACCATTTTCTCGTCTTATATCTTACTATCTGTTTGCCTGCGTATGATGCATTTAAAACTTCCTCTTGAATCACTCTATCTATTGCTGAAAACTGCAAAAAAAAAGCCGTTGAGCTACCCTCAACGGCTTTTTTTAAAATATATAAGCGAACTGACAGCGCAAGCGACTTAATTTTATACTATGTAAAGATTAACTAAACAAAACGTAGAGGAGAAAATTACCGCACAACAATCATTATAACCTGCAAGACAATTGATTAAGTAGTATTAGTAGTAGATTAAGTAATTGATAGGAAATATTCGAACCGACCACTTATAAGTGCAAGAATTTGCTCAATCTGTACAGGGTTCTACGGCGCGATGCACAAAAAGGGGTGCATTTTAAGCTATACAACATATCCCAGTAAGCCGACAACGAATGAGCACAAAAACGACATCTGTCAATATGTGACTGAAGCATCACCTTGGCCATATATCATCTCCACACATCAATAAGTAGAAGTAAATCTTCTGTCTCTTCCTGTATCGTGTAGCCGACCGGTTCCCCACAGGTATTTTCCCTTTAATGTAGTACAAATGTAAATAGAGCGAGTGACTAATGTTAAGTGCTTTCAGCGCATTAGTTGGATGCGTAAGAGTTTCAAGAAAATGCTTTCTGTTGGGAATTTTGTATGGTTTAATATTGGTTCCTTTTGACGGTGTTTTTGAGCAATGTCAGGAATCTGCGTCTTGGTTCCCGTACTATATGTATTTTATAAAGTGAACCATTTTAAAACCTAAGGAATGCCAGAACACAATGTAATTATCTCGACATTATCTAGACAAATAAATAAAATTGGAGTGTCTGTTTGTAATATTAAAATAATCGCTTTTTACTAAGTGTATATGGATGTATACACGGTTAATATACCAAAACAACATTTTTTACAATTTTTGTCTGTCTGTCTGTTTGTTCTGGCTAATCTCTGAAACGGCTGGACCGATTTTGACGAGACTTTCACTGGCAGATAGCTGATGTAACAAGGAGTAACTTCGGGGTAACTACTTTTTATTTTAGAAAAAAAAAAAGAATATCACGAAAAAAAAAAAACGAAAAACTTTTTTGTTAGTCGCGGGTAATTACCTACATAACTTGGATTAATGCATTCTTAATACATTAACCACGGTAGTACGTCCTCTTGCGATAATTTCTGACATCCACGCGGGCGAAGCCGCGGGCAAACGCTAGTAAGTTAATAATTTATTACAGAAGGCTATTAAAACCCCAATTATCGGACTTAAAAACATTCAAATTCAAGTCGCAATCTCAAGGTAATGAGACCATGTATTGAAGGGGTCCGCTAGGACCAATGCCTGCCAGGATCGCGGATTTGTTCCGAACAGTTACCCTGAGCCTGGCACAGGTAACTGAAGGAACACGAGTGGGTATAAGTCAGTAAAAATTTAACACACCTTCCTGCTCCACCCAGAGTAGGAGATCTCATTTGATAATTTAAAAAACCGGCCAATTGCGAGTCGGACTCGCGCACCGGGGGTTCCGTACAAACCCGCAGGTATTCACGGTTTATGCGTAAGGTTTATTTATGTTTATGAAATTAAATGTTTATTTTTTTATTTTTTATATTTGAGTTGACTGAATGAAAGGTAAATTGCGGTTTACGACTTATGACGTAATAAAAAAAAAAACTACTTACTAGATCTCGTTCAAACCAATTTTCGGTGGAAGTTTACATGGTAATGTACATCATATATTTTTTTTAGTTTTATCATTCCCTTATTTTAGAAGTTACGGGGGGACACACACACATTTTACCACTTTGGAAGTGTCTCTCGCGCAAACTATTCAGTTTAGAAAAAAAATATATTAGAAACCTCAATATCATTTTTAAAGACCTATCCATAGATACCCAACACGTATGGGTTTGATGAAAAAAAAAAATGTTGAGTTTCAGTTCTATGTATGGGGAACCCCAAATATTATTGTTTTTTTTTCTATTTTTGTGTGAAAATCGTAATGCGGTTTACAGAATACATCTACTTACCAAGTTTCAACAGCATAGCTCTTATAGTTTCGGAAAAAGAGTGGCTGTGACATACTCGGACAGACAGACAGACATGACGAATCTATAAGGGTTCCGTTTTTTGCCATTTGGCAACGGAACCCTAAAAAGGAGATATGTGACATCTACCAAACGGTACTGGGCCCGCATGGTAGATTACGGCCCACCCCTTCTCACAGAGGAGAGGGCCTCTGTCCCAGCAGTGGAAACGTTACAGGCTAATGCTATGCCCCTCAGATCATCAACTTGATATTATCAGATGTCATGAGCTCGTTGTCATTGTTTTCATGACTAAGTCCGTCGTATTGCAATTTGTTAACATTGATTGATGACTTCATTTCCTTATGATTGATTGATTTCAAGTACATCTTGTTTAAGTCACGAGTCACTTAACAAGTGATATCTATTCACTTATTCATGATTCAGGATAATGATCGCATTGATAGAAATGGTGACTATTTATTTTTACTGCGTAATTTATTCATTTTAATATTCTAGACTAGCTTTTGCCAGCGGCTTCACCCGCGTATTATACGTATAAAACTTTCTCTTGAATCACTCTTTCTATTAAAAAAACCGCATCAAAATCCGTTGCGTAGTTTTAAAGATACATAGGGACAGACAGAGGGAAGCGACTTTGTTTTATACTATGTAGTGATATTTGGCTTTTTCATTTTAATTTATTTATATGTAATGCAGTTATGCTTTTCTTGCAAAATGGAGCAGTTTTATACCTACTTACAGATCAGCAAACCTTTTTGCTTAACCCCACGATAACATGGACGATATTTTCCAGTCGCGATTATTTTTTGTGCATTGTATTTTCAATGCACTGTTTAGCACCGAGAGTACAAAATCCAATAATGTGTTAATTCGACGTACGCACGGCGACAAATCAAGCTACACATTTCCAGAATAAGCTGACTTCTAATCGTGTGATAAATGTATACAATGCGAGCTCAACTAAACCTGGAAAAGAATAGCTTGATGTGTAGCCGTGTGATGTTTTCTGTTGGAATCCCAACGCTCGGCGTAACAACGAAGGTTGAAAATCCAGTGCACGATTAAATCCCGCTGCTATATTTCTACGTCCGTAGACATGGGAGCTTGCACAGTTTGTAGCGCAATCCAAGGGTTTTGAAGGTTATTTCTTTATCCATTGCGTCATAGGTCTCCTTCTGCGAAGCAGTAATGCTCGCGAAGGAGGAGGCAGGGCTAGTGACAGAGAGGCAAGCTATGCGCCCTCACGCCCCTAGCCACCGCAGGTGGAGACGCCCAGGGCGTCGAGAGTCAATTGCGGACTCCCGGCCAACGTAGGTGTGGGTTTGCGGGTGGAGACTGTGGAGAGCAATGGGTAGCTCGCCGCCCGGTAAGGACCAGGCCCGTGTCGACGGCGCGTAGTGTTCCACGCGCGCCTCAAAGTGATTTCAGGAAACTGAAGGGGTCTGCTAGGACCGATGCCTGCCAGGGTCAGGAGATTTGTTCGAAAGAGATACCGTGGCCCTGGCATATGGGCAACTGAAGGAACACGGGTGAGCTTTACTGACAAGTCTGACACGCCCTTTTGCTCCAGCCTGACGTCATTTGATGATTTCCCACCCAGAAAAAAAGGGCTCCCGTATGACTCCAATAGATAAATTTCCATGAAGTTTTCATAGAAATTATTGTTCTAGTACCTGGGACCAAGTTGCGCTGACGCGTTGTGACAGTTTGCAGGACCAAGACTCATAAATAAGCTAGATTTTGCGATTTTCCGCCGACCAGAAAATCCCTAGCTAGGTATTCTTTGGGAATCTGTAGAAACGACTAGGTAATTATGTATTTACTAGCTTCTGCCCGCGACTTCGTCCGCGTTAAATTTCTTGTTCCCCCGACCTTTCCCGTCGCGTCGAATCGCCTACCCATGCGATTTGTCCCGTTTTTGCAACATTTTTCATTACTGATCCGGTCCTCTTTGTTGTAGCGTGATGTTATATAGCCTATAGCCTTCCTCGATAAATAAGCTACTCAACACAAAAATAACTTTTCAATTCGGATCAGTAGTTCCTGAGATTAGCGCGTTCAATTAAACAAACAAACTCTTCAGCTTTATAATATTAGTATAGACGTATAGATTCTGCCCTATTAAGCGCAAAAGCGGTACCTCAAAAAAATCGTAAAGTTGATTTTAATGCCATCGGATAGCTTTAAAAAATACGACGAAAGTGACGCCTTCTTATAACAGAGTATTCAATTTTTAAATTATATTAAATCATATGAATAGAGAAATCTTTCTAAACGTATCATAATGATTTGAACAATATAGCGCTAACAGGCTTAGTTCATTAGATGCGTATTTTTTAAAGCTATCTAATGGCATTAAAATCAACTTTAGATTTCTTTGCGATACCGCTTTTGCGCTTAGTAGGGCAGTATTATCGTTCATCGATTGAATTCTAAAACATGCAAATATTATTAAAATAGTCGAAATTATTGTTTCTTTTATGCAACACGCATACCTACTTACGTAATACTAAGTTATCAACAATATCTTAAGAAACATAATATCTTCCATCAATGTGACAAGTTTACTACAGAAGCATAAATTATTACATCGAGTTAGTGTGTTTCTGTGTTTTGAACCCAATTAGCTTCCGTGAGCTTTCACTTTTCCATATTATTTATGACTCTCTTTGTTACCAATCTCTTTGATTGACGGCAATATATTGATGTTCTTTGTTAGTTGAAAATAATCTCTTTAGTACACTAGTAAAAGTACAACCTTGATCATAGACAGTAGACTGTTTGTATCAATAAAAAAGCAAAAGTCTCTATGGACTTTGGAATGTTGAAGCCATATTTGAATTTGAAAAATAAAAACTGCGTTCTTATTTTAAAAATAAGGACTTACTTTTTCTTGTGTCTCTTTTATTAAGTACAATCGCGTAGACAAGTCCATAATATTACAGGATATTGACCACAAGAGGTCGGTTTACCCGCGTAGTGTTACTTGCGGTGTCGGCCCCGCAATGAGTAATGTGTTTACTCAAGTAAGCGATAGGCACTAACAGAAAGTGTTACGTACATAAGTATTACCTATCTCAGTTGCATATAACTTAGTAAACAGACGCATCTAGTCTTCTAGACAATCTGACTTCTGCGCTCATTAACGCCTGGTAATTGATAAATTAAGTTTGTATTGGAAACTAGTGTGGTTTTGAATGAAATTGGATTTATTTACGTCATACATAAGGCATTCATAAATATTAATAATTTATTGAAAAATAATTAATATGTATGTTTGATACTCAAACGTGCTTTGGCTTTTGCTTCAAAATAACAACAAAAAATAATGGGTCTCATTGTGCGTAGTTTTTGCATGATTGTAATTGAATAATAATACATATCTCTATCAAACATAATGCTACATTTGGTAGGTACGACAAAAAGTTTTAAAAGGCTTGTTTCTGCCGCTTATTGCGTTTTTTTTATGTTTTGCGTGTTGTTATTGATACTTGTTTTTTATACTTTATACTAGGTAAATGGGTTTTTCGGAGACAAAAAACCTATTGTGGAGTTGTCTAAGGTTAAGTTCAAGCAAACTCTCGTTATTATTTTTTATTGGAACTAACTAATCATTTCAATACGAGTTAATTTGTGCGTTCCTACTTAAAAAATAGAGTAGGTACTAAAAGTTAGGTAGAAAAAAGTAAAAATTGTATCTTGTAACCTCATCAGTCATCAGGCACCAAAATAGTATCAGGACTAGGGTTTTGAAAGACTCGAAAGTCTCAGTATTGTGATATTGGACACGAGACAATCCACGATCAAAGATCCGGGTCGTCCCAAGTCGTCGAGACTTCTCAGAATAAATTAGAATCTAGTTAATTTTGGGTCACTTGTATCAATAAAATAAGTGATATTTTTCTGATTTGTGTAATATTACCAGCAAACGAGTTTTCGGGTTGCTTCATACAACTGTAACTCCTTTATTTAATGTTGTTCTTGATTTTTTTATAATAATTCCAGGTAAATTTTCTTCGATTTTTTGACTGCCTTTTACATTTGACTTTAAACCGACTCGTAGGGTTCTTTAGAAGTCATAATGTAGAGCTGTTGGTACTAAGTTCGACCAATATCTAAATGTGTAAATGAATGATAATTTTTAAAAGCCAATAATAAAGTTCTTTCGGGAAATCAATAAGTGTAGTTTTACTCGAATTCAAAGTAAACAAAAACAGTGGCTAGTATCTCGAGTATCGACCCGAAAGTTTTGAGACCAAAGACAACGAAATTGACAAAAACTTCCAAAACTTCAAGACCCGATACTTCCCGGCACCCAAACCCTAATCGGGACCGAAAAGAAATCTGTTTATAGGATTTTGTAGGTCCTCCTATTTTTTGTACTCCATCATATCATAGAAACTACTTCGATTAGAAGCTTACCAGACAAGCCTACCTGTTAGAAACAGAATCCCACTTCGATCAAAGATCCAAAATGATCGATCGATCAAACCCCGAAGGTCACGGTCATTTGACAATGTAGCACCGAGAACGCATCCATCTTGTTGATATCTCACAGAAATGCCGCCGTACGTCAGATGGAGATAATGTTAAGAACTTTAAATGTAATGACGATTCTTTTTTTCCTGTTTTGATGCTTGTAAATGTTTGTTAGTAGAGATTATTGGTTGTTGAATAATTGTTGCTATCTTTGTAATTAATTCATTGCAGCAATACTGTTTTATATTTTGTCTATAGATTTACTATTAATTACCGTATTTTTATCCGTATACATATGTCGTGTCTAGTGGTAGTACCTACCTACTTGCTTATATAATTGCTCATAAATGGCGTTAAAAGTATTAAGTGTAGTTTGTAGTTCGAGGAAATGTGCTAAGTATTTGTAAATGTCACTGACATGTTTTGAGGTCGAAAAAGAAATAAGTACTTTTATCTCCGGTCTATTGGTAGTTCAATGAACTTTAGCTCGAAGTTTAATAAAGGTTTTGCAAAAATCAGGGCCTCTCTAACAATCGGATCACCAGTCACTGGATGACACTGCTCCTCACTGAAACAATGAACAAGATTGGTTGAACCCTACACAACAATATAAATACCGTATCCGTGACAAAAGCCATCGATACGAACACCCGACGTCATCACAGTGGAACGATCCGGATTTCGGAGCGATTCGCGAAAATTCCGAAACAAAAGAGTTTTGTCCGCGATGATACTTTGTTTTCATAAAGTATTTGAGTGATGGTGCTGAAGAATTGTTGATTAGTTTCGGAACCAATCGATTGGCTGCATTTTGTTTTTCCTTAACCCACGAATTTTAAATTTTCGTTCATTTCTGACATTTATAGCGTCAGACTGTATGTTGATTAAAAAATTATTCCCGACATTAACAAGTAAAGATAGTACATACTTGTTAATGTCGGGAATAATTTTTTATAACTCAAAAATCATCAATACAGCCCTCTAAGTTTATTTAAGCCCATTAGATGACTATTTCATAAACAGTACATAATTACTGTAGCGAATCATATTTTATTTAACATACTATCTGACACAAACTTAAAAATAAAAAATATGTGAATTCCACGGTTTACCGAAATTTTAGTATGTTATATGTTTTTGTAAAGCTTCACAGTTTTTTTTCACTCTTCATACTTCATTCTTCTTGGTCGTGCCTATGTAAGATTTCTATGTAGTACCTACTTACATATTTTATTTTAAATTCATAAATTTTGAATATCTACACGGTTTTGTAAAAGACATAAGATTAAAGCCTTTCACTATCCAATCTTAACATACCGGCAGCAATCATTAAGATAATGAACAGAACATTACTTCGACGCAATTATTTAAAGGAAGTCAATTTTCCAATAATAAGAGCAATTTGTCCGACGTTTCCATAAACTAACATTACGTATAAAACAGTAAATAATTTAGATGGACTAATGGCCTCTTGATTGTCAACTATGATAGGGTAATTTCTGAAGTTCGATGTACGATGTAACGGCGGATACACATAAATGGGAGCGCACTGCAACGCTAAAGTTTCCTAGCAATTGGCCAAGACTTAGTGGAAAGACGTGACGTGATGTTAATAACACCATCATCATCATTTCAGCCGAAAGACGTCCACTGCTGGACATAGGCCTCCCCCAAGCACCGCCACTTCGACCGATTCCTTGCTTCTCGCATCCAGCGAATTCCGTCAGCCTTTACAAGGTTATCGGTCCATCTAGTGGGAGGCCTTCCATCGCTACGTCTTCCAGATGTTAATATAACTAAGGTAAGTATACCTTATTTTTTATGAATGAGTCTGCTCTAAACCTCGATCACGCCTGATAGAAAGCGATGGATGAGGTCTATGATAGAACGAGCAGGCCCAGAAGATGTACACTCTAGCTTTGAAGGCAGACGGGTTATTGTGGAAGGGAATTTAGACGCTGGCAGAGAGTTCCACAGTTTGGCTGTGACATATTTTAAAGAACGTGAATACAATAACAAATTCATCTTATACAAAAGTTATCTCAGGAACTACTGGTCCGAATTGAAAAAATCTTTTTGTGTTGGGTATGAAATGAAATGAAATGAATTGCACCGATCCCAGCGTGGTTTGACCAGACTCGATTAATCGAATGAACCCCAAGATTTGCACTAGCCTTTGAAGCCTCATGTTTCATGGTGCTACATAGACCATTGCATATCAAGAAGTAGACCGGGGGGCACTGTAATGGTAGGGAAGACGTGCCCATAGGATAGGAAAGGATTACGAGCCTACCGACTATGCAGCCTTAAGTAAGCATTGGACTAGTGGAGAGAAGGGTGATATTTGTCTATAGGAGGGCATCTTTTCACGTCGTCGCCGGCATGTTGATCCAGATCGAGGTTCATCGAAGCATCTTTTGGTGGGGTTAACCGTTTGCTTGGCTCTTTTCTATGTCAAGGCTTTGCTATGTTCCGTGTTGTTGTTTTCTTGGTCGTCTTCTGAGTTCTCGCTGCTATCAGTTTCTGGTTTTTTGTAGATATCAGTAGCCGCTTTCTTGATCTTATTTCTATCTCCAGCCGTGTCCCTCCAAAACTGGATTTCCTTGTCGAAGTATTTCATGCCCTGCTTTAGGTTGTCATTCCATGTGTAACTAGGTCGTCCGACCTTCTTAGATTTGGCCCTGTACTGCTTTGCTGCATGTAACAAGTGTGGTTCAGAGCGTCTGAAAATGTATGCCATGTAGCACATCCTGTGGTTCTTGATCTGTTTTGTTATGGTTTTACCGTCTAAGATTGGATGCATTTTCTTCTGTCTCGGTTTTTCCTAGCGTGGTTGATCAAGTCTCTCATGATAACTCTTTCATATCTTCTCAATCTTGAAAGGTTCGCCTCTGTGAGTGCTGATACTTTTAAGCCATATATCATACAAGGTACGATAGTCATTCGATACATAAGTGTGGCTAATTTGCAATACATTTTTGAGTTCAATATGAATGGTAGTAAAGATTTAGCGTTTCTCGTGGCATGTTGGCGTCGTTTTCTAATTGAGTTTTTGATTTCATCCCCTGTTGGTATATTTATTCAGTTGAGGGTCACGTGGGTCGTTTTCTGTGTTTTTATGGGGTCCCTAGTTACATTTTTTGTTTCGTTTATTTAAAGGCCTACACTATTAAGTAAGGGTTTATGTGGTTTGAGATGCGTTCTAGTCCCTCTAGCTCATCTGTAATGAGAATAAGGTCATTTGCAAATTATAATACTAGGGGGAGGGAGATTTTGCAGTCCTGATCTAGTTTGATTTAATGAGTTTCCTCTTCGAGAGTTCTCAGAACTTCGTCGGTGACCAATGTAAAAAGGCGAGGGGACAGGGTGCAACCTTTTTTAACTCCCTTTCCTTTGATAATCCAGCTGCTTTGCTGGCCGCACCATTTGATGCATGTTCTTTCCTTCAAGCATGCCGTGATTATCCTGTTGGTCATCGATTTGTTGTAATAATATGTTTCTTAATGCCTTGAGGTCAACGTTGTCAAATGCTTTTTCTATGTCGAGGGCGAGAACGTGCGTTCGTTTACCTGCACGCCATTCCTCGTCTAGAACCCTTTTGAGCGTAAAATGTGGTCATCTGTTGATCTATTGTTTAAGAAAGCCGCTTTGTAACTGCCTTGTTCCGTTATTTTGTCGTCAAGTTTTTTAGGTAAGTATGTAGCGTAAATTCTATAGCCCGTATTGCAAATCGTTATGCGACGATACTCGTTCACATCTTTAGGATTATTTTTTTTTTGGAATTTGTAACTGTACGGTCTCTAGCCACGTGTCCCGTACTGTGTTCTCTGACTAGGCTTTACTTATGTGTTTAGTTACGGCTTCCTGTAATGTTTTGGGCATCGCTTTGTAAAGCTCGCTTACTACTTGATCCGTTCCGGGGGCCGTCCCGTTTCGCATTTTATTGATGATGCCTATTATTTCGGCCACCGTCGGTTCTTCGCCTTGTGCTGCTATTATCGGTTTTGTAATATTTACCGTTGGTATGTGAAGACCCTCGGAGTTTTTTAGTGTTTTCTCCCATTTGGACATCGGTATGGACGCGTTTCTTTTTCGGCGTTTTGTTTGTTGTTTGTTTTTCCTGTAGAATGAATAGAGCATTTGCACGCGCTTTGTGGGGTGCATTTTACCTAGTCCAGAGAAGCAGGCTCTGCATGTTTTTTGTTCCTCCAGATATGTAACCTTTTGAAGTGTAGTTTGACATTCTTTGACGCGATTATGCCTATTGGGGTTATCCGGTTGCCTGCTTTGTAGGAATTTGGCCTTTTGTATGTTAGCGAGGGCTATTTGATGATCCCTTGAGTAGTTTTTTTGTGATGCAATCTTGATATTTTGTTTTGATGGCTCCTCTGTTGAGGGCGGCGAAGTTGCATTGTTTGTAGTTTAAATAATTGGCCTCCTTTGTTGTTTCCTTGGTACCTTTGTCTTACTTTAGTGTTTTATTTTTTGTTTTTATTTACAATTAAGTTTGATTTTAGTAGTCCCCAGATTATTTTATGGTCAGATATGCGACCGGTGACCCATTCACCTTTAATAAAGTGAAACAGTTTTTCTGCTGCCTGTGGCGTGATGATGTAGTCTAATTGCGATTTTTGAGTACCCTTCGAGCATGTTATTCTACATTATGTTCTAGCTTTTGTTGTTTCTGTTTGAATTTTTTTCCCTGTTGGCTATATCCATTAATAGTTCGCCGTTGTAGTTGGAAAATTCATGGTGAAGGTTTTGTTGTATCAACCCTTTGCGTTGGAAGGTTAATGGATCTTGTCGACCTATATGGGCGTTGAAGTCGCCGATTATTATGAGAGTACATTTCCTTGGTTTATCAAGTTTAATAAGTCTGTGAATGATCTGGTTGCTTTCCCGGAACAGCTGTTGATGTGTGAGTTGGTTATGTACAGAGGAGTTGGTTTGTCATTTCCCATGCCGACCTCAAGGGTAGCTGACCTCACGTCGGTGTCCTTTTTGCTGTTGATTAATTCAATTTGGGCATTTTTTCTTAATAAAATTGCAAGACTCCGATGTGCGTTACCCGCACTTCCTGAGAGGTACCAGTCGTAGTGTGCGGAGCTGGATGTTCCTGCGTTCATCCCTGTTTCCTATAGGTTAGCTATGTTAATGCCCCTGCGTGACAGTTCGGCGTCAATTTGATTTTTTTTCCTGGTTTCGAGGCGCCGCGAACGTTCCAAGTTGCTATGCACAGGTCTGTGCAAGTGTACTTAATTGCGGTCGAGGTGGGGTTTCTCAGTGTTCTGTATCCCGTGTCGTCCGCGATTACATCTGATAAGGGTGTAAGTGGTGTTGATTCTTTTTGTTCGCATGGTGTTAATGAGTTACCTACCTACTTGACTTTTTACGAGCAACCCCGTTTGAAGCTGGGGTTTCGTGGGTTTTTCTTACTCTTCTCGTGTGTTGTTCCTGTTACTATTCGGTTGAGTAAGTAGTTGTGCTTTGACGCTGGTTAGACCTTGCGTTAGTTGCGTTAGGATTATCCGGTTGTTATTGTACTGGTTGTCGTTGGTCAGGATCCAGCTATCATAGTGCTGGTTCATGAAGAGGATGTGTATGTTAGCGGGAGCTGGTTCGCTGGTTGGTGAATATACCTGTGTGTTTCTATTGTTTATGTGCACATGCACGTTCACGAGGTAGAATTCGGACGCGGCGATAATTATATCTTGGCCACCCCAGAATGTTTCGTTAAATTACGCAGTGATGTATTTTGTAATCCTTTGTTCCTGGGAAAGAATGCTGTTGGGGAGAAATTCCTGTATATTATTTAGAAGTGCTAGATGAATTCTATCATCATGGCGATGTTCCAAGACGTATGCGGCGAGATCTTGAATTCCCGCCTTTTAAAATGGGTACAATGTAACCACTGTAAATGCTTTTGTTTGTGGGCCAAGTCAAAGACACGTGCAAGTCGGGCGCTCAAGCTGACTACACTTGTAGGGAGTAAATTTATGGGTTTGACCTTTTTTTTTTGGTTTCTTTTGTTTATCTGTATAACAAGATGTGCATTCAACTTAAAATTTAAGGGTCTTAAGGGATCGGGTACCCTTTTTTTATTATTTTTTTAACTTTTCGCCTCACGTGTAACCGATTCAAATCGGAGTGGTTGTGGGCCACTTGGCAAGCTTTTAGCAATTTAAAAATTCGTTACTGTGTTACAATATAATAATACATCTTTAGTTGTGGCGTCATAATAGGTATCATATTATGTTCCAGAATGATAGCGAGAATAGGCCTGTGTTGTAACATCACTATTTAGTATGTTATTAATGTGTACACCACTAGATGTAATCTATGGTTCCGGTTGATACCTGGCACTCCGGCACTGCTATGTCGGGTCCCGTCTGAAATATGTCTCTGTGTAAACTGTGATCCTAGTCTCAATAAACCAAGTGTATTAAACAGTATCTTTCATTTATTAACAACACAACATGGTGTCAGAAGTCGTGTAATAAAAATAAAGAAGATCGGTCAAGAAAATGCCAAACCAAGCCACGCGTGACGCCGAAAATGGCGGACAAGAAGCTTTACGTACGAACTTAAAACAACTCCACATTTCGTCGGATCCAGCGAATAATAATGCGGAGGCGTGGAAGAGATGGTGGCAGCAGCTGGAATTATATTTGCTAGCCACAGGCCTAGACAAGTCAACTGAAAAACGTAAAATTGCCATTCTACTACATTTAATTGGAGAACGTGGTCTTAATATATTTAATACTTTCAACCTAAAGATAGATGAAAGCACACTCCACGAAGTCAAGTCCAAATTCGACAGATTTTTTGAGCCAAGAAGAAATGTGACGATGTGTAGATACCTATTCTTCACACGTAGACAGGAAAAATCCGAAAACATCGACGAATTCCTCACGGATTTGGAGAATAAAAGCAGAGAATGCGAGTTTGGCACGCTCAGGGAGTCATTAATTAAAGATATTTTTATAGCAAACCTCAACATAGATTTGTCACATGTACGTCAGAGGTTACTGCAAGAACCTGATTTATCATATCGGAGAATGCAAGAGCTGGCAAGGACACTTATAATCGCTCAGCAGGATGCTGAAAAAATCGTCAAAGGTACCAGTGTCGCCAGTGAAAACGTCATGCATCTCAGTCGGAGGAGCCGCGGTCGACAAGACGGTCAACAGCGAGCTTCCAGTCGCAGGTCGAGCAGTCGCCAGTCAGCTTCGAGCAGTCGCAAGTTAGCATCAGCTTCAAACAGCGACCACACCAGCAACTCGAAGAAATGCAGCCGCTGTGGGCAGTCTCATCGCTACAAATGCCCAGCGAAAGGCGCTCAATGCAGGTCATGTAAATCTTTTGGTCATTTTGCTAAATATTGTCTTAAGAATAAAAAAGTAAGTCAGTTGCAATCGTTTAATTCAGATAACAGTAGTCAAGAATATTTTGTTGGCATGTTGAACAGTCAATTAAAGTCGAGTAAAAGTCATTCAGATAATTATGTGGATCATACTAAACATAGTAGTCAGTCAAATAGTCAACGTCCCCATCCATATTATCTCTGTGATGAAAGTGGTGATGTATCTGAGAGATGTACTGAAAGTTATCTACATCTCAATGATGAAAATAGTCACATATCGGAGAGATCCATTGTCCAGTCAAATAGTCAACGTCCCCATTCCTATCATCTCTGTGATGAAAATGGTGATGTATCTGAGAGATGTACTGAAAGTTATCTACATCTCAATGATGAAAATAGTCACATATCTGAGAGATCCATTGTCCAGTCAAATAGTCAAAAGAGAAAAGGTCAAAGTCCATATTCACATCTCAATGATGAAAAAAGTCACAAGTCTGAGGGATTACACAATACACAATGTCATCAACTTAGAAACAGTCGTCAGTATTCACAGTTTACACAGACACACAACGGATCATTAGTCAGTCACTCAGATATAAGTCGTACAGTAAAGAATGTCAACACTGTAGAAAGTAATCATACAAAACAGTCATGGGAAATTAACTTGTTAATAGGAAATAAACAAGTTAAATGCATCATAGACTCTGGTGCAGATGTCAACATAATGTCAAAGCAGACATTTCATAACCTGTCAAAAGTGTCACTTGCCAAATGTCAAATAAATGTCACAGGATTTGGTGGAAAATCCATTCCGATTTTAGGCAAGGTGAACATAAATTGTAAATTGTGCATCAATAATGATGACGTCGTCGAATCTATAATGTTTATAATAGCAGATTTAGATTGTCCAAATGTTCTTGGTCTACCAACATGTGAAAGGTTAGGAATAATAAAACGTGTCTTTTCAGTATCAAAACAAGATTTTAGTAAACAAATTCTTACACAATATAATGATGTTTTTCAGGGACTTGGATGTCTACCTCCAGTCTGTCATCTTAAACTCAAGCCTGATGCAGTACCATGTGTGGATCCGCCCAGGAAAGTTCCATTTGCATTACAAGGGAGATTACACGAGGAGTTGGATCGCATGATGGAGATGCAAGTTATTGAAAAGGTTACAAAACCAACAGAGTGGGTTAACTCAGTCGTCATAACCTTAAAAAGTTCAGGTCAGTTAAGAATTTGTCTAGACCCTAGAAATTTGAATAAAAACATAATGAGAGAATTTTATCCACTTAAGTCAATTGATGAGATTAGGTCTCAGCTCGAAGGGGCTGTATGTTTTTCTCATTTAGATGCATTCTCAGGTTTTTGGATGCTACGTCTGGATGAATATAGTTCTGAATTATGTACCTTTCAAACACCATTTGGTAGATATAAGTATTTAAGATTACCATATGGCATAAATGCCTCGTCTGAAATCTTTCAAAGAGTCATGATGAATCTATTCGGTGATATCGAAGGAGTCTTAATATTCATAGATGATATTTTAGTTTATGGTCCAAATGAGTCGGTTCATAATGAAAGATTACACAAAGTCATGCAAAGAGCTCGTCAAGTCAATTTAAAATTTAACAAGTCAAAATGTAAATTTTTAGTCACAGAAGTATGTTTTTTGGGTTATGTCTTCAGTAAAGATGGTGCCAGGGCAGATCAAGAAAAAGTCAAAGCCATTGTCAATATGCCCACACCAAAAAATGTCAAAGAGTTACAGAGAATATTAGGTATGATTAATTATCTAGGACCTTTTATTAGTAACTTGTCAGAAAAAACACAAGTATTAAGAAATCTTTTGAAAAAAGATTCAGTCTGGACTTGGGATGAGAATCAGAGTCAATGTCTCAAAAAATTAAAAGATGAGATTACAAACTCACCAGTTTTAGCACATTACAATCCTAAGATTCCATTAGTCTTGTCAGTTGATTCGTCAAAATCAGCATTAGGTGCAGTCATTTTACAGAAAAACAAACCAATTGCATATAGTTCAAAAACTTTAACTGAAACCCAGGAAAGATACGCGCAGATAGAAAAAGAGCTACTAGCAATTCAATTTGGTTGTGAAAAATTTCACCAATATGTATATGGTCATAGAGTCACAGTACATACTGATCACAAGCCATTAGTCTATTTATTCAAAAAGCCATTGCATGATGTCCCCGCTAGATTACAGCGTATGATGTTAACAGTACAAAAGTATGATTTAGAAGTCATACATGTACCAGGTAAAGAAATGTATATATCAGACACTTTGTCAAGGGCAGCTTTGAAAGACCATTACACACCTGAAAATGAGTCAGAAATGTCTTGTCATGTCAATTTAATGTATGCCAATTTAGCCATAACAAAAGAATACAGCACAAAATTGGCACAGGAAACCAAAAATGATGAATCCTTACAATTATTAAAAAAATATTATAAGGAAGGATGGCCCAAAAATAAGAACAATGTCAGTTCAATAGTCAAACCATATTGGAATATTCAAGGTGAAATACATGTAATTAAAGATTTAGTTTTCAAAGGTTCAAAATTAATAGTACCACAGTCAATGTATAAAGAAATGCTAGAAAAAATACATCAAGGTCACCAAGGTATAAATAAATGTCAGAAATTAGCAAGAGAATCTTTGTATTGGCCAAATATGTCAAGTGAAATTAAGAATTTAGTCGAACAATGTCTTGTATGTGCAAAATACAAACCATGTAATCAAAAGGAACCACTACAAAATTTTGAAATATGTAAATATCCATGGCAACAAGTCGGTATCGATTTAATGCATTTTGAAAGTTTAGTTTATTTAATTGTCACAGATTATTACTCAAAATACATAGAGATAGCATTATTAAATAAAAACAGTACTGCTCAAAATGTAATTACTCATTTAAAATCTATTTTTGCTCGTCATGGAATACCATTGTCATTGGTGTCAGATGGTGGACCTCCTTTTCAGTCAATTGATTTCAAAAATTTCATACAAGAATGGGACATAGAACATGTTGTTACTAGCCCATATCATTCACAGTCAAATGGTCAAGCTGAAAGTTCAGTAAAAATAATAAAAAACATGTTAAGGAAATGTAAAGAAAACAAAACAGATCCATACATAGCTTTATTACAGTATAGAAATACACCAAAAAATAATTTGTCATCACCAGCTCAATTGTTAATGTCAAGAAACTTGAGAGATAATATTCCAGTATCATATAAGAGATTAAAGCCAAAAGTAGTAACATTCCAGGATTACAAAGTGTCAGTCAAGAAAAATGATGACAATAAGTCAAGGTATTATGATAAAAATACTAAGTCAATGTCAATGTTACATTACAATGACCATGTCTATTTTAAAAGAAATCCCAAAAGTAACTGGGAACAAGCTATTGTCAAACAAAGATTGATGAACAATAGGTCGTACGTAGTTGAGGATGTCAATGGTGTACAGTATAGGAGAAATAGAATACACTTAAGACATAAGTATTCACATAACTATGCAAACCCTCCTATGCAATCCAACTCGTCGCAGGGGAGAGAGGAAGGTGACAGACAGGAGTCAAGACTTCAAGAATCCTCATCTCATAAATCCTCAAGCGTAGCAACCAGGTCAGGTCGTATTGTAAAACCACCAAGAAGGTTAATAGACGAAATAGATTAACCATGTAACTATTAAGTAAGTAGTAATAAGAAGGTTGTCTAGATTAAATGTAACAAAGTAAATTAATAAGAATGTTGTCTAGTTTTAATATAACTATAAGTAACATAGAGCATGTTGTCTGGTAGATAAAGTCGCTTGTCATTGTATAACTTATTAATTGTTTGTCAGGGGTTTAATTTGAACTCAACAAGGGGGATGTTGTAACATCACTATTTAGTATGTTATTAATGTGTACACCACTAGATGTAATCTATGGTTCCGGTTGATACCTGGCACTCCGGCACTGCTATGTCGGGTCCCGTCTGAAATATGTCTCTGTGTAAACTGTGATCCTAGTCTCAATAAACCAAGTGTATTAAACAGTATCTTTCATTTATTAACAACACAACAGCCTGCTCAGCCCTTTTGTAGTTAGTGTGAACGCAATCATTCACACAGCGCTTGCTCGTGTGATGTTGGGTTCCCGCGCGCGCCAAAACAAGTAGCAGTTTAGTGAACAAAAATCCCTGAAATATTAGGAACGGGCTCACCGGGTTCATCAGGGGTCACTCTTCTTCTAGCAGGCAGGGTCTGCTCCAGTCTGTAGCGCACCAATGACACTTTTGCTTGCTTGTTGTAGACAAGGTGTAACGTAACTGAATGGACGCAAGTCTGCCGATTGAGCCAGAAAGAATTCAGTCCTATCTCAAGGCAGTAGGGCTCAAATTCAAATGCATAAAACAATGCTAGTGTACGCACACGATTTTTTTTTTCCTCAATACTCTAATTCACTCAAAACTCTAATTAGGGTGTATGAGGCCCTTACGTTAATTATGTTACACGTTGTATAGGCACCCGATTTCAAATTACGACACAGAAGCACACACACAATAGCACGGTTCGGTTTCGAAGACAGGCGGGTAAAATACCACATCTGTTGCGCGCGCGCAAACACGTCCGGCTGTGTCAAAGACTCAGCTTGAACTCCGAAAAAATCTTTTTGTGTTGGGTAGCCTATTTATTACGGAAGGCTATAGGCTATATAACATCACGCTAAGATTAAAAGGAGCGGAGCAGCAACGAAAAGTGAATGAAAACTGGCAGGCAATTCGATGCGACAGGAAGGGAAGGGTCAGGGAAGCAAAAATTTGACGGCAACCAAATCGCGGGCAGAAGCTAGTTAAAAAATAAAGTTAGAGAGATTTTTGGTTTGAACGCACTAATCTCTGCAACTACAGATCAGATTTGATCATTTCTTTTTGCATTTGATAGCTTTATTCTTAGGGAAGGTTATAAGCTATTTAACGTTACGCCACAACCTAGCAAAAAGAACAAAGAAACTGACTGCGAGGGTCGGCTGTGCCATATTTGCATTTGCTTTAATTAACAATTTAACACGTTAACTGCCATGTCGGACTATGTGTCCGACACTTTTTGTTCCATTCAGGCCTTGTCGGACTATAAGACCGACAACACATACAAAATCTGAACATGTCGTTGCTACCTGGCGGCCATGTTTTTGGAATAAATAATGTATTTATGGAATAAATAATCTTTTTAAAGTGAAATAACACTAAGTACATTCTTTGACTTTTTCTGATTTTAGCCATGGCAGTTAACGTGTTAATGACTACGCGCCAACACACGCTGCCGCTGTTATGTTTTCAGCTTTACGCAAAATTTTTCATTTCTAAGCTTCGTCAATTTAAATCGAAAACGGCTCGTCTAATGACATGTGTTTTAAGTTTTTTGTAAATGTCATCAAACGTTGAAAACGATTCGTCATTTAGTGTCAGCAATTTGAACTTTTTACTGAGGAGATGATTCTTTAAATTGCAGTTTTGTATAAAAACACGCTGTGTTTTAAAAAATCAAAAAAAATCAAAATCAAAAGTCATTTATTCAAATTAGGCTGAGGATCAGCACTTTTCGAACGTCAAAATTACAAAAGACAGTCCACCCAAAACGCCCACCCGTCGCGCACTTCCTAGTGCTTTAGCTGGGAAGAAGAAGTGGCCAACAAACTCCCCAGCAGCACAGCTGTCCGACAACTATGTTTAAGCCTGCAGTTATGTTGATAAACTAAAACAAACTTTTTATTTATATTCAGCGTTGATAACCTGACTTAAAGTACATTCTAAAACAACATCATCGTTCCCAACTATGTTGGGGTGGCTTTCAGTCTAACCGGATACAGCTGAATTCCAGTATTTTGCCTCGAGTGACTGCCTATCTGACATCCACAACCCAGTTATTGGGTACAACGAATCCTGTGGCTGTTATGACATAGCCGTAAAGTACACTCGAAAATAAGAGTTTTTTGAAGTGAGAAAAAAACTTCTTTAGCACCGTTGTGATTTGAAATTCTATGAAACGAAAAAGCGACAGTAAAAAGAGACAGACACAAAACAACGTTATGTTTTGTGTCCCGCTCTAACACTTGGGTTAGTGGAAATCCTTAATTAAACATTCGTCTCATTATCTTGAAGCCAACATTTTTGAAGGTTTAACTTCTACCACGTGTGAATTGCACAGGTTTTTTATAATGATTTGTTCACGAGTGGAATGTTGATTTTTCGATTAATTTGAAATGTTGAATTGTAAATTAGCACGAGTTATTAGATCAAAGTATGTAGGGGCCCTCGACAGTTTTGAAATGACAGCAGCTGTACAAAAGCCCAATCATTAAAATATCATGCTGGTCCCTTATATCAATACCCCTACGATGAATAAAGTAATAAAACACGAATGTTAACAGGTGTAAAGGCTCGTGCACACTAGCGCGACGCGACGACGTTCGCCCGCGATTCGGCGATTTATATCTGTAAAACAATTACTAAGACAACGCGCGAGACACTTTGTTACACAGGGGCGACCTGTCGCGCCGCGATACGGTAAAAGCTCGTACAGAGAGGCGCGATATGTCGCGCGACCTGTCGCGGAGGCGATTCTGCGATATATTGCGACGCAACACCTTTCACACTGGCGCGACAACTCGTGCGCGAATCTCGCGCGACGTCCTTGTAGCGGCGCGACGAGCAGCGCGACAGCTTTTAGTACATTTTGTATGGCGTCGCGGCGAATTCACGGCCGCGACGCCACAGTCGCGGCGCGACGAGGTTGTCGCGGCTGCGAACCGATGCCACACAAAATGTACCTTATTTTGTCGCGCTGCTCGACGTGGAGCGACCATGTCGCGTCGCGACAGGTCGCTGTGTGAAGTGTCGCGCGCGTTTTAATAGAAATTGTTCTACGGATATGAATCGGCAATTCGCGAGCGACCGTCGCGTCGCGCTAGTCTGGCTGGGAAAAAGCTAAGTGGATAGTTAAGGCTCGTTCAGACTAGCGCGACGCGACGGTCGCGCGCGAATCGGCGATTTATATCCGTAGAACAATTTCTATGAAAACGCGCGCGACCGTTCACACAGGGGCGACCTGTCGCGCCGCGACACGGTCGCGCCGCGTCGAGTAGCGCGACAGCTTATTAGTACATTTTGTATGGCGTCGCGGCGATTTCGCGGCGATATCGCCGCGAATTCGCGGCCGCGACGCGACGCGACATGAGAGTATAAAAGACGGTGCAATCCAAGCTGAGCTCAGTAGTAGACGATCTTCGTCATAGGACGAAGGCAGGTCGGTGCGTGTTTGCTTAGCTTGGGGTCCGAGGTTCGATACCCCGGTCGATCGACATTGATACCTATTTAGGTTAGGTGTTAGTTTTAATAACTATGGGAGGAACTGTCCTCGTGAGTGGGCTGTAAACAAGTACCAGGTACTTAATAAAATAGAAAATTGTGTACTGTCCTATAAGGCCTACAACCTTCTCACATTCACAAAATGTAAAAGAATCTATTTTAATGGTAGTAGGTATTTCATAAATAAAATATAATAACCTATTTAAAACAAATGCCATTATTGCCATGACAACCAATAATACAGGGTTCAAACTAGTTGTAGGTCTATAATCTATTCTTTAATATTATAAAGCTGAAGAGTTTGTTTGTTTGATTGAACGCGGTAATCTCAGGAACTACTGATCCGAATTGAAAAATTATTTTTGTGTTGGGTAGCCTATTTATCGAGGAAGGCTATAGGCTATATAACATCACGCTTTAACCAAGAGGAGCGGAGCAGTAATGAAAAATGTTGCAAAAACGGGGAAAATCACACAGGTAGGCGATTCGACGCGACGGGAAGGGTAGGAGGAACAAGAAATTTAACGCGGTCGAAGTTGCGGGCAGAAGCTAGTGTCAAATAAAGAGTACCTAGATTATGTGACAGATATATGTATAAAAAATCAAATAAAAAATGTACATCGTCGTTTCATCAGCACTCTATAACGTTCCCACTGCTGGGACACAGGCCTCCTCTCGGTGAGAGGGAGCGGGCCATGATCCACCACGCGGGCCCAGTGCGGATTGGTAGATGTCACATGTCTTCGAATTTTAGTTCTAAGACATGCCGGTTTCCTCACGATGTTTCCTTCACCGTTTTGAGAGCAGTTGTAATGGAATAATTTACACAAAGTAAAGCGCCTGCTTGGTTCGAACTCACGGGTCGTGGAGCTCTAGGGACCGGGACCGCGGTCCCAGAATCCACCTATTAAAATAAATATTTTTAGTAGTACTTTGGGACCACAAGTAAAATAAACAAAGTTATGTCTTGGGAAAGTACGGTCAACCAAAAAATTTTGAATTTATACAAATAAAATTATTTTTATAATAATAATAAATAATAATATCTTAGGACAACCAACACAACGTTATTTGATCCCAAACTAGGCAGAGCCTGTACTATGGTAACCAGACAACTGATAAAGTTACTTATATATTTCTAAATACATACATATTATAGATAAATTACACCCAGACACAGAACAAATGATTGTGCTCATCACACAACATTTGTCTTGGGTGGGAATCGAACCCACGACCTCAGTCTTAGCAGTCAGGATAAAACGATATAATACTTTTTTTAACAATGGCAGCCTTTTATAAGAATTAAACCTAAAAAAGAATACACAATAATATTAAGTGATCTTGAGTGTTTAAATCACCTATCGTCCCCCTAATCACCCACCGAAACGTAACAATAAACTTTTAAAAAACTTCACAATTTTAATTTGACACATCAGCAGCAGTCGTAATCATTACAATGATTGAATATCATTATTTTTGTAAATTAAATATAATTAACGGACATTAAAAAAATGCTATCATAATATACTAGCTGACCCAGCGAAAGTCCGACTCAGAGTCAATAAGTGATGTGTTGACTTATTAGGCTCCTACCAAGTTATAACAACCTGGTACTTTGAAGGCATAAAGCGATTTCTAGCTGACACTCCTCAAGTTTGGTAAGCTCCAACAACCGTCGGCAAAATACGCGCTCAGACGTGGAGTTGCGGACACCAGCCCGTTCTACCTATTCCTAAGCTCCTACTAAGTTATGACAACCTGGTACTTTAAAGGCATAACGCGTTTTGTAGGTGACACACCAAATCTATGAGAAAGTGAATTATTATCTTTTATTCTCGTAATTTTTTTGGTAACAGTACTTTAATTTCAATTTTCTTGTGGTCCCAAAATACTGCTGCAAAATAATTATTGTTTTTTCGGTGGAATCCGAGACCGCGGCCCCGGTCCCAAAAGCCCCACGACCCGTGACCCGAACTCACGACCTAAGTAACTCGTAAGTCGCGGCCGTTACCACTGGGCCACCACTGCTCTCATCGTCATTTGAGAGCAGTTAATAGACATTTACGTGGTTATACCGTCGATGAAGTACAGGGAAACTGATAAATGTAGGGTAGTTACTTATTTGATGGTTACCAAATAGGTAGTTACCCTACATTTCTCTGTTTACGGTCTCTATTTTGGATTTCGATCATTGTAATCTAAAATCATTGAATTTAATATAATATGTTAGTATGAGTAAATTCAAACTGACTGATTCTGCTACAATACCAAAATAGTATAGGTTGCAATAGCAGTATAGTTTGGAAACATTTTTGCCTTTAAACATCCACATTACATATGTATATCTCATCATCAGCCTATAATATTCTCACTACCGAACACAGGTCTCCTCTCGCAGAGAGGGAGTGGGCCTTAATCCACCACGCGGACCCTGCGGGTTCACAGATGTCACATGTTGTCGAATTTTTTGGTTCTAAGACAGTTTGACACCGGTTTGAGAGAAGTGGTGAGGAAATAATTTACAATAAAAAAAAACTAAAAAACACGCTTCCATTGAAAACCAAACTAAAAAGTACAAAATAAAAGTATAAAAAAGCGTGGGGTGCTTTTTAAGGTATTTTGTTTATTGATATCAGGCACCCCACGCTTTTTTTCCATTATTTTGTACTTTTTAGTTTGGTTTTCAATGGAAGCGTTTTTTAAACTATTATTTATTTTCTATTTTTTAGGGTGTTTCGAATTTTGAGAAGTATGTCAGCGTAGTTTGTGACGTATGTCAGCGGAGTTTGTGACGTATGTCAGTGTAGTTTGTGACGTATGTCAGTGTAGTTTCTGTCGTATGTCAGCGTAATTTGTGACGTATGTCAGCGTAGTTTTCGAAGACAGTTTTTTTGCTGTTCTGGTAACCCTGGCAAGGATAATGGCACAAATTTATGAAATTATTGCATTGTCATCGGTCCTTGACAGGTGTGCAAAGTTTGAATGAAATCTGGTCGTTTAAAGTGGGTCAAAATCGCGCTATAAGGAGTCGGTTACAAACAAACATACAAACAAACATACAAGTGAAGCTAATATAAAGCGTGTCAAAAGACAGTTGTGAGTATAAGTGCGGGAGCTGACGGTACCGTCCTACCGTGGTATCGTCCGACTTCCGACTTCCGACTTGTCCGAGACATAACCAATGTGTGTTTGTGTTCGTGTATGTGTTATGTGCTGACACTACTCGTCTTCACGCACACACTCACAACGTGTTTGTTCACTTGGTTACCAAAATGCGTTGCTTCGTGGGATAAAAGTTATGTAAGTGTGAACTTAATTCAAAGACGGTTGTATTTTGCTTAAAAACTTTTTAATATGGTAGTGGATTAGGAGAGCGCACGCGTATCGGGGCTGCGCGGCGCTGCAAATGCGGCGGAGGCTTCTCTTTGAAATAGATGCGAACGGCGGGCGTGGCGTCCGTGAGAATATAGCGCCTTTTATTTTCATTTTTGCAATTATGCTTTGGCATTATTCAATGATTACAAGATAATACTTTGTCCAACATTTTTATTCGTATCTGCAGCGAGTTTAGTTGTTCAATAATTTAAATGGTGCTCTTCAATATTACAGTCAGCAGTCTGCCTCCAACGCCTGTAAATTTTTTGTCAATATAAGTAATTTGTTTGTCAAATTAATACTTTGTATGTAGGCTAAGCACGTGTTGTACATCCTCTTATTATGCAGTAGGTATGCACCTAGCAAAATACCGCGGGCCGCCAGCGGAGCCGCAGCATTCGCTCGGCCGTAGGCCGCTTCTTCCCTACCGACCGAACATTACCGAACCGCGAGGACCATCAGACCATCGCGTTGAGTCGCTCTAGAGATGGGTAATCTTTATTCCGACAAGTGAATTGATTCACTTATTCCGACTCCGACTCCGGTACCGGTTCACCTTATCGGCTCCTTCGGTTCCGTTTGGCACCGGGACTCACTCGGTTATTTTGGTTCCGCGGTTCGACCAGAACATTTTATTCATTCGGATCTTTGGAATACTTTGGATCATTTGGCACATTTTGAATTGAACAGTTTACATTACAGAACTTACAGTAGGACATTTTATTTTATTTTATTCATACGATTTAAATTTCGGACAGCGTAAATTGTTAGGAAAGAAAGAAATGAAATAAAAATAATTTTAAAATGATGAATGATTTGACAAACGTAATGTTTATTATGTTTGTCAAATCGTCAGCTCTTGGACAATTTTGAACTCTAACTTCATAGTACCAAGGTCGCTTATCATGTTGTTTCGTCGTGTCCGTGTCTTGTCTGTCTACCAACCAAACCAGTAGTAGGCAATAGGCATCGACACGACTCACGACGCACCGAGTCACTGAGTGAGCGAGTGAGCGAGTAGTGATAAGTGAACGAGTCCGAACCTGCGCTCCGCCGCTCCGCCGCTCCGTCTCTCGGGACCGGATTCATTTGGTACCGCGGTGCCGATAAGGATTGTGAGGAGTCAATAAGGTTTCCGGATCCGCGTTCGGAACCGGCACCTTTGGATCAGTACCACCGGAGTTACCCACCTCTAAGTCGCTCCGGCCGCCCGGCCGCCGCGTCTCCCATGCACGGCCCGCGCCCTTCGGACGCCTTCGCCAGTCCACTAAATCTAGAAACCTCAGCCGTGAATGCATGCCATTCCTAGATTGCGCCGTGTATGTTACATAATAGTGATAATAATAATTTTATAATACATATTTTAAAGTAGTGTTTAATTACGTAGATAAACCTACCCCGAACACACAACTTATTGTATATCACTAATAATAATACCTCCTTAATACCTCTAAATGGGCTGGTGCACCTCGAGTTGAAATGGCTCGCGGCGGAGCGTGCGCCCGATTCATAGTAAGAGCGCTAGGTCTCCGCTAGCAGTCAAGTGCGTGATGTCAGCTGTGCGAGGGTCAGTTCGAGTTCAAACGTCAACGTGTGAATGCGAGCGAACGACTGTGTGTGCATATTACAAGCCCCTGGACCGCACGCGCTGTTGTACGTGTGACCGCTAGACCAACGAAGCAGTTTGTTAGAAGTTACTATATTTACAATTAGATCACTCATTGGACATCATCATCATCAGCCTATAATGTTTCCACTGCTGGGACACAGGCCTCCTCTCGGTAAGAGGGAGTGGGCCATGATCCACCACGCGGGCCCAGTGCGGGTTGGTAGATGTCACATGTCTTCGAATTTTTGGTTCTAAGACATGCATGCCGGTTTCCTCACGATGTTTTCCTTCACCGTTTTGAGAGCAGTGGCGATGAAATAATTTACACAAAGTAATGCGCCTGCTTGGGTTTGAACTCACGACCTACTACTCGTAAGTCGCGGCCGTTACCACCTGGACCACCACTACTCATTGGACATATTAAGTTATTACTGAATATTTCTTAAACACACACATAACATCGCCCCTGCATTCCCCAAAGGGTTACACAGAGGTAACGGTACGTATAGTACCTACACCTACATTATGCCAGTTATGCGTATTTTACGAGAGTGTAAATTAAGATTTCAAAATCACAATATGTAATCTCCTCATAAAAATTGTTGTATCGGAAAATACACTTAACATGTAGAAAACAAAGTCATTTTTCCGAAATCACATGAATTGGAAACAAAAAAGTACGTCAAAAATCAACGATTCACACCTAGACTTAAAATCTTGATTTTTAGGGCTCCGTTGCCAAATGGCAAAAAACGGAACCCTTATAGATTCGTCATGTCTGTCTGTCTGTCTGTCTGTCTGTCCGTGTATGTCACAGTCACTTTTTTCAGAAACTATAAGAGCTATGCTGTTGAAACTTGGTAAGTATTCTGTAAACCGCATTAAGATTTGAAAAAAAAAAAAAAACATCAAACCCATGCATGTGGGGTATCTATGAATAGGTCTTCAAAAATGATATTGAGGTTTCAAATAACATTTTTTTCTAAACTGAATAGTTTGCGCGAGAGACACTTCCAAAGTGGTAAAATCAGTGTCCCCGCCCCCCGTTACTTCTAAAATAAGGGAATGATAAAACTAAAAAAATATATGGTGTACATTACCATGTAAACTTCCACCGAAAATTGGTTTGAACGAGATCTAGTAAGTACGTTTTTTTTAATACTTCATAAATCGTAAACCACAATTTACCTTTCATTCAGTCAACTCAAATATAAAAATTAAAAAAAAACCATTTAATTTCATAAACATAAACCTTTTGCATAAACCATGAATACCTGCAGGTTTGTACGGAACCCTCGGTGCGCGAGTCCCACTCGCACTTGGCCAGTTTTTAAACAACTACTACGTAAAAGTACTTCAAGCTTAGGTACCCCTAGTTGGGTTGAGTTATGTGACATTACCTAACTTAAGAAGGTACCTATGTTGACCGACCAGGGAATCGAACCTACGACTCGCCAACACCCACATACCTGCCGTCGTCCTCTGATTAAAATCGCTTACTACTGAGCTCAGCCCGGATTGTACCGCCATTTATACCATTTGTGTGGCGTCGCGGCGATATCGCCGCGAAATCGCTGCGACGCGGCGACGCCATACAAAATGTACTAAAAGCTGTCGCGCTGCTCGTCGCGCGCGAATCGCGGGCGATTCGCGCATGAGTGGTCGCGCCAGTGTGAAAGGTGTTGCGTCGCGATTTATCGCAGAATCGCCTCCGCGACAGGTCGCGCGACATGTCGCGCCTGTCTGTACGAGCCTTTATTGGGACTTTTCTTTAGCAAACTAGCAGTACTATCTGTGAAAACGCCCGTTTGAGAAAGCATCTGTGTTCTCTTCCACATTTTACTCGTCTGCCTTCAATGCAAAAGTAGATAGCCATCTTCTAGACACGCTCATTCCATAATCTAGATCGAATCTACCTCTTTCCATCAAGAGTAATCAAGGTCAAGAGCAGGCCCTTCACCTTCTTCTTTTCGTGTTGGTGGTATTCGAACACTTTGTTTACTTTTTATATAGTTTGAGCCCAGTAGATGGCCACGTTTTAAAGGCATTATTTTGACCATCCAAGGCCGCATCGCGCTAGTCTGCACGAGCCTTAATTGTGTAACACACTAACAGTAAAAATGGCTTTCAATTTGAGAGTTCAAAAACATTCATTGCTTCATTCATGCTGCTAAATACACAAACTGTTTGAACATACGAAGTAATGGATTAGCAACAAAATCCTTCAAAATGATTCTGAATCTCATTGATAGCGTGTTACACTATTAGAGTGCAGGAACCGAAAATAGTGCTACAGGGGGTATGAGAGACCTGATGTCAAGCCTTAAATTACCCTTTTAAAAGAAACTCTTAGGTCAAGACAGATCCACTCGTCTAAGTTATACCTAACGCATTGTTCTACATAAAACCGATTACTAAAATGGATTAAAAACCTCTGAATACACAGATTACGTGCAGAATACAATGGATGCAGTAATTATGAGGCGTGTTACAAGTCTTTGTGCAACAAGAGTGATATTACGACAGCAGCATTTAGATGTTTACATGCACTCGCTACATCGGATGCCACAGAGTAATGAAACAATGGAGGAATAAGGAGGATGGGGAAGCAGATAGCGCTACTAAACCTGCTTCCGAATTGCGTAACACACTATCAATCAGAATCTGAATCATTTTGAAGGATATTGTTAATGTATTGCTACACAATTATGTTTAAAAAATTTATCTGCTCAACTACGTAAATAACGCAATTAATGTTGCTGAACTGTCAAAATGAAAATCATTCTTACTGTTACGCAATAATCCTCTATACAAAAAAATTAAATTGAAGTGTCTGTTTGTAACATCAAAATTACAGCTTTACTAAATGCTTAATATACCTTATATTTCGGTACTTGTGACAAAAACACAATTTGTAAAATGTTGTCTGTGTGAGTTTATCTCTGCAACGGTTGGACTGATATTGACAGGCCTTTAACTGACAGATAGTTGATATTTTATGGAGTAACATACGCTACTTTTTGCCTATTTCAGCACCCACGATTGCGAAGCTGCGAGCACAGGTAGTACAGTCAACAGCAAAAGTAGATGATCAAAATCAGAAATTCAATACTATTAGAATGGAGTTCGCGAATATATGGCAGCTGTACTAGTAGTAAATATTTGGTATAATTTACAATCACATACTTTTGAATCACTTCGACGCCACACAGTTCTGACGCGAACTCCGTTCATTAGTACTGAATTTCTGATTTTGATCATCTACTTTTGCTGTTGACTGTACCTACTCTGTTGTAAAAAACCGAGAAAGTCGCTAATCAAAAAATATTTTGCAAATTGAATCGTTTGCAGTGATCTATGCGTCTCATGTGGCAGTTGCTGGCATTGGCATGATGCGAAATTCATTATTATTAATGTTCCATATGGCGACAAACGAAGGGCGTTATGACGCAACATAGGAGAGGTCTATGTCCAGCAATGGATTGCGATAGGCTGAGTTGATTGATTGACTGATGACAAGGAAGTTCGGTGACTAAAATTTCTCATAGTGTTTCTTCCATTTTCTTACTACTCTATGGCTCTCATGAAATGCAATTTTAAACCGCAGAAATATTTATTAACATACTTCTTTGTGACAAGGTTGTCTGTATGTCAACTTTGTTTGCTGTTTTCCGCTGGTAAATAGTTGGTGACCACATATAGTGACCTCGCTTGACACTTTACTCCTTTGTTAACAGTACTTAATAAATTGTTCATCCTCCCGTCTAACCACAATTGCCAATGATAATGGTAAAATATTTTTACACTCACCCCTTGTCATACTCATAATTTATAGCATAGTTTACAGAACCCTTATTGCGTAACACAGTATTAATAAGAAACTCAATAATTTTGCAGGCGATTGCTAATCTACTGGGAGAGCAGTGGTGGCCCAGTGGTATCGGCTCCGAATTACGAGTTGTAGGCCGAGGGTTCGAACTCAGGTAGACGCTTTATTTGGGTGTAAATAATTTCATCAGCACTACTCTCAAAACGGTGAAGGAAAACATCGTGGGGAAACTGGCATGTCCTAGAACCAAAAAATCGAAGACATGTGACATCTACCATCCCGTATTGGGCCCGCGTGGTAGATTACGGCCCACTCCCACTAAACGAGAGGAGGCCTGTGACCCAGGAGTGGCAGTCTCTGCGCCCTCACGTCCCTAGCCGCCGCAGGAGGAGACGCCCCGGGCGTCAGGAGTCGATAGCGGACTCCTGGCCACCGTAGGCGCGACCTTGCGGGTGGCGAGCAATGGGTAGCTCGCCGCCCGGTAAGGACCAGGCTCGGGTCGACGGCGCGTAGTGTTCCACGCGCGCCTCAAAGAGATGTCAGCAGCACTGAAGGGGTCTGCTAGGACCGATGCCTCTCAGGGTCACGAGATTGTTCGAAAGAGATACCGTGACCCTGACACATGGGCAACTGAAGGAACACGGGTGGGTTTTAGTCAGTAAAAGTCTGATACGCCCTCCCGCTCCGCCCAGAGCGGGAGAAGTCATTAGATGATTTCCCATCCAAAAAAAAAAAAAGAAAACAGGCCTGTGACTCAGGAGTAGGAACAATAAACACTGATTATTGATTGTTGAAGAACCTTCAAACTTAATACAGGTTATGAATTAAACGTAAAAAGTTTACCCAGTGTATTGAAAAGCAAAAAGTTCATTTGTCAAAAAGATCTAGAACTGGCTCAAAACCACAGAAGTAAAAAATATCAAACACGAAATATTATATAACATCACGCCATGTAATCCAGAAACTGTTGGGCAGAAGTGTACCTATAGATAGTAACACCCCCATTTCGCCAGTCATGTTTAAGTACCATGAAACAGGGGGCGAGCCTGTTGCCTTCTACCGATCTCAAATCCAGACTCCGAGCTGCTACTCGGAAATTCCTGATTGAATTAATCCAATAACAAAATATCTATATCTAATACTAGCTTCTGCCCACGATTCTGTCCGCGTAAATTTTTTTGCTCCCCGACCAACCCCGTCGCATCGAATCATCTGCCCGTGCGAGTACTTCGTCTTTTGCTCGGCTCCTTTGGTTGCTAGCGTAATGTTATATAGCCTGTAGGCTATAGTCTTCCTCGATAAATGGACTACCCAGCACGACAAGATTTTTTCAACTGGAACTAGTAGTTGCTGAGATTAGCACGTTCAACCCAAACAAACAAACTCTTCAGCTTTATAATATTGGTATCTAAGATCAACGACAAACAGTATTTTTTACCTGAACTCCAATTTCAAGTCATCCAATGTTATCCACACATTGCATCCACAGCACATTATTATTAGAAAAGACAACAAATGTCTACACGTCGGTACACGAGTTTTTTCTCGTGACTGTATGTTTATCTGTGACATGCCAACTCCTAAACATAACGGATAACGCGCGAATCACGCCTCGATGTTTGAGGACCTTGTTTCAATATCACGACATTTAGTCTGGTGAGGTAACGTTATGTGGACCATTTTTTTAAAATTATTTAATTAGAACTGCTTATAGCGGGCTTTACATCGTGATTAAACTAAAGTCAAAGTCTTACATAAACATAAACTGTAAACCGAACCGATGTTAGGTCTACTGCTAAAACAGACTAGCATATAGATGCTAGTCTGTTTTAGCAGTTGATAATAAATAAGTTTGATGGAAATGCAGCAACATCAGGCGCGGTCGCAGCCTAACATTTGGGGGGGGGGGGGGGGGGTCACCATGAGTACTGAAGAATATTTTTAGGAAGGTACATCCTCTTTGGTCTAGTAGTCGCAAGCGCTACTGATCAGAATGATGTCCCGGGTTATAATCTTTTTGCAAATGTCCATCGGAGTCTCCGTGGCTCAAGTAAGACAGGCAAATAGTTCAGGGTTTCGACAGCATGACTGTCTTAGGGGCGGGTCATGACCCCTAGAACCCCCCCCCCCCCCCTCAGACCGCGCCTGAGCAACATAGTGACAAAGTCTTTCTCTGTCTTAATCATTAACTTAGTATGTCGGGGTCGGCTTCCAATCTAACCGGATGCAGCTGAATAGAAGTGTTTTACTTGAAGCGACTGCCTATCTGACCTCAACAACTCAGTTACTGGGTAATCTGGGTCACGTAACTGGCAAATAAATGCCTTTCTCGGTATTGTAATTCGTTAATGAAGGGATGATTCGCAGTAAACCAGGGCCGTATTTAATTTATCAGAAAATGTGACATATTTGTCAAAAATTACAAAATTGTCACATATGTTAAAGAAATTAATAAAAATTTTAGTTTGTCCGCTTGTATCTGTAATAGAAATAATTCTCCTTTTATTTCCTATGATTGTCTGGTTAGAAACACAAGCTAGCAATTTCTGGAAAAACCTTTAGACATAAGAAAACCTCATGTTAGTAAGTGTATTAAAAGGGAAAGTAACGCTTTCCAAGAACATTTCGAATACAATGAACGTATCAGCTGAATGAATGACGCCAAGCGCCAACTGCGTCAGCGGCAACACGTTCTTGTGTTTTTAAGGACGTAGTTGAGTGACCGTGAACGTTGTGAATGAGAAAATTCACTAATTTTCATGCTGTAATGTTCGAACTGCTGGGACACGGGCCTTGCCGGGACGCGGGCCCAGTGCGGGTTAGTGGATATCAGGTGCCTTCAAACAACAACAACAACAACACTGTGTCTGAGTAATCTGTATTTAGGAGAAACGGTGAATTTTAACGGCTGGTATTTCTTTATTTTGTTTCTAACGGCCCTGACTGACGTGTAGTACAGTCTTGGGTTCGAGCCATGGTAGGGACATTGTGTAATTTATTTTATTCCCACTGCTTTCAAAACGGTGAAGGAACACATCGTGAGGAATCCGGTATGTCTTAGAATCAAAAATACTCACAGACATATGAGATCTACTAGCCCGCACTGGGATCGCATAACGTTGATAACATAATCCCTCTCACAGCGAGTAGGCCTGTGTGCCAGCAGTGGGGACGTTACAGGCTAATGATGGTGATACATAGATATACGTAGGCCGCTAGATAAGTTTTGTCGTGTTCACAGAGAATTCACTTTTTTTCGAAGTAATCACCTTCAGCAGCTATACAAGCCTTCATACGCTCGAACCAAGTGGCAAAAGTCTCCTTCCAAAAAGACGGTGGAATATTGGTGCAAATTTCTTCAAACGCTCCTAGTAGCTCTGAGTTGCTAGAAAATTTTCGCCCTTTCAACTGCTTCTTTACGCAAGGGAACAAAGAAAAATCGCACGGTGCTAAGTCTGGACTGTAGGGAGGATGACTAAGCAATTTTATTTTAGATTCCTCGAGAAAAGTGATTGTAGAACCAGCTCGATGTGCTGGAGCATTGTCGTGGTGGAGGAACGAAGTATTAAGTCTTGACTTAGGTTGCTCATTTTTTAAGGCTTCAAAAACTTTTGGGAGACAGTCATTAATGAACCAAGATGCTGTTACAGTCTTCTGTGTCTCTAAGGGAATAATAGCTAATATACCTTTCTTCCTAAAGAAAACTGTGACCATTAGTTTTTTTACAGATTGAACTTGTTTTACTAATGTTGGTGATTCCTCGTCTTCAAATACCCACATTTTGCTCTGGGATTTAGTAGGGACGTCGTAATAATAAATATAAGTTTCATCACCGGTGATGATTGAATTGATATTATTAGAGTGACCGTCATCGAATTTTTGAAGCATCTGTTTGCACCACTTTACTCTCTGCTCCCTCAAAGTATCGGTCATCAAATGTGGTACCCAGAGTGAACAAACTTTTCTAACTTTCAATTCGTTGTGTAGAATATGGTGAATTGTTGGTGCACTTATCTTCATTAAATTCTCTATCTGGCGGTATGTGATTCGTCGGTCTTGCGTTATTAGATTTTTTAAAGTGGAAATATTTTTATCAGTAGCTACTTCAATTGGCCTACCAGATCTTTCCTCGTCCTCTAAATAAAAGTTTCCACGTTGAAATTGTAAATACCACCTTTCTATCGTCCTTAAAGATGGACAAGTATCTTGCAACATACCACTAATTTCCTCAAAGCATTGTTGCTTTGTAAGACCACGACGAAAATTATATAACATAATCACCCGAACATCACGCCGCGTAAACTCAGCCATCACAGTGGTTTATTTATTTTTTTATAATTTAGGAAAGCACAGCGCGCGTATCAATTATTATCCGATAGTAATGCAATGAACTGAAGTTTATTATACTACCCTCAAACAAACCTCCTTTTACTTCGATCAAGCATACGACAAAATTTATCTAGCGGCCTACGTATGTATCACCTCATTTTTTTTTATCTCGAGGTGGAAATCCTCATGGATGTCCTCCGCCCTGGGGTGGGCGGAGGGGTCTGTCAGACTCTTACTGACTAAAACCACCCCGGTGTTCCGTCCCACACCTACGTCGGGGACCACGGGAACCAATATGTCTTCCGTGATCCCCGACTGGTGCCGGCCCGCTTTTGCGGGCCTCCTCGCATGTATCACCTCATGAACCAACCCATATTCAACCACATAAGTAATTTGATTTGATTTGACAGATTCAAAAAATGAAAACGTAAGAAAGTTTTCTCACGTGGAAATATAATCTAGCTAGAAAACAAATATTTGGACATTTCAACAAACCTATTGCTGCAAGAAAGGTACCTATAACTCAATGGAGTCGACCTACGCTGAGTGATACCCCCTATCCAGTTTCTGATAAGGTTACTAATCTTATCTAAAGCTGTCAATATAACCCCGATAGAGTGCCAAAACACATTGATATTACTTTTTCCTTATCAGACTCTCTGGCCTTTTCCATGAAAATATAAGGTAAAATGTTACCTGATGAGCGAGGTCCTGTATGGGTAGCATGACCACCGTAGAAAGGGGTTTTGCCGACGGAAGAATAGACAAAGTGATAGTTCACACAATGTGAAAATTAACAACAATAAACTAAATTTATCCAAAGTTTCTTTATTTATTTACTCACGGTTGTTGTTTTGTTTTAAATCTAAATCAACTCGATTAGTTATGGCGATTACAAAATCAAAATGTCTTCACTACTTTATACAACTAACAGTTGTCACTGCGATTTTCAGTTTGGATAGAAAACTTTCTGCTAAAATAGTCTACATCTAAAGGGACGTAGACAAAGATCGTGAGAAACGAACGACAAGATAACAGATTGCAGAAAGATTTCTACGGTGGGATATCAAAATTAGAGAAACGAACTGTGTCTATTCTTCGTAGAAATGAAAGCGCCATGCTAAGCCTGCTGTTATGCTAGACATCTTAATTCTCTCAAAAACGTCACCAATGCAAAAAAACTGGTTCAACTAGAAAAAGGTAAAAAAAAATATATAGCAATTTCAGCCATGAATAATGAAGTCACCTTCACTTATCATCAAATAAGCGTCTATTTGTGCAACCAGATGGTAAGTGGCAACCGCTTTCAAAGAGTTTCGTTTTCCATTGCGACTTCCCACGGGATTGACATAAATAAGTCATAATAAGCCCGATGTGATCCTTTGGTTTATACGCACATTTTTGTTCTAGGTGCACCGTCTTCATATATAATGAACTAGCTACTGCCCGCGGCTCCGCCCGCATGGTTGTCGAAAAAAATCACCATTTCAACCCCCCATTTCACCCTCTTAGGAATGGAATTTCAAAAAACCCTTTCGTAGTGAATACCTACTCCTTACAAAGAACACACCCTCCAAATTTCATGTCTCTAGGACCAGCGGTTTAGGCTGTGCGTTGATATATCCATGTATCTGTGCGTCTGTCAGTCAGTCAGGCACTCAGGACTTTGAATTTTATATAGGTATATAGAAGAAGATGTACAGACGCCCTGTACACTTTATTATAAAGAGTAACGGTGGAGTATCTTGAACATTATTCTTCATACAAAGCTAGCTATTGGAAGAGGCGACTAGAATCAATAAAAAAATGTTTACGTTCAAAAGTGCCTTGTATGTTCTTATTTGAAATATTGGGTTGAGGAATAAGTTCGTAGCGTTTTATATTTACTTTTGTTTAAATACGATGTGTTCATTATTTGACGAAGTGTTTTCATTTATTCGAAAGAGCTCTTTCTGCTCTTTAAAACTATGCTAATCATTCTTTCAAAATATTTTATATTTTAGGTGTAGAAATGCTAGTATCCAGGAGTATCCAGGAGGTAAAAATCAGCATTTTCGACATCTGCTTTGCTTTTCAAAGAGGTCTAAAAGCTGCCTAAGCAGCCCGCGAAATTTGCGATGTGTACGGAGACGGTGTCATAGGCGAGTCCACAGCACGGAAATGGTTTGAAAAGTTCAAAAAGGGTGATTTTGACCTCAATGACTCGCCTCGCAGTGGAAGACCAGTGGAAATCGATGAGGAGCGTCTCAAAGCACTTTTGAAGGACGACGGTCGCCAAACAAGCCATGAACTGGCCCAACAAATGAACTGCGATCAGAAAACGATTCTCAATCATCTTCACTCAATGCGATTTTCCCAAAAATGGGGAGCCTGGGTGCCCCACGAGCTGACTGAAGACAACAAAGAGAAACGCCTTCAAATTGCTTCTCAACATCTTGCCCGCCACCGAGCAACACATGGTCAAAAGAAACGTTTTTTATACTGAATCGTCACGGGAAATGAGAAGTGGTGCCTATACGTAAATTTGAAACAAAGAAAAGAGTGGGTGGCTCCAGGAGAGATGCCAAAGCCGAGAGTCAAGCAAGATCTCCACCCACAAAAAACAATTATCTGCGTTTGGTGGGACTGGCAGGGTATGTTGCATTGGGAGATGCTTGAGAGGAACAGAATGGTCAATAAGGAAATTTATATTGCCCAACTGCGCCGCGTAAATGAGGCAATTCAGCTGAAGAGACTCGATCGACAAGGCCAAATCATTCTCCTTCACGATAACGCCAAGCCCCATACTGCTCAAGTCGTCAAAGCCGCACTCCAAGAGCTCGATTGGGAGGTTCTTCAGCATCCACAATACTCTCCAGATCTGGCGCCAACTGATTACTACCTGTTCCGCTCAATGTCAAACGAACTGAAAGGTGTTACTTTCAAAAACGAAGACGATCTCAAAATATGGCTCAACAACTTCTTCGAAACCAAGCCGAGCAAGTTTTGGCGGGAAGGGATCAATAAATTGGTTGAGAGGTGGGAGCAAGTCGTAAACAGCAACGGCAAATATATTGTTGATTAATGAATTGAGACAATTATTGGTTCTGTTCAAATAAAACATTTTGATCAAAACGCTACAAACTTACTCCGCAACCCGATAAATGCTTTGACTTTGATTTTTTCATCATCATTATCGCTGATAGAATAGGCTTAGGTTCCCCCAATATCCTAACCATAAGGTCAGATCAGGTCATTCTGGCATATTACGTCCGGAAACACAAGTATGGTTGTAAAATCAATAGAGAACGCTGCTGCCCATTCTCTAGTTAGTCCCGTAGTCGTCTTTTGTGACACCCACGGGAAGAGATAGGTTGGTGCTATTCTTTACGTCCGGCTTCACACGGATCCATTCGGACCCGTTGAAATACCCAACACAAACTCTTGCACAATAAAAACAACAAATTAAAACAATTGCAGCGCGCAATTTGCCCCGCTCCTAAAGGTCGGTTCACACCGATAATGAAGACATGACATATTGAGGACCGACGCTGATAAATAACCGATAATGAGAACTTATGTCTGTATTGTCTGTGCTCGCCTCGCGATTCAGACTGGCTGGCTGTCAACTAAAGTTTAGTAAATAATTCGACTGACCTTATTTTTGTCGATTTACACCGACGTATTTGTCGAATATTTTTTTATTTTATTTTACATCAGCGGTTTTCAAATTGGTGTTCCATTTTGTGTGTTGTGTTTTGTTTTGTTTTTCAATGATTTGGTTACAACCCGGCCTTTTGTCTTCAGTTTCACCCACGGTTCTTTATTTATTTATCCTTGATGTAGTAATTAATCGAATGTGATTAGAACAATCGTGTTATGTGTATTCTTTAGACACAAACTGTTACACAAAATATTTAAGAGTACTGTAACATCAAGTTAATTTTAAAATTAAGTGCTTTTTTTCTGAAAAGCTCTGTATCTGAATAGTAAGAGTTAGCCATTTATTTTCAACTCTTTGTAATAATGTCACACTCCTCTAACAGGTTAACTGCATGTGTAAACAAGAAGGGACAAGTCTTATGGCGTTTAGTCTTGGAACCGACTATAACTAGTGCTGTAACTCTTCTAGATGTCAACATTAAAACGACGTTCAAAGATATAAAAGGAGTAACTTTGACAATAAAACATTTTTCCGCTATAGTTTTTCTTGCGGAAATGTTACAAAGGTGAATGAACTCGTTATGGTGTTGGTTACCATACAACTTAGGTTCGCGACAGCAACTTTTGTATGACTAAGAAAATGACTTACCAGTTTTGAAAGTTTCAGTCTTTAGACATATTGCTTCCCCCTTTTCCTCCCAAACCTGTCTTGTGTCCTCTGGCCATGTTGGCCCTGCAAACCTTATTAAACCGTCATACCATCTTCGGCATGGCCTACCTCGTCAGCGATGTCGTTTCTCAGGCGTCTAGTGACGTGATCTTTACCCATCTCTCCGGTCGCATTCGCGCGACGTGTCCACTTCATCCAGGCTGTCTTTTCTACAACATTCGCTACTTGAGTTATGGAGCATAAGATGGTGATTCTAACTTGGTTTGTACGCTTGACAACTACTATGCTGCGCTCCTTTGCCCAGTAACAAATCTTAACTTTGGACTTTTGTTGTTCAGAAAGTGACCAAATTTTCGCACTATAAGTTGTTAACGTAATGAATAGCATCATTCCATTTCTTCCAGTGGCTGTCGTAAGAGACGACTAGGGACTTGCTAGAGAAAGGGTAGCTGCGTTCTCTATGCATGTTACTACTATACTGCGATCGGTAACCCGCCTGACAAGCATGGCGATTACGGTAAATCCCCCCAAATTGGGGGAGCCCTATGTCCAGCAGTGGACGTGTTTTGTCGGCTGAAATGATGATGATGGTGACGGGTAGGATGCAATTGCACACCTACCTACACACGTCCCCCCTACAAATGTTTACTAACAATAGTAACACCATACCAAACCATAGGATTTTAGTTTCTTTTGCGGTTTTGCTGTTCTTTTTTTTTCTCTATCTCATTTTTCATTTATGTTGAGCTACATACTACCTTCTAATTAGCTTTTTTATAAGACATGCATTTAACTGCTAGAGGGTGGAGACCTGGTGACCTGAAATACAGGCCCTTAAAGCCTAGCTTAGGCAGGCTTTGGCAGTCTCCCACAGTAAACGAAACCATATCGTACCCAAGTGTAACAACCTCTGTAATGTTATTGTGGTGAGAAAAATAAATAAATAAATAAATTGTCAAACTTTGTTTTTTTTTTTTCAGTATAATTGTTCGAAATGTGGCTCATCATGCCGTTTTTAGTTCTATTCGCTAATCACATTGAGGTTATTAATTTTCCATTTACAAGTATGTTACAAATTGTCGTTTGATACGCGTAAGCATTTGTCATTCCAATTGAATCTCGAGTGCAGTAAAGGTTGAGGATGTAGGTCTTTTTTTTTTGTATGCGAAATCATCAAATGACTTCTCCCGCTCTAGGCGGAGCGGGAGGGCGTGTCAGACTTTTACTGATTAAAACCCACCCGTGTTCCTTCAGTTACCCATATGCCAGGGCCACGGTATCTCGTTTGTACAATTTCGCGACCTTGAAGGAGAATTCTCGTACTTTTAAGAATGTTCACAATGTCAGTGTCAATCTGTCAAAACTACCTCGAGTTTCCATATATTTTTGACAAGATTTGACATTTGATAGTCGCCGTAATTAAAAACGTTAAAAATCTAGTCGCAGCCATATACGACCCTGCCGGGGTCGCTTGATTGTTCGAAAGAGATACCGTGGCCTCGGCACATGAGCAACTGATGGAACACGGGTGGGTTTTAGTCAGTAAAAGTCTGAAACGCCCTCCCGCTCCGCCCAGAGCGGGAGAAGTCATTTGATGATTATCCACCCAAAAAAAAAAAAAAAACCATATACGACTACATTATGAACGGTTTTAATTAAGAGAATAATTGGCCTTCTTTATTTACCTTCAAATCTACATACCTTCTAATACACGAAGCCAATACAATGCTATCAATTTCCAACTCATATAAAGTATCAGTTAATTGTTTAAAGAAAGCCAATATCTATTCCCTACACAGGATGTTTACCCAAGATATCTTACTGGTCCACGATCATATTTCCGCTCGTATCCATGTTAAGGTCCTTACAATGTCAGTTCCGATGCATTTGTTGATTCTAATTAATTTATTAACAATTAGCATTGAGGCCGCTGATTCACTGAGCTTGTTATGTACCTACTAAATTGGGTTAATGTACTGCAGTAACTTTATCATTCGGTTCGTTTGGCCTTCGTGTGATAATGTTGTGGGTGTTGCTAATTATGTAAGGAATTTAAAAGAAGAGCATATGAATCATCAGCGGGCCAAAGTTACGACCCAAAGGGTCCCGCTGAATGGCAAGAGACATCGCGGCAGGCCCAGACGGAGATGGCGGGATGAACTGGACTCTTTTAATAAAGATTGCTAATCTGACTTCCATAACCTGGGTACCACGTTGGCAATATAGGAGTCTTTTCAAACAAATATAACTAAAATTGATGACAAACTCATAAAATTTATGAAAATTAAAACTGATTATTTATGACAGTCACAACATTGGTAAAAGACAAAATAATACAGCGGTATATTACTATTAAAAAGACATAAAATTAAAATGTATGAAAATAATGTTTAAGGTGATCAAAATAAAAATAAGCATTGAATAAAATTGGTAATTTACTATTGACTCAATTAGTATGATTGACTACTAAAATAATCCTGAATATATGGGCATATCAGTGACTCGAATACTTTAGCAATTGAGGATAAAATTGAAATAGGCCTGCAATTGTTTACAATATCATTGTCTTCCGATTTTAATGACAAATTTTTACCAATCTCCACTTTTAAAGAAAAATACCAGAAGTTGCCGTCTAGTTGAAATAAACGAATGGCGATTTCTTTGTTTTCGTTTGTTGCTTTTTTAGGCTACGAGGAAGAAAACTTAATTTAAATCAATCAACTCAGCCTATCGCAGTCCACTGCTGGACATAGGCCTCTCCCACGCTGCGCCACAACATCCTGTCCTCCGCCTTCCGCATCCAGTCTGTCCCAGCCACCTTTTTGAGGTCGTCTGTCCATCTAGCTGGGGGGAGTCCCACACTACGATTGCCGACATGCGGTCTCCACTCCAGGACTCGTCTGCTCAATCGGCCTTCGGTCCTTCCACAAATATGACCAGCCCACTGCCACTTCAGCCTGCTTACACACTTTAATTTAATACAGGACATTTACAAAGTGTTTGCAACTAATATCTTTATCCTGTTACCGAGAGGGAAAAGATTTAAAAAATATATTTAATGTTGGTATTTATATGCTAATAATAAAATTGTTATCTTTACCTTATTTTATAGGCTTTCCACTGTAAAATTATGGAATGTTATTGTTTTTAACCGACTTCAAAAAAAGAGGAGGTTATCAATTCAACTATATTTTTTTTAATTTTTGTTTCCTCATAACTTTTGACTGAGTGAACCGATTTTGATAATTTTTTCTTTATTTATTATAGAGTCAAAAATAACTTTAATTTTGGAAGTCGGTGTCTTAGGATCTGTATTTAAGGTATTTTGCCACCGACTTACGAAATTAAAGTTATTTTTGACTTTGTAGTATTTTTTTAAGGAAGTCGGTTGCTATTTTTTTGTAAAAAGTGAACACGCGTAGCATAAAACGGTACAAATATTTCTACAATCTTTAGTTCTGTCTTTAATCTTTCTACAATCTGTAATATTGTCTATTCTTCCGTCGACAATCGCTTTCTACGGTGGTCATGCTACGCATGCAGAAAATACAGAGATATAGGATTATCATTATCATCCACAGTCTGACTTGACCCACTGCCTATGCCCAGCAGGGTATCTCCTCTCTTGTCTTGTGAATATCACCGCGCTCCTGCCTGTGACAAACTCATTAAGGTTCTACCCGCGATGGTAACATTATAGTACGCACATCTGGCCACCAAATTATAAAATATAGTAAAGTGAATAAGTAAATATAAAAGCCGCTGGATGCGAGAGCCACCACCCGTCGATATGGTGACGCTTGGAAGAGGCCAGCAGTGGACGTCTTACGGCTATAATGATGATGATAATAGTTTTCGTCATCGTTATAATTACTCACAGCAGAAGACAGTTTAAAAGCATTTTTAAGGCATTTCAGCCCACAACATGGACCGCGTGAAATTTTGGCTCCCGATCCGCCGCATCGCATCCTATAGCCCGTTAGCGCTATTACTTTTTTTTTTCTTGATTTATAATTGTCGTAGCGTAATGTTAAATAGCGTTGAACCTGCCTCAGAAAATGAGTCATGTATACCGACGCCAGCACATCGAGTTCCCGAAACTGTCAAATTCTCCCAATCAACCTTGAACCTAATTCTTTAGCAATAAAGTTGAAAATCTATTATAGAAATTTGACAGATTGTAGTAGCTCGATGTGATGGCGTATGTACGAAAAAGATTTTTTCAAATCCGGCTCGTAGTACCAGAGTTTATTCCCTACATACAAACTTACGAACAAATTTGACTTCTTTATAAAAAAGTACCTATAGATCATAATTAGCCTATATTGTTCCCACTGCTGGGACACAGGCCTCCTCTCGGTGAGAGTGAGTAGGCCATAATCTACCACACAGGCCCAGTGCGAGTTGGTATTGTACATATCACATGTCTTCGTTTTTAGGGTTCCGTTGCCAAATGGCAAAAAACGGAACCCTTACAGATTCGTCATGTCTGTCTGTCTGTCTGTCCGAGTATGTCACAGCCATTTTTTTCCGAAACTATAAGAGCTATGCTGTTGAAACTTGGTAAGTAGATGTATTCTGTGAACCGCATTAAGATTTTGATCTATTCCCATCCAATACCAAGAGCTAATACCATTTGGTATTAGTTTATTTCCGAATTTATTTTCTATTCCCAACGAGTACCACATTTTAAAACCAATACCAAAACAAGCTTGAAGAAATCAGATACAGTCAGGTTCAGTAAAATTAAAATGCTTTGAGTGATTTTAAGTAATGTTTAATCAAGATCAGGGTTTGAATATAAATCACATATAATTGCGTATCTTAATAATAAATCACCTAAAAATTTGGCAAAAATCGAATATGAATAGTTAAAGTACTGAAAATCTAACAAAATTATAAAATATCACAGATAATAATCAACTTTAAATGTAACAGTGTTTTTGGCAAAAAACATCAAAAATTGTGAATTTACTTACAATCTAACAATAGTTATAAAATATCACAGACAATCAACTTTTAAAATAATTATGTAGCTTAGTAGTAATAAATCAGCATTTAAAATAAAACTTTGTGTAGCTGAGTGTACAAAAAGTCTCGCTTTGGTATTCGTTAGTAATACATTTTTTATTTAAAAAAATGTGGTACTCGTTGGGAATAGAAAATAAATTCGGAAATAAACTAATACCAAATGGTAACAGCTCTGGTATTGGATGGGAATAGATCAAGATTTTCACACAAAAATAGAAAAAAAAAACAATAATATTTGGGGTTCCCCATACATAGAACTGAAACTCAAAAAAAAAATTCATCAAACCCATACGTGTGGTATATCTATGGATAGGTCTTCAAAAATCATAATGAGGTTTCTAATATCATTTTTTTCTAAACTGAATAGTTTGCGCGAGAGACACTTCCAAAGTGGTAAAATGTGTGTCCCCCCCCCCCCGTAACTTCTAAAATAAGGGAATGATAAAACTAAAAAAAATATATGATGTACATTACATGTAAACTTCCACCGAAAATTGGTTTGAACGAGATCTAGTAAGTAGTTATTTTTTAATACGTCATAAATCGTAAACCACAATTTACCTTTCATTCAGTCAACTCAAATATAAAATTTAATTTTTTTTTTTATTAATTTCATTAACATAAACCTTATGCATAAACCGTGAATACCTGCAGGTTTGTACGGAACCCTCGGTGCGCGAGTCCGACTCGCACTTGGCCAGTTTTTTTTTGGTTCTAGGACATGCCAGTTCCGTCATGACGTTTCCCTTCACCGTTTTGAGAGCAGTGGTGATGAAATTATTTACTTATAGATGAAAGTGGTTTTTCTTTTCTTTTCAGCCATAAACACCAATGACTAATAACTGTATCGGCGCCGCTCATAAGCTTTATGACGGACCTATGAACCAGGGTTTACCTAATTGCCTCAATAATTATATTTCTGACTTAATTAATGATTATTTTGAACAATATACTTTATTTGCGACAGAATTATTCCCTATTTGTCATTTTAATTGATATTTTGCTATTAAATAAACAAGTAATTAATAATTCATTTTAAGATATGTAGAAGTCTTAAAGAATGTTGTGAGGAAAATCATTTCTATTGCAATTGCATTTAGGTTCCTAATTGCAGAAATGCCATTATGTAGCTAAATTTCTCGTGTTCTTGTGGTGCCGGATGTAAAGAATAGCATCAGCCCATTTCTTCAGGTGGTTGTCGTAAAAGGCGACTAAGGGACTTACTAGAGAATGGGCAGCAGCGTTCTCTATGGATTTTACCACCATAATGCGATCGCCAACCCGCCTGCCAACGCCTGCCGTGGCGTTTATGGCAAAGCCCCCAAATTGGGGGACGCTTATATCCAACATTGGACGTCTTTTTTTGTGGGTGGGGAATCATCAAGTGACGTCTCCCTCTCTAGGGTGGAGCGGAAGGGCGTGTCAGACTTTTACGGACTAAAAACTACCCGTGTTCCTTCAGTTGCCTATATGCCAGGGCCACGGTATCTCTTTCGAACAAATCTCGCGACCCTGGCAGGAATCGATCCTAGCAGACACGTTCAGTTTGCTGACATCTCTTTAAGGCCCTCTTGTAGTTGAAGACGTTTCGGCGAACACTGGCCGGTCGTTGCGAGCGCTTGAGCTGCTAGATTTTGTGTATAATTGTTTCGTGGAGACAAAATGATAAGGAAATTATAAAAAAAAATCTCAGCACACCCTAAAAAACAATAAAACCTATCTTTTGGTATAAGTTTTACATGGTTTAATGATAGAATCTCTTCAAGATACACGTTTTAAATGGCGATTTAGTGTGAACTTTATGATTATTTTTTATCGAGCCAATTGTTTTAATTCACGTTTCTATCTTCACACAGCGCTTAACAGTATGATCAATTTTCCTAAATATTTTTTTTTTTTACCGAAACTAGCCATTTTGCTAGATTTACAGAGGTTTAAAAAAGGTAAAAAGTACTGCAACCTCGCCTTAAGGCATGCGTGGAACACTTCGCGCCATCGACGCGGGTCTGGTCCTTAACGGGTGGCGAGCTACCCATTGCTTGCCGCCCGCAAGCCTGCGCCTACGGTGGTCGGGGGTCCGCAATCGGCTCCCGACGCCCGGGGCGTCTTCTCCTGCGGCGGCTAGGCGCGTGAGGGCGCATAGCGTGCCTCTCAGCATTGGACGTCTTATGGCTGAAATGATGAAACTAAATTTTATTTTCAAGAAACAAAATGCAATGGTAGATAGAAGTAAGTAAATTGCATAGAACAGACGCAAATAGACTACAGACTATTATGCGATCTCATTTCTTCATGTACCAACACCTACCTCCAAGTATTACAAATAATATACATGTGGTCATAACCTTTACATAATACATTATTTTTCAACAACCAATACAAGCACTGCAAACATTTGGTGCATGTACAAACATTGGCCAAGCACTCGCTCCCTGACGCAATGTATGCTTCCTTCTAGTATAATACTGCCCTAGTTAGTACCCAGTCATTATTTAGTAATAACTAATGGTAATCATAAAAAGCATACAATTATTTACAGACCTGCTTTTCAAATGTTGTGGCAAAGAAGATGGGTGAACACTTGAACATTTTATAAAGAATCAAGCTACCTAGCTTTTTCCCAACTATGTTGCGGTCAGCTTTCAGTCTAACCGGATGTAGCTGAATATCAGTATTTTATATGGTGCGACTGCCTTTCTGACTTTCATAACCTAGTTACTGGGTAACACGATCCCCTTACTGGTTGTCAGATTTTCGATCTTCTAACTATCCGTAACAACTGTCAAAGATGACAGACAGCCGGGACCGGCTTAACGCCCTCTTCGAGGCACGGGGAGTCCCCCATCCGCGGACTAACCGCAGTAAGCGTAGCTTAACCTGATCGATTGCCCCGTGCGGCAGTTATTTCTTAGCCACAAACCCTTCCATTAGTTCATATAGAATAACTAAGTACTGATATTCCTAAATATTAATTCAAATATCCGAATGAGTTTTTGAAAGGAGGGTGGCAAAAAAACCATAAATACAGATCCCACCGACTTCGGAAATTAAAGTTATTTTTCACTTTGTAGTGATTTTAAGGAAGTCGGTTGTTTTTTTTTGTAAAAAAGTTTTTATTTTTAAATTTTTAGTTGTGGTACTCACCCTGCACTAATTCCAAACAAACAATGCATATTTATGCGATAGCAGAAATCGCGGCTGATTTGCTGTCATTTTTAAAGAGTTCCGGTGTCTGTCTCCCGAACTCATCATCAGATCTATATGAAAATTATATAATGGACCATTTCGGAATAAACCCCTTTCGAACAAAAAAAGAATTTTGCAAATCTGTCTATATATGACGGAGTTATGGCCGAACATACATAAAAAAAAAAAACAAATAAACATCCGAATTGAGAACCTCCTCCTTTTTGAAGTCGGTTAAAAATAGAGAATACTTTATGATGTGTGTAGTGACCTACAGGAAAATTACACTATATGCCCATGCCCTTGACTTTCAAAATGTTATCCTCAAGTGAAGCAATGCGGGAAATAAGGAGGTCGGTCATCTTTGTCCACACAAACATATGGCCAGCTTTAAACACATAAGCACATGGCCAAATGACTATTGACAATGACAATATTATGAATAGTTTTTTACTAAGGTACCTACCTTACCTACCTACTTGTACTGTCGTGGGGTAACGGCACTGTAGAATACTAATTGATCCGAGTATTTAAGTTGATTACTTACATACTACACCGACTCCCCTACCTTGCTGCCCCCTAAGCCGAGGTCCGTGCCACACAGCGGCGTGTAGTCGCTTAGTTTTTTAAGCCTTGGCTGGAGGTCTTAATTTATTGGGGCATCCACAGAACAGATAAAGAGGTTAGAAAGGAAATAGTTCCTGATTTGTATTAGAACGCGCACAGAACAGATAAAGAGGTTTATCTGTTCTGTGGGGGCATCGATAGGCAAGCCTCGTTTAGCAGCTGACAACCTTCTGCAAACTAAACAAAACTTAACTTAACTTAAAACTTCTTAAACAAAATACACTGGTGCCGATTCTGTTGTACAAAATTCTCTAAACTAAACTAAAAATCACTAAAATTTGGTTTATTCCTGTCAAACGACGATTTCCTATTCTGAAATAGACTAAAGTGACACAACTTAACTACATTTTAGTTTGACAGCACTAAGTTTGCACTGAGTTATTAGTTTAGTGAAAATGACGATTTTGCTATTCTGGGTTTGCCGGTTTTCACCCAACATTTAGACTATAATAATTTATTTTGACTAAATCTGACTATTTTTAATCGCGATTAAAAAGGTGTGGAATAAAACTACTGGTCATGAACAAAAATTCACACGAACGTCAAACGTGCGAAAACTCACACACACTTCACGTGCAAAAACAGTGCTGTATTTTTTTTTTTTTCTTTTGCTTATATCTCGAAAATGGCGTGTCCTATCGCAAAAATAATGAAATTTTCGACCCCCTCTATGAAACCCCGGAACATATCAATCTCAACACGTGGGTAATATTTTTTTTTTTAAACAAAAAGTGATAAATTCCATATAAAACACGTCCAGAATGCCCCCTTGCGGGCGCCTTCGTCTCTAAAAAATTCATTGCGTAGCGCACACAAGTACCACGTTGGGAAACCAAAAGAAAAAAAAAACCATGTTGATTGCCAAATTCGTTTTTAGTCGTGTCAAAATAATTTTTAAATTTAGAGATTTTTTCTTGCAGAATAGCGTTAAAATTCTCATAGCCAAAAGTAAGGAATTTTAGAGATAGTTTAGTTAGTTTAGTTCGGTGTATACAACAGAATCGGCACCAATGCCAATGGCTCATTACCTCACTAAGCCTGTCGTGGTAGTTTCCACAGGCACCGCTTCAATTTCAACCTTTTTCCACCATTCATGCTGACTGATAGTTTGCAGATGACATTAGTGACAGCAGCCACCTCACTATTTGTGTGAATATGACTGTGTTTTCGTGACTATATCTATTTTTATAAAAATGATTTAATAAATAGGTGTACTACAGGCACCATCTCAATGAACATAACGGCCTGTCAAAGTGTTAAAAAATTGTATGTGATTTTTGTGTTAGCAAATAAAAGTTAAGACAAACATTCCGAATAACGGTTTTAACTAGTTAAAACCGCTATTCGGAATGTTTGCTTAACTTTTATTATATATATTTATTTATTTTTATTATATCTATTTTATAGTTTGAAAACATTTCTCTAGCAATTGTCAAATAATGTCTAGACATTATTTGACAATTGCTAGTGAAATGTTTTCAAACTACATTTTAGGATTGTAGCAATCACTTATCCTTGACAAAAACGACAAACAACTCACTCACTGAGTCCGACCGCAAAACTTCAGTCATACTAAAACAGACTCTTAGTTAAAGGAAAAAACAGCCTAAAATTGCTTGCCGTTATCTGAAGTCGTACTTACGTGCTAGGATTTACGTAGTACGGGGAAATTACTATACTTAACATAAAAGTACCTACGAATGGATCGGCTTACCACAAAAATGTGTTTAGTTCCATATTTCAGGATTAACCAATTCCACATATAAGGTAGGCCTACGTCAAAATTATGTGGCGTCTGCTATTGTGCGTGTGGTAAGTATTAAGCGCGCCTAGAATGGACTACAGTATACAGCGCTATACAGGATCAAATTCAATTACTAGTTTCCTCTGGTGTACGATAAAGTATAATTAAATAAATAAAAATATATTTTCCTCCTTCGGTTGATCTTGGTCGTTTTTGTAGGTAGAATTTTGATTCCGCCATTATTGAAACCATGAAGTGATCGTCACCGTCATCCACAGTCCGACTAAACCCACTGCTGAGCATAATAGGCTTCTATTTTTTTGTGGCAATTTTCACGCTATATGCGAGAAGTTCAGAAACGCTTAAAGTGGTGGGAGAGGCCTATGTCCAGCAGTGGACGTCTTTCGGCTGAAATGATAATGTTGATAATGAATCCCTACGATCAATTTTTTTTTTTTTGTGTTTTGGTGGGATTCCTTATGTATGTCCTCCACCCTACGGTGGGCAGTCTCTTACTAACTAAAACAATCCCGGTGTGCCCTCATTTACCTATACGTGCGTTGGAGGCTGCGGATGCAAATGTGACTTCCGCTGCCCCGGACTTGTGTATTCCGCGCTGTGCTGGCCACGTCTCATACGGCAGAGTAAGGTGTTCAACACCCCCTGTTACATCTTCGAGAGGCGCGCGTGGAACACTTTTCGCCACCTTCTCGGATCCTGTGACTGCCTCATCCAACTTCTACACGCGATGGTAACAATGTCGTTAGGCCATATCACCGCCGGGTCCGACACTGCGTCTTCTAATCCTTGGACGCCAATCTAAACAGGTAAACATTTATATATAGACATAATTACTATTACATGAAGCGCTACGAGTAGATCAACACGTATCCTCCCATAGTCACTTTTACTTACCTATCGCGGTATCTTCAGGGAAAACCGACAGTGTCCTTTGAACTGAAACAGTTGCCATTACTGTAGGTACCTATGTAAACTTACTTCCAATGACTAAGTCATTAGAGTTACGTGACTTTTACAAGTGAAAACAAAAAGCAACTTCGGTCATAATATTTGCGTCATATTTCTTTTTTTATTACGTTTGATGGATTTTCGTGTTTATTTGGGGAAATTAAACCACAAATAAGCTGTGGCTTATATATATTTAGTATGGCACAGATTAAAAATATAATAATAACAGCGGCACGGGTCAACCAAAGGTTAAACAGTTGCCGAGGTAGGTCTGTGGATGGGTGGGGTGACCATTCTTTACATATCGATCCCTCCGTGCCTTGGTAAGCACTTTTAACCACTGAGCCCGTCTGTCGTTTGTAGATCTGTAAACGTTACGGGTTGTCAAAATGTCCGAAAGTCTCACAACCACTCTTCTTAAAGAGTAGGTATCGTGTTAACCAGTTACTAGTCTGTGAAGGTCAGAGTCGTTCCTTGTAAAATATTCATGTATCTGGTAAGACTGGAAGCCGACCCTTGGAGAAGGAGGGCCCGGGATTGTGCGTAACCAATAAATTCTACGTGACATTTCACATACAACCATGGTATAGTAGAAATAAACAAAATATTAGGTTGGGGGAAAAGTCTTTTCGCATTATAGTTTGTATGAACTTGTAATAAAATCTCTTTGGCTATACTATTTGTATCTGGCTGGTTTTGGTATCATTGAAAGTTTAAATTTTAAAGAACATAATTCCAAATTCAAATTAGGAAAATGTGTGATTTTCATTTGTTTTTCGTACCGTCAAGATGAGTGAATCTAATGAAGAAATTCGATACATTTTAAAATTTTACTACAAAAAAGGTAAAAATGCAACGCAAGCCGCGAAAAAAAATTTGCGATTTTTATGGACCTAGTGTAGTGTCTGTGAGAGTAGCACAAATTTGGTTTAAGCGCTTTCAATCCGGAAATTTTGATGTCAAAGATGCACGTCGCTCTGGTCGCCCTATTACGGATAAAATGGATGCCATTTTTGAAAAAGTGGAGCAAGATCGGCATACCAGTAATTACGACGTAGCTGAAGAACTGGAAATTGACCACAAAACAGTTTTGGCGCATTTGAAAAAAACTGGGTACAAAAACTGGTTAAAAAAGCTCGACATTTGGGTACCTCACGACCTCACTGAAAGAAACCTAATGAACCGTGTACTCATTTGTGATTCTTTATTACGACGTAATGAAACCGAACCATTTTTGAAGAAGCTGATAACTGGTGATGAAAAGTGGATCATGTATGACAAGAACGTGCGAAAAAGGTCGTGGTCAAAGGCCGGTCAGGCTTCACAGACTGTGGCGAAACCCGGGTTAACTCGCAACAAGGTGATGCTGTGTGTGTGGTGGGATTGGAAGGGCATTATTCATTATGAGCTGTTACCACCAGGCAGGACCATCGATTCTGAACTCTACTGCGAACAACTGATGAGATTAAAGCAAGAAGTTGAGAGAAAGCGGCCGGAATTAATCAACAGAAGGGGTGTGGTTTTTCATCATGATAACGCTAGACCTCACACATCTTTAGCCACCCAACAAAAATTAAGAGAGTTTGGCTGGGAGGTGTTATTGCATCCGCCGTATAGTCCTGACCTTGCACCTTCAGATTTCCACCTGTTTCGGTCTCTTCAGAATTCTTTAGGCAGTGTCAGGTTAACATCACGAGAGGACTGCCAAAACCACTTGTCGCGGTATTTTGATCAGAAGTCCCAAAATTTCTATAGCAATGGGATCATGTCCCTACCTACAACATGGCAAAAAGTTATTGAACAAAATGGTACCTACATACTTTAGTTAAATGTAAATAAACTTTATTAAAAAATGTTTTGAATTTTCTTAAAAAATGCGAAGAAACTTTTTCCCCAACCTATTATTTGTGTCATTAATGGAGTGATCAAAACAAAATACGTAAACTACTTACCTATAAAATATAGACGACGAACAATAACTCAATTTATTTCCTGCATACCATACGTAAACACCAAGTGAATAATTATTAGTTGTAGCTCGTTTATATAGGTATTACATACATTATGTATGGTCACAATAAACAATCAAGATGCGATGGCAAATAGCCCACGACGACGTTTGTAGGTACTGACAACTTGATAATTGTATGGGCGACGGTGAGCGGTTAGTTTGGGAGACAGATTGTATTAGGAACCATCATTTAGTGTATTGTTATCACAGAATAAGTATGTAGGTGAGACGAAGATGAGGCGCGGACTGACTACGATTTTAAATGCTACAACTACATGCTACAGCTCCAACAAATAAGGTTGAAAATTGAATAAATATTTGGATTGACGATGTGACTAAGCTGCGAATTGGCATTTATTTTACGGGTTTTATTTAGATTATTCGGACTACACACATTAAATTAAATAATTGTCTGGTTAAAGTTTTAAAGTAATGTTTATTCTATTGAACTCTTTAAAAAAAAAAAATGTTGTTATCGCTGAAAATACAGAGATGTTCGACGTCAAAGTTTTTTTTTGTGAAACAATTTTTATTGGGAATATCAAACAATTTTTCACTATTCTATTCGGTTAGAATTTTTCTTTAAACCCTTCTCTGTCCTCTGTATTTTTTGTGTCGTATATTTTCATTGCGTTACGTCATACTCGATTGTCAAAGACACCAGTGTTTTGTGAATATTGAGGTAACACCGCGCCTTAAGGTGATATCTGGGCCAATGTGGAAGAGGGAAACCCATGACCCGGAACTATGGCAAAATGTGGGGAAGGCATATAGCAACACAATGTTCTGAAACCGATGTCTGAAGAAGAATATTTTTTTCTGTTTAACTATTATTTATGTAACTAGATTGTAAGATTGTTAGTAAAAGCTATTATTATATTTTTATACCACAGAATACTACGCCGCAAGAAATGAGTACTTGAGAAGGAGTCTGAAAGTGACACCAATAGCTGAAAAGTTGCGTGGAAATCGGTTGTCATCGTCACGTGATACGGAGGAATGAGGAAAATGTCGTGTGAAAAGTTTGGAGTATTAATACCAATAGCTTGTCGATGGCTATAAGAATATAGGGAGGCCAAAGAATGACGAGTAATAGAGACGTGTGGAAGAAAAGAGCATGTTGCGCCGACCCCAAATAAATTGGGATAAGGGCAGAAAAATTATGAAAATAGTATGCCAGGGTAGCTCCCAATTTTTTTTTGGCGTTTTTTTCTATTTGCAAGTCAGTGTCAGATTGTGTATTAAACAACATGATTTGCGACCTTAACAGGTAAGAAAATTGACATAGAGACTAAATTTGGGTGGACAAAATCTCAAAAACTGTCGAAGAAAACAAGTGGTAAAATCCGGCCGTAACGTCTTGGAGGTCTTCAGCCATTAATTAACATAGAGTCTTTCTTTACATTTGATTCACAAGAATCTGCCAATCAAACAATTGGAAGCCATATCTAACTCAAAACATGCAAATCTAAAAAAATAATCTCATTACTCAACACAGGTTTGAAAAATTAAAAGGTATTTAAGAAAAGTTTTTGTAACTCTTTCATCACGTCTTTTTCTTTATATACAAAATTACGTATGAGTAACCACAACGTCCTTACTGCCGTCAATCAACGAAGTTTTTCAAGAAATATAATAAATAATACACTCACGCCAATATCAGTCAACTCGCAGACAGATTTATTGGCACACGTCTTTACGTTGATAAAATAAAGACAGCATTTAGCGCCTAGCTCCTACACTATACCATAGAGCATAGAATCAGTTCTACATTCCTTTGCGTTCTGCACACATGAATTAACCATAGTGTTACGTAACGAGGCCTTGGTTGACCGCAGCTGGGCTGAGTATTAGCAAGGACTTTGAGAATTTTGTTTTTTCATCGACATCTCGAAAGTCAACCAAGGAAGTTTTCGGCTGCTTAAACGGGTATCCTGTAGATGCCTTAATAGATACGGATCTCAGCTTAAGGCGTCGCTGTAGGGCAGCAGAGGTCAAGCTATGACTAACTTCACGTCAGTCGATTTATCGGTAAAAGTTTCTCGCCGAGATGTAATGACAATTCTGGCAGGTTGCAACTACACCAACGTGTGGGGACCATCATGTATAATTGAGTCTTTGTCTCATCATCATCATCATTTCAGCCGAAAGACGTCCACTGCTGGACTTAGGCCTCCCCTAAGCTCCGCCACTTCGATCGGTTTCTGCCTCTCGCATCAAGTGAATTTCTGCGGCCTTCACAAGGTCATCGGTCCACCTTGTGAGAGGCGTTCCAAGTTTACGTCCGTTCCGGAACGTGGTCGCCACTCCAGAAACCTTTCTGCCCCATCGGCCATCTGTTCTGCGAGCAATGTGCCCTGCCCACTGCCACTTCAATTTAGCAATTCTTCGGGCTATGTCGGTTAGGTACCTTGGTAGGTAATATTTGTCTATTGAACAGAAAAATTTCTTGATAATTAAGATCAAAATAGCATACACCTATCAATGTCGAGTTGACATCAACAAACATCTGTAAAGAAATTTATTAGGCAAAGAAGTAGTTTCTTCTCGTTGATCAAGCAATGACTGCAAACCAGACTACAACTTGTGCAAAAAATACATAATAACTTATTACGTCACTAACTCACTACATTAACCTCTTAGGTAATTACTAAAGCATTAGTGTAGACAGTCATGTCTGCATTAATTGATTGATCGAGAAACCTGAATTGATTAACTTATAATACCTACATTGGTCCAAAAAAAAATGCTTTGTTTTTAAATCCCCAAGACGATCTAGTTACAAAACTTTTTAGGGTATTGGATTATCTAATTATATAACGCGTTTACTTGATGTGATCGGTGTTATAAGAACGTGTAGGTAAAGCATATAACATATTAAGCTATTTCATTGTTCATTAGTTTTGTCTATTGTCATCTAGACAATATTTTGTCAGGTGAATAACAACGTAGGTATTTGTTAACATACCTATGTATGTATTATGTTGTACTATGTATAGATCCTTTAGATGACCATTTCACAAAATATTTGTAAGTAAAATAATCTCTTTAATAGCTTAATATACTTAACACCAAATTAATTGAGCAATAATAATTAATTCGTACTGGTCATTTGCGGTCAAAATATAGAATGTCATTCAAGATTTTCTTTTTATTCGTCATTCATTTCAAGATAATTATTTTTGTTTAATCTTTTAGTCAGGCTTTAATGCTTTATTTTTGCGATATCGAATCCCCGATGTCAAAACAATCAGTTAGGCGTATGGGCATATCGCCAGTAAAACGGGTAAGGGCCAGTAAGACAGGCCTGTTGGTCTGGTGGTTAGTGACCCTGACTGCTATGCCGGAGGTCGTGGGTTCGATTCCCACCCAGGACAAATGTTTGTGTGATGAGCACGATCATTTGTTCTGTGTCTGGGTGTAATTTATCTATAATATGTATGTATTTAGAAATATATAAGTATGTTTATCAGTTGTCTAGTACCCATAACACAAGCTCTGCTTAGCTTGGGACTAGATGGCGTTGTGTGATAGTTGTGGAATATTAAAAAAAAAAAAAAAAAAAAAAGGAGTGTATTGTTAAATGTTGAAAGAAAATTTCATCAAAATAATATAGTATCATGATTCAAGTATGATTTGTCACACAATAAGATAAAACAGAAAATGAAAAAAAAAAATCGCAGAGTTTTCAAAATGTTGAGCGTAAACTATAATATTTTATGTAAAATAGTGGTAATGGGAATTCAATCACAAAAAATATTTAAAAAAATAAAACCTCTGCATTAATTTTTTACTTAATTATAACTACAAAATTACTTTTAATTTGGTTGTCATTCGATTAAACTAACATCAGATGTATCGCTGTTTTGTACTTTATTTGTTGCTGCGATGCGCTATAGTCAAATACCTAAAATTTTGCTTCTTGCAAAAGTTGCAACACTTTCATTTCACATCTCTTACAAAAGCTCCTTTGTGTAACTATGTAGTTAAGTGCAAACCGAATGGCTTTAGTTCTACATTGTAGTTGAATCATTATAGTGTAGTACATTATCTGAATGAATGGGTGCAGTCGAGTGCGGGACTAATTATAGCAATGCTGTGACCCCGCGATAACCTTTGCAAGGAGAGTGGCAAGCTTGCAAAAACGGCTGGCGTTTGTACAGCAGGGTTTGATTATCTGTATTAAAACTCTTTTAAAGGCTGATGCAGATTGGGATTGGCAAAAAAACCTCCATAATCAATTGGCTTATTTAGCCAATTCGCACGAACTTACCCGGACCAAAAAAAATTAAGTATTTTCTGTAGGTGACTGACATATCGATGCAAATACCGACAGGGTTCACAATCTCTCCGATTGTACCAGCCGTTAAATTGTCAACCGTCCCTTATTTGTCGGTCTTTGCAGTAGTCGAATTGCAAACAGTAACGTAGCCAGCGCAACCCAATGCAATGGCTACGTTCATGGTGCGTGCGTTATTGTCCCCTTTTGGGGGCAAGCCTATTACCATCAAGCGGGCACAAATCCAGGCGCGCCGGGTTGCTAGGCTGCTACTGAGAAATTCCAGATAAAAAAAAGCTTAATAACACTTTGAGATAATTATATAGATTATAAACTCAGTTCATTATTAAACAATGACATATAGGTACATACGATTAGACCTGTAGATTCAACTAAAAAAAGGTTGCGCTTTTTGCTCGAAACCTGCGTCTCAACTTTTTTCAATTTCTAAGAGCAGAAATAAACATTCTTTGTTACTTTGCCAATAATTTCTAAAAACATACACATTTTAAAGCTGTTTGCAGGTTCCATTTTCGGTGCATGTATAATTAACATTTCTATCGACCCACCAACACCCAGTACCTCCTTTTTTTTTTTGGATGGGAAATCATCTAATGACTTCTCCCGCTATGATCCCAGTACCCTTACACAAATTCAAACAACCTGTATATTAACCGGCGCCATAGCAACACGTGAACGTATTTATGTAATGCAGATTTAATTACTTGATCAATTAATGTAAAGTTAATACTCAATCAAGGCGATTATTGTATCCATAGTCATAATAAGCTATTAATAATTTCTAAGAATGAAATGATAACTCTATTATTACACGAGGAAATAGTATCATCATCGTCATCAAACTCAAACTCAAAGCAAATAAACCAATTACAGGCACTTTTGAATTGTCTAATGGCGATGAGTCAGATAAATGGAGCTTGGTGCCCATTCCAAAACGTAAGTACGTATGGAGAAGAACGGAAAAGAAACTCCATGAACACTCTCATCATTATTTCAGCCGAAAAGCGTGCACTGACGGCCAAAGGCCTCCCCCAAGTCACACAAAGTCCCGAAATACTCGATGAGCACTCGGATCCCACGGCCCTAGTGTTTAAACCCCAAATGGCTCAAAGATATAGCGCCTAATAATGTTGCTTTATGTTTTTTTCAGAAACAATTAAAAAGCCATTGTGTCTCGCGTGGAATTATGTTTCAGCATGCAATGGGTTAACAAAGGACTTCCCAAATCTCACATAGCGGTGGGGGTATTTGTGTTTCCATTTTTAACAGTTCAATAAAATTCACTGCGTTATTTACGTTGCTGAGGAGACAAATTTCTCAAACATATGAAGTAGTGGACTAGCAATATCCTTCCAAATAGAAGGTTGATTGAAGCAACAATTTTTTTTTCGGTGGAAGATCATCAAATGATGTCTCCCGCTCTGGGCCGAGCGAGAGCCCCGTGTCAGATTTTTACTGACTAAAACCCACCCGTGTTCCTTCAGTTGCCCATGTGCCAGGGCCACGGTAACTCTGTCGAACAAATCCGTGACAATGGCAGTGAGGCAACAACTTGTCTCATACAAAATGATCTGTATCAAGAGGTTGGTTGTACCGTACAGAACCCTCCTTCAAATGTACACTGCTCTTGCTGTGTCAATAATTTCTTATGGGCTCACCAGTTACGGACGCACATTTAAAACTTACCTAGACAAAATTCATAATTTGCAAACACGTTTGCTGAAAATGGTATTACCAAACTATGTAAAAAATAAATACCAAGACAATTACATAGGATTATTTAAACATTGCAAAGTATTACCTGTTCTAGCGCGCACTGAGTATCTGTTCCTTATAGAACGTTTTGATAACAAAGATATCCAAATTCCCGTTAAATATGATGTGAATACACGACAAGCTAAATTAAAGTCATTTCAAGTGCCACGCAAAAATAACTTTTATGGCAGGCGTTCCGCTTCATTTACAATACCCAATTTATTAAACAAAGTACCTGCAGACATTAGAGACTCAATGAACAGTAAAAACATTAAGCGTAAGTTGAAAGAACATTATCTTAACTCAATAATAATTTAACAGGCAAGAGCACGTTTATCAAATCTCAGGCCATGGCATGCTAAGACAGACCCCAGAGGTCTAATTGTATGCCTTGTGTAACATAAGAAACATGTATTTTACAAAAATAAATAAATAAATAATAATAAGTTCCAGTTTCGATCACCAGGTCAGACAGCACGTTAAGGTGACGCATCACGCAACCTGCCCCTTAAGGGTCAAGTCGTGAGTAAGTACCAACTCGTGAGACGGCAGTGATGGCAGATAACCTATGGCTATGGTGCACAACTGCACATGAATGAGTCTACTCATCGATACTTTGTAAATATCGATGCAGCTTCTTACTGAATCAGCGTGTGATTCATGATCTGCTTGTCATTGATAGAGTTAACGGGGTCACCCAAGAAATTATTGGCGTTTTGTGAATCAATCAATCAGCTAAGCATATCGACGTCTCCAGGCTGGACTGAGAATCCTGGCCTCTGCCTTGAGCATCCAGACTATCCCAGCTACCTTTTTCGTCAGAACATCTTGAGGGTGTGACGTTGCATTGTTTAAATCACTTCTTCTTTCGCTTCTGCATGAGATCCCTGGTTAAGCTCCACTGGGTCATCTGCTAAATTATAATTTTTAATGAGTTGCTAAATATTTAAAATTAATTAATCACTTTTTTTTTATCTTAGGACAACCAACACACCGTTATCTGATCCCAAACTAGGCAGAGCCTGTACTATGGCAACCAGACAGCTGATAAACATATTTATATATTTCTAAATACATACATATTATAGATAAACTAAAGATATATATATATAGACTAACTAAATAATACAATTTTATTTTGGGTTTTATTTGTTCCCAATTTTAAAAAGTTAATAATTTAAATGTATTATAATGTAAGACTATGGACTGCAACTATGTCTGCAATACACAAATAAATTAAAATTAGGAAGCTTCTCTTAAGTTAATCCCTGTATGGTTATATTTTCACCATTTTAGTAACCATACTTACCGAGGCCCTCAGTCGGCTGCACCTATTTCAAAATTATAATTGAGTATAAAGGGAAATAATAACATTATGGAGTCGAAGATTTATTAATAAAAGCATTTTATATTATTATATTTCTATATTCAGTAAGCAGACATATAAGGTTATACATATTTTCCTCATTTGTGAATCAGCTATTTACGTAAGTAATGTAGATAAACTAGGCGTATGTCAATACTTACATAACGTTATTTATTTTTATTTTTAATATTTGCGAGTGTCAAACCACCTTAGGCAAATACATAGAAGACTTTTGGAAACTAAATCATCACTGAAGAGACTTTGAAATGCGGGTCCGAAATATGTAGGTATAGTGGGCAAAGATGATTAAACCTTGCAATCATCATCATCATCATCATTTCTGCCGAAAGACGTCCACTGCTGGACATAGGCCTCCCCCAAGCACCGCCACTTCGACCTATTCTGTGCTTCTCGCATCAGGAATACGTTGGATGCGAGAACCTTGCAATGCAGGTCAGAAATATGTAGGTATAGTGGGCAAAGATGATTAAACCTTGCAATGCGGGTCAGAAATATGTAGGTATAGTGGGCAAAGATGATTAAACCTTGCAATTCAGGTCAAAAATATGTAGGTACGGTGGGCAAAAATAATAAGACCTTGCAATGCTGGTCAGAAATATGTAGGTACATATGTTGGGCGAAGATGAGTGATATTGCAATACGGGTCAGAAATGAGAAAACTTTGCAATGCGTGTCAGAAGTATTTAGGTACGTTGGGCAAAGATGAACGATATGGCAATACGGTGCTGTTACGTGGGATTAGTTTATACTGAGTGGATTTTTTTTTGTAATGAAATCACTCATTTGCTTGTTTTTATGGCCACTTAACATCGAGTAAATTGATTTATGTTAATAATGATGTCCCTTCCAACTATGCTTTAACATTATGGTACGCAATTAAGAATTGAGAATTGAATTGAATTGATATGTTTTTTTTTTTTTTTTTTTTGTAAATTCAAGAGGTACGACCGACGGTCTATCTACTTAGTTTTTCTCTTTTGTTGCTTTTGGTACTGCTTAGTTTAAATATATAAAAATATTGATGTCAATGACAATTTACTAACAACTCAAAGTCTTTCTTTAAAGTCATTAACAAAACCATTTTTATTTATCCTTACTTAGATAGCAGTACCATCCATATTTACATATATCGCCGGGTTAAAGGCAAAACAGACTATCTGCGATTTTTTGAGATTTTCATTTATACCATTCGATTCGCCATTTGATTATTTACCTAATGGTAAAACAAACTAAACCGTAGGACTTACCGTTTCCGAGTTACCGAATGTAAAAACCGATTATACAGGGTTATTTATAAAACACCGGCAACCTCTCAGGACTATGTTACTAACATCATAATCAACAACTTCTGTTCTATGACTTTTAAAAATTCATCATATTTTAGTTCATCAGATTTTCATACAAAAATAAAAATATTTAAATTGAACGCTCTAAATGTAACGAAGTCTATGCGAAGCAAAAGAAAGCGATAGTACATTAGCGAGGGGAGCGGGGTTAGGGCGGCGGGGGCGCTTGAACTTGACCTATTTACGGGCGGACGATTTTTGTATGAAAATCTTATGAAATAAAATATGACGAATTTTTAAAAGTCATAGAACAAAAGTTGTTGATTATGATGGTAGTAACACAGTCCTGAGAGGTTTCCGGTGTTTTACTAATAACCCTGTATAATTATTAGACTGAATTAAAAAAACAAATAGCAAACTTTCTAAATGCGCTCACGGAAAATTTAATATTGACTTTTTTGGACTAAATAATTGGTTTTGCATTTAACCCGGCGATATTTCCTTACTTAATTTGTCAAACAGTTATTAATTTCTCATAGAGATTCGTATAATTTATTGAGGTAGGTATCTGAAGCAGGAACCACAGCACGAGTATGTTTTTGTATGAACTTGTCACCTGTACTTAGTGTGGTTGATTTAAGAGGATAATGTCAATATTTATTAATATCTCACTTCATGGCAATAACATACCATTTTATTAAATTCACGCAAACTAGTATTGATGTTCGTTCCAAGTTGGGACCAATCAGCGACCGGAATTTTGCTCTATAGTAAAAGTTATGTGACTTCCCAAAGGACAAATCCTCAAATCTAAAATGACAGATTGGAACCAGTTATTTTTTCCGACGAACCATCATCATCAGCATTCAGCATTCCACTTCGGGACATGGGGGCCTCTCCAATGTCACCATGAAAATAGCCTAGCCGAAAAACATGCGTGTCGCATGATCTTCGGCCAAGCACCGCCGAGCATTCGTCGCTAGCCCAAACTCAAAGCATTTATTTCAATGCGATTGAAGTTCACGACTGAACTCCTGAACTTCGATCGCATTGAAATAAATGCTTTCAGAGGAGTAATTGCTTATCACACTAACAGTAGGCTTTCATTTTCACCAGTTTTTATTTTTTCTGGTTGGAAGATCGTTAAATGACGTCTCCCGCTCTTGAGTGGAGCGGAAGGGCGTGTCCGACTTTTACTGACTAAAACCTACCCATGTACCTTCAGTTGCCCATGTGCCAGGGTCACGGTATCTCTTTCGAACAAATCTCGCGACCCTGGCAGATTTTCAACATTCAAAGCGTTATTTACGTTGTTGAGCAGACCAGTGAGTGAACAAATGAAGCGATGAATTAGCAATATCTTTCAAAATTATTCTGATTCTAATTGATAGTGTGTTACTCAATTAGGGTGCAGGAGTTGGTTAATCAGAAACATGAAGCTAATTGCCGATTCCAAAACGTTGTCAGTTCCAATAAATGATAAATGACTTTATTTGTCTAAGCAGACATCAAGCTATACATTTTCAGTATAAGCTGAAATTTCATTGTGCGAAAAGCCTATACAATGCGAGGTCAGGTAAAACTGGAAATATATAGCTTGACCTGTAGCCGTGTGTACAAACAGTTTGTACGTCAATTATATTTTTAAATACTAGATGATTCCTATCTAACTACTCTGAGAAGAAAGACCGAAAGAACTCAGAGGTCACAGTCTCTTTAAAGTCCAGACATAATCTTTGTCACATCACGTGAAGACCATGTAGATAGTTGTCTGAAATGGTCTTTTGAGGAAAGAACCACACAGATTGAGAGGACCTGTTCAATCAGTACACGCATTTGTCATAGAAGAAGAACGGGCAAGAAACTCGGGAAACACCTTATATACATTTCTTTTATATACCAAACGTAGAAGAAGCAAAATACGGACCAAGGACGTTAGACCCAGCAAGCACATCATTTTAGAACAATATCTGCCATATCATCAAAGAATCGTGATCCTTTGGACATAGAACTTTGAACCGCAATTTGTACATTTTTCAGAGATGCAACGACTCACGATTGACCTCGGGATGCAAGATGTATGAACAAATGTTACCAACATGATTCGTATATAATTGCATTTACGGTTTGATAAATAATTAAGATAAATGCTTTGTTTGTGCATTTTATTTTAAGGCGCGTTTAGACTCAACGACTGAGGGCGGATTTTACCAATGAAAATGAACGTGACCAGCAAATCTAAACCACGTTCAAGAGCTGTCATTTCCACAATAAGAATGACAACTGACACTGACAGCTCTTAAACGCGTTGTAGATGTGTTTTTCCCGTTCATTTTTTTTGGTGAAAATCGCCCTAAATGAGTACCTAGTTAAAACAACTGAGCTAGACACAAAGCTGAGCTACACATAATGTGCCATGAGGAGCATTTTGGCAGCAGATGATGCGAGCTAACTTAATCAATGATTTTGCTTTCCCGTCAATAGATCTGTGCGATTAGTTTAGTCAAAATGAAAACTACACATCTGCATTTTATTTGGTCTTAAATAATATAGAAATATTCCACAACTGCCTGGAAACTGTTGCAATTATGCTTATGCAATTTCCCATGAAGTTATTATTCATTTGTGGTGCCTTCACGCAACTGCGTAATTGCATCTGGAATCCTGCTTATTTTCGTTTTTTTTTTCTTAACAAGTACTTTAGTTCTAAATAATATAATATGAAAATTTCATAGAAATTACAATAAAAATAAACAAGTTTTCATCATCATAAACAATAAAAAAAACATTTAATGTTTTCCTTAAAGCTTGAGGAGTGAACGTCTTTCTTACTGTTAAAGATAAACCTCAATCGATAAATGAAATAGAAAACCAAAATCACATTTTAAGGTAAGTTTTAATTAGTACTTTCTAGTTAATTAAAACTGGTTCATTAAAAAAACCGGCCAAGTGCGAGTCGGACTCGCGCACCGAGGGTTCCGTACAAACCTGCAGGTCATCATCATCATCATTCGTCATCATCGTTTATGAAACGAAATGTTTTTTTTTTTTAATTTTTATATTTGTGTTGACTGAATGAAAGATAAATTGTGGTTTACGATTTATGACGTATTAAAAAAAAACTACTAACTAGATCTCGTTCAAACCAATTTTCGTTGGTAGTTTTCATGGTAATGTACATCATATATTTTTTTTAGTTTTATCATTCCCTTATTTTAGAAGTTACGGGGGGGGGGACACACATTTTACCACTTTGGAAGTGTCTCTCGCGCAAACTATTCAGTTTAGAAAAAAATGATATTAGAAACCTCAATTTCATTTTTGAAGACCTATCCATAGATACCCCACACGTAAGGGTTTGATGAATTTTTTTTTTTGTGTTTCAGTTCTATGTATGGGGAACCCCAAATATTATTGTTTAAAAAAAAAATGATATTAGAAACCTCAATATCATTTTTGAAGACCTATCCATAGATACCCCACACGTAAGGGTTTGATGAAAAAAAAAATTTTGAGTTTCAGTTCTATGTATGGGGAACCCCAAATATTATTGTTTTTTTTCTATTTTTGTGTGAAAATCTTAATGCGGTTCACTGAATACATCTACTTACCAAGTTTCAATAGCACAGCTCTTATAGTTTCGGAGAAAAGTGGCTGCGACATACTCGGACAGACAGACAGACAGACAGACAGACAGACATGGCGAATCTATAAGGGTTCCGTTTTTTGCCATTTGGCAACGGAACCCTAAAAAAGGAAAATTTTGATGCATACTCAACAAAGGTGCATTTCAATAAGACACTATTCACTACTTGTATATCAATCTGTACGCACCTTAAGACATTCGCTACGGGTAAAGCAAAAATCACGTTTATTCTTAAGTTTTTGGTTTTCAATGGTGTAACACAATATGATGGGTTTCGCAATTCAATCATCACAGCGTACCCACCATCAGTACTGCGGTGAGAACCTTATTGAAGTTAGCAACCTTCAATCAGCCAATTGGTTCTTCCAATTGGATACCATAATTGTAATCACGAGGTGTTCTGGCGCAAGTCTCAACTTGGGTGGCGAAACTTGGCCCATCTCGGCCAATATGGGTCATGTCCAATGTTGGAATAAGATATGCTGGTAATTGAATGAGGTATTAGGTTGCCTTATTAATTTCTATCTGTATCTAAGAGGTAACTAGTTCTCGTGACGAGTTCGTTCAATTGTTTGGAGAAATGTGCATTACTTACAGGCGTGATTGTCATATCAATATACAGTGATGAAAATCTGTGTGTTAATTAATGTTATTATCGGAATCCTTGGGCCGTGTGGTCCGAGTACTCATGCTCTCATAGTCTCTTTAAGGAAATTATCTCAGCCATTATCTTTTTTTCAGATGTTAGATATTCAGATATTTTCTGGAAATAATTTGGATTGTGTGCGATTCCATCAAACGCACCGTATGAGTTGGTTGTGAGTAATAACTTTGTTTCTCCGGTTTTTGTCAAGAATAGGCGCAATCAGCAATTCTGAAAAAGTGTGACGACCGGTCTTACTAAGTATCTGGGTTCTGGAAGATGGATAGATTGTCTCTCTATGTAAAATTAGGTAAATTTTGGTATTCCATTGTTCTATTGCATTTACTATCTTTTTAGGCGAGTTCCATCTTCCTAACGAACTAATAGGTTCTTAGCTAATTCATTTATGTGTTTATTGAGTCTTTCTTCATATCTATTGCTTATTTTACAACCTTTCTCTTTTACGGTCTCCATTATCTTGAACCAGATTAAAATAAACGTCCGCACCGATAAAAGTGTCTTCGACATCTCACGCTTCAGAGCGGGGAGCAAGACGTCTAGGGTTCCCGTACTTGACGCACTCTATGCCGATGACGTGTGTCTGTTGGCTGACTGTATGGAGACACTCCAAGATTATTTGAATAGTCTTCAAACCTCCTGCTGTAGGTTTGGACTTGTAATTAGTGTGAAAAAGACCCAAATCCTGAAGCAGCCACCAAGGGGATGTGATGCTGAAAGTTCAACCATTAAGCTGCATTCTGAGCCACTGAAAGAGGTGTCACATTTTAAATATCTTGGAAGTCAGGTCTGCAATGACAATAGGCTTGCGTCTGAGATATCAGCTCGGATTGCTAAAGCGGCCGCCACGTTTGGGAAACTTAATAAACGTGTATGGGCATCTCACGACCTGAAACTACAAACTAAGATATGCGTTTACAAGGCCCTAGTTCTGCCTATACTCAGCTACGCTGCAGAAACCTGGTGTCTCTATAGAGGTGACATTAAAAGGCTTGACACTTTTCACCTACGGTGCCTTCGGTCTATTCTTCGCACGAAATGGCAGGATCGTGTTCCCAACACGGAGGTGCTAAGGCGCACTGGAATGATGGGCATGGAGGCGTTTTTGATAAAGATGCAACTGAGATGGTGTGGTCATGTAGAGCGCATGGATACCAGCAGATTGCCTAAAACCGTTTTCTACTCGGAGCTTGCCCAGGGAAAACGCGTACAGGGTGGACTATACCTGCGCTACAAAGACGTCCTCAAACGTCACCTTAAGACTTGCAGTATCCCCGTTCATCAATGGCAGGAGCTTGCTCGAAACCGTGAAAGGTGGCGCAGCTCAATTCACAAAGCAGCTGAATGCTTTGAAAGGAATCGTCTTGAAGATCTAGACAAGAAGCGCCAAATACGGAAAAGTCGCCCGAAGCCTTCATATACTTATACATATGACGATGCTGGTCAGCTCATCTGTATACAGTGTGACCGGATTTTTAAGACCAAATTCGGTTTTGCCAGCCATCAAAGAGCTCACGAGAGGAGAGAGAAGTAGTCAGGGTCGCTGTCGCCGGACACGGTGAAGAGGACTATACTATACAACCAAACAAACAAACTCATCAGCTTTATATTATTAAGTATAGATAGTATAGATTCATAGAGTAACTATAAACACGTTCACAAATAAGATATTACATTTACAGCCACGTTATTATGCTAATATCAGGTGCACATTAAATGCCCTGAGGTCAGTGTGACTCACCTATGTTTATGCTCGCAAGTGTAGTGGAGCAGAACAGTTGACATCTGTGGCGTGCATTGCTTTACTGTATAGGTCGGCACTAGTCACCTGTTCTTGTCTAGGCAGGTTTTTTAGGTATGATAATTTAGTAAAAAAAATATTAATTTTAATAGTTTTAATAAAATAATTATACTAACTTAACTAAAACTATACACGACCTAAAATAAAGCGTTGAATAATTCATCCCCATCGTTGGAGTGGTAATGTACCCAAGAGACTGGCGGCGTTACCACGTTGATAATTTAATTAATTTCCTAATAATTTCGGGAGACACTATTAAAGTGTAATTTGCAGACTTATGGTGATTTTTCGGTGAAGCAGGCACTGTTTATATGCCTATATGGAATGCGCACCACTGGATAACATAATAGGGGATGTTTCCATTAGTCATTTGTTTGTGTTCAGGTGTTTTGCAATGCACTTAGTGTATGCACGCCCTAAGCACACACCGTCGTGTGATGAGGGCGTGATTTCATATCGGGGTCACGACAAGTAAGGGTTTATTAGTTGATAGGCACGAATTTACTCGCCTGAAACGGGCTAGTTGATACTTTTATTCGGTGATTCGCACGAAGTTAATTTATTTGCCGGCGAATCACCGACTTCAGAAATACATATTAGACAACTAGCAAAGTTTGCGCCATTTCTTCTTCCCCGCTAAAGTACTAGCAAGTAACTACATTATTTTTTTTTATCTTAGGACAACCAACACACCGTTATCTGATCCCAAACTAGGCAGAGCCTGTACCATGGTAACCAGACAACTGATAAATATACTTATATATTTCTAAATACATACCTACATATTATAGATAAATTACACCCAGACACAGAACAAATGATTATGCTTATCACACAAAGATTTGTCCTGGGTGGGAATCGAACCCACGACCTCAGTCTTTGCAGTCAGGGTCACTAACCACTAGACTAACAGGCCAGTCATACAATATGTCTTCAAAAGTTTGGTTCTAGGAGATTTCCTAACGATGTTTTTCTTCACCGTTTGGAGAGCAGTGGTGATGACATTATTTACACAAAGTGCCTGCATGTCTTCGAACAAATTCGAACCCACGACCAACTACTACTCGTAAGTGAGACCCTGGGCACTGGGTTACGACTGCTTAATCTGTTTTTGTTATTACAATATTAGGCAATAGTGTGAGACCTTTATTTCAGTGAGGCAACCATTCTCTTCACACTTGATCAGATCATCTTTCATACAAACCTATGTAAGAGGTACTCTTCAGATCGCTCTCAAAGATTCTTACCCAATAAACTGTAGCATTTAAAAATTCAAATATGAAACTCTAGAACCGCCCATGCATTGCGCAGACGCACACAACATGGCGTCAACATAAACTTGTCAGCTGCATAATATACACTTCGAGAAAGTGTTACGTCACATGTGACCTTTTAAATTTCGTCGCCCACTTGTCTAATGTAAACTGAACAGCATCCCACTTTTACCAGCTTGAACGATTTACAATACATACAAAAATTAACCTTTACTCTTACTAAATAAGGTTGGAAGTTCATTACAGGGAGCACATTTTGTGCAACATCTTTTTCATGCAAGTTTAAACCTTCTCGTTACAACATAGGGTCGGAATTACTTCAATACTTGCTGGTATACTGATCCGTACTTATGTAAGCTCTGTTTGATCAGTTTAATGCAATGTGTGAACTTTTCAATTCGCTTATTTGCGATCGGTTTGCATGTCAACAATCAATTAGGTATGTTTTTTGTTTTAAAAGCCTTGTCTATGTAATATTGTATTAGCACCTAATTCAGTGCGGTAACAAGGCTTATTTATTTCAACCAGTAAGTGACAAGATTGATGGCAGAATAAGTATGCAATATTCCGTGTTATTGTAATATGTAGGTACTAAATAACAATATTATAGATAGATAGGGTGATTATAAGCCGGTTCACGACCACTTAGTCGACTTGCAATCTTTAAAATCACATTATTATTATAGTAAGCGTTAATATTTTGATATTGGACCTACATTCGAAAGAAGAATGTTTAAATTACACGATCTGATATATTTTTTTGCATTATATTAATTTATTATTTTACAATTTAAAGATATATCGAAAAGTGCGATTTTTTCAGTTCCCGGACACCTACAGTCAGTTTACGTCCGTTTTTTTCGTTAGTTCTCGACCATTAGAAAGCCACTGTCACTAAAGTCGAAAATAAAATCATTAAACAAATGGTTTGTATAATCATGTTTATTTAATATTAGGGTTCAAAACTGGCAGGTATAAGCTAAATGAGCTGCTACTATGTAAGGAATATTTTTATATTAGTACATCTTAGATGAAACCAGTGCATACATTCATCACAACCAATGTTCTTTTCTGAGTAATTTTTGACATCGCTGTTCAAATTACCGGAACATTAGCTGCATTTTAAAAACGACTTCTTTGTGGTTTTCCGTACTGTTTTCTTCTTTCTTAATATTTTCTTTATTTCGCTCCTTATTTTTTCATTGTTTTTCCTCTCCTCTTATTACTTGTTTGCCAAAACGGGTAGATTTTGTTCAGAGTAAAGTCAATGGTCGGCAACGGATCAATTGTCGACCATCATGATTTGATAATTTTTAAATGCTTAAAATTTCGATTATATTGTACAATTAGCCGGTCGCAATCTGACGAGCAGCCATGCTGAAATGAATACAAAAAATCGAAGTATTTCACGTCATATAACGCAGTATGTGCACAATCTTTAAAAAATAACTAGTCTAATAAAGCTAGTTCCCGACCGGGTGGTCGTAAACTAACGGATGCGTAATTTTAGTAAGTTAGTTGACCGACCACCCATTATTTTAATAAAAGACTCTTAATTTCCAATATGTTATTAGTTACTAAGTAAATACAGTTCAAATATGCCATTGATGAGACCCGTGTTTGAAGACCAATCGTTCGGAAGTAAATTCTTTGTGTGACTGACAATTTGGGGGAAAGAATGCGAAAATATACGTCCCATTAGATTCAATGTAGCGTGTTTGCGAGAGTTTCAGAATATTTTGAACACAAAGGGAAAGGTGAATATCTGCAGTAGGTACCCAACTAATCTGATTTTTTTTTTAGTTACGGTTCTGGCACTAAAAGATGAGCTCTTTTATCTTTCTTATCCAAGTTTATCTGCTGCAGTGCCAGTACCATAACTTTTACAGTGGAATTGTTAAAAAGTCCTTCTTCTTAAGAACAAAACGCACATTATACGAGTACATTTCTTTACTGCCACAAAGACGATATTTTGGTTATGAATTTTCAGTCACTACGCAAAGTTCTATAAACAAAACGATAGATTCTCAAATTATTCATGAAATAAAGGACGAACGACATATTTCTTTAAACTATTATTTTCTTGTTTTAATCTAGTAAAGCTTTATAAACATATTTATTGAAACGCAGACCTCCTACTCACCTCACACTGTTACGTTGCACACTATTGGGTGCACTAATACCAAGCTAGACTTAAAACACCCTTATAAAATAATTCACCAACAAAAACCATTAACGTCCCTTCACATCAAGCAAGAAATCAAACGTCTTCATGCATAAACATCCCTTTTACAAAGCCCAGGAGCCTTAACTGAATCAAAAACTTCGAATCCACTTACAAGTAGTACTTATAAGCAAGACCACCCGCTGACTGACTATTCGTCACGTCACTAGCATCGAATGACGTGGGAACGTCACTATTTCACGAACCCTTCAATGAACAATGTGTGAACCCACTTAGGGGTTAATGGCAGACGGGTGCATAGCGGGCATAATTTTTACATGACTTGTTATGTGAAATGACTTGAGATCTCTTTCTTTTTTTTCTGGGTGGGAAATCATCAAATGACGTCTCCCAGTCTGGGTGGAGCAGAAGGGCGTGTCAGACTTTTACTGATTAAAACCAACCCATTTTCCTTCAGTTGCCTATGCTTATGCCTTCAGTGGCTACGGTAACTCTTTCCAACAAATCTCGCGACCCTGGCAGGCATCTCTTTAAGGGACGCGCCGCCGCGCCGTCGACCCGGGCCCTGCACCCTAATTGCGAAACGCACAATTTATCAGAATCTGAATGGGATTGAAGATTATTTCTAAACCATTGCGTCATTTGTTCGAATAAATTGTCGGCTCACCAGCGTATTTCCAATCTGTACAAGGCTAGAACGCAAGGGTGTGAAACTAGTCGCGTATAGATTGGAAATCACTTTTTAATCAAGGTCTTCCAATCTATACAAGAGTAGTACGCAAATAATCGTGTATACTTTGTAGTGGCCAAAGTAACTAAATTGTTCCATAATATACAGTGCTACTCCGCATGCAAACTAAACTTGTAGGTATAGACGAGCGGCCGGCGAGTGTCAGAAACGACATGGTTTGGGGAGTTTAGGTTAGGTTAGGTTAAAACTGCGACCTCCTACGCACGAGCCGAGCGAGCGAAGCGAGCGGTGCCGCGGTAGCGGCCGGCGAGTGTCAGAAACGACATGGTTTGGGGAGTTTAGGTTAGGTTAGGTTAAAACTGCGACCTCCTATGGAAACGCCTTGATTCTGTTGACGAGCCCTGTCAGCGAAGTGTCTTGTCGAGCGTTGCTACTTCCCCTTCATTTTATTCGTCAACCTTACACCTCTTCCGGCCTTTAAATCGATATCTATACACGAAAATTTGAAAGTTAGGTTAGAATATTAACAACCATATTTCTCAAAAATGGGGTTCGAAACTTTTCCTTCACAGGAGAGGCTCTACACCTCCGCCCTCCTCCCGTAACACCCCTTAAATCGAAGCCCGGCAATCAGAAGTCCTACCAAATTCCTATGGCTATAATTCCAAATTCTGGCCTTGTATAAATTGGAAAGATGCACGTGCGCGTCTACGTTACAAACTATATACAAGTAGTACGCAAAATTCGTGTATACATTGTAATCACAAGTTTAAAAAATGCATTACAAAATATACGCGAGCAGATTCCTATGGTTGCGTTTTGGCCTTGTACAGAATGGAAATACGCGGCTCACCAACGTAAATAACGCAATGAATGTTGTTTAACTATGAATATTTAACCAATTCCTACCGATAAAAAGTTCCGCAATTACCTCTGGTCCTTATCGGGCGCGAGCCCGCGCCTATGGTGGCCGGGAGCCAGCAAATGGATCGAGAGTCCGCAATGGAGACTTGAGTCCATCTAAGTATAAGATGACTTTTCATTGAACAAATAATTATACAACAAAACAAAAAAAAAACAATTTTCATTTGTGCAAAAGAGTTTTGTTTGGTCACAGAAGGCCAATTCTCGTATATTCAAAATCTAGTCGCAGTCTCATCTCGGCGACAATCAAATGTCAAATTATGTATGGTTGATATATTACCTTTGCCTACTTGAAAAGTAACTGACATAATAATGTGATATTTTTTTTTTTGGTTTTTGTGTTTCTTCATTTTAATTATTTACTGTTGTAGGTATATAATCAAGTTCTTTTAACTGAACAGACAGCTGTGCTGCTGGGGAGTTTGTAACGCCACTTCTTCTTTCCAATTCAAGTACTAGGAAGTGGTGAAGGGTTGGCGGCATTTTGGGCGACTGTCTTATGTAATTTTAATATCGCTGAAAAATGTGCTGACTCTCAAATTAGTTTAATTTTTTTTTTTTCAACTTAACTGTCTAAACAATCCCAAACTGTTAAATTTACTGTAAACCTCAAGATTATTACATAATACCATTTTAAAATTTAAAAAGCAATATTGTGTCTGCCCTTTTTATCTACATCACTTTTAAATTTTCAAGAGGATAAGGAATTCCTTTTTCAAAAGATATTAAAAACTTTTTAGACGCAAGTGACAGAGTTCAAATATGCCATTGATGAGACCCGTGTTTGAAGACCAATCGTTCGGAAGCAAATTCTTTGTGTGACTGACAATTTGGGGGAAAGAATACATAAAATATATGTCCCATTAGACCTAATGGAGCGTGTTTGCGTGAATTTTAGAAGATTTTTGAACACAAAGGGAAGGGTGTAAAAGAATTTTATAGGTAAAAAAGTAAGTATTTGAACTTGCACAACTTATAAAATTTGCAGTAGGTAACAAATATTAAAATAAAATAAAGTTATGATACTGGTACTAAACTAACTTCGTATCGAAGTTAGTTTAGTACCAGTATCATAACTTTAGAGTCCTAAGAGTTCAATTTCCAGTGGAATTGTTTAAAAAGTCCTTCTTCTTAATAAAAAATTGCACATTAAACATTTCTTTACTGCCAAAGACGATATTTTAGTCATGAATTTTAAGTCACTAAGCAAAGTTCCATAAACAAAACCGTAAATTTTCGAATTATTCATGAAACAAAGGACGAACGACATATTTCGCTAACTTTAGGGGACAGTTATGGGCTTACCATAGCGCACCTTTGACATAATAGGGGCTTAGGTGCGGTCATGTCATGCAATGTTTGTTCTAATTTCAAAAATACACCAACCTACTTACGTCATTACATAACATAACATCACGCCTTGTTTCCGTGAAGGGTTGAATAGTGGTGAATCTACAGTAATAATAATAATAATAATCTTTATTGGAACAAAACAGATTTTACAAATTGATTGCGTACGTAAATAGCTACATTAGTTATAAAACTGTGTCGCAGCTATTAACGCCCACCTCCAAAAGGGAGACGATAGCGTTCCAGATACAAAAAAAAACAATAAGTTTAAAAAGAGCTATAACAAATATTTACAAATTAAAAAGGGGAAAATTAAAAGTTAAAAAATATAAAATATAAAAATCAGTTAAAATAGGTAAGTGCTTAATGTTGTGCATGTGGGTGTATTGTATGTGAGTGTAGTGCGTGTCTGTGGGATGTAAGTGTAGAGTGTGCTTATGGAACCTCCCCACGAGTACACTCTACGCTACGTGTATATGGTGTGCATGTCTACGGAAGAAAAAACTTTATGGCTTGACTAAAATCTCCAATTCTTCGTATGTGAGAGTATGAAGCCACTGTTCGACAATTCTTTTGCAATCACGGAGAGTACAAGGATAGATAGTATGCACTTTATTTATTTTATTATAGAGCACGGAACTGCAAAAAATGAACTGCCGGCGGACAATTTCCAATTTAATGCATGATGTCGGGCAGACTCTGTCAGTTCTACGTTTTTGTCTTCCAAACTCACGGTCAAAAGACAAATTTGCATGTTTCCGCAACACTGTACTTAGCACAAAAGAGTGCCTAACTGTAGGTAGCTTCCATAGCGTATACAGTTCACACATAAAGTACACCCATATTTCGCTAGTTATATTTAAGTCCCATGTAATAGAAGCCCAGCCTATTGCTACAAACCGGTCACAAGTCCAGACACCGGGCTGCTACTGAGAAATTCCAAATAGAGAAACTTAATAACATTTTGCCCGGCCTGGGAATCAAACCCAGGACCTCATGCCGAGCTACTGCTGGGCTAAATGGGCTAAATGCTACTGTATTTGCGTCAACTAGAACAACGAGGCAGTCAACATACTACGCTAATATAATCAGCCTATATTTATTCCACTGCTGGGACACATGCTTCGTCTCAGTGAGAGGCAGTGGGCCATAATCCACCACGGGCCCAGTGCAGGTTGGTAGATGTCACATGTCTTCGAATGTTTTGGTACAAGGACATGCCGGTTTCCTCACGATGTTTTCCTTCACCGTTTTTGAGACCAATGGTAATTAAATAATTTACAAAACGTAAAGCGCCTGTCTGGCTTCGAACCTCGTAAGTCGCAGCCGTTACCACTGGGCCATCAATGTTCTTTTCAATTATTTTCAATTGCCAGCAATCGGGCACAAATCTCACTACGAGCTGCTGCTGAAAAATTCTAAACAGAAAACTCAATATCACTTTGCTACGCCAGGGAATAGCACCCAGGCCATCATGCCCAGCAGTAGCATTTGCGACAACTAAAACAACGAAACAGTCAAACATACGCCGGTAATATAATCAGCCTATATTATTCCCACTGCTGGGACACAGGTCTCCTCTAAGAGTAGGTAGGCCGTTATCCACCACGCGGTCCCAGTACGGGTTGGTGAATTTCGGGTCTAGGACATGCCGGTTTCCTCGCGACCGTTTCGAGAGCGACGGATAATATAAACAATTTTAATTAAAAGAAAGAAAGATTTTTTTTTATTTGGGACACGCACATGACATAAAAACAATAAGAAGAACATAGAAACCTTTACATTTAAGCTACAAATAACAAAATATTACTAAACGATATAAAAATAAAAGAGTAAGACCTGTGGGACGCCAAAAATCTCAGCAAAATGCTGTGATATCTGTATAAAACAATTTCCGCAGCGCTGGTATTCAGATAGGGCCCACTGTTATGCCAATGGATACACTTACGGACATGACAATGAATCCCACATCGAAAAAGTATTACATATAAAAAAATAAAAAAATATATACAAAAAAAAAATAACTAAAAACCGTGTTAATTGTAATAAGTTCATATCAGTAACTTCATATCAATTAAAAAATTCCGTTTTGAAATTCTCTAACTTAACTGGTTGCGGTGTTAACACATTTGATGATAGTCATACGTTACCTTGCAACATTTTAGGGCTCGTTTCACAATTCGATGTGGCTTCTTTAGTTTATTGATAGTGAGATTTATAAGCATGTTTCTGTTAGTAACTGGTTTGATGCAACTTGATCATGGGACACTATGTTGTCATAGCATTTTTAGATTCTCATAATATAATATTGTATCGTTATAATTTCTAATTTTCTATTTTGTATAGCAAAAAATTACGAACTTTCATACTGACTTCGAAAAATATTCTCGATTATCTATATCAGAATACCAGCGCTGCGATACTTGTTTTTTTTTCTCGAAATCAAATCTCATGGTTCTAGACTCTAGAAACTTGAAATTTTGTACATGAGTTCGTACATGCAGGGCCTAAACAGTTGGGTCAAGAATCTAGACCAAGCTGTCAAAGTGTCAGCTATCACAATTTTTTTTTTTAATTACTAATTATTTTTAATGCCCAAGAATATCTATCTATAGTACGTACTTATTTTTTCTTATTATAGCCTCGACCACTTAAAATTCAGCTTGTGTTAGTAACCAATGCCAGTTACGACATTAAGATTAAATATAATATATTAAACATAAAACTGAAGCAGTTAATATTTCCCGTAACTTGTTCTTGAACTAAACCCAAGTACCGTTCTAACAAGAATATTACTATCGTATATAAAATAGCTTTACTTAAATAACTTAACTTCATAACTTTACGATTTTATAACATACTTAAATTTGAATACTCGTTAGGTGTCTTTATCTGATGTCGGCAAAACCACAGAATTTGTTAATAAAACGTGAAATTTTAAGAATTGTCATTGAATTTATTTTATTACAGTAGCAAGTATGCAGGAAGGTAATAAAAATATTTCTCTAGGTTTTATACATTTTAATGCAGTATAAACCTTGAGAATTAGTGCTTGCCCGTGATACGAATGAGCTATGTCAAATTACAATTGTTATTTTTTCAGGAAAATCATCGTACGGACTGCACAAAGAAGTGTCTTGGCCACGAAACCTTTAATAAAAAAATTGGTTGCCTGTAAAGTCGGTATACGGGCGAAAGTTTTACGTGACAACGACTTTGAGTGGTAAAATAATTTTAATGTGAATATTCATTCGTATAGTAGGAAGAAGGATGAAATAATAGTAACAATTTAAAACATTTATTTATACAAAGAATTATATTTAAAACATTAATTTATACAAAGAATCTCGCACTGAATTTCATATTAACAAAATTTTATTTTTACCTTTACACCATGCCCGAGTGGAAGGGACGCGTGCCTCTCACTCGCTCTCATTGTGAGCGCATAACGTGAGCGGAGCGTAACGCAGTTTCTTGAAGTGTCACCCGGCAAACCAATTTATAAGACGTTGTCACGTCAAAACACAACAACGGAATCTCAGGCGGAAACATATAAAACAAAGGTTACAAGTACTAAAAAGCAATTTATTATTATTCTTACAATAATAATCTATTTGCATCAAATAATTACAAATGTTATTCATACAATACAAAAGATCGCATCACAGACCTACTCAGAAAGATAAAAACTCTCTAAGTATCTTTTCAAACAGGTTATTTCAGGGGTTTTCACTCCAACCACAAAAATAAGCCTGCCACACTATTTCCCACTACGGCAACTCTTGTGAACAAAATTCCCACAGTGGCAACTAATCAGAAAAGAGGAATCGCAGAGACAATGAAGCTGAACAATTCCCAGAGAAATGAATCTTCTGTCTTGGAATCCACGGCGATGATTTTCAGACAGTGGCTCCCCTTGGGACCAAAACCACATCTAAACCCCCTCTAAATCCACCAGCATCCGAACAAGACCTCCCGTCCTATGCTGAGCACGAAACTTCTTTATCTAGGTAATCTTCTAGCGAATGCGCTGATAACATCAACTCAAGTTGTGCAATACGCCGAACCGGAGTGCATTGTACTGCGTCACCATTGCGAAATGTTGCCATTTTATTTGTTGTACACAAGGCTAAATATGAAGCTATACATTTCCAGTTTAAGCTGACCTCTCATTATACAGAAAGCTCATACAATGTGAGATCAGTTTATACTGGAAAAGCGTAGCTTGATATGTAGCCGTACGTACCTTTTGTTTTAAGTTTTATGTTTTGAATATGAAATAGGATGTTTTATCTACCATCTTTGGGAATTCCGGGAGATTAGTATGATTAGAGAGTCGGTTGCTACCGTATTTGCATTCGCGGTTTCAAATCTGAAGAATAGTTTTAGAAGTCTGTCTTACTCATTGGATTGCAATTTATTAGTGCCCAAAAATCCTTTTCTGTAAATTATTTGCCTACAACACTTATAGAGACTTCAAATATTCTACTGGATATAATTTAGTATGGCATCATCTCTTTTACAGACAAACTAGCTTCTACCAACGGCTTGGCCCGCGTGGTTGTCCGAAATTAAACCCACTGCAACTTGGTACTGGGACAAAAAGTAGCATTTGTCATTCCTCATAACATCAGCTATCCGTCAGTGAAAGTCCAAGTCAAACACAACCGGAACAAACAGACAAACAAATTCAAAAATTGTTTTTGTATATCATTATATGCATGCGTAAAAAAGCTGTTACTTTGAAATTAGGTCCAAACAGACACTCACTTTTAATTATTTGTATAGATGCATAGATACTAAATAAGTAATTAAATTCAAAACCTATTTATCGGCAGACATTATACCAACTTATATCGGGGGCTGTGGGTTTTATTGAACAACTTCGATACTAGACTCCCCACTACCAATGTTTCCATTATTAATCCCATTGGACAATTGAACTGAACCGAATATTTTCGTAACTCCTTTACCTATTAGTAACGCCTCATGGTCCCTCAAAAGGTAACCTTTACCTATTAGTAACGCCTCATGGTCCCTCAAAAGGTACTTAATTTAATATATTGACACAATTGGATTTTGACTGAAAACGGACGAACATTTTGAACCAACATTAATATCGTTGACTAAAATGTAACTTTAATAATTTTTCATACCTTGTTATAAGATTTGTTTGAAGTTGAGAATGAAAATAAAATGAATGAAAGAAACGTCAGTAACTACCTATTCATCAAGAGAAACAAATTAATAATCTCCCGAAGGATATCCTGCTGGGCCCAAAATGATGGATGCATTATGTTTATTTGAATGGTAAAATATTAGTTGTAGGGTGAGTCACGTATTGGTAAATAGTGTATAATGATTTCAGAGATTTTTTTTTGTAATTTACTGACGAAAATAAATAAATTTGTATTATTTTTATTTGATTTGATATGAATGGGTATCGTATATAAAATAGTAGTATATAAAATACTGGTATTTTATTTGCATCTGGTTTCACTACAAGGCGACCCCGACATGGAGAATGGCTAAGCGTGATATGAATTTCTTTATATTCTTATAGGATGAAAGGCTCAACAAATATTATAGCCAAACTTTTATTGACTGTTGCTGAAAGCTTTCCCAAGTTAGGTACCTAACTCAATCATTTCAAATGGAATTTCAACTAATTTGCCAAAACTTCAAATAACTTTCAAACTAAATCAACTCGAATTTGATTAACCTTTCCATCATTCCTTAATAAAACCTTTCAGAACTTTCTCAGTCACAAATTCAAACGCATAAAATACCTTTAACTCACTTTCATTTACTTACAACCCCAATTCATAAGACCCATTCAAGAAACAAAACATCAACGGGGCGCCGAATCCCGCTGTTCTAAACACCCATTCGTCATTCAGCAGCATTTTAGCGGCCCCCATTTCACAAGACTGAACTAAAACAGTTGCACGATCTTATCGCATTGTTGCGAGGCACGTAAGTTGCTGCATGTTGGTCGACTTTCGCAAACGCTACTAAACAACATAATAAATGTCGATCAAGACTGTACCACGGGCATAATTGTAGTTATTAGACTTTTCTTCGCTCGTTTATTTGATTGTGGCTGTAATTTTAAGATAACTATGAGAGTTTGATTATAAGGGGATGTGTAAAATGTTATGATGGCACTTCATATAGCTATTCTTGTCCACGATTTTTTTTTTTTCAATTTTTTCACATGGGCCCCTACATGTGCACTTTGAAACGTTAGAAAATGAGCCGTCAAGAAACTCCACGGTTACTCTTTTAAAAATAATTGACTCTTACATCGGCAGCCTGTACCTAATGTTCCCAAAGGCCTCCTCGGTGAGAGGAGTGGGCCATAATCCACCACGCGGACCCAGTGCAGGTCGGTAGATGTCACATGTCTTCTTTTGGTTCTAAGACATGCTGGTTTCCTCACGATGGTTTCCCTCACCGCTTGAGAGCAGCGCGTGGTGATAAAATTATTTACACAAAATAAAACGCCTGCCTAGGTTCGAACCCATGACCTAATTCGTAACTCGGGATCAATACCACTGGACCACCACTGATGTGAAGTGCCACCATTATACATGTTTCTGCATGTGCAGATACGTATATAATCTTGAATGACGTCTGACAATGATAAACCTGATAATAAACCGATAAACAATTGATACGTTTTATCATTCAAATTAATTCTTAGAATTCTTTCCTTATTTTCAAACATAACATCAACCTATTTTCCTTCTAAGGTAATATTTACATATACGCTAGCTTCTGCCCGCGACTTCGTCCGCGTTAAATTTCTTGTTCCCCCGACCCTTCCCGTCGCGTCAAATCGCCTACGTTTTTGCAACATTTTTCATTACTTCTCCGCTCTTCTTGGTTATAGCGTGATGTTATATAGCCTTTCTCGATAAATAGACTACCTAACACAAAAATATTTTTTCAATTCGGACCAGTAGTTCCTGAGATTACCGCGTTCAATGAAACAAACAAACAAACAAACTCTTCAGCTTTATAATATTATTAGTATAGATTGTATATCAGCCTATAATATTCCCACTGCTGAGACACAGGACGATCCTCTCAGATGAGAGCCGGCGCCACCTAAGCCCAGTGCTGGTTGGATTTTTATTAATATTTTCCTTGTCCAACAAAAACTTAGTGGAAATGTATTCGCTATCAGTTTCCTTCCTAAGTAAAACTTGATAATCTAATGAATATTTCAACAATCTCCAATAATAACACAGTAGCTAGTTCCTCCATAATTAAAACTGTCGATAGTTCAGGGAAGTGGGAAGGAAGGAATTGTGTACTGTAACATCATTTGGAAACGAATATAATAAAGCTGATGACTTTGTTTGTTTGTTTGAATGCGCTAATCTCTGGAATTGCAGGTCGGATTTGACAAACTCATATTGCTTTGATAGTTCCATTATTTGATTATATTATAGTTTATTTAATATTATGCTATAACTCCTAGGAGTCGAGCAAAAAGAGGAAAATGGCAGAAAAAGGCGACAATGAAGTAAGAGCGTGGGAGGCTGCGATGCATCGTCATCAATCAAATGGAGTTTTATAAAAATGTGTTTATTATTTTAGTAAATGTGGTGGCCTCACATTTCCACGGGAATGAAGTCGTGGGCAGAAGCTAGTATACATTGTTGTGTGTTTGTTACATTAGTCGCCATTGAAACGTGAACACAGTCGTGGTCGTGATATCTAATATTAAACACGAAACAACATGCATGGTAATTAGAAAATCACACCTTCACTTCGCTGTTTCCTTACTTTGTATCGTTGCCATGTGTGTCTAAACATGGAAATTGCCAAGAATCTTATTGTGATTGAATTTATTTGAAATGATGCATGGTAAATTTGCAGATGGACGTGTGGTGTTACACGAATATAATAAGAAATGAGTACATAAGATGAAGTCTGAAAGTGGCACCAATAATTGAAAAGTTGTGTAGGAATCGGTTGTCATGGTATGGTCTCGTGATACTAAGGAATGAGGAAAATGTCGTCAAGAAAGTATTGAGTATGAATATCGATGGCTATAAGAGTAGAGGGAGACCAAAGAAACGATGGATGGACTGTGTGAATTATGATATGGATAAAAAGGGGGTGACTACTGAGATGACTACTAATAGAGAAGTGTGGAAGAAAAAGAAATCTTGCGCCGACCCCAAATGAATTGGGATAAGGGCAGGACTGAGGCTGGGGGATGATGATGATGCCTTGTGTTAAAATAAATAAATAATATTGTTGGCAAGTGGTATCTTTAAAATGCAATTCGACACCACCACAGATTAACTTACACCACAAAATAGATTTTCGAAGTGTAACTGCTTTGGCGGCGCGGTGGCCGGCGGTTCGATATTTGAATAAATATTGAGAATGACATTTCAAGGACGCATCACTAGAGTCGCAAAGGACTCGAGTCTTCGAGTCCTAATTTTAAAGACTCGACTCAATTATGCAAGACTCAGTGTGCTCAAAAGGCTCGGAGTCTACAGATAAGCACTCGAGTCTTAAAGAGGACTCGAGTCTTAAAAAGAGCTCGAGTCTTAAAAAGGAATCGAGTCTTAAAATGAACCCAAGTCTTAAAGAAAAACTCGGAGCATGAAGGTGAAACTTGTACCTCATCATTCGAAAAGACTCGAAAGAAGGCTATAAATTCAAATTAGTGGTTATGATGACGAGTATGAGTTTTTTGACTTTGTAGTGTTTTTTTTTTTAAGGAAGTCGGTTGTTATTTTTTTGTAAAAAGTGTTTTTAAGACTCGAGTCCTTTTTAAAACTCGAGTCCCTTTTTTAGACTCGAGAATGACTCGGGCTCGGCTTGACTCTAGACTCCGAGCCTTTTGAGCACACTGAGTTTTTCATAATTGAGTCGAGTCTTTAAAATCACGACTCGAGGACTCGAGTCCTTTGCAACACTACTAATCACACTTAGACACATCTCGTTACATGAGCGAGAAGACAGATCTCGCTCTCTCTGTCTCTCACACTGAATCTCTCATAATGAGAAGTGTCATTGCTATCATATATAAGGTGGTGCACGAGGAATTTGTGTATACTTATTATATTTTTGTTTTCTGTAAAATCCCAAGATCATTTGCCACTCAATCTTTGATGAAAAGACTCCTATTATGGATTCATATCTGATAACGTCAAGATCGTGTCTTTCGTAAAGATAGTGTGTCTTAAGTCTGACAACGCAAAGAGAAAACATTCACCTTTATGATATAAGATGTTTATCATGAGGTAAAAGTCACAGAAACTTAACAAATACAAAAAAAAATCGTTTGTTGCGATAACGCCCCCCTGTAGGCGCTGGAGGCCTAAAGGGGGGTGATAAGAGACCCAGAAAAAACTGTGTGGGGTGTGTAGACTCTACACATCGCCCCCATTTTTTTTCTGGGTCTCTTACCACCCTCCTTTAGGAAACGCCCACTTTGGGAAAGGCTGAGCTACACGATGACTGATATGTACATGTTGTCTGCTGGGGCAGGTCAGCTCAAACCTGCAATGGCTCTTTCTTCAAAAGGCCGTTCCAGACTTCGGCCTGCATTGTTAATACTCTCATAAAATTCTAATAATATAATGTTTGGACTTTCAAAAGGACCATGCTCTTTGAGTTTGTTTCGGCATTTCTTCTCAGGGAATAGAAAGTTAGCAAGGAAATGTAGTTTTCAAATATTGACGAATAAAGTGTCTTATAAAATCTTCTTACATAAATAACATTTCATTTCACACTTATACAGCTCATCGGATTTGAATGAAAGACAGATGGGTAGACCATGACCCGGACGTATGGTAATTTTATCCCGATATTCTTACGGGATCGAGATTTATACAGGTGAAACCGCGCGCACAGCTAGTAAAAGATAAAACTGACGCAATCAATCCACAGCTTCTCACATTGATATGACGTCACAAGAATCAATCATGTCACCAGATAATCATTGACACTAAAATCAATGACTTGATAGTAGGTACAAGGGTAGATAATGAAAAGGAGAGGAATTTCGACAGTTTGTGATAACATTTCTTCGAAAAGACAGATAAGTATGGAATGCATTGATTCATAGTTTCAGAAATGGGGATAAGGATAATGCAAGGCTAAACTTGGCATGTGCATCCTATTGAGATTTTTTTTTAAATAGTTGATTCTTCGCATGTAGGTTCTAAATGTGTTTATACCGGGTGACATTTTATAACGTCTTGAAAAAAAAAGGGTGTAATAGGTAAACGGAGTAGCCTTTGGCACTGAAATTTTTATTATTTTTATTTTTGAAAAACATGTTATGAAATTGATCTAGCAATAAATACTACACATTTAAAGTAACATTTTCATACTAGAACAACAAAAACAGAAATTTGGAAAAAATAAAACAATTAAAGTCTATCGAAACTCAAATCATACGCACCCTTACTCAATGCGCGGCATGTATCAATGATTTCGTAGCGCGGTCCTACCCTTTGAAGGCGGCCGATAGGCGGCTTCATTGATCTTTCGCAGGCGCACGACACGGGCATCCCCGTCCGCCCGCGTCCCGCGCTCCTTGAGTCACCTGCGATGAATCTGAAGCCCTTCCTGCCTTCTATTCTAGTTACACAACATACCATATGAAGGTCGAGACGGTAAAAAATGTCATCCGGTATATGTGTTCAACAAGTAGTATATTATTACCGTGGTTAAGTCATCTGAAGATGATCTAATTGAATTAGGTACTATGATAACTCCACAACAATCAACTGCAGTGCGTTCCATTTTTGTATCTAATTTGTAACACGGTCATTATGTCCGTAAAATATATGAAAATACGAGCGCGTTATAACCAGGGAGATCGGATATTCAGATATCATTCAGATTCAGATTATTCAGATTCTCTGCATCATCCATTCGGACGCATATTAGGTCTTTACCTATGAAATTGCCGTTCTCCAGTACTGGCCATTTCAAATCAAAATAATTTTTGTTTGTCTAAGAATTCTAATTTCAAATTTATTTTATTTTAAAAACATGGAATTCTTTTTCCAAAAGTAGTTATTTGTTTATTGATTAGTGTTACATTTTCATCGCATTTCAATCTTTTTCGTCATCATGGATATGTTAAAAATTCGAGTAATTATGGAATATGAGTACCGTCGTGGCAGCAACGCGGCACAAGCGGCACGCAACATCAACGACGTTTATGGAGCTAACACTACAAACCAACGCACCACCTGTTATTGGTTTGCTCGCTTCCGTTCTAGAAATTTCGACCTGAAAAATGAACCTCGCGGTCGTCCGAAGACTTTGGTCGACAATGACGAATTAAAGGCGATTGTAGAAGCTGATGATACACAATCTACGGCTGAATTAGCAGCAGCTTTCGACGTTAGCGTCAAAACAATATTGGTCCATTTACGTCAAATTGGCAAGGTAAAAAAGCTTGACAAATGGGTGCCCCACGAACTCAATGATCGCCAGCGCGAAGTACGCGTCGAGACGTGCCTTGCACTGCTCAACAGACACACAAATGAAGGAATTTTGAACCGCATTGTTACCTGCGATGAAAAATGGATTCTGTTTGATAACCGCAAGCGCTCAGCAAGTTGGTTGGATCCTGGTTCAGCACCTAAACAATGCCCTAAACGAAAACTTACCCCTAGAAAAGTGATGGTCACTGTTTGGTGGTCTAGCGTCGGTGTGATTCATCACAGCTTCTTACCAAACGGGGTGAGCATTACTGCAGATGTGTACTGTGAAGAACTGAACTCAATGATGGAGAAGCTGGCACATCTCCAACCAGCATTAGTCAATCGCTCGTCTCCGCTGCTCCTGCACGACAACGCGCGACCTCATACTGCACAGCAGACGGTCTCCAAGTTGCAAGAACTGGGGTTGGAAGCTCTCCGTCATCCGCCCTCACCAGACCTTGCGCCTACAGACTACTGCTTTTTCCAGAATTTGGATAACTTCTTGGCGGGAAAAAAATTCAATACCCGAGAGGCAGTACAAAATGCCTTTGAAGAATTTGTTGCCTCCCGTCCAGCAGATTTTTTTTAAAAGGGCATCAATAAACTGCCACTGCGTTGGCAAAGATGCATTGATTGCATGGGTGATTATTTCGATTAATACAAATAAAAAATACAAACGACATTACGACAATAAAACGGCATTTTCATAGGTAAAGACCTATTGTTTACCTATAGTTAATTTTTAGCTATTGCATAACTAAACAGATACATACTTATTTAAAAATAAAACCACGACCAAATATGTGTACTGAGAGTGGAAGATTCCGATACAAAAGCGCAACATCCTGTATTTGTGTACTTTATGTCAAATAAATTCTACACTATTCCAACTTTAGGTGAATGTGTATCCGAATATCCGATCTCTGGTTATAATTATAACGCTCTTGTGGATCGAAATTTGAAAGCGTCTTTATAAATTTCTATACATTTTACTTCCCTGTGTTATTAGTTATAACTTATCCTTATCACGATGTCATGACGTGGACGTCACGATAGAAAATAATAAAACCGCACAATCGATACGTGAAAGAAGAATGAACTAACGAACTAACAGGCGAAAACAATGAAGGTTGAATGACAGTTGCAATGAAAGGTATAACTGAATGACAGGAGCCTAATGACAATCAATGACTGACGTTTCAATCAAGAATTGTCATCTTATCATATGATCATTTCTTGAGGTAGAACATGGACAAATTGCTAATTATCTGTAGTACTTACTACTGTTTTGCATGGTCGAACGCATGCGCAACTACGGAAGGTAAGTGTTAATCATTATGCATTAATTATTTAATTGTATGACGATAGGCATCGCCATTCGTCATTGGATAAAAGTGAAAATGGTAGTTTTTTTAAATGTATTCTGTCGTGACATGAAGTAAAATATTCACAGGAAAACGTTATAAGTAATGGTAGATGTTTAGGTTATTTGATACACCAAACTGAATTAACATTATTTTCATATCACCCGTGTAGAAAGCTGTAGTATCCTAAATTATGGGAAGATATTTGATTTACCGACAATAGTCATGCTCACGCGATGATTAAATTAGTTGTGTGATGCGCCTGCGCAGTCGCTCGGGAATTTATTCACAGATCATTAGAGCTATGATTTAACTGTCTGACACGGATTTGAAGAAAATCTTGAAATTCCTCTTTTTCGATTCAAGAATATTTGGGGCGTGAAGTCGATTTTTAGCATTTCTGAAGAATGTGATACTGGTTTACGATATAATAGATACCTACTATAAAACGTTGTGTTCATCAGTCTTATTAACATTCTCAAAAAAAAGCATTATTCACTTGATTATATTACGGAAGACGAGTATACCTAGTTACCGACGTAAATAATACAGTACGTACGTCATCCAGTGGGTATCGTAAGAGGCGACTAAGGGACTTACTAGAGAATGAGCAGCAGCGTTCTCTATGTATGTTACCACCATACCGCGATCGCCAACCCGCCTGCCAAGCGTGGCGATAATGGCAAATCTCCCAAAATTGGGAGAGGCTTATGTGCAGCAGTGGAAGTGTTTTGGCTGAAATTGCTGATGATGATATACCTAGTTTAATATATTATTATTAAATTCAGCAATTTACAAAACGAACCCTTTTAGCAAATATCCAACCTAGAGAACTCTTAAATACTTCCAAAATGACAAACAATATTATTTTAACTAATCTACCAAACCCATTAGACATCGCTGTAGGTCTAAAAGCGTCAACAGATTTCACGGTGATCGGTTCAACGATTGACAGCTGAGGTGCGTCGGGTCCTCGGGACACAATAGAAGACTATTATACGAATGTCCTATTATCTCATAATGCGGGTCGGGTTACGCCAGGTTACTTCATAATAGTACGTCTTTAAGATGAATTGATTTGGATTAGGAATGCTGGCAGTGGGGGACAGGACCTTTGGGGACATTGACGCCGAAGTTGAGAACTGTTGCGTTATACATACATTTCTGTTTGAGGGTCTTATGAATGATATATACGTATGTACATTCTTCTTCTTCTTAGCGTGTCGATAGCAATCTAAATATATTCAGCCCAGAATTTGGCTACGAGCCTAGCACTTTCAGCAGCGTCCATCAACTCCTGTAGCGTGCAAACAGCAGGACATGCTGGACAAAATATTAAGTACCGCATTGTTTGTGGGACAGCACCACATTTACATGAACATGTAGTAGTACAAGCCGTGTTTGACGACAGAATAGAATATAATTTATTTCTGAGTATATGGTACATTGAGATCAAAAGACAAAAAAAAGATTATAAAAGTCATCACCAACATCATTTATCACCATCATTTTCGGCTGAAAGACGTCCACTGCCAACATAGGCGTCCCCCAAGCACCGCCACTTCGACCGGTTCAGTGCTTTTCGCATCCAGCGGATTCCTGCGGCCTTCACCAGGTCATCGGTCCAACTTGTGGGGGAACTTAAGTGGCAGTAGGATGGGAACATTATTCACAAAACAGATGGCCAATGTAGACGGAAAGTTCTGGATTGGCAACCGCGGACTGGAAGACGAATCGCTGGACTATAAAAGAATGTGGTAATAATTCGATGAAAGTGAATCATTGGGATAGGTTGTCTAAATTGTTGAGGTAGGACACTGAACGATGAAAAACATAACATCACGGCTATAATTTACAAAGGATTAAGCAGAGGTAATCAATATATTATCTAAAGTATTCCCAAATTTCAGCAGTTATGTTTATGGTGAAAGCTCCAGGATAAACTGCGAAATTCAATCTTCGTAGTGTTCCATGAAAAAGTCATTCAATGGAATTAAATAAACTTAAAGGTTGATGATTTTAATGATTATAATTAGATATGTTAAGCTATATTTAATTGCGGTCGCCAATCATATTTTGTTCAACATACAGCTTGACATTGACCTGCATTTTGCAAAAAAACGTAAGAAAACTTGAATTCGCGGCTATCCTAGAACTTCAAACTTAAGTCCCGAGTAATAGAGGACGAGCCTATTTTCAACAGCCAGTCACAAATCCAAACTCCGATCTGCTAATTGAAATTCGAACGATCGAACGATGAATGGTTATTGATTATTCCAATTGTAATCCAAACATGACTGAGAACTAGTCTCTCTTGTAATAAAAGAAAGAAGTATGTCAGCCAGCCTGTAAGTCTTTCTTCATAGCAGCAACAGTTGCAAAGGAAATTGGTAACTCGAACGCTCATAGTCGGTTAGCTAACATCCTGCCAGAACTTGCACATGTTGGTATTTTATTGTTATTAACTTACGTAACTGCTGAAGCTCGAGTTAATGTCACAAGTACAAGTCTATTGATAGGCTTTGACATTTGGCTTAAAGGACGAGATGCAACACTGTTGGCTTGTTGAGTCACCTCAAAATAGATTAGCACATAAATTTTGCCCTATACGGTGACTGTTAAGTTTCTCTGACTAGGATATTTGGTTTGGCTGCAGATCCGCTTTATTTGACATTTTAGTACATGCAGTCCTGTTTAGTCGTTTCCAGAATTCAACTGGTTCTATGTGACATTTCACATCATCATCATAGGGTCGGCTGCCAGTCTAACCGAATGCAGCTAAATATCAGTATTTTACACTTGCTTCTGCCCGCGACTTCGTCCACGTCAAATTTCTTGCTCCTCCGACCCATCGCCGTCGCATCGTATCGCCTGCCCGTGCGAGCTCTTCGTATTCGTTCCTTTTTTTGTTTATGCTCGGCTCCTAAGGGTCCTAGCGTGATGTTATTAAGCCTTCCTCGAAAAACAGGTAACTCAAAACTGTTTTTTTCAATTCAAACCAGTAGTTCCTGAGATTATCGCGTTTAACCAAACAAACAAACAATCAAATGAACAAACTCTTTAGCTTTATAATATTAGTATAGATAAAGCGATTGTCTATGTGACCTCCACAACCCAGTTACTGGGTAATACGATATTCCTTGGTAAGATTAGTTATCAGAATTTCGGGCTTCTGACGATTCGTAAAGACTGCAAAATATCTACAAATGACAGCCGAGACCAACGACGAAGCATGCTTTCCAAGGCACGCAGGGGTCATGGTACCTATGTCAAAATCCACTGACCGAACGCGGCTTAACCTGATTGATCGAGCCCTGCGTCCCATGTGGATGTGACATTCCCGTTGCCCAAAAATCCCATTTATCCAAAATTAGTTCCACGCATTGTCAATGACGTGCATTCCAGAGTTAGACATGCATTGGATAATACTTCAAAAAAAATTCTAAAATTGGAGCTTCGTCGGAATGAATAGATAACTATAAAATGTTGGCGACGAATCTTTTATGTCTCGTCAAAGCACAGACAGACCGCTTTGGACGTTTTGTCCAAGTAAAAAACTGTATGACCAACATTGGTATGCGATGGCGCCAATATTTATTGATAGTCTCCTCAATAACCGTTACTGGCTCGAATGTTTGAACCAATAGGAGCAACTTTCTTTCTTTGTAATTAGTCATAACAAAATGCCAACTCAGGTATTTTTTATTACTATCCAGCATTCATATCTACATAAATAGCCTGGAGAAAGTCATGTAATTAGAAAACGTTCTGATGAATAAGATGTAAACTTACGTCATTAAATGATATGTTGTAAAGCTGTTAGTAAATTAATTATGTCTAGTAACCTGTCAAGTCAGCTATTTACTGACCATGGAGTTTCTTGTTGGTCAGGAATTACATTGAACTCGTTAAGTGCTAATTAATTGTATTTTACATCGACAACAAATGGTGTTATTACGATGTTAAGATGCCAGGTTTTTAAGACGTTAAACTTTTAGACAAATAAAAACAGCATGTTTAAAAGCAAAACAAAGCTACCCCAAATTTTAGATCATAAAATAATTCTGTTGTATTTATTTTAAATGGTCATCCAACTACTTGATTATATTTTGGGATCACAGAGACAACAGAAGTCAAGTCGTGAATCTTTTAACTACCAAATGAATTTACCCAAAGGATCCTAGGAAATAAGGAACATTATATGTACTTGTATTAATGATGAAAGGAATCGTCTGCTGGACACATGTGGGAATTTTGATGGAAGCCGCCGATAGACAGTACTTAACATGAACTGAATCAATGGCCTGATTCATACAAGTGAATCTCTAGTCGAGCTTGCATGCATAGTAGTGACCATTACTGGGAAATGTCAAACAGTATCCGACTGTGGGTATAATCTGATTAATTTTAAAGTTGTTTACAGTAAAATGAATTGACAGTTCATCTCAGTTTTGTTGGAAAAGACTAGGATAACGAAGAATGCAACATAACATCATAATCGTTAAATCACAACGTTTCATCATCGAAAACGTGTGAAGGTTAAATTTGCAATGAACAACAATGAAAATTACAAATAAAAAGATTGTGTTGAATCTTTTCATGATTAATGAAGGATCAAAATAACAATCGCCGGACAATAGTCATCTCCCAAAAAAGTATGTAAAACAAATTATTCAACTATTGTTCCCAACACATCTCAATAAGCCCAAGCGACCGTTAAAAGAGCATCCGAGGATCCGAACTATCAATTTAAAAAATAGAAAAAAGACGAAAAAAACTATTATTCATCTCTTGTCCAAAGACACCACCCCAAATAATATACAATGACATAGATAAAAGTGCAAAAGTAAACAGGAACGTAAAGGAATCATTAAAACGACTCTGTGATGATAAAAAATTGAATTATGGTAGGGGACATCTGACGAAGGTCGGTAAAGCACCCGTGGGAATAAACGTATGATCGCAAACCATAGGGAATTTGCATCGACTAGATCCCGTACTATGAGTGCGTTTGACGATGAATAAAATAACCATTGTTATTCCTTAGAAGATGGTAATGAAACGGAAATATTTGCTATTGTTGTTATTGTTAGAAGTTATTTAGCGGTTAGTGGCGGAACCGGTTTTTGAGTAACTCGGTTTATGATTAGTTGAGGTTGTATCATTTTCAATTTTTATTGCTTATTCGTGGTAATTTAAGATTCTATGCATTTGAAAGGTTTTAAGGTAAATGTATCTGCATGAGAAGTCCAATAAAATGGTGTTTATTTCCAAAAGCACGCAAATGATTAAAATTCTTCAATATTAAGTAATCTTTAATGGTAATTGACCGCACTATCATTGCTTGATATATTTTTTACGCATGCTTCACACTAAAGAATTCATGAATATTCATATTTCGGGTACTATAATCTTTTGCGGTCGTCGCACCGCAACGAGATTATGAAAATAACCTTGAAAGAATTTAATAAACATTGTTTTTAGGTTACTTAATAAGCATCGTCATTCATTTCTGATACTATCATTATGAAGTTTATTAAAGTAATTTTAAAGGGCGTAGCAGTGACCTAGTGGCAACAGCTTACGAGTTATACGTTGTAAATCTAAACCCAGGCTGGCGCTATACTTTGTCTAAATAATTTCATCACTAATGCTCCCAAAGCGGTGAAGCGAAAACATCGTGAGGAAACCGGCATGTCCTAGAACCTAGCAATCGAAGACATGTGACGTTCACCAATCCGCACTGGGCCCGCGTGGTAACCTAGTCCCAGCCTACTCTCTTTCGAAGGAGGCCTGTGTCTCAGCAGTGGGAACAGTATAGGCAGATAATGTAAAGTCTTTTCACTATATTCTTTACTAGCTTCTGCCCGCGACTTCTTTCGCGTTAAATTTCTTGTTTCCCCGACCGTTCCCGTCGCGTCAAATCGCCTACCTGTGCGATTTTCCCCGTTTTTGCAACATTTTTCATTACTGCTCCGCTCCTCTTGGTTGTAGCGTGATGTTATATAGCCTTTAGCCTTCCTCGATAAATAGGCTACCTATAATAGGATATATAATTTTTCAATTCGGACCAGTAGTTCTTGAGATTAGCGCGTTCAGTCAAACAAACCAACAATCAAACTCTTCAGCTTTATAATATTATATAAGTATAGTGTCTCTTCTATTTTAATTTTACTCTCAAGGTTTTAAAGTATAAAATACAAGTGTAGTCGTACCATGAAGATGACTTTCAATATCAATTTATTTTTAAATCTCCAAGTTAATTTTTTACTAGGCTTTTACATTTAGTTTTAAAGTTTAACGGTTTTTTTGCTCTTTGTCATCATCATGCATGATACTTTAATATTATTACATTTCGTTTCATTTTCAAGAACTTTATCGTTTTATCATCAAATTAGCTTAGCCAAATATTTGCCCGACATTAAAAACGTTGCCTACCAGTCGGTAATGATTGCAAACAGCGTTAATGAGTGATTGCCAAACAATACAACTGCTCCACCGTATCTAAATGGTACTGAATGCAATGTAAGGATGTGGCCACAACTGCATCTATTATCACGAAGCTTCCAGAAGTCTTATTCATTATCTTGGTCAGTCAGTTGGTGGTATAGACGTCACCAGCTGACTGACCAAGATAATAAATCTGACTAAAATAATCTCTGGAGTTTGAAAGAGACTGTGACCTCTGAGTTTGTTTCAGTTTTTCTTCTTTTCTAAGAAAGAAGGCTTTTCTTTTTATTTATTTATATTTTCATCTCATTTTCAGCAGTAGAGCTTACGACCACTAGACCAATAAGTTAGTGTGTATTATTTTCGTTTGTTAAAATTAATTATTAAATTTGAGGTGGCGAGACGATCTAGATGCGTATTGCAAGGGTTGGATCGAGGTGGTCCTGGAAAATGACGCCTGGAGGGATTTGGGGGAGGCCTTTGCTCAGCAATGTAGGCTAATTAAAAAAAACCACTGCCTTCCGTAGCGCAAGAGGGCTGAAGAAATGCGAAACTGATTATGTGACCATACATAGTAAACTTAAAGCTTCGTCATTGCTTCGTGACAATCCGTGACAATGGACGCAAGTGTGGCCCCAGCATTAGGCAAATAACGTCCCGTAGTGTTGTAACAACGAGGCGTAGGTAAATACGCGTAGTTTTGAAACGAGGCGTTAATCGGTATGCACTTCATTAGCTTACATTTACGGAATAATGTGGCAATTATACTGTGTGCTGGTGATAAATATTTGTTCGTTTTGCTAATTTTGTTAATGTTTGGCTTCACAGAGCGTGGGCGATTTGTTATTTGTCGTAAATATTTTGTGACGTGTCTTGATCATTATGGCTGCAATTGTAGTGAATAATGAACAATACAAATAATTACCGATTTTCTAAAGGGTCCCCCAGTTATGTTGCATTATAATATTGTAGTGAATGTACTTCAGATCAATCAGAACAACGCAATTAATGTTGTTGAACTGCAACAATCTGATCTGAGTGAATAGCAAAACCGTATCGGTACCGTGTGGTGCCGGACGTAAAGAATAACACCACCCCATTTCTTCCTGTGGGTGTCGTAAAAGGCGACTAAGGGACTTACTAGAGAATGGGCAGCAGCGTTCTCTATGCATTTTACCACCATACTGCGATCGCCAACCCGCCTGCCAAGCGTGGCGATTATGGCAAAGCCCCCAAAATTGGGGGAGGCCTAAGTCCAGCAGTGGACGTCTTGCGGCTGAAATGAATGAAACGTTTTCCTACTCGTATGTACTCCATTGCTTCATATGTTCGAAAAATTTGTTTGCTCAAGAACGTAAACAACGCAATTAATGTTGTTGAACTGCAACACAATCTGATCTGAGTGAATAGCAAAACAGTGAGGTCTATTTCTGTCTCCAGAATTATCCCAAGACACATGGAGAACCAACATCGTTGATGAATGAGGCTTATTAGTCGACTGGCACGAATTAACTCTCCCAAATTAGGCGAATCATTTTACTTTTAAATACTTAATTAATATATTTTTTCTATTTGCGACTCGCACAAAGTTCATTCATTTACGGGCGCACCGACTATTCCAGAAAAGGGCTACTGTCACATTTGTATTATAAATTTAATATAGTTACAGTACGGTTTATTCAAAATTTGAAAGTTGCCTAATATGTTTATTCACCCACAAATAAATTAACTACGTGCGAGTCGCATATAGAAAATATTATATTACCTATTTAAAAGTGCCGAGTTTCCCGACCCCTCCGTGCCTCGGAAAACACGTTAAGCTTTTGGAGACCGACCGACCGACTGGCCGACGTCGTTACGGGTCGTCAGAAGCCCGAAAGTCGGACAACCAGTCTTACCATGGGGTATCGTATTACCCAGTAACTGAGTTATGAAGGTGAGATAGGCACTCGCTCCATGTAAAATACTGCATTTGGTTAGACTGGAAACTGACCTCAATATAGTTGGCAAAGGCCAAGCAGATGATAATGATTCGCCGGATTAGGGCGAAATAATTTATGCGAGTAGACTAATAGGCCGTAAATGAGGTTATGTGAAATGATAGTGTTCCCACATTCAAAGCATATGGATTAGTTTAAGAACCACATGAACAGTTCGCTCTACATCGAGTGCGTCCCACGCAAATTGTCTTGTGTTATAGTCTTGTTAGAGTCAACTGAGACAAATTAATTAATTTGTATTCGTAATCGCTGGTCTAGCGTACTGACCTATGTGTGTTCGTGCAATAATTGCTGTAATCGTTGGCCATACATATGTCTTTGAGTGGAGACATTTTAGGTATCATGGTCATTGTTTTAGATTGTCTTCACATGTTTCAAAATGTCCCTATTAGACACTATACATACACATCGTTTTTACGAATGATATCCTATAATTATAAAATGTTTAAACCTTTGACTTGGTTTTCGTTCTCGGTTTAATTTTTGGATTACCACTAAACATCAGTGCTGTTCTGTGGGTCCCATATAACAGCATCATTCTGATGCTTTCTTGTCATAGTCACGGGATTTTTTCAGAACTTCATCTTGCAGGTCAACCTGTGAGGTTGTTGGCTGCTTAACCGGACTTACTTATGGCTACTATAATAAACTAGCTTTTGCCAGCGGCTACGCCCGCGTGGAGTTCGGAAAATATCCCGTGGGAACGTACTACCGGGATAAAAAGTACCCTATATGCTAATTCAGGTTATAAACTATCTGTGTGCCAAATTTCATCCAAATCCGTTCAGGAGTTTTTGCGTGAAAGAGGAACAAACATCCACACATCCATACATACAAACTTTAGCGTTTATAATATTAGTAGGATTAAGGCCTCCAGTCAGGACTTAAACAAATTAAAACTAGAGCGACTACTCGCAAAGGGCACCCCTGTGGGGTACGGACCTCGGCTTAGGGCATCGCTGGTAGAGGGCAGCAAGGGACGGGCTGGATCGGAATTATTATTATTAAGAGACAAAATAAAGCTACAGCATGAGCGTCGCGGGCTGGCTCGAGAGGCGGGGCAGACATGGATTGACGGACGGACGGCGATTTGTGACGGTGTGTCTTGAGAGTGCTAGTGAGTGTACTACTCTCCTGGAGAGTGTTTTAGCGTCATCAGGACAGCAACAGCGTGCAGCTACCAACTATTTATGTAATTGTAATTATTAATCTTTTTTTCTTTTCATGTTTTTTATTCGAGTGATCTTATCTTTTTGTATGCACGTGTTTCTGTGACAAAAAAATCTACATTTCTTACTTTCATTCTTTTTTCAATTTATCTTCTTCTATAAGATGCTTAGCGAAGAAAATTTAAAATAGCAATTCCCGCAATGACATTATGAACCAAAGTTACCTTCATATGAAAACCCTAGTACCTATGGCCTTGGTCAATCAATCAACTCAGCCTATCGCAGTCCACTGCTGGACATAGGCCTCTCCCACGCTGCGCCACAACACCCTGTCCTCCGCCTTCCGCATCCAGTCTGCCCCAGCCACTTTCCTAAGGTCGTCGGTCCATCTAGCTGGCGGGCGTCCCACACTACGCTTGCCGATACGCGGTCTCCACTCCAGGACTCGTCTGCTCCATCGGCCATCGGTCCTTCGACAGACATGGCCAGCCCACTGCCACTTCAGCTTGCTTACTCTGCGAGGCCTTGGTAAACCCTTACAAAGTTAATGAAGTACTATTGAGACATAGTATCAAAGAACCATTTGTAATGCTTCCCCATCTAGATTTCCCAAGTGACAAGACTATCATAACTGTAAAATCGAACAAGGAAGATCTCAGACCCTTGCCAATCACCTAAGTTCAAAGGAATTATCTTCAATGATAAATCTACTACCGACTACCGCTTACGTCAACAGCATATTATAGCATGTAGGAAATTTTTATCAATCATCTAGAAATCGAAAGGTTTATTAACAGATCTTTGATTGCACAAGCTGTGGCTTCGACTTTGCTCATGAAGAGAGGAGATCATCATAATCAACCTATATTGTCTGTGTTGTCTGGCCTATTAGTCTAGCTGTTAGTGACCCTGACTGCTAAGACTGAGGTCGCGGGTTCGTTTCCCACCCAGGACAAATCATTGTGTGATGAGCACACAATTTTTTTCTGAGTCTGGGTGTAATTTATCTATAATATGTATGTATTTAGAAATATATAAGTATATTTATCAGTTGTCTGGTTGCCATAGTACAGGCTCTGCCTAGTTTGGGATCAGGTAACGGTGTGTTGGTTGTCCAAAGATATTTATTTATTGTTCCCACTGTTGGGACACATGCCTCCTCTCGAAAAGAGGGGGTTGGCCGTAATCTACCACGTGGGCCCAATGCGGGTTGGTAGATGTCACATGTCTTCGAGTTTTTGGTTCTAAAACATGCCGGTTTCCTCACGATATTTTCCTTCATCGTTTTGAAAGCAGTGGTGATGAAATTATTTACACAAAGTAAAGCGGTTGCCTGGATTCGAACTAACGACCTACAACTCGTTAGTCGGGTCCAATACCACCGGGCTACTACTGCTGAAGAGACCATAAGAAGTTTTTTTTTTCATCAGCTGACTACGAACGATCAAAAGAAAGCTGTGGCGAGAAAGTGCTTCTTTACTCATGACATTTGTTCCACCTACTGAGCATCTCCTACTTGGATACGAGTTGCCTTGGCTAACCTAGAAGTCTTAAACGGACTAGATAGACTAGCTCCTGCCCGCGACTTCATCCGCGTGAAATGTATTATTTTAACAAAAAATATATCCTATAGCATCAAATGGCCAGCGTGCGACATTACTTCGTTTTCCATTAGCGTTATTTCTGTTTTTTTTTTTCTTCTTACTCGGCCCCTAGGGACTTAGCCTGATGTTTGATGAAAAACTTATAACCTACCGCAGTAATTGAGCTAATTTTTTTTTTTAATTCTGACTGGTTCCAAGGATTACCCCCTACGCCCTTACATACAAACTAATAGACACACGTATAACCATCTATTCTAATGTTCTAAAGAGATAAATCTTTAGAACATTAGAATAGATGGTTATGGAAGATAAATTACGCAGCACCATTTAATACTTCTCTATTTCGTAACAATTCAATTAAAAGTTCTATATTATCTGCGGAAATCGCAGTTTAGGGTTCCGCTAGTTCAACTAATTAAATGACTGCATATTCAATTACTTTACGCGCATAGATATTTAGCAACGGTTATTAAAACTTCACAGGTAATACAAAAGATCGTTTATAAAGAAGATTATAATCTATTGCGGAAGTTATTTCCTTTTTATTGTAGGAGTTTTATGTACATTCTACGTTTGTAGTGTTTTTATTTCAGAGTTTTTAATAGAACGACGATTTTGAAATTGCAATCGAACTTATGATACTAACTTCTACGTATTGGACTTCACTATGTCACACAGCTGTGGGAAGCAGTGGCAACGGCCAAGACTTACGAATCGTTGTAGGGTTCGAACCAAAGCAAGCACTTTGTGTAAATTATTTCATCACCACTGCTGTCAAAACTGTTGGTAATAAAAAATATTTAAACGTTTAGATTCGCCCGTATTGGACGAGTAAATTCGCACGAATCGATTCATAAGTCGATACAGCAAGACAGTACAAGAATGTAGAAAGAGAGTTTAACGTTTACCGGAAAATGTAAAATATTTATGTCAAAGCATTGCCAAACCCTACGTTTGTGTTTGAGTCAGGCCATAAATCATCCGTTGTTACTTTGTTACCCAACAGCTTCAGCGTTGGTTCACCCTTAAGACATTATCAGCTACCAATATGTTATCTTAAATCTCTGATTCTATGAAACTGTCGGATGTCAAGATTGTGGAGTGTAGGGCCGGTTTACATCGGGTCGGATAACGTCGTGGTAACCCATGTTTGGTGAGACTTAAGCTTTCATATGTTGAAAAAGATTGATGATTTTGAAATTATTCTAGCTGAAAATTTAAACTAATAATAATAATAAAAAGATTTTTGTTGTATAGTTATTGTCAGGCTTATACGCTAAACGTCTGAACGGATATGTATGTAACTTGGCACAAGGGTAGAACATTTCTTGGACTGGGATGTAAACATTTCTTGGACTGGGATGTAAAATACTTTTTATCCCGATATTCCCACGGGATCGAGACTAATGCGGGTGAAACCATGGTGCGCAGCTAGTTCACTAATAAAAATCTTAAATTCATTCACTGACAGACAAACGCACTGTCTGAACAGCTGGAGACAGAAGCTTGTATTAAAAAATCTTTAATTATGGATTGGTTTTCTAACGAAGAAGGTGAGCATGAAGGAAAGATATTTGAAAAAAAAAATACTCCCTATTTAAATTGCGAATCAAAATTTGTATGGAAGTAGGAAGTATATATCGTATCTATAGGTCACTCGATTGGGATGATGTTGACATTTTTAAATGTTACCTTCTGTTAATCGACTAGTTTGCAATAATAAACAAGGTTTACAAAGTACTCCATTATCGAGTTAGTCAATCGAGTAGTTTATTCACTGACCTTTTTTAAATACCACGCAAGCCATTTAACTTAGTCAGTCCATGACAGCTTATATCTAGACTATTATGAGATGACATTCTGATAGCTTTTTGTAAAACGAAAATAGACTGCGCCATCTTGAAAATTTACTGTTTGATTGTTCAGTTCGTTAATGGTGCAAGTGACTTTTTAGTTGATAATGTTTTTATTAAATACTAGCTTTTGCCAGCGGCTTCGCCCGCGTGGAGGTCGGAAAAATCCCGCGGGAACGTACTACCGGGATAAAAAGTAGCCTATGTCCTTTCTCAGGCTCTAAACTATCTGTGTAAATTTCATTTAAATCGGTTCAGTAGTTTTAACAGGAAAGCGAGACAGACAGATAGACAGAGTTACTTTTGCATTTATAATATTAGTGTGGAAGTGTGGATGAGCATTTCTTAAATAACGACGTTTTTCTCGCAAGAAATAATAACCAGACTAAACTAACTAACTAACTAAAGCTTTGTAGTTATGTAGGTAGGTAACGTTAGTTTAATGGGTACCCGAAAAAGTTAAAAGTAAATTGTCAATTTTCCTGTCGAATTTTCGTCATAGCTCAAACTTTTCTTGAGGAAGTGGTTTTAATTCAGTTTACAAGATTTTACCTAATCAAAGAAACTTACATGTATACCTACATATAAACATTGCAATTATGTTTTTTTTCCCGATTCTATAAAAAAATATACTAACAGTGTTAAAATAATATGTATAGGTATAGGATTAACCTGAAAAGAAAAGAATCGTCCTATAATTCCTTTCTTCATCAAAAATTCTTCCTCAACGTTGGCAACAGGAATAGTAGCCAAAAACCTGGCAGCATTGCCACATCGTACAGCAATGCTGGTTCTTCGGCGAAAAATAAGTCTCACTCACAAATTATTATGAAATAAACTTTATCCTCCACGAAAACGGTAATTTCATAACTCGGAACAGCAGCAATACATCAGTAACTAGTACTAACAAGGCAGTGACATGTAAACCATCCCATGCGAGTGAAAGTCCCAGCTGGCACACACCTATTCATCACACTGCAACGACCGTGTAGGAGTGTGGTAGGGCCACGCTGAAGTTGGTAGCAGAAGGGCTGGAAAGTACAGTCAGGGAAAATAATTAGAGTGTAACGTAAAATATTGACGTGTTAAGCGTCTTAAATGATTTAGAAAAAAGAAAGAGATATATTTTATTTAATATACGTACAGGAATTACAAACAATGAACATTAAAACTACACAAGAGGAATATTTAAATTAAAAACAACAAAAAAGTTGAAGGAGCAGGCCTATGCGAGGCCAAAAAGGCTCCTATATCAGCATAATGCTGCAATATTTGTAAAAAATAAAACAACGACCGCAGCGCTGGTATCTACTTACATTAAAAACACATAATTTCACTTTATTCATTTATCATCAAATTGTCAGACATTTTATACAAATGTCAAAGAATACCGTCGTAATTTACGTACAATTTAAGTTGGTAGTCAATTTGCTTCACAAAACAACTCCCTGACTTTACCTACTGACTGATACACAAAGACCATTGAGTTCTCAGCCAGAAATGTTTAAGGAAAGGTATACCAAGCATGGAAACTACACTCGCATCTGTAACGGATGGGTCTCCTACTTATTTTCCTTGTTGTTGTTTATTACCTGAGTGTAATATTCTCTTTTTGTCGCCTCGTTAGGCAAATCTGTCATTATTACATGTATTAAATCTGTTTAGTTGCTAATTATGTATTAAGTAGGGAGTTAGTTAGCATTAGGTTAATTGAAGAAAATTATTGTAGGTAAGTATATAATTCATTATGCTAAAACCAATTTACTACTTGCATAGCTGCAGTCCAATAATTTGTCAAATTCACACACTGTTTCTGAATTGTTATCGATTTTATCCCTTACTAGCTTCTGTTTGCGACTTCGTCCGTGTCAAATTTCTTGCTCCCCCGATCCATCCCGTCGCATCCTCGCCTGCCCGTGCGAGGTCCTCATATTCGTGACTTATTTTCTTTTTGCTCGGCTCCTAAGGGTCCTAGCGTGATGTTATATAACCTATATCTTTCCTCGATAAATAAGCTACTCAAAACTGAAAGAATTTTTCAATTCAACCAGTAGTTCCTAAGATTATTGCGTTCAACCAAACAAACAAATTTGTCAGCTTTATAATGTTAGTAAATATTGGAGAGAGTGGACCTTCTGTCCCTCATATCCATGGTACATCAAACGTCCATTAGTAGTGCCGTCCATCTGTCCATCCACAGCATTAGATTCCATTATTCTGTAAACGGGTGTTGCAATACGGAACCGTTTACAATTGAGTTTCGGCTATTTATGATGTTTGGGTTATTTTAGCGCTTTATTGCGTAATTGGATGATTTTAATGCGATTCCGCTGCAGTCACTGAGAGTATTTGGGTGGAGGCTGGTGTTTGTGATACTATAGTTTTGTTATTACGACTGTCAACAACGATATCCCTTTTTTCTGTATCGTTATTTTTTGTGAACCATATAAGTAATTTTCAAAAAATGTTTTTATTTTTTTAATTTACTTAGGGCAGTGGTGGCCGAATGGTGCCACCCGCGTATAGCAAGTTGTAAGTCCTAGCTTCGAACCCAGACAGGCGGTTTACTATGTGAACATAAACGAATTTTATTTTGATAACGAGGCCCTTCAAGTATCATAATAGTTATAACACTGCATCAATTATAATTATTATACAAACAATGCAATGTTTTTAAACCAAAACAAGGTACATAAAAGGTCATAATGAGACTAAATAAATAATAAAGAATAATAGAGCGTACATTATTTTTCTCACCAAACGCTTCGCTGCCTCAAACGAGTGAATTCATAAGGAATGTGATGAAATTACTTCGTTCTAAAATAATAGTGAGGAATGTAATTTACTTTGTTAATAATAATTAAATCAGCGGTTCTGTGTACCTAATTGTTGCGTCAAAGAGTGCATTCACATTGAACAAATTGTTGCAGATTGTTCACGTAGATTTAATATACAGGGTGGCAAGGACCTTGACGTGCAAACTATAAACATGAATTCAGCACATGATTGTCGACCCCCTATTTTTGGTGGGAAATCATCTAATGACGTCTCCCGCTCTGGACGGAGCGAGAGGACGTGTCAGACTTTTACTGACAAAAACCCACCCGTGTTCCTTCAGTTGCTTATATGCCAGGCCACAGAAACTCTTACGAAAAAATCTCGCGACCCTGGTAAATTCTTGTCACCCTTGATTTGTGGTTTGATTAAACGGTTAGGTTTTTAACAATTTCTATTTTGCTTTAAATAATCTTTACTAGTTTTATAAATGCGAAAGTAAGTTTATTTGTTTGTAACGCTTCCACGCAAAAACGGCTAAAAACGGCTTAAAACGGCTTTCCGATCCCCTAGCGTAGAAACTTTTCGTCAGGTCTCAAACAAAAGTCTGAATCTGTTCCATAGAAGGGTGTAAGCAGTGCACAGTCTACTTTACCATTGTATAGAATCTAGTTTATCTAACTAAACGGACAGCTGTGCTGCTGGGAAGTTTGTTGCGCCAGTTCTTGTTCCCAGCTAAACCACTAGGAAGTGGTGAAGGGCGAGCGTTTTGGGGGACTGTCTTATATAATCTTGACATTCAAAAAGTGCTTATCCTCAGCCTAATTTGAATAAATGGCTTTAGCTTTTGAGTATTTTTAGGGTTCCGCACCTCAAAAGGAAAAAGCGGAACCCTTATAGGATCACTTTGTTGTCCGTCCGTCCGTCCGTCCGTCCGTCCGTCCGTCTGTCAAGACCCTTTTGCTCAGGAACGCGTGGAGGTGTCAAACTGAAATTTATAACAAATACTCAAGTCTACTGTCCCTTGGAGCTGTGAAAAAATCAAACTTCTAAGCTAACGCAATCAAAAGATATAGCCGTTTATACCGCAAATTTCCTCAAATTTTCGAAACTCGCAAGGGAATCAAAACCTAAAGGGTACTTCCACGAGCACTTCCGACGTTTGGCCCCCAGACTGGAGCGGGCTGGGGCTGCGTTAAAGCGGCTCCTGCCCAATCTGGGGGTTCCAAACGCCTCCTGCCGGAGGCTCTACACGGGGGTCGTGCGGTCCATGGCCCTCTACGGGGCACCGGTGTGGGCGCCCGCATTGAGGCTGCGCCCAGCGCGCCGGTTGAGTGCGGCCCAGAGGGTCATGGCCATCCGGTTAATCCGGGGATACCGCACGGTCTCCTGCGAGGCGGCGAGCCTCCTTGCCGGAGTGCCGCCATGGGATCTGGAGGCAAAGGTCCTCGCCCACATGTGGGAGTGGCGCGAGGATGCGAAACGCCGGGGCGAAACTCCGCTGCCGCGACAAATCGCGGCACGGCGGACCGAGCTCCGGCAGGATCTCATGGATACATGGCGGGTACGATTGTCGCAACCCAGCGCAGGGCACGCCACAATTGCGGCGGTAGGTCCCCTCTTTGAGGAGTGGATAGAGAGGCGCCACGGCGTCCTCACCTTCCGCCTGACGCAGGTTCTCACCGGGCATGGGTGCTTCGGTGGGTTCCTGTTCAGGATAAAGCGGGAGGAAACGCCCGGGTGTTTCCATTGTGAGGATCGTCTAGAGGACACGGTGGAGCATACGGTGGAAGTGTGCCCTGCCTGGGCGGAGCACCACCGTGTCCTCGTGGAGGCGATCGGCGGCGGCGACCTCTCGCGTCCGGCCCTGGTGCGAGCTATGGTACGGAGCGAGAGGGCATGGGAAGCCGTCACCTCCTTCAGCGAAGCAGTAATGCTCGCGAAGGAGGAGGCGGGGCGCGTGAGGGAATGGCAGTCTCTGCGCCCTCACGTCCCTAGCCGCCGCAGGAGGAGACGCCCCGGGCGCCGGGAGTCGATTGCGGACTCCCGGCCACCGTAGGCGCGAGCTTGCGGGTGGCGATCAATGGGTAGCTCGCCGCCCGGTAAGGACCAGGCTCGGGTCGACGGCGCGTAGTGTTCCACGCGCGCCTCAAAGAGATGTCAGCAACACTGAAGGGGTCTGCTAGGACCGATGCCTGCCAGGGTCGCGTGATTGTTCGAAAGAGATATCGTGACCCTGGCACATGGGCAACTGAAGGAACACGGGTGGTCCGCCCAGAGCGGGAGAAGTCATTTGATGATTTCCCATCCAAAAAAAAAAAAAAAAAAAAAGGGTACTTCCAGTCGATCTAGAATTTTGAAATTTGGTACGAAGCAACGTCTTATAGCACAGATAAAGGAAAAATTGCGAAAACCGTAAATTTTTAGTTACATCATATAATAAACAGAACAAAACACAGACAGAAATAAAACTAAGCCAAGAAAAAGAACAGAACTACGACTCGATTGTCGTGATGGGTGAACTTTTACTTATATACTTACAGGTTTGTACGGAACCCTCGGTGCGCGAGTCCGACTCGCACTTGGCCGGTTTTTATTTAATTTAATAACTTAAGATTGCGTTTAGATATGACAGCACAGTTCTGTGTGGTGTTGGACGTAAGGAACAGCTACATCTCATTTCTTCCCGTGATTGTCGTAAGAGGCGACTAAGGGACTTACTAGAGAATGGGCAGCAGCGTTCTTTATGGATTTTACCACTATACACTTACCATGCATTTTACCACTGCTATCGCCAACCCGCCTACCAAGTGTGGCGATTATGCATACCCTCCCAAATTGGGGAAGGCCTATGTCCAGCTGTGGACGTCTTTTGACTGAAATTATGATGATGATGACGACAACACAAGATGGTTGAAGGATGTGTTCTCGCAATGACAATCAACAGCCAAAAACAAAAGAAAAGTTAAGCCCAATTGAGCTGTATGTCTATGTACCCAAGGGTTATTTTACTATTTGAAGCAAATACTCGTCAAGCAAGACCAATCGAAGCATAATTGAATGAACTAGTATTTGAAAGTAAAAGCACGCGAGGTGACCCGCCAAGCCGCCATGTTAACCGTTTGTAATTATCGACGCCATTCATGACACAAACGATGCGCCGGCGCATCCCATTACTCTCACTTTCTGCATTATAGACTTGACAAGGTTTAGAAGTGATTTTTAACTACGAATTTGGTTATTTTGAGTGACGAACGGTTATTGGATTTAATAGATATAATTAAGCTTAATTTTAGATGCAGTCGAAAATTCTTTAATTATATACTATCTATACTAATATCATAAATACGAAAGTAACTCTGTCTGTTTGTTACGCTTTCACGACTAAACCACTGAACCGATTTTTGGTACGGGGCAAGTTTTAACCCCAAAGCAGGAAATATTAGGCATTTTGATCCACGACTTCGTCTGTGTCCGCGACAACCGATATTTACGCGGACGAAGTCGCAGGAAACAGCTAGTTAGATATAAATTGGTAGTCTCATTTTTAGCCTACGTTGTCTCACCACTGAACAAAGGCCTCCCCCATATCCTTCGAGGCCTCCTTTTCTAGTGCCACTTCGAAGATCTAGATTCAACCCTTGCGGTACGCATCTAGGTCGTCTCGCCACCTCTTCCTGGGCCGGCATCGACGTCATCAGGCATCCACCGGGTAGGGACGATTAGTAGGTTAATAATTCAATCATTGGGAACAACAGGAGACTGAAAGAGGCATTGCCTAACAATAGCGCAACATATTAGAACCTTTCTACCTATCTATATTTCCAGACTGGTCACTATTTTGACCATTTCGCGATAAAGATACAGATACATTTTACTTACCGCACACAATGCCTCAGGCAACTCGTTAAATTATAACGAATAAGACAGGAGGCCATTAAATAGAAAGTCAGTAACTGGATATATCATTCACATAACAAAAAATCTCATAACAAATGTGATAAATGAGGTGTGTTCCCCTAATGGGCTTATCCATCAAGATCACAGTAAACAGACATTTTTCAATTGTCCAGGTATGCCATTTGTGGAAATGGCAATTTCTACACAATTTATCAATTGCGTTGCAACGGTGAAGGAAACCCACACGGTTAGTAAAGAGTAGGTCGGTAATGATGTGTAGCTGCGGTCTAGAAAATAAAATAGAATACATAAAATAAAGCCGCAGAGTAGGTTTAGATCTATGAGTTTGTAACAATACCTAAGTATGGGTCTTTACTTTATAATTCACTTTACCATGTCAGCAGCATGGGACCAGAGGTGGTCTTGTGGTAACAGACATAACTTATGAGTAGTAGACTTAGAGCACTTTACTTTGTGTAAATTATTTAATCACCACTGCGCTGAAACGGTGAAGGAAAACATCGTGAGGAAACCAGCTTGTCTTAGAACCAAAATCTCGAAGATGTGTGTGACATCTACCAACGCGCACTGAGCTCGCGTGGTGAATTATGGCCCACTCCCTCTCACAGAGAGGAGGCCTGTGTCCCAGTAGTTGAAACATTTTAGGCTGCTGATGAAGCGCGGCAAACTTACATTCACATTTACGCCATTAGTTAGGATTAGGATTATTTAAAGGACGATAAAAATGGCTAAAAGTCTAATCGTTTAATCAAACCACAAATCAAGAGTGACCCTGCCAGGGTCACGGATTTTGTAAAGAAAGAAAGAGTTACCGTGGCCCTAGGTTTTAGTCAGTAAAAGTCTGACACGCCCTCTCGCTCCGCCCAGAGCAGAAGACGTCATTTGATGATTTCCAAATAAGAAAAAAAAGGGTGACCAGAATCTAAAACCCTAAAGTAAGAGTACTTTGGTGTAGGTACCGTGAAGCGTTGCCTTTAAAAATGATTCGCTTACCTTGTTTAAATATTCGAAAATATTGTTATCTTAAACTATTTATCTCTGACACGTCTATACAGTCTATGGTCTGTGCAGGCCTACCACGATTGTTTGTGGTGCGCTTTGTTTGCCTAGACTCCGCGTCGTGACGGGCTTGCTCGTGAAAAAGCTGCACTTTCACGAATTGCGGTAGGGCTGCGAATTTTCTAGAGGTGTCGACACACCTTGATACGTTTGTAATCGATTTAAAGTCGTTTATTGATAAATTGATGGTCTTGTGCTACGGTGAATTCCTGAGTACAGCTACTTTGTGTTTCTATTCCTATATTTTTTTTTTTACTTAATAGTTTCTCTGCTGGCCTTCGAAGGTAAACCGGCATAAATTTCCTGATTTATATGAAATTAGTCAATAACCGTATGTTGTGACTGTGATCCTATTATCACGGGCGGCAACTTTAATCTTTTAATTCGATTATCGTTTCAATAATTTAATTACGTTAATTCCGAACACGATTCACTACGACCACTGTATAAAATCGATTTTCATATCGATTAATTACACGATTCGATTTCGGGTGAGTACTAGGGCAGCCCTATTCCATAACTAATTGCTACCTCAGCTGGTATTGTTCTTGTTATTATTTCGTTTTTACGCAACTGCGATTACAATCGCGACTGCTAACGCGGTTACACAATGATAGTCGCAAGTCGCAATTGCTACTTTTTTTCGGCCATGTGAATGAGTTTTCATTGATTCTCTTATTACGTCTAACTACATACGTTGTACAATGGGGCTCATTATGTTTTTAACGTGAGTTTTTAGGGGCAATTTTAAAATGAATTTTCTCTTGTGTGAATTTTCTTAACTAATTAGCAAGTAATTACTTAGCTAAACATGATAAATTACTTTCGTTTTCACCGAAGAAAGGTCGTTTAATGAACTCTCGGAGAATAAAACCTTTTTGAATTTCATAAGAAGTTGGTATAATTAATTAAATTTCAAATAGCAAAACATAGACCAAGAGCTAGTGAACTTAAAATATGTTCTACTATTTAAACAAAACAAGCGCGCTATGGAGCGGGCTGTGCTCAGAGTTTTTTGAAGGCTAAAATTAGAAATTAAGTTATTCGAAAAGAACCGGAGTTATCGACATAGCTTACAGAATAAGCAACCTGAAGTGGCAGTGATTGTCGAAGGACCAATGGCCGGTGGTGCAGACGAGTCCTGGAGTGGAAACCGCGTATCGGCAAGCGTAGTGTGGGACGCCTCCCAGTTAGTTGGACCTACGACCTCAAAAAGGTGGCTTGGACAGACTGGAGGGCGGAAGGCGGAGGGCAGTGTGGTGTGGCGCAATATGGAAAAGGCCATTTGTCCATCAGTTGACTGCGATAGGCTATGTTGATTGGTTGTCTGAAACAAAACAAAGGAAAATCAGGTCACACCTATATCAAAACTTATAATTTTTCAATAGAAAAAATACTTTAAAAATGTATCCGTTTAAAAAAATTGTACATATAGATACAGCAACGCCCTTCACTGTAAATGTCTGCACCTACCAGGTGTTATTTAAACTTGTCTTATTAAAACATGATTCAACAATTATTATCTGTTAACCACGCTAATTAGATCTTTATCCTGTTATCAAAATGTTCACAAAATTCGTAATTTTGTTATTAAATCTGAGGGTAGAGAGGTCTTTTTAAACTGGTGGATCTATAATGTCATTGTGAGGCACTGGATTAATATGCGCAAGCGCAACCGTGCAAGTACCATTAAGTTTCCTTCACTACAATGTTGCCAATTTATTCAACTGTTAGGTAAATTTGTTTTATAAACTGAAAAGACTTGAAACATTTTCTAAAACACATAACGTAAGCATCTATTTTACTCAATGTAAAAAAAATCGTTAAACAATGGAAGAGAGATCCAAATTAAAACAATAAAGATTACCAATATAACATATTCTTTTAGACTTAACATGAAATGCGGTAGATTTTAAAAATGTATTCGTATTTTAATGTGTTTATCTTCGTTGCTTTCCTCGATATTATAAACAGGCTTGTCTAATTTTTAACCGACGAAAAAAAATGGAGGAGGTTATCAATTCGACGCGTAGGTACATATTTTTTTTGTTTTTTTTTTATGTATGTATTTTGAGTCGGCGCTGAAAAATCAATGAACAAAGATCACTCAAAGCGCCGACTCATAAATTTAAGGTTTATTATTTGTTGCTTTTCTATTTTTTCGGCGGTTTAATTTTTTGGCTTATTACTCGACTTGCACGAACTAACTCGCACGAATCGGGTGAATCGTCAATTTTTTTTTTTTTTCTATAGGTAACTAGCATGAAGTTAATATTTGTGCGAGCAAATCGAGAATTCCAGAAATACGCATTAGACAATTGGCACGTTTTGTATTTTATGTAATAAAGTTAGTAATTTTTTCCTTAAGTTTTTGATGTTTCCCTAACGTTTTTTTTTTTTTAATATTATCATGATAAGCCTATAATATTCAAAATCAAGATCAAAAGTCATTTATTCAAATTAGGCTGAGGATCAGCACTTTTCGAACGTCAAAATTACACAAGACAGTCCCCCCAAAACGCCCACTCGTCGCGCACTTCCTAGTGCTTTAGCTGGGAAGAAGAAGTGGCCAACAAACTCCCCATTCCCGCTGCTGCGACAGGCTTCGGTGATAGGGAGTAGGCCGTAATCAGCTACGCTGGCTTTGCGCGGATTGGCAGATATCACATGTTTTCAAATGTTTTTCTTCACCGTTTTGAGAGCGGTGGTGAGCAAATAATTTACACAAAGTTAAGCACCCGTTTGGGAACAAACCTACGACGTACAACTCTTAAGTTGCGGCTGTGACCACTGGACCACCGATTGCGATTCGGGCGAATTAATTCGTGCGAGTCTACTAATAAGCCACTAAATTATTACAGTGGAAATACCAAGGTTTTTATAGTAAGGCAACACTGATGCTTAATGATTGTATGGTACCTAGTCCTTTGTCTCGAGTGTAGTCGTTAAGTAAATGTAATCATTTTGTATTACTCCTTGCCGTGGCATTGTTGTACACACGGCTATATATCAAGCTATGTAATTCCAGTTTAATCTTACCTCTCATTATACGTTAATCCCATACAATGTGAGATCAGTTTATACTGGAAATTCATAGCTTGATATGTAGCCGTACGTACTCACGGAAATTAAACAAGATGTAAGATTATGATAGTAGCTGAAAAGCATAAATGTTATCATTCATTCATTCATCATCTGTATTAACCTAGCCTTTTCTTAACAATGTTGGCGTCATCTTCCAGAGTAACCGGAAGTAACTGAATACCAGTAGCTTACATGTCATCATCATCATTTCAGCCGTAAGACGTCCACTGCTGAACTTAGGCCTCCTCCAATTTGGGGGGCTTTGCCATAATCGCCACGCTTGGCAGGCGGGTTGGCGATCGCAGTATGGTGGTAAAATGCATAGAGAACGCTGCTGCCCATTCTCTAGTAAGTCCCTTAGTCACCTTTTACGACACCCGCGGGAAGAAATGGGGCTTACATTTAATAATTGCTTATCCGACCTCTACAACGCAGTTACTGAGTAATACCATGCCCCTTGGTAAGACTGGTTGTCAGACTTTTGGGATTTTGACGACTTGTAACGGCAGCCAAGGGTTTACGAGTGACAACCGGGACCAACAGCAGAACGTAGCAAGAAAAGCAGCGGCAGGCGCAGCTTAACCGGACTGATCGACCTATGCTGATTTTATTACTTAGCCTAAGCGAAGGGGCTTAGGCTAAGTAATAAAATAGAAGTAATAGAAAAATAAGAAATGAAATAAAAAGTTTTCATTTATTAATTAAATCATACTTATTTATTCCGAAAAGGTTATTTTTGTTCGATAATAATAAATAGTAGCAGTTTTTTTTTTTATTAATAGCCGGTTACAACTACCATTTAATATTCATCTTGATTTTCAGAATAGTACCTATATCAAAGGATTCCATATATGAAATTAAATTTGAAGTTGGTACCTATAACAGTTTTTTAAAAGTTTAAAATTCGAATGAATTGTAAACAGACCATTTCTATCGTTATCAACACCAAAACTGGTTCACAACGAACCCTAGTGACCCACAAACAAAACTTATCACTATTTACCTCTAGGAAGTACAAATACATATTAAATAGATAAACCTTTTTAAACGTCAGTATTATCTAACTATGTTGTATCATTTACTGACGTTTCTATGTTAACGGCCATCATTTCATGGCTGTTAAGATTCATAATTAGTTTCGTTACTGTATCTAATTATGTGGTATTTGTATATTTATCTTGTATATGACCCGATTAGTTACTGTAGCAGACTTTCCCTTGTGATGATGCTTCATTGGGCTCCGACACGCTTGGTATGGTTCCTTGAGCATGTAATAGAAGACTGATTTACAATAAATGTATGGTAATGTGTCTTTGTGTTGTAGATGCTATTGATATAACTCATGTTTAGCATCTATTTATTTTTTGTTGTTCTTTATAATTTTCGCTTCTTTGCGTCTGTATGAGAGGCACATTAATTATACAATACGAAACACTTAAGGCGCGTTAGGACACCGTAAAACGCTAATTTTTTTGAGGCACAGTTAGTTTAGGGCTTGGTATATATTAAGAGCCAGTAAATAAACTGCATTGTGAAATGTTCAAAGAAATTACTTATTCCAGTAGTATTTATTAAAATAAATAGTATCATGCTATAAAAATCGTGTATATCCGAACTACAAAACAAAAACTTTTTTTCCGAAAACCAATGTACTTTAACTAATTTTATACTTATTACATAAATACTAATGTATTTTATGTAATAAGAATAAAAGAAATTGAATAAATTAAAGAAATGTGGGTCGTTCTACTTTTTTACCGACAACGGTCTGTCCTTCGTCTTGTTATGGTATCTCGTTGGAGTATTGATATTTACGGTTTTTTTTTATTTGATTCAAATAAACGTCCGTATTTTTCTTATCTATTAATATTATGTCATTTTTATTTTTTCTAACCAGCATATTTAATGCGTCTTTTACCCATAGAATACCGTGACAGAGTGGTAAGCTGAAATGTGGTCTTCCACAGAAAAAGGCCACTCTGTCACATTTTGTTTTTTCTAAAACAAACATTTAAAAAAAATACTAGCCGGAAAGAAAATTTTAATTAGTCCTATTGAAAACACAAATGCATTTTTTTTTTAATCCCACACAGAGACAACAATTATGGATAGTTCAAAAACCAAAAAAACAGAAAAGCTTTATTCGTTTCACTGTCGGTAAAAAAGAAGAACGACCCATGTGCATTTTCTTTTTATTTGATTAAAATTGAAAAATTATTGCAGTTTTATTTTAGTCATCATTCGATTCACCTGACATTAAATGCATCACTATTTTGAACCTTAAATGATGCCCTGATGTGCCTTAAAGCAAAATTGTAGTACATAATGGAATTAACGCAAAATTGCTTCGTTAAACATGACTAAAATACGCAATAGACATCAAACCCATAATTTCTTAAAGGGGTTGGCAGAGGAGTGAGCACTAGGTTGCTCCTATAACGCTACCATTTACTCAGTACGTCTCACATTGACTTGAATGTGTCCAAGGAGTTTCTTGTCCGTTCTTCTCCATAAGTACCTACGCCTTGGAATGGGCACCTAGCTTAATTTTTCTGACTCACCGCCACTTAACAATTGAAAAGTGCCTGTAATTGGTTTACTTGAAATAAACGTTTGAGTTTTGAGTTTGTGCACCCACGCTACAAGCAAATATTTACGCAATTCGTGGTGTTACGTGTCTTTTTGTATTTAATTTTTATTATGCTTGCCAGACTTCCGTCCGAAGGTCCGCCAAAATGAAAACAAATTACGTAACCTATAGCAAATTATGACGCAGTAAAAAACCTTATTCAGCTCTTGGACTATAAATGGGCTTTTGCGCTTGTTTTAACAGCTAAGATGCACCTACACGCGGGTCGGCAAAAACGTTTCCGCATAGAAATCCTTGCTTGCTAGATATTTTTAATCCTACACAGTTGTTTGAAAATATTTTATGGGCATAATCATGTAGGTAGCAGTGTACTGTGTCAGATTAAAAAAAAACCATTAAATAACAAATACACACATAATCAACTTATAATGTTCCCACTGCTGGGACACAGGCTTCCTCTCGGTGAGAGGGAGTGGGCCGTAAATCCAACACGCGAGCCTAGTGGTACATATCACATGACTTCGAACTTCCGGTTCTAGGACATGCCGGTTTCCTAACGATGCTTTCCGTCACCGTTTTGGAACAGTGGTGATGACATAATTTAAATATACTAAAGCGGGATTGCGGCAGACCACATAGGAGATGACGGGACGAGCTAGATAGCTTCCGTCAAAATAGGTAGAACCGAACCTACGTCCTCATACTCGTTGGTAGCACCGATAACCTCAAAGCCACCACTCTGCTCTTAAATAACACAATAAAAAATACAATAAAAAAATGCAGCAAAACTAAATGATTACAAAATCTTATCGCTCTTAAAACACACTTCAATTTTTTAACGCTACACTCCATTCTCACTGTGGCGTTTTGCCAACTTTAAAACTGTGATCCATGAAGAACTAAAATCACATTCACAGAAGTCCTAATTAAAGATATTCCAAGAACATTAATGTGACTTCTATTATAATGGACCATTCTTAAATCTCACTGAAGAAGTCACCAATTCCTATAAACGCTACGTATTCCTTACGAACCGTAATGAGTAATCAGGAGGCGCCTGGTCGCCCATCGACTGTCGCGAGGATTAATTTACGTCTGCTCGACCCCTTGAGTCATTGCCTTGAACATATTCTTTCTAAAATTGGGCTGGTTGAGCCGTGACTCAAATTATAAGTCATTGTTTGTTCCGTCTCACTGACTTTCCGCATGATGCAATTGGATGAACGGGAATGTGTATTTTTAGCGTTTACGGTAGTTGATTTCAGCTTACCGCTCCAAGTGTTTATTTTTTTATTGATCTCTATAAATAAACATAGTACTTTCTCGTCTGCGGATAGGTACACGCAAAGTTAGGCAAAGGCGTCTCTTGGCCCGATTCAATTAAAATTTGTTTGAATTCGGAACACCATGCTGTGTTCCAAAACTAAACTGGGTACAGTTTTAAAACGCAGCGTGGTGTTCCAAAATTTGAAATATTTTGTTCGTTTGAAATTTATGTTGAAACATAATGGCAAGCATACCTGTAACGGGTAGACAAGATGGCTGCTAGGCTCAAATGTGATTAGGCGGGTCACATCAGCCGCATGCAGAATAACCAATGGGCAGTCTCCACATAATGGGTGCCTGAAGATGGACGGCTCCGCCGTGGTGAATCGAGGTGGCGCGGGAAAGGATTCCTGGAACTGGTTCCTGAAAGGACTTGGGGAGGCCTTCGCACAGCAGTTCCAGTTCGCATCACACTGCTGGAAAAAAGGCTGCCCCTTGACTTCCACCTCTTTCGATCCAGGAATAAAGTAAACCACTGATCGTGAGTTATCTCCAGCTCGTCGCCCCATCTTTTACGGGGTCTGCCTTTCCTGGCTATTTCATCATCATCATCATCATCATCGTTTCAGTCGAAAGACGTCCTCTCACACAAAATGCTGTCACTCACACTAAATCTCTCTTGTTCGACTTCTGTTACGGATACAGTGCCGCACGAGCATTTTTTAGGGTTCCGCACCTCAAAAGGAAAAAGCGGAACCCTTATAGGATCACTTTGTTGTCCGTCCGTCCGTCCGTCCGTCTGTCAAGACCCTTTTTCTCAGGAACGCGTGAAGGTATCAAGCTGAAATTAATATCAAATACTCAAGTCTACTGTCCCTTAGAGCTATGAAAAAATCAAACTTCTAAGCTAACGCAATCAAAAGATATAGCCGTTTATACCGCAAATTTCCACAAATTTTCGAAACTCGCAAGGGAATCAATTAAACCTAAAGGGTACTTCCAGTCGATCTAGAATTTTGAAATTTGGTACGAAGCAACGTCTTATAGCACAGATAAAGGAAAAATAGCGGAAACCGTAAATTTTTAGTTTCATCATATAATAAAAAATAAAATAAAATTTTAAACTTTATACCTACAGGTTTGTACGGAACCCTCGGTGCGCGAGTCCGACTCGCACTTGGCCGGTTTTTTTTAAAATGCGCTTGCCACTTCTAGAACCACTGCGAAACTGTTATTCACGGAAAAGCTTATACCAGCAGTCAACATCATTTCAGCCGAAAGACGTCCACTGCTAGGCATAGGCCCCCCCCCAATTTGGGGGGCAATCGCCCCGCTTGACAGGCGGGTTGGCGATCGCAGTATGGTGGTAAAATGCATAGAGAACGCTGCTGCCCATTCTGTCAGTCCTTTAGTCGCCTTTTACGACACCCAAGGGGAAAAATGGGATGGTACACACGGCTACAGGACAACCTACATTTCTAGTTTTAGCTGACCTCGCATTGTATAGGCTTTTCGTACAATGAGATGTCAGCTTACACTGGAAATGTATAGCTGTATTTGTAGCCGTGCGTACTACTCTTTAAATATGGCTGCACACGGAGTTATATCAGCAGTATGAAAAAAGAATCGAGATCATTCACCTAATCGCAGATTTTTTTGCGATTAATCGCAGCTATTTTAAGCCCATTAAAATAGCTGCGTCTGGTTGCATCAGTGGTTAGTCCATCGTTCTACGGTATTTGTGTGCATGCCACTTAATTTCATTGGAATGAAGTTTTAGTGAATGTATTAAAAAATGGATCGCGATGCGTGATTGTTTTGTTACGAATTTGTTTTAATTATGAAACTATGTATTTTTTTTTGACGTAATTAAAGCGGCTACTGATTATTCCATGTGTTCATCATCATCATCATCATTTCAGCCGTAAGACGTCCACTGCTGGACTTAGGCCTCCCCCAATTTGGGGGGCTTTGCCATAATCGCCACGCTTTGCAGGCGGGTTGGCGATCGCAGTATGGTGGTAAAATGTATAGAGAACGCTGCTGCCCATTCTCTAGTAAGTCCCTTAGTCGCCTTTTACGCCACCCACGGGAAGAAATGGGGTGGTGTTATTCTTTACGTCCGGCACCACAGGGTCCATGTGTTACTGGACGTAAATAATAGCACCATCCCATTTCTCCCCGTGGGTGTCGTAAGTGGCGACTAAGGGGCTTACTAGAGAATTGGCTGCAGCGTTCTCTACGTATTTTACCACCATATTGCGATCGCCAACCCGAGGTGCCAAGCGTGACGATAATGGCAAACACCCCCAGATTGGGGGAGACATTGTCCAGCAGTGGACATATTTCGGCTAAAATGATGATGATGACTTTAGTAAGTTGCCTATGTGACTATGTCATATCCTACTTCCTGCTATAATTCTACTAATATTATAAAAAGTTTGTGTGTTTAAATGCATGTTATTCAATCATGCAAAACGGTTGAACAGATTTGGATGAAATTTGGCACACAGATAGTTATTATATACTAGCTTCTGCCCGCGACTTCGTCCGGGTTAAATTTCTTGTTCCCCCGATCATTCCCGTCGCGTTGAATCGCCTACCCGTGCGATTTTCCCCGTTTTTGCAACATTTTTCATTACTGCTCCGCTCTTCTTAGTTGTAGCGTGATGTTATACAGCCTATAGCCTTTCTCGATAAATAGGCTAACCAACACAAAAAGATTTTTTCAATTCGGACCAGTATTATCTGAGATTAGCGCGTTCAATCAAACAAACAAACAAACTCTTCAGCTTTATAATATTATTATAGTATAGATAATAGACATAGCCTGAATTAACTCATAGAGTCATAGGGTACTTTTTATAACAGTAGTACGTTCCCGTAGTATAATTTCCGACCTCCATGCAAAGCCGCTAGCAAAAGCTAATAAGATATATAAATTGTTAAGTAAGGTTATGGTAGAGCAGCTTTCACGCCGTATCAAACTCATTTTAGATTAATGTCCGGAGATTCTTTAATGGTTTATTACGTATAACGGCAGTTTAAGTAGGGTTCCGTAGTTAATGCTCGGGTTGTTATCAAATATGTAGCTTGAATATATAAGTCAAGGTTAGTGAGGTTTCAACATGGGTGTTCAATGAACCGAGCCTTCGTAAACAGTGTTGAGGTAGGCCTGCATTTTTACCCGCCTATGGCGAAGCAAAGGGGAGGGTTATGATTTTGACCGATATGTTGTATGTATTTTTACAGTATGTATGTTCATCTGTTCCCTCATAACTTGTAAACTTCTTATCATAATTGACGTATGAGGAATCGTCGGAAGCGTCGTGATCGTCCGCTGGTTATAGGTTATGTGACGTCACATGGCGCTTTCAACGATAAAATAAACGCACGCGCACGCGTTTTTTTTAATATATATTTTTTTTCTATTCATTCGATTCTTATTTAAAAACTTATTGAAGATTACTTTCTATCGTGTAGTTTTGTTTTCTATTGAAGCGTGTTTTTTTTCAACAATTTTTCAATTAATTATCAAACAGAAGAATGTTATTACTAATTTTACTCACCTTATTGTTCCTTTAGAATATCATGTAAATACCCTTGTTGTTCTCAGCACACACGGTAAAGTGCTTCGTGGTCTCCGGTGGTGAAAGGCAATCCCAATCGAACTCTTTCATGTATTGCCCGCGGAATCGGATCGCATCGCATCGCACCTTTGCGGTGCAACATAACAGCATACATTCTTTTGAACACCTCTTGATTGGCATGGACACCCAACACTCATATTTCTTTTCTCCGAATTCAAAAAAAAATTACATTCCAATTCTATCTTCAAAGTGATAGAGAACCAATTAATATGTCGTCGACCTATGAGAAAGATAAGGGTAAAAGTAAATAAAAAAATCAAACATCCGTTTCCGAGTCGTCCAAACTCAACATAAAATAATATTATGACGTGTAATATAAAATTTACTACATTTTCTCATGACAGATTGATGGAGAAAGCTTTTCAACGCCATTATGTCTTCCTTTATAGTTATTGAGAAATTAATAGTTATTTTTTATCTGTGTTTTTTTAAGGACAGGAGAGTTAATGGAAGGAAGATATTAAATTCTTCGTGTGGTGCTCGTATAAGGACAGGAAACATTGCCTTGTTCTGTTGTGAGAATTGTGGGTGGTGGGAAAACAAGTTATCATACAAGGGAGTAATCAAGGATTCCTAGCTGAAATGATAGTGTTCATTTTGTGATGGTTTGCACAAAGCCTTTACTTACTTTTCCTGTGTTGACAGCAACCCACCCACATTGTTTAGAGTCACATTCATTTGTGACTAAGTTAAAATAACATCTCATAGTTAACCTTGACAGGTCGTAACTATTTAACCGGGTTGGCCTGTGAATTCCTTAATAAATTAAGGCCTCATGCCAGGGCTAAAAAACTTAAAAACTAAAGCGACTAGGTACTCGCTAAGGAGGGTCCGTACCCAACCGGGGGTGCCCCCTGTGGGGTACGGACCTCGGCTTAAGGCGTCGCTGGTAAAGGACAGCAAGAGACGGGCTGAATCTGAATGAGCGCCCGCTTAGTTGATTACGACTCTCTTAACTCCTCATTCCTTCGTCACTTGTCCCTAAGGTTCATTAGAAAACCAGCGTCAGTCAGCATCTGTCTGGCATAAATGCTGAAATGAACCTTTTTGGCGTAGCCTTGTGAGTCACAAGGCTACGCCAAAAAGGTTGTCACAAGTTGTGACAGACTTGTGACATCTACCAACTCGCCCTGTGCCCGTGTGGTAGATTTTAGCCCTCTCCCTCTTACTGAGAGGAGGCCTGTGTCTCAGTAGTGCAGCAGTGGGAACAGTATAGGCTGCTGATGATGACAAATTTGGAGCTTAAAGATCTTTTTGCATGAGCGTGTGGTGAAGAAGTTTTCACATTACAGCTGAAGTCACGAAGCCTATGGCTCTAACAAAAATTTAAAAAGACAGAAACATGAGGAAGCCAATTATTCAACATCTGCAATAAGACAGGTCATTATTTCTTAAGCCGCGTATAATTAAAAACATATTTAAGCAATGCTATTTCTGTTACGCGCAATAAATGTGAGAATATTCAACTTTTGTCTTTTTTAAACAATAGGCGAGTGCAATCAATTATGTAACTATGTAAATTGGGTAAAGTTGCTTAAGTTAACGTAGTTATTTTAAGGAGAATATTTTTATTTTGAAACTGAACGGAGCTTTAATAACAGGGTAGATGTAAAATTTTGTAACAGTCAAGTTTGCATAATCTGTGTATGTAAAAAATATCGCCGTTAGTTTATTTATGATTTTTAGCGGTATTTAAGAATAATTTGGTGGGATTTATATATGTACTAGCTGACCCAGCGAACTTCGTATCGCCTCAGGTTCAATAAATGTTGTAATAAACTTACGCGGTGGTGGTCTGGTAAGCGTTTTCTAGCTGACACTCATATGTTTGGTAAGCTCCTACCAAGTTATGGTAACCTGGTACGTCGTCGGCATAAAGCGTTTTTTACCTGACACATACCCAGAGGGTACGTAATACACTATCAGTAGGAATCCCTTTCATTTTGACAGTTTTACTTCCTTTTTGTGGGAAATAATAAATTAGTTATTTTACATGTATTTTCTATCAAAAAAACTTTTTTACAAAAAAAAAACAACCGACTTCCTTGAAAACACTACAAAGTGAAAAATAACTTTAATTTCGGAAGTCGGTGTCTTAGGATCTGTATTTATGGTTTTTTCGCCACCGACTTCCGAAATTAAAGTTATTTTTCACTTTGTAGTGTTTTTAAGGAAGTCGGTTGTTTTTTTTTTGTAAAAAAGTTTTTATTTTAAATTTTTTAGTTGTGGTATTCACCCCGCACTAATTCCAAACAAACAATGCATATTTATGCGATAACAGAAATCGCGGTGGATTTGCTGTCATTTTTTAAAGAGTTCCAGTGTCTGTCTCCCGAACTCATCATCAGACCTGTATGAAATTTATAGGGGACCATTTCGGAATAAACCCCTTTCGATTAAAAAAAGAATTTTGCAAATCCGTCTATATATGACGGACTTATGGCCGAACATACATAAAAAAAACATATAAACATCCGAATTGAGAACCTCCTCCTTTTTGAAGTCGGTTAAAAATATAAAAATGGCCAGGCCAAAATGATTAAGGCTGCTTTTTTTTTTATTAAGCAGACAGTAGAGTGGGTAAGAGCCCACTCTAGTGTCTGCTGAGGAATCAATTCTCGATGTCAACGAGTATGTCTATCTAGGACAAGATATCTTCTAACTCCTGATCGATAAGGAGTTGTACCTTCCATCATCAGCTCAACGGAATATAAGAATACAAGTAACGGTCTAAACGTGCCTATAATATTCAAAGAATTATCCCCTAACCTTCTAACCTTTCACTGTAAGTTCCTTTATGTACTGTTCACCGATGAGGAGTTCCATGCGGTATCTTCGAAGACTATAATTAGTTCACCACGGATGGATAGATAGAACCAGCAATTATTTTTGATCTTTAGTACAATATCCAAATCACATTACGTGTACTGTTTGTTTTTGAGGAGTTCCTTCGTTTATCTCCCAAAGTATACATCAAATCTTCACAAAATTAATATGGGACCACCTCAGGAGTATACCCTTACGAATAAAAAAAGAATTTTCAAAATCGGTTTACAATTGGCGGAGAAATCGGTGAACATACATAAAAAAAAAAAAATACATACAGTCGAACATATAACCTCCTCCTTTTTTTGAAGTCGGTTAATAAAATAACTTCGATCGACACATTTGTTTTGAACATTCTCTTTGATGATATTTGAGCACGCATTCTATGTCAAATGTCATAATGTTACATTAAAAGTTTACATTAAGTATTCTTAAATAAGTGTTCTTAAATTTCCTAATTTTCCGCGCAATTTTTAATTTTTTTTCTTTCATAAGAATCTTCTCCTAACAATTACAAACACAACAACAAAAAAAAAAGTGAAATCGGTCCAGCCGTTCACGCGTGATGGCGTGACCAAGGGAAATAGGGATTCATTTTCATATATATAGATATTTTTTATATATATAGATATAGGGAGGCATCTTTGAACAGATGTAACCATAAAGTTATCATGTGTACATGATTCTGAACTCCTCAGCGTGGAAAGTCTTTCTTTCTTTATAATTATATTATATTATTATTATATTTTCTTTATTTTTCCCCTGTAACACAGGTTCCACCTAGCATGGGGGTCATTGATCAAATATCTGTGCACCTGTAAGTCCTAAGCTGCAAATGTTGCGCATAACTACTTTGTAATTTACTTTTGGGAATAAATGATTTTATTATTATGTCGTTTATTTAATTTTACAAACATATAAATTATATTTTTAAATATTAAAATAATAAAATCATGAAACATTTAAAAATATAAAAAATAGTAGCCCACCGGTATCGGGAATAGGGTCCAAGCTACCGGTGGTCAGGGCTGCTGAGTGAGGAATCTCCTCACTATGCGTGCCGTGTCCAGTAATACCGCCTTCTGGATCAAGCCCTTGATCCAGCTGCCTAACGAGAGCCTCTTAAGGTGTTGGTTGAGGCTCTTGGCTATTATGCCATTGGCCGTCACGACTATCGGCACAATGATTGCTGTATCCACATCCCACATCTCGACAACCTCGCGAGCCAGGTCAAAATATTTGATCTGCTTATCTTGTTCAGCTTTCACGAGGTTCTCGTCATGCGGGACTGCAATATCAATAATCATTGTGCGACGCTCTGATCGATCTATCACCACTATGTCCGGCTTATTAGCAACAATAGTCCTATCAGTGATGATAGATCGATCCCAATACAATGTGATATTGCCATTTTGGAGAACTGGGTCGGGCACATACTTATAGTACGGTACTTCTGATTCCACAAGACTGTATTTCAGAGCAAGTTGCTGGTGGATAATCCTGGCTACAAGGTTGTGCCTATGCAAGTAGTCTCCGTTAGCCAGACGAGAACAGCCAGAAATAATGTGTCGGATTGATTCCCCCGGACGGTGGCATGTCCGACAGATGTCAACCGTGCCATCCTTCACAATATATTTCCGGTAGTTGTTCGTCATCATAACTTCGTCCATAATTGCAAAGACAAAACCTTCGGTTTCTCCAAATAGATTTCCGAATCGTAACCAGGATACGGACGCTAAAAAGTCTACATCGGGTCCATGTAGGACCCGGTAAAAGCGTCCGTGAAGCTCCTTGCTTTTCCATACCTCCCTGCGGTCATTAGTATCCAATACTTTAGGTTTGCGCCAGTTCTCGTTAGCCAAGGAGAGCGGGGTGAGGCTCTTGTCCACTGAGACCACATCTCGATGCATCCCCACGTCGGCGTCTAGGAAATATTCCCTGAGACTGCATACCTCACGGTTGTGCAGGGTCTTAGCATTCAAGAAACCTCGACCTCCGCACTTCCGCGGGATATACAGTCTCATCACCGATGACCGTGGATGGTGCATTCGATTTGCGGTCAGCAGTGTGCGGACCCGTCTATCCAGGGCTTCAAGTTCCGTTTGAGTCCATTTGAGTATGCCGAAAGAATACATCAAAACTGGCATAACCCAACCGTTGAAGGCGCGAACCTTATTTCCGCCTGATAAAAGACTTTTTAACACTTTACTCAGGCGGCCAAAGAAGCGCTCCCTCAACGATTGTTTCATGTCAGCCGTGTTGATGCCTAACGCTTCCGACATACCCAAATATTTGTATGTTTCGATTGAGGAGAGGGATCTTAGGTGTATGGAATCCGAGAGTTGGGTTCCCACGGATTCCACAATCTCCCCTCGCTTTACATGCATGACCGCACATTTGTCCACACCAAATTCCATCCTGATGGCGCTACTAAAGGTTTCAGTTACTTTCAGTAGCTCCATCAGTTGCAAATTGTTGGGAGCAAAGAGTTTTAGGTCATCCATGTAGAGGAGGTGAGATATAACCTGACCACCTCTCCTCAATTGATAGCCTATACCTGAATCCTCCAGCAGTGTGCTAAGAGGATTCATGGCTAGGCAGAACCAAAGCGGACTCAAACTATCGCCCTGGAATATACCTCGCTCGATCCTTATCGGTTCGCTATTCCTCTGGATATGTCGACATCCTGGATAGCGAAGGACTGTCCTCCATTGCCCCATACATGACATCAAGAAGGTGCGCAGCGTTGTATCTACTTTGTACAACTCCAGCACCCTCTTGAGCCAGGTATGTGGCACCGAGTCATAGGCCTTCTTATAGTCTATCCAGCATGTCGACATATCCTTTCGGGAACGACGAACCTGTTGACTAATGGTCATATCGATTAGGAGCAGCTCCTTAGTACCGCGGGACCCGTTCCTACATCCATTTTGAGAGACAGACAAGATAGAGTTTGTGTCAATATGATTGTAAATTTTTGCTCTCAAAATGGATGTAAGAACTTTATAGACCGTCGGTAGACAAGTGATCGGTCTATAATTTTTGGGTTCCGCGGTGCTACCTGATTTATGGAGCACCGCGGAAATTTATTTTATTATTATTATTATTATTAATTACCATCATCGGTTAATCAAAAAAAAAAAAAATGCGGTGTCATGCATTTTGAACTCGTAGGTAACTACAGCTATTTTCTATGAAACAGCAGATAGCTACTTTCTATGAAATAGCAGATTTTTTTTCAGCCGAAGCATTTCTGCGCAAGGGTTCTAGAAACCAAAGTCGCGGAATTATTGTTCGAAAGATTTAGCGTGGCCCTAAAAAGGGGTCTAGAATAATGCCATGTCCTTGCCACCCTGTATAGATATGAATTTGTAGTTTTCGAAGCAAGCATTTTCCTTAAAACAACTGGATCGATATACGTAACACTCTTTTTTTTACACCATAACAAAGACTACATTTGTTCGATCAGTGAACTCGTTGACATTTCTTTAAAAAAAAATTGTAGTTAAGGCGCGGACTGACTACGATTTTAAATGCTACAACTACATGCTACAGCTCCAACAAATAAGGTTGAAAATTGAATAAATATTTGGATTGACGATGTGACTAAGCTGCGAATTGGCATTTATTTTACGGTTTTATTTAGATTATTCGGACTACACACATTAAATTAAATAATTGTCTGGTTAAAGTTTTAAAGTAATGTTTATTCTATTGAACTCTTTAAAAAAAAAATGTTGTTATCGCTGAAAATACAGAGATGTTCGACGTCAAAGTTTCTTTTGTGAAACAATTTTTATTGGGAATATCAAACAATTTTTCACTATTCTATTCGGTTTGAATTTTTCTTTAAACCCTTCTCTGTCCACTGTATTTTTTGTGTCGTATATTTTCATTGCGTTACGTCATACTCGGTTGTCAAAGACACCAGTGTTTTGTGAATCTTAAGGTAACACCGCGCCTTAAGGCGTATTATGTATGTGTAGGTGTGTGACGACATGGAATCGTATTGTTGACTAGCTTCTGCCCGCGACTTCGTCCGCGTCAAATTTTTGCTCCCCTGACCCTTCCTGTCGCATCGAATTGCCTGCCAGTTTTCATCCCTTTTTCGTTGCTGCTCCGCTCCGGTCCTGTAGCGTGATGTTATATAGTCTATAACCTTCCTCAGTAAATAGGCTACCCAACACAAAACAATTCAATTCGGACCAGTAGCTCCTGAGATTACCGCGTTCAACCAAACAAATAAACCCTTCAGCTTGTAAACAAAAATTCAGCACATGATTCTAAACACTCCAGCGTAGAGATATTTCGTCTGTAATCAACAAAAATAAAATCTGCTGTATCATAAAAAATATTTACTACCTACGCGGTCAACATGCGTATTCATATGAATGTATTTAGAAACATATATTATACGTAAGTATATTTATCAGTAGCCTGGTTGCCGTAGTAGAGGCTCTGCCTAGTTTGGGATCAGATAACGGTGTGTTGGTTGTCCTAAGATATTATTATTACTCAAAAAGTAATTTAGTGACAGAACCTCCATGGGTCATCCTCTATTGTGTTATTTAATAGGTACAAAGCCTGAGAAGTAGCCTATGTAACTGTTTTATCTTGACATGTTACAAAGTTGATGAAAAACAACGGTTGACCGACTTGGCAAGGCAAAAAAAACTAAACATAGCCAAAATTCATGTTGTTTGAAATATGCTTGTTTGGTATTATGGACTTGTGGTCTTTATGAGTTCACTGGTTTATTATAATATAACCATCGAATATAAGTAAGGATATCTTATTATTTAGGTTATAGTATTGTGAATGATTGAAGAGTCTAACATTAATGATTGTCCAATGACTTTATAAGAGGTTGGGCGAAGTTTGGTTCCTATGAGTCTATAAAGCGGTCAGTACTAAAAACAAAACAAACATATTTAATTAAAATGCCGAAAAATACATTGAATTTTAACTTTGTTTTATTAAATTTTTAGTTGTTTTAAAAATATGGCCATAGTAAAATCTATCTATACTAATGTTATGTATAAACGCGAAAGTAACTCTATCTGTCTGTTACACTTTCACGACTAAACAACTGCACCGATTATGATGAAATTTGGAACGGGGTAAGTTTGAACCACAAGAAAGGACACAGGTTTTTTTTCACCGACATTTACGCGGACGAAGTCGCGGGCAAAAGCTAGTACACTATAAAATTTCAAGGGTCTAGCCAAACGATACAGCCATGTGACAGACAGAAGGACGGACGGACAGCACAGTCTTAGTAATGGAGCCGGTTCTAATGTTTTGTAACATAATACAAAAACATTGACTTACTTATTTCCTTCTACTTACTAACTTATAGTAATTAAAATTACACATTACGAAATTATTTTCTAAGTCATTTCTAAAAATAAAAGATAAATAATAATCAACTTTATTTTATCAGTAAGATAAAATATTATCCTCGTCACAGATTAATAGGTACCATAAAGTAATCAATTTAACAATTCCATGTAAATAAATATATCTACTTATTATGTTATCCTATGGATTACCTAAGTGGTAATAAAGTTAGCCAATATTATCCTTACATAGTGTAAAACAAAGTCTTATTTGTGTTTGTACGTTTAGATCTTTTAAACTACGCAACGGATTTTGATGCGTTTTCATTAAACAGAGTGATTCAAGAGGAACGTTTATATGTATAATACGGGGGCGAAACCGCTGGCAAAAGCTAATTGACAATAAAAAATATATCAGCGTATTTCTACGTGGTTCAAAGAAAAAGTCTCTTCTTAAACACCATGTTATGAGTCTCAGGGTTCGATTCCCGGGACGGGCAAAGTGTTATTGGGTTCCTAAATTTGGAATTTCTCATTAACAGGATGCTTACTCTGGAATATAATTCCGATAGATCGACATTGGTCAAACGTCAGTTGGTTGAGTTAAACGTCAGGGATTGGCTAGACTGAGTTGAGTTAAGCCAATCCCTGACGTTTGACTGACAATTCCAATGTCGATCTATCGGAATTATTTTCGAGAGTAAGTACCCAGCTCGGAGTCTAGATTTGGGTCTGGTTGATAGCAATAGGTTCGCCTTTTAGTACATGGAACTTAAACATAACTGGTGAAATGTGAGTCTACGTGCTTTTATGTAGGCACACCTCTGCCCAACCCTTCCGGTAAAACAGGCTTGATGTAATGAGATTATATTAAAACTATACTTTTTATGATAATAATATACGTACCGTGTGCTGCCGGACCTAAAGAATAACACCACCCCATTTCTTCCCGTGGGTGTCGTAAAGGTGACTAAGGGACTTACTAGAGAATGGGCAGCAGCGTTCTCTATGCATTTTACCACCATACTGTGATCGCCAACCCGCCCGCCAAGCGTGGCGATTATGGCAAAGCCCCCCAAATTGGGTGAGGCCTAAGTCCAGCAGTGGACGTCTTACGGCTGAAATGATGAATGATGAATATACGCACGGCGACAAATCAAGCTAAGTTTCCAGTTTAAGCTGACTTCTCAGTATACAATGCGAGGTCAGCTAAAACTGGAAATGTATAGCTTAATATATAGCCGTATGTACATAAGATACCACAGTACATACCTATGTATTACAATTGTTAAAGTAATGCAAGCAATGACTCAGTCCAATTAGATTAGATGGCTACAGATAGCTAATTACATGGAAATTAGTCAACCGGCGTGCACGTGTCGGTTCGGATTATATTATGCAAACAATTCGCTAAGCTGTGGGCAGAATATGGATCATAGTACGACTGGTCGGCTCAGACCTTACTTCATTAGATCACATCTAGACAAATAAATAAAATTGGAGTGTCTGTTCGTAACATTAAAATAACCGCTTTTTACTAAGTATAATGGTTGTATACACGGTTCAACCAAAACAATATTTTTTACAATTTTTGTCTGTCTGTCTGTCTGTTTGTTCCGGCTAATCTCTGAAATGGCTGGACCTATTTTGACGGGACTTTCACTGGCAGATAGCTGATGTAACAAGGAGTAACTTAGGCAACTTTTATTTTAGAAAAAAAAAATAGAATCTCACGAAACAAAAAAACGAACGAAAAACTGGTTTGCTAAAAATACCACGCGGACGAAGTCGCGGGTATTACCTATATAACCTGGATTAATGCATTCTTAATACATTAACCGCGGTAGTACGTCCTCTTGCGATAATTTCCGACATCCACGCGGGCAAAGCCGCGGGCAAAAGCTAGTAAAGAATATATTACGTGGAGAGTTACAACATTCAACCAAAAGACGACCACCGCTGTTCATAGGCCTCCCTCAATTTTGGAGGGTGTGAAATAATCGCCGCGCTTGGCAGGCGGGTTGGCGATAGCAGCATGCTGGTAAATCGCGGAGAGAACACTGCTGCACATTCTCTAGTAAACCCTCAGTTGCCTCTTACGACACCCACGGGAAAAAATGGTGCTATACTTTTTAAAGACGTGAGGCGTAGAGTTAGATAGTGATGTATTAAGTAATACGCCCACATTTTAGCAGCTTACTAGGTCTCAAAACCATTTTGGTCGCAGGATTGTCGTACTGTGGATATTCCAGAAGGCGATACTAGGGAAGGAAGCAAGTTAATAGATTCTGCCTAAGTGCTAGAAGAAGAAATAAGGGACGATACAAAAGAGAAAAAACAAAACACTGAAGAAAATAACAATCTCAACGTATAAGAAGAGAATTCGGAGAACAAATACTAGGGTTGGATGGACTCGTTGGAAATGAGTTGCAAACTTATTCAAAATAAAAAAGTATTTAAATGAAAAAGCTAAAAAGCACATTTGTTGATTCATACTTCTAAAGTAAAATCTTCTATACTCAAAAATATTGGTATCGTTAGGATTCTACTTTTAAACAATGTTACATATTTTGCTAGGAAACGAAGGACAAGGATAATACGTCTTCTAATAGCACTAATAGTTAAATCTTATCAAACCCGTGATTACGTATAAGTACTCACAGCAATCAGATAAGTATCTGTTGTTGTTCGATTAGTAATATCGATAGATTATACTCATGTATACACGAATTAACAATTAATAAGATCGCAAATAGTCCATTATGCGCATATTATCAAGCCATAGACTCATAAACCAGCTGTGTTTTGTCATTAATTGTCCCGTAATACGCCCCCTGACGCAATAGTCACGACTCCAAATATTTGATTGTTAAAGCTATTGAATGACTAACAATTAATTTGATAAATGTTATGGGACAAAGTGTTGAAATTGTGGAATATTCCCTGCCCTAAGACTGGAAATATATTACTAATAATTCCCATCGTTTCCCCTTGTGTCAATGCTAATGTCTGTCACGCCCAGATGAGGGTGGTAACTACGGACAATGTCATACATTTATTTAATGTCATTCATTCAATTCATCCTGACTTCATGTGAAAGTTGGTGAAGATTTTTGTTACTCAGTTGTGCTGCTCTAATAAGTAGACGAAAGGATTTGCCTGGATGTAATTGTGCACAGAAAGACCATGTAGACAACTTAGAATTTAAAATATTTGGGTTCCATGAAGTCGGCCTGTAGTATGTGGACGACTGCTGGTTTGTTCAATAATTTAATTACATGTGACATGTGAGAACCGAAGAGTTGGAAGGCCTCTCTCTCAGTAGGTGGACCTTGTGAAGGCCGCAGGAATTCGCTGGATGAGGGAAACACAGAACCAGTCGAAGTGGCAGAGTTTGGGGGGGGGGGTGGGCATGTCTAGCAGTAGACATATTTCTGCTGTAATAATGATGATAATGTGGCAGAGGGATCCCTTGAATAATCTCAGTGCTCAGTCATAAGTTTTTAAGTTTATGAATATTATATTGCATTATGCTTGATGCTTTTACCAATATTTGATCAAATATTTGATCGTAAAAATTGTGTATGTAGGGGTAATCTCTGGAACTACGAGTCGGATATGAAACATATTTCTTGTATTTGAAAGCCCATTTCTTGAAGTAAGTTATAAGCTTATTAACATGATGCTAATACCCCTAAGAGCGGAGGATAAAGCAAAAATGTCGAAAAGAACGCTAACTGAAAACGAAGTATTTAATAGTGCAGGCAGGCGATGGGATGCGACACATCGGGTCGGAGACCTAAATTTCTGTCACGAGTGTAATGCTTATATTCAGTTATAAAAGCAAGATATAATTTAAATTGATGCTGTAATAATTATTGTCATCAACAGACCGTTAATGTCCACGGTAGCACATAATCGTCCCTTTCTGTCACACAAAGGCTCATAGGGGCATGTAGCGTAGTCATCACGCTTGGTGAAGGAATTGTTCATCGCAGTATAAGTACTACGGCGCGTTCGCCTGATGTAACCCTTTGTGGTGTGAAGTACACAGTTTTAATAATAATTTATAGACTCTTTGGTTTTGTCGTCAAGGCATGAAGCTTTGTAAAATATCAGGTAACTTACGTATGATCAAACTTATTGGTCAGAAAGGTAATTGCATAACTGACTAACAGTCGGGCTGGACTATTGTCGATGTCTACAGACGGCAGTCACCTGATCCCATTACCATCAGGTCGGTCACCTGCTTGTTTGCCATAATGTTACGTATAAGATTAAAAAACAAATTAATTAAGATTAATCTTTAAAAAATTAGATTTATTTAATTTACCTAATAATACACTTCCTACATGTTAAGAGAAGCTACGCGTCGCGTGATCCGGCTCGAAGTACCAAAATGTGTCGGGGTACGTAGCGTTAGTGTTTTTGAGGAGAAACAATTAAAGTTTATGTTGAACACTATTTATTGACTCACTCCCAAACAGTTCTTAGTGTTAAAATGTTAATGTAATGTTGATGACATGTTTGAATACACCCGGCTAGCGGGGTAAACTAAAGTACATTTAAATGAATACGTAATAAAAGTAGGGCAACGCCTCACGCCAATATTACTAACTAACCTGTATTTGACTAGGTCTCAATCCATCACACCTATCATCATTAGTCTATTTGAATTAGCTACACGTCTGCCATAAATAAATATAACTGATATACATGACTGAAGCAAAAGTAAAATGATTGATTCATGCACATCCGACAATTACTCGTGAGTTGGGTGGAGAAACTGCTTGACTTATATATTTTTTGCCGGTAATAATTACTCAGTTTGATACATTATGTATTACTTTACTTTTTAATTGCAGTAGCTAGTAAAGTATTTGCTGGACGTCCGGATAACATGCTACCTATAACGTTTTCAACACTAGAAGCAAATATTAGAAGACTGTAAGAACACCAACAGAGAGACCATACTACCAGACGTAGGAACTTTCTAGGTTCCATTAAATGTTACATTTTAACGCTTGCTGTTGGTAATATTCCTTTACGTCACAGCTACCTGCAAACATGGTAAATGGTGTTGAAAATGGATTTTAACGAAGAAAGTTTAGTTTGCTACCAACAAAGGTAAGTACTCAATCGTTAATAATAATACAGTAAACAGCAGAGCAGTGGTGGCCCAGTAGTAACGGCCGCAACTTACGAGTAGGTAGTAGGTCGCGAGTTCAAACCCAAGCAGGCGCTTTACTTTGTGTAAATTATTTCATCACCACTGCTCTCAAAACGGTGAAGGGAAACATCGTGAGGAAACCGGCATGTCTTAGAACCAAGAATTCGAAGACATGTGACATCTGCCAACCCACACTGGGCCCGCGTGGTGGATTATGGCCCGCTCCCTCTCACCGAGAGGAGGCTTGTGTCCCAGCAGTGGGAACATTATAGGCTGATGATGAATACAGTAAACACATTAGTCCTTTTTGGCATCACACTATGTTATTTCAATGTTAAATCTTATAGAGTAATTATAATCCCTTTTTAATTTTGTCCCGTTTGAGACGTCAGTCGTAGGCTTTACTTCGTTTGGGACGTGCTTTGCTCCCTATTTCCCACATGAGCGCAGAAAAGGAATGAAAATGAGTTTTAATTTCCTCTTGCTTGTTCAATCAGCTTTTCTTGATAAAAGTACCTGCGAAAATATCTATTTCAATTTGAAGAATAGCTTGTTCTGACATCACCAATCATTTCATAACGATGTAGTTCTAAGTCGTCATCTAGGATTTAACTCTTTTCATCTTTAATGTGGGTAGTAAGTGGATACTAGTTTGTACTTAATACCTACCATAATAGCACTGCACTTATTAGTATTATTCAGTTCATAATAATAACAATTTCACATTATACACCCACATTGAAACCGCATGTAGCATCAGAAGTAGGCGAAAATAATAAAGAAACAAGTATCAAAACGGCTGTCTCATTCGGATACCGCAAGTATCAAAAATGTGCTCTACAATGTCGTTACAGATTTCATATAACTGTACCTAGGTACTTACCGAGAGATCGTATTTTATTTCATTTGACTAGCTGGGACTGCGGCGTCGCTCGCGTGTATATCGGAAATTATTCCACGGGAATGTGCTACCGGGAACTTTAACCTTGCAACATCAGCTACCTGCCTGTGAAAGTCCCCTCAAAATCAGTCCAGCCGTTTCAAAGATTAGCCGGAAAAAACGGACGAACAAAATTGTAAAAAAAAGTTTTTATTTAAATGTAGGTGTGGTATAAACTTTCATATGCATTTAATAAAAATCTGTTATTTTGACGTTACAAACAGACACGTCAATTTTATTTATTTTGTATGTACCTACAGATATGAGAACACACGTCATGTAGAACATTTAGATCTATGTCGGAGAATCCGTGTACCAACTTATCAGATGATAGGTAGGTACCTAATCAATGTGCGTATCTCAACTAATTAGTGACGAATACTATATCTGACTGTGAAAAACTATCGGAAGTGCTATCGCTGACAAAAAAATAACTCTGAATCTTCTTGAAGTAAATATAGCGACGGGATTTTATCGGATTTTCAACTCTCGTTGTTGAAACAGGCAATGAGAATCCAACAGCTAGAGTGCATCTCAGCGCTTCGGAAACACATAGTGTTAAATTTTCAACACTCGACGTTAAGCAGTGCGTTCAAAATCTAATGCACGAAAAGTGCTGCTATGATATTTTTAGTTGTTTGCAACACCAAACTAGGTTCCTTGTTGTTCTTCTATTTGAGCTGAAGAATGTTCACACCCGTTAATATTTAGACATGAGAAAGTAAAAATCACACGATGATTTCAGGGTTACCTTCCCTCAGAAATTCTAAGGAAGCCAGGTACTTTTTAAAAGATTCCCTTTATGGTGGATCTACCAGGGTAACCCGGGATTATTTTTTTTGCGTTTTTTACAATTTGCATGGTTGTGTATGTTGAACAAAATAAGATTCGCGACCGTAACACATTATTTATAGAATTAAAATCATCAAAATCAACCCTCTGAGTTCATTTTGTTTTATTTATTTATTCACATCTGTATTTATTAATATTAACTTACATAAAGTTTCCCAAACTGCGTAAGAGTTTGTCGGCATTCCATCGTATTGAATGACAATTTCATAAAAAAGTCAATCAATGTTATTAAATGAACTTAAAAGGTTGTATTAATTGAGTTTATGTAAAATCATATCTACCTAACTTACTGGGACTTACTAGAGAATGGGCAGCAGCGTTCTCTATGCATTTTAGTACCATACTGCGGTCACTAACCCACTTTTTTTTTTTCTCGTGTGGAAATCCTCATGGATGTCCTTCACCCTGGGGTGGGTGGAGAGGTCTATCAGACTTCTACTGACTAAAACCACACGGTGTTCTGCTGCTACCTTTAGCCGGGGTGCTGGAGTGCTTGCGCATTTCGTCACGCTGCCCCGGCTAGGTGTCGGCCCGCATGAATACATGCGGGCCCCGTCACCATAACGGCCACGAATGGCCGCAGTTCCATCAGAGACAGGCGCGCGCGGAACACGGCGCGCCGCCGTCACGGGCCCTCCGGCACCCGGTTACCCTTCTGCGGATTGGAAGGGAGGTTGTGTCCTCCCTCTCCCTTTCCGCCGCTTCCTTCGCGACCATCACCTCCTCGCAGAAGGAAGCGACGGCGTCCCACGCGCTCTCACTCCCGAGCATGTACTGAACCATGCTTGGAAGCGAGATTCTATCCACAGCACCAACCGCCATGACGAGGTCACGGCGATCATTAACCCACCTACCAAGCTAGCAATTATGGCAAACCGCAATAGGCCAATGTCCAGTAGGACGTCTTTCGACTGAAATGATGACGATATCTACCTACTTTGGCATATCCATCTTAAAGGCAAAAGCTACTTACAACTTGTATAGATCATGCAATGGCGATGATTTAATCTAAATTGTAAACCATCATAAAAGCTCATCTGCCGACTGACACAGAATGATTACGAGCAAACATTCCAAAATGACATAACAAATTAATGAAGGCAGGGCCGTCTTTTCCATAGGCGGCTTGGGGCAAGTGTCCAGGGCCCCGCAATCCATGGGGCCCCTAAGTTATTGCCGGGCCAGCGTCGCAGCTAAGGACTGTCAAAAGAAAATCGAAGTCCAAGCTTTTTATTTCAAATATTTTACATATTTTTTATATCAAAATTTACATTAAAATATAAATGATTATAGTCTCTCCTTCCGAAAGATATGTTGATCATAAGAAGAAGAATGGGCCAAACACTCCACCGTTAACTTTTAAAATGTTTGACAATATTTGTATAGGTTCATTAAACATGGTATAAATAAAAGTCAGTGTCAGTTAAAGTAATCACAGAATGTAAATCAATATCATAAAAAAATTACATGTTACAATATTAAATTAGCAACCAGTACGATTTCGTCTGGACCCTTCTTTGTACTATGGAGCAGATACCTATTTTTATTTTGGATATTATCCTCTAAGTTATAAACTCATAATATGCTTATAAAGTGAACTTTTTATCTGAGTTTTAAATTAAATCTGACTTATCCAAAATGGGTTGCAAAAAATTTTGAGCTCGATTCGCTTGCTCTTTCATACTACTTTCTCAATAGGGCTCACGCAAGGCTCACGTTATCCTAAAGTACCCTAGGCCCCCAAAAAGTTAAGTACGGACCTGGATTAAGGATTATGTCTCCTGACCTAAATATCTATTGATTGCCAGAAAGCGTAACAGACGGCCTTTACAAAGCTATTGATTAGGATAACTGGGCCATTGTTTTTGTTTTGTCGTACCGTTGTGATTGACGTGTTACGGCAGTCTAATAATACGTCGAAATCAATCGATAGCAAGGTCGTTTATTTTCATTAATGTTGTTTGTGCTATCGCAGTTGGGGGTTGTTATTGACGCAATGGTTGGATATTTCCGGCACAAAACAACACAACAGATACATAGTTACCTAAAATGTAGAACAGTGGTGGCTTAGTGGTAACGGGCGCGACGTCAGAGTTGTAAGCCTCGAACCCAAACAGGCATTTTAATCATCAGCCTATATAATGTTCCCACTGCTGGGACACAGGCCTCCTCTCGGTGAGAGGGAGTGGGCCGTAATCCACCACGCGGGCCCAGTGCGGGTTGGTAGATGTCACATGTCTTCGAGTTTTTGGTTCTAAGACATATCGGTTTCCTCACGATGTTTTCCTTCACCGTTTTGAGAGCAGTGGTGATGAAATTATTTACACGAAGTAAAGAGCCTGCCTGGGTTTGAATCCACGACATACAACTCGTAAGTCGAGGCTGATAAAACGCATTTTACCTTGTGTACATTATTTCATCACCACTGCTCTCAAAACGGTGAAGCAGAATATCGTGAAGAAAACGGCATATCTTGAACCAAAACTTGGAAGATATGTTATGACATCCGTCAATACACACCTCTCACAAAGAGGAAACCTTTTTTTTTGGATGGGAAATCATCAAGTAACTTCTCCCGCTCTGGGCGGAGTGGGAGGGCGTGTCAGACTTTTACTGACTAAAACCCACCCGTGTTCCTTCAGTTGCCCATGTGCCAGGGTCACGGTATCTCTTTCGAAGAATCTCGCGACCCTTGCAGAAATAGAAAACCTGTGTCTTAGCAGTGGGACATAAACAACTTTTGCTTTAAATAGTTCGAATTCCATTGAGACACAAACCTAGTCAAGGTTGGAGTCATGTTGGATGGATCAACGGAAATAAATTCTGGATAAAAAAACATAGGTACCTACTCTACTTACATAAATAACATTCGTTAAAAAAATATATTTAATCGTCTCTACCTAATAGCTGGGTTGTTTTATCCCGGTCAACAATTTGGGGACCAGTTACAACTCGCAAATCGTAACTCCACCTGGCTTGGGGGCGTTCCACAATGTTGATTACGGTCCCCATTCAAGGCCTCGACAGATGTGACTGGCCATTGGCCTCAGCTGGCTGTATTAAAATCTTGTACAAAAGTATTTTGTATTAACCAGTTGACATTCGCCACTTTGCTAACCCAACGATATTGCGCTACTGCTGAGTATGAGGTGTTGGGTTTGATCCCAGGTCGAGCAAAGTATTATTGAGGTTTTCTGTCTGAAATTTCTCAGTAGCAGCTCGGCGCGGCGTCTTGATTTGTGCCCGGTCGATAGCCTAACCTCGCCTCCTATAACATGAGACTTAAACATAACAGGCGAAATATCGGTGTACTAAAGGTACACCTCTGTGTACCTTTAGTATACCGGCAGAGGCCCAATCCGTCGGGGAAATAAGGCGAAGTAGGTATTATGTTATGTTACTTTTACTTTCTAAAACTATCTTGAATAAAGAGCAATATGTTCAGTATTCCAGAGCAATATTACAATGTTAATGCACAAGAAATACAATACAGTCTTCGAAAAAGTTTATACTAATCAGACTATATAATATATACCTACCCTCATACTATAATTATTCGTTATTCGAATATTCAAACAAAACCATCGTTTTCTATTTAGGGTTTCAGAACTACCTATGACAATATTAATATGTCATCTGTTACTGGCCAGCAATAGCCGGTAACTAAAAAAACATTCCATTCTCAAACAGGTCACCTAATTAAGAACAATAAGAATTGGAACAAGATAAATTGAGTGTTCCCCTAAACCACTGACCTATATCAAGAATGGCCCAAAAAAGTTCTTCACAAACTGACGAAAGAATAATTCAATTATTCCTTCCTTTTTAACCCTTTCTACTTACCCCTTTACGGTTGTTGGTGCCTTGTACTTGGCTTAATCCAACAACTAGACACTGTTCTCATAGACACAATAGCCCTTTCTCTAGTTTTCTGGTTTGTAAAGATGTATTTTGATTCCCACAGATATAACTGGTTTTAAAAGAAGGATTTAATTGGATTCATAGATCTTCATGCTGGGAATTTAACAGCTACTGGTCACTATTTACTGTAGCGATTCCACTGTTATGAGTTATAGAATGGATCCGTCACTTCTGACAAAATGTTTCTTAAAATACAGGTTCGCTTTCCATTCTTCGTGTTTTTCCCAGGATGCTCTTTCAATGCACCTCAGCAGTACTCTAAAGTATAGGCCAACCATTCCTACATTCACAATTTAAATGGAATGTTCAGTCTTAGAAGAGAATTCGCCACAGTAGGCAATATAATGTCGCAGGATGCCAACCTAAGACATTCTAATTCCCCCAACCATTTAATAAACATCGATAATCGTGACTTAATCGATGCGAGCGAAACTGCAGCTCGATTAACTCGCCATAAATCGATTCTTGATTGAAAAATATGTAAACGTGAACATGTAAACGCGAATAAGCACACTAATCCCTTCTAAACAGTGAGTTCATGGTCTTGTCTTTCTACATTATTCACAACAGCTTTATAAGTGACATTTAGGTTTGCCAAGGGATTTTGGGCCTTAGCTTCAATGGTTTGGTATGAGCGTGCATCGGGGGAATTGATTGTATCGATCACGAAGTAACTAACCTTATTTGATTCTACGCTAACCTTGCACCTGCTGCTGCTGCTGTCAGTTGAAACATTCTAATCTATATCACTTTTTTGTCAATATAACTTCGATTGGTGCGTGTACTAAAGTAGAGCAGTCGAAAGCGTAAGCCGCTTTAAAGAATATGACTGTCTTAAACAAATTTGATACTTTAAACGCTAAGGTAGCAACGAAATTCAAATTTACATACGACAGTCCCCCAAAACGCCCTCCCTTCACTATTTCCTAATGCTTTAGCTGGAAGAAGTGGCGCAACAAACTGCCTAGGGTTGTATTGATGAGTTTAATGATAATAATTCCAAATAATCAATAATAATAAGCAATATATATTCTTGTTACAGTCGCGAATCCTACTTTGTTCAATATACAACCTGGCATTGACCTGCAAATTGTAAATAAACGTTATAAATAATAATTTCGTGGGCTGACTTAGTACACCCCCCTTAAAGTTATGGTATTAGTTATTGTGAAGATGCAACTCTTGCAGAACACTTGGATTACTTCTATATCAAAAAGAGGTAAAATTTGTGAGTTTGAGATTTTCGGAACTACTGATCCAACTCCGAAAATTCGTTCACTAATGGGAACCTGCAACAATTTTGCTGAGAAAACGAGAAAGGAGACGGATACGCTTTCATACAATCTTGGGCCTGGATGTAAAAAAATGAAATTGGTGTCTATTGATAGGTACTATATTATTCAACAATCACTGAAAATTTTGCCGATTTTGGCAATCTGAGAACAGAGTTAAATAAGATTTAGGAAAAGTGAGGTTACGTAGCAATCTACACTTAACAGCTGATTTTTGAAGTGCGATTTTCATTCTTTAAAATAAAGTTGGTGTGTTAAATATAAAGAATTAATTATAATTCATCATCATTTCAGCCGAAAGACGTCCACTGCTGGTCAGGCTTATGCCTTCCCCAATTCGGGGGGGTTTGCCATAATCGCAACGCTTAGCAGGCGGGTTGGCGATCGCAGTTTGGTCGCAAAATGCATAGAGAACGCTGCTGCCAATTCTAAGGCCCTTAGTCGCCTCTTACGACAACCACAGGAAGAAATAGGGTGGTGCTATTCTTTACTATTCTCTCTATTCTTAATAATTATATATTTGTAGAAGGGCTGGTGGCTAAGTAATAACAGCCGCACGGGTTAACCGATCAGGTTAAGCTACGCTTGCCGCGGTTGGTCCGTGGATGGGTGACCATCTTTACATACCAAGACCCTACCGTGCCTCGGAAAGCATGTTAAGCCGTTGGTCCCAGCTGTCTTTCGTAGATCTTAGACAGTCGTTACGGGTCATCAGAAGCCCAGTCTGACAACCAGTCTTACCAAGGGATATCATACTACCCAGTAACTGGATTGTGGAACTCAGATAGGCAGTCACTCCTTGTAAAATACTGGTACCTAGCTGCATCCGGTTAGACAGGACGCCGATCTCAACATAATTGGGGAAAGGCTAAGCAGATGATAATTTATATAGGTATTTGTAGAGTGAAGGAGAGAAAATAAAAATGTTATTTAGTAATATTTTTTATTCATCTTCAATTATGATTAAATTGTCATCTAGAAACTGTGCAGGTGGTACTATATTATCTTGTTACCTAGCCCAACTAAGGTACGATTTTATTTTCATAACAAGAGGTGGTCTTTGATCCAACTCCGAGCAAGCTTGGCAAACATGGTCACTGCATTTTATCTGAAAAATGTAAAAAGTGATTAATAACAGATAACAATGATTAAGTACTTTAAAAATATCTTGGTCTGATAGTTACTTAGTTCTATATAATGTATCTACATGGGCCTTTTAAATGTTTACCTATACTTCATCATATTAATTAATACCGAACTACCTGCTAAATATCTCAAATATTATGTTCACTGATAAAATGTGTGATTATTGGAGAGCGAGGAATACTGTCCTACCGTGATACAGTTTATACTATGTAGTACAGAGCTCGGTGTGAATTACTCACTAACAACCAAACAACCATTTACGTTTAATATGAGATCTTATTTGTTTGTTTTTTATACATACATATAACTCATTGTACCTAAGGTTGTTATTGTGCTACTAGAAATAAAAATGTTTTATTATTATTTTGTTAGTATAATGGTGAAGAAAAAAATATTGTTAAGATTGCAAGCCAGTGTGGTAGAAGTTGGTGAGGTAAACAGGAAGTGAGTAAGTACTTACAGATTGTGGTTTATGCCATTGACGAATTACTGCTAATATCATTTACATTCATTCATTTTTATTTCGACAATTTCCACAACGATCCATGGAGTCAGTTTCCAATCGGTAGGCTGTTCGTAGATTCCAAAATGACAAGTCCAACGTTTAAGCGGGGTTCTCCGTGTCGGGTATGGTAGCAAGACAAGGGTCATACAAGAAGGTAGCTCCGAAGTCCGTAGAATGAAAGCAGGGGTTGAGGAAACATCAATAAAACTATGGGAGGAAACACGATACGCACATGCACTAAACAATATGAAACGAGTGTCAGTGTTATGTCATGCATGTCATGTCAGAGTTAGCACAGACTAAACACACATTAATCGATTAATAAACGTGGATCAATTTAATGTTAATTATATAAATATTTAATTGGTTTAAGCTGTGCAGTATGTTATTTCTAATAGATTTAATTATTTTAATTGAATTAATCATCTGGTGAAGGCATCTTCTAAAATAGTATGAACGTTAATCGATTATAATTTAATCGATATTCCATTTACTTGGAAACCTTAACTTAATTTTAGGATTTCTCATTTTCCAGATTGTAAATTGAGTTGATTTTTCAGATTTTGATATAGAAAAATATAAGCTTTTTTTAAACCATTTCTCCACTTATTACAATTTGGCCCAGAAATGCCCGTCTCCTTTCATGCAGACAAAGTCGTAGAAGCTAATAAAACTAGGCACTAACTACAACAGAAATATTCTTCTAATTTAGGTCATTACTTCTTAGATGACTATTTGGAGTAATTCAATGTCGACTAGCTATCTAATATGTTGATGCCAATGCCATAGGCATATTAGTCTTGAAAGTAATTAAAATTAAAATTAATTCATCATCGTAGCCTTCAGTTTAACCATGTTATACGTTGTTTGATATTTCTAAATGCAACTGAATTTGTATATCCTCTGTTATTTGCTGAGGTAATACTACCAGACAATCATTTATTCCTGCGTCACTAATGCTTGTATAAATAAACCACAGAACAGATAAAGAGGTTAGAAAGGAAATAGTTCCTGATTTGTATTAGAACGCGTGTCGCCGCTTGTCTCCCACTCTTTAACTCCACTACAAGCAAAGGTCCCGAACGTACGCGAATTACGCACACTAATAAATTACACACACTTAGATCGCGAGCTTGCTATTGATTGTCACACTAACGCAAACACTGTACTTGACGTGCACTCACACACACGAAAAGCAATTTATTTCTCATACATGTTACGGTGAACAAAAAGTCGATAATCGATATCGATAAAATTACTGTAATTCTTAAAATTTTTGTTATTTAAGTTTTGCAATTTTTTGCTATAATATCGGAAGAGGGACGGGGTTGGAATAGTGTGGACATTCTAAATACATAATAATAGGTCTTTACCTATGAAATTGCCGTTTTGTATGAAAAAAATTAAACGAATTTTTTTCATGTATTTTTATTTGTATTAATCGAAATAATCACCCATGCAATCAATGCATCTTTGCCAACGCAGTGGCAGTTTATTGATGCCCTTCTTAAAAAAATCAGCTGGACAGGAGGCAACAAATTCTTCAAAGGCATTTTGTACTGCCTCTCGGGTATTGAATTTTTTTCCCGCCAAGAAGTTATCCAAATTCTGGAAAAAGTAGTAGTCTGTAGGCGCAAAGTCTGGTGAGTAGGGCGGATGACGGAGAGCTTCCAACCCCAGTTCTTGCAACTTGGAGACCGTCTGCTGTGCAGTATGAGGTCGCGCGTTGTCGTGCAGGAGCAGCGGAGACGAGCGATTGACCAATGCTGGTTGGAGATGTGCCAGCTTCTCCATCATTGAGTTCAGTTCTTCACAGTACACATCTGCAGTAATGCTCACCCCATTTGGTAAGAAGCTGTGATGAATCACACCGGCGCTAGACCACCAAACAGTGACCATCACTTTTCTAGGGGTAAGTTTTCGTTTAGGGCATTGTTTAGGTGCTGAACCAGGATCCAACCAGCTGAGCGCTTGCGGTTATCAAAGAGAATCCATTTGTTGAAAATTGTGCTACATTTAGTAGGTATCCATTGTATTCTACCGGTTGCCTCAATCCACAATTTCCTTATATCTGGATCTGTTGGAAACCTAATAATAAAATATATGTTTTCATTATAAACAGCTAACCTCAAACCAAATTTTAGACGAAAACCCCACTCAGAAACTATATTGATAACCACAATTAACAATAATTGGTGTAAATTAACAAAGGTATTTTAATTCCAATATTACTGATAATAATCAATTGAATACATTCGTAATATCGACAGTGTTTACAACTTGGTGCAACACTATCGATACGCATGGAATTTCGCGGAATTCAAGCATTGGCTCGGCACACGCGACTCTCGCAATGATCGCAATACATCGCGCGATCACTCGCGTAGTACAAGATGGTACCCATCCGTTGCAAGCAATGTATAATTTTGCATCTTTTTTTCGATTGTGTCGTTTTGTCTACAAACTACATAATACAATTGTAATAATTACAAATAACACTCGTATTATAAGGTTTTAGGACTTACCGGTGAAAAGAAATACCTTCTCGGGCTACACTACACATCTGGCTTCTTTTCCGACACGTTATGATAGCGCAAGACGGCATAATTATTATTTTTTCGCGGAGCTTCGTACGTTGTCACAATATGAGCGCGACTGTTGGTCGGTGACGCTAATTTCGGTCGACATATGAGCGTTCACAATATGAGCGGCGCGCGCGCCCCGCCCACAAGCAGGGCTTGGTAACGTTACCAAATTCACACTATAAGTATCGTTAAGTAACGTTATTTTCATAAAGTTAAAATTTTAACGGTAACACGGGTAACGATACTTTGGTATCGAATCAATAAAATAACTTTACCAATTAACGTTACTTACTATCGATACTTTTATCGTTACTTAATGCGTTGTTGTCAACCCGCGCGGGCGTCGCGGCGGCGCTCTGCGGAACGGCAACATCGCCAATCAAACGATGCAAGCTAGTTGCAACTAAAATGTAAACTAAATGCGCAGTACGGTTTCACAAACGAGGTGTGCGGCCTGAGCTCAGTAATTTTGATTTATTAATAAAAATAAAACGAATATATTACCTATCTTATATGAAAATGGGGCGCAAGAAGCAGAATACGGTTTATCGTTACTTCGAAATAGACGGAAATATGAAGACTTCGAAGTGTTTAATAAACGAATGTGGAAAAATATTGAAGGTACCTATTACAGTTTTAGTAGGAATTATTTGTTTATTTAGTTTATTAAATTTATTGAAATGAAATATTTACGTAAGTCTCAGATGATTTATATGGTTATTTATTTTTTTAGAAACAACAACAATTAAATTTCTGGCGTAATGTAAGTACCTACCTAAATTAATCTAATTTGGGTAAGTTTAATGGTGGTCATGAGGTTAAAAAAAATGGTTTTATGCTAAATATTATGTGCCTACTTAAAGTACTTTGCTTGGCCTGGCTTGATTACTTTTTTCATTTTGTTGTGTTGTCTTACGGCGTCGTCCTATTACTATTATTGTCATCGCTCGTGGGATGATGCGTGCGTTCAAGCATACCTACTGTGTTTTACTGAATGTCCTACTGAAGGTCACGCGATCATACGATGTGATCAAAATCAAATTGTTTAGTTTTCTCACGCCACATGAGTAGATAAACGGAACAGAGGCTAAGCTTCTTAAGAACGAGCAAAATTATTACCTATTTTGGTAGGGTTGTCACACTTGTCACAATAGGGTAAGACAAATTAAACAAAACATTTGTTAAATAGTTTTATTAATCAGTATGATAGAATCGAATCAAATCATGTTTAAAAAAAGAAATTATGAAAAACACTAACTGAAGAAAATGAATATCATAATGTCGTTATTGAGGTCAGATTTTAATCATTATTTTTAATATTTTATTCACATAAAGTTAAGCAATTACTCATGATTAGTAAGTGTTTTGTAAATTGTTAATATAATATAGTAAGTAATTATTATAATACGTTTATTTATTAAAGAAAACACTTATTAGCAAGAGTTATCGATATTGGTTCACTGATGTCGACATCACTAGTTTTAGTACCACAGACACTCGCTACGTCCAACCACGTCCGACAGCGCCAAAATGGCAATTATCAAACAGGCACAAAAGCACTTTGACAGCCGCCAGTCCAATGGTAATTATAAGAGGTCAGTGATTGTTCGTATTTATTTTAATGTCTTTGCTACAACATCAACCCACCCACTTACTGACAACTTCTAATTAAAAAAAGGACCATACAATAAAACAAAAACTTTAGAGGTGTCAAGGGACACCCGGATGGAACGAAGTTCCTTTCCAGGATTCATAGTTGTTATAATTTTTTTATTATTATGTACAAAAATCCTGTTTAGGTACACTCACAGAACAAAGAATACAGAGAAGTGCCCCTACACTGGCTAAGCACGGGAACCAGTGTCGCCAAACTCACACATTTGCATAGCAAATTGTCCATTACACACATAAAAAACAGTGATATGATTGGCTACAAATTACACACGCAACTTTTACAAATCATCTTCGTATTGCTTTTAAAAATTAAGTCGTATTACAACGCATGAAAGTTGTTATTATTTGACATGACACACACAATAAAGACGTTTTTCGTTTAAAAACTTTAGATAGACAAATTTACAACGAGTTCAGCAACTCAATGCTAGATGGCGCTGTAACCAATTCATTCTATTCAGAACGCTAGCTCCTTTGAAATAGATGTCATATTCACATGCACTTGTAATCGATTTTAGTAAGTACCAAAAACAAATTTAGAGATGTAGACATATATCGATATTTTAATATTGACGTTAGGTACGTAATTTATTCGGGTGAGCAATGTAATAATTTGTTAACATCATACAAATGCTTAATAACGGAAAAGGTTGATTATCGTTAAAATATCAATGTTAAAGAGGTATTTGTATGTTTGTATGTAGGGGGGTTATTTTCATAAAATCAGGTACGCGGGCGAAACCGCTGATAGAAGCTAACGATTAATTGAAACGATAACAGATAGTACTAAAAATATTTACTGACTTTGAAATAACACATTTATTTAATTACTTGCCGTTTTGATAATTTTATGTTTAATTTTAATAGGTGATGAAATCGTATATTAATATATTTTTCCGTGATAGCTTTCATTTAGTCAGTAATATGATTAGACGTAAGAAATTCCCCTAATTGATGATAGCTTATGTTTTGGAATATCGATGACCCAATTAACTGGCGCTGATCTTTATTAAATATGTGATCATCTTTTAAAAATATTTCGGACATCTGACATATCTTAATCACAGATTCTGATGGGTATAATAATCCCCGTCTATCCTTAGCTATAATAAGTCTATGTAATGATTGTTTTTTTTTTCTGTTACTAAAGCACTAACGCATATATCACACTTCATTTTTTAAATCAACTGTCTTATTATATAACCAGTTATGTGAGCTATTGATTCCTTACTAAAATCAAACAAAATGATCGATACCGACCTACTTTACGAATGTGTCCCATCCCTAATTGAGTAGCGTCGAAGTTACTAGAATTTTGGTTATGATTTTCCAGATGACGACCAAGTGCATTTAGACTTTGGAACGATGAATATAAGGTTGTTTATAGTTTGCATTGAAGTCATAACATGTGGTATTGCAATTAAAATCAATTATATTAAAAATTAACAAAGTTTAGTACTTACTGATGATAGGATACACCTCCACAAGATACATTTTTTTTCTGCTTTCGTTTTTGCAGGTCAAAACCGCACAACAAGGCATAATTTGTAATATTTCGCGTATTTCTGCGACAACCAATCGCGACAAGTATCTGACGGCGAATAAGCTAAATGCTGCGCATCTGCGCTTAATGTTGACACGCTCGCGATATCTGAGGGGCACTTCCTCTAGTTTTCTTTATTCCGTGGGTACACTCAACAAAAATATTATCTCTCTCTCTCTCCCTCTCTCTCTCCCTATCTACCTCTCTCTCTCCCTCTCTCTCTCTCTCTCTCCCTCTCTCTCTCTATCTCTCTCCCTCTCTCTACTCACAACAAAAAAAAAACAACAACATACAAACAAATACAAACAACAAAATATATATGATCGAATTGAGAAATCTCGTCCTTTTCCTTCGGTTAAAAAGTGTCGTTACAACTTTTCGTGATAATTTTTCCGTCTAGCCCCCTTTCACAACGCGCGATAAGGAACTTCGTTCCAAAAGTAGGTAGGTAACTTACTTGAAAAAGTAATAAGTAATCAAATATTTACTCACCTATTGTACTCCTTCGGATAGTTAAAGTATGATATATCTTTATTTTTACTAGTATTATTCATACACACAGTACAATAAACAACAATTATTAACAATAAAATACCACGTTTTACATAAAAATATTCAAACTTGCAACTAACAAAACAAACAACGTGCGTTGCACTAACCCTGAGATTGTCAACTGGCTGTGCAAGCGTAAACCGGTTTTTTCCAGTCTCGGGGCGTACGCGACAAGCGGCCAGTGGTCACGCACACATGCCCCGCGTGCTTGAAGTAGTGCAATCGAATCGCGCGGTTGTTCGAAGCTTTATCTCTGTTCCGTTTATCTACTAATGTGCTCACGCGACTATCGACGCATCGTATTGATCGGGCGATCGCCGGTTAGACGTGCTGATGCACTGAATGTCCTAATGGCGCTCACGCTCGCGTCCAATTGGATGTTGACATATACAAACAAGGCATTCGTAAAAATGATCTTTTTTCCATCCGTCGAATCACTGGTTGTGAAATTCACCGCGCCATTTTTTGTTTTGTACCTACTTATATTTTGTTTTTGTGGTTCACGTTTTTATCGCATAATACTATTTATGATGCATTTCAAATAAAAATATGATCGACTTTGCGCCATGTCGATTTCGATATGATTTCGAGTTGGATATGGTAAGCAAAACAACATATTTTTTTTATTAAATTTATTTCCGAATCGTAACCGAAAAAACATTAAGCAGAATTTAGTTCTTCAATTCCGCTCATTGAGTAACTAATAGTGGCGATCAATAAAAATAAGAGAAAACTGTATCTTTTTAAATAGTATATTTTGCTAATTTAGGTTAAATAATCAACGTATTTTCTTCACTTAGATGTAACTAAGAGTTAGATGTAACAAGAATGTAACGAAAATTAGTTTTCTTTGCAAACTGTACTTTTCAAGTAATATTTGACAGTAGAGGTTTTTTTTTTTGGATGGGAAATCATCAAATGACTTCTCCCGCTCTGGGCGGAGCGGGAGGGCGTGTCAGACTTTTACTGACTAAAACCCACCCGTGTTCCTTCAGTTGCCCATGTGCCAGGGTCACAGTATCTCTTTCGAACAATCTCGCGAACAGTAGAGGTCATTGATGTTCCTATTCTTATTTGAATCGCATTGTACGATTAAAGAAATATTGTCCGTTAGCAAACTGTGCATCTTTGTTAAGGGCCATTTATAATGTGATCGCCTCGCTCCAAAATAGGACACACGATTTTCTATCATGCGTTCAGTATCACCGCACGAACGATGATAATAGGACGGCGCCTTAAACTTCACTGGTTTTGGTGAACGGCTTACTCCACTAGCATGAAACTCCCAGAGATTATAATCACCAGCTTTTGCCCGTGGCTTCGCTCCCGTCAACTGACTACCCACCCTACGCTAGGTTTCTACTTACTCTACCTCCTACCTATCCTACCTACCTTCTACCTAGTAGGGTAGGTATACCTACCTATCTACCTTCTATCTAGTAGGGTAGGTATACCTACCTACCTACCTATTTACCTACCTACCTAGGGTAGGTGTACCTACCTATCCTACCCTACTCTAACCTACTTACCTATTTTTTAATGTTTTAAAACCTTCCCTGTATGCTGATGAACAAAACCAAAAAATAATTATTAAAATCGGCCAGCAGTCCAGCCGTTCTCGAGTTTTAACGAGACTAACGAACAGCAATTGATTTTTATATACAGGATGTAACAAAAACTCTGTTGTTCCAAGTAGAGACGTTATCGGAATCGGTATATGATGGTAATTACGCAGGTTATTTAAAAAAATCTTCACATAATTTTTTAAATTTAAAATTACATGATTAATTTTTGAAATCTAAAACTTAATCCGTTGATTTTTCAATCAACTTTGTTCGATCAATCTTCGGTCACCTGTTGGTTTTTTTTTAAATTATAACTTCATTAGTGGTAAGCTTATAGGTATATAATATATACACTGCCGACAGAAATATTCCGGACAAGATGAAAATTTATTAAAACAATTATTAAAAGTGAAATAAATCAAGTTAAAATAAGTTTTATTTTAAAAATATTAAAAGATAACATTCTACGATTAAAACCATCAACATTTTTTTATCTCTTTCATTTTATACTGCTACACTTTCTTTTCATCAAAGACACCACCTCTGACCGCCACTATTTTTTTAACTACTCGCGGCATTCTTTCTATAAGTTTTTCTAACACACTTTTTGGTATACTATTCCAAGACGTTTGAAATGCCTTCTAAAGTTTCAACAGCATAGCTCTTATAGTTTCGGAAAAAAGTGGCTGTGACATACTCGGACAGACAGACATGACGAATCTATAAGGGTTCCGTTTTTTGCCATTTGGAAACAGAACCCTAAAAAGGATAGGCGCGTAGATTAAATTTATACCTACTTGAGTTGGTTTACTTTATTACTTTTACTGTTATTAGTACTTAATTTACTTATTAAATATATTTACATATGCGAATCACATGAAGGGCCTTTTTCAAGGCCACATCAAATATCTTTCAAGTGACGTGTTCTGTAACAATCGCTCACTTAGATTCGTTATTTGAGCTGACCGAAATCTTTTATTACCATCATCAGAAAATCGTCATTTCAACCTTTTAAATCACCTTGTGAGTTTTTTCTTCACCAACTTGTGCAACTGCAAATGATGTTTTTTTTTTAAACTCTCTACCCGGTCATAAGACCCTGTGCTCTGGGTCACTGCTCACCACTATCTTCTTTATTTTTTAAATAGTTGAGACAAAGTTTAGATGTGTGCTTTGGGTCATTATCTTGCTGAAACACATACCGACGGCCAATTAGTCGCATCTCAGAAGGGCTAGCATGCGTTTTTATTATGTAATAATGGTAACCATTTCTGTCGGCAGTTCCTTTAATTGTGCAGAGATCCCCTACTCCGGCATATGAAAAACACCCCCACAACATCATAGAGCCACCTCCATGTTTAACAGTTGGAGTTATAGCATCGGGGTGCATTTTTTCTGAAGGTCCGCGACGAACTTACATTTTTCGCTTTTGCCCAAACATTTCGAATTTGGACTCATCAGTCCACAGGACTTGTTTCCAGTTTTGTACTGTCCAATCTCCATGTGCCAGGGCCCATTCTATTCTTTATTTCCTGTTTCCGCGTCGCTAGAGTGGTTTCTTTGTAGAAATTCTGCCATTTAGGCCAGTTTTTTTGTAAGCGTTCCTTTACTACACTTACTAATATCTGTTTATCGTGACTTTCATTGAACCGCAATTGAATTTCTGGTGCTGTAAGCTTCCTATTAATTTTGGACATGATGATTAGGGACTTATCCTCTGCTTTAGAAGTTACACAGGGCCTCCCACAGTGTTTTCTGTCCTGATTTGAACCAGTTTTTTCAAAACGAGTGATGGCATCTCTGACAGTAAAACGTGGTATATTCAATTTTTTCGCAATATAACGCATAGTAAAACCTTAATTGTGAAGAGCAACAATAGATGCACGTTGTTCTATACTTGTATTAAGATGCCTTCCCATTTTCTTAAATAAATAAATTTTAAAAAAATGTCTTGCCTATAAGATTTCTGGAAGTAATGCCACAAAACAAGAAAATTTACTTTCCTTCAAAGTAATATAATTATGTAGAAACAATAAAATCACTACTAGGAATCTAGAAAAATGAAAAAAATAATCAAATTTTATAAAATAAATTAAATAAAAATTTGATAAATATATATATATATATGTATATGCTCTTACAAGGAACAACAGGGTTTTTGTTACACATTGTATATGTATAGATATTTCTGAATTTAGTAAAAGTATTCGGATTATGTATATTCTGTAGAAAAAACCATGGGCAAAAATATGTGAAGAGGGTTTACCCACCAAAAGAGATGAAATTTTAGAGGTATGCGGAACAGGGTGTAAAGTCCCGCAAACTTCCGTTGAAAAGGGATCCTCCGACCAGACGGGTGTTATGCTTGATCTAGGCAACTGCTCTATAGTTGATTTCAGGCTATTGTATGCCTTCATAATTATGTTCTGATCGCGCAGAGAACTTTAGGCATCTTATGCTTGTTAACGTTTTTCAACCTATAATCCGTATAATAGGTTGAAAAACGTGTTACGCGTAACATTGCGTTATGCGATATGGCTACGACAAATATACTATTTAATTAATAAACCTAATGATTTTCTATTAAATATCTAAACGTTATATCCAAAAACAATAATAGAGTACATAAATATTATATGTAAAGAAATTATATCAATGCTTGTATATGTATATCACGTTATTATATCTTGTGTGTATTATTTACTTTTCATTTGTTTTTTTAAGTGTTTGTATGGTATAATAAAACACAAATAGTACCAATCTACTTAATATTTTAGAAGGTCATTTAAGTTATATTGAACAATAATTATGGTACGCTTTTATTTCAGACGCAACATGGTGCAAATTTACTAAAGCATCTGAAACATATGCACCCAGACCAATTTAAGTTAACTATAGAACTTAACAATACTACCCCTACACAGGCAAAAACTGTAACTGAGTCAATAATACAAGAGTGCACAAACTTAGTGGCCATTCATGGACGTCCATTTTCCTTAATAGATGACCATGCATTTCAAAATTTAATAAAAATGATTCCAAATAACAACATTATTATTAATGCTCAAAAAATTCAAAGCAACGTAAAAGCAATGGCAGAAAAACTTAGATGTGAAATGGCCACGACATTACAGGGAAAAATATTATGCCTAAAAGTGGATATCGCCTCTATTGCTACGAGATGTTTTTTTGGCATTAACTGTCAGTATTCTGAAGATGGACATATCATTTTAAAAAATTTAGCAGTGACAGAAATTTTTCAGCGACATACATCAGATCATCTAAAAGATTTGCTTCTATTTAATCTTCAAAGATTTCGTATAGATATGCAACAAATTTACAGTATAACTACAGACAATGGTGCCAATATGGTAAAAATGACCAGACTAATAAATGAAACTAATGATTCAGATGTTAATATACCAAATACACCAGAAGCAGGTCAGGTCTATAGTATTAAAATACTAATTTATGTTACTTGTATTCCATTTATATTAATATCGTAGGTGATATTTATTGCTCTTATTAATAACTAGAAAAGAATTCGTCCTCATGACAAATAAACCTAATATATAACCATATTAATAACCTATCTATGAATATCACATACGTAGTAGTACCTCACATTTTGTGTGCTAATCGATTTCATTTCATTTTAGGTACAAGCTCATCTCAAGCAGTCGATTTTTATGCTGAAAATTCAGATTCCGATTCCGATTCTGATCAGGGTTCAGAAATGGAAGTCAGTAAAACCGAAGAAATTACAACTCGATTACTAGTAAATCTTGAAACGCAATTCCAGAATAGTGAAATTGAACCACATGATGAAGCAGTTTATTCCGTCGGGCTTGTACGTTGTGCCGCTCATACTCTACAATTAGCATTGCAAGATGCAACAAATAATGTTAATACTCGTAAACTACTTTTAGAATGTAGAGAGGTAGTACGACGTCTAAGAACTCCTCAATTCATAAGGATAATACGACAGCAAAACAAACTCATTCCAAAATTAGATTGTACCACTAGATGGCATTCTACAATTGATATGGTTCAATCTTTAATATCTTTAAAAGAAATATGTACAACAAATGAATGTTTATACTTGCCATTGGCTTCTTGGACCGCTTTGGAAGATTTCGTTACATCCATGACACCTGCTAAAATTCTTACAAAGAAATTGCAAGAACAGCAATTAATTGTTGGTGATTTTTATCTGGAGTGGATGATATGTAAAATTAAACTTTCTAAAATGAACACCGAAATAGCTACTATCATAATTGAAAAAATGAAAGCACGAGAAGATTTATTATTTGGAAGTGACACTTTCATAAACGCCATTTTTCTGGATCCACGGGTCAATTCTATTTTGACACCAGATCAACAAAGCCGAGCAAAAGACAATTTAATTAAACTATTTTTTCGATGTTTTAAATTACAAGATACTGACAATAGTTTAGTAGAGACAAATTATGAGAGAAACAGAAATTGTGAAGCTAGAGCTGAACTAGATGATTTCCTAAATATAAACTATATTAACCGACTGAGTGATATAACTCGCTTACTTATAAGAGAAAATCCACGTGGACAAGTCGTTAATAATTTACAACAGAGTTTCAGTTTATTCCTTGACGAACCGTTATTAAATTCAGCAGAAAATATTTTGCTGTACTGGGAAAAATCAAAACTAAAATTTCCATATTTATATAAATTATCCACGATAGTCCTTGCAACACCTGTGACCCAAGTAAGTGTGGAAAGATTATTTTCTTCTTTACGATTTATAGTTTCTAATTACAGGTTCTCTATGAAAGATCACATAATTGACGATATTTTATTCTTGCGCAGCAACTCCATTTTCGGGAAATAAATAAAAAAAAAACACACACACTACATACTTACTTGAGTCATTGGTGCTGCAAGGACTTTTTAATTGTGGATAATTTATACAGACTGAAGATAATTTATACGATAATTCCGTAATTTACTCGATTATTTCACAAAATTTGTTCCAGGAAATACGTTGCTTTTTGAAATCCTTAAAAGTTTTTCAGAAAAACTGTCATCATTATCGACTCAGAATCTCGATTAAATGTGCAAGGCTTCCATTGGGTGTCCTTTCAGTTCACCAAAAATTGATTTACAAATTTTAATTTCACAACCAACGATTGGCAAAAACATGGTTCGTTAATCATCATACAACAAAAAATAGGTTTAACCTTTCGAATACCGTAATTAGAGACACAATAGAAAAACCACCAGTAAGTGCAATAATAGGTTTAAGGAGGTAGTTTAACAAAATGATGCAAAACACTGTTAAATAAAGTAGGTGGGTAAAGTTTTAAACATTTTTCGCCTATCATAGGTCATGAAAATTCAAAGTATTTATTGACGTCATGTTATTGTGTTTATGTGAAGTTTAGGTATCGACCTTTACATCTATTCTAAAATAGTAAGAAAAAAAAAATAGCAAGTCATATAAAAAAATTCATCAAACTTGGCAAATTCGCTTAAGTTTTGTTATTTTAAGCTTTTTTTTTAACTTTCATTACAAAATAAACTGTTAAGCGCTTTATGCACCAAAATATTTTTTAGTCTCTCAAATACTACAGTAAATAGGCTTTTTAACTAGTATTAATTTGTTTTGGTGCATAAAGCGCTTAACAGTTTATTTTATATTGAAAGTTAAAAAAGTGCCTAAAATAAATAAATTTCAATGATTTTGCCAAGTTTGATGATTTTTTTTTAAATGACTTGCTATTTTTTTTCTTACTATTTTAGAATAGATGTTATATATTTAAAGTTATACTAAGACTTTTTTTTTAAATAAATTGAAATACGAAGTCTCATAACTTTTCATTTTGATGCTACATTTCCTTATGATCTTCTTTATTTATTCATTATACCCCAGCCCATTACTATGATTTGGTTCGTTTATTTACCTACTATATTATCTTATCACTATTATACAGGTCACCCTCAAATAGAAATATTCAGCACTTTATCACCAGTCCAGATGTTATCCTCAATTCACTTAATACTTTCAGAACTGTTATTTTGGTTGGAGATATCAATATAAACATAGCCCCAAATTGGATTGATTCGAACTCTGACATGTATCTAAATGCTGTTGCGTCACATGCTATGTTGCCTGCTCATGTTTTCCCAACACGCAACTACAGTTGCATAGACCACGTTATGCTTAAATCAAATAAACCAGCTACTACTTTAGTTCTTGACTCTCTAATTACTGACCATGCTCCTGTTGTAGTTTTTTGTAATTTGAAATTAGATATTCCTAAATCACCTTCCCGTCAGCATCGTGTAGATATTAATGCATGCGTAGAGGCTCTCGAGAATGTTGATTTTACTCCTGTTATGAGTTGTCAAGATGCTGAAACTGCTGCTACTATCATGGTCAAACTTGTTTCCTCAGTTATTGACAAAAATAGTCGTGATTCTGTTGTCCCGAACCAAAAACGCATTATTAAGCCATGGATTACACCTGGGCTCCTTAGGTGTATTTGAAACCGGGACAACATGTATCGCAATATGAGAAGGGATGCTGCTAATAATACTCTGAAAATCACCTATAATCGATACAAAAAATTTTGCAACAATATATTAAAGAAATTAAAACGAGAGTACGAACGGCATGAATTTGAAAAACATCGCAAGAACCCGAAAGCTACCTGGAATCTCATTAGAACTATCTCAAATCTCCAAAAAAGTAAGGCCTCTGCCAGTGAGTTGTTATCTATAACTCCGGATCCAACTCAATCGCTTGATTATGTCAACGACTTCTTCGCCAACATGGGAACCAAACTGGCATCTAAAATCTTTAACTCCCCAAACTATTACTCTACCAACATTTATGATTCTAGCACTTTGGATGTCCATTCTAACTCAATGGCTATTTTTGGCACGGACAACGAAGAGATAGATTGTCTTATCCGTGGCCTACGTCTAAATAGTGCTACGGGTTGGGATGGTATCCCCGCAACTGTAATCTACAGTTCTAGAGGCACGCTTGTCCCAGTTATCTGCCACGTCTTCAACCTAGCCCTTACACCTGGTATATTCCCAACAGTATTCAAAAAGGCCGTCGTGCACTCGATTCACAAGAGTGGTGACAGAGACAGTGTCACCAACTACAGACCAATATCTGTATTATCGATTCTATCTAAGCTCCTCGAAAAAGTACTAAACAAAAGATTGTTGAATTACCTTAGCTCACAAAATATACTTGCAAACAACCAATATGGATTCAGATCAGGGAAAAACACAGGATGCTATATTAGAATTAATAGGTTCCGTAGCGCAAAATCTTAACAACAAGGATAAATCTAAAGCTATCTTCCTTGATCTGTCTAAAGCTTTTGACGCTGTTTCTGTCCCCCTTCTCCTCAGTAAACTAGAAAGGATTGGTATAAGGGGCCTACTGCTTAGTATGTTTAGGTGTTACCTTAGTGGTCGCTCGCAAATCATCAGGATAGGCAATCACATCAGTAAGGAAACATTTCTAACCTATGGAGTTCCACAAGGTAGTGTCTTAGGACCCAACCTTTTTCTGGTTTACATTAACGAGCTCTGTAAACTTGATCTAAGCAATTCCAAAGTAATTGCTTACGCTGATGACACTGTTATTCTGGTTCGTGGCAGTGACTCGAACGAAGCTCGGCTTCAGGCAGAGTCAGCCTTGCGGCTTACTATGAGATGGCTCACTCAGAATTTGCTCACCCTCAACTTGGATAATACCAAATTTATCACCTTTAGTCCAAGGAAACCGTCACAGCCAGCCCCACCCTTCCATGTGACAGCTCATGCGTGCTATTCAATGAAGTTTGCTACCTGTGGCTGTCCTGATATAATGCGCACGGACTCAATAAAATATCTTGGAGTCTTGGTCGACAGCACGTTGTCGTGGGGTGGGCAGATCGATTCACTAGTCACTAGTCTAGTAGGGTAAGAAAATTAATGTTTGTTTTTAAAAATCTAAGAACCTCCCCCAATTTCTCTACCCTGACAACTGTGTACTTTGCTCTTGCCCATCCCATTTTAACGTACTGTATTTCGGCTTGGGGTGGTGCTGGTAAATGTCTTCTGTTGCGTTTGGAGAGGGCGCAGAGAGCTATCCTAAAGGTAATGGCTTTCAAACCCTATCGCTTTCCCACCAGCGAACTGTATACGCTATGGAAGCTACCTACAGTTAGGCACTCTTTTGTGCTAAGTACAGTGTTGCGGAAACATGCAAATTTGTCTTTTGACCGTGAGTTTGGAAGACAAAAACGTAGAACTGACAGAGTCTGCCCGACATCATGCATTAAATTGGAAATTGTCCGCCAGCAGTTCATTTTTTGCAGTTCCGTACTCTACAATAAAATAAATAAAGTGCATACTATCTATCCTTGTACTCTCCGTGATTGCAAAAGAATTGTCGAACAGTGCTTCATACTCTCACATACGAAGAATTGGAGATTTTAGTCAAGCCATAAAGTTTTTTCTTCCGTAGACATGCACACCATATACACGTAGCGTAGAGTGTACTCGTGGGGAGGTTCCATAAGCACACTCTACACTTACATGCCACAGACACGCACTACACTCACATACAATACACCCACATGCACAACATTAAGCACTTACCTATTTTAACTGATTTTTATATTTTTTAACTTTTTAATTTTCCACTTTTTTAACTTGTAAATATTTGTTATAGCTCTTTTTAAACTTACTGTTTTTTTTTTTTTGTATCTGGAACGCTATCGTCTCCCTTTTGGAGGTGGGCGTTAATTTATTTATTTATTTATATAAGGTACTCCAACGACTTCTTCACTAATAACATGTTACTTATTACTAACTTATATCTATTAGTATGGTGAATTTGTCACTTAAAGAAGTACACAGCTTACACATAAATAAAAAATACATACAAATTTTTAAAACTATTTGAGATTCGGAATAAACTATTTTTGTTACAGTGAAAGATACATAACAGCTACTTAATCACAGGAAGACAGTATAAAAAAAACAACATCAGATTTACTTAAATAATAGATACTAGCTTAATTTTGGTGGTATTTATTATACGTGAAGCGACTGCAATAAACGTGATCAAAATGTTAAGCATGATTAGAGGTCAAAAGTTTTTTTTACGGAATTGGTAAAAAGTGTCGGCAAAGATGTCAATGTTGCTGCTATTGTGAATTATATTATAATTAGCCGCAAATCGGTTCATAGGGGCATTGCGACCAAGGTTTGTTCTTGATGAGGACACAGCAAATACCTATGTCTGTTCTACGTACAGATCTAGTTATAGTGCGTCTAGGTACAGTGATATTTAGTTCTGATAATAGCTCTGGAACATCGGATCGATAACGGATTATTTTGTAAAGAAATATCTGATCGGAGAGACTTCTACGTTGTTCCAGAGATATCATATTGAAATGGTTGAGTCTATCAGGATAACTGGCGTCCCGATCGCAATCAGAACATCTGAAGCGCAGATACCTGGTGAAGGCCTTCTGTATACGTTCTATCCTATTGACATGGACGCGATATGTAGGATTCCAAGCCGGAGATGCGTAATCCAGTATACTTCTAACAAGCGTACTAAAAAGAAGTTTTAGGGTCGATATGGAACGAAACTCCGAGCAAGTTCTTTTTACAAAACCTGCCATTTTTGTCGCTTTTGATACGATTAGGTCAATGTGATTTATGAACGAGAGTTTACTGTCGAGCTGAACTCCCAAGTCGCGGATGGTGTCAACCTTTTGCAGAGGTACTCCATTTAATCTATAATACGAAGGTACTATTTTTTTGTTACGCGTAAACGTCATGTGGTGGCACTTGTTTCCGTTAAGAGTGGATCCAGGTCCTTCTGAAGAAGTGATACGTCCAAGTCCGTTTTAATTTCTTTGTACAGTTTTAAATCATCTGCAAACATGGAACATTTGCTGTATCGTACTGAGGAAACAATATCATTTACAAATATGAGAAACAAGATCGGCCCCAGGTGCGATCCTTGTGGTACACCGGAAGTGGAAGAGTAGAACAGTGATTCGTATCCTCTCACTACCACTCTCTGCTTCCGCCCCGTCAGGTAGGAAGCGAACCACCTGAGCATTTGACCGCCTATGCCAAGATTTTCCAGCTTTATTAAAAGTATGTGGTGATTAGCTTTATCAAAAGCACTGCTGAAATCTGTGTAATAGCTGCGACACAGTTTTATAACTAATGTAGCTATTTACGTACGCAATCATTTTGTAAAATCTGTTTTGTTCCAATAAAGATTATATTATATATTATACATACTGTTTCATTGAAAGTTTTAATACTTTCGTTCACATGCTCTTTACATCAGCACCCTGAACAATGTTTGTTTTTCTACTTCCTACTAAATAACAATTGCTCATGTGTATCATAATAAAGTGTGCGTGTTAGTTACACTATTTGAAACTCAAGAACGGCTTAACCGATTTGACTGAAAATTGGTGGGAAGGTAGCTTAGAACCAGGAGACGGTTATAGGATACTTTTTATCCCGTTGGACCGCGTTCCCGTGTGACGTGACAAAACGTCAAAGAGAATACAAGTCACTATAAAACGTGGTATGACAATAACGTTGCCTTCAAAGTACCAGGTTATCATAACTGGGTAGGAGCTAACCAAACATATGAGTGTCAGCTTTAAGGCCTTTAAGGCCTCATTTTCGGAAACGCGGGGCGTCGCGCGGCGCGTGCGGCGTGGCGACGCGCGGCACGTCGGACGTTTTTTGCTGTTTACGGAGAGGCGGCGCGTGAAGCGGCACGCGTCATTGCACGCGTAAACACAAACATATGGCAATATACGATGTTGTTCATAGAGATGCGAGGCGGGCAGAGTGGCGGCGCCCGCCGCGTCGCGTTGTGCGATTTCTAAAAAAAAAAATAAGACAGGCAAAAGGTTCCGCCACGGGCACCGCTTCATCGAGAATTGCCGCTGCGGGCGCCGCCGCAATGAACGCCGCGTGCGACGCTGCAAAAAACGCTCGATTTCAAACAAACGTGTGTAAAATCGCCTCTCTGTAAACGCACGCATACAACGCTATATGTTTGAATTCAGTGCCGGCCGCGCCACCCAACGCCACGCGCGACGCCCCGCGTCTCCGTAAATGAGGCCTTACGCTCCTTAACTAGACCGCAAAACCACAAATATTAAACATATGATATATGAGCGAAAAATGTATGACGTATGTCATGCAATCGAAGGTTAAAGAAAAATTTAGGTAGGTATAGGATTTATTTACAGCAGGATCCTGAATCAGATCCACTGTTATCATTACAATGACGGCGAAAATATTCTTCCGTGTTTGTTTCGGTTTCTGGAGCAAAATTACGTACCCTTTTTGACATTTTAATATAGTAAAATAATGTACGTAATTCCGGAAACGTTGCGCAGCGCAAGTGTTTTTGATTTGAATACACCAACGTGATCAACCGAACCAGTACTGCATTAATGTAGACGAAAGAAAGAGATGAAAGAAAATAACGTCATTTAACGGTACTTTTGGTATGCGTATGGTAACGTTATGCGATGGTAACGTTACTATTTACCGATAAAATCTTCGGTAACGTTAAGTCAGTTTACCGGTAAAACATATGGCAAGTATCGTTACCAAGCATAACGTTACCTCTACTAATAACGTTATCTCCATTCGATGAAAGTAACGATACCAAATTTTTAACGTTATTCAAAGCCCTGCCCACAAGGCCCTTCTAACCTCTTTATCTGTTCTGTGAAATAAACAATAGCTAGTAATATGGGTATGTAAACTAGTAACGGAGGGGTACCAATATAGATATCACTATCCGAATTTATCTTACCTAATGGTAAATAGATAGTCTTAACAGATATACTGAGTTCAGCTTTCAATCCATTTTCAACAGTAACGGCTAAATGACCTGCACGTCCCATCTTCATAGCTATGTTAGATCAAACATAGCTAAAAAGAGGGGATGATATATCTAAATGCCCTTGAATTTAACTATTCACTGATTTAAATGCTGTCAGAATCATCTTAATAATAATCTAAATATATCTATTGAGGTCAGCGTCTAATCCATTCTCAACAGCAGCAGCTAAATAACTGAGTTTCACGGAAAGATTATCATCGTCCCTTTCTCAAGCATGTTTGGTGTTGTTTGAAATTTCTAAATGCAGCTGAATTGTACAATCCACTGCTTTAATGCCTTTGGTAATTCTACCAGACAGTCATCTACCCCTTCGTCACCAATTTACGGTATCTACCAACATCGATATCAGTATCCATTGTCAAAATCATCCCAGCATCAATCTAAATAAACCTATCTATTGAGCTCAGCTGCTAATCGATTATCAACAGCAACAGCTGAAAATCTGAATTTTACAGAAAGACCATCATCCGACCTTCACGTCCCATCTTCAATAGGTAACTAGGTTTCTTTCCCAAATTCCTCATCTTCAATGCTACATGCCAGTAACCGAAAACCGTAACAGTTGATTTCGTTCCAAAAAACGGTATCGCCAGTCATGTTCAAGGCCAGAGCATTCACTGACCGAGTTATCGTATTGATAATATAATGGCTGTTGGACAAATACTACAATGGTTTGTTATATAAAATGATAAATTGAAAAAGGGAAACCTTATGCTCTTTGGAACGTGTCAGCCATGAGCGAGGTCGGAAAAAGTAAGTAGATGTAAATAAAAAAGGTGCTAGAGTTTTGTCTTTTTTTTTGTACTTATGTAACAATTACGTTATTGCATGAAGAATTCAGGCAGTCAGGATGATATGCAGGGTCATATAAAACCTTCTAATGTCATGGACTAAAAAGATTAATCAAAAGTTGAGGATAACCAGCCGAGCTTAGCTAATTTGGGTGCATCACGTTACACCAAAGCACTTCACTAGAGAATGCGCAGCAGCGTTCTCTATGCATTTTACCACCATACTGCGATCGCCAACCCGCCTGCCAAGAGTGACGATTATGGCAATCCCCCAAATTGGGGGAGGCCTATGTCCAGCAGTGGACGTCTTTCATCTGAAATGATGATGACACTTAAGCATACATTTCCAGTATTACAATATCACACCTGTAAGGTCACAAAAGGGTTAGGCAGAGGTGTGTACCTTATGGGCTGCCATAAAGTAATTCTTGTGTGTAATGTGTCTATGAGACGTAGCGGAATTAATACACCGACCACATTAAAATCATTGAGATTAATTCAGGCTTTCGTATTTACAGCCAGCACCTTCCAATCTCTGCTTTTTTAAACAAAAAACCTATTGTAATTTTAATTAGGAAAAAATATTCTAAAAACGTTCCAATGTTCGAATGTAACTGTAAATTATTTTATTACCAACCTATACATGATGTCATCTTGCCAGTATGCCAGGGTGTCCGCTGTTTCATGTTAGTAAATAGCGAATAATTGATTATTATGTCATAATTTTCTGCACTGTACAGTTTTCCTTCTATGTTTCTCAGTTAATTGATGTAATTGGTATTGTACCGTGTTAATTAACTATACATAAATAAATAAATCTTTTGTGACAACCTATACAGTATCTACACCTACATTCCATGATCATGTTGGATGAAAATTAGGTACTTAATATTTTTCTTCTGACCTAGATGCAGGAAAGTCAGTATCATTTTCTTTTACAGTTCTAGGAATTAGTTCGGTCGAACACCCGTAATTTTACGACATGTCCGTTAAAACCTTTATACCCTCACATGTTCGTATCTGTTCCTTATAATCCGCTACCTGTCTCATCCCTCGGCTTCCTTTGACTTTTTCTATTCGTCTACTATCTCTATTGTAAGTTTTTTTTTTAAGATCAAATTACGGGTTTTTGAGGTTGCAGCGAAGATTCGACGCGGCCGCATTCCGGCTGCTAATTTGGTAGTATTAAATGAAACACCCATGTTATTTTTCTATCTCTCTCTTAAGCACAGGAGGAATGGGATTTTTTTGTGGTGAAAAGAGATGGAGAATCCTGTTGTGTATCATATTTTTAATAGATCGTAGCGTGCATTTGATTGTTATTTTTGTGGGTGAATGGATAATAGTTTTTACTATGTCGTGTTTGGAAATGATGAGCTTTTTACTACCTAGTTATGTAAAGTTACAGTAGCGCAAACTGTAAACATGAAATTCAGCACATTATTCAAGACCCGTGAGCAACCACCGTAGAAATATTTTGTAGCGTACCTATAAAAAAAATAATTTCATAAAAATCGGCAAAGTGTGAGTCGGACTAGCACACGAAGGGTTCCGTACCACAAGGCAAAAACCGCCGAAGAAATAAGTTTTTTTGTATAGAGACCCCTTTTATTTTTAACTTTGTTTTTATTCGTTGTTATAGCGGCCACGGAAATACATATTCTGTGAAAATTTCAACCGTCTACGTATTACGGAACATGAGATACAGCCCGCTGACATACAGACAGACGGAAAGACGGGTGAACAGACAGCTGACGCTTAGTAATAGAGTCCCGGGTATCCTTCGGGTATGGAACCCGAACAAGTGCAATATCTACGAGGTCAAAATATATGGAACAGCAATTTCTTTTCAAAAATAACTGATGATAAATATGAAAACACCGATAGTTGAGGATCAAGTGCGCTAAAAAATCCCACCATGATAATTATTTTTCATAAACGTATGCTTACTCAGTTCGGTACATTTCTATTTGTTTGTTGATTTATTAATATTGCTAGCTGTGGCTTGGTTCTATTACGTCACTAACAATGTTGCCATTTGTTATTCTAAGTCTATCGGCAAAATGCATCTAGCACAATTTAGTGCGGAATTCGTTCAAAGTTATGATTTTAGTCTCTTGCCTGTTGCCTAGACTTCCTTCATGCACTGTTTAGCTGCCTTAAATAAATTCAACTAAAAATAATATTGTTTTGTCATTTCTGCTGCTTGTCATGGCACAGGTATAGGAATCATATCAAAAATTTAAAATAAGTTACTTATTAATTTAATTTATTATTGGTACTACCTATTGATGGTTTTGCCGCCATTATTAAAAATAGGTGTGCATCCCTGATGACTCGTGTTCGCGGCAGCACCAACAGTATTCTCAGTGTATTCGCAGATCGGTGGGATTCCCCGATGCTGCGGAGATGGATGTGACTCCATGCTGAATTTTAATTGTAATTTTATATTTGTACCTGTGTATGTAACCTACTAACACTAGACGTTAAGAAAATTTGTTACTATACTAACCCTATGGATTCCGGTCTGAAATAAAATTATTCTATTCTATTAAGTTTTGTGGATTTACATAAGGGGGAGGCCTATGTCCAGCAGTGGACGTCTTTCGGCTGAAATGATGATGATGATTAAGTTTTGTGGATATACATTCAATAGCCAAATCATCTGCTAAAATTTTTTAATGATTAAAGTATTAATAATAATTATATTATACTTAGTATCCCTCCAAGCGTTTCGTTAATTAATGCAAGATGTAGACTTCCCACGCAGACTAACCGTAGAGATGTTTTGAAGAGCTCTTAAACTATTCAGCACCCATCTACTCATCTAACATCACGCCTTGGTTACCCAAAGGGTAAGTGTACCTATTGTACCACCATATCTCATCTCCAATTATATTTAAGTCCCATGTAATAGGCGTTACCCTATTGCCATTAACTGGGCACAGATCCAGACTCCCAAGCTGATACTAAGAAATTCTAGTAAGAAAAAACTCAATAACACTTTGCCTGACTTGGGAATCGAACCCAGTACCTCATGCTCAGCGGCAGCGCTTGCGACTACTAGACTAACGAGGCAGTCATACTATGACTCTCCCGATGTAATCGGTTTTAATTGTGATACGTACGCATAGCATCATTTACATGGAGCACAAGGCATATAGAATTTGTCATACTACTTATTGGAGACACTCCCGTCCCTCTGTTTACTCAAACAAGTTTTTTTTTGTGTTTTAAAAGTAAGCTTGAACATTGTTTACCCCAGCCTTTCCCAAAGTGGGCGATAACGCCCCCTTGTGGGCGCTGCAGGCCTAAAGGGAGGTGGTATTTCGACCCAGAAAAAAGTGGAGCGCTGTGTAGAGTCTACTGTGTAGAGTAGACTCTACGCAGTAGGCTCTACACAGCGCCCCCATTTTTTTTGGGGAGGTGGTATTTCAACCTAGAAAAAAGTGGGGCGCTGTGTAGAGTAGACTCTACACAGTAGACTCTACACAGCGCCCCCATTTTTTTTCTGAGTCGAAATACCACCTCCCTTTAGGCCTGCAGCGCCCACAAGGGGGCATTATCGCCCACTTTGGGAAAGGCTGGTTTACCCAGTTCCATACTTAGGTCATCTCTAAAATCGTAATGATTCTATCTACAACAGTCATAAGTTAATGATTCATAAGTAAAATAGGTAGTTTATCTCAGTTCATTAGTTATCATCGTTTGCGTCACTTACTTTCGCTATATTTTTGGGATCTTATCATTGAAGCGTTCGTGCATTCCACTTTCGTTTATAGCTAGTAACAATAGGAAGTAGAAACAAAGCTTGTCACGATGTCGAACAAAACGTTTAGATAGCAGCTGTTGTAAGCACTGATTGTGCAAAAGTACATCGTGCATGTGTACGGAGACGTCCTACTTGTAGTACCTACAATAGTTTAGCGTATTATCTTTACGATTTGCATAACATACAGACACGCAATTCTGCTCTATATTATCCTCGAAACAGCTGCCGTTTTGTCACACACAATTCGCAAAATGTGAACACACGACAACAATGGCTAAAAGTGCTGTTTAACATTTCGTAACGTAATGTTCCTTACAACACAAAGTAAGATAACTTGGAGGACGCGAGCCGAGCTCCGTGACTCGCGACCTTTGCGCACCCACTGACATTTCACCGCCTATTGCCTTCCAAATGTTATTTAATGACTTATCGCACCAATTGTCTCGTGACAAATTGAATTTTCAATAAAAACAATGTCTCGACAGAACAAGGCTACAGAAATCATTACACTCGATTGAGTTTTCGCAAGACGCTCGCATGCTCCACGCAGTTACTGCTCTTCAAGAGACAAGGTCACCGGCTGAATGAAACGACTGAATATAATAGACAATACATCTCATTTTATTTATATTAGGTACTTCTATAACAATACTTTTAACAGTCTTAAAACGAACGACTTAGTGAGATAGCGGTCCACGCCGATTCTATCTACAATATGTACAACAGAGTATGCGTCAAGCACACGTGAGCGAGGTAAAGGCGCGCGGCGCGCAGTGCGGCGCGCTGTGTCGCTGAGCGCACGCACCGGCCGCGCCCGCGCCGCGCGCCACCGCCTCGAAGAACTGCCGCAGGTCCGACACGGAGCGCGTGGGCGGCGCCTGCAGGTCGTGCAGTGACGCGGCCCGGCGCGGCGTCGTCTCCGGCGAGCGCTCGATGCGAGTCAGCTGCTCACTACTCCTGGCCAGTCCTCCACTGGTCCGCGACAATGACTCGAACAAAGCGCGACGTTCCCTCACCGGGACGTATTGCGCAATAGCTTCATGGACATTCGGGGAGCAGGACCTCGCCCGGTGCTCCAAAGAGGACGTCTTCCGCCTGGCCGCCTCCATGGCGTACCGGCCCCGCTCGGCGCCTCCCGCCGTACCCTCCCATCTCTTCAAGTACCGGCGCCCTTGCTCAGATTCAGATCGTGCGGCGCGTGGCAGTGTATGATGCTGTATCGCGCCCGCGTTAAGTTTGCTACAGCTGTCACATTTGATCACCTCTGCTTTCCGTACTGGCGCATCGACCACGTCTGTGGTCTTCAAGGCGTCGAGGGACAGGGTTAGGTCTAAGCTGCGATCGGACGATGAGTCGTAGTCGTCGTCTTCGACGACGATGCCCTCATCCGTGGCGGCGGGGGAGTGATCCCTGCGCGTAAGCTGCGTCTCCGTGGAGGTTAGTAACCTCCGACGAGCTCGCGGGGGCGGTTTAGGGGGGCAAGAGGGTGTCTCGTAAAGAGAAGCCTCTTTCCTTGATTCCCGACTGGCGGTGTCCGCGGCGGGCAGCACATCCAGGAACCGGACTTGTGGCAGCGGCGTCTGCCCGAGGATCTCGACGCAGAGCGCGCGCACCCATCTCGCGTATTCCGCGGCATTGCAAGTCTGTAACAATAAACTTAATTGAAACATTCAGCTGCGACGGGTTGGTATTATAAAATTTATGACTTAATCTGTTGAAGAAACGTTACAATTTGCATAATACATTTCATACGAAGTAGATATTCTCCACGTGAATCATAAAAAATGAGCATGTAGGGTTGGTAGGGTGACAATAATGGAACATCTGATCGCAAGGACTGAACTAGTCACGGTCACATTGCATTCATAGATGTTTTTTTTAACCGGGAGAGTATTATAAAGCGGAGTTTTCTTAAAACGTGTTTCGTTTACTTGTCAACACCTTCGCGTTCTAGCCCTTCTTATGGTAAATAGCTACATCAAAAGGTCGCAATACACAAAGACCTTTGATTTACGGTTTTACGGTGGTTTCGCTTTATTGAGGTATATTTAAGTGTATGAATCGTGAGAAAGGCGTTATTTGGAGGGTGATAGAACGTCTTGGAAGACGTTGAAACGGCATGGCCTATGAAAGAAATAAGTCGACACATTAAAGTTGGCTTAACAAATTAAAGATTTTTGGCAAATGGGGCAGATAGTCTTAGATTCTCTACATTAAGCTGAACTCCAAAAGAATCCATGTAAGTATATTTTCAGGACAGATTTTTCAAAGCAGATCACCGTCTATTCACTTTCATAAATCTTCCGGTCCAAGTCAAAATATTTTTCTTCTCAAACCTCTAATAGTACCTATGTCATACTCTTGTAACGTCGGTCTGTTGATAATTATTTATGTGGCATTGTCTCTTGGACAATGACCGGGCCCCAGTAGCCGAAGGTGTACGTGACAAGATATAATGACCAATACAGACAGATACAAGTTAATCTTGTGAACACGAATCATTGATTTATTACGTTTTGTTATCGGGTAAGACAGGAATGGATAATCTGTGGCTTTTAATAGTACTGCAGGGACAATAACTAAGGATAAACGTCATGCCGCTGGTATTGGCATCATTACGATGAGCAATTAACTTCAAATGGTGCAGTTTTTACTGCAAAAAAGTCCCCATAGTCTTAGAACCAAGAAAATATCGACAAAATTAAAAAATGCACTTAACTAATGTCTCGATATAAACAAATCATGGCAGAAGGCGGGAAAATACTATGTGCGTCAATTACGATTCATAAATGCAATTTATATCTGATGTAACATTTAACAACAATATTTAAAACTGCATGGCTGACAATACTATCGCTATTAGTGACAACTATTTTAATGCTCCACAATTTCGTCTTTTTCATGCTAAAACAAGATTTTGCTACAAAACTCTCACCAACATCCCATTTGCATTTAAGACTTTTACAAAACCGTTTCAAAAACAACTTCTAAGCCAAAAAGTAAAGCCGTCTGTCTATCTAGCCCATCTTCAAACTACACAATTGTCATGGCTTATGTGCTCTGGTTTTAGTGAAACTAGTCGGTATAAAACAGTAACATTACCGCTAACCACGCACGCTATCATAATACCACAAATACCAGTAAGTATTCTTTTTTCATCAATCCACACTTCCCGGATACAAAATCACTTTGCACAAGGAAATGAAAGCAGATCTTAAGTAATGCAAAAGTCCGCAAAAGAAGCAAAAACGTTATATTATAAAATTCTATTGTATGTACACTATTCTGATACAGTATATGCGTGTAAACTGTCATTTTAGAACGGTGAAATATAATACTCGGCTCAAGCGCCTTCAAGGATCCCGCCAGTTCTTGGATTTTGCGTTATTACACCTATTATGTTGAATTGACAAATGACATTCGACTATTGCATGAAAATGATGGCTCGAACTAAATGGTAAATGATGAATTGGCGTTTTCAATAAACTCACATACATAAACAGGAATATTCTGAGTAGGATTTATCGCAAATCATTAATCAACTTCAAAATCAATAAATAGCCGCGTAATTGGCAAATAAATTGCAAGTCTAAGGTTCAAAATCTATAGAGTAAACTGGCAGATTTGAAGATATCCTTAAGTAAATATTGACAGTGAATAAGCCAAATTAAAACGTGTCGTCTAAAAGTGAAGTGTCATCTTGTAGCAATCACATGATAGATTGACAGTAACTACAATATTGAAAGATTTAAACTGTAGACGTGTTAAATGATAACTCGTGAGTTTTTGTATCAGCGCAGTTTATTCACGTGTTTGGCCACTTCGCACTTTTTTGTTGTTCAAGCGACCTTCTAAAGGAAGTCTATTTTCATCAGTTAACCAAGTATGGAACGGTTCCTAGTGTAGCTAGTTCCGGTTGAATTATTGTATACCTATTTTTGCAAAAGATATGACTACCGTGTTTCTTTGCTTCAGTAGACGCTGTCATTCAGTGTCCAATCGTATCTTCAAAATGACATGGTAAATGAGATAATTTGTAATAAGTTAAGCACTTTTAATTCAGTCTTTAGAAAGCTTGAGTTATAGAATTATCACTATCTACATTTACAAGCGGGATATATTCACGTGGAGAATATAGCTTTTTCCATAAAATATTTATATGCACAACATGTAACTGTTTTAAAAAGACTGCAACAAATTCTCACCTGAAACGTGGCGACGGCAGAGTCGTCTCTAAGCCGGGATAGCTGGAAGGCGTTGGGCAAGGTAGGGGCAGTCCGCAGGTGCAGGTCTCGGAGGGGAAGACGGGCAGCAGCCCTTCTGGGTAAGGTGCCGTCCCTCCACGCGAGGAGGCAACCACTACGGACGGCTGCCCGCACCCAAGCCCAGGATTCGGTGTCGTCATTGTAATACTGGCGAAGAACGCCTGTGGAAGAAGAGACAATAGGTTAGATTTTATTCATATACGTCAGTCGATTGGTGATTTAGTAGATTAACAATGTGTGGGACTCTTGACAAGACCTAATAGAAGTTTTATCTTCAATAGGCGTTCAGTGTCCTGAAATGTTACGTGTTCAATGTATTCAAGATAACAATCTATCCTCGAGCAATGCGCAAATTGTCGTGAGGAAAGTTTTGGTTATGAATGTAGATGACATGCATGATGAAGGGTAGTGAACGATAGGGAAATTATTGATGCAGAGTGACAGATGATATAAACTTAACTAGAAAGGTGAAGTAGAAGAAGCTAAACTAGAAAGGTGAAGTCTGATAAATGATTTTATTTCTGCAAGTAGGTTTGTACAAACACTCTTACAAGTCAATAATATTTTAGAAATTAGATCGGCGTTTCTTATCTGACTACTCTGAGAAAAAAGCCGAAACAAACTCAGAAGTTACAGTCTCTTTTAAAGTCCAGACAATCTTGGCCACATCATGTGAAGACCATTGGATCGGTGTCCGAGATGACGATATTATGGATAAGTATGGAATAATAAGACATTTTGTGCCAACCCCAAATACTGGGATAAGGGTAAAATAATCTTAATGAATTGATTCACCGCGAGCAAAAATTATGTTAGTAAATTTTTCTGGTATTGCAAAATTGTTTTGTTATTATGCAGGAAATAAATTAATAAACCTTTATGACCTTGTCAACTCAAGTGCAATTATGTGATAATTCTACCTAGAAGCATATATTGTATGAATCATCGATAAGGCTTCCGATCGATTTATTCTGATGCAAACGCCATTGCAAGGTTAACAAGGATTAAGTATCTAATCGGGCATCAAACACGAGCAGGTTGTTGAGCCGGGAAATGCGAAGTGGTGGAATTAATACTACCTGATACAGTAATCTTTGACAGTCATAACAGGTAGTCATAAGGTTGAAAGTCTGACAACCAGTTACTAACCAAGGGGTACCGTTTCAACTGGAATATACCGGGTCAGACATACAGTAGCTCTATGTAAAATGCTGGTATTCAATAACTTCCGGTAAGACTTAAAGCCCGACACAGCCAAAAAGAAAAGGGCAAGGCATATGATGATAAAGTAAGCCACATGCATGATTGACGATGATCGATAATTTTCATATCTATACTAATATTATAAAGCTGAAAAGTTTGTTTGTTTGATTGAACGCGGTAATCTCAGGAACTACTGGTCCAAATTGAAAAAATATTTTTGTGTTGGGTAGCCTATTTATCGAGGAAGGCTATAGGCTATATAACATCACGCTACAACCAGAGGAGCGGAGCAGTAATGAAAAATGTTACAAAAATGAGGAATATCGCACGGGTAGGCGTTTCGACGTGACGGGAAGGGTCGGGGGAGCAAGAAATTTAACGCGGACAAAGTCGCGGGCAGAAGCTAGTATGACATATTTATTGATTGGCATTTGCCGTACAATATTGCAATTTCTACTGACTCATAATAACAAGCACAGTTTGCACAATTTTCTAGTTCTCAGCCCAGCCTACCTTTGACTATACATATAATATCAGACACGCAACTTCCTAAATTGGCAAGAACTCATTCAAAGAGGAATGTTGAAAGCAGTCTTAATTCAAAAAGGTTTGATCAATATGCACCTTGATATGACAATATGACTTTGAGCATAATGAATCCTTATGAATAAAAAATCTTCTCGAGATTAGAATGATATATCGCTACGTATGAAGACGTTCCAACGTCATAAAAATTCGCTATTCCGTGGGTGTAGTATCTAACTACCTGCATTTCGCAACGTTTGCGATTGTGAATGAATGCGGCGTCAATGCTGAGGCGAAAGTGTCATGTTACAAAGTCAAGTTCATACGGACATCAGACATGGTATGTTATGGCGTGGTCGCTGCGTTCTTTCTTTATCATGTCTTGAATAATGCTTCTCGTTTAGTTTCTGTCTTGGAAGAGAACCTACGTTAGTTATAAACTGCTGACTGTTTCTTTTTTGTTTTGTTTTTCAGTCACACCGTAAGAATTTAATTCATTGTGAATCGTTCATATTATTATGTTCAATGACATAAATTTTGTACCTATTCAAAAGAAAACAGCGCAAATACTTCTCGTTTTGTTAGAGCACCGCGGTTTACTCCAATCAAAATTGATTCACAAGCCTATTTTCAACATCATTTTCTAAGAACACAGAATCATTAAAATAACAACACATTATTTAAGCAAAGTGAGAAATTATTTTCATAGATCTGGTTACTTCAATGAGGTCAGACGTTATTGTATTGGGCACAATGCTATCACAAAATTCAGAGCTGCGGCTCTGTAAAAGGGTGCTATAAACCGCAAATTGTGGCAAGGCGTTTCAACGTACCGGAGCGGTTACTCATAATTGTAACGTTATTACTTACATTTATTACGTGTATGTTGAGTGTTATTACTTTAATTATTATCAGTTCTTTTCTAGTACCTATTGAGTGCCTACGTGACAAGTTTTGTGTATTAAACTAAAGCGGAAAAGCCCGAAAGTCTGCAGATGATCCTCTACAGATGATGCAATAAATTAAATATCCAATAAAAACCTGAAAACTTCTGATTCCTATTTTAGCAACCAGAACCCAAATTGCGTCATCATCATCATCATCATTTCAGCCGAAAGACGTCCACTACTGGACATAAGCCTCCCCCGATTTGGGGGGGATTTGCCATAATCGCCACGCTTGGCAGGCGGGTTGGCGATCGCAGTAAGGTGGTAAAATGCATAGAAAACGCTGCTGCCCATACTCTAGTAAGTCCCTTAGTCGCCTCTTACAACACCCACGGGAAGAAATGGGGTGGTGCTATTCTTTACGTCCGGCACGACACGGTATAAATTGCGTAACACCTTATTAATCAAAAACTGAATCGTTATGAGGGTTATTGTGAATCCAAATTTTCATATGTCCGAAAAAATTGTCCGCGTATCAATGTTAACCGTTGTGGAACTGTCAATATAAAAGCGATTGCTACTTTTATTTATACGCAATTACCCCTCTGTACCAATTTAATTCTGTCAATCCCATCAAAATTGTTAAGCCCTACCTGGTGATTATTACAAAATGCAATAAACTAAATGGATTTCCAACACCAGTGAACCCAAACAGTTAAAAGTAAGTAAACAAGCAGAGCAGCACACCACACATTTTGGCAACCGCGCAAAATCCAGTTTCACAGAGAGCTTATCTCTAACGGCCACACATCCAATCCATACAAGCTCCTAATACAAGGATGGCGAACCAATGGCACGCGTGCCTTTGGTGGCACGCGAAAAAATAATTTGGGCACGTTTTGGATCCTCAGTCGGCTATTGAGGATCTTTCCTGTCCTGTTATTTTAAGAAAGAAGACTCACTTAGAGTCCTTTTTTCAAATGATTCTAGTTCAGCTGTCATAAAGAAAAAAATCGGCACGTTATGGCCACATTAGATATTTATTTGGAAAAATGACACGTAGATGTATAGACGTTCGCCATCCCTGTCCTAATAGGGAAATTCAATTTATATCCATATGACCCATAATGACGTAGGTCAGGCATACAGGCGACATGATAGGATTTCTTTATCCCTTTGAACTCAAAATCTCATGACCCGGAGCTCGTCACTAAATTGGGAGCTCGTCACTAAATTAAAGATGGTGGGCGATATGACATCCTCAATTATTTTGAAATGATGGGTACTTCTTAGCTGTCAAACAATACGTAATTTGGAAAACTTTTTGACTCATCTTGGGCTTATTATTTCTTCATGGCGGATTAGTGGAGTATTTAAAATAATCGATTAAGTATCAATGTATCGTGGATAATTGAAGGAAAGTTTGGGAACCGACTGTCTGTCTATTTCTCCCATTAAATGCGTATATGATTGTTCTGATAGTCTTCTATTGTATTCATAAATTTTATTAATGGAGATTTGGAGAGATCAATTCTTTGAAATTAAACGGTCAAGCAGAAGCGGGTGGTCCTTAAATCTAAGGTAGGTAGGTCAGGCGTCGTTTCTCGGGGGATTCGGTTCAACGACCCATAATGGTTGAGAAGCATCATCCAATTTAGATGCTTGGAGGAATTTAATATGCCCTTGACATGTGAGAAGGTACTGACTGGCTTCTTAAGCCTCATCAATAACCGCTGGTAACTGGCTACACTACAATGCGATTAGTTCTTGACGAAATATTTACATGTGATGCGAAAATGTGGTCCAACATATTTATTTAGTAGAAAATCTCAAAAAATAAAATATATGTTCGGGCTATAATAGAGGTAACATTTGATAAAGAGCTATAAACCCTTTGTTTGAGGGAAACTAGTGGTAGTATTTCAGTGACAGACTTCAATATTTTCGATAATTTCAAATACCTACTTTTGGTGTCTTGGCTAACATTTATTACGTGTATGTTGAGTGACTTTAACTATCAGTTCTGTTTCTAGTTACTATTTAGTTTGTCTATACTCAGTGAATTGCAGAGATCTTGTCAGGCGATTAACACACGGCACCGCGCACCGCCGCGGTAGGCGGTAAAGCGGATCTCATATCACATTGCCCTCTATTAAATCCGTTGATGCCTAACACACGTAAACCGGCCGACCGCGCGGTCAATTGCTTTACCGCCACCGCCCTCCGCGGCGGTGCGCGGTGTCGTGTGATAATCGCCTTAGAAAAGAATACCCACCCCGAAGGTCTTAAAATGGCGTGCAGTACAAATGCTAAATTCTTGCATTTGCAGTTACAATAATTTTTACGTTGGGGTTTCTATTGACGTTATGCAGTACTTATCACAATAGTTGCCCGATAAAGATCGACTGCATTTTATCTTTGTGCTAATAAACTCTAAAATATTGTAAGTTTAGGTAGTCTGGTGATAATCCGTAACAGTGGATGGGTATCTGGATTATTTTATAGATTTTTGGATTTCAAGTTTGGATATCAAGTTACCTATTTGACCATTTATCACGAAGTTTCGGAAGATTTGTTCAATGTTTAATATTTATAGAAAGCCTCGTTTACTTAAGATATAGGCATAAAATACCCTTTTGGCCCGCGAAATTAAATTTTTCTTACGTTTTTTACTGCAAATTGAAAAAAAAAACGTAAGAAGTTTTACTTTTCCTGTTACCTCAGGGCATCCTCCATAAGAAACGTTAAAAATGATGTTTGTATGATGGGGTAAATACGGCCTTTTATTCAAGTCTACGAAAAGTCATCAAGCTGCAATGTTTGATGGACTTTTCTATACAAAATACCTACTATTGCGATATTCCGGCGTCGTCGTTAAAATAGCAGATTTTATCTCTATAAAGAACAGCTGATGTGCCTCCTATTGTTGTTTTTTCACGCTAAAACTTCACGGTTCTGCCGAAGACGTTTATAAATAAAATATGGCGACATTTCCAGGTAGATTTGGGGTCATGGGAACCTTATCAGACAATACTTGGGCAGGAAGGCTTTTTCACTTTAAGATTGTTTTTGTCAAAAGTTAATAAAAATCTATCTACTAAAACCTTGGTGCTTATTGGCAACTTAAAGTTTGTGAGTTTACACATTGAGAGTTTATAAAGTAGGAATTGCATGGAAAAAAGAGTTCATTCACATTTCATTCAACAAGACCACAGACAACTAAATGAGTATGGCTAATTAGTCGATTCGCACGAGACACGAATTTACTCGCCCGAAACCGGCGAATCGACACTTTAGTAATTTCCTAGGCGATTCGCACGAAGTTAATTTACTAGTGGGCAAATCGAAAACTCCAGAAATATGTATTAGGCAATTGGCTCGTTTTGAATTTTAAGCACTGCGCTGGTGTACTTTTTTCTTAACTTTATTGTATAAACATACACACAGACATACATAAACACGCCTTTTCCCATAGGGTTAGGCAGAAACTACAGAACGCCACCTGCTGGGATCCTTACGTATACTCCTTTTACCTCGTTTAAGTTCATACATTTGGTCATACACACACTCCGGTTGCGTAAAAATACTATTTAAAACTGTCGATTCGCCCGTTTCAGACGTGCGAATCGACTAGCAAGCCCTAAATAACCAATTCAGTAAGAACGTTTTGATTACATGTTATATGTAGGTACCTACCTACTTACCTACTAATTTTCTTACACTCAAAAGACGGTTGTGAACTCCTTCATAGTTAGTGGGTAGGTAGGGGGGAATATTCTAGTAATAACCCTACACCGTGATTCAAAACTATCGATCGCTGCTAGTCTGGCGTCTAGACTAGACTGCAGACTAAGACTGTTGACTCGGCATATTTGCTTAGACAGACGATGTTCCTTTTTTAAAAGTGATATTACCTATCGCATTACCATTAAACTAGTCTATGGTGTACAATAGACTACAGAGATATAAAAGACTACGGTTTTTTTTTTGTGGGTGGGAAATCATCAAATGACGTCTCCCGCTCTGGGTGGAGCGGAAGGGCGTGTCAGTCTTTTACTGACTAAAACCCATCCGTGTTCCTTCAGTTGCCTATACGCCAGCACCACGGTAACTATTTCGAACAAATCTCTAGACCCTGGATGTTTTTGTAGCTTCTGATGAGTTCAATGAAAAGCTCAACATAACACCAGTCTTGTATTCCCGAAGGGCAGAGGTTACAGTGAAATCCACTTTGATAAATATAATGTTGTACCGTGTGGTGCCGGACGTAAAGAATAACACCACCCCATTTCTTCCCGTGGGTGTCGTAAAAGGCGACTAAAGGACTTACTAGAGAATGGGCAGCAGCGTTCTCTATGCATTTTACCATCATACTGCGATCGCCAACCCGCCTGCCAAGCGTGGCGATTATGGCAAAGCCCCCCAAATTGGGGGAGGCCTAAGTCCTGCAGTGGACGTCTTACGGCTGAAATGATGATGATGATGAAATATAATGTTAGTGGGTAACATATTTAGAGGGTGTGTAATACACCTAGCTAAAGTAGGCATTATTACCGATACATATCATTAAGATGTATTATACTAACGTTTGTGCCAAGTGCACACCTGCGGATTACGATGCATGTTAGACCTTGTTAGGACATCGCTAGCAATGACAACATTAACGTCTATAACACATAAACCTTTATTGTAAGTAAATACCAAGGCACTGGAGCCAATGCAAGTAAATACGTAATTAATTGTTATTTATCCTGTGATGTATATGACGTAAGTTATGTGCACACACTTTGTAGTTTTATTTGCCTACATACCTAGGTAGATACCTACCTGACCTATACTTACCTAGGTACGGCTTGAAGCTTAGTAATAACACCTGCATGAGTCGATATATCAGGTTAAGCTACGCTTGCCGCAGCTGGTGCGTGGATGGGTGACCATCTTTCCATACCAACTTCGTGCTTCGAAAAGCACGTCAACGCCCCGGCTGTCATTCGTGGAACATTGACTGTCGTCAGACGCCCGAAAGTCTGACAACCAGTCTTACCAAACATAATCGTATAATGCAGTGGCTGGATATGGAGGTAAGATAGGCAGTCGTTCCATGTAAAAAATTACTGGTATTTAGCTGCATCTGATTTGTCTGGGAGCCAACTAGGGTTGCCATCTTTTTTTCTTGCAATTAAAGTACATTGGTTATTATAGGTAAGAAAAAAAAAGTACATTGTATAAAATTGAAGTACCTACGATTTGCTTTTCTTTATTATTATATTTAAAAACATATATTTTATTGCTTTTTGCAGTTTGTATCAAATTACTATCTCTACTAAACAATTGCACAGCATCTTTACATATTTAAATTAAAGTAAATAACTAATTCATTTTTTTATCAAATTCCGAGACGTTATGTTTGTTTCATCTCTCTATTTGCATTACAGAAAAAACTTTGTCTGTGAATTCTGACGTGGCGGGAATAGCCAAATAAAATGAAATTATTATGAACAGGTTTAAAAAAATCTCATCACTTTATTAAATACTTGCTGCCATTTTTGTGTAGTTGATAGTTCTGCAAAATCCTCTTGCGAAATACAAGTATTTTCGTGTACATTGTTCTCAAGTATAAAGTACAATTATGTGAAATAACGTACAATCCTTTATTATAAAGTACGGGTGGCAACCCTAGAGCCAACCCCAACTTACGTAGCTGGGAATCGGCTAGGCAGATGATGATAATACCTAGGTAGGTACGTGAGCAAATAAACTACCTACATAAGTGTCATATTTACAAAATGTAACTTGCAACCTCTTTACAACATGTAGTATCACTTTTGCATTTTATCTAAGTTATTCTAAGGATTTGCTAGTGGCAGTTTTGTTGCTACTTAGTAAGTTATGTGCAAGTGTGTTCCATGTGCTCTATAGGCTCTACAGCTGACAGCGTTGAAGGAATGGCGAATGTCGTACTATACTTATTTTACTCCATTACTTTGCTACCATTAGTTTCTTGTTGCCAGATGTAACACAAGAAACTGTGTTCAAACTAGGCGGGAGCCTGTTGTTTGTCCGATACCTCGCTATTATTACATTATATTTTATCAAATAGCAGTTCAGATAGGCAGGCGAGCGTTTATGAATAATAATGAATGGGTTTCAAAATCTAGTTGGTTATGAATGAAATTATTGCTACACTTTTAAACGTAGATCAAATACTGGTTACACTGGTCGTTTACTAACCTGATATCCTAAAATCAGGATCTAGAGGCGTTGGAATAGGTCCAGGAGTCAGTTCTGGTCGAAGTTTTCTTAGACCGGCCACCACCCGTGGTGCCGGCGATTGTTCTCCTACAAGCATTTCCTTATCACAACATTGCACATGAAAACACTTTCCACCACACTTAAACAATTCATCACTAAAATTCACTGTAAACAGTCCAGTATTTCGAGTTTTTTCACAAATTATTTATTTACGCTTCCTTCACGTCAACTAAAAACAATAACTGTCAAATCGTATTTTAAAATTCGAAGTTCGTTACAAATTGCGCGCAGCACATTTTGTTATTCGATCTGTGTGACTTCTCGTCTTGTCACTTTGTTATCGACTGGCCGGCCGGCCGGCGTATCAATGAATGAATGAAATTGGTTTGCTTGCCGCGCGCCCCACTTTACGCCACTATCTACTACGCTGCGGGGCGGGGACTAGGGCGCGGCAAAAACAGATTCTGCCATCTAGTGGTGAGTAGAAAATGTAATAGTTTTCTGTTATTGATTTCATTTTAACGGAATTTGTTTGATTTAAGTGGTAAATTTGTAACGATTTAAAATAAAAAACGAGTCTTGTAATTTTGCTTTAATGTTTTCACTGAAAATATTGAAAAAATAAGCATTTTGTCAGAAAGCAAAAAGAAGAAAACGAAATACTTCTGAAACTAATGCCATGGTGCACTAAGGTACTTGGCGCTTTGCCTTAATAGGAAAACTTATGATAATTCATGTACCGAATGGAATTTGATAATAAATGCAACAATTTTATTCACCTTGCAGAAAAAGTTTACGTTTATAGTTAGTGTAGCGCCATCTATTAGGCAATAGAAAATTAACAAAAGTCTTGCTAGTAACTGCTGCCATCTATGACCAATAATTTAGTTTATAAACTCGGTTAATAGAGAGCGTGAAACGAAGTGCGGATTTACCGCCACCTAGTTATATTTGATAGAATTATAGTGTCCACCTTAAACGAAACGTAACTACATACGTAGTTTAGTTGTTTTTATTCAAATTAACAGATGGCACTGTCTTAAGACTTACCTGTAAAATGTCACCGAAAGGCACTATTTAGGATTTCGTACCCAAAGGGTACCAACGGAGCCCTATTGCTAAGCCTCCACTTTCCGTCCGTATTTCTGTCAGTGGGCTATTTCTCTTGAACCGTAACAGGTAAGAAATTTGAATCCGATTGTGTTTTTCTACTGCGGTATAACAACAAATAATAACAATAAAATATTAAAAAACAATTACGGTGGCTCCGGGGAAGCGGGGTATATGTAGTATTAGTTTTTTTACGGCAGTGTGGTACAGAACCCTTCGAGTACAAGTCCGTCTCGCAGTGGACTGATTTTATTTTCTACCTCTATTCATAGAGGGCACTAGATGTATCATTGAATAAAATGATTGCGTGCCTAGTGCACGTGTAATGAAAAAGTGTTTTTTTAATTAACTCGGTGTTATCTTAATTTACTTAAATTATGTACTTTCAGCCATAAGCGTAACTACTGGAAACCAATCATGAAAACTTGAATGTTTCAGAGGGATTCTTCCCGGTTCTCGTATACATATAGCATTTATCTACTTGCAGTTTTGTGCTAGGTACCTATATAATATTATATAAAACTAGCTTTTGCCCGCGGCTTCGCCCGCGTGGATGTCGGAAATTAACGCAGGAGGACGTACTACCGCGGTAAGATGTGTTAATTCAGGTTATATTATAGGTAATAGCTGTTACCCGCGACTTCGTCCGCGTGGTATTTAACAAAAAGTTTTTCATAAAAACTGTCTTTGAAAACTACGCTGACATACGTCTCAAAATTCAGCGTGTTTTTAGTTTTTTTAAACTATTATTTAATTTTCTAAAATAAAAGTAGCCTAAGTTACTCCTTGTTACATCAGCTATCTGCCAGTGAAAGTTCCGTCAAAATCGGTCCAGTCATTTCAGAGATTAGCCGGAACGAACAGACAGACAGACAGACAGACAAAAATTGAAAAAAATGTTGTTTTGGTATATGTACCGTGTATACATCCATATACACTTAGTAAAAAGTAGTTATTTTAATATTAAAAACAGACACTCCAATTTTATTTATTTGTATAGATGCCGCCTGAAAATATTAAAGTTACTTACCCATATACATACTAGTTAAAACTTTGTATTTATCTATACTCTTAACAACGAATCAGTTACCTAGCTAAGTAGCTAAATTATAATTTCATCACAGAAATGCAAAGATAAGTACAAGTAAACTGAATTAAAAATGGTTCTAAATCTTAATAGGCCTCTAGCTTTTAACTACTGGAATAATTCAGGGTGATATTATGTTAGTACCCAGATGGTCGCTCAACCACTTTTTATTTAGAATAGATTAGACAAGTCAGTTTTTGCAAGAAAATCTATAGGAGTTGTTAGCTTGTTTTATGTATAGTGAAATGGTTTTTGTAATTTTACGGAGATCTGTAATGATCGATCTCTGTATGTGTGTGTGTGTGTTTGCGTCAGTATTTTCAAACATTGCATTCTCAGGACTGTAATTTATCATCTTAAGTACATTGGTGTTTTTATAGGAAAAGGGATTGGGCTTTCAAACACGAAATTCGATACATACATCGTTTATTATTTATTGTAAGGTTCATCAATTCTCATTGTACATGGAAGACTGCGCATGACCACATAAGTACAATTGCATAGGAAGACATCGAGATCAAACAAATGGCACATAAATAACGTTCAGTACACATAAACAATTTTAAAGCAAACTAAGGCACTTAGGGACTAAACACTACTGACTTAACATACATAAATTAAAACAAATTAAAGCTTTTTTATGGAAGAAAAGACTATTAATATCACAATAGGCGAGTGATTAGGGACACATCACCAAGGACGCCATTTGCTGTCCTCATCCGCCGGTGGTCCCTCGCCTTGACGTTCTTTTTTTTCATCGTAAAAAGCCTCGAGTTGTTGGCGACGGGCCGCCTCCTGCTTTTTGTACTCCTGGTACTCAATCAATTTCCTTTTCTTTTTAGGCGGTAAATTGCTGTAATCCATTGGCGATTCGCAGTGTTCCGGAAGACTGGGTGTCAAGTCAACTTTGCTCTGGGGAGTCGCGTCTAATTGATTAGCGCCAGAGCATGTGACTGGTTTTTTCGGCGAGTGCGCAGCCTCGCTCGCCTTCGCTGGCGATCTAACCTTCCGCAGATCTAGAGTGTCGTTGTTCGTGTTCGGTGGTGAGTATTGGTACGTGTACTCGCCTCTGTAAGGTTCGTCTCTCTGTAAATATTTTGGTTCGGGCGCTGGCTCCGCGCTCATGTTCGCATCAATGTTGTCGTTACCCCGCTTATCCATTATGTGTTGCCGTATTTTTTGTAGAATCACATCTTTTGCCTCGGCCGGAACTCTTTTGAAATAAGGTCCGTTTCTCTGGCCGTTCATTTGTTCTGGCGGACTGTGATGGTTGATATTGTCGACGGTCGTGAGCAGCCCGGTGGGAGGTACTTTATGGGTGACCCTCGCAGCGGGTCTGTTGTACGCCCATTGTTTCGGGCCGTCGCTTGAGTACACTGAATCTTCCGCATCTGAAGAGGATCTGTCTTGATCGCTGTAGTAATGTTGTCTATCGGAGATGACGGAAGATGGTGAGGTCGGTGGAGAGAAGTTAGGTCGTTCCGGTACTTGAATCGTAAGAGGTTGAGCGGTGATTAGTCTTGATAGGTGGCTGATAAGATTTTGGCTGACGTTCGCGTCTAAGTCCGGTACTGACATGATAAATCTGCATGCCTCCGCCGCACATTGTCCAAAACCCGCTTGAAACTTCTTGGCCTCCAAAACCGGGTCTCTAGGGCTGTGTAGCTTCGTGAGATGGTTAACAGTTAACTCAAGGATGTCTGCCTTCTCCAACTTGCTCAGGTTGTCGTCATCGATCTGTGACAAAAAGGAACAAATGAGTAGAGTACAGCGCAGACGCAGGTGCGCGCCGCCCGTTCTCACGGTACGAAACGTCACATTAATATAACTGTACATATATGTGAATATCCAACTCCTGTTTCTTAATGGAACTTGTAATTTTATATTCCTGTTTGGTGTCGGTACGGCTCTTGGTAAGTACCAAGTAATAAACAGTAGGACGACCGGTCCGTGATAAAAATAAATGCGCTGTGTGAATGAATGATGGATCGCATTTTGATGAACAGTAAAAAAGGATAGAGGTTCTTTCTATGTAAACATATTATGGCTAATGGAATACGCTAAAAATAGCGAGTGATATAGATATGTACGTGGTGTTATCTTTTATCTTTGATGGTACTCTACTTTATTTAGCACACTTGAGCTAAATATAGGGACACTCAAAATAATCGGATGACTTGTGTTAAAAATAAGTTTATCACTCATTTCCTTCTATTTTTAACATACATTATACTAAGTTACTGAACCAATTGAAATCTACCTAGTCAAAGAAATATTTAAAAAATTTACAGTTTTAATTAATTTCTCAACAAGAGATGAAAAAGATAAAAACCAATTAATATAGAATCAATACATACCTCCAAAGCCCCGACCATTAGATCTTTAAGTTCATCCAAACAGCGGTTGATGCGCGCGCGCCGTTTTCGTTCCAAAAGTGGTTTTGTGATCTTCTTGTACTTTGCCGTCTTCGACAGCGGGGCCGGGTCCGAAGACATTTTCGTATCTGATAAATAATGCATTCAATTAATCACTTTGAATTTTTAAGCAAAAATATTTGGGTATAATTAATTTTAATTGGTCTTAGCACTAATAAGTGAAATTAATTTTCAATTTGCTCTCGTTATTTCACTAAGTTAAATTATAGAATATAGACCTTCAGGGATTCGAGGACAAGTTCATTAAAATATCACAAAACACGGAAAACATATTAAAATCCATGTTTTAACTACCATGACGCAAAAAACACAAGTCAATTCAATATTCAACTAATCCCTAGCTGCATTTTAATATAACACGACAAACTGTAACATAAAAGTGTAAACTTCAATACTTACATGAAATAAAAAAGGGATTTCCGAGTCAACACTTAACACACACTAACTTGATCGTCGGCTTACGGCCGGGAGCTTGTAAGCACAGGACGCGCGACTCCACCCGCGCCTCGGCCTCAACTGCCTGAAAAAAGCCTTCCCGCCCCCGCGCCCCGCGGCCCTTCCCCGCCCTCCGCCCTGTCCCATTCATACTACTCAGGAGCACGTGTGGCCCAACGATCGAGTTTCAAGCATGCGTAAAATACTTTCCCAGAGAATTCTTCGAGAACACTTTGGTTTTTTGTATGAAATATTTTAATAAGCGGCAGTCGAGTTAAACAGCATTTTAAGTTCGTATGGTATTTCATGTGGGTTCTGTAAATCAAAGGGCACGTGGCATCCATTTTTTTTCTCGGTAACGTTACAAAGAATGTCGTGTTGGACAAGATTTTGTATGCTCAGGTAAACAGTACTGGAATGTTAATCTTGATTCGTGTTCAAGACATGAATTTGAATGTACAATTTAATTTATAATCATAAATCACTACAGATCTTGTTTAGCAAATTATTGCTGTTATTACGCCTGTTTATTGAATTGGTACGTATAGAAGTAATCCTTGATACTGACAGCGTAAATAAGTGGTTATAAACTTACCTATGTTGTTTTGTACCACCCAAGACCACTTTTCCTGTTAGCGGTACTCTATTCACAGTTCCAAACTACTCTATTGTCTATATATTATGACCCCTAATGTAGTTTTAAAACCATACTGTAATTAGTACTACACTGTTAATATTTTTTATCTTTAATTTTATATGTTCAATCTTCCCGACATTCGAACTTTGTCGGCGCGGCGTTTTCTTTTAAAGAAAATGACGTAGACAAAAGGCGGTGTTTAAAAAGGTTTTGTGTAATAAATGGCATGGCCCAATCCTGGTACAAGTTAAATGGGACTTCGCGGCACGGTTCGTGCGGTATTTCTTTTTTCGTCCTTCGTCTTCGGCCAGGTAGAGGCGCAAGCCAAAGCATGCCGTGATTGGTTTTATCTTTTGTCATTCTTAACGTCGTTAAGATTGCCGTTTAAAAACTATATAATTATAGGTTATTCGGGATTTTAAAGTCTTTTTGAATTTTTAATGTTTGCGTTAAAAAATTTGGGATTGGTTTGGGCTGTTTTTTTTTTGTTTTGTCTTTATGTTTTGTTAGGATCGTTTTATGGAGGTAAAACGGCTCAATGGAGGTTATTGCGATCAATTAGATTAATGAAGAAATTGGTTTTTGCGCTAACTCCTAAAAAGCATCTATCTGCTTGGTTTGGAGAAATAGTCAATCAAAGCAGTATTTACAAATAATACTTATGAAAACAGATTTTAATAAAACGCGTTCGTAATAATAATAACCTTTCGTTCCTTTTGATATCCCATTACTCTAGGTTATTAATGACAAAATGTCAAAGAATCAACTGGCATGTGATTTTTTGTTTGTAGTTTTATTTTTTCATATAAAATAATTCGAAGTCATACGTGAAATATCATAACCTCGCTTTAAATCGGAATTATTGGTCTGAATGAAAATGATTCACTCGTACTTATCAATGAAACTTACACTCGTTTTCAAGAAAGAAAAACCATTAGGTACTTTTTTTTAAATCATATGCCACTTGATTCTTTGACATGGTCTCAATTAATACCTAGAATTATGGGATATAAATAGGAACAGGTTGTATAGTGAAAAAGATTATCCGTTCAATCTAGTCTTGTTGTTAAATAAATCAAATAAGATAAATTCCAATTCTCACTTTAGTTATATTCTTTATCATTTCAGCCGTAAGACGTCCACTGCTGGACATAGACCTCCCCCAATTTCGGGGCTTGCTTTGTTTCAAATGTTTAACCACAACCTTGAAAATCAAACCCAAAATGTTATGAACTGTTTCGTGCTGAAATTAAAAGATAAAAGTTTATTAAAATATAATGAGTAATTTAAGACAGCGATGCGGACAAGCATTTCAACGCCTGAGTGTCATTTTGTTTTTTGTAAGTATTTGCATATTTAGTTAGTTACTAAGTCATTTAATTCGATCAATCAAATCTGCCTAACATTTTCCCATGTTGGGGTCGGATTGCAGTCTAACCGGTATTTAAATACAATAAGTAAGAGGTAAAATATTTATAAACAAAACTTCTTACAAGGATGTTTTAGTAAATAATATTTTTTGTTTTTTATTGTGTTTATGTCTCGTGTGGTTCCGGACATAAAGAATAGCACTATCTCATTTCTTCGCGTGAGTGTCGTAAGAGGCGACTAAGGGACTTACTAGAGAATAAGCAGCAGCGTTCTCTATGCATTTTACCAACATAATGCGATCACCAACCCGCCTGTCAGGCGTGGCGATTATGGCTAATCTAAATCTTCCTAAATTGGGGAAGGCCATGTCAATCAGTGGACGTCTTTCGGCTGAAATGATGATGATGATAATTATGTTTATTAAGCTGACGAGCTAATGAGCCTTTGTGACACTTTCTAGAAAACATTGAATCCTTTTTTTCTAAGAATGAACTTTTAAATTAGGTCCATATACACCATGACATTTCAGTCGTCTTACAACGGGAGCCCACTTCATGTAACCAATGACTACTACACATCCATAAGAAAAAAATGAACATTCGAATGACTATAAAATAAAAATATTATTCATTATGATTACGCATGACGTGGTTTAAATTTGATATTTTGTCTCATGGAAAATGGAGATGGAATGATTTAGCCGACTCGTGCACTGGGTAGGTATGTTCTCTATCATATGATACGTAAACATTATTAACAGGATGTTTCATAATTCTAAACCATTATTATTTTTCTTAGTAACTATTATCTTAATTAATGGTAACAATTTTTAATCACGCCTAGAGGTATATTATGTCGGATACATTGAGTGGACAACCTTTGTAAGACGACTAAAATGTCACGGTGTATAGACATACCTACATTTAAATGTGGTTATTTAATAGTACATATTTATTGAAAAGAACCGATAGCTTAGTCGAATATTGTTGTTTAGGTTTCCTTCACTAGATGGCGCTGTGTGTTTTCTATCTAACTAGCTCTGAAACTCGTAGGTTAGTTACTTTGAAATCGCGAGAACTCACGAGTTTGTGATACTTATTCTCGTGAATTCAGGGCAACTAGAATGACAACATTCCGCCTGTACTGCCCGCAGGTTAGGCAGAGGTGCATCGACATTTCGCCAATTATGCATCCATATGTCTTAAACATAACCGGTGAAATTGGGGTGTACTAATAGGTACAAGGGGGTGAGCGTATTGCCATAAACCGGGCACTAATCTAGACTCTGGGGTCATCATCATCATCATCATCATTTCACTGCTGGACATAGGCCTCTCAGCTGCAAGCTCCGCAAGTTCAACCGGTTCTGTGTTTCTCGAAAATTCTTGCTGCCTTCATAGGGTCATCGGTCCACCGTGTGGTCCACTCTTCATACGGTACCGTCCTTCTGAAGTAGAGGCCTTCCAACTCTACTTCGGGACTCCGGGGTGCTACAGCGAAATTGCAATAAAAAATATTAAAGAAACAGCCAATGACTAACTCGGCCAACAGCTCCATCGGCACGTACCGATTAATTGTTTACAAAACCGATCTAATAACCGACACTGGCTTCCCAAAACAATGATATCACATTGTGCCGAAAAGTTAAACTTTCCCACCGCTTTAATACGGCTTATTAGTTGACTCGCACGAATTAACTCGCCCGAATCTAAACGGTGAATAGTTACTTTTAAATAATATGATTTGTTCTACTAAGTTTTGCCAGAGGCTTCTCCTATATTTTATGCATTTAAACCTTCCTCTTGAATCACTCTGTCTGTCGATGAAGACCGCATTAAAATCAGTTGCGTAGTTTAAAAGATCTAGGAGTACAGACGCGGGAAGTAGGGCATGCAAAAACCGGGGTTTTTTCGGGGTTCATTTTTACAAAACCGGTGAAACCGGTTAAATCGGTTTTTTCGGGTTTTTTTATTTGATTTTTAATAAATGAGAAATATGTCTGTACAGAAATGAAAATGCTGAAGTCTAATCAAAATATGAATTTTTTACGGACTGAAATAAGCTACAAGTACTAACAGGCTATACAAAAAGTTTCTTTTCTTTATACAAAACATAGAATAATGTTCATAAAGCTTATTATTTAGGAAAATAACATATTCTTTAAAACCTAACATGCACAATTTGGAACATTTGGTAGGTAGAGGCTTAAAATTACAGAATATTAAATAACAATTGAACTGTCATAAAATACAAACAGGCAAAATCAACAGTACGTAAAATGAAATCAAAATAATTATTAAAATATCGCATAAAATGGAAGTCTTATTCCCTAATAAACCAAAACAATATAAATCTGTCATTGTTATAGATAAAACAGACTAGTTTCTGCCCGCGACTTCGTCCGCGTCAATTTTTTCTACCCTGACCCTTCCCATCGAATTGCCTGCTAGTTTTCGTTCAGTTTTCGTTACTGCTCCGCTCCTTTTAATCCTAGCGTGATGTTATATAACATATAACCTTTCTCAATAAATGGGCTACTCAACACAAAAATATTTTTTCAATTTGGACCATTAGTTCCTGACATTACCGCGTTCAACCAAACAAACAAACTCTTCAGCTTTATAATATTAGTATAGATGAGACCTGCTGATAAAAAGGCTGTCTCTGATTCAGCACTTGTTGGAGGTATAGATTCCAAAGCTTTATATACTTTTATTAAGTGCTCTCCCATTTTTCCTCCACCGTCGTAAAGTGCCATTTCCACCCTGATTTTAGTTTCTAAATCAAGTTCTGTAGATAGGCTTGCACCAGAGGTATGTTGTTTGTTTGAGAGCCTTCTTTATCTCTTGTCGGAGTTGGTCCTTGATGTTCCATGAAACATTTACTAGGTACTGTATAGTCTAAGTTTTCCTGAGTTGTAGTTGCCGTCAGTTTAGTAGTCGAAAAATGCTTACTTATAATGTTAACCGAAAAAACCGAAAACTCCGGTTTTGTTATCCTAAAAAAACCGGGTTTCAAATTAGTCGGTTATCCGGTTTTTTCGGTTATCCGGGTATCCGGTTTGCATGCCCTAGCGGGAAGCGACTTTATTTCATACTATGTAAAATTGGCGACTCGCACGGAGTTAATTTATTTGTGGGCGAATCGTCAATTCCTGCAATTCGATTTAGGCAACTGGCACATTTTGTACACCGTTGAGGCAAAACATAACTGATTTAATTTAATGTAACATCTTGCATGCCATGTGTGTATTTGTGTATGAATACTTATATTTTAGACAGATCAAAGTACCTTTACGTATCTTATCTTAAAACGTTAAGAAAACAATGAAAAGTTGAGAAAAAAATGTGTAAAGTTAAGGAAAAACAACATAAAATGAAGTTGCCTAGTACGTATTTTGGAATTATCGGTTCACCTACAATAAAATTTACTTCGTGCGAGTAGGCGACTCATAGAAACTTTTATTTTGAAAGGAACGATTCGCCTGATTCATTCGTGCGAGTTGACATTACGGTCATAAGCCTTTATGACGGAGTTTACATTTGTTTACATACCACACATATTATAGTTATGACGTCACTCTTATCGATATTTCATGAGAGTCTAACTAGTTGATATCAGGCAGGGACGGGGTACCTATGTCTTTTTAAACGCACTTAATTTTGGGCTCAATTCTTCGGGATTACAGTCATGTTTTGTATGTGTTAATTTTGGGTAGTACAAAAATAAAAGTTATAACTCGATACTCTTTCGAATCGTGCCCGCCACTATCCACTCGACCAGTAAGAAGGCAGCTTCTGTAATGTTCTAGAAGTCGTTTGACTTACGATGTGCACCCTTTTTAGGGCAAAAAAAGGATTCCTTATAGATTCGTCATGTCTGTCTGTCTGTCTGTCTGTCCGAGTATGCCATATCTAGGAATAGGTCTTCAAAAATGATATTGAGGTTTCTATTATCATTTTTTTCTAAACTGAATAGTTTGCGCGCGAGACACTTCCAAAGTAGTAAAATGTGTGTCCCCCCCCGTAACTTCTAAAATTACGGAATGATAAAACTAAAAAAAAATATATGATGTACATTACCATGTAAACTTCCACCGAAAATTGGTTTGAACGAGATCTAGTAAGTAGTTTTTTTTTTAATACGTCATAAATCGTAAACCACAATTTACCTTTTATTCAGTCAACTCAGATATAAAAAAAAACATTTAATTTCATAAACATAAGCCTTATGCATAAACCGTACGGAACCCTCGGTGCGCGAGTCCGACTCGCACTTTGGACAGAAGTCGGCTGATGTCCGTCAACTGGGCTCCTCTCCTATTACTACTTACGAAGTTTGTATTTTCGCCTCGAATCCTAGTGCTTTATACCTATATATATACCTATTATACCCTCTCAGTTACAGCAACTAAAGTAAGTATTAACAGAACAATGTCATCATCTGCCTTTTCCCAACTATTTTGTGTTCAGGTTCCAGTCTAACCAAATGCAGCTGAAAACCAGTATTTTACATGGAATAATTGCCTCTCTGACCTCCACAACCCTATTACTTGGTAATACGATATCCGTTGGTAAGATTGGTTGTCAGAATTTCAAAGATCCGTGAATGGCAGCCGGGACCAGCGGCTTAACGTGCATTCCGAGGCACGGAGCGGTTTTTGGATGTAAAGATGGTCACCCCATCCACGGACCAACAGCGACATGTGCAGCTTAACCTGATCAATCGACCCAACCGCCTATCATTACTTAACCACAAGCCCCTCATTTACAGAACAATGAATGTTAAAAAACCTACATAACGTTTTCCGTCACCTTTCTTTTTCTGATTGATCGTGCATATGATATTATTTGCGTTATCAGTGGTATGATCGCGAATCATCCGATTTTATTAAGTACGCGATATCGATAACTTATCATCAAATGATTTGCTTTTTAGTTCAACGATGATACGCAAAAAAAAAATTAAACCGCCGAAAAAACTGAAAAATAATAAACCTTAAAATTATGAGTCGGCGCTTTGAGTGATCTTTGTTCATTGATTTTTTAGCGCCGACTCAAAATTTTAAGGTTTATTATTTTTCGCTTTTCAGTTTTTTCGGCGGTTGAATTTTTTGTTAAAAAGTTTTTATTTTATAATTTTTTGTGGCTTTAATGCACTAATAATACAAAGGCAAGGTATACCCTATCCAATGAAAAAAGAATTATCAAAATCGGACTACTCTGTATAAACTTATGCGTCGTTATACATTACAATCAGTGAGTGAACAAACAATCAGACCCTGTTTTCCGACCCTTAGGGTTCGATTTTGTTTTCCAAATTTATATGGAACCACCTTCGGAGTATACCCTTTCCAATTAAAAAAAATTATCACAATCGGACTACTATGTAAAAAGTAATGCGTGGTAATACATTTAAAAAAAAAATACGCGTCGATTTGATAACCTACTCCGTTTTTTTTTTCATCGGTTAAAAAAGGTTGACCATCCCGTTCGTCTAGGTGACTCCTTAGATATGCATTCTTAGACGTGTTCCAGACTAAACAAATGACGCATACTTGTAGGTACCTAGTACTAATGACCCTTTTTTCGTGTGTGGTCTTTTGTTGAGGTAGGCTTTGCGTAGTCACTACATTAGGTATATAATATTATCTGACTATTTTGCTATACACAGGCTTGTTAGTCTAGTTGATCGCAAGCGTAAATGCTGACTAATTTAAGTGAGATCATGGTCAAACCCATGGAGGTTTTCATTAGGTTTTTTTTAGTAGCAGCCTAGAGTATGAAAAAAGGCTTGTTAACAGGGGTGTTACATATTGTTATTACGAGATTAGACGTAACTGTAAAAAATGTGAGTAGATATACTGTACCTTACTTCCTCTGCATGTTCGCTTTTGGCAGACAGGCGTGATGTTTAGCTTATTATAGGTTCATATTTTTTGAAATCTCTACATCTTTACGAATTTGAAGTTAAAATAAAAGCTACCGTAATAATGCATATAACAATATTACGGTAGTGGGTAGTTATGTATAACAAAAATCATTTTAAATGGCTAGACCGATTTTGACAGGACTTTTAATGGCAGCTATTTGATGTTATAAGGAGTAACAGCTAAGCAAGCTGTATATAGTGGTAGCACGTCCTCGTGAGATAATTTCCAGGCACACGGGGGAAGACACGGGTAGCACCTAGTTTCAGATGAATATCTGTAATATCTCAAGATTTTTGTTACTACAGTTTTTTTCTGCTCTCGCATTGGCAGGATCTTATCAGAACACCTCAGGCGATGATAAAGATGTAGGCAAGGTGCTGGTGGGGCTGACTGTCCCGCGGGGTTATTACGTAACACAGAGACAGTAGGAATGGCGTGCGTGCTAATATACACGTATACAATAACAATTGCTCACGTGAGCAGACACATTTTTCGAACATGTAAAGCTATAGATCAGCGATATCCCTCAAAATGAATTTGATTATGATTGAAAGTAGGTTACGTAATTAGGAAGATACAGGTGGAGGCTATTTTAATTTCTCTGGAGTCCTGATTTGGTCGTCAGTCTTTAGGCTGGCCGCATACGGACGGTTTTCTGATACGGTTTACTGAGCATGGCCCTACTGCGAGTTTCTTTTAACCATCTTGATCGAATACATCGAATGCGTTCGATCAAGATTCATATATGATCTAGATGTCAACTTGGCACAGTGCAGGCGGGGTTCTGAACAGACATTTCCGTTCGTGTGCAGATTAGCAGAAATGTATGCGAGCGCTGCGATCGAGCTAACCGTTCGGTTTTTTCCGTCCTGAATGAATCGTACGCACAGTTTGTTTTCGAAACGAACGTCAGGTTTCTTTTTCCGTTCGGAAAATGTACAAACATGTGCGCCTAATTGAACATGTTTTACGTGGAGCAAGCATTCAGATTTCCGCATCAGGAATCCTGATCAATGCGGCCGAACGAAAAATTCGAAGACATGTGACATCTTCCAGCCCGCACTGGTCCCGTGTGGTAGAATATTGCCCACTCCCTCTCTCTGACCAAGAGGAGGCCTGTATTCCAGCAGTGGGAACAATATAGGCTGCTGATGATGATGTATAGATAAGTATGAACAGCCACAGCACTAAGACGTCCGTTCAGCGATCATTCCAAAAATACCATCGTCATTTCTTCCAAAATCTCGTTACTGCTTCTTTACTTTGCTACTTCATAATGCTGCAAATGTTCTGACAAGGTAACTGGCTGGCTGGCCGGCTGGCTGGTTCTGGTGGGTCGGATAATGCTCACAAGAGTCTAGATAGCTAGCTGCCAGGCGGCACATACTGTGGCCGCGATAACGCAGACTATTAAACATTTTAACGGCTTCAAACCACGGTGTTCTGCGGTGGACAGGAAACATCCATTAATTGTTATTATGATACCTTCATAAGCCCATCAAAGAAACATGTTTTATGTAATCGAATGGCATTGCGAAGATTGTAAAGTTGTCTTCTCTATTTTTTTTTTGTTTTTTTCTGGATGCTGAACTTATGAATGCATGTCTTGTTTGTCCCTGTTCAATTTGTAGTTATGGTTTTTGCTTGTTTTTTTTTTACCCGACTACAGCGAATCAAAAAGGAGGGTGGTGATTTTGACGGGTACGTATATGCGTATTTTCATCTATTCCCTGATAACTTCTAAGCTTTGAACTGTTTGTTGTCTATTAATTGAATTAAATTTAATTCAATAACTTCCATCGGTTGCCTACTAAACTTCAGCTATATCCAACGACACTGTTTTGGTGACTGTACGCAAAATAACCAAAACTTCTTCTCAATCCAACCTCCAACATTGGCTGACCTTGGGCCAACATGTAGACACTATCACCCATTATATTCTTTTAGAATTGATTATAGAATTATGCACCGTTGTGACCTTTGACCCATCAATGCCAGTTTTATGTTCCGTCAAGAGATTAGTATGTACCGACCTGGTGGAGCATAAAATTATATTTATGTCAGGTATAAAATGTGTGAGAACTGTTTGAATAGTGAATTCTTCATGTGTAGTCATCGAAACTATTTATAGACCTGGTTTCTCCCGCTTTTTTTAAGTATCAATAAACTTTTTTCCACAAATGTGCAGAGATTGATTTGGATTGAAATTGTCTACTAAAGCTTAAAGAAAATAGCATTTTTAGTTTAGGTATCTACCCTGTTACTAGTGCTCGAGGGTACACCGATTCTCATCAGACTAAGGATTGCTGTTTTTATAGTAAAACGTTGGTAAAACATTCACAAACTAAGACCTTCTTCACATCTGCCAGGGTTGCGAGATTACTTCAAAAGAGTTATCGTGGCTCTGGCATATAGGCAACTGAAGGAACACAGATGGATTTTAGTCAGTAAAAATCTGACGCGCCCTTCCGCTCCACCCAGAGCGGGAGACATTTCCCACCAACAGAAAAAAAAGGTCTTCTTCACATGGGGGTAAGCAAAAACTACAAAACGCCTCCTGCTATGATTCTTCCTTCACACCTTCACACTTCTTTTGCCTCGTTTATATTCATACATCTTGTCATATACGCACGCCGATTGAGAGTAGTACGCACGTGACCTTTTTGAAGAACATCACCAATAAGGTTACTATATTTCCTCCTAGGGCATTCATCCCGGCGTTTCCGCTCACGTCTGCCTAGCTAGCCAATACCAATGGGTATAATTCTAGAATAGCGGAAGCGATCCTCTGAATCTGAAACAGAAAAAAATTGTCGAAGTGATAATATAATGAAAATATTTATAACTTAAGTGGGACCTTCTCTTTCTACATTCATGGTATGGCGACCTCTAAATATTATTTATAGTAACGCAGAGGTCGCTTAGAGCAGTTCTACACTGCTGCTGCTGCTCATTTCGGATCTAGTGGCAAGCCCTCATTAAATTGTAGTATGCGTACTTCGGACCGACATTTCTCGGATTGGGATTAGATGAAGTGCAGAACCGCTCTTAAACGACAGGTGTCTGATAATATCACTTCAAATCGGTAAGCCTCTATAGATAGCACTTTCTATACCAAACCAGACCAAACCAATTCAATCCAGGTGACATATCTTTAGAGACTACCTGAGAGTATGATAAAGATACAGTACAGACCAATATCAGAAAACAACCGTAAACAAAGCGGCATTATCATCCTAGGTATCGGATACCTAAAATCTCGTATCTAAATCCTATAGATACCTAATTGCTTCGTTATCATTTCGGACAGCCGAAACTCGTGCGTGGGTGTCTTTGTTTATCGTTGGCACGCGTGGGAAATGAGCGGCGATCTGTTCCCACATGAGGACAAATACCTACCGCGCGAGTTGTAGTGATGCGAGCGAGGTGACAGACGAGAAGCGGTATCGATTTTGTTTTTTGTGGTATAGATTTAATTAGAATATTCTTTTATTAAAATTTTGGCTTGACAACTGATTAGTTGTTGAACTGTTTTGCTGTATGGTTGTACATAAACTTTTTTCGAGTAGGTAATTTAGTATATGATATGCAAACCCTATTTTAGTGTCCAAAATAATGTATGCATGAATAAATGTAAGTAGCGCTCTAATCGATTCTTCACATTCAACACCGTATTCGAATTCCTACAATCGATAACCTTTCACTCGCGCGTCTCTGAGTCGAAGTAAGTGAGTGCGTCATCGAGCTGATGGCCCAAAGATGTGTGAAGAGCCCGTAATTGTTTTATTATGGTAAAAAAAAGCGTTGAGTCATTCCTGAGAGAAGTAATCTGTGGTAAGTTTGATGTCAAGTCAGGACAGTGTCAATGTCAAGGGCGGGTCCAGTTAAACTTGAAACTTTATGACAGTCTGTTCTGCTTGCAAAGGGTCACGTCAACTATAGTGACATTTAAGTACACTCACCAAAAGAGATAAGTAACCAGGGTCTAACTGATGTCTAGTAAGTAGTCAATGGATGTTTTCGAATGAAATTAAATTTGATAAATGCGCTGTATGTTTTCTATTAATTCAATTAAATTTTATTGGAAAAAATCCATAGCAAATTATTTCACTCTAACAACGTCTCTTTTTATCATACCCTGACTGTCTCTGACGCCTAAAGACTTGTCAGTTATCACGATTGAAATAATTAGTGCAGTCACCAAAAGACATAAGTGACTAGGGTCGTCGAATACAGTTACCAAAGACTTACCTATGTAACTAAGCTCGTTGGATATAGTTGAAGTTTAGTAAGAAACTGATGGTTGTTTACGAATGAAATTTATTTCGATTAACTGTTTGTTATTTGGTAACTAAATTAAATTTGATTGGGAAACACCCACTTATTTTTTATTTTTTTAAATAATATCTTAGGACAACCAACACACCGTTATCTGATCCTAAACTAGGCAGAGCCTGTACTATGGCAACCAGACAACTCATAAATACACTTATATATTTCTAAATACATACATATTATAGATTAATTACACCCAGACACAGAACAAATAGAAGATAAAGAAAGAAAAAAAAAATAGACTAACAGGCCAGTATTTCTTTGTAAACTTCAGCAATATCCAACGACGCTGGTTACTTTTCTCTTTTGGTGACTGGACTTAAATGTCACTATAGTTGACGAGACCCTTTGCCAGTAGGACTGTCATAAAGTTTTAAATTATCAAGTTATTCTAACTTGACCGACAGCTGCGCTGCTGTGGAGTTTGTTGCACCACTTCTTCTTTCCACGTTCTACCGGCAATAACCCGATAACACCGGAACTGGTGATGAAAGGCTAACGTTTTGGGGAACTGTCTTATGTAATTATAGTCATTTGACAAGTGTAGATTCTCATGAAATTTGATTTGATTTTTTTTTATCCTCTGTTCATTTCAAGGCTCCGCAAATAGACGCGATGCGACAGCGCGACGGGACTCTAATAGAAAAAAAAAAAACAAAAGAAACTCCTGGGATATTAAACTACCAAACGTGTCGCGCCGGTCCGCGGGATGACATGAGATGTCCGATATGACATACGCTAAATCGTTGCAATTTAATCGATTTGAACTTGGTTATTCGATTCTTTTAAAGAACGTAAACTTAAAAACCCTAAAAAACATACGTCATGAAAAACATTTATTTGTTCAAACGTCAAATCAATCATCATAAACGAACACAGCGTAGTTCCCCAAACACATGCCAAATTATACTTCGCACTATTTACTTTAGACTCGGTGACGTCACTTGTCATGTATAGCTGAACAGCTTACTATGGAGATGAATCACGGCTATCCTGAGAAGTGAATCTTGTATAGGGTTAAAGCCCGGTAATGTAAACAAACTTGACTGTTTCACATAGTCTTTGTTCTTTGTTTTGATATGGTAAGTTAAACTTTATATCTGTTTAGGTTCGTAGGAATGACCACCATCTTATCCTCCTGTAGGAATGTAAAAGGCGATGAGTGGCAGGAGTACGAGACAGGAAGATGGTGCCTTTAACTATGTAATTTGGCACAGTATCCTATGGCTCGCATTTTGAAGGAACTTAACTTCAAGGTTCAGCATAATTCTCCTGCCCTTATCCCAAGTCCTCTATTAGTCGTCATATCAATAGTTACCGAGATATTGCCAAGCGGCTAGTCGACTCTTCACGTGACCAGAGGGCTGGCCTATTTTTTGGGCAAAGAATCAGCATTGCCATACAACGTGGCAATGCTGCCAGCCTTTTGGGCACGTTTCCTGTTGACAACGATGCAGAAGAATTTTTTGATGCTTTGTAATTATTTATTTTTAAATACACATGTACATATTTTTTTTTCCTTTCGATTTAAACTTAGATTTTAAATTATGTAAATATTGTAAGATATTGTATATATACAAATATAGTCACCTCCTTTCTATCCATGTCTTCACTCACACAGTCCATCCATCGTTTCTTTGGTCTCCCTTTACTCTTATAGCCATCGACAGCTACAACTTCATCAGCATCATCATTTCAGCCTAAAGACGACCACTGTTGGACATAGGCCTCCCCCTATATGGGGGGGAGGGGGGGTTGCCATAATCGCCACGCTTAGCAAGCGGGTTGGCGATCGCAGTATGGTGGTAAATTGTACAGAGAACGCTGCTGCCCATTGTCTAGTAAGTCCCTTAGTCGCCTCTTACGACACCCACGGGTAGAAAAGGGGTGGTGCTATTCTTTACGTCTGACACCACACGGGACAGCTACAATCTAAGAATAAAATAACATGGATTTATGCAGGTAACTCTAAGTAGATTGGCACAAGCAAAGGTGGCCGAGTGGTAACGGCCCCGATTTACAAGTTGTATTTCAAACCGGCGCTTTGTTTAAATAATTTCATCTCCACTGCTCTCAAAACGGTGTAGGATAAAATCGTGAGGAAACTGGCATGTCCTAGAACCAAAATTTCGAAGACATTTGACATCTAAAAACTCATACCCGTCCGCGTGGTATATTATAGCCAAATCTCTCTCGAAAATAAGGAGGCTTTCGTCCCAGAGCGGTGGAAACGTTACAGGCTGATGATGGTGCTTAAGAGAGGCCTATGATATGCCGCAGTAGGTGATGTCAGCCTGTGATTGATATAGATGATGAGCCCCCTTTCTTAATGGGAAAAAATAACAATGGAAGATTTTGGTTGTAAGTGAAACTCATGTGCAGCGTTTATGTTTTCGTTACGTTGATATTATTGGCAAGTGGCCGATACTACCTAGTTGAAAAAGCAAAACAAAGGCTTTAAAAGACCCCGAAGTATCTCATTCTCTCGTATCTCAATTAAAATTAGAACAACATCGCATAACATAACAAAACAAATTAGTAACGATTGTTTTAATTTGTACCGATCATCAATTAATCGATTCAATTAACGTACCGAGTTTTATCGATACATTTTTTTTTTTTGTACAAAAACCGTTATTTTCAACCAAAAAGAATCCGAAAATATTGGCTGGAACAAAAACTAAAGTATAGCAATAAAATTTTGCACGGTTTCAGTTGTAACAATTCAATACAGTTAGGTTAGGTTAAAAAGATTTTAATGCAAATGGTTTGGCAGAGGACAGTAAAGGCTTTTGCCGACTGAGCTTTTTTTTCTGTTTTTTCTTTTGTTCGAAACCTTTTCGAAGCGTGCGGTGGCTGATATAAATTAGGGCAATAGTCGTTAAAAGTTTTAAAGGTTTAACGGCGCGTTAGTGATCCTTTATCTATGTGTCTGTGGCAAAAAAAAAACATTGTTTATAGTGAAGCGGGCTATACTATACAGCGCTATGTTTTTATCACGAAGTTTCATGTTTGGCAATAAACTGTTGATTAGTTTTAAGGTTTTATTTTAAAATGATATAATTCCAATAAACGAATTTTTCTTTCTTTCTTTCATTAAAAATGTAATTTATTTCACACTATCAAAGAAAACATAAATCTGCTACCGTTACTTAATTTAAAAGCTTTACGTAAATAAATGACCACTTTCCACCAACCGATTGCCAGCGGAAGCCGAGCTCAATGTCAGTGTTTATCAGCGAGCTTATCAACCGCCGCGCGCCGGTGTGCACGCGCCCTTACAGATAGTTTACTGAACTAGTGCGCAGCGCCCGCGCAGCTAATTGAACGACAGTCTTCCACGGCGGAAGCGATAGCAAAATAATCAATGGTGATAAGTCAATTATTTTAATATTTTTTAAGTCTGGTTTTAATCATTACAAGCCGTGTGTGTGATGTGATGAGGTTTCCCATTGGCAAGGATAACGAACTTCAATAAAAGCTTTAATTCTTTAAAGCCCCTTAGAGCATGAAGATTCAAAAAACCTTCCTAAGTCATGTTCGTTTTAATATACCTTAATAATACTTGTGAAAATTCTAAGCTTCTTCATGGCCCAGTGGGTTCGGCTGAGCGTTGTCTCATCAGCAATTGAATAAAATAGTTTATGTAAAATAATAATTAAGTAGGTAGCATAATAAACACAGATGCAGCAAAATAGCCGTCCGATTCTGTACTAACTTATTACACACCCTGCAAACTTCAATAACTTAATTTAGAAAATCTAGATTGGCATCTCCACCCATTCCACAGCTGGACAAAAAGATTCTCTTCTTTGCTAGTGCTAAATTACCAATATCCACACTCCAGCCAGCCAGGTTCTATCCCTTGCGTTTTTCTCCAAATAGAATAGAGTATTTTTTTTAATTAACACAGTTACCTATTTTGTTAATTCACAGCTGAATTAACGTCAAGATGTGACAGTTTCACTGACTTAATTAGCCACCGATCAGTGGTCAGCAAGTTCAGTAGCATGCCCCCAAGCGGTTATTTGCGTGGATGGGTCGTAAAGGCTCCGGCAGGAAGTCGCGACGCGACAGCGCGAAGCAATTCTACTATGAAAACTTCATGTATATTGTTCTACCAGAAACACATCCCACCGTCGCGTTGATCCAATGTTTCGTTAAAATAATATCATTCGCCTTTATCTCGATTTATTGGAAGAACTAGAAAAATATATTTTGCGCCCAGCAACGTCTTTTTTCAACATACTCCTGTATTAGTCGTTATCTCGGTCACCCCTATTTTCCATACCATTATCATCTTTCACAGAAATTGAATATTAAATAAAAAAAATTTTTCTTTATTTTCACCAGCACTAAATACGTACCAGTCGTACGGTATTACCAAGTTTATATTACGGCAGTACCTGACAATTTGCCATCCTTTTAACGTTTCTGTAATAAACACGTAGGACATATTTAATAAACTAATTAACTATAAAACAGTTCTGCACCTAATATTTTAGGTGGTATTTACTCGCAATAAAAGAGCCCTACGGATGCCTTGAAATAATTACCAACATTTCTTTACTTTTAAAATCACTCGCAAAGTGCGATTCAGCCCTATATTAATGAAACCCGAGACTGTATCTACCTGCAATCTTGATATTTAAGTTTGTCGCTAAATGACAGTAATATTATATAAAACACTTTCAGGCAAGTGATTTTAATGACTTTAAAAATGGAACTCGGTGCGTTTGACAGCTTACCCATAAAAACTTTTTAAATCACTCTCAAAGGGTTTTATGTCATAAACGCTACAATAACTCGTGAGATCTTAATTGTACAGGACTTTCCCATAACGTATTTAATGATGATTAGATTATTACTAATAACAGGAGACAAGTAGCTCCGTTGGCTAGAAATAGATGCCATTAACGATGATTAAAAATGATAAATTCTACCATTAATCCTGTTAAGAGATTATCCGACAGGACACGCATCAAAACGTAAGAAGCTTTTTTCAAGCAGAAATAGGAAATAATTGTATTCCATTTATTTACGCACACTAGCTTCTGTCAGCGTCTTTTTACGCGAATTGGCTAGAGGTATACCTATAATACAACCACATTATGCCAGTTTTTAAGTAATCGTAATAGGGGGCGAGCCTATTGCCGTCAACCGGATACGAATCCATACTCTGGGCTGCTTCTGAGAAATTTCAGGTAATAAAATCCAATAACATTTTGTCCGACTTAGAAAACGACCCAAGACCTCATGTTTTGCGCGCGACCATTAGGCAGACATTTCTATAATTCGAGTAATCTCGAATTACTTGCCCTTACACACAACATGTTATTAATCTTTCACACCAACTGAACGTATCAAGATCGCAACTGCAAGTATCAAGATTTTACGACGCCCAAAAATGAATGACACCAAAAATCTTTCGCAATTTTTAAAGCAAACATCATTATCTCATTAAAAACGTCAACAATACCGTTGTCAAACAAGTTTAACGACAGTAAAGAACTAAATCAATCAACTGGTAACGATTAATCACAGAGTATGCTGACGGTACCGAATATAGTTCGGTAGGTACCGATTCTGAAGATATCTGTCAAAATTCGCTCCGGCCGGAAGGCGAGCCGTGGGAACCGGGGACGATCGGTTTTCTCAAAAACAACTATATCTATCACAAATAAAGATAACTCTTTCGTTTTGATATATATTTTTTATTCGATTCGCGAATCGTGAATCGGATGGATGGAAATTAGTTTCTTTTCATTCCTTTTTTGTATTCGATTTTAGACGTCCGCGACGTTTGTCTGTGCTTCTTGATTTAAGTTTTTTATGATCGACTGCGCAGTTCGGGTCACGTACTCCTTTATGATATCCATCATGTAATTGTATCAAGCCTTTCGCAGACAGGCGTGATGCGACAGTGCAACATGCTGTTAGAACAATCTCCATGAAGTTTCCAAAGCAAATTGTTTTAATAGATTCGCGCCGCGGCTGTCTGCAGAAGCCTTCATGCAGATTTTACGACTATTTCTGTTTAAACTGGCAGCAAATTGACCGCGTCAATATTGTTGATAATAAATTAAGGTGACCTCCTTTATACAACATATTGTCTAAAGAGCCACATATTAAATTGAAATGTTCACGATAACTTTAGTTACTTTGTTGCATATGGAAAGTAAAGACAATCGAGATATTAACCTGGATTCTGAATTATTTTGGAGGATATTGGTAGTCCATTGCTTTATGTGCTCGGAAAATTAATTGCTAGCTCGCCATTAAACGTAAAAGTTTGGCGAGTTTAGAATTAAGTAACACCTCTGTATTTTTATTTAATTAAATAAAAACATCGCACCTACGGTGCAACAACGTCACTTATGCAAAAGATGTAAAATTTCAGAAGAAGCGTTTGAAAATTCCACATCCTATTATAATGTATTCACTAAAGAAATTAACTGGTAATATTTAAACTACAACAGTTAAAGCGAACATTTAATAAAGGGGTACATTAGCTACTTTTTCTCATACTCAGATCAATTTAGACAAAATTTGCGTAAGTGACGTTGTTGCACCGTACGTAGTAGTAGTTGATATATAAAAAAAAATAAACAGAGTCGACGGATATAGTTGACGTTTAGTAAAAAACCGATAGATGTTTTCGATTGTAATTTAATTTGGTGAATGTATTGTTGTTTTCTATTACTTAAATTAAAATTTATTCGAAAATATCCATCGGGTTCTTACTAAACTTCAACTATATGCGACGACCCTCGTTACTTATCAATTTTCTAAACCGTGCCTATGACAATAAATTAAAATTTACAACATTTTAAATCAATCGGTATAATTAATGCATGTTTACTAGTTTTACTACCGGAAAATTCATTCCAAGTGACATCAAGGGTCACACATAATTCCGCTCAAAAACCACCGAATTATACCGAACCCCATAAAAAACAACATTAATAAAATCGTATTATTTTTAAAAGCTCTTTAATGAGATAATTTTGGGAGTCGTTAAAAATTGATGAACTTTTAAACTGACCTCTAATTTAATTTTATGTCGGTATTATTACGGGTTAAGGAGGATTGAAATGGGCGGCACGAGGCATTGATTACAGTGGATGGCGGTGTGAGGGTTATCCGCTTCTTTAGTAGACAGATTATAACCCTTTGAACGAAATCCGACGTCTTTTACTCGGGCTAATCAAGTTCGGCGTAAATCAATGTTGAGTAAAAATGGGTTTTAAGATTATTTTTAATGGCAACTTTGGTTTCGTAACGTGAATGGATCTTATGAGTCGTGCGCTGTTTTTCTCTCTTTTCTCTGGTTAAGAGTGAATCAGTTTGTTACAGAAATCCGTAGAACCAAAGTAACCGACATAGCCTTTTTTTCGGAATGGCATTGCGCAGATCAACGTATGAGATTGTTGGCTGCTTAATCGAACTTGACTGTGGCTAACTTAATAAATAAAGGCCTCGAGCCAGGGCTTAAAAACTTAAAACTTGAACGGCTACTCGCTAAGGGCACCCCCTGGGTACAGACTTCGGCTTAGGGCATCGTTGGTAGTAGGCAGTAGGAGACAGGCTGGATCGGAATGCTTATTATTGAAGTACGAATTTAAAACTACAGGCTCAGCGGCGCGGGCTGATCCGACTAAGGGTCTGGATTGGAACATCGCGGCGGGCCTGAGCAGCGAGGACGGCAGGACGGGGGTGGTCTGTGACGGTGTGTCTTGGGAGAGCTAGTGAATTTACTACTCTCCTGGAAGAGGGTTGTAGCGTCATCGGGCTATTCCCGATTAGGGTATGCTTCAGTCGGCGAATCCTACTAATGCGGGAGGTAATGTAGCGAGTGGCTGCCACGATCTGGGTGGTTGGGAAGCTTCACAGCAGAGTTGAAGAATCACTTTGAAAATGATCCATTAAGCCGTAACTTCGGTCTGGGGATTTTTCTGTTGAACTCCAGGATTGAAAAATAATAAAGTGGTCATCATCATCATCATCATTTCAGCCGTAAGACGTCCACTGCTGGACTTAGGCCTCCCCCAATTTGGGGGGCTTTGCCATAATCGCCACGCTTGGCAGGCGGGTTGGCGATCGCAATATGGTGGTAAAATGCATAGAGAACGCTGCTGCCCATTCTCTAGTAAGTCCCTTAGTCGCCTTTTACGACACCCACGGGAATAAAGTGGTACAAAGTGTTAAATAACATGCAGAAGTTTAACAGTCCCCACCTTTTTTAAGTTCTCTAGGGTATTGGGACAACAGTGAAAGTTAAACCCATTTCGTGACTTAGTACCTACCTACTATGGGAAGTCAAGACATAAACTGTTGCAACTGTCGATAGGAAGTCGAGTCAAACTGTTTTTTCTATTTAGTACAGCACTGAGTTCACTATACAAGTGACACTACACATATACAGTTATACACGTTAGATTTAAAAAATAAACTTTTATTTTTTGCATTTTCCTTGTTTTTGCCACCGACTTCTGAAATTAACCGAAGTTCATTTTCACTTTGTTAGATGTGTTTATTTTTATTATTATTTTTTTTGGAAATCGGTTGTTTTATAAATAAACTTATTATTTTTCACTCCAGTAGTGTTTTTTTTTAAATAAAGTTTTTATTTTGCCTTTAAAGTTGTAGTAACTACCTAACGGAATTCTGAGACGACTAACATAAAAAAAATACACGGAATTTAGAACCTCCTCTGTTTTCTTGCTTACTGCAAGATTTCTCAAGCTAAAATCTTCATAAACGGGGTCAGCTTCCAGTCTAACCAGATGCAGCTTAATACTATTATTTTTATATAGCGACTGCCTATCTGATCTCCACACCCAGATACTGGGTAATAAAATACCCCTGGGCCCCTGGGTACCCCTTGGAAAGACTGGTAGTCATTCTTTCGGGCTTCTGACGACCCAGTTAAGTTAGCATTTTAAGTAGTATTTAATTTTCTTAATAGGTAATACGCACTATTGTAATGTAAATAAAGTATCACCGACTGTGAAACATTACATTTAAATTTTTGAGGACCGACTTCGCGGTCACCAAACCCGCATTCTCAGAATATTTTCAACAGGTTCTAGATCTCCTCTGACTAGTTAGCTATGTTCAGCAATAGACAATAGGTAGATACTATAGATAAAACACGTGACCCCTCTCAATAAACAAGCGTGTGACCAGAGTCTTCATGTAAATTGAGTAATCAACGTCAGAACTCGATACATCTTCCCACAGAGCTGATAAATTGTAATATTATGCACATGGGGTCTACGTCCTCTAATGACAATGTTGTCAAAATAACGATCGACAAGAACATCACATATTCAAATCTAGTTAAACTAGTCTCTAAGCTAGTCTCGGTCTATTAAGAAATGAATTGGACGTCGTTACCGCAAATGTTACGCTGTCAAATTCAAAAGTCGTTTGTTAGTTAGACGAATAGTTGTTCTAAGTGGGCTTAGTACTTTGGTCGTGTAATACGGTAGGTGGTGAGGGGCGGGTATGCAAATGGCAGAGCTATACTTGGCCACGAAGCAGGCCGCCCGCGACCGTGGGAAAACTATCGCCTGTGGCGAGTTGTGCGCAGGCGCGGATTTGGATTAACGGCTTTTTGATTGGCCATTGTATGTGATTGATGATTGAACGGAAGTTATGGCGGGAAACTAATGATAAGTGGTTAATGGTCTTTGATGCTGACCGTAACAGTGTGGGATTTTAATTAACGTTAATTAATTTCAGCCGAAAGACGTCCACTGCTGGACATTGGCCTTCCCCAAGCACCGCCCCTTCGACCGGGTCTGTACCTCACGCAGAATTAATTAAATAACGTATCTGAGCTGTATTTTTGCAAAACCAGCGTTTGACTCGGAAACTGGCTTTAATGAAATGATTCTGACAGATTCAAATACATCGGCACCCATGATGCTGTTCAAGTTTTTAAGTTCCTATGCCAGTGTCAGTTATTTCAGCTTGTAAACACTCCCACATCTACTTCTTCTTTAATCGGTCCTTCACTACTGAGGATCGTGGTCACTAGACCCCTTTAAGCGGTAAATCTGCCTCCACGACTCCGGTCTAAAGTTACCATCATCATCAGCCTAGCCTTTTTTCAAGTATGTCGGGGACTCGGGGTTGGCTTCCACATTAACCGAATACCGAAAAACCGTATTTTGCATGAAGCAATTGACCTCCACAACCTGGTTACTGGGTAATACGATACCCCTTGGTAAGACTGGTTGTCAAACTTTCGATTGTCACCCATCCACGAACCAGCCGCGACAATCTCAGCTTAACCTGACCGATCGATCCGTGCGGCTGTTATAACTTAGCTACAAGCGTCTGTAAAGTTCCCATCAATAGGTACTAATTTCCTCCAAGTTATTTCAAGTGTAGTCCGTCCCTGCCCGCTCGTGCACGACCCACAGGCGCGTGACGGCGGTCGGCGCGCGCCGCAATCACGACCGTTCTGACGTGCGACTTTTTGACGCAACCGCGCCGAATGCCTAACGTAACACTCACTTTACTTTTGTTCTTTTACTATAAAATAAATAAATAACAAACTTGCCTATACTTTTGTATCAATTAAGGTGTGTTCATACAAGTGTTTTGAAATTGCATGTATGGTGAATTGCAAAATGTTTTATCTTAAATTAGGTTTTTTTGCGAAATTCATTTGAGTAAATTCCTTTTTTGTTTAGAAATTTTAAACCCCATAGATATATGTAATAATACTTATAGTATAAATTACTAAGCCGCTGTCACATTTATAGTTAACTGCTCAGATTAGTTGGCTAAAATAATTGTTATTATTTCTCTATTATGGCAGCGTGTTTGTTGAATTTATCGACTTTACAAATCCGGGAGTTAGTTAGATTTAGAACGAAACAGAACAATCAAGCTACTGTTTCACGACTAGACTGATAATTTAAACCCCGTTTCAAGCCTAATTCTCAATAAAATGTGACAGTTTGTTTGTTTGGATGTTTATATGTTTGTCACTCCATCACGCAAAAACGGTTAAACAGATTTGAATAAAATTTTGCAGATAGATAGTTTATAAGTTGGATAAACACAAAGGATACTTTCGATACCGGCAGTACGTCCCCGTGGGTTTATTTCTGACCTTCTTTTTGTCGAAAAGTCCTGCTAAATAATTTCAAACCTAAGGATCTCCTCATACCCTTTTTGTCTACACTCCACAGTTCGCTAAATCTCCTTTCCTCCCAATAAAGTAAAAATAGAACGACCTATCTTTTGTCTGGGCTTTTTTGTCACCGCTGCATTTCTGACATGTTCCAGTTGAGTGCACTGTCGTTTATGTAAATGTTTGGTACATCTGTCAAACTCCAGTGCACTTGTGTTGCTCAAGTCAGTTGCGCTGTTGTTGCTTAGAGCGTATTGTCAGGGCTGATGATTTTTGTCTGACGAGAAATTTGGCATAATAGGTATAAAGATGTTACAAAGTTCTGTGCTTCACGCATCCAGCGAATTCCTGCGGCCTTCACAAGGTCATCACTCTATCTGCGAAGTTTAAGGCCTACAAAATGTAATAAGTTAACAGAAGACGGACCAATAAAAAAAATGTCTTGTTCACTGTTGAATAATAAAATTGAAGAAAACAGAAAGATAGCATCGATATAGCCTGTATTAACCCACTGACTGCTAGGCTAAGGCCTCACTCTCCCTTTCTACACACTTAAGTATGAAATATATATCTAAGTGCGTTAATAAAGACCCACACCCTAATCGCGTAACACACTTAACAATCAGAATCTGAATAATTTTGAAGGATGTTCCTTATCCATTGCTTCATATGTTCGAAAAATGATTCTGCCCAAAACCTAAATAACGCAATGAATGTTGTTTAACTGTCACAATGAGCACTCTTACTGTTAGTATGTTACGCAATAATCCCGCTGATATAGACCGCCGCTTCACATGAAATTAGTCTATATTTTACAGACAATTAGGTTGTTTTCTCCTTTATTATGGAATAATGTTGTCTTAACCAACCCTAACTGGACGGAACTCTAAAAACCAACCATCACCTTGTCCATCGGAGCTGAGTTTTGCGCGTTTTTTACAACAATCAATTAACTCTATTGCTTCGAAGCGAGAGGTCGTCACGATTCTAATTACTTTTTATTTTTTTATATTTTTAAAGTGTAAGTGCAATGTTGCGTTTTCATGACGGCAGATAATGATGTCAATAATTGAAATTGAGATGTCTTATCTATGGGCAAATAGAAATGTAATGGACGGCTGTTGAGTAAGTCGTAAGGAGTAAAAGCGTTTGTGATAGATGTGTGTAGAAAGCTGTAGATGGATGTGTAATTTAATATTTAATCATCATCTTCATTTTAGCCGAAAGACGTCCACAGCTGGACATAGGCCTATTTGGGGAGGTTTGCATTATCGCCACGCTTGGCAGACGGGTTGGCGATCGCAGTATGGTGGTAAAATGCATGGAGAACGCTGCTGTCCACTCTCTAGAAAGTCCCTTAGTCGTCGAAACCAAATTAATTTAAATTTAATTAATTTGAATTTAATATTTAGGATAGTAGAAATCAGCTATCTATCTAAATAGGATGAGAGGATCCTCTATTACGTAAAGTTATGGGAAAAGATACAGTAAGTAAGTATTTATTTCTCATCACAATATTTATTGCAGGCACTGTTACACTTACGGTACTTACATGATATGTTTTCGTTTGTCTCCGTAGAGATTTTGTTTGTCCTAAAGAAATTGGTTAACTTTGCCAACTTGTGGCATAATCGTGGTTGTGTTTTAAAGATTTAAAATAAATAAGTTTCTGAAACTTCACAGACGTGATAAGTAGGTTTCGATATTGAAAATGAAACAAAAAAAGAAAATAGTATTCGAAATTCAAATTCTTTAAATGACACTATTAGCACCTATTCATGTTTTAATTCGAACAGGGCAGATCAATTAGAGCAGTGGTGGCTCAGTCGAAGTGGTCGCGACTTACGAGTTGTTAGGTCGTAGGCTACAATCCAGGCAAGCACTTTACTTTGTGTAAATTATTTCATCACCACTGCTCACAAAAACGGTGACGGAAAAAATAGTCGGGAAACGGCATATCCTGGAATCAACGATTCGAAGACATGTGACATCTACCAACCCGCAATGGGCCCACGTGGTGGATTACGGCCCACTCCCTCTCACAGAGAGGAGACCTGTGGCCCAGCAGTGGGCCTGAGTCCCAACAGTGAGTTTGTAGACTGCGTGCTATAATTCAGTTTGCAAAAAATCAAAGGCCACACAAAATATGAAATCTATCTGTTAGTAACGTAACATTATCTAATAACAGATCGGTTAGCAGTACAGAACTAATTCTAGACCACTGCGAACTTTAGCCTCGCTAAAATGCGCTTAATTAGAGTGGAGTACTAAAATTAGTTGATTGAAACTTTACTCTCAACCGCCAGAGATAATTAGATAATAATTAAACATCAGACACTTGTACATTACATTACACTACATACATTACATTTGTGTGCTTGTATATGACATAACTATTAGTACTTGTTTTAGTCATATTTATTCTAGAAGTATATTCGTATGTATATTTTGATTTTGTATGGTTATATTTAAAATATAGGATGATTTATATTTTTATGTTTTCTCTTCTACTATTACACAAGTTGTCTACATCTCTTTTTCTTCTTTCCTATCGCAGGTATGCTGAGAGAAAGAGAGAAAGAGATTTCTGTTGAAATAAGCAACACCTTTGTACGTATTTTTAACCGACGAAAAAATATATTTTTTTTTTGTTTGTTTTTTTTTTATGTATGACCACGCATAACTTTTTAGATAGTAGTCCGATTGTGATAATTCTTTTTTTATTGGAAAGGATATACTCCGAGGGTGGTCCCATATAAATTTGGAAAATAAAATCGAACCCTAAGGGTCGGAAAACAGGGGATGATTGATTGTTCACTCACTGATTGTAATGTATAACCACGCATAACTTTGTACAGAGAAGTCCGATTTTGATAATTTTTTTTTTTCATTGGATAGGGTATACCTTGCCAAGTATTATTAGTACATTAAAGCCACAAAAAATTATAAAATAAAAACTTTTTAACAAAAAAATTCAACCGCCGGAAAATCTGAAAAGCGAAAAATAATAAACCTTAAAATTTTGAGTCGGCGCTGAAAAATCAATGAACAAAGATCACTCAAAGCGCCGACTCGTAATTTTAAGGTTTATTATTTTTTGCTTTTCTGTTTTTTCGGTGGTTTAATTTTTTGTTAAAAAGTTTTTTTCTGTTCCTTTCTTCTTGTCTGTCTACATGTGTGCATAAATTGTTTAATAAAAAAATAGACTTGGAGAAATACATAGATGTGTATGAGGACCGTCTCTGTTGATAAATTGGATAACGATTCACAGTTACTACATAAACACTTGTATTTCCCATGTTCAGAGAAGAGAATAATGGTGAAGTGAAAGAATTAAAAGTTGAAGTGATTATGTATTTCTTCATGAGTTTAACATAAAAAGTTTATAATATTATCATTGCTGGGATACATGCCTCATCTGTGTGAGAGGGATTTGACTATAATCTACCACTCGTGCGGATTGGTAGAAATCACATGTATACTAATTTTTCGTTCTATGACATGCCGGTTTTCTCACAATGTTTTCCGTCACCATTTTGAGCGAGTTGTTACGAAATACACAAGGTAAAGTACCTGCCTGGGGTTGAACCCACGATCAACGACTCGTTAGTCGTGGCCGATACCATTGGACCACCGCTTCTTCGTGAGTTTAGCAAGCGCATTATTGATGTCCATTTAAGTAATAAGTAGAAAGCCTATTAATCTTTTCATGAAACACATCCAGGAAGACCAAGAGCCTATGATGACCATTGAAGCAGAAATATAAGATAATACACTAATGTAATAAAACAAATAAGCTTAAAACTACAAAGATGCAAGTATCATCGCTAGAGTCGTATAACCACGTAAGTGAAAGCTACATACGTCCATCGTATGTCATGTGGGCATGACAAATCGATGGGTTTTGAAGAAAATCATCAATTCTCACGATTAGTTTGATAAATACTTAATAATCTATGCATTATTCAGTCCTCCTACACACGCCCACCACGTTAAATACCACGATGGCACTCTTGAAGATGAGTTTGTATTCGTAAGCATAACTTTATGAACGATGGAATAAGTTACGAAGGAAAATTTGATATAGGTGATAATAGATGGAATTTAGGTAATAATGTTGATTCTGTTAGTGAACTGGGCTAGCTGAACGTAATGCAAAATGGAATAAACGTAGTGCAACTACAAAGAATAATAGCAAAGTGTTTATGATGAAGAGAAGAAGCGACATGTTTAGATCATAAATCAGCATGAAGATAATAAAACTATAGATACGTGTAAGTAGAGATATATGAGTCATTAAAAATCCAACGACATCAATAAAATAACTACAATAAATATTATACTTCAACAATCTCCCAGGAACCATACTGATTTACCTTCTACTGATCCAACATAATACAATAATATAACAATAATTGATATTTTTTATCACCACAACGTGCTTGTGATGTTTCCGTATTCAATTGTTATATCTATTACAAATATCACAATAGAATCGAAGGAAAGCAACAAAATGGACGATCGAGAAGTATCGGAATCGAAAGGGACTTACGTAAAACTAGAGGCAGATTCGTAGCAAAGCAACGCAATGGAAAAAAAATAACACTTTTACTTTTTGTTGAGTTACGCTTTCGTTACTTATAGGTTATGGTATTAGGGTTCTATGGGAAATTTGTATTACAAAAGATTATAACGGAATAAATAGTATTAATAGTTTAAAAGACGATATAGTGACAAAAATTGAAAATAGTATGCTTAGAGTTTTGGTCATGTTGAGAGGATGAAAGAAAGGCAACTAACAAAACGTATTTATATTGGAAAATGCTTGAATTTTACACTTTCATCTGCTTTAAAAATACGTTTCAAGCAATAAAGTATAGCTGTTGCATTTAAATACGAGATTTTAGATATCCGATACCTAGGATGATAATTCCGCTTTATTTACAGTTGTTGTCTGATATTGGTCTGTATCTTTATCATACTCTCAGGTAGTATCTTAAGTCTCATGTGGATTGAGCTGGTTTAGTCTGGTTTGGTATAGAAAGTGTTATCTATACAGGCTTACCGTTTTAAAGTGATATTATCAGACACCTGTAGCTTAAGATCGGTTCTGCACTGTAACTAATCCGAATCCGAGAAATGTTGGTGCGAAGCAGACACAATATATCTGTATGAGGGTTTGCCACTAGAACTGAACTCTGTCCGTCCGGATTTATATCATGAATTTGAATTCGGATGGGATGCAGTGTAGAACTGCTCTAAGCGACCTCTGCGTTACTATCTATACTATTATAAAGCTGAAGAGTTTCTTTGTTTGTTTGGTTGAACGCGGTAATCTCAGGAACTACTGGTGCGAATTGTTGGGTACCCTATTTATTGAGGAAGGCTATAGGCTATATAACATCACGTCATGATCAAAAGGAGCGGAGCAGCAACATGAACGAAAACTGGCAGGCAATTCGATGCGACGGGAAGGGTCAGGGGAGCAAAAATTTGCCGCGGACAAAGTCGCGGGTAGTAGAGAATATTTAGAAGTCACCGAACCATCTACACGTAGAAAGACATGGTCCTGGTTAAGTCACAAATATTACAAATAAGTATATCAATGCTTGCATTTTTTTTTTCAGTTTGAGAGTCAGAGTAACCCAGAAATATATGAATGATTGCTTTCGCTATTCTACAAGGCAGATGTGAATCGGGAGGGGACGCCCTAGGAGGACGTATAGTGACCTTATTGGTGATGTTGTTCAGAAAGGTGAAATGCATAGTACTCGCAACCGGCGTGTATGACCAGTATAAACGTAAACGAGTTAAAAGCAGTATGTAAGGATCGTAGGTGGCGTTATGTAGTTTCTGCCTACCCCCATAGGAAGAAAGGCGTAAATGTATGTATGTATGTGTAACGGAATTCACAAGGGTAGAATTGAAACTTACGGCATGACTGGAAAGATAATGGCAAACGAAAAAGTGGCTTTTTTGGCAGATGATTTTTAGAAGACACAGAGCGCAGTCATGGACATAGATGGCTAATTGTTTTTTTTATAATTATATACTTTGCAGCAGTGGTGGCTCAGTGGTGTCGGCCCCGACTTATGAATTTTAAGGTCGTGGGTTCGAACCCAGGTAGGTACTTTACTTTATGTAAATATTTTCTTTACCACTGCTCTCAAAACGGTCTGAAAACGGTGAAGTAAAACATCGTGGGGAAACCGGCATGTCCTAGAACCAAAAATTTGAAGACATGTGACATCTACCAACCCGCACTGGGCCTGCGTGGTAGATTAAGGCCCACTCCCTCTCATCAAGAGGAGGCCTGTGTCCCAGTAGTGAGAACAATATCGGCTGATTATGATAACATATATGTTATCACTTTGCAAAACACTAACATAATTCGAAGACGCAACGTACAGTATATAACATGAGAGAGCACTTTAGAGTATTATAATGATTTTGAAGATACGGAACACAACAGTTAAAGCTATATCGCACTTGCCATAAACATTTATATAGGAAGTCATCCATTCAATTACTTATTTTGTTTTATGTAATTAAATGGTTGCGATGTAAAGAGACGGGCACGCGATCAAAAGCACTTGTTTTTGCTTCATTCAACGCGTTTGTAAATAATTCTTGCCTATCCTAAGGAAGATGTGGCAAGATAAGTTATGTAATACTTTTGAAATTAATGTGTATCTTGTATTGATCTGGTGTGCAATGAGACGTTGTTTTCTTAGTCATTGTGATCTGCTACTGAATCAAATAATGAGTTTGTTTCTCCATTATCGGAATTATTTGTTCTCTTTGTGTTTCTTATTTATTCCTTCACTTTTTCATCTTCTTATTGTTAGTAATACTAAAACAAACTGACTTGCTTGAGCAGAGTCCCAATCTTCTGATGTGACTTTTAGTAAATTATTTGATGAAGCATTTTGGTCTCCCACAAAATATTGAACCATACATAACATTACCTACTAGGTAATTACGTAACAGACTAACAGAAGCAGAATTCATTTTGACAGTTCGACGACATTCATTGCGTCATTTACATCGTCGAGCAGACACATTTTTGGAATATAATGAACCATTGGATTAGCAATTTCCTTCAAAATTCAGATTCTGCTTGATAGTGTATTGTAATTAGGGCGCTGAATAATGTCACACAGTTTTTACGTATGACCAAAATTGTAATACAGTTAAATAATAGTCTTAAGAATTATATTTCTTTATAAGAAACGTTTGTACAAGAATTTGGTATTGGGTTTTTCCATCTGGAATTTCTCAGTATCAGTCCAAAGTCTGTATTAGTGCCCGGTGGATGGCAATAGGCTCGCCCCCTATTACATATGGGACTTAAACATAACAGGCGAAATGTGGGTGTACTAAAGGTGCACCTCTGCCTAACCCTTCAGGGATAACAAGGCGTGAAGTTGTGTAATGTTAAGAAATTTTTATCATATTAGGGGGCGTCCATTAATTACGTGAGGCATTTTTGAGAATTTTGCGACCCCCCCTCCCCCCTTGATGAAATATCGTAAGATTTTCCTCAACTCCCTCCCCCTCCCCTAATCTCACGCGAGATTCTTCAAAACTTATATTTGGGCTGTAAACGTGTTGGATTATTGAGAAAAAAAAAAACAAAAACAAGAAAATTTTCTTAGACCAAGAATAATTTCTTAACTCAAGAATTTATTCTCTTGACTCTTTTCTTCAAAATGGTATTCTTGGTTCAAGATTTTGGCTCTTGAGTCAAGTTAATTTTTTTATCAGTGTACTTTTGTCTCAGATTTGGCCATATTTTATTGTAGAAATAATTTTTCACGCAATTTTACACCGTTTTCTGCGAGAAAAATAATTACGTGATATTTGCTAAGACCCCCCCCCTCCCCCCTAAGTGAGATTTGGAAAGATTTAGCTTGATCCCCTCCCCCCCTAGAACACCTCACGTAATTACTTAGTACGAAATGGATGCACTCTGAGCAGTGTTTGAACGTGACGTTTAAGTCTAGACAAGGCTCAGATAAGCTCGCCGGCTGGCATATAAGCAACGGATGCATATAGCCAAGATTAATCTCAGTCTGTATTATTTCCGTTTACTCATATAAACTTATGTTACTAGATGCTGTAATAGCTATGATGGCGTCTACATTGCACGTCTTCCTGCATTTGGCGTTAATTATTATCTTAACAGTTTCCTGTTTAGTTTTATACTTAGTATTTTAATGAATCTTGGATATTTCAATCTATAATATATTCCAAACTAGCTTCTACCCGCGACTTCGTCCGCGTTAAATTTCTTGTTCCCCCGACCCTTCCCGTCGCGTCGAATCGCCTACCCGTGCGATTTTTCCCGTTTTTGCAACTTTTTTCATTACTGCTCCGCTCCTCTTAGGTGTAGCGTGATGTTATATAGCTTATAGCCTTTCTCGATAAATAGGATACCCAACACAAAAAGAATTTTTCAATTCGGACTAGTAGTTCCTGAGATTAGCGCGTTCAATCAAACAAACATACAAACAAACTCTTCAGCTTTATAATATTAGTATATATTAAAATAAGGAAGCTGAAGAGTTCGTTTGTTTGCTTGTTTAAACGCGCTGGTCTCTGGAATTAAAGGTCAGCCCAGTTCTTGAGGTAGGTCATAGAATATTTAACATCTCGCTAGAATACTTAGAACCGAGCAATAGATTAAAATAACGCTAAATGAATAAGAAGCAATAGCGCGGATGGGCGACAAGGGGTGTCGCAGGCAGAAGCTAGATTTATTGTAAACTTAAAAGAGGTCAGGCTTAAAAGGTTGAAGATCTTGAGTAGGTCTCCTACTGGTAATGTGGTTTGCTACTTTCTCTGTAGTTCTGCTATTCGAAAATGTTACTGTAGCTAAGAGTTGATCCTCTTATCCCCTTATCCAGTGAGGGATAAGGCTGATCTAAGCCCTCCGCTTTATAATCGTTTAAATCAACGCTTTCAACGCTTCGTCTAGTCCGATAGTTCTCTTATCCTCTTGACTTTAGCGTTAACTTAAAAACATTCTGCATTTTTAACCGACGAAAAAAAACGGAGGAGGTTATCAATTCGACGCGTATATTTTTTGTTTGTTTTTTTTTTTATGTATGACCACGCATAACTTTTTACATAGTAATCCGATTGTGATAATTCTTTTTTTATTGGATAGGGTATACCTTGCCAAGTATTATAAGTACATTAAAGCCACAAAAAAGTATAAAACAAAAACTTTTTACCAAAAAATTTAACCGCCGAAAAAACTGAAAAGCAAAAAATAATAAACCTTAAAATTATGATTCGGCGCTGAAAAACCAATGACCAAAGATCACTCAAAGCGCCGACTCATAATTTTAAGGTTTATTATTTTTTGCTTTTCAGTTTTTTCAGCGGTTAAATTTTTTGGTAAAAAGTTTTTTAATACGCCTTTACGGCTATCGTTTGTACAGTAGTGACGAATAAATCAGCAAGACGTTCCGTAAAATTAAAACAACAATAAACTGGAGTCAGTTCAGTAATATCCAATTTTGTAAAATTAAAAAGGGCATAATTATAACTTTTACTGGCGTGCGCTTTATAATTATGTCCTTATTTGTACGTCCTTGTAACCTTTATTAAAAATTAATCCGTTGCAAACCAGTTGCTCTTGTATGCACTTTCGATATCCATTTATCAGTTTTTTTTAATAAAAACAAAACACTGTCGCCTCGTGTAGTACCGTTATGGCTGGACAATGGCCAGCGCTGCAATGTTAATGATTATATCTCCATTTTAGTGAGGAGGTTGATCAAAGTAATTATTAATTAGTGATCCGGTTACACTGCACATCAATTAGTAAGGTGTTGTGTGTGTATTTTTTCGCAATCGTTAACAATGCAAGAAAAGCCTTTGATTAAATAATTTGGACAAATCTGTAATATAATAAACACTATAACTATTTCCCTATTCAAATATCGAGTAAAAGAGCATTATCTTTCCCCATAATTTTGTATATTTATATATATATATATACATAATTATTTATGTTTATTTATATATTTTACTCTTATATAAATTTTTTAGGTATATGTTAATTTCTTGCATTATATATGTATATTTTAGTTTAAGACTTCACATATTCATATTTTTAACCGACTTCAAAAAGGAGGAGGTTCTCAATTCGGATGTCTATATGTTTTTTTATTTTTTTTATGTATGTTCGGCCATAACTCCGTCATATATAAACGGATTTGCAAAATTCTTTTTTTGTTCGAAAGGGGTTTATTCCGAAATGGTCCCATATAAATTTCATATAGATCTGATGATGAGTTCCAGAGACAGACACCGGAACTCTTTAAAGAATGACAGCAAATCAACCGCGATTTCTGCTATCGCTTAAATATGCATTGTTTGTTTGGAATTAGTGCGGGGTGGATACCACAACTAAAAATTTAAAAATAAAAACTTTTTAACAAAAAAAAAAACAACCGACTTCCTTCCTTTTTTTTTGTTTTTTGTTAAAAAGTTTTTCTCTTCTTGTTTTCACACACTATTGTCTACATTTCTTTTTAATTTCTCCTTTCGCAGGTCTCCTGGAAGAAATTTCTTAAGAAATAAGCAGTACTTTTGTACTCAATTCTATTACTATGCCTTATCACTATGCATTTTACTGTGTGTACATAAATAATAAAATAAATAATACACCATTCTTATGGAATGAAATGAATTATTAGGGGACGATGCAAAGGAAAATTCCGAATCTTTGTTAGAAAAAAGATAAAATGCTAGCGCCAGGCTTTACTTGCTCCTTGAGCATACTTTTACGAGTGTAATGCAGGGGACTACACTAGGACCGAGGTTGAAATTCCCCCTGCAATATCAAATCGAGATGGTCAAGTTTATACACGTTACTGGAGATCCTGTACTGGTTTTATAAGAGAGATTGTATGCTAACTTTATTTAAGTATGTATACTTGTTATTACTTTTCCGTGGAAGCAGATCATCTGAAGAAAAGTGCTACCCTCTTTGGACATATTCAATATTCGGATTAACTGTATATTCGTGGTTATGCTTATTTTCAAAATTACAAAGAGAGAGAGACACTCCTGACGTAATTGGATGAAGTCTGCCGACCAAATCGGATTACAAGCCATGAAGTTATGTTAATTTAAAGCTAATAAAAAGTTAAACAGTAGGCGTGTGTTATGAGAGCCTCTCTTGATTGATAATGACTGCTAACAATGCAATTGTCGACTACAATCAAGATTGTGTTCGTTTTTGTAACAATTATTGTCAATGATATACGAACATTGATTAGGACCACTTTCTACTTTGTAACTTTGGTTAGTCTTAATTGTGTTATGCAAATTATGTTTCTGGTCTTTGCTGTTATCTCTTATATAGCCACTGGTATATTAAAATTTATTTTGCCAGCATGAATTGTGTGCGTGGGTGCAGTCTTGCTGAAAGTACAAGAAAAATCGACTTGTAAGATATGTATGCTAAATAGGTCTTATATCAGTCTACACTGTCGCACTGCTGAGCAAAGCCCCCTCCAAAATCCTTCCAGGCATTCGTTTCGTTTTCGAGGGCTACCTCGATCCAACCCCTTGCAATACGCGTCTAGGTCGTCTCGCCACCTCTTCTTGGCCCGGTCTCGACGGCACCGTCCATTCTCAAGCACCCACTGTGTGGAGACTATCGCCCAGCGATCACTGTGCATGCGGCTGGCGTGACCCACCCAGTCCCATTTTAGCCTGGCAACCTTTTTGCCTACGTCTAGGTTTTGCAACTTATCATTTTTATGCACTTTTGAAGCCTGTGTCAAGCAAGATTTATCCATAATGCCAACAAAAGTTGGAAACCGGCGTTGGGGCACTGTCTCGCATAGGGTCACAGCATTATGCTGAGTGATGGCCGTTTTGCGTGGATGTGACGCATATTTTCCCACCCCTTATTTTTTATTTCTGTATGTTTCTGGGTTTTCTGTGCGTCATGTTTGCCGCAAATAAATGTATTTTCTGTCTTTTCTTTTCTTCTTTCTACTTGCCTTGATATGATCATTTAAAAAAAAACACTGAAGTTCACCTAAACACCGTATAAGGAGATAAAGTAGTTATCTATGTACGAACCTTTTTGCAAATAATGCTGAAACCATAAATTCTAGATTCCCAAACATCCCAAGACCAACCAATAATTCATCGCACATCAAAATTACGTTCTTCATCGTTGGTATCAAAAAAAGCTTACCGCCGTAACTAAATCTCAAATTGCGGCTATCCATAGTATTTTCACCGGGCGTTTCCCACGGCTGCGCGCACGCAACAGCGTTCCAATTAGACTGTACCGAACTAATTCCTGCGCATGCGCTGCGAATGGGTAGGTGCAGAAGGCTTACTATGGGCGAAGAAATTTAATTAATGGTAAAGCGTAAGTAATTTTTGGATTTGCAGTGATTTAAGACTGATTGGCTTGTATTGTTTTTTTACCTTTACAAAGTTGGAATAACTTTCACGTCTCACCAGCTACCAGACCAAACCTTTAAGTTAATCATCATCAGCCTATAACGTTCCCACTGTTGGGACACACGCCTCTTCTCGGTGAGAGGGAGTGGCCCACGGGCCTAGTACGGGTTGGTAGATCTCACATATCTACGAATTTTTGGTTCTTCTCACGATTTTTCCCTTCATCGTTATGAGAGCCGTGGTGATGAATTCATCTACACAATGTAAACCGCCTGTATGGGTTCGAAGCTACTACCAACAATTCGTGAGTCACGGCCGTTACCGCTGGGCCACTGCTTTCAAGTTAGATTAATTAGAAGAAAACAAGGGAAGAAGAAGAAGAAAGAAGAAGAAACTATTAGTTAGTTAGTTAAGATAGTTACTGGTATTTTGTTTTAAAAAATATTATGAAAAAATTTGGATCAGCGGGCAGATGGATAGAGTTTTACCTGAAGTAACTACTATTTTAAAACTTTCACAAAGGTTTTGTATCCAAGATTAAATTTCATCAGGAACCATGGTCCACATGGTATTTTACTTCTTTACGACTAATAACGTTTGAGATTCTTATCGAACTTTGTTAAAAATACTTGTTGTATATTGTCGGGCTTCTGTATATATCTTCCTTGCGCGCGCGCCGCCTCTCCGCCCGTAATCGCTCCTTCTAAAGGTCTTGTAACACGAACAGCTTTTTTGGATGCGCTCGATTTGGTCACAACGATAATTAAATAATACTGTTTGTTTGATTGTGAAGAGGCTTTATTTATTAGCGCAAATTTAATTATTAATTGCCTATTATCTACGTTTTGTTCTAGCAATTTTGAGTGTTGAGTGAAATTAGAGATGGTTTAGTAAACGGGCCTAAGTTTCTGAAGTAGGATTTCTCACTAATACCTCATCTTCTACCTAGCCTTTTAGAAAGAAACAAAGAAAGAAAAATATTTTATTTGTGACACGCACAGGACATAAAACCATTAAAAAAAAAGAACATGAAAACTTTAGGAGTAATACAAATAACAACTTAACAACAACTACTCCCAAAAACAACAACTTAACATACAACACTTACACACACATACACACTCACACACACTCTCACTCACACACTCACACACACTCTCACTCACTCTCTCTCTCTCTCTTACACTTACACTTCACATAACAACTTTTCCCAACTATATTAGGGTTGGCTTCCAATCTAACCGGATGCAGCTGAATTCCAGTATTTAACATGGAGCGACTGCCTATCTACCCTCCACAACCTGGTTACTGGGTAATACGATATCCCTTGGTAAGACTGGTTTTCAGACTTTTGGGTTTCTGCCGACCTGTAACGACTGTCAAAGAGCCACAAATGACAGCCAGGACCATCGGCTTAGCGTGCTTTCCGAGGCACGGGGTTGTCTTGGTATATGAAGATGGTCACCCATCCTCGAATTAACCGCGACAGGCGTAGCTTAGCTTGATCGATCGATCCATGCGGCTGGTATTACTTATCCATAAAACTCCCCTCACAAATACCTGTAGATTATAATTCGGCATCCTAAAATAATAGGCCATCCTTTTGCTCACACTTTCTTAAGATACTGTAGTAAGTGTTGTACGCGATCTAGATCAGAACGAAGTTCACCTGCACCTCAGATGATCTCAAAAATGCCACTGATGCCGCAATAAACGTGGCCACCTACTGAGCTCAATCGATAAAGTTAAAAGTGTACGAGTACCATCGACACGAAAGAAAAAGAAGATCAGAACCATTGTCTGCAGCATACTCTTGTCCACTAATGTCAATAAACTGCAAAAAAAAAGCAATCTTAGGTGTTCATAATATCTTCCAATCATTGGGGATGTCCCTATGTCCAGCTGTATCAACTAGCTTCATTTTTCTGACTCACCGCCACTAGACAATTGAAAATTGCCTGTGATTGGTTCATTTGAAATAAATGCTTTGAGTATGAGTTTTAGTTTTGTAGTTTAATATAGTCTGTTGTTGATGAAGAAAGAAAACTCCACACTAGATCAACAAATTTATTTCAACGTTCCGTGTGCTGTGTGGTGCCCGACGTAAAGAATAACACCATCTACAATTCTTTTCGTAAGTGTCGTAAGAGGCGACGAATGGACTTATTAGAAAATAGGCAGCATTATTCTCTATGCATTTTACTACTACTGCGATCGCCAACCCGCCTGCCTCAAGCGTGGTTTTGGCAAACCGCTCCAAATTGAGGGAGGCCTATGTCCAGCAGTGGACATCTTGTGGCTGAAATGATAAGATCATCAAATCGCAGATTTCTATCATTTTCAGTCTAGAAGTGGTTTCAATGACCTCCTGCATTAAGAGTTTAAAGTTACTTTGACCTACAGTTTTACAGTTAGTCAGCAAGTGATGTTCCTTGTCTAAAGCATAATCGAATTACTTGCATAGTGATGTTAGTAGCACAAGTCAAAGTATTAAGTGGCACAATCATTATTATTGCTTACCGTTCATTTTAATCACGATGTTTAATAGATTTCTTAGTAAGACATTTGACGATTGTTTACGTTCTAAAATAAAATTTAGTGATTCATTAATACGTGGTTGTGTTTCACGTTTTATTTTTATGCAAAGGTGATGGAAATTAGGGGCGTATGGCTAAGTAATAACAGCCGTACGGGTCGATCGATCGGGTTAAGCTACGCTTGCCGCGGTTGGTCCGTGATTGGGTGACGACAAGACCCCTACATGCCTCGGAAAGCACGTTCAGCCGTTGGTCCCAGCTGTCATTGGTAGATCTTTGACAGTTGTTACGGGTCATCAGAACACCGAAAGTCTAACAGCCAGTCTTACCAAGGGGTATCGTAGTACCCAGTAACTAGGTTGTGGAGGTCAGATAGGCGGTCTATATAAAATACTGGTATTTAACCAGACTGGAAGCCGACCCCACATAGTTTGGAAAAGGCATCATCTCACCTCCACAACCCAGTTACTGGGTAATACACCTTAGTAAGACTGGTTGGCACACTTTCCGACTACTGTCGACCCGTAACGACAGCCATAAATGACAGCCGGGACCAACTGCTTAACGTGCTTTCCAAGGCACGCCCCTTAGTGTCCTCTATGTTAAGATGGTCACCCATCCACGAACCAACCGCGATAAGCGTAGCTTAACCAGATCAATCAAGCCGTGTTTTAATCATCAATAACAAATGATTGACATTCGTTTTTTTGTTCAATTTACTTCAAATTCGTTTTAGTTCACATCTAGAATAGATACTGTTTTATAAAGCGGGTCATTGGTCTAAAGCGGAATGATTTTATAGATGTTCTTGAGCAATAAAATCTGGCACGGTCGGTGAATACCGTGTGAACTACACCTGGTTACAATACAAAGAAATTTACAAGAATTTAATAAAACAGCACTCCATTACATTATTACTGAAGATGTGCAATGATAGTTTTACTAATGTAATTTAAACTTAAAACAAAAAAGAATAAGATATCTTTTAGCTTGAGCTGAAATATTTTTTTCTGAAGTAACTGGAGATTGTAAGGAAATGAGACCTTTAGTTATGAGTATAACCAGTGCAATATCTAATTAAGATGTGAATTAAATCTTATGATAAGGAAGTTAAGAGTCTGAGTCGTATGTAAGAACTAATTAGATAGTAGATGAGATTTTACGGGACTATAAGAGATATTAGTCAAGCTGTGATGCAAATAATGGTATTACAGTTGAAAAAGATTATAAGGTAGAGTTAGTTGATGAATATATAAATAAATGGTAAATTATAACTTGAAATATATAAATATAAAAAAAATATGTAGCAATACACAAACATTACGTATATATAATAATGCAGGTGCATCAATATCAGTGTTAATTGTTAGTACAAGGTTGCTACCGAAACAAAACAAATATTGTTGCAAACATTGTTTATTTTCTTTTTATCATTCAATTAGTCTACAGTAAACATCCTCTACGAATTCGCTAACCTTACAACTCCTATCAAAGATAACTATTTATCACAGTAAAACTTAGGTGCTAACTACGCTACATGGTACTTAAACGTACAAGTAAATGCTTTAACCGACGCGGAAGACGTTGAAGTTAGGAATACAAAAATAACAGATTACTACTGAACAAAAAAACCTTAATTTATTAAATTAATAAAAAAGAAAACTTCAACAAGCAAAGCGAGAACAACCCATACTTCGTTAACACACATCAGTTCTAGGAACGTTAATAGAAACAAACAACAACATAAATGATTATCACACGTTGTCACACGGTCCCGCATGCGAGGTGGAGGAGTAGCCTCCGCGGTCACCACGGCCGCCACATCGACTGGGCGGAGTCGGACTCGGAGGCGGGGCTGTGCGGCGGCGAGGGCGGCGCGTACGCACGCTTCGCGAGCGCCGCTTCCGAATCCATCGGCTCCGCCAGCCTCTTCAACCCTCGATCTGGTAACGATGTCCTCTGCACCACAACCTGCTGTTGCTGTGGAGGCGCCGGCGCGATGGCCTGCAGAGGCGTTGGCCTCGCAACACCATTCGGCGCTATCGGCTGAGGCTGCACCACTTGAGGATTCTCCAACCTTCTTATACAGTTACTAAGGTGCTGCAGCAGCCTCGCTCCAGCTTGAGGATCCACTGGGCCTTGACGCTGCATTGCATTGGCAGCTAACGTAGCGTTCGCAATAAACTGAGACACTTCTGTAGCACACTGAGTAAATCCAGCACGAAAACGTTCTTGGTAGGACATTTCGGATTTCAGCACTAACTGGCCTCTCCTTTTGAGGCTGTGGAGGTGTCGCACGGTGAGTTCTAGGATGTCGGCTTTTTCCAGTTTGGAGACATTTTCTCCTTCAGCTTGCAGGGCAGTAACCATGAGGTCTTTGAGTTCGTCGAGGCAGCGGTTGATGCGTGCCCTCCTTTTTCTTTCTAGCATGGGTTTCATGACTTTTCTGTATTGGTATGTTCGGGAGACGGGTTCCTCGTCGGGTTGCGCGTGCGCGGGCGGGTGGAAGGCGCCGTGCGGCGGCGACATAGTACGGGCGGGTAGGATCATTGGAGCGCGCGCGACGGTCTGTGAGCGAATGGCGCGCGCGCCGCCCGTCGCTCCGCTTTTATGCGCCCTACACCGATTGTGGCAAAACGCCCGTGATAAAAATAGGGGTGGCACTAGTGGGATTATGGAATTTATAATAATCTTAGAAATATTATTAGATTATGAAGGCTTGATTAGATTATAATTTAATTAGATTTTTCCTGAGTTGTAAACGTGGCCTATAATTAATATTATAATCCCGATTTAACTGAATACAACAGAAATAAGATCAAAACAGTTGATCCCTTTACAATACTATTATATTTGTTAAAACGTTATTTTATAAATTATTATATTAATTATAACTTTTTAAGGAAAAGTTGCCGTACTAATTTTTTTTATTGGCCTTAACATATTCCATCATAAAGAACATAGATTTCCTATCTTTACATAAAAGTTAAACTATGACTGTCACGAGTAAGGACTCAATTGCAACAGGTATTTGTAGTCATACATTTGGCACATTTGTGTAAATACGAAAAAATATTTACCCTGAAAAAAAAAACCGTTACTTAAACAATTTGGTCAAAAATTCGCGCCATATATTTCATTACTATTATTTATTTAAAATCAAAGCCGGTAAGATCTAACAGCTGTACACCAAAGTGAGGGTCTCAGCTGATAGCAGCTGGCTAGCACGAGTTCCCACGCGCAGTCGCACCCTCCTTACGTCACCCTGCGCGTACGCACGCCAAGACGCTCCCCCATTCGCGCGCCAAAGAATACGCAGTGACGGCACAACGCAAAGGTGACTCGTGGCGATGAATTAAATAACTGTCAAGGGACAAGAATTCCCTATTTTAACTAACAAAAAAAAAAACTGTGCATTAAACACTTATTACAAGTCATATTTTTATATTGTTAAGCTCTGGTCAGTCGTTTTACAATGCTAAAGGACACGTTTTGTTGGACATACTTTGTATTGATATGCAAATCTTTGCGGAAAAGTGAGAACAAAATATTTAGAATATATTTTTTTGCGGTGAGTGTCAGCCCTGAGCATTCGGCGCGGGCGCAGTTCTACGGCGACATGAGGCGCGTTATCGCCTCCGACGGTCATACAGACAGAGTGACGAATAGAAATTATTACTGTCGCACCGACTTTTTACTGCTTACGTGTGTTATTAATTATTATTTGTGCCTGGTGGCCTACTTCGGGCAATGTTGCCGTGACAGCCTGCACGGCTCACGACAAAGTCTGTTTGAAAACCTGCAATGTGAGTTAGATTTTACAAATATTTCTCCTACAACTATCTAGTTTTTCTTTCCTATCATTTATCGAGAAAATCATATTTCTTACAAGCAATATTTATTTATTACAGTTGACATGATTAATACTTTCTGACAGCCATTTAACTTTTAACAGATGTCTGTAAATATAATTTAATAACGCAATCATTCACGCTAATCCTAGAACACGTCATAAAAGTGCCATTTATCATAAACAACATCCTTGAGTTACAAAAACATCATCCTAATTAGTCAGTCAAAACAATAACATTGACTATCACCTTGCAGAGGTGTGAGTTTGTTCCCAGCACCGCTAGTCGACTCGACACCGACCCATTGTGCGGTCGAAGCCGCCGTGACGCTACTTACTCCAATTCTGTCTTACGCCGCTAGACGACAAAACGTCCTATGTGTCAACACCGCCTACGGAATAGGCGAATCGTGCCCCGAGCGCAGGCCACTTGGTACTTACGACCTGTCGGCGCTGAAGGCACTTTGACACGCGAGCGGATAACGGCGTAAGCGACGCTTCTGAACGTAGCCAATGAGACGTTCTTCTTCGTAGCGCGGCGTCGTGGGAAAGCCCGTGCCGCGCGCGTTCCCACACACTCGGCCGGCACAAGCCAACCGATAAATTATCATAATTCCATTGTGAGTGAGACGGTACTAAGAAATTTTATACTTCATCAATCGCCGCGTTGAATACATTAGCGCGTGGGCACCGCTTTGTTGATACGGTGACGCAAGGAGCAAGGATACGCCCGAAGACCCGCGGGTGTGCTTTTGATTTTTTCTATCACGTATCTATTTTATGGTAGGAGCTATAAATTCCGTGGAGACGACGTAATATGGTGATGATATACACCATAATGTTGGGTTTTTTGTGTGAAAAGTAAACCGAGAATTCCACCCACGTTGGTGAGCTAGATACATAAAACATAGTAGAGTACAAGGTGCAAGTAACGCTAAGTGAGTCAATATGTGCTGCTCATGTAGTATCGATAATAAACATTCCAAATACTTACTCGACAAGTAAACTGCCTTTCGGAATATTCCAAGTCACTAGAAATACATTGAGAAATATTTTCAAGATGAAGATTTTCTATTTAGATAAGCACTCAAATCCCAATAAGGTGGAGAATAGAATCTAGGGGAAGGCCTTTTCCAAATAGTCACTTTAGACACTTTACTTCGTGGAAAATAATTTACAAAAAGTTTTTTCTGGCTATGATTGAATAACGTTACATTATGTATCGTATACTATTTAAAAGCACGTGTGACCTACACCTTCACTTAAGTCAGACGTTTCTTTGTAAAAATGGACTACTTAAGTCACAGAAAAGCGTGACTTAAGTACGCGTTTAAGTCATACAGTGCTATAAAATGACTTAATACATTTCGGTGGATGAGGACCTGAGGACCAAGACATGTGGCATTCACTTTCAAAGCATTTCGTATGTCTACGACTTTCAACTGGATTGATATTAACTTTATGAAAATCCAATAAATTTTTAACATTTTCAATATCGTTATGGCTTATAAGAAGTCACTTTTTCCAGCCTTTCTGCTCTTTTCCAAATTCCTTTTTTTTATAAAATTACATTATACTCTACAGAGTCTATATTTGTGACTTTATAAAAGTTACCTCCTCAGTCCATAAGTTGTAACTCCTGTTTCAGCTTACATCGTCTGCATCGCCTACATCGTTAGAAAGGTTAAGTCGTGCCACGCCTCACGATTAGATTTGTTCAGTGTTATTATTATATTGGAGCTTCTGTTTATAGATAGTATCGTGGACTTAGTTCTAAACCGTAGTTTAGCATAGTTAGATGTCAAATTGGAATGTTTTATAGAAAATATTTAGACTGTAAATTCTTTGCTTTCAATGGGATGATTGGAGTGATTTCTCATGAGAAAAATTTGAGTACTAAATTAGGTGATGATAATGAAATGAAATGATAATTAGGAGGATAGCTCAAAGTGTAAGGAAAGATTAAAGAAACGTTGGATGATTTGAGTGAAAGATGATATGGTTAAAAAGGAGTAACTAATGATCGATAATATGTATGTATTTAGAAATATTTAAGTATGTTTATCAGTTGTCTGGTGGCCATAGTACAGGCTCTGCCTAGTTTGGGATCAGATAACGTTGTGTTGGTTGTCCTAAGATATTTATTTTTTATTTATCGGTGGAAGAAACAGACCATAAATAAATTAGAATAAAGGCTGAAAGAGGATAATGATCTTTCAGTCGTCGTTGAGACTGGTCATCTCCTAACTACCAGGGCTTATCTCAGTCTTATAGTTGAAATTATTTCTTCATTACTTCTTAAACATTGCTCTCACATACAGAAGCAATAAGAATAATGTACTCAGTATTTCATACAACGCCGCTTTACTTTGTGTAAACTATTTTATCTTTAGGGTCTAAACAATTAAGGAACACATAGTGAAAAATCCCGCATATCTTAGAACAAAAGATTCGAAGACATGTAACATCCACCAACCCGCACTGGGCCCGCGTGGTGGATTACGGCCCACTCCCTCTCGCAGAAAGTACAGAGACATTATATGTTCATTATGCCATGTATACTAATAATTTAACCATGGCACAGAATTACTGATCCTACTATTTGTACATTCAATTACGCAATTCCCAGAAAAAAATAAAATTCTCAGCAATCGTTTTTTATTTAAATATTTATTTTCAGTTTCGGGAGTATCGAACTTTAAAAACGACTTATTGGAGTAATATCGACGCGTAATCTATAAAAAATCAACATAGAACTTATTTAATATTTACTTTAAGCACTTGATATGAAAATATGTTATCACGGTGTTAGTAGTAAAGTTCTGGAGTAAACAGGTGTGTACTTAGGGCACTTAGAAGTCATTTTAAAAGTTATTTTAATGTCAAGCCTGGGTGGCTAAGGAATTTTGTTGAAAAGAAATTGCGTCATGTTTTTTTTTTACTTATTTCTTTTGAAGGTTATGTATTTTGTATAGCTAAAAGGTCTCTTATGTTGTTGGAGAAAATAAATATTAGGTATAAAATTCTACGAATTTATGGAATTTGAAATCTGAATCGATGTCTGAAGAAAGTAAAATCTGCAGGCTTTCGGGATTTTTTTTAAATTAAAATTATTTCTTAATTAATGAAAATTTTCTTTATATTTTAAAAATTCTTCGACCATTGCTGTTGGTCTTCAATTTTAAGTATAATTTAAGTTTTAAACTTTATTTTTTTCCATTCGGTGACGGACGTAAATAACAGCATCATCCCATTTCTTTCCGTGGGTGTCATAAAAGTTGACTAAGGCACTTACTAGAGAATGGGCATCAGCGTTCTCTAAGCATTTTACCACCATACTGCAATCGCCAGCTCGCATGCTAAGCGTGGGGATTATGGCAAACCCCCCAAATTGGGAAAGGCCTATCCAGCAGTCAGCTGAAATGATGATTAAATTTGGAATCTGATTAAGTAAAATCCGCAGGAATTCAGAGGGGTAATTGTGGAACTTTTTATCGGTAGGAATTGGTTTAATATTCATAGTTAAACAACATTCATTGCGTTATTTACGTCGCTGAGCCACGATTTATTCGAACAAATGACGCAATCGTTTAGAAATAATCTTCACCATTCAGATTCTGATAAATTGTGCGTTTCGTAATTAGGATGCAGGTTATTTTCAAGAAAAATCTCCGAACCAAAGATTTTTCTTCATTTATGAATATTTTCTTAAAGTTTTTAACACTTTTAGACCATTGCTGTTGGTCTTAAGTTTTAAGCCTCATTTGTTTTCTTATTATAATGAGGCTTTTTACCCGTACCGACCAAACTGCAAACAGAATAGAGTCTAAAAGATTGGGCCATAAAAGATAGGTAGAAGGTACTCTGACCGAGAAAGTATAAGTAAATGTCAACGGTGTTTCGCAAAACCGGGTCTTCACCGTAATCTAGACCGTATATAGGTTAGGACTATCACGACTACAAACTGTCTTATAGTCTGAAACATGCTGAGACAAACAGCTGTCTTTGATAACTTAGTTGGATCTAGGCTTGTTCTATTTGTTGGACATTTCTAAGATAGTGTTTGCCTAATTACATCTGAGAAAGAGAAGTCCAAGGTCTAACCTACTATGAATTTTTAACCAACGATGCAAATAGAGGGGACAGTGTCTGTCTGTGAGTCTGTTTGTGGCACCGTAGCTCGTAAACGGGTAACCAATTCATACGTGGTTTTGTTATTTAAAAGTAGTTTTCCTAGTGGTGGTTCTTAGATGTTTTATCAAAATCGGTTCAGCTGTTTCAAGGTCATCAGCTATTTAGTTAGCTGTGGTAGGGTTCTTAGACGCATAATGTGTATTTAATTTACTTTCAAACATACGTGTGACTGTTCAAATTTTGTATGCGAATGGTTTCCCATTCATGTAACGGTTTATTTCGGGCCCATCTTGAAGAACCTTATATAATAAGCAAAAGAGACATTCTAGTTATCAGTTGTAAAGAAAATAAAAAATACTTAAAATAAACACTATTAATCAGAATCTGAATAATTATAAAGGTTATTTGCTAATCCATTGCTTCAGATATTCCAAAAATTTGTCTGCTCAACGACGTAAATAACGCAATGAATATTGTTGAACAGTCAATATGACTATTGCTACTCTTTGTGTAATACGCAAATATCCCGCGCATTACAATGACGTGCGCTATAAAGTGAAGTTTGCCCTGCATTTGACATTATAAAAACAATATTACTGCAGTTTAGGTATTTTTACACTGTTCATAATTGATGATATCTACTGATATAACAATATTATTCACGACAACGCAATAATACCGAGACCGACGATCGTAAACATTGCGTAAACAACGTAAGTACTGTGATTTAAACTTATTAAATCGTTACAGTTTCTATGAATTTACAAGAGAAACTGATAGTTGGTGTTGTAAAAATTATCGAAGGGCTTTAAAGTCAAGAGTATTTAGATGTCGCCAGCCATAACTTAAACATAACTTGGCCAAATACAGATTACCACACACCTCAACCTTTTAGAGAAAATCTTGATTTTGTATGTATAAGAAGAAATATGGTTAGTAATAAACTATAAAAAATTAGGGGCGAAAATGACGGATAAGGGGAAAAAATAAACAACAAGAAAAGTAAGTGAAAAAATGTGTGAAATATGTGTTGGGAAATTAGTGGAATGGACTATTTGGGATGAGTTGATGATTCCTCAGTTGTTTTTATAATTTAAGATATGGAGCCGTTTAGCTAGAGCGCTCTTATATGCTTTTATAAGCCCCCCTGGACCCCGTTGAATTTTTTCGATTATTTAAAAATCCTATCGCTGCCATACACTTTGGCCGCGATGGTTCCGCTTTTCCATAAAATAGCAGATTTTTATTTTGATAACAAACCAATAACTTCTACGCAAGGGTGTCTGGAATCATTTGCTGAACTCATGGTTTCAGTTTACGTAGCAGATAATTCATGTTTAGAAAAAATTCACTGCGTCGCGTGAGATTCCCAGAGGGGTAATTGCGGAACTTTTTATCGGTAGGAATTGGTTTAATAATCATAGTTAAACAACATTCTTTGCGTTATTTACGTTGCTGAGCCGACAATTTAGTCGAACAAATGACGCAATGGTTTAGAAATAATCTTCAATCCCATTCAGATTCTGATAAATTGTGCGTTTCGCAATTAGGGTGCAGGTCAGGCAAACTGTTATTGGAATTTCTCAGAAGCAACTCACAACTACATAAGATCCAAAGTGTTAGTAAATTTCTTATAACTAATGTTAGTAAATACAATTATCTCTACATAGTATAAAACAAAGTCGCTTCCCGCTGTCTGTCCCAATGAATGCTTAGATCTTTAAAACAACGCAACGGATTTTGATGTGGTTTTTTTAATAGATAGAGTGATTCGAGAGGAAAGTTTATATATCATGTATAATATAATACGCGGGCGAAGCCGCTGGCAAAAGCTAGTTATCTAAATTAATTCAAAGTTTTATTTAAAAGTAATTATTTGAGTATACTTTAGTGAAATGCGTATTGTAGGTACACCTCTGCGTTAATCTTCGGAGAAACAAAACGTTATGTTACATTTTAAAATGGTGCACTTTTACGATCTTAATAATTTTCGTATTGCCTCATATACTGGCTATCTCTATGTGCCAATACCGTAGCATTGTCGGTCATACAATCAAATGAACAACTCAATCACTGTGCCAACGGACACGGCTTGTTCATAACCCGCTATACTAAATATTGATCATAAATACTGCGCGTCCGCACTTTACTTCAATAAGCACTATTAGTGATGTCCTGTTTGTTTATCGATATTGCATTCGATTGATTCGTTTTTATAAGCTTTCCTGTTTTGCTGTCAGGCAGGAGAAAGAGCCCTTTTAATAAAAATAACACGTGGTGTTGACTGCCTCCTTCGTCTGGTAGTTGCAAGCGCTACCGCTGATCATGAGATCGTGGATTCAATTCCCAGGTCGGGCAAAGTGTTATTGGCTTTTTCTATCTGGAATTTCTCAGTAGCAGCCCAGAGTCTATATTTGCGTCCAGTTGACGGCAATAGGCCCTCTATTACGTGGGACTTAAACAGGTGAATTGTGGGTGTACCATAGGTACACTTCTGCCCAACCCTTTGGAGAAACAAAGTGTGAAGTTATACAGTAGCTCGGAGTCCTCTGACCTGGCTCTGTGGCGTAAATCATCATCATCATCATCATCATTTCAGCCGTAAGACGTCCACCGCTGGACTTAGGCCTCTCCCAATTTGGGGGGCTTTGCCATAATCGCCACGCTTGGCAGGCGGGTTGGCGATCGCAGTATGGCGGTAAAATGCATAGAGAACGCTGCTGCCCATTCTCTAGTGAGTCCCTTAGTCGCCTTTTACGACACCCGCAGGAAGAAATGGGGTGGTGTTATTCTTTACGTCCGGCACCACACGGTACATCACGGTAAATCATCAATCATCTTTAAATCATGATGACTATCATGGAGTAGTGCTATGTTATGTACGAGTAGCACGTTTTCCTCTGGTCTGAGTCGTGACGTGAATCATCCCAAAATCATGATGACGACAACGGAACTGGTGACGTAGTTGTGATGTGAAGTGTCTCCTAGACATTGGCATGGCAGACTGATCTTGGAGGCATGCAGAAGATTATTTATCATCATCATCATCATTTCAGCCGAAAGATGTCCACTGCTGGACATAGGCCTGCTCCAAAAGGTTTACCATGATCGCCACGCTTGGTAGGCGGGTTGACGATCGCAGTATGGCATCTTTATGCATTTTATGAGAACGCTGCTGCCCTTTCTCTGTCCCTTAGTCGTCGTTTACGATACCCACGAGAAGAAATAAAATGGTGGTATTATTTACGTGGAATGTGGAAGTGGAAGTGTGGAATAACACCACCCCATTTCTTCCCGTGGGTGTCGTAAAAGGCGACTAAGGGACTTACTAGAGAATGGGCAGCAGCGTTCTCTATGCATTTTACCACCATACTGCCATCGCCAACCCGCCTGCCAAGCGTGGCGATAATGGCAAAGCCCCCCAAATTGGGGGAGGCCAAAGTCCAGCAGTGGACGTCTTACGGCTGAAATGATGAATGATGATGATGATTATTTACGTCTGGCAGCACACTGATTTATCAGTTACTAAGAATCATTGACTACCAACCTTACCTATTACAGTGACTTAATAAGTCTTTATTACCTCTCTCGTCTTCTCGTCCTCTCTTGTCTTGACTGGCCTGTTAGTCTAGTGGTTAGTGACCCTGACTGCTAAGACTGAGGTCGTGGGTTCGATTCCCACCCAGGACAAATCTTTGTGTGATGAGCACGATCATTTGTCCTGTGTCTGGGTGTAATTTTTCTATAATATGTATGTATTTAGTATTATATAAGTATGTTTATCAGTGGTCTGGTTACCATAGTACAGTGTCTGCCTAGTTTGGGATCAAATAACGGTGTGTTGGTTGTCCTAAGATATTTATTTATTTATTAAGTCACCAACACAACTTGCTACAAAACTTAGCTCGACATACCCCAGAAAGCAATACACATTTTATACAAGCATCACATACTCAAACATTCACTACATACAACAACCCGCCTACCGCCCCGCCTGCGTATGCTCAGCGACGGAGTTGTACAAACAACACGTATGTTTACAGATACCTGTGACTGTTCGTCACTGACACTTGAGGGGCAAGTGACTCGGTTTTTTAACAATATTTTGTAGCACATTTACGAGTGATGTGTCTTTTATGAACGAATCAAATGAGGAAAGACATTTGAAAATCTATTTTAAATCAGCGCCATTTTCTCATGCCGAATATAAGTTGCACTGTTGCTTTGGATGCAAGTATTTTCATTATGAGGTATATGCCGTTTTGTAGAATACCGTGTTTTTTAAGGCTCACATTTTCCCATTGAAATGCGTTCTTTTTACACGCTTTATATTAGCTTCACTTGTATGTTTGTATGTTTGTATATTTGTATGTTTGTTTGTAACCGACTTATAGTGCGATTTTGACCCACTTTAAACGACCAGATTTCATTCAAACTTTGCACACCTGTCAAGGACTGATAACAATGCAATAATTTCATAAATTTGTGCCATTATCCTTGCCAGGGTTACCAGGACAGCAAAAAATCTCTCACAAACTACGCTGACATACGTCTCAAAATTCGAAATACCCTAAAAAATAGAAAATAAATAATAGTTTAAAAAAACTAAAAAACACGCTTCCATGGAAAACCAAACTAAAAAGTACAAAATAATGGAAAAAAAGCGTGGGGTGCCTGATATCAATAAAAAAAAATACCTTAAAAGCACCCCACGCTTTTTTTCCATTATTTTGTACTTTTTAGTTTGGTTTACCATGGAAGCGTGTTTTTTAAACTATTATTTATTTTATCCATTCTACACACTTCTACTGACATGCAACTACCTTTTGGAAGGGAGGACTAGAATCAATTCGATTTTTTTTAAACGTACAAAAGTTGCCTTTTAGTGGCTTATTTCAAATAAATAATTTGACTATGACATTCCATTTTTAACCTGTAAGAAGCACAAAGCAAAGACATCAGATGCAGTGCATCATTAGAAGTTAATTTTCGGAAAAGAAAATGCATTATATTATACCTCGTAGTAACAAGGTGTTGAAAGTAAATACTCAACACTATGACTGAAGAAAATGATCATGAATACCAAATAGAAAATAAGGATTAAATATTTATATTAATTAATTAGTTTTATATATGTAGTTATTTAAATGTTTATCAAGAATAAAGGATTAATTGTTTGTTAATTGATAAGGCACTAATTTTAAATTGTTACGAATGCTAATTTGGATGTTTCGGCTTATCGTTAACACACTGTTATTGATATTATTGCCGTGATGTTATTATATTTATTACAACCAATATAACTAGTTATAACGTCCTTACAAACGAGTATATTAGGCAAATTAAAAAAATATGAAATACAAGTATGTACTTACTTGAGCGTAATTTTGAGAATGTCTCTTAAAGGTTATACGTGATTTCTGAGTGGACTTATCAATCAATTAAATTTTTATCTGATTAAATTATTATGTAGTTATTCATTTTACATTAAATTATTATCTGTTAATATGCGGAATTCCCGATCATTTTACATGAGATTTCTTTTAAAATAATGAGTTTTCAACGATAATACCAAGAAAAATCTTCAAACAACATTTTGTATTGATTAAATAAAACTGGTTAAATGACGTGCCACGCGAACTTTATAAACATATAAGAATTTATAAAAAATTTGGGATCAGTTAAAATGGTGATGGAAAACATCGTGAGGAAACTGGCATGTCCTAGAACCAAAAATTCGAAGAAATGTGACATCTACCAACCCGCACTGGGCCCGTGTGGTAGATTACGGCCCACTCCTCTTCACCTGTGTCCAAGCATGCAGTGGGAACAATATAGGCTGATGGGATCAGATGGCTGATTGAATATTTTTACAAGGAAAAGCCACAATGTAGCTTAATTCAGTTGCTAAACTTTTTTCTGCTGCATGCCCCGTTACTTAGAAATAAAATCACATTGTAGAAAAAAGTTATTTTTGGTATGAATCTTTGAAAAACAAAAGTTATCATATAACTTCATTTGTTAATTAAATTATAAACTGCTTTGATACACTATCACTACTTAGATTAGATAAAATAAGTTCGGTCGATTTGGGTTGGGCTCAAAAATGGCTATAAACTAAAATTGCGTTAATGGCCGTTTACTTCAAGTACCTTAGCGAATTATCACACGTTTTCTGTGAGTTACTACCAACCAGGTGTCAGTTTTGCCGACGTAGTCTTAAACGACACTTCGCCAAGTTCCCAGTCCCCAGCCTGTAACCTAAAACTTTAAGTACACTCCACTGAACAATATTAATCTCGGAGCGCGTAAATTGTTTCTAAATATACCACGTTTAGTCGATTTTATCTCACTTTCAAAATTAGAATAGTCGATTTTTAATTGCACTTTTGTTGTTACTGGCCAGTACCGAAGATAAGAGTTTCGAACGTGTCAAACGTCAAAAGTTTGAAAACATAAAAATATGAAGTATTCTAAAATTAAAGTTTAGGTTTTGAAATATTTAAGGTCTCTGGCTCCGGTCCCATAATAAGAGTCTTGGTTTCCCAAAAATCTTTGTTCGCCTTACATAATACAATAGTTTTTTTTTTTTTTTTTTTGTGGTTACTGAGGCCTCTGTTCTTTCTACAATGCAATTGATATTTGCGGGCTACGTTGATGATGATTACCATAGTAAATATTCTGATTTCCCTTAATTATCATAAAAACTAAAAGGGCTTTGATTAATCAGTTACACAATCTCAGAACATTTTCTTTACAAAACATGTTACGTATTCCAAGAATGTTTAAGATATCTCTTTTACTATGAATATTCATATCTCCTTGAAGGTATTTTATGTAAACGTTAGAAGAGGCGTCTAATTGGTGGATAGCATTATATCCAGTAGTTGATCTACATGGAAAAAACTTGTTTGTTACGTAAAAGGGTCAAAAAAAGATCATATCATGGAAAGTGACGGAAATGTCACTTTCAATGTGGTTTAGGTATAATCGTTAATTATTTACTGAAGATTTCGATTGACCCGATTAAAGTTAAGTAAAGCTAAGTTTAAGTTCTTTCAAATAATTTTCTTGTATTTTATTGTATAATACTTTCGTTTTCAAAGTGATAATCGGTGGAGTTTAAAATGGATATTCAGACGTAAACTCACGGCATTTTTCCAGGCGGTAACAACAGAACGCCACATTGCATACTCGTTTTGCCTCGTTTACGATCATACCGGAGAGGTAATTGCGGAACTTTTTATCGGTAGGAATTGGTTTAATTTTTAACCGACTTCAAAAAAAGGAGGAGGTTATATGTTCGACTGTATGTATTTTTTTTTTTTTTTTATGTATGTTCACCGATTTCTCCGCCAATTGTCAACCGATTTTGAAAATTCTTTTTTTATTCGTAAGGGTATACTCCTGAGGTGGTCCCATATTAATTTTGTGAAGATTTGATGTATACTTTGGGAGATAAACGAAGGAACTCCTCAAAAACAAACAGTACACGTAATGTGATTTGGATATTGTACTAAAGATCAAAAATAATTGCTGGTTCTATCTATCCATCCGTGGTGAACTAATTATAGTCTTCGAAGATACCGTATGGAACTCCTCATCGGTGAACAGTACATATAGGAACTTACAGTGAAAGGTTAGAAGGTTAGGGGATAATTCTTTGAATATTTTTTGTTCGAAAGGGGTTTATTCCGAAATGCTCCCATATATATATATAGTCCTCCAGACCGAATTTCGGCCACGGCGGCCAATCTCAACGGAGACTAGCCATCGGCGCGGGAGATATTATAGTACTCAAGTGTATGCGCAGACACAGGAGCACTCACTCTTCCCTCACTCTCATAGTCCGATGGGACGGCAATCCGACACGACCGGAGAGAGATCAGGCGTAGGACCAACTGCTTAACGTGCTTTCCGAGGCACGGGGGTATCACACCGCCAACTTCCAAACTCCGGGCTGCTACTAAGAAATTCCTAATGGAAAAACCCAGTAACACTTTGCCCGACCCGGGAATCGAACCCAGGACCCCACGCTCAGCAGTCGCGCTTGCGACCACGAGACCAACGGGGCAGCTCCCATATAATTTTCATATAGATCTGATGATGAGTTCCGGAGACAGACACCGGAACTCTTTAAAAAATGATAGCAAATCAACCGCGATTTCTGCTATCGCATAAATATGCATTTTTTGTTTGGAATGAGTGCGGGGTGAATACCACAACTAAAAATTTAAAAATAAAAACTTTTTTACAAAAAAAAAACAACCGGCTTCCTTAAAAGTACTACAAAGTAAAAAATAACTTTAATTTCGGAAGTCGGTGGCAAAAAAACCATAAATACAGATCCTAAGACAACGACTTCCGAAATTAAAGTTATTTTTTACTTTGTAGTACTTTTAAGGAAGCCGGTTGTTTTTTTTTTGTAAAAAAGTTTTTTAACAGTTAAACAACATTAATTGCGTTATTTACGTTACTGAGCCACAATTTATTCGAACAAATGACGCAATGGTTTAGAAATAATCTTCAATCCCATTCAGATTCTTATAAATTGTGCATTTCGCAATTAGTGTGCTGGTCATGGAGCACTAAAGGGAAATACAACGCAATAGGACAACAAAACTGAGGGTTACATGAAAAGGGAGGAAACTACCTTTTTATTTAACCCTCAGTTACTTATCGCACATATATTTAAGATTTTACTGTATATTGTGCCCACAACATATTTTCCAATTTTCCGACCCAATCGTGAAGAACTTTGACATTATAACGATGTTTCTAATATAATTTTTCTTTCTGTTATCGGATTTTTTTTCGAATGTTGACACCATTTTAATTACAAATAAACTGTTCACCGAATGTTGCTTCGTAATTAATTAAAAAAGCAAATTCGAGTTGCCATAGTAATTATTTTACAAAATACAGGATACGGGTCTCACGCTATTGGGCGTTCGTTCACTTATCACGTCCATGTGAAATTGGACACGTTAGAAAAAACAATACGCCAACCGGTCGCGGGTCCGGCTGTCGGATTTGCTAAAACACGGTAGCCACACAAATTGCCATGGAGCACGGATAAGTAAACAAATGGAGTGCTCAAAGAAAACTTCGTTTATAGAGGGTGAGTTGACTACAACTGCAGCTATGGAAGTTAGCATTTATAGTCCATCGGTATTTGTTATATATTTAAGTAACGCGATATCGGCAACTCCTACTTTTTTTCTCGTCCTCAGGGGCTTGTGGCTTAGTACTAACAGTTGCACGGGTCGGTCGCACGCTTGATGCGTAAATGGGTGACCTTTTGATATACTAAGATCTCTCCGTGCCTCGATAACCACGTTTAGGCTTTGTTCCCGGCTGACATTCGTAGATCATTAACAATCGTTACGGGCCCGTAGCCCGAAAATCTCACAACCAGTCTTACCAAATGAAACAATCATATTACTCAGGAATTGGGTTATGGACGTCAAATAGTGGTAGTCAATTCATGAAAAATACTGGTATTGGTGAGACTGAAAGAAGCAGTGATCCGTGTTTGGGAATATTTCTTATCTGGTTAGCTTTAATATATTCAATAGCCAAGCGAACATGCATGGCCAAGCAAATTTGCAAATTGCACGGATATGTAATTTCAGTGTGTTTGTATCAGAACATCAGCGAAAGATGGTTTCCGATTACTTTAGTTTAATCTTTGATCACCTTTTACACGACTAACGACTGCTCATTTAGACAGGTTGATTTCACGCTGTAGTCATTAAAAAAAACACACATTAGCACTCCATTACTTACTTCTCCGTGATACAAAACGTCAATATATTGATGACAACGATATTTATGTCCTCGTTTATTAATGATCGGTACCGCTTGTGGCGATTTTACGGCGATTTATCGATACTTATGCTAATTTAGATTTGATATGTGCTAAATCTTAGTTTCGAATGTGCTTGTGGTCACCCGTGATTGTAAGATTATTGCGGACATAATATGCAAGCAGTCACTGAGAATATTGTCACCAAAAATCTATGCATCTTCGATACAAATAAATTAAATTGAAGTGTCTGTTAATAATGCCGGAATAACAACTTTTTACTAATTGCATAATAAAATTAATAACAGCCGCACGGATCGATCAATCAGTTTAAACTACTTTTGCCGCAGTTGATTCGTGGATGGGTGACCATTTTCACATACCAAGACCCCTCCGTGCCTCGGAGAGCACGTTAAGCCGTTGGTCTCGGCTGTCATTTCTGAATTTTTGACAGTCGTTACGGTTCATCAGAAGCCCGAAAGTCTGACAACCAGTCTTACCAAAGGGTATCGAACCCAGTTACTGGATTGTGGAGGTCAGATAAGCAGTCGCTTCATGGAAAGTACTGGTAATCAGTTGCATTCACTTAGAGTGGAAGCCGACTCCAAGATAGTTCTGAAAAGTTTTCAAAGATAACGATGCAAATTGAAGTAAAAGTATATAAAATGAAGTATATATTTTTTTTTGGCTGATGGTTTGTTTTGTATCCCGGTGGCACGTTCACACATGGACACGACATGGACTTTAAGGGAAAGCGAGAAAAGAAGATAGACGCTTTAGAAATGTGGTGTTGGAGAAGGATGCTTAGCATAACCTGGACACAGTTTCAAACCAACGTTTCAATCCTCCAAGAACTTGGCAGCAAACAGCGGCTTTCTTCCATCGTCCAAAGTCGTATTCTCGCTTTCTTTGGATACATCACACGTCGAGACGACACATCAGTGAAACAACTTGTCATGCAGGGAAAAGTTGAAGGCACAAGAGCTCGTGGCAGGTCGCCCATGCGTTGGACCGATCAAGTCAAAACAGCACGGGATGCAGTACGAGAGGAATGGCGATGGATTCGTTCGTGACATCACAACACACTGGGTCCTATCAGAATACCAGCGCTGCGATACTTTTTTTAAATGTCGCAGCATCATGCTGAGATAGGGGCCCTTTGGCCTCGCACAGGACTTTCTGTTTTTTTCTTTTAAATTTTGTTTTTTATTTGTTTTTGTTTTTTTTTGTTTATAATTGATTTTTATTTTTATTAAGTATTGTTTTTTGTGTAGTTTCTGTGCGTGTCCCAATAAATACTTTTTCTTTCTTTCTTTCTTTCTTTAGATATGAAGACCACGACCACCCTTTCAAGAGTGTAAAGACGAAGAAGAAGAGCACGTTAAGGAAACTTGGGATAACCTCCGACACCCCTGTCGACTGATTCCCGCGGGTAGCAGCTAGTCTTACATATAATTCTTAATAATAATTTGAGGCATGATAATAGCTGTATACCTATTAAAAGGGAGTATTGTAGTTTTTTGTCCAGATTGCTGAGTAAGGCTTGCATCTAAAAATAAACAAGGACACTGCAGAGCTGTGATTGGTTAAGACGGAAATGAGTTTTTCGATTGCAGACTCCAGCAGAGATCGGCAAAAAATTGTGCCTCGTTCGCATTTTTCTATGGTGTTGAGATTACTGACCAAAATCGACGTCGATATGCAAAAAGAACCCTTGTTAGTTCTTTAAAAGAGTTGATTTCGTCCAAAACCTTTATAGATGTACTAACTCCAGGGTGTAAGTTGTGTATGTAATATCAACTTATTGAATTTTTGTGATCTGTAAAATAAAATAAATTAATGATAAATCTTGTACCGTTCATACCAGTTGCGGTGTTATTGTGTAACACACATTGACGTAAAAATCGAGCGGAATTACTTGTTAAAAACTAAACAAAAATGTATGGAAACTCGAGGTAGTTTTGACGGATTGAGTGAGGCTGAAATCAAGTGTGCTTAAAATTACGAGAATTCTCCACTCTATTTACCACTTCCAGCCTTATCATTTTACATGGTCCATTCATCATTTCTTTGGTCTTCCCCCACCCTTATCTATCCCATCCACATTCACACTCAAAACTTTTCTCACGACATTTTCCTCAAACTTATAAGTACTATAGTTTTGGCTAAAAAATCAAGACGAACAGTTTGAATATAATAATATTCCGTGATCACAATATTCAGTGTCATCGTATCATGTTACACGAATTTCGTCGTATCTCTTTGGCAATATCGCGACACGTGCACCTAGTGCTTTTGTTTTATTTAATTCACATGCACATGTGGCATGCCAAATAACAAATGTAAGGTCTTGACACGTGCCTACTGACCGTTGTACTTTGGTACTCGTGTGGAAAATGTTATACTTGACCATTTTATCTGGGTGAATCATATTTTGCTGATGCTATCTAGGTTATGCTGATGTATAACATACATTATATCGTATCATAGCTTCTGCCTGCGAATTCGTCCGTGTCCAATTTTTGCTCCCCTGACCCTTCCCATTTTTCGTTGCTGCTCCGCTTCTTTTCATTGTAGCGTGATTTTATATAACCGTAGCCTTTCTCCATAAAAAGGCTACCTAACACAAGAAGAATTTTTCAATTCGGACTAGTAGTTCCTGAGATTACCGCGTTCAACCAAACAAACTCTTCAGTTTTATAATATTACTAGCTTCTGTCCACGACGTCGTTCGCGTTAAATTTCTTGTTCCCCGACCTTTCCCGTCGCGTCGAATCGGCTACCCGTGCGATTTTTCCCGTTTTAGCAACATTTTTGATTACTGCTCCGCTCCTCTTAGTTGTAGCCTGATGTTATATAACCTTTCTCGATAAATAGGCTACTCAACACAAAAATATTTTTTCAATTCGGACCAGTAGTTCCTGAGATTAGCGCGTTCAATCAAACAAACAAACTCTTCAGCTAAAGCTGAAGAGTTTGAGTTTGATAAATAATATTAGTATAGATAGTACATATAGTATATACTCGTAAATAGTATAGATTGAGAAAAACTTAAAGTACAGTGTTTTTGACGAAGAGCAGCCATATTTCTATTTCCCAGTATATCACGAAAATCCTGCATAAACATAATCAGCCAACAATGATCCCACTGCTGGGACACAGGCCTCCTTGTTATGAGAGGGAATGAACCGTAATCTATCACGCAAAACCAGTGCGGGTTAGTTGATGTCACATGTCTTCGAATGTTTGGTTCTAGGACATGCCGGTTTCCTCATGATGTTTTTCCTTCACCGTTCTTTTAAGTATTACTGATAAAATAAATTACAAAAACTAAAACGCCTGCCTGGGTTCGAACCCACCGCGTACCTCTGGGCCACCACTGTTCTTGAATCTGAAACCTAAACGTTGACCAATAAATTTAAAAACCGCACTTTAAAAAATACAGTTTTAAGTCATTATTATCTTAGAAATCTACAAGGAAAGAATGCTGACTTCTGCAATGTATCAAGATTTTAGCGAATAGAGTTAAGAAATTATAAATTATATTTTATGTTTATAGTCTTTCACAAACCAGTTTTAGTTGACCTTTTCACCAGTTTAGACTAATAAATGGTTTATTTTGAATTAAGCTGAGATTAGTTTTTACAAAAAACTAATCTTGGCTGACAGGATTCCATTCTATTGGAATTCGCATTTTGTCAAAAAATTCTGTGGTGTAAAACTAAAAAAACTACATATTTATGAGTTGGAAAGAAAAATATATACAGAAGGATTATAGCGACAACAACAAACACCACTTTTGTTCTGAAATCTTCGAAGAACAGACAAAGGGTTTTAGCAGTCATGTTTCCGAAAAAAACAGTGCTGTCATTTTGTCTGACGGTTGTTCTTGCAAGAGAGCGTTTTTGACAGTGTAATGTAAAACACCATAATCATGATGGATTTTGATGGTAACCCTCTTTTTGCAGCGGTTATATGACAGCTCCGCCTTCTTAGGAAACCTAAAGTTTATTCACGTGACCCCTATCCTATTAATAGGTATTCTAAATATGAAAGTTTTTATGTTTGGACGTTAGTTAATCACGCTGCCGTTTAAAACGGCTGCACAGATTTGTATGAAATTCGATACAGATAATTTATAGCCTGATACTTTTATCCTGGTAGATAGTACTTTCCCGAAGGATAATTTTCAACCTCCACGCGAGCGAAACCGAATAAAGTTAGTATATAATAATTTAAATATTTTTAAATGTTGTTTTTTCAACAACCTATTTCCTTCAAACAAAACAATCATGCGTCATGCTCATACGGTATCCACTTGTTAGTAACGTGCGTGATATGGCCGTTTTTTCTCAATAAATAAACAAACCGTAAAACACACAAGTACCGTTATAAGAGATTTAATTATAAGCCTCGGACCGTCCGTCTGTCTGTAACAATCACCATGTCATGCCAAACAAGATGTACAGACGCCAGCATATCAAGGTACCCGAAACCGTCAAATGCTCTCAATCAACGTTGAACCTAATGCTTTAGCGATAAAGTTGAAAATCTATTAAAGAAATTTGACAGATTGTAGTGGCTCGATGTGCTGACGTCTGTACCGAAAGTTGCGCGTGCGCTATCCGTTCATTGAGACAGAGAGAGAAACTTCAAATGTATTGTTGACGTGTCTATACGTTTGTGTATTTGGCAGACATCAAGAAGAAGGTTTTGAAAAGATGTTTAATGAGCTACCTATATTGTTTCGAAAAATGAATAGAGATTGTTTACTTTCCGATGGAATAGTATTTGACGATTGGATAGAATAACACTCAAGGAAACTCAACTGTAAATATTCAGCCACAAATTCTTCAAGAAGTCTTCTATTGTAAGGCTTTATTGAGCATACTATTTGCGTAACATACTATTCATCAGGATCTGAATAATTTTGAAAGATATGACTAATCCATTGCGTTTGGCTAGTCAACGACGTATATGACGCAATGTATGTTGTTGAACTGTCAAATTAAAGAAATTCATATTGTTATTGTGTTACGTAATTATCCCGCAGTTATGGACACGGTATATAGCTAAAGATTCGGTATAAATAATAGGTACTATTAATCCATATTATAATATACACCGTGACATTTTAGTCGACTTACAACGCCAGCCCAATTCATGTATCCAATGACTACTACACATCCATAAGAAAAAAAATGAACATTTGAATAACAAAAAAAATAAAAATATTGTTCATTATGACGACGCATGTCGTATTTTGTCTCATAGAAAATGGAGATGGAATAATCTAGTTGACTCGTGCGCTGGGTAGGTATGTATGTTCACTACCATATGATACGTAAACATTATTAACAGAATTTTTCATAATTCTAACACATTCTTTATTTTTCCTAGACCGTATTTTTTAATTGGTAACAATTTTTTAATCACTCCAAGAGGTATATTATGTCGGATACATAGAGTGGACAACCTTTGTCGACTAAAATGTCACGGTGTATATTGTCCGTGTAGTGCCGGACATAAAGAATAGCACCATCCTTATTGGAATGGAGCAGCAGCGTTCTCTATGCATTTTACCATCATACTGCAATCGCCAACCCGCCTGCCAAGCGTGGCGATTATGGCAATACCAGGAGGTCTATGTCCAGCAGTGGACGTCTTTCGGCTGAAATGTTGATGGTGATGATAAATCAATCCAAAACACAGGACAAAAATATCTGGAAATCATTTGCCTTGTAAGGACAAAACAAATCAAAAAGAAAACAAAAGTGAAGTGTAATTGGCGCCCTGAGCGAGTCGACATATCGCTCGTAAAATATAATGTAACAATAAAGTAATAAATAAAAAACAGAATCGCTAACGATCCTTATCGACGCAGCACTGTTTACGTGGTTAAGGTATGGACACATTGTGCATGCTAAGGGCTTTGTAATAAGCTATTTAGTTTCATACCAAATAAATAAGGACTATATGCTTAATAAATAGATGATAATTATGTAATTGAAACTGATATGATAGTAATTGGTGGTGGCTAGTGTAGTCACTGGAAAATATCATCTTTAAATTCTTCAATTGCTAGTCACTTCACCTAAAATACTGCATGTTGATTCTGCTAAAATCTCACCGTGAGAACTTAGGTGAAGTGAACTACAAGTGAGCTGTCATTCCATCAGCCGATCTATTCTGTTAAAATCTCACCGTGATAACTTGGGTGAAGTGACCGAAAAATGTGTTGTCATTTAATCTGATGCTAGAGATTGACACTAATGACAGCTCACTTTAAGCTCACTTCACCCAAGTTATCACGGTGAGATTTTTACGGAATAGCACTACTGGTATTTTGCTGCTTTCGGTTCAACTCGCAGCCGACCTCAACATAGTTGGGAACAGGCTTGGCAGATAAACGTATTTTCTTTATTTCTTTCTCTTCTATGATGGTCGCAAGCGCTGGCTGAGATGCTGGGTTCGGTAAAGTGGTTGGGTTTTTCCTTCTGTAATTTTTTAGTAGCATCTAGGACTGGTCTGGACTTGTGGTCCGTTGATGGCTATAGGTTTTCCAACTATAAAGTGAGACTTTAAAATGACTGGAAAAATGTGAGTGTAGGTACTATAGGTGCACCTATGGGAGTGGGCTGGCCATGTTTGTCGAAAAACCGCTGGTTGGTCGAGCAGACGAGTCCTAAAGTGGAGACCGCTGAATTCTGAGACAAACATGTTTGCACTTGTTATAGTCGATACGCTTAGAATAAAAATAAGAGACTGCATTTCTTACAATGTGTTCATCACAATATTTCCTTATAACATCACTCATTACAGCCCTATACAAATCTGTAAGACGAACAATCGACATTTTTCTCTCTAATAACAAAATGGTTTTGCAAACTATCAAAGGAAATGTCTACGTACATCAGCACCCTAGAATAAATGTTATATTATTTGTTGCGATGCTAATGGCGGCCCTTTATTGGACAAATTGCCCAGGGCAGACACCAGCACTAACATTTAAATCAGACTTAATGGAACCCATTTCCATAAGTAATGCGAATGTCCTATGTTGAGAGGTCTGAAGGCGTAGATGTGGTAAAAGATGAATAACTTGGAATAATTGTGGGCTGAAGAGGAAGAGGATTAGATCTTCAATAAGTCATTTTAAGGTTAATCTTGTTTTTTTTTGTAGCTTATTTTAGAGTTAGTTTCCAATGAAATCGCACAAAAACAGTAGGCACAATATTTTGAAAAACATTTCAGCTAGCATTACTTTGCTCTGGTATAAAGACATAAATGTTTTTTTTTTTTAGCAAATCAAATCAATTTGCCTAGCCTTTTCCAAATTTTGTTGGGGTCAGCTTCCAGTCTAACCGGATGCAGATGAATACCAGCATTTTTTTAAAGAAATCAATTACCAAACCAATTACGAAAATGACCAAATAAATAAAACCAAAAGACGACGTGTGACGCGACGAAAGTTTACTTACAATATTGATACTGAAAATCAAACACTCTAGTTAATTTTAGTCATATTTTGCGATACCTACATTGAAAACAAATCCTGCACAAACAATGCCCATTCACTTTCATCATAAATCCTTGTACTCAAATTACAGATTCATAGGTCTGTAGGCATATTCCGCGTACAATTGAGTTATCACGTTAATGCGATTTAAATTGGCCCCCGAGCTGTTTGACACCTGTGCCGACCTATGGGAACGATTGGGCGACAAGAAACATCATCTACACGTAGGGATACCATCAATGTTGAGAGTCCTGGGTACATGACATGTTGGCCTTTAGAAATATAATTGAAGTATAGGTCAAACCAAAATTATAAGAGACAGTCTTCTTGAAATATTGCGGAAAATGGTCTTTCATGAACTCAACATTTTTACAGTTTAACTAAGACCGTTTGATCGTTCGATACCGGAGGCTTAGTAATTGGTATTCGTTGGCAATCTTTGGGCTCGGAACTTTAAAAATCGAATTTTTTTATGGAATTTTTCCCAATCTGAGTTGGTACCTCAGCTATCTATACTGGGTGACATTTTTTAGCGTCTTGAAAAAAAATGGGGGTAATAGGTGAACGGAGTAGAAGCTTTTGGCATAGAAATTTTTATTATTTTTATTTTTGAATAACATGTAATTAAATTGATCTAGCAATAAATACTACACATTTAAAGTAACATTTTCATACTAGAACAACAAAAACAGAAATTTGGAAAAAAAAGAAACAAAAAAAATACCACACCTACTCAATGCGCGGCATGTATCATTGATTTCGGAGCGCGGTCCTACCCTTTGAAGCCGGCTGATAGGCGGCCTCATTGATCTTTCGCAGGCGTACGAGCCGCACACGCATCCCTGTCCACCCGCGTCCCGCACTCCTTTAGTCACCTACGATGAATCTGAAGGCCTTCCTGCCTTCTATTCTAGTTACACAACACATCATATGAAGGTCGAGACGGTAAAAAATGTCATCCGGTATATTTTAATAATTATAACTTAATTAAACCTGAAGCTAGAAGCAAAAGATTGTGTAGATAAGTAATTTAAAAGTAACTTTTTTTTATTAAAAAATATTTTTACTAAAATATTTCGAAACAAAATTTTATACCAGTGAAAAACAGTGCACAATGCTTCTACTTTTTCCACGCCTCCTTTCCTTACATCTTTTCTTCTTTTAGCAAGCTTTATTCAGTACGCAGAAACATTTTGTTCTCATTCAAATTCAGTAGAACTTTCTCATCGAAACATGTCTCGAATACGTCTTCTATATGGTAATACTACAGACGTGTGACTTATTGTGGTCAATCCAACTGACCACGCGTATCCGTGCATAATTCGTTCGAAGCTTATTGCGTTTTTGCATACATCTACCCACATATACACAAAATACACAGGTAATTCGAATTAGTGACTTTTTGTCGCGCTAATGTGGTCATTACAGATACTCGATTTTGTCATGGATATCTTCGGATTCACAATCTGTGGTAACGAATTGCGTGTTGAGATTGTTACGTTAAATCTTGTTTTGAACAAGTAATTTGTACAAAGTGTACCAAATTGTGTTATGCTTTTGTCAGCGGCTTTACTCGCATGGTGGACGGAAACTATCCCATAATAATTTAATAATTTTTTTCAGCCGTATGACGTCCACTACTGGACTTAGGCCTCCCCCAATTTGGGGGGCTTTGCCATGATCGCCACGCTTGGCAGGCGGGTTGGCGATCGCAGTATGGTGGTAAAATGCATAAAGAACGCTGCTGCCCATTCTCTAGTAAGCCCCTTAGTCGCCTTTTACGACACCCATGGGAAGAAATGGGGTGGTGTTATTCTTTACGTCCGGCACCACACGGTACACGGTACAGGGTATCCCATAGCAATGTATTATCGGGATCATCATCATCATTTCAGCCAAAAAACGTCCACTACTGGACATAAGCCTCCACCAAAGGGGAGGTTTGCCATTATCACCACGCTTGGCAGGCGGTTTGGCGATCGCAGTATGGTGGTAACAAGCATAGGGAACTCTGCTGCCCATTCCCTATTACCGGGATGCAAAGTCCTTTTTCTCTAAGCGTGTCCATAGTAATCTAAATACAGTCAGTCGTAAATTTGGCTACGAGCTTGGCACTTTCAGCAGCGTCTATCAACTCCTATAGCGAGGAGAAAGCAGGACACGCTGGACATGATATTCAGTGGCGTATTGTTTGTGGCACAGCACCACATTTACACTCCAGGGCAGTGTCATCTGTGAATTTTCACCTGAGCAGGTTTTCTTTACAATAAAGAAAAAAGATGATATTGGCAAAGAGTCCTATGACTTATAACTAACCTAACTCAGGTCATGGTCTGTTCGTGTGCTAAATTTCATGCAAATCTGCTCAGCTGCTACGTTGTGAAAATATAACAGACGGACAGATTTGCCTGTATATCTGTTACCTGCCTATCTCTGTATTCGGATTTATAATATAAGTATGGAAACTTCGTTACCTACCAAAAAAAAGACATTTATACATTCTGTATTTATTTATCTAATCCATGAAATCGAAAAATCTCAATCCACGAACACTTCTCCTTGTCTTTAACCCCATCTACGTTTAAGGAATGAATCGATAGGCATATTAATTTTCTCAGTATAGTATTTTTCTTTGAATGTTGTGTCACTTTAGTTTGTGTGTATCGGTGAAAGGCTCATGAATTTCCTCTACTGAAAGCTTAAGCGGCCGTATACGAAATGTTTCGGATTTTGCTTATTTACGTGATTTTATAGACGTGTTTTTACCGTTAATAAACTGTATATTTATACATTTTAATGAATTATATGAAAAATCATTTTAATTTTGATCAAATGTGTGGACTATTGACTTTTCTCTCGCTCTTTTATCATATTTATGTCCTGTGTAATGATATACCTCCTAATATTAACATGTGAAAATAAGCTAGGAATGCAATGGTACAAGGAAGAGCGCTGATGTCTGAGATATAGATATATTTTATCTAGTTCAGACACAGTTGCCTTCAACATAAAATTAAGAAAATTATAAATGGTCCTGTACTCGTTTAAATGTAACATATGTTTTGTGTCAAATAAATTATTACTTACTTACTATTACTTATAATCTTTAAACAATTAGCGAAATCGACAAAAGTTAGTATACGGCCTCTTAATTTAACTTAGAAACACAGTAAGGTATTTCTTGTAACTTTCTCCTACTGGCCAACCGAAGGGGCTCCCTAGGGCTTATCGCAAGTGATCGCAGTTAATATTACGGTCGGTTTAACTGGTGTTTAACGATCGCTCAACAGCTTGTTTTACGACGTTTCATTTGTTTCAATGCACCGACCATCCATCGTTTGACAATTGTCGTGATTGCAGGATGGTGATGACTAACAATGTAGGGCTGGCACTCTTCGTGCCAGGGTCACGAGATGTGTTCGAAAGAGTTACCGTGGCCCTGGCATATAGGCAACTGAAGGAACACGGGTTTAAGTCAATAAAAGTCTGGCACGCCCTCCCGCTCTGCCCAGAGCGGGAGACGTTGTTTGATGATTTCCCACCCACACAAAAAAAGCACTAGCACTCTTTTAAAACTTCAATAAAAATCGAATTAACTAACTTTAGTTTTAATTGCACGCTTACACTTCACCAGTTACGTTAGATTCCCAGAGGGAGCTACCCTATTGCCATTAACAGGGCACAACCTCCGGGCTGTTAATGAGAATTCCTTGGTGGAAAACAATGACCAATACAGTTTTACCAGACCCGGGAATGGAACCAAGAACCTCATGCTCAGCAACTAGACCAACGAGGCAGGGTGAGTATGGGTACCATAGATACACCTGTGCCTTATCTTTTGGCAATGATTGATGTTTATGTAACTTCTGCGAATATAAAAACTTTTTTACAAAAAAAAAAAACAACCGACTTCCTTAAAAGCACTACAAAGTGAAAAATAACTTTAATTTCGGAAGTCGGTGTCTTAGGATCTGTATTTATGTTTTTTTTTGCCACCGACTTCCGAAATTAAAGTTATTCTTCACTTTGTAGTGCTTTTAAGGAGATCGGTTGTTTTTTTTTTTGTAAAAAAGTTTTTATTTTAAATTTTTAGTTGTGGTATTCACCCCGCACTAATTCCAAACAAAAAATGCATATTTATGCGATAGCAGAAATCGCGGTTGATTTGCTATCATTTTTTAAAGAGTTCCGGTGTCTGTCTCCGGAACTCATCATCAGATCTATATGAAAATTATATGGGACCATTTCGAACAAAAAAAGAATTTTGCTAATCCATCTATATATGACGGAGTTATGGCCGAACATACATTAAAAAAAAACATATAAACATCCGAATTGAGAACCTCCTCCTTTTTGAAGTCGGTTAAAAATAACCCTTTTAATTGTAACAACAATGTCGTTTTTAGGTGATACAAACACTGGTAATGGTGCCGTTTCCCTTATTCACAAACTAAACTAAATTTAAGTTCAGTGCATCTTTTTCTTTCTATTTCATTAAGGAAAGGACAGAAGATAAATTTTAGTTTAGTCCCGTCAAATCAGCGCTTGACGTAAATTGACATAATTTTAGTAGGCAAGTTTTTAATCACGTCTAAACTTGTATGGAGTAGTGACAGGCGCTGATTAATTTGACAGGACTAAACTAAAAAAATTCTTTTGTCCTCTTCTTAATGAAATACAAAGAAAAAGATGCACTGAACTTAAATTTAGTTTAGTTTGTGAACAAGGGAATCGGTACCATTAATTCTTTTTCGCACAAACTTAACTAAATTTAAGCTATCGCTATCTTTATCCGCATAATGAAACTAGAAAGAAACGGAAATAAATAAGACCTGTCAAGTTTAGTCGAAAAGATTTTCTAAAATGAACTAAATTCATCATGCTTAAAATTACGCCAAATTCAAGGTAATCGAGACATAATTTATTTTGACAATTCTAAAGCGTCATTTGTCTTTTTCTTTCGCGGCTTTCAGTATGAGATAGCAATACTCATAAGAAAAAAAGAATCGGCATCATTGTTCTGTTGAATAGGTACAATCAAAGCTACTTACGTCTGTAACAAGGAGTAACAAGATAAGCTCTTAGTGAAGACCCCGAAAATTACTTAAAAGGAGGTCCCGTTCATGTTCGAAACTCATTTCAAACAAACCGGTACAACAAATAATGAATACACGCATGACAAGACGCACGTGACTTTTTAAATTTTCTTTTCTCTTTATAGGTCCTACCGCTTCGTAATATCTTCACTACTTGGGGCGTGGCTATATAATAACAGCCGCACCGGTCGTTCGAAGGTTAAGCTACGCTTGCCGTGTCTAGTTCCCGGATGGGTGACCATCCATTACATATTAAGACGTATCCATGCCTTGGAAGGCACGTTAAGCCGTTAGTACTGGCTGTCATACGTAGATCTTTGAGAGTCGTTACAGATAACAGAAGCCCAAAAAGTCTGACAACCTATCTTACCAGGGCCTTTCGTGTTACCCATTATCTAGGTTCTAAAGGTCCAATCGGCTGTTGCTTGATTTAAAATACTGGTATTCATCTGCATCTGGTTAGGCAGGAAAGTCTGCTCTGGTTAGAATGGATATGCAGGCAGATGATGATAACTGATGACTTGAAAAAGGTTATTTTAGGAGTTTAGCACTGAACATAGTCGCCTTCAACAAGCCACGCGAAATATCAAAGACGTCCTGCTGAGGGCACGAAAGAAAGACGCAAAATCTATTAAGACAAAGACGAACTCAGAATTTGAAGTTCATGGTGCGATGCTCACAATTCCTATACACTCTGGTCATCACCGACATGGAGAAGACAGAAAAGCTAAAACAGAGCTTACCGCAAAATCATCAGAAAAGAAATACTTAAACTTCACTAGGATCAGGACCATACTTTTTTTTGTGGGTGAAAATCTTCAAATTACGTCTTCCGCTCTGGGTGGAGCGGGAGGGCGTGTCAGACTTTTAATGACCACCCACCCGTGTTCCTTCAGTTGCCTATATGCCAGGGCCACAGTAACGTTTTCGAACAAATATCGCGACCCTGGAAAAGGAAGCTGGCCCTAACTTAGTTGGGAAAAGACCTTACTAAAATCACGATGGGTTTGAACTTGGATGTCGCAGCCCTAAGAACGAGGTATAATTCAATGATTTGCAGCCCCAATTGATGCACAACTGTAATTGCAATTAAATTGTTCGCGACATTCGATGTAGACGTCGACGGTTGCACGCTAATTTAGCGACTAAGTGCCACTTACGTACTGCTTACAAAGAATTATTCATTAATCTCGGTTTCTGAATTGAAAAAAGTCATAATGGCTATATCCTACATAATTTGTTAAGTACCTGGTCCCCTTGCTGACAGGCCTGCACTATCCTCTGTATATTAAAACTGTTATTAGAAAACATTGTCAGTACCATTTATTTTAAATAGTAACCATGAAGTTCCTTGCTGTGTTTCCACAGAAAAAAAACTAATCGAAACTGTGCACATCGTTTCTGACGGTTTATGTTAGTTTATGTGAAATAAAATATTTAGATACTTTTCAAACATGTTTCATTGAGTGGCCTTAATATTAACTCAAATTATTGTTTTTTTTTTTTAAGCTCTCGTGTGAGTACATATATTAAAAAATCACATTTAACAGCCAACAACTAACGGATGACAGATTTTTACATTAGAAACTTGCAACAGCTGAAAATAAAAGTACCTACGGACACCGGCTAAAAATACAGTTTCTTATCAGCTAGAAATACAGTATCCCACCAGCTAGAAATACAATTTCTCATCAGCTAGAAATACAGTTACTCACCAGCTAAAAATACAGTTTCTCACCCGCTAGTAATAAGTTACCATCTATCTTACTCTTGCCAGTAGGTTGTTTTCCTTCTGAGTAGGTATGCAACATCTTCTCAATATAACATTTGTACTTAATTTGTACGTATAATATTGTATCTATTTAAAATAAGGAAGGGCTTCCTGTATCAATTTATACGATTTATGAATCTAATCTCCATAGTAAAGACAAATTGGATTGAGTTGGGAGGAAGTTCGATGTATTTCAACAGTTAACTCACGTTTATTAGACCTTATATCAACCAAATGCTGAAGGAATTTAGACCTTATTTTTGTAAGTATAAGAAGTAAGGTCAGTTTGGTGAAGTATGGAGTTAATGTTGTAATAATATTCATTTAAAAACCAATATTACGCCATAAAATCAAAGAGCTCACCATCCACGGATTCATGTGGTTTTACAACGTGCAAGTGAAGAGTTCGTGATTAAAATTCCAGTTTCAACGGATATGAGATTACCGAAACAGCTGCATCTTTTACATTCATAGGAAATAGTTAATATGACACATTCATATTGTGTAAGAAAATATTAAAAAAAATGATGGGCCACAATTCTGAATACTTATCAATTGAATTAACGTAAGCAGAAAAACTTGAATGAATATTGTTGCGTAATATAGTATATTTACAATACTAGCTTTTGTCCGCGGCTTCGCCAGCGTGGATGTCGGATATTAACGCAGGAGGACGTACTACCGCGGTAAGATGTGTTAATTCAGGTTATATTAGATATAGGTAATAGCTGTTACCCGCGACTTCGTCCGTGTGGTAGTTAACAAAAAGTTTTTCATAAAACTGTCTTTGAAAACTACGCTGACATACGTCACAAACTACGCTGACATACGTCTCAAAATTCAGCGTGTTTTTATTTTTTTTTAAACTATTATTTATTTTTCTAAAATAAAAGTAGCCTAAGTTACTCCTTGTTACATCAGCTATCTGCCAGGGAAAGTTCCGTCAAAATCAGTCCTGTCATTTCAGAGATTAGCCGGAACAAACAGACAGACAGACAAAAATTGTAAAAAATGTTGTTTTGGTATATGTACCGTGTATACATCCATATACACTTAGTAAAAAGTGGTTATCTTAACATTAAAAACAGACACTCCAATTATATTTATTTGTCTAGATAATATCATAGGATAACCAACACACCGTTGTTTGATGCCAAACTAGGCAGAGCTTGTAATATGGCAACCAGACCACTGATAAACATACTAAATTGTATATATCTAAATACATACATATGCATTATAGATTAATTACACTCTGACATAGAACAAATAATTGTGCTCATCACACAAAGATTTGTCCTGGGTGGGAATCGAACCCTCGACCTCCGACTTCGCAGTCAGGTTCATGCAGTAATAAATATAGAGCTTTGGATATTTCAAAGACATCATCATCTGCCTAGCTTTAGCCCAACTATTTTTTGGGTCGGCCTCCAATCTAACCAGATGCAGCTCATTACCAATATTTTACGTGGAGCCACTGCGTATCGGACACTCACAAACCAGTAACTGGGTAACACGGTACCCCTAGGTAAGATTGTTTTGCAGACTTTCGTACTTCTGGGACCCATGACAACTGTCATAGAAACACGAATTACAGTCGGGACCAACAGCTTAATCAACGTGGATTTCGAGGAACGGTGAAGTCTCGGTGTGTAAAGATGGTCACCCATCCACGAACCGACCGTAGCCAGCGTAGTTTTACCTGAGCGATCGACTCGTGCCGCTGTTATTATTAAGCCACAAGCCATTCCTACCTATCTACCTTCCGGGACCAACAGCTTAACGTGCTTTCCGAGTCACGGAAGAGTCTCGGTATTAAAAGATGGTCACACATCCCCGGACCGACCGTGGCCAGCGTAGCTTAACCTGAACGATCGACCCGTGTGGCTGTTATTTCTTTTTCACGAGACCCTCCAAAATATATAATAAAAATAATAATATTACAAGATGTTTACTGAAAAATTACTCGTCTCTTGCTAGGAATGCGCCAACATTCTGCGCTACCATAAATTGTGAGCCAATATTTGAGCCAACTAAAAAAAAAACCTTTCACCGCTACCAACCCACGCACAATTAAACTACGAAGCATTTAATCATAAAAAGTCAACACAAAATGGCTCCCAATTTAATTAATAGTAACATATTTACAGCCGATCTCTACTACCGATGATTTATTTATACCAGTGTCGATAGCTGGGTGGTCTCGTAAGAACCTTTATTATAATTAATAATATACAAACACCAGTTTGGAGCACTGTTAATGATGCTGACTGTGATTGTTATGAATGCAGTCAGAAGTTAAGGTAACTGTTCATTCATAATTGGTTTTTAATTTTTAGTCTCAATGGGAAACTAGTTTATCAGATTTCAACATTTTACATACGAAATTACCTCAGCCTTTAGAATACTAATATACAAAAATCAGTCAATTCATCTTCATTTCAGCCGATAGACGTCCACTGCTGGACTCTTTACCATAATCGTCACGCTTGGCAGGTGGGTTGGTCATCGCCAGGGCCGGATTTGGGGGAGGGCAACCGGGGCTACAGCCCCGGGGCCTCCACAAGTGAGGGGCCCCCACAATGAGAATTAAAAAAAAAACATGTTACCACTAACTAATAAGAATTATATATTCTTATTATTTAATCATTGGTCTTGTAATAAATTATTGAAGCACAATTCAAAAAAATTATTCATCAATTTGGAAAATTGTTAGGGGCCTCCACTCCTTTCTTGCCCCTGGGCCTGCAGACCTCTAAATCCGGCCCTGGTCATCGCAGTATGGCGGTAAAATGCATAGAGAACGCTGCTGCCCATTCTCTAGTAAGTCCCTGAGTCGCCTTTTACGACATCCACGAAAAGAAATTGAATGGTGCTATTCTTTATATACGGCATCACATAGAACAATCAAGAATTACTTTAAACTAATTTCAACCAGTCAAATCGTTCTAAACTATCTTTAAATAATGCTTGAGTTTTGAGTGAGGTTCTGTAATGCTTGGTTCACAATCTTGGGTTGTATTTTAAATTATAACAGAAAAAAACAAAAACCATAAATTATTTTAAACAAAATGTATCTTGTAAAGCTTAACAAAAACAGTAGCAGATTTGAAGGTAGCATTTTCTATCAGACCGCTCTGCCCCGCGGCGAATTCGAGCTGCCCCGCCTTCTACAAAGGTAAGAGAATACTTAAGTAACATTTTAAAATACATATTTATGATCTTTTTAAAAAAAATACAAACTAACAAAAAATACAAACTTAATATTTTAAAATACAGATTATAATATGTTTTTTTTTTTTAAATATAAACGAATAAAAAATGATATTTTTTTCTTTTAGAGCGATTTCAGCAGTTTTTCTACATGTGAAAAGCATTATAATACCTATGAATGTATCTATATACACCTATGGAAAACACCTAAGTTTCATTTTCTTTCGTCACCAAATCTTAATATAACCCTATGCTTGTTCTGTGCTGGATCAAACTAAAAAAAAAAACAAATGTCGAAAACAATTGGATCAAAAGTTTGTTCCATAATTAATTTAAACAAGATAATAAATGATCTGTTGTTTAATTGACCAAAGACACGAGCATCGACCTTTAAAAACAAGTTTGATCTCATTATGAGGGACCATTTTTCATTGATTATTATGTTGAGTACCGGGATCACTGAGTTGATAATTTAATATAATTATGTATGTACCTACTCTGTTTTAAATAATCTAACTATACTACAAGGAAAATCTTGAAACAAAGATATTTTCGTTATAATTTCTATAAACAATAATGATAAAAAAAATTAAGTACACTGAGTTTGTTTAGACTCCCTTTTTGTTTTTTTTTTCTTCAGCTTAATCCACCTGTGATTATGTTCCCACAGCTGGGACACAAGCCTCCTCTCGGTGAGAGATAGTGGTCTGTTAACCACCACGTGAGCCAAGTCCATCTTGGTAGATGTCACATGTCTTCGATTGTTTGGTTCCTCCTAATGTTTTCCTTCACCGTTTGAGAGCGCTGGTGATTATGTGTAACTCGTAAATTGCGGCTGTTACCGCTGGGTCATCCATCACTGATCTTTTTTTACTTCGTAGTTAATAAATGCAATGAAGCCGACCCTATCATAGTTGGGAAAAGGTAAGGCAGATGACGATGAGATAATAAATGCAACTCAAAACAGACTTAAGACTTCAATGCCCCTGCCAGCTAGGGTCGCTAGATTTGTTCGAAAGAGTTATCGTGGCCCTGGCACATGGGCAATTGAAGGAACACGGGTGGGTATTAGTCAGTAAAAGTCTGACACGCCCTTCCGCTCCGCCCAGAGCGCGAGAAGTCATTTGATGATTTCCCATTCAAAAAAAAAATTACTTCAATGCCATTTGATACAATGACGCAAATTATTGCTTTCACCAATAGATCTTTTTCAGACACCAATCTTCGTGGTCCACAACTCCTCACACCTGTAATCTGATCTTGGTTATGTCTGGACTTTCAAGGAACTGTGATCTCTGAGTTTTTTCGACCTCTTCTAAGAGTAGTTAGATTGAAAACGCCGACCTCATCTAGTTTCTACAATATAATATGGTTGACGTGTAAAAGTGTTAGTATAAATTTATCGACTTACGGAAATAAATGATTTACCTATCTTTCATAATATTTTGAGCAGACAAGTACCAGAACGTCTTTTTTTTTTTTTTTTTTTTTTTTTTTTTGGATGGGAAATCATCAAATGACTTCTCCCGCTCTGGGCGGAGCGGGAGGGCGTGTCAGACTTTTACTGACTAAAACCCACCCGTGTTCCTTCAGTTGCCCATGTGCCAGGGTCACGGTATCTCTTTTGAACAATCACGCGACCCCGGCAGGCATCGGTCCTAGCAGACCCCTTCAATAAAGCTGACATCTCTTTGAGGCGCGCGTGGAACACTACGCGCCGTCGACCCGAGCCTGGTCCTTACCGGGCGGCGAACTACCCATTGCTCGCCACCCGCAAGCTCGCGCCTACGGTGGCCGGGAGTCCGCAATCGACTCCCGGCGCCCGGGGCGTCTCCTCCTGCGGCGGCTAGGGACGTGAGGGCGCAGAGACTGCCACTCCCTCACGCGCCCCGCCTCCTCCTTCGCGAGCATTACTGCTTCGCAGAAGGAGGTGACGGCTTCCCATGCCCTCTCGCTCCGTACCATGGCTCGCACCAGGGCCGGACGCGAGAGATCGCCGCCGCCGATCGCCTCCACGAGGACACGGCGGTGCTCCGCCCAGGCAGGGCACACTTCCACCGTATGCTCCACCGTGTCCTCTAGACGATCCTCACAATGGAAACACCCGGGCGTTTCCTCCCGCTTTATCCTGAACAGGAACCCACCGAAGCACCCATGCCCGGTGAGAACCTGTACCAGAACGTCTGAAGTTCAATTCTTTTCTTCGTTTTTATTATTTATTTCCGAAAGCGAGCGCACTTTAGAAATTTAGTGCAATGTAGGTATGCTTGCTGAGACAATAAAGCTTGTGTTAATTGTACATTAATACAATACCTACATGATTGTGTTTCCAACTGTAAGCTTGAAACTTAACTTAAACAACATCTACATGCATCAAAAGTGTTTATTGTTAATTAAAACGGGAACACCAATTACATTAACTAACATAGAGATTGAACAGGTATGTGTACAAGAATATTTCAAATTCTAACATATGATATAATAGTGGACACTCTAGCACACTACCTCTTACAAAACATCAGACTACTATAAGTACACTTCTGCCCAACCCTTCAGGAAATTCTACCGTGATATCATTATTATCATAGTACTCCAAGCTCCCTTTAGCATAAACCTATCGCATGCCATGACGTCATCACTCCTACACTTCTACCTAAACTATGTCCAAACAAATCACACAATTATCAACCGTAAATGCATTTCATTTAACACACGTAGGTGTTCCAAGACGTTCGTACATGTTTTCAGATAACTTGACAACCGACATCCGTTGCTCTGTGGGAAAAGTAGACAGGTGTTGTCACGTATCGCCTCTCATCTATCATAAAACACTTAATTACATACACCACACAGTTGAAAACACACCTTAGGAGTTCAAACTTTAGGTTCGGTCTCATATGAGGTGTGTTGGGAGATATGACTGTTTGGTTAGAGTAGCAGTGAAGTCAAATGAAAGACTAAGTGCAATGAGGTATCAATATAGTCGTAAAACAGTATTGAAATGAAGATATGTTCCATGTTTTTTTTATACGTGCTGAGTTTTGAATTACAATATTAATTATGCGTGGTTAGTCATTCTGCTCGAAGTAAAGGTAGCCATTTCATTTGAAGGGAAAATAAAAAGTTGGTATCGTTTTTCTTTTATTTTCTTGAAAATCTTTAACAGACATTAACCTCCTTATTTAAATACAAGCATAAACAAATGTAGGCAAACATCGTTTATAAGTAAAGGGGATAGTTTTAAACGAAATAAATCAACTACATTTTTTTTTAATGCCTTTATCTTTGATTCTATGAAACAAAACAACTGTATAATTAAATTCAGAATACAAGGTGACAAGATCCGCATGGACTTTTATAACTTACCTATGAGGTATTTTGACCAATACTTTCTTTCAAAGTCGCAAGATGCCAAAAACCGTTGAAAGCAAGTGATTTCCATTATACGGGAGCTACTTCCCACTTAATTGATATCCTTTCTTCGAAGTTTTGGCGTGTGAAAGAAACCATAAAAGATTCACAATATCATGTCCTTACCACTTCCTTAACAGCCTTGAAATCTGTCCCAACTGTAAAAAGTGCACAATCTGTATTGAGTTACGTAAAGCCTAATAAATGCTGCAAAAAACCTTTTTGGAGATTTTGTGTTAGTCACACGAGCATACTTGCTTGTCTTTGGGTTTTATAAGGTTTAATGTGCAATAATTATTCAAAAGGCAATAGCCTCCTCGCTCCTTATTACATGGGTCTTAAACATAACTGGCGAAATGTGGGTAGATATTCTAGGTATAGTTGCACCTTTGCCTAACCCTTCAAGAAATACAGGAGTGATGTACGAGTACGATACGTTTTTCTTATTTGCATAGAATAAAATCATCATCATTTCAACCGAAAAACATCCACTGCCAGATATAGACCTCCCCCAATTTGGGTGGGTTTGTCATAGAATAAAATAGAAGCAACAAATTAATGGCTGCGTCTAAACAATAATTAGACGATGCAATTTTTTATTCGACTACAACTTAAATTGTGCCACAAGCTATTTAATTAGACTGTGTAAATCAGCTTTACGTCTATACTAATATTATTAAGAAATAAAATAAGCTAGTAAGTTTGTGTTCATTTAATAACCCAGTCCATGAGTAAGGTTATAGGCTAGTTGACATCACGGTACGATCATAAGGAGCCGAGTAAAAAGAAGAAAAAATAGAAAGGGCGCTAAGAGAAAGCGAATTAATATCGCGGGCGGGCGATGTGATGCTTTAGGATATATTATAACAAGAAATTTTGAATTAACTCTCCTGAATCGGGCGAATCGACATTTTTAATTAATACCTCGCACGAATTTAATGTATTTGTGGGCGATTCGACAATTCCAGAAATTAGGAACCTGGCACATTTTGTATTTATGTTAGTGTAGTTTTTCCTTAACTTTTCTCTATTTCCTTAAAATTTTATTCAAAACATGTCAGTTGCCTAAAATGAATTTCTGAAATTGTCTGGTCGCTCACTAATACATTAACTTTGTACGAGTATGTGTCTTCGAATTTTTGGTTCTAGGACATGCGGATTCCCTCATAATATTTTCCTTCACTGTTTTGAGAGCAGTGGTGATGAAATTTAATACACCAAGTAAAACGCCTGCCTGGGTTTAACTCACAACCTACAACTCGTAGATCGAGGTCGATACTCGGCCAGCATTGCTCTTAGACATGTCCAAGCCAGAAAATCTAACTTACCATCTCAAAACCTTCACAGAACTATTATCACATCTCAAAATCCGTGGCTACTTCTAACAGATAAAATCTCAGCCACCGAAGAGCCGTTATCTCGTCTTCCTGACCTCATAAAAATAAAGAAACACACTTGAAACGCCGCGATATTATCACACTTCCTACGGCCGCTAATTAAACTGCACTCGTTAGAAAAACGTTTTAATTAAGTTCAGTTTATTTCTTTCATGAATTTGGAGTACTTTGTTTCGTGCATAGATATTATGAAGTGACACTGATTTGCCATCCTAAAAAGATTCCTATCGTAGTTTAATGAAAAGTTTGTTTTAAAAATTATATTATACCTGTGATATAATAACTACATTTATACAGAATGATAATTTGATATACCTGACCAATATATGAACAGTTTAAAGTTCTTCCGTAAGTTAACTTTTCAAAATATCGTTCTTACGAAAGCAATTTTTCAAAGATTGCTTCAGAAAAATAAATAAAAAAAACTGAACAAATCTATACTTAATATTATAAAGCTGCAGAGTTTGTTAGTTTGTTTGGTTGAACGCGCTAATCTCTGGAACAACTGGTCCGAATTGAAAAATTATTTGTGTTGGGTAGCCCATTTATTGATGAAGGCTATAGGCTACATAACTTCACACTATGATCTAAAGGAGCAGCAACAAAAATGGACAAAAACTGACAGGCAATTAGATGCGACGGGAAGGGTCAGGGGAGATAAAATTAGACGCGAACGAAGTCGCGGGCAGAAGCTAGTAATCAATATAGAGCGAATCAGATATTTTCATTTGTTAGAAAACAATGAGAAAATCGAAAATTTCCAGCAACAAAAACTATAAATCTACCTCAATACATATGTATAGTATGACTATATGATGAACCTGCAAGAGGTAAATAGTTGTATTTGTGCTTTACCATACCATCTACGTTTAACACAACAAACTGTCCTACCAAAAAAAAAAAACTTTACCAAACATTAAGCTAAGTACATAATGTCATAAATATTTAATATATAAAAGTAATTAGGTGTGATATCGTGAAGCCAAACCACGTGTGCGCCTGCGCAGACCGTGAGAACTGCTCCCGAGGGAGCGAGCGACATCTTACACAAGTAGGGATATTGTTTCTTGAGCACATGCCAGCCACGCGTATGGCGTAGTGTGGATACGACGTAATCCTACTAATATTATAAATGCGAAAGTTTGTATGGATGTATGTTTGTTATTCTTTCACGCAAAAACTACTGAACGGATTTGGATGAAATTTGGACAAAGATTGTTTATCACATACAGTACTTTTTATCCCGGTAGTACGTTCCCACGGGAAAATTCCGACCTCCACGCAGGCGAAGCCGCTGGCGAAAGCTAGTATTTTATATGGAAATCGAATATGTTAGGTAAATAATGGTTATATTAAATGCTGGCACGCTCATGAAATGCTTCTAAATCCGTGATCAAGAGCTTTCCAATTTTTTTTTTTCTTTTTTTTCAAAACTTCACTCAGTTGCGTTTGAGCCCACTAAAGTAACACAAAACTTAACCGAAATAGGAATACACGTGTCCATTACTCACATTATTTGAATTTTCATTATTGATTGATTACTGATTACCCTTAAAATATTTTACTATGTTTCCACAAGTAGATTGATTTACTAAACAAGCTAGATGAATTTGTTTAGAGAAGAACTTGGTGTGAAACACATACAGAAAACGAGGGCTTTTCATTTAATTATGTATTTAATACATTCTTTGTTCAGTTTTCTTTCCTTTGACGCTTAACTTAGCCGGCTTTGATCACAACTTTTTACACTTTTATGTAAATTCTTAGTCGATGCAAATGACGAGAAAAATGCCCAATAAAAAAGCTTACACGTAGCTCCCAAAAAGAGATATATTAAATCATCCCTTAACAAGTCTTTATTTTACCCTACAAAATAAACATATTAAAAAACAACTGTCTTATCCACAATATTCCCGCGTCACTCGCGTCTGATTGAATAAGTCCCGCATAAAAGGATGATTCGCCATCTGCCGCGTCTCTACACTCAATCATAAACATAACACGACACCAATAAACATATACATTTATACATATACAATGTATACGTACATATACATGTTTATGAGTACACTTTCAACTACTCACTGTTCTCAATATTTGACCTAAATGAATGTAAACAGGATAAATTAAATGAACAATCTAGATTGTTTTTTGTTTAGTCCTGAATTTAGCTAATTTGTTTTTTACAACATCTGCGGTTAATAGAAATCTCTTTGTTCTTAAAGTGTTCTGGTTAGGTGACCTAAATTTTGCTTTCATCATCATAATCAGCTCATATTGGCCCACTGCTGGGACACAGGCCATCTCTTGGTGAGAGGGAGTGGGCCGTAATCTACCACGCGGGCCCAGTGCGGGTTAGATGTCACATGTCTTCGAATTTTTGGTTCTAAGACATGCCGGTGTCCTCAGGATGTTTTCTTTCACCGTTTTTACAGCAGTGGTGATGAAAATATTTATACAAAGTAAAGCGCCTGCCTATGCGCCTGCGCGTGAACTCGGGAGTCGGAGCTGACACCACTTGGCCACAACTGCCGCTTTAGTCGTGGGTAAAAAAAAGAAGTAAACAAAAAGACATCGACAACTACACAAATAATTGGCTCACTTGTATCAGCCAGATAAAAAATGATGATCTACGCATAGATGTTCAGGATTTCGATATAAATAGTAAAGAATACTGTTAAAATGGAAATGACCAGAAATCTTAAGTTTGTACCTAATTTCGAGGTCCGACGAATAGGCAAACAAAGAATCTGTTTGAAATACTGTATCAGCCGAAGGATCAAATCTTATGATACCTACTCCAAGATGATGCTATAGTAAAAATTTAACATGATCTGCTCAGGACTCAAAAGTAAGTCATTTAAAATAAAAGTTCTTCTTACTCAAACGTCGCTTGAATGCTAATCGAAAACCTTAAAACTCAATTTTCCTAAAAAAAAAACTGATCGTGCCATCGCGATCGATTCGCCAAAAATATTTTGAGAGAAATTTATGACATGACAAAAAATCCGTAGCGAATTATTTTGTATGCCAAATCAATAAAAAAGTGCCAATTCAATAACCCAGAATAAAATAAGAACCTGACAATATGGCCGTATTATGCAAGTCGCAACAAAAACGTAAAAAAAATATTGACCTACATTGTGTTCCAAACACAGATTTCCCTAAATGCTACGAAACGCTACGAAATAATCCGCTACAAACGCGTAGTCCATTAAAATTCCCATTAGTACGGAATGAAGAACATGTTAAACATTCATCTCAAGTATAAAATGTAATTCGATGTACGGTATCAACCGAAAAATTAGTGTCCATACAACAATAATTGTAAAGTCCGAGCCGCGGACCACGTGTCCCGTATAAAGAACTATTATTACCATCAAGTCGTGTAGGTAGCAGCGTGCGCGATCATAATTGTATTAATCATTCAGCGCGACCGGCAGACGTCGATTTTCTTCAACAAAGTGCTCTTGTTTGTTTTTTTCGTAAGGAAGTCGGCCGAAGGTGAACCGTGGGAACGCCGGGCGGGTGCACTTCCCAAAACATCGACGCACGGCAGCGAGTCCGACATGCGCCGGACAGAACGAGATAAAACATCCAGCTGCTCAAGCAACAGACAGAGACGGAGAATGTGACGTGTGCGCGCCAAGCGACAGCTCACAATCGCGTGATCATCTACAAGAAATAATAAAACGGCAATAAAAGAAACACGAGACAACGGTAACGATGGCCCGCGCGCGAGAGCGGGATGGAACTCGGTGGCCGAAGGCCTGCGCGCGCGCCGCTCGAGTTACCGCATTCGAATTTCAAAGATCAATGATCGATGCGATAGGAGCGAGACGCGCGACAAGCGCTCTAATGCCGTTGAGTGAGAGGGACACGAATAGTATACGGCATAGGGTAAAAAAGGACAGCATTATCAGCTTGGCTCGTGGCGGTTTCAGCACGGGCCGGCTCTCCTTCACCGCTCTGTCGACAGAGGGCGCTGTTTACATTTCAGTAGCCATATTGAAGGTTGTATGCTATTGTAATCGGTGAGTTTAATAACAAATTGGTTTCAATGGCGTTAAAGTGAAATTTGCAAACAGTTACGAGTTTAGTAAATACGAAGTGGTTTGTCGGTAAACGTCAGTTCCTTTGGAGTTTTTCCATTGGAATATAAAGATTGAAGCTGCAGTTTTGAGACGGTACTTTTCAGTAATAAATATTTTAAGATTAATCGATTTTTGGTAGGTAATTGAGGCTTTTCCTCTTCTTAAATACCGTAAAAAAAAGTGTAGAATTATTGATTTGACTAGGCCTGGTCACGAGCATGACTTATTAAAATATTCACCGTTGTAAAAAATCAATCAAAATCATCAATTTTGTCGTGAAATCGCGATTTTCTGTAACACTTAGTCGCTGGAAAATTGGATTCAGTTGAAACGACATGGCGACGGCAGCGCCCGTGGGCGTGTCACAAATCATTTGGTTCCCTTATTTTCACATAGATGGCGCTACGAGTTATATTTTCAAGATAAGCTTTTTATCATCAGTTTTTCCTATTTATTAGAGCCGTGTAAAGTGTATTTTTATTATACTAAATTTTTACTGATTCCACTGGTTTCAACTTACGTTGATGCGACTTGCAATACGAAAACAGAAAATTTTCAAACAGTTTTCTTAAGTTTTTCAAAATTATTTTCGGTACCCCCGTTTTTTGAACACCAAGTGACTGTACTTACCATAAAGAAATATTTCCTTTCTCAGGAAAGCAAAGATAAATTGTTTAATAAATAACAGATTGTTTTACCTTAAGCACGGGCTGCTGGTTACACTTGTTTTAAAATTTTATAAGAATAATGTTATTATAGTGTTGAATTGATCAAACGAGGAAACTGCATTTTCCAATAATATTGAAGAAGCCATATTGTGTATCAGAATCTGAATCATTTTGAAGGATAGGTACAGCTAATTCATTGCTACATATGTTCAAATAATTTATCTGCTCTACAACGTAAATAACGCAATGAATGTTGTTGTAATGTCAAAATGAAAGCTATTTTCACTGACAGTGTGTTACGTAACACATCATCAGTAGTATTAGCTTTCATTTTAATCATCAACATTAATTGCGTTATTTACGTTGTAGAGTAGACAAATGTCAAAGTCAAAGTCAAAAACGTTTACAGCGAACTAAGTGTACAATGTTGGTGCTATGTTAGTACTTCTGACTTAGCAGCCTTTTACAAGCATTGCAATTTATCATTCTAAATTAGTCTGCATGCTACCTATGTTTCTTGTTGCACCGTGCCTAAGGATGGGGAATTCAAAAAGTATGGTTATGCATTGACCAACACTGAATCTTGGTTACCCTATGAGATAATAGGAATATTCATGGTTGACTAAAAACATCTTGTAAGTTTGTCTCCCCAGTCTTTTTAGCAAAAGTCGTAAACACTCATCACTAAATACTAAGATAGATAGAGTACAACTTTTACATAATGATATATTGATTATATGTTTTAAAATGGTCTTTAAATTATTAATTCGCCTTCATCTGTGTTATGTTCTGCAACCGTGAAGCGCAGACTAGTGTTATTATTTATTTTCCTTGTGTAAGTCCCTTAGTCGCCTTTTACGACACTAACGGGAAGAAATCGCATATTTACGTACGGCACCATACAAAGAAATAAATAAAAATAGTTTAAAGTAGGTAGGATGTGTGACTTTTCAGCCACATATTTGGCTGTTATAGCATGACCTACTTTCTAGATAATTTCACTAAACACATATACATACCTACATAGGTACCTACTTATAAATCTCGCGTGCTCTTCCCCACAAAAACAGTCATTTCCGTGTTCAAATTGTAAGTGATCACGAAATGATTTTAAATGCCGATGTTCGACAAAATTAGAGAATCGGTGTGTTGATTCTAATTTCCTGTATTAGTCGTGAATGGAGCGTGTGATTTTTATAAAGTAAACTTGAATAGTTTTTTACTTATTAGTGTCAGGTTTCGTTGCATTTTTTTTAGTTTATTCTTATTTTAGACGGTGACTATTCACAGTTTTTAATTAATATGAAGTCGTTTAATTTTAATGACTATTCGTTTGATTACTTTCTCCTTCCTCTTTTTCTTAGTGGTCGTTGTACTAGAATAGCGAGTCCATTTTTAATAAGTTTTAATATAAAGTGCTTGTTTCACTATGGATCAGAAGATTTGCACCAGTTCGATAAGCATAATGGTCACTTTTTTTCCTACAGAACTTACCTTATTATTTTCCAGATCTGGTCGATAGTTCCTCTCTTGAAACTAAAGCACGTTATTAAGTACCTACCTGATTTGTTAAAAAAAGAAGATGAACACTTCTTCATTAAGTCATCATCACCATCATCATAATTTCACACGAAAAACGTCCACTGCTGGACATAGGCCACCCCAAGGGGGGTTTGTCATCGCCACGTTTAGTAGGTTGGTTGGCGATCGCAGGATGGTGGTAAAATACATAGAGAACGCTGGCTACCGATTCTCTAGTAAGCTCCTTAGTCGTCTTTTACGACACGCCCAGGAAGAAATGGGACAGTTTATTTTTTAACCCCACACGGTTCTTCAAAAAATAAAAAGCATAAATGAAGCCAAAAAATAAGATTAACGATATGCATGTGCATACATCAAGATTTCGGAATCGTTCATCTGACGATACCACATCGCTGCGTGATGTTAATTTCCGTTTCAGTTAATTTATCTTTCGTATGACGTGTTAATTGATCGTTACGACTGAATTGGAATTTTGGAGTATGTGCCTTAATTAAAATAGGTTTATGATCGGCTTTTATTTTAAAAAAGAATAATTATTCAGTTGTTGTTAGGTACTCTAACGCACAATCGTGTGAAAACTGTCTTGAAGGGGGTGTTATTAAAGGGTTGTTTTGATGTCATTGTGACGTAGTGTTTTCAAATAAACGTTTGGCTATCTTAACTGTAGTTTATATAAGGTATAGGCAACTCATTGTCTTCTATTCAACTGTAGTTTTTATATGCCAATGTATACAAAACGTTGAAAGTTTTAAAAGTCAAATACCGTCTTATTTCCATAAGAAAGCTCTTTTGATCCACTTATTCAAACCATTCAAATAATCTTAACGCTCTTAATAGAACCGAGCAGTTAAACAAACACTTGCCAAAATCTATTCACCGTCGAATAACGGTCGAAATTAGAACGTTCGAACGTCTATTTGAATTCAAAAATAGAAGTTAGGAAGGCGTGCATGCGCGCTTAACGCCCGTGGGCCGAAACAAGCGTTACTATTGGCCAGAGGTGAGCCAATCACGGCCCGACGCTGGCCTAGGCGTGATGAGGTTTTCCGCGCAAATTGTTTTAATGTTTGGGAAAATATGCGCTAACATGATTCTTGTTAGAACAAGACTTTGAAGTTTGTTTAATTTTCGAATATTATCGGTTATTATAGTTTTATTAACGGGATCAGAATAAGAATGTTAATTTAATTAAAGTTTAGCATTGTTTTCAACAAAAGTGACCTTTTTAGATTTTCCAATTTATTTACCTTCATATAATACTGAAAATCCTTTACACAGTTAGGATATGCCTTTCTTCATAGCTGCACTAACTTGAACGAACTCTACTGAAATAATAGCAAAGGTATATTTGTTTTTTAATAAGAAAAAAAAATGCCACTCTGCACCTATAATATACAAAATGTGTATATAGAAAAAAATTGTAGGTACTTATTTATTTTAAGTACCGTGTGGTGCCGGACGTAAAGAATAACACCACCCCATTTCTGCCCGTGGGTGTCGTAAAAGGCGACTAAGGGACTTACTAGAGAATGGGCAGCAGCGTTCTCTATGCATTTTACCACTATACTGCGATCGCCAACCCGCCTGCCAAGCGTGGCGATTATGGCAAAGCCCCCCAAATTGGGGGAGGCCTACGTCCAACAGTGGACGTCTTACGGCTGAAATGATGATGATTTATTTTAAAATCTAGGTTTTATATTTCGAAGCTGCCCGCCCTACTCAAACCTCAAAAAATTCCAAAGGCGAATTACCCAAAAAACGTGACCGACCAAATCCTTTGAATGCGCACAAAAAATAACCAAATCTTTATCAAGTTTTGCCCTAATGCCCTCGAAGTTAACAATAGGGCACAAAAATACGAAACCCATGCATATTTGAACAATAACAATAGCGCACCTGCTGGATTGCCATATATTCTGGTCACATCACAGTTTTTTGCTCATCTACAATTTTTGTATACCATTTCATTGTTCAGGTATGATTTTTTAAGGTTGTGAGTCTGATTTTCAAAACGATTACGAAAGAGGAGTTAGTGGAAGAAATATAAGTGAACAACCAAGTACATAACATAATTTATCTATCAAATGAAATGCGTATGAACCTACCTACGTCTTCCATAATAATGTTTCGCTATGTCGGTATAATTCAATTCAATTCATTTATTTATTTTCTCTTCACAATATTGGTTTCCTTAAAAATTGACAATGTTTCTGACAATATTATACTCCAACAATGTAAGAGACTGGTGCCAGTAGTAGGTTTTGAATAATGAAAATGATGTTAGGGGGAAGACCAGCGGAATTCATTTTTTTTTAGGTTTTGTTTGCAATTGGCGAGTCAGTGTTGATATTGTATATTGATTAGAATATGATATGCGACCGTAACAAATATGGTTCTATACAATTATAATCATGAAACACTGACCTGAAAATTCAAACAAAAAGCGGATGAAGATTTGAATTTCTGTGTCCACCTTGGAGGATCGTCCTTAAGGAAAGACAATTAAAATTCTATTTCAAAACTGCACCCACAACCCACTACGAAACGACATTGATCATGGCCCCATTGCAAGAAAACCAATGAAAAAAGTTTTTTTACCTAGTTGTTTACCTAACCGAGTTGACCTCCACTATTTAGCTTTTTAGTTGGGTTCACATCGCCTCAATACTCGATAAAAAAGCTATTTCTAATGGTCAAAGCACTGAACGCACGACACATAATACTTTCAAACAGTGAATGTATGTAGCTGTGCACCACCGTCACCGCGGGCACTGGCGGTCGACCAGTTTTCAAACTTATTGCTAAAGGCCTAAGGTGAAAAGTAATCCACCGCTATAGACCGCGTTTCTACCTAATAAGTGTTAGTGACCCATTAACACACCAAGGGTCAAACCATTCACCTTTACACCCTGATTAATTGATAAAGATGCTAGATAAAAGATGGCTTCCTGCTAAGGTAACTGAGGTTAGATAGCAATCGGTGTGCATAAAATTATTTGAAATTAGCTGTACCCGCCGCGCTTACCTACTTGAGTGTCAATGCCTGAGTCTAAGCCGCGAATATTTATTCATAAGGCTCGAAGTGTTGACCAGAAGTGTAACTATAGTAGCCCACACCTACATTGATTTGTACCCACACTGCACCAGTTATGTTTAAATTAAACACACACACCACACACACCCTCTTACACATCAGACACGTACACTCCCATGCACACAAATAAGAGGACCTGCATGTAAACACTACACAAACTTTTAATTATTTAATTTTATTTTTGTATACACCCTTTTTTACCGATTATGTACACGATAGGAATGAAATCATTTGAAATTAATTAAGGCTATTGAAATGTATAATACTCCAGGGGTCTGGCGCTGATAACCGAAATACAGGTTCTGCCTAGTTCGGCTACAGATGACTACACCACTTTACAGCCGCAAAACAGCCTGTTAAAATATTTTGTAATTTATGTCAAGTTTCTTTAAAATAAACTATTATTATTATTAAATCACATGTAATAGGGGGCGAGCGTATTGCTATCAATTGAGCACAAATCCAGATTTCAGGCTGCTACTGAGAAATTCCAGATACATGATTTATTCCAGACAGAAAAACCCAATAATAGTTTACCCGACCCAGGAATCGAACCCAGGACCAACGAAGCAGGATCTAAGTTAAATTTATATCATAACAGAATCCTTCATTTTAATTACCAAATTCAGAAAACATCAATCTATTGAAATCGCATACTCATTAGAAAAATATAGGCTGCACTATGAGAAAAATCTCCAAGAGTTTTCATAAACGAATAACTTTTAAATGTATAGGTACGCAGACAATCAACATTTTATGATCATAGTATTACCATCATAAAGTCTTAATTACATTCAGCGTTCATAGTCTTACCAAAACAAAAACGACACGACCAAAGACAAAAACCAAAAAGTTGCAAAAATATTAGCAAAAACTGGCCAGTCATAAACGTGCCATAAAATGAAAGACGAGGTGTGCTCGCACGAAAATTCAAAATTGGAAGGAAAGTGGTTATTTTAAATGCAAAAAGGTTGTTTAAAAAAGGTTGTGTGTTACACCGTGGGAGAATGGGCAGGTGTGAGCTAGCGGGTACACTTGAGATCGTACGCGTACATTTTTTTGCAACCCACTATATTGATTTTTAATTAATGCTCCTCGAATTAAGTTTTTTTTTTTTATAAAATTGCGCTCGTTTTGGGGTTTCGAGTTTTGATTGGGTAATTTTGTTTTTGATGGGTTATTTTGTGCGACAGGCACGGAAGGGACTTTGTTTTTATTATGATGATTACGTATAAATATTTTGTTTTCTAACTACTTATGTAATATTAGGTAGAATTACACTTAACTTAAATTAAGTCACTGGTTGTGTGACTTAATTTAAGTGTCATGTGTGTATCCTAATTACAATGTAGAACTACATTAGTTCTGACTTCTAAGTCACATGACATCCAAAATACCAATCGCCTAAAAACATGAAACTTAACAATTACTCTTCCCCTCTTTGTCTAGCCTAAAGCCATTGAAGAACACAACCTACTAATTAGACCCAATAAAAAATAAAATAAAGCATAAAACAGACTTGACTTTCATAGTCCCGATGATTTGTTACAATATTGTCCTGCACCGGTACCCATAACGGTTAACCGCTTCGCCATTTATATATTTTTTTAATTTTATTCTACGACAACCTCCCCGAGTCAGGTTTAGCAACTTTTTTTTGAAGCCTAAGAGGACAGTATGGCTATTTTTACTTTTATTTTTGTTTTCGTTTTAATGGTAACGGATCGGACTTAAAAATAGTACGTTAGACTTTTTATCACCGTTTAAGGAACTGTACGGTATCTTATTTGTTTTGTTCAGATAGTTTATTTTCGATCTATACTGGGAAGATATATTTTTATACAAAGTTAAAAATACAATACAATATGAGTCGTGTTTGTGTGCTGTTTGTTTAATTTGGTGTTTTTATAAGGACACATTTCAGCTATTTTTATGTTATGAGGAAAATTGGGAAATGTTTTTCTTTTTACTTTGTAAATGACGCACGGGAACTAATGCATGTTCAACGCATGTTCCAGAAAAAAATAATTGTATTTACTAAACGATAGGTACGAAGTGATTCCAATACATGATATCCACATTGAATTAAATTACAAACCTACGTCATACAACTTTTTTGTAGCTACTTAGACTGAATGATCAAACCATAACATTATTATCAACGGTCACTCGAATAATTAGATAACGAATGTTAAACTAAACGTAATAAACGAATAATATTCATGGGCATGTCACGCACATAAAAGCATTAGGGTCGCGAATCACAGATTTCGTCGCGTGACAAGATAAGCATGCGTGTTTCTATCACTGTAAGCGACGCCCGCGCACCCGACCGCGCCCGACTCCACCCGAAGACAGCCGAACGCTGTCGTGGGAAAACGCGGCAGGTGTTACCGATCCGTAGCACTTCTTACTGAGTAAACATTCAGCGTATACAAAATTATAACCGCCTCGAAGCGTCTGTGTAAATGGAAAACATATTTTGTGTGCTTAATGATACTGCTTACTTTTTTGGTGTCTCGGCTATCAGACGACAATGTTTTTTGCGACGGTTTGAGGGTTCGTATGTTTCGCCTTTTTATTTTAGTTAAATTTATTGAGGTACCCTTAATTGGTATGGTTAAATGAAGTGTAGTTAAGTGTGCGCGTGACCTTTTAGTTTACATTGTGATTGTGAAGTGGCTTCATGAATATCTTGGGCGTTTATGAATGCCTCTTTTATTTATACTTTTGTGAAACTGTAATCTATCTCGTTGGTGAATGTGAATCGCGTTATTTATTCGCACAGTTTTTTTTTAGAAGAATAACTGTCACAATAAAGCCTAGAGTGTATTAGTTTGTGCGCTTTTAAATGCTAACTGAAAACAGTAAATTGCTTTTTGTGCTGCTCTTTTGTATTTTAATCAAATATACTTTTATATTAGGGTTGATAAATATTTACTGAAGCTCAACTGGATTTGTTTCTTATTTATTTAAAAGAAACAGAACTGGCACTCTAGAGAACTAATAATAATAATGAAACTCATAATCATAACTCTACGATAAAAAAGAAACATAAAAATAATGACAAGAAAATAGTTACGGTACCACAGAAAAAGCTTTGAATACTGTTTTCTTATTTATAATTATATACCTCGTAGTTAAAACGTTTTTTTTTTTTTTTAAATAAAATAATTATATAACAAAACGACTCAGTCGTGACAAATGAACTGGTAGTTAGAGAATGTCGTGATTATCCCAAGTAGAGGATTTCATTTATCATTCATATTCGTTTCTTGCTGGTCATTCCATTTATTACTTTGTAAGTTTTTGAATCCTCGAAGTGCAAAATCTTCATTTAAAAGCACTGAACCATAATTTTCACGTTGACATTCTTGTTTCAAACACTGCACTTTAGGCGTTAGAGCAAATGGTGTAATATCAAAAGCCGAAAAAAAAAACAAGACAAGAAAACATTTTTTTTTTCAGAAAGCTGAAGCCATAGGTAGGACAGATACACTTACAATTATTGTTATTTTGAAATTACACAACAAATTACAAAAATAAAATATAAACTGACTATTGAAATGTGTGTGTTTATTACATGTTAAATGATTTTATAACCTTTTCCAATAAGACAGAAAACTTACTCTGTTAGCTAAGTTAAACTTAGTCTACTAAGTTTTCTTTAGACTACACATTACATTATACTTGAAAATGTCGAGCAGTTAATCCCTGAACAAATTTATCTTTCTAAGAAAGAAACATGATATTTAAAGTAATCACGTACTATGAGACTTGGTACTACTGGCCCCTAATTACCAACACCAATTACTTACAGCCTACAGGTGTCGTGTAATTGGCTAATATTATTGTACGTACTTAATTTCAACACGTACTACTGCCTTACTTAATGACCTATCATTGATGCTAAGTAAGAGTATGTTAATGAGAATTAATCTTGGACATACATTGTTGACGAGCAGTGGTGGCTCAGTGGTTACAGTCGCGACTTACAGGTCGTCAGTTCGAACCCAAGCAAGGGCTTTAGTTTGAGTAAATTATTTCATCACCGCTCTGGTGAAGGAAAACATCGTGAGGAAACCGGCATCTCTTAGAACCAAAAATTCGAAGACATGTCCAACAAGCACTGGGCCCGCGTGGTGGATTATGGCCCGCTCCCTCTCACCGAGAGGAGGCATTTGTCCCAGCAGTGGGAACATTATAGGCTGCTGATGATACATTATTGTGTTGGCAATCTTCAGGAGATGATGAATGTTGTTGATTTAAATTGAGAAGGCTTTATTTTGTTTAGAATTAGGTACATCTCGCAGGACAATCTATGACGTTGTCGGCTGCATAACCGAACTTGCCTCTGGCTACGTTAATAAATTAAGGCCTCCGGCCACCCGGGCGCCGGGAGTCAATAGCTGACTCCCGGCCACCGTAGGCGCGAGCTTGCGGACGGCGAGCTATGGGTAGCTCGCCGCCCAGTAAGGACCAGGCTCGGTTCGACGGCGCGTAGTGTTCCACGCGCGCCTCAAAGAGATGTCAACAGCACTGAAGGGATCTGCTAGGACCGATGCCTGCCAGGGTCGTGATAGAAAGAGATACCGTGACCCTGGCACATGGGCAACTGAAGGAACACGGGTGGGTTTTAGTCAGTAAAAGTCTGACACGCCCTCCCGATCCGCCCAGAGCGGGAGAAGTCATTAGCTGATGTCCCATTTAAAAAAAGGCCTCCAGCTAGGGTTTAAAAACTTAAAACTAGAGCGACTACTCGGTAAAGTGTCCTCCTGTGGGGTACGGATCTCGGCTTAGGGTATCGCTGGTAGACGGCAGCAAGGGACAGGCTGGATCGGAAAAAGGGAATGATAAATTGATCTGGTTGACACAATTTATATTTATGTGTATTTAATTTTTGTTGCAGCATTTTAGTGAGCAATTGGTGGTATCGGCCACGGACTTACTAGTCGGTCGTGAGTCGGACCCAAAGAGGCAATTTACTTTTTGTTTTAAGTTTTATCACCAATGCTCTCAAAACGGTGAAAGAACACATAGTGAGGAAATCAGCATGTGCTAGAAACATAAATTCGATTACATGTGACACACACCAACCCGCGTTGGGCCTGCGTGGTGGACTACGGCCCATTCCCTCTCACAGACAGGAGGCCGATGTTCCAGCAGTGGGACATTAGAAGTTGATTATGACGATGAGGATTTTTATCGTAGAGGTATTATTGAAAAATAGTTGCAAATATACATATAACGTTAAAAATAATTATATTATTTTTGTTGTAGAGGTATTATTGAAATATAGTTGCAAATATATAACGTTAAAAATAATTATATTATTTTTGTCGTCGAGGTATTATTAAAATATAGTTGCAAATATATAACGTTAAAAATAATTATATTAGTTTTGTCGTAGAGGTATTATTAAAATATACATACATACAATCACGCCTTTTTCCCATGGGGGTAGGCAGAAACCACGGAACGCCACCTGCAACTATTAAAATATAGTTGCAAATATATAACGTAAAAATAATTATATTATTTTTGTCGTAGAGGTATTATTAAAATATAGTTGCAAATATATAACGTTAAAAATAATGATTATTTTTGTCGTAGAGGTATTATTAAAATATAGTTGCAAATATACAGGATAATTTTTTATCCAGTGCGCAAACTGTAACCATGAATTCAGCATATCATTCTAGACCCCCCAGCATAAATGCAATACCTACGGGGTCAAAATGTATGGAACAGCTGATTTTTTTTTTTTTTTAATAAACGACGAAAAAGTTCTACGCTGGGGGGTCTAGAATTATATGCTGAATTCATGGTTACAATTTATGCACTGGATAAAAACTTATCCTGTATAACGTTAAACATAATAATTATTTTTTTTGTCGTAGAGGTATTATTAAAATATAGTTGCAAATATATAACGTTAAAAATAATTATATTATTTTAGGAATGCATGAATGATTAGTGCAATTATGGATCAAACTCGAATTAATACTGGGGAGTTTGTTGTGCTACGCTAATTATTGTAGGGGACTATGTTGCGCCACTTCTTCCCAACTAGAGCACTAAAATTGGTGAAGGGCGGGAGTTTTGCTTTGTGTAATTTTAACGTCCACAACGTGCTGATTCTCAACGTATTTTGAATAAACGACTTTTCATATTGATTTCGTAAAAGTGGTGAGTGAGAGTACAAGAAAGCAAACTCCACTTAAACTGCTATTGACGTGAACCCATTCTGATGGCACGGCCATCGATCGACTAACTTGAAAAGGTCATTATGAACAAACAGCATTTAAAACCACTTCGAAATTGCGTTGGATACGACGGTTTGTTTTCCTTGACTGTGTTCTAGAACCTTCTCAAAGCGATTCCGAAGACAGTTTAAAAGAAAACATAGGTTTCAACCATTCATTACAACACAAGAAACCAATTACAAAGAAACATCCAACTTACACAGAAGTGAGATTTTAAAAATACTACATAATGACCTAAATGCCCTCTATTATGAGACACACCCCATAATATGACCAAGTGTTTAAAATTATTGCCTAGGAACGCAAATAGTACAGAAAAATGGCCGTCGCAAGGCAATTTCAGTCCTTAAACTGGATATTTTCTTTTAGCAATAAATGTAATTACTGTCATATTTTAGGGTTCTTTGTGTTGAATCGTAAATCGATTGAATACTCGCAGTAAAATTCGCAAACACTTCACAGTGTATTTATGGGCTGGTATGTAAATTAAAATATAATTGACATTCATAAAAATACTTTACTGCTATCTAGAATTGGTAAGGGTGAGATATAAAATGTAATGACGTGAAAACATTGAAATTGTCCTCCCCTTACGTGGAATGTCAAAGTTGTTATAATAGCAATACCAGTCTGTCATAAAATTAATTAACATTCAATTGCTAGGTAGTTTCTGTAGTTGATATATTAACCACTCAAGTATTTCTTTTACTTCATTGTCTTAGTAGACCGTCAAAATATTTCATTTGATATTATATGTCGAAACATTTACATCAATAGGTGGAAAAGCTTAGATCTTATCACTAAATCACAAACACTTTACTGAGTTAAAAAATATCATTCTAGTTCCTCAAATAAATACAACTACAGTTACTACATAGGTGTGTCATTAAATCTCTTTATACAAAGCACCACGATATATTACAGCGACACGTGAGCCAACCACCAGCTAAAAACACGATATATCTAGTCGATAAGACTTAAGTCCAACATTAATAATTAAGCACATAGTTAACAAGTAAATGGAGATGCATCTATACCAATTATGAAGACGGATAGACGCAGCCGAGCGGGCGATGTTATCGTTAATCACTACGGAACCATTTAACCTAATGCGAGTTCGGACTACGTAGAAACTGGTGTAGTGTGGGCGTTTCTTATTTTCTAAGAATTCTCGCCTCTGTCTGTGTTATTATAGCAAATATATTTTTTAATATTTATTTCGATTGCTTGCTGTGTCTCCATGTTTTTTAATTATGTGTCTGACCGTAATCATGTTTTGCATAGGTTTCTAGGCTAATTTCATAAATCCAAATATAATTTAAAAAAACAGTATAAAAAGTTTCCGTGCTTCTATCAATCTACCTAGGATCTTCCAAATTATGTTGGTATCGGCTTCCACTCTAAACGCATGCAGCTGAGTAGGTAGGTACCAGTATTTTACATGGAAGGACTGCCTATGTGACCTCCTCATCCCAGTTACTGAGTAAAACAATACCCTTTGGTAAGACTGGTTGTCAGAATTTCGGGGTTTTGTCATAAAAAAACCCCGAAATTGTCAAATTGAAATTGTAATTATGTGTTTCGGGGTTTTGTCGTTACGTAACAGGTCGTCCTGTTACGAAACGACTGTCTACATATCCACGAAAAACACTCGGGATCAGCGGGTTTATTTTCCGAGCTTGTTGACCAGCAAATATTATCCTTTAAGTATAGAAAAAGAGGACCGACGACCTGCACCCTAATTGCGAAACGCACAATTTATCAGAATCTGAATGGGATTGAAGATTATTTCTAAACCATTGCGTCATTTGTTCGAATAAATTGTCGGCTCAGCAACGTAAATAACGCAATGAATGTTGTTTAACTATGAATATTAAACTAATTCCTACCGATAAAAAGTTCCGCAATTACCTCTCTGGTTAATACCGCAGAAATTCGCTGGATTCATGAAACACGGAACCAGTCGTAGTGATGGTTCTTGGGGGAGGCCTTAGTCTAATTGTGGATGTTGTTTAGCTGAAATCATGATGATAATAAAGTTTAGACAAAAGCTGGTATCGATAACCATTTAAATTACATGAGGCAAGTGTACTTTTATTCTGAAACAATTAAGTCATGTGAGGAAGGTAGAGCAGGGAACAAAAGTAATTATATGCATTCGCAGTAACCTTCAAAATCATGGCCGACAAGGGCCACAAACAGTAGCCCAAGTATGACAGGCGACGCGATGATTATAGCCTCAGGGTTTGCCCAGAACATAACTACACTGAACAGGTTATAAATATTAAGAAAATCATTTAAACGCTACGGGGAAATGCTTTACCAGCACGATCAGAATCCGACAGTAAAGAGATCATAGTGCTAGAAAAAAACTTTAATGATAACAAGCTAAATAAAACGGTTTAGTTTAATGAAAATCACAGTCAAAACGCACATTTTTTTAGAGAAAACTGTTCCTACCTTCAATCCTACAAATATTATAAATGTGAAAGTTTATACGTTAGAATGTTTGTTACTCAATCACGCAAAAACAGCCAAACGGATTTGGATGAAATTTGACACACAAATAGTTTACAACCTGGATTAATATTAGGTTGGGGAAAAAGTCTTTTCGTATTATAGTATGTATGAACTTGTAATAAAATCTCTTTGGCTATACTATTTGTATCTGGCTGGTTTTGGTATCATTGAAAGTTCAAATTTTAAAGAACATAATTCCAAATGCAAATTGGGAAAATGTGTGATTTTCATTTGTTTTTCGTACCGTCAAGATGAGTGAATCTAATGAAGAAATTCGATACATTTTAAAATTTTACTACAAAAAAGGTAAAAATGCAACGCAAGCCGCGAAAAAAATTTGCGATGTTAATGGACCTAGTGTAGTGTCTGTGAGAGTAGCACAAATTTGGTTTAAGCGTTTTCAATCCGGAAATTTTGATGTCAAAGATGCACGTCGCTCTGGTCGCCCTATTACGGATAAAATGGATGCCATTTTTGAAAAAGTGGAGCAAGATCAGCATACCAGTAGTTACGACGTAGCTGAAGAACTAGAAATTGACCACAAAACAGTTTTGGCGCATTTGAAAAAAACTGGGTACACAAAAAAGCTCGACATTTGGGTACCTCACGAGCTCACTGAAAGAAACCTAATGAACCGTGTACTCATTTGTGATTCTTTATTACGACGTAATGAAACCGAACCATTTTTGAAGAAGCTGATAACTGGTGATGAAAAGTGGATCACGTATGACAAGAACGTGCGAAAAAGGTCGTGGTCAAAGGCCGGTCAAGCTTCACAGACTGTGGCGAAACCCGGGTTAACTCGCAACAAGGTGATGCTGTGTGTGTGGTGGGATTGGAAGGGCATTATTCATTATGAGCTGTTACCACCAGGCAGGACCATCGATTCTGAACTCTACTGCGAACAACTGATGAGATTAAAGCAAGAAGTTGAGAGAAAGCGGCCGGAATTAATCAACAGAAGGGGTGTGGTTTTTCATCATGATAACGAGACTCACACATCTTTAGCCACCCAACAAAAATTAAGAGAGTTTGGCTGGGAGGTTTAATGCATCCACCGTATAGTCCTGACCTTGCACCTTCAGATTTCCGCCTGTTTCGGTCTCTTCAGAATTCTTTAGGCAGTGTCAGGTTAACATCACGAGAGGACTGCCAAAACCACTTGTCGCGGTATTTTGACCAGAAGTCCCAAAATTTCTATAGCAATGGGATCATGTCCCTACCTACAAGATGGCAAAAAGTTATCGAACAAAATGGTACCTACATACTTTAGTTAAATGTAAATAAACTTTATTAAAAAATGTTTTGAATTTGCTTAAAAAATGCGAAGAAACTTTTTCCCCAACCTATTACATGGGATATTTTTACTCCGGTAGTAAGTTCCTGTGTGATCGTTTCCGACCTTCACGCAGGTGAAACCGCTAGCAAAAGCTAGTGCATTATACATAATAATATCCATCTCGAAAAAGTACCCTTTGCTCTGGATTTAGGAATTTGACAATAAGGGCACATTTTCTCAAATTTTCCTGCGAGACTTACAAAATCAAAAGTCTTAGAAATTGGTGAATTTTCAGTAAAATACGCGATTTAAAAAAGTTTTACCTTTCCTCATAAAAACAAGCCAAGTACGGCAAGTCGCGGTGATTACAGCCTCAAGGCTGACACAACACATAATTATGTTTAAGGAACTCATTCATAATTGTAACCACTGGTGTCAAATAGTCCCCCAAGCAGCACCCAAATGTGACAGAATGGGGACATATTTTTAACATTGCTTGTATCTTAGGACCTACATATTGACGAATTAACGGTTGGTTCATGGGCCCTAGTGTATGGACTCCTTTTTAAGAAAATTTGTTACGACTGGTCGACACTTCACAGGACTAGAGGGCTGGGTCATTCTTAGGCCAAAGAATTAGGATTGCCATTTAACGTGGTAATTCTGCCAGTCTTCTGGGCATGTTTCCGGATGACAGTGGATGACGAGTACTTCGAAGCCTAAGTGTGCTTTTGTTTTTGTATTTATTTATACAGTTAGTATACAAATTAGTACCTACCTAGTGTAAATAGTTAGCTATGTTAAATATAGAAAAACCTTAAGAAACAAAAATTAAATCATAATCAGCCTATATTTGTCCCACTGCTGGGACACAGGTTGGTAGATGTCACATGTCTTCGATTTTTTTGGTTCTAGGACATGCCGGTTTCCTCACGATATTTTCCTTCACCGTTTTGAGAGCAATAGTGATGAATTATTTACACAAAGTTAAATGCCTGGGTTCGAACTCGTAAGTCGTGGCCGTCACTGCTCTTCTAGATTTAAACATCATTATTACATTTTCCTTCCGCCTTTTTATAAGGCATACCTTTACTATCTTCATACTATCTTCAACCCATAATAATGACAGGCCAAACAGTAGCTCAAGTACGACGAGATGATTACAGCCACAGGGCTGCCCCAGCACATAAATTACGTTTAAGGAACACGTCCATACTTCTTAATATATAATCACTGGAGGAAAATGTCACTTCGCCTTAGGACACGAGTTTAATGGAGATCGGTTATCAATTATTGCAGAGTTTCAATGTCGTTCAATGGGAAAATTGAGATGCAATTAATTACGTAGACTACAGTCGGGGATTGTAAAAGAAACGAAACTGTAGTTAATAAATTTAATTTAAACCAAAACTATAAGCTAATTTACATTAAGGTGATTACTGCTCGAAGTGTGAAACAATAATGTCTTAAAATTCTATCATACAGGAGATTATAACGTTTGTCTCAGTTTGGACTTAGGACGACGTTGGTAACACGTTCACGGTCACACGTTGATCTGCACGTTCAAGACAACTTCCGCAAGAGATGCATCAGTGTAACACGTTCACGGTCACACGTTGATCTGCACGTTCAAGACAACTTCCGCAAGAGATGCAGTTCGTGTAAAGATGTTGTTTTGGGTCATCGCTTATGCTAGCGACTTCCGTGAATGGCCTCACGTAACACCTCCCCCCGAAGAACAGCGATTAATTGAAGACGGAAGTCGTAAATTGAGCTGGCGGTTGTTTGGGATCAGCTTGGTTGGAGTCTGGAAGGGCATAGATAGCTTCTTGTTCACGCGGTTCCTCCTTTTGAGTTTTTGAGGAACTTTTCGTGCGCCGTATGTAATAGTACAGACCGCTACCCAGTACGCATGCACTTAATATTACCACGTACATAGGTATAGTGGTATGATAGAGACTGTAGTTGATCTCGTTATCCGTGTGCACAGGCTGTTGCAGAGATAACTTCGCGTTGACTGCATGTAGGTTATTAAGATGAATTGATTGCAATTTTAGTTCTGGTGCTGATGTTGGAGTAATTGCGGTGTCATTTACTAAGTCGAGCAATTTGAGCGCTTGTCCTTGTACACGATCGTTCTGGTTGATTATAGTGAATTGCGGTGTTTCTATATAGCATTGATGCGGGATGACAGCGAGGAAGCTGCCCTGTAAAGTCTCGTAGGAGTCCTGAGTGCAATGTAGGTGAATTTTCGTCGCGAAGGGAAAGCTGACCGTGTAATGTCTCTCGTCCAGTTTTTCATAGGCTGCTCTGTCCAGTGATATTTTTATCGGGTTGCAGTGGTTGTTCATCTGCTGCGTGGTAATAAGTTGCTGGATACAATCATCTGGTGTTCGGCGTTGCGGGCTCGATGTCTCTTCACATAAATACCACTTGGTGGTCTTCGGGCATTCAGCCTCTATGTACCTGAAGTCTTTCTCAAAGGTTGCTAGGAACGGATAGGGTGGTGATAGGATCTCATGGTTTTTATTTGGGACTATAGAAAGTTTATACATATCATATATAGTAGGTAGGACAATGGGGAATTTATATACTATGACTATTTCATTCCCTGTGTAATAGGAACCTAGCTTAATTACATCAAAGTATTCCCTATAGTTTAAATCTACGATTTTATCACTCCCATAAAGTGACTTAAGGCTGCTAATCATAGTGCGTAAGGTAGGCAAATTTAGAACGGCGTGGTGCATAGTGGATGTTTTAATAAAAGCTAAAATATTCTGTAAGGTACTTAATTTTTGGGAGATAGAGTCTACATTGTCACCTAATATCATAAGGACTTGAGCTAAATGTGCGTATTTGACAAGTTCTTGATCCCTGCCGGTTTCAGTTCCATTAATTTTATTAATTAAGGTTGCCATTCGATTCTGATTTTCTACGATGTTATCTAATACTTTAGTATATTCAGAAGTCCAGTTCTTAGATAGACTGATATGCATGTTTAATTCTGTAATTAGTTTGTTCTCATTATTCTGGAGGGATTTAAGAGCTTGATCATAACGGATTGCATCAGTGTAATCGAGATTACCTGTTATGCTTTTTATTACCGACCCGAAACCGTCCAAGAGTCCTCTTTTAACACGGATTGATTCAAATGTTTGCAAATGTTCCAATAAGCTGTTGAGTTTATTCTTAAGATGAACCGTATGAGGTTCGAACAAAGAGCTAGTTCCTAGGTGAAATTTAGGTGCGACATTATATAATTGGGTGGCAACTGAATCAATTTTACGTTGTAAATCCTCTAAGTTGACGTATTGTAGGAATGAGTGGTAATTGGATATAATTCTAGCGGAGCCTAGTTTAAAAGGAAGGACACCAGGGCTATTGTGAAGACTTTCAAGTTTTATTTCTTGCATTAGACTTGGTTGTATCAGAGGAAGAAGGATCAGGAACATCCTGGAACAATTTAGCTGATTTAGGGACACGTTTAAGCCTAGTTTTCGCTATGGGACCTAGTTTTTCTTGGTATATATATGGATTGGAAGGTCGGCCGTTACGGTATCTTTAGTATATTTGGATGCTAGTTTTTGGCGGGAAGCAAGTGGATTTTTAATAAAAATCTGTTGTTCCGGCAAATATTCTGATTCTGGTTCCCTAGTCTCATTACGTTTGATAATCTGGTCCTCACGAGACACCTTCGAGAGTTCTTGGATCATGCTATATGCTATAAGCATTTTATCCTTATGATTAAGCATATATTGTTGAAGTAACTGTGAGGAAATATCCATATCAAACGGGTCGCGGGGGTCAAAATGACCAGTTACTATTTCGATTGGTCTGCACTTAGTGTGACTATGAATACTGCTGTTGTAAGCTAGGATTGCGTATGACATGAGGTTTGTAATAGATTCTGATTTATGACTAAGTTTCAGAATGCGAAGATGTTCCAGTACTGTTGAGTGAAACCTTTCAACCATGCCATTTTCGTTAGGTGCGTGAGGCGCTACTCTGTGGTGATGAATTTTGTGAGTTCTAACAAATTCCGCTACAAGTTGGTTAGTAAACTCCGTGCCGTTGTCAGTAACTATGGTGATAGGAATACCGTGATGCGTGCAAAAGATTAGTAAGGCTTGCAATACACTAACTGCGGTACCATCTCTCAGATAGTATGCTTGACCGTACTTAGAGAATGCATCAACAATGGTAAGGAACTTTTCACTTTGAATGGTTAGAAGATCTAAGTGTACCAATTCAAAAGGCTTAGTGGCAGGTGGTACTATCCTAAATTGTTGTTTAATAGGATTGCGGTCGTATTTCGCTTGTCCGCATATGGTGCATTCGTTGATAAATTTGGTGATATTTTCTCTCATTTTTGGCCAGAAATATCTGTGTGATAGAGCTAGGTAGCACTCATTGATACCTCGATGATTTGTTTTACCATCGTGGTATTTATTAATGATTTCCTGTTGTTTGAGGTATTCCTTTACATTCTCTATTTCCCGTTTAGTTAATATAATGTTCATGGATGAATTTTTAAATGTTTTTTGTATGATGGGTATGATGGTATACATGGCTAGTGGTGGATTGATTAGTAAACCTGTCTTAATTTTCGGATGCACGTATTCCTTGATGGCATTAATAACATCTTCCTCTAAGTTAGGGTCAGAGAGCTGAACAGATATACGAGTGTGTGTCTCGAAAGGTTTAGTAATTACGGGTCTACCTTTAATTTCACCTACTACATTAAAGACTAGTTGCTTAGTGAATTTGTTTAGAGGTTCATCAGAAATTGGTATCTCTAAGAAAGGGTTTTCGTTGTCAGTATGCACTGTGTCAGTTCTAGAGTCGGTTTCGCCATTCGTAGCTGTCAAAGTACGTGATTCGTCTAATGTCGGTGCACTTTCGGATGGATTAGCCACTATGGACATCAATTCCTCATTGTGGATCTCGATCCGGGAGAGGGCGTCGGCATTGGTATTATTTTTGCCCTGTTTATAAATTACTGTGAAATCATACTCGCTGAGTTTCAGTCGCCAACGTGTAAGTCGTGAATTCGGTTCCCTTAGATTCATCACCCATTGTAAGGGTTTGTGGTCGGTAATTACTTTGAATTTGCGACCGAATAGATAGGGCCTAAAGTATTTGGTCGCCCATACTATCGCCAACAAATCTTTCTCAATAGTGCTGTAGTTGCACTCACTGGAGTTTAGGGTTCTAGACGCATAAGCGATCGGTTTATCTGAACCTATAAGTCCCTGTGACAGTATAGCACCTAAGGCTACGTTACTGGCGTCGCATGTCAGTATAAAGTCTTTTGTAAAGTCAGGATAGCATAAGATGGGGTCGTTCGTCAGTAATGTCTTGCAATGTTCGAAGCATTCGGTGTATTTCTGGTCTAATGTTACTTTGGAACCCTTTTTGAGACATTGTGTTAGTGGTTTAGTGATGCGTGCGAAATCAGGAATGAACTTCCTATAGTATCCAAGCAAACCGAGAAAACGTTTGATTTCAGTGGCGGTTTTTGGTAGGGGGTAGTTTCTGATGGCTTCTATTTTGTTAGGGTTAGGCTTAACGCCGTCTCTACAAATTACATGGCCTAAAAATTCAGTTTCTAACTTCAAGAATTCGGATTTATCCATCTGGATCTTAAAGTTAGACTCACGTAATTTTTTGAATACTTTTTCCAGGGCTAAAATATGTTCCTGAAGGGATGTGCTGAAAACGATAATGTCATCCAAATAGACAAGGCATATTTCATTCTGTAGACCTTTAAGAACATTATCCATCACTCGCTGGAACGTAGATGGGGAATTTTTTAATCCCATGGGCATTCTCAGGAATTCAAAATGGCCATTTTCAACGTTGAATGCAGTCTTGTGTATGTCTTCAGGGGCCATCTCTACCTGGTAAAATCCACTCGCTAAATCGAGGGTTGTGAAATATTGACACCTGCCAAGTTTGTCGAGTACGTCAGTTATATTCGGGATAGGGTATTTATCATCAATTGTTTTCTCGTTTACTTTTCTGAAGTCCACAACAAGACGCCATTTAGTTTTGCCTGAAGCGTCCGCCTTTTTGGGTACAATCCAAATTGGAGAGCTCCATGCTGAATCTGAAGGTCTTATGATGTTTTGCTCAAGCATTTTATTAATTTGGTCTCTGACTTCTTGTCGGTGGACGTAGGGATAACGGTAGGTTTTCGTATGTACTGGAATTTCGTCAGTAGTTTTGATCTTGTGCTTTATTTTATTCGTAAATGATAAAGACTCGCCATCTAAGTAAAATACATCGGCATAGTTAGCACAGAGACGTTCAAGGTTAGCGCGTTCTTCCGGGTTTAAATGATCGACTCTGAGGCGGGAAAGGACTTCTTTGGCGCGACCTGATAAAATTTCAGTACACTCGCTTTCGATATTAAATAATTGAGCTTCGACAGGACGGTCCATGGAAAAAATTATATCATTAGGTGAGTGATTAGCTATCTCGACCCAACCTCGCTTATTTACTACGTTAGTCACACAATCGGAAATAAGGCAATTGCAAATTACTTGATTTTCAACAAATACCTCTCCATCTGACGTATTTACTGGCAATCTAACGAGCTTTGATGAGTTGGCTGGTATTATTTCTTCGTATAAATTTGCGTTACGTGAGTCGTACATCTGGATAGGTATTTGTGCGTTACGAGTAATTAGTAATCTACGTCTAAGGTCAATGTTTGAGTGCCAATTATCTAATAAGTCAAACCCTAAAAGTCCATCAAAGTAGTTATGGAATTTGTACACGAATAATGTTAGTTTACCCTGTTCGCAAAATTCGGGAAAGCATGGTAATGTAATGGAGTAGTTATTTTTACAAGTAGCATGTACGTTAGTTACTTCAAATGGGTCGTAGTTTAAAGGTATGTGGCTGAAATATTTTTCGACAGCGTCAGGGCTTATGAAAGACTGATTGGCTCCCGTATCAACTAGAAATTTTAAGGGTGGGTTAGATATTTGGATATAACCTAATTGCCTTTGTATGTGAAAATTAAGTTCTATTTTGGTTTTTCGGTATTCGACTCCTTGAGAAAATTTCCATCCCGTGACGGGGTTGAGGGTTGTTCCACCTCTTCGACCGTCGTGGGTTGTTCCACCTCTTCAATCGTCGTGGGTTCTTCATAGCAATATTGCTCTAAGTTAGGATAGTCGAAATGTTCTAATGGACAGTAATTTTGATCACAGCCTGTATAATTGTCTTGATTAAAATAAGGGTTGTAGTCAAATTCATTGAAATTAACTTCCCGGGTTTTGAAATAGTTCCCCGGCGGAGGGTTGCCCGATTTATTCCAATCATGCAGGGTTGAGATTAGTGGTAGTTGTCTAGGTATAAATGGACGAACACCACTCATTGGACGTGAACCATTACTTCCAGGGTAAAAAGATTGCTGTGGTTGTGGTCTATTAGACAATTTAAATGCATGGGACTGGGAGTTATAATTTTGGGGTGGAGCGCGCATCATTTGCATCGTCCGAGTGGGACCACGATTCTGTTGCCCAGGCATTGGAAAGCTAGATCTCCATCTTGGGGTAGGCTGGGATGGCATCGGATGCTGCCATGATGGGCCAGTCATACTTATGGGGAGTTTTAGGGCCGTATTCATTGCCATTGGTTTCGGAGCAAAATTGTGCAGAGGTAAGTTATGATTTTGAGACATTGGTTGATCCTTTTTATTGGAACCTTCATTGCGCTGCTGGAGGTAGAGGGTATTCAGTTCCTCCTGAACAAGTTCTAAAGCCATTTCCATAGATGTCGGTCTCATACAGCGTATTCTACAGCCCAACGGATCTTTCAAGCCTCTCAAATAACACTGAAGGGTAAGTTTTTTGTAAAGGTTGCGTTTAGCCTCAATCGTAGTGGCCACTGTTTCGTGTAAACTAATGTAAGTCATTATTGTACTAAAAAGATTTTGGCAGCGTTCGTAAAACTCTTGCGGGGTAGAGGACCCCTGTGTCTGTAAGGACAGGTCATTATATAAGGCTGTCTCGTCTCGATGGTCAGCAAAGTTATTTATAAGGGCATTCCGGATACCCTGCCAGTTATCAGGAATACCGTTTGAATTTATAAGCCTAGCCGCGGAACCTGTGACTTTATTTAGAATTCCATTTATGAGGGACACATTAGATAACTCGTGACCTGCCTCGGTATTAAAATACGTCAAAACTAACTGATCACATACCTTGATGAAACGCGTCAATACGTGGGGATTTCCGTCGAAATCGGGTACGAACCGGAGAGCTTTGTACATAGCATCCATATCATTATCTTGAGCCATATCTGTATCTAAAAATCTCTGGTCGTCAAATGTACTGAGCCTACTAGACGCCCTACTACTACTATTACTACCTAGGCTAGAATCACGTAATCCCCGTGGGTGAAAAATTTTGAAAACCTCCTATATATGCACGCACAAAGATTTCAATATCTAACTAAAAGAATAGAAAAAACATTAATTAAACTCACACCGAAGTTATATCGGTTCTAAAAATAGAATTGCACTATCTGCATAAAATAAATTATAGCAGTGCAAAAAAAATGGAATTGCACTATCCAATTGCAATAATAGTATGAGTCATGAACCTTGAAACGTTAAGATTATGTAATACGCTCGGAAAATAATTCTTGTGGAAGGTCAGTGTACCTATGCTTAATGAATTAGTACGTATTTATATGAAGAGAAATATCATGAAATATATTATTATATAGAATAGGATATAGGTATAGGTAATATTAGGAAAGTAAGGACAAAGAAAGATTCAGAGTACTTACAACATGATTTCTTTTACTGAATCGATGTCTGGATTCACCCCTGGACTGCAGCCACTGTAGATTCAGGATACTCGACTGCGGAGCTTGATAGCCACCCGGGCGGCACGCGAGCGCGGATGTCTATTTAAGATGTCCCTAATATTCGCGAACCGGCCCGCGAGTATCCTACCGACTGCGCCAATTACGTAGACTACAGTCGGGGATTGTAAAAGAAACGAAACTGTAGTTAATAAATTTAATTTAAACCAAAACTATAAGCTAATTTACATTAAGGTGATTACTGCTCGAAGTGTGAAACAATAATGTCTTAAAATTCTATCATACAGGAGATTATAACGTTTGTCTCAGTTTGGACTTAGGACGACGTTGGTAACACGTTCACGGTCACACGTTGATCTGCACGTTCAATACAACTTCCGCAAGAGATGCATCAGTGTAACACGTTCACGGTCACACGTTGATCTGCACGTTCAAGACAACTTCCGCAAGAGATGCAGTTCGTGTAAAGATGTTGTTTTGGGTCATCGCTTATGCTAGCGACTTCCGTGAATGGCCTCACGTAACAAATTTAAGTTAATTGGCGGATTTGCTAGATGGTTTTTGTATTTGTGATGGTAGATAATAATAAACTACTTGTAAAAAGAAAAGAGAATGCAAAAAAAATGGAATGCATTGACAAGAGGCTGGCCTATTTTTTGGGCAAAGAATCAGCATTGCCATACAACGTGGCAATGCTGCCAGCCTTTTGGGCACGTTTCCTGTTGACAACGATGCAGACGAATTTTTTGATGCTTTATAATTATTTATGTTTATTATACATGTACATTTTTTTTCTTTGGATTGAAACTTAGATTTTAAATTATGTAAATATTGTACTGGTACTCAGCTGCATACGGTTAGACTGGAAGCCGACCTTAATATAGTTGGGAAAAGGCTAGTCAGATGATTTGCTTCTAAAAAACTGCATAAATGGTTATTATGTCTACAGTGAGTGAAAATCATATTGTATTCTATCTCTGATACCATTTATTAATAATAATGGTATCAGAGATAGTAAACGAAACCATATCGTACCGTAAGTGTAACAACCTCTATAATGTTTAATGTGGTGAGATTTTGTTTTATCTAAACACCTTTGTAACGTCCAATTCAACCCTCATTAACCCTTAAACACTCATTACAAATGTCAACCATATAAACCTAATTCAAAGAAAAATTACCCTATTTAGTAGTGACAAAAACTGACATAGTAATAACAATTAGTTATCGTGTTAAGGGTGGCATCAACGGACATAGAGCACGGGCCGGAACGGTCGCGTACCGGTCCGGAACAGGTACCGGAACAAGTGCGGAAAGGTCAACGATGAATACCGATTGTTATCGAGTGCGTGGCAACGGCTTTTGTGTATCTTATAATGGTCGATTTTTGGATTACGAATTGATTTGTGTATTTTTTTAATTTGTGTTTTGTTTTTCTGTTTCAGGATGCGTTTAGAGTTCTTTTTGTTTCGATTTTGGGATTGTATCGTCATCATTTCCCCACTGCTGGACACAGACCTCCCCAAAACACCGCCACTTTGACCAGTTCTGTGCTTCTCGCATCTTCTCGCGGATTCCTGCAGCCTTCGCAGTCTGTCTTGTGGGAGGCCTTCCAACAATAAGTCTTCTAGTACGCAGTCGCCACTCTAGAACCTTTGGGCCACATCGGCCATCAGTTCTACAAGCATTGTGCCCTGTCTGGATGTATCAGAGTTTTGTACTTGTGGTGTGATGGAGTCATAGCCAACATTATCATAAGATTATTGTTTTTTTTTCGTGATGTATTGAAGACATTTAAGTTACATAATTTCTGATTCCTAGGGATTCTGAAATAAACAGTTATTTTTTGCTCACCTTTTTTTTAGTGACTACTCCCACAGATCATTATTGAAGCAGTCAATCAGTTAGCTTATCAAATAGGGTGATTCTATTTACAGACGAGAGCAACGTGTCGGGTGAAGCCTCGATAAGATTGGAAGCAAATCAGCAAGTTTTGTGCGTGTCGAACTTGAACGAGGGATAAGGGGAAAACAAGTTTACAGATCACTCGATACGCTAGAGGCAATTAACTGATTACACTGATAACATCGAAAGTAATCTGGTCTTGCAACCTTCTACGTATAGGGAGGTTTTGTTCGAACACGCTCAGCATGTACTTTTTTCCACTAGATTGAAACAAGTTAGCAGAAACTGGAATCTTACTGATTGACGTATTTATAAATTGCATGGAATTGAAAATGCTTAATTGCAGATAATGATTTCTGAATTCACGAGGCGCTGTTAAAGAATGAGGTTAACCATGAAGTACACAAACTGGACACCAACAAAAACCATTAAATGAGTTTTCTATAACACGAAATTATTGACGCAATCGATTAACTCGGAGAAATCTTCATCGACACACCCCCGTCCCGAACGTATCGGCTTCGGTATCATTAAGATAAAATTAATTGGGCTCCACCGGCTTCCGCGTCCTCGCCGAGATGAAAAAACTGGGTACACGTGGTCACTACCGTTCATTTACGAACGCGAATTATGCGTAGTACGGCAGGTGGCAGGTGGCGAGAGCATGGGAACCCGGGGTTGAGGCGAGTTCCCACGGCCGCGTCATTCACCACGCCACACCTGCGCCCCTTAACGGGGATGCTACACACACGCCCGCCACGCGAAGGAAAGCGCCGATTAGAAGTGCCACGCGTGTGTGCGCGCGCGCCGGTACGTGTGCCCACGCGTGCATCGCGCCTGTGTGCGTGCAGCTCGAGTTACAGGATTTATTCAAGTAAGTGCCCGTAGAAGGGCTGTTTACGTTATACTCTACGTCGCTCGCGCGTATGTGTTTTAACAGGTGGCGTATGTGTGTGTCAGCGTTTGATTTATTCGCTTATGTTAGCTTTATGATAACGACGGCCGTGTTACATTTTCTTTTGCTCCTGTAATTTATTTTTATAGAGTGATCTGTATGATAAGTACCCGCAGAATGTTTTTTTATAAATTTCAATACAATCAACGGAGGCTGTCACATAAAATCTTCAGCGTACGACAATCTGACGCTCTTGAAGCCCTTTTTTTTTTTTTTTTTTTTTTTTTTTTGGATGGGAAATCATCAAATGACTTCTCCCGCTCTGGGCGGAGCGGGAGGGCGTGTCAGACTTTTACTGACTAAAACCCACCCGTGTTCCTTCAGTTGCCCATGTGCCAGGGTCAAGGTATCTCTTTAGAACAATCACGTGACCCCGGCAGGCATCGGTCCTAGCAGACCCCTTCAGTACTGCTGACATCTCTTTGAGGCGCGCGTGGAACACTACGCGCCGTCGACCCGAGCTTGGTCCTTACCGGGCGGCGAGCTACCCATTGCTCGCCACCCGCAAGCTCGCGCCTACGGTGGCCGGGAGTCCGCAATCGACTCCCGGCGCCCGGGGCGTCTCCTCCTGCGGCGGCTAGGGACGTGAGGGCGCAGAGACTGCCACTCCCTCACGCGCCCCGCCTCCTCCTTCGCGAGCATTACTGCTTCGCAGAAGGAGGTGACGGCTTCCCATGCCCTCTCGCTCCGTACCATGGCTCGCACCAGGGCCGGACGCGAGAGGTCGCCGCCGCCGATCGCCTCCACGAGGACACGGCGGTGCTCCGCCCAGGCAGGGCACACTTCCACCGTATGCTCCACCGTGTCCTCCTCTTGAAGCCCTGATGGTAGAGAAGAAGCCATTATGCAAATGTAATTTTCCTTGAAAGTCTTGTGCCATTATACTTTTATATCAACTTAATGACAGTCTTCGTATACATAGTGAAGGTTCTACAATTTACACCTTAAAGGCTTTAAATAAGCCAATACCTATTCAGTGAGGAATTTATCATTAATAACTGTATGCATTTATTCATGAGAGCCATTCAATAAAAGTTAAGCGTAGGTATGTTGACGACTTAAAAAAGTGTCAACGTCCTAAATGAGATAGCATCGTTATTTTATTAACGTCCGTTTTATTAATAACCAATATAGATTTGGGGGCTTATCGTAGTTGTCATAGATAGGCATGCATACAAATGGGTGCCCTTCGGTTGACAATGGGGTACGCGATCTAAATGAGCGGTGCGTTGGATCATGATCGCCCTTACTAACTACTAATATGAACGCGTGTAGGCGCGTGTATTGTTACTGACAAACATAAAAAATAGTAGAGTTGGGAAGTGTCTTATTTTGAAAGATGTATACAGGTTCTGAATTTTCATTTGGGAAAAAGAATTCAAATAATCTTTTGATACGTGAAGCAAAAACTTTGTACCCCTTTTGACGAGAACAAGAGTTAAAGTTTATATGGAGAAGAAGTACAAAAAGGTAATAATACTTTTATACAGGGTTATTTGTAAAACACCGGCAACCTCTCAAGACTATATTACTAACATCATAATCAACAACTTTTGTTCTGTGACTTTTAAAAATTCATCATATTTTAGTTCATCAGATTTTCATACAAAAATCGACCGCCCGTAAATAGATCAAGTTCAAGCGTCCCCGCCGCCCTAACCCCGCTCCCTTCGCTAATGTACTATCGCTTTCTTTTGCTTTTCGTAGACTTAGTTACATTTAGAGCGTTCAATTTAAATATTTTTATTTTTGTATGAAAATCTGATGAACTAAAATATGATGAATTTTTAAAAGTCATAGAACAAAAGTTGTTGATAATGATGTTAGTAATATAGTCCTGAGAGGTTGCCGGTGTTTTACAAATAACCCTGTATATTAACGCATTAGAAAAAACATTAAAATTTTATTTAATTATCGTCGAATTTCGACCACCAGTCGATCACTACTTTTAATAAATTTAAAACAGACACAATTTAGTCTAAAGCCACAGGTTTAGGGAGACATTAGGTAGCCTAAGAAAAAAAATCCAACACCTTGCAAAAAAAAACAATATTAGTTAAAATTCAAAGAACAAATCACTTTAACATTTTTTTTTTCTTTTCTCGCCTTTTACAACAATACTCCACAGCAGCCCAACAACAATAAAATTAACCCATATCTTGCCCGCTTCTATTGTCACGAGGCACGCAAAGGGATGCGTGGCGCGCGCACGCAGGCTTGGACCACGTGCGTGAGCACTTTATTTTGGTTCTTCGTGATCGTGATATTATTTAGTAACTGTTTGTTAGTGTTGGCGAATTATATCGGTTTACTGATTGATACGTAAGTGTATTAAGTTCTGGGTTCTTACATACCTACTCATATGCTACTGGCAGACCAGTACTTAAGTACAGACACATAAAGCTACTACAATCTGTCAAATTTCTATAATAGATTTTCGTCCTTATTGCTAAAGTATTAGGTTCAAGATTGATTGCGAAAATTTGACAGTTTCGGTTAGCTTGGTGTGCTAGCGTCTGTAACTAAAGTAAATCGAAAACATACTTTTAACTATTTTGTATAATAATTCGTTTTCACTTTTAAAACAAAATCAAAATGATTTTATAAATAGCTTTATAATATTTTTGTTTACGCAGAAAACTCCTGGGTAAATACGCAATTTATTAAAAAAAAATGCTTTTACGCATTCAGTAGGACTTATTTTTGTGTCGTGATTTTCGCCCCATTACCGCTGTAAGAAAAACATTTTCACATTTCTTTTTTTACCATTTTCTGGTAATTGTGCCCATTTCCCTACACCCAACTACTACAACAACACATCACCAATGACAGCCCGCATCGTCTATGGAATGTCATTGTGACAGCGCGTGTCATGCGCAGGCGCAGCGCACTTATCAGCCAACGTGATTGTTTTATTGACGCCTCTGCCGTTTGAATAATTATAGCCCATAATGGTGTAACGAATAGTATTGTTTTGGTAAATAATGGTTATGAGAAGCGTCAGAACTATGGAGTGAAAAGAATATAATTATGCCTTTTGTATGTTGAGTTGTGTGAGTGGAAATCTTATTGGAAATGGTAATTTTCTTTATTGGTAAACCATTTCTGAGAAACTGAATATTTTTTATTACTCTCTAAGGGGAATAATTCCTTTATCGATCATGTAGAATAATGCATTGCATTTCAAATTCTACAAAGAAATCATGAGAGAGAAAAATTGGTATTTTAATTATAGTAAAACCTGAAAACCCCACAAAAATAATAATACTATACCACTTCGTAAGTGCTCTGGAATGCTTTAACTATAGTAAATTCTCAAAACCCCACCAAAATAATAATACTATACCACTTCATAAGTGCACTGTTATGTCCCCAATCAAGCACACAATTAATATCAAGCATCACTCTTCATCAAACAAAACAATAAACCCAAACTACCACGTACCACACCAAATCCCCTAAACTAAGTCAACAGTACCCAGGCGTGTGTTGTCCACACTTCATACACACACACACACAATACATAATCATAAATACCATTGTACCTCGATACATACAAAGTTCCATTTTGTAACCCTACCCCAAGGAGAAGGGGCAAAAAGTGAACACTTATTTTAAAAAGCATTCGCTGCACGTGGTCGGGTTGTGGTCGAAGATATTTTTTTTTCTTTTAACGAAAGTATTACGTTGTGAAATTCTTCAGTAGAGTAGAGGATATCGGTTACCCTTTTGGTTTTGAGTTAAACTGGATTTTGTTTACTTTGTTAAATCTTTGGTAGTTTGTTTTAAATTTTAGATAGTCGATAGACGTCTATCTAGATGTCTAGGTAATGTAGTCTTTGGGTAAGCATACATTTAACTCAGACTCAAAATGTTAGAGTCTAAACAAATTAATATTTAAAATATGAAAATCAGAAAAACCTGTTATATTTGAAATTTCACCAGTCACGAATTAGTCTAATTGGAAAGAAAATACATTTTCTAATTAAAAGTTTGAATTCAGAACGTTTGATTCTAATTATATAATAGTTTATAACTTCATAATTTTATTACTGATTTGATGACTTTAGCGAGAATCTAAGTATTTATTTAGCGAATCGCAGTTTAGCTTATTTTATATTAAGGCTCTGTAGCCTTAATATAAAATTTTGGACTGTAAAATAGTCGTAACAATAATGCAGCAGGACCGATATTTGGTAAATTACCTCATTTTATGGCACTGTTTTAGAGAACGTCTTAATTAAAGCAAAAAAAACAAAGAGGAACACATTTTAAGTATCAAAGTCACATAAAATATTATGTTTAAGAAAATAAAATCCCTTTTAAGGTTTTGAGTGTTGTGCAATAATATACTTTTTCCTCCTTTTTACCTTTTTATTTGGGGTTTCCTTATCAAAAACTTGGCTTTTGCCAGTCAAATGATAAAAAAATAACAAAGCAAAAGAGGTATATACAGTAGTGTAATTTCTGCCTACCTGAACGGGAATAAGGTGTGAGTTGTATAATACATAATGTTTGTTCGATTTAAAAAGAATTGCTTAGCACACCTTACGAGTAGGATATAAACATAGTTTTCCGTGCAAATATTTTCTGTTTACCTAATGTGTAGATTAGAATCGAGTTTAAGAATGTATCAAACCAAATTCGGTCCCCGATTTTTAAAGGCATAAAACTGTTTTCGTATCTGTTTGCATTACCCAAGGTAAATGAATAACCCATTAAAGTACATCATGTATGCGATTACACACATAAAACTAACTACCACCTCTCTGAAACTGGTTAAAAGAAAGAAAAAATAACATTAAAATAATTTTATCAACACCAAATAAATATTTAGTTTTATTAACCATTAAATAAGATAAATAATGTTGCTTTTGTTATATTTTAAGTGATAGCGTGATTGTTTTTTTTTTTATATTATAAAAGTGTGGTAATTAAAAATGGGCATTTAATTTTTATATTTCAATTTAAAAGCATTACTTTTTCATTTTAATTTCAGTGTCGGCACTTAACCGACAGGCAAGTTGAATGCTAGACTCGTAAAAACTGTTTTTAGTGCAAACCGTCGCACTTTTCTTAGTGTTATTAAAACAGGCTAATAATGTTAATAAAATACGATAATGTTCATACTATAGCGATTCAATATTTAATGTTTGTTTACCGTCTCGTATAAACAAAGATGGGAATATCTTCATCCGTCGTTTAATTGAAAAATCGAGTTTTATGCAGAGTGGCAGGGAAACTTAAGCGCAAACTGTCACTGTTTATTAAATTAGATACAGTAGCGTAGAATTTCAAAGAAAATCAGTACTTTCATAGAAGAGTGCTGATTAAAACCCGGTCAAAATGTATGGATCAGCAATTTTTTTTTTTTTTAATAAGCTTGAAATCGCAAAGCAGTTACGTTTAGAATCATATACTGAATCTATGTATAATGTTAACGTTATACAATCTTATAAGAGTTATTGGAATCAAAACTTACTTGTAACGGTAATTTACTTTCAAAGTAAACTATACATTGTAATACATCTTAGTTAGAACCATGATCAAACATAAGAAGATTAAATTAGTAAAATATTCGTAACAGAACATTCATATGCGTAATTAAATATAAGTTCTTGTATCAAAAATCAAATTACATAATCAAATCGTGAAGATTTTACTGTATTTAAATCCCACTCTCTTTTTAAAATATGAGAAAGAACACTATTAGAACAATAACAAAATCATTTCAAATAAAAGAAAGCATCAAACAGCGGATTCCGTGACAAAACGACACCGATTAACAAAAAACCTCGTGATTTTAAAAACGTATCCTATTACAAAATGTTTTTTGGGCAATTCAATTTGCATATTATACGCATGTTATCCGGACAATCGGTTGTGAGATAATATCAAATTATTAATAAAATAATCAGTAGCGTTTGGAACGCTCGATGTATTATGTAAAATGCCTCTTCAAATAGATAAACATCTTTAAGAATATTTTTGGTATTTTGTATAGGTAACAAGAATCTGTTGAAATCTGAATTGTATTGTAAATCGTTTAATTATGCATTTTTCATTAGCTGAGACAGCCATAATTACAAGAAATAAAAGAGTTTTTTTTTAAAACTTAGACTTAATTTATTTCTATTTGTTGATTTTATCATTCTGTTATTCGTTCAATTATTTATTATTAAATTATTTGTTATTGTATTATTGTTACGGATGAATTACCAAAAAATGTTGCATAATTTTAATTGTAAATATCCTTATTGTCTTGTAATAATATGTAAAACCATAAATGGTGCATGCTGTGTTAGCCTATAATTAATTGTTGCACTTAAGAATGTTCTATTATCGAAATAATATTTAATGTATTGTGTAAACAATTGTTGGCTAACCTAAATAAATAAATAAACTGAATTTTTAATTATCATCTTACATCAACCAAAGAAATACCTGTAAAATCATCGTTTCAGCCGACAGACGTCCACTGTTGGACATAGGCCTATTTGGGGAGTTTGCCAAAATCGCCAGCTTGGCAGGCGTGTTGACAATCGCAATATGGTGGTAAAATACATAGAGAACGCTGCTGCCCATTCTCTAGTAAGCCCTTTAGTCGCCTTTTACGACACCCACGGAAAGAAATGGGGTGGTGCTTTATGTCCGACACCACACGGAACCTATAACATTACTTTAAGCAAAATAGTGAAAACAGGCGACGAATGGCGCCACACTAAATTATAATGATAACTTACATTTGAAACTAAAACTGACTGCAAGATAAATATTAATTCAAACTAGAGCATGTTATTATCTTAGCAAAGGTCTACGAGATTTGGGGCTACGAAAGTGCTACGAACTCGTAGCACGCGTAGACTAAAAATCTTTTTTTTTTTGTTTGTTTTTTTAATGATGCTCATTAGTTTACGTTATTAATATCTAGTGTAAAAAAATCAAGTTATGTACTGAAGCTTCTATAGTATCTTAATCGAACAGTTTATAGAATCATTACCCATTCACAAAGATTTCATACTAAAAAGTTTGTTAATCCAAAAAACCCATTTCTTCTACAATTTCTTCGAAGTATATGGTACTGGTTTCTAAACCTGACAATATCGAACGTGCCCATTTAAGGTGACACATTGCGAAAACCGTGCTTTTTCTTTTAAGTGTACCTTTCTTACCATATGATAGCCGAACTTAATATTTAAGTGTATGATTTTTGACTATATGATCTAGTATCCTGTAAAAGGAATACACGATACGATAAAATTTTCTCGATACAAAAAAATCGCAAAGTTCTATCCATGTTTATGATTTTTTTAGCCTCAAGGCGCAATGCGTTAGATTTATTAAACATAGTTTACTTTAAAACATTGATAATAATCTTATCTAAGTTTTTGTAAAACAGTTTTCGTTTTAATAATACTTTTCATTCATAAAATACGGCAATTCGTTTTGGCACATACGTTATTTTATTCCAAGCGCATACACATTATCGCCATCTCTTTTTTTGCCTATAATAAGTAGTGTCATCACTCTCGTTCGTTCATAAATCAGTCGCCCAGTAGGGCTCATCGACGACGGATCTATGTCACTTTTTTACAAATCGGTGCGATCAAAATTACGTTTTTTGTATATTTATGTCCACAGAAAAAGGTAGCAGTGAAGTATTTTGCTGTAATTATTTAATATAATAAGTGTTGGCTTTCCAAAAACTTTATATTTAGACTATATATGTGTCTATTTTTGTGACTGTGAATAATATAACATTCTTTTTCTATTACTATTTACTGACGACCTAAATTATGTATGAAAATGGGAAGAACCATAAACCAAAATTGAACAGTACCTTCAAGGTTAGAAGTACCTGCACAGGGCAATTAATACATTCATTTTGCAGGAATTCAATACCAATAATACGATGATAACAGTAAGAGGAATTCACCACCTTCACTAAAGCATTACAGCAACAATCTATTCTCACTTTGTAAAGTAATATTGAGTTAACACCCTATTTTCTAGAGAAGAACGTCTGTTTTATCCCAAAAACTTATAATAATCGTTCATTTAGAAATAATTAAAATAAGTGATTCGTTTTTACGTTTGAAGTACGTCAACAATATATCTATATGTCAAGTACTGACACTTTAAATACAAGAGCACAACGAAGGAATGGAGTCGCATTACAAGTGTGTAAAAGGTGAGGTTTTATACCTGACTGTGGCCCAAAGGAGAGTAATGATTTTGCCAAGAAAATGTATGATGATCGGTGAAACGAAGTTGGAGTTTATCAATCTCTTATATGCCAACATCCTTTATATTTATATACCTCTAGATGATTAGTTCGTTATTTTTAATTTCATATCGTAAATAACAAAGGTATGCAAAATGTACCTTTTTGGAAATTACAAATAAAACTACTACTTACACATTTAGATTTTCATGACGATTAGCACTAACCTGATTAGATCTGTGGCGACAAGGCACTTACCTACCAAACCCATTCGTTCCACCCGCTGAAAATCTCGCAACTGAACACGAATTGCCTTGGCTTTCATGGAATTCTTTAAATAGACTCCGGACTGGGGTAGGCCGGAGTAAAGAAAACCTGTACAGGAGGAGATTCATAGACGAATCAGCCCTGGAGTGTAAATGTGGTGCTGTCCCACAAATGATGAGGCACTTGATATCTTGTCCAGCATGTTCTGTTGTTTGCACGCCACAGGAGTTTATGGACGCTACTGAAAATGCCAAGCTCGTAGCCAAATTCTAGGCTAACTCTATTTAGATTGCTATCGACACGCTAAGAAGAAGAAGCACTCACCTGACTCACAAAACAAACTGTTATAAATCCTTGTAATACCTTATTCGCTTGTCACTGAAGCTTCTTTGTCATATTTGACATTAAACATTTTCATTAGCCCGTTTATATCTTTACAGTAAAACTGAATCACCGTCTTGAGCAAAAATTGGGACAAACGGTTTTTCTCTATATGAATACTATGGAAAAGTAGTGCCCGTAGCAAATTTATTTTTTCTTTGAGTCGAGATCCTAAAAGTTCTGCTGCAATTTTAGAAAGATCTAATTTACGCACCAAGTTGTTTAATTCTGGTTGTGCAAATAGCTGTGGCTCGGTTTTGTCGATAGAGAGATCAATCAGTCGACAGTCAATCACATTTACTAGATATTTTTAATAACTACCAGCAAGTAAAATGACAGTCGAAAATAATAATTGTTCATCATCTGCCTAGCCTTTTCCCAACTATTTTGAGGTCAGCTTCCAGTCTCACCGGATGCAGCTGAGTACCAGTATTTTACATGGAGCGACTGCCTATCTAACCTCCAGTACCCGGTTACTGGGTAATACGATACCCCTTGGTAAGACTGGTTGTCAGACTTTTGGGCTTCTGACGACCCGTAACGACTGTCTAAGATCTACGAAAGACAGCCGGGACCGACGGCTTTTTTTTTTTGGATGGTATATCATCAAATGACGTCTCCCGCTCTGGGTGGAGCAGAAGGGCGTGTCAGACTTTTAATGACTAAAACCCACCCGTGTTCCTTCAGTTGCCCATATGCCAGGACCACGGTACCTCTTTCGAACTAATCTCGCGACCCTGGCAGGGGGACCAACGGCTTAACGTGCTTTCCGAGGCACGGAAGGGTTTGTAAAGATGGTCAACCATCCACGGACAAACCGCGGCAAGCGTAGCTGAACCTGAATGACCGACCCGTGCAGCTGTTGTAACTTAGCCACAAGCAAGTTGTAAATTATTATACTATGGTAGCATTTATGAAGATTGTTACAAAATCTTACGTGGTCGAATTTTTTCTTTATTTTTCCGTTAATCAGGAATTCAAATTCTGTAACAAACCATTATTCGATTTGAATTTATTTTATTTTTTTTACCCATGCATACCATTAATCAAAATTTAAGTTTAAGGTTTTTAAATATTTTGTATTAGTTGTCTACTCCATAGTTTACTATGCGCAAAAATTTCAAAGACCGAGACAAATTAACGTCACTTGGCATGCACATTTTTCTTAAATATGCTGCCGTCTTTATCTTGCACTTCTATTTTAACAGTTGTGCGACGGTGACACGAATAATGCTTAGCGAAAGGCCATGCTAAGTAACGTTTTTAAATTTCGGTCAGTGATAATTCCTTTGTTCCACTTTTGGCCATTGGTAAAATAAGTCAATAAAGTTTGTGGCGATGACGTGATGCCGACCACTGAAGATAGATCCGCCACTCCCCGCGTGCGGGGAAAACAATCCAACTATCATCTATTTTCAAGGTAGGGTCTTAACCGTCACACACAATAAACGCTACCTTTAACGGTCTTTCCATTCACACGGCGCGGGCGCAGACTTTGTTCAGTTCAACTGCGTAAGACGGTACTAGACATGCAATTAAAAAAAAAAAACATTGTTGTATGTACTGAGAACTGATATAGAACTTTATAGATATCTTTAGGTGAAGAACAATTGGAATGTCTCATTGTAATCGTTTTCGTTTCTTGAAAACCATCATTCGAAAATATCAGCATAGGTGAGTATAAAATTCAAAGAATATAGCGAAATATTCAGGCTGTGTTCGATTCTAAGTCATCCTCATAGCCGTCCGTTTACTTATTAAAACAAAAGTCGGAAGTCAAAATATCTTCTGCCTAATTTAACTTAACCTTACTTTAGCGACGTAGGTTTTTAGGACATGAAGAACCGAAATTGCTTATATCCTGTATCCGGACACGGAAGTCAAATGGCAGTTGCTTCATTTTAAATAAAACCTACTCACACGCATACTGAGTGAAAGACAGCCTAAGGATTACAGGGTCCTACCCTTTTCTTGTCATGGAGTTAAGAAAACTTAAAATATGGCATAGTAATACATCTAACATTATTATAATTTAGCCGTCGCTCGCTCAACTGACCGGAGGAAATGATTTATCAGTTCTGTGTACGTGATTTGCGAGCGCGGGCGCATGCGATTTAATCACAGGAAGCAACACCGGCGTGCCGTGATAAATCTGCAGGAACTTATCTATCCGATGGCCAGCTGCGGCCTGTGATTCATAATGCAGCGATAGTGCTGTTTATTTTGCTAGGAACCGCCTTAGGTGACGGCTAGAAATTAGTATACTACTTCATATTACCTACGCGAGACACCGGCCTCTTTGTACGTCTTGTTTTATTGTCCACCAACAGATTTATAGCTAGAAAACGAATGTCAAATTAATTCAATGGTCACTTTAATTCTTTTTTCGCTGAGCGTCTTCAAACTTCCTTATATGGCTTGGTTTATGCAGCCGTAATTTATGAAAATGGCACGACATTCACAACCAAGACGAGAAAGAATACTGATTTATTCGTAGCGCTATCGGACATGAAATCTAAAATAACTACAAGTCATTATGGTAAAGAAAACAAAATATATCAAACTAATTTTGAAGAGAGCCCCATATCAGAGCAAGTTAGTCATCAATAAAGCTTTACGAGCACAATCTTCTCGTAGTCTGTAACTATTCCAAGTCGCGGCACGTCAAAGCTTCTATTCGTAGAAGTTGTTGGTAAAAACCAGTCTATAGCGCGCGCTACTGCTCGCGTGCTGGGCGCGCGTCGCCCCGCTCCCGGCACACGCGCAAGCGCGCGCGCGAACCCGGCCCTACTACGCGTATATAAACCCCTCGCCCTTCCTCATTCAATCATTCCCTGCTGACGCATCGTGCGCGCATGACGCTCTGTATCTTATTATAGTCGCCCTGTAAATACGTAGTCGTAACTTGTTTAGTCTAAGTTCTTAATATTTAAATTCGACAGTAGTAAATAAATAGTTAAAATGTGTTTGGCTAAGGATGACACGCAATCCCCGCAGAAGGAGGTCCCGTCACCCCGCTCGCCGTGGGCGAAGCTTATAAGCCGTCAGGTAAGTTTCCAGATTTAACCGTCTCTGACTTAATCATGTGCAACTTGTCCCTCCCGCAACTCACGACTTGTTGTCCAGTTACATGTGTACTTATTATGTTTTCTTTGTTTACAGAGCTCCAAGCCTCGGCTTCCCCGCAAGGTGACGACCTCAACGCGGGTTAATCTTAATAAGTGTTGGTCCAAGTTAGGAGAACTGATCTCCAACTCTGGTCCCCGCACTGACCTACCATCGCAAAAGACTGCTTACCCCGAGGAACCTGTTCTTATACCTTTCTCGGACTTCTTCCGCCCTATGGACCCGGTGAAACCGGTGCCGGTCGAAGAGAATGACAACGCTGAGAACCAGAACATCGCTAACAACCGCTTTGAGCTCGTCAACGAGGACCTGGAGATCAGCGAGAACATGGCCAACGAAGTGCGAGAGATCTGCTATTCGGCCACTAAAAACTGCTTCGTATGTAAACTTTGTTATTAATTATTTTTAAACCTTCGCTTCAGTTCTTCCTTCGGTACTTAAATGCAGTGAAAACAAAATCGCGTCTTCCATCATTTAGTTTTAAACGTGCTCGATAGCACAGATCCAATGTCTTCCATTAGACTTAGTGATGTGATTGGTGCGGCGCCTCTGTCTGTGATGTAGCCTAACGTTTGTGATCTCTAGTAGATAGTAGTGAGGCGTTGTGTCGTCCTTTAAATTAGTGTTGTAACAGTAAATTGTCACAAGTTTTGGTAGACAGCTTTAAATGAACTGCACTGTATAATTATCATTTGCACCAATCTCCGGCTATCCACTGAACTAATGCATAACAATTCTGCTTTGTTTCTCTTACTTAATTCAATGTCTTCCAGTAGAGTTAATTTTTGCCTGTGATACAGAGTTTATATAACGATTAAAAGCTTTAACTAGATATAAGTAGAGTTTATTATTGTTTAAGCAAAGTTTATTTGTGTCTAAGTTCTAAATATGTTCGCTAAGTGCTCTCAATCATCACTTAATATTGTGTAATGTAACTTTAGATTATTTTTCATGTGATATTCGCAACACTAAGTGAACTTTATTAGTTGGTAAACGTATTGATATGAACGTAACATATCAGTAAAATGAAGCTTTAATAGTTTGTAAGATTTTTAGGTAAAGTTATATCATTTGAACTTCCATTTTTATTTCATTGTGTAAAGTTTAGATCATTTCGTTTTCTAAATTTTCTTTAACATTTTTAAGTTTCGCAGAAGTGGGCCGAGCGTGCCAATCTTAATTAAATTAGTTTAAGTTTTAACTTGCTAAGTACTCCTTAACTTGTTAAGTTTTAGTTAAGTTACTTTTTCTAATATTTTTTGATGAATTCTTCCATTTGTGTCAATTGTTTAAGGTGACTTTTTGTTCTATTATCATAACTTTTTATCATTATAATTATGTTAAGTAATTAAGTTAGATAAGCACTCGTATCTTAGACTGATATCGTTAAGAATTCAAGACTTTCGTTTGATCTCCGATTCTTAATAAACATTAATGTAATAACATATACATGATTCTTATTTAATCACCCAATAACCGTTACACATACATCGTAAAACGATGTTTAATGTCCACACATAAAAACAAGTGAGAAATACGTGCTTAATATAGACATTCACACATCTTAAAATCATACACAAAATCTATACTTATTATAATAATATTATAAAGCTGAAGAGTTTGTTTGTATGTTTGTTTGTTTTGTTGAGCGCGCTAATCTCAAGAACTACTGGTCCGAATTGAAAAAATATTTTTGTGCTGAGTAGCCTATTTATTGAGAAAGGCTATAGGCTATATAACATCACGCTATAATCAAAAGGAGCGGAGCAACAACGAAAAATTGACGAAAACTGGCAGGCAATTTGATGCGACGGGAACTTCACGGGAGCAAAAATTTGACGCGGACGAAGTCGCGAGCAGAAGCTAGTAAAATAATAAAACCACCAAACAAGTTGGAATACAACACTACTTAAACCTTTGAACTGTAAAATAAATATATACACAACATGAAGCCTGTAATTCCTGGAAGAGTTAGGCAGAAGTGTACCTTTGTATGTACACCCAAATTTCACAGCAACAATATTAACTAACACCAACAACTTTTATATTCTAAGTTTGTCCAACAACTGTTATCACTTATCAACTACTGTTGATGAGGAATTTGCGCTAGCAACCAAGCATAGTTCCTGCGCTTTGCAAGCAAAACAATTACGGAAGAAAATCGAACTAAAATTATAGACCATAAATAGTCCTTGTCCGTGCTTTTCCATAAACATAATCAATAAATGCCTACACAAGAGCCTGTCCGAAATAGTGCCAAAATATTCAGTCTTGTGCAATTGTATTTGAACATGTAGATATTACTTTATATGATACGAATAATTCATTTCTCGAAACAGGATATTTTTCATTAACTTTTCTATCAATCTAACTAACCAATTTTCACAAATAACCTGTAATCTGATTCGATACCTACTCAATTAGATGCTTTTTCACAAAAGTAGGCGAGCCCAATGCGGGTTGGTAATAGCACCTGTCTTCAAATTTTTGGTTCTTGGTCATGCCGGTTTTATCTCGATGTCTTCCTTCACCGTTTTGAGATCACTAGTTACGATATAATATACACAAAGTTAAGCGTCTCTCAACCTGCCAGGGTCGCAAGATTGTTCGAAAGAGACACCGTGACCCTGGCACATGGGCAACTGAAGGAACACGGGTGAGTTTAAGTCAGTAAAAGTCTGACACGCTCTCCCGCTCTGCCCAAGAGCGGGAGACGTCATTTGATGATTTCTAATTCTAAAAAAAAAAATGCGTCTCTCAAAGTCCTGATTCCCAGCAGTGGGAATACTATAGACCAGTCACACACAGCCAGCTATAGTGTCTGTCAGGCGTCGAACCTTTGACCTTACAAATAGTAAGTAGGATCTATGGTAGGGAGCACGGATATCTATGATAGGGACCGATTCTATTGAGCCACCACAGCTCCCAACATATACTTAACTAATAATAACTAACTCAAAGGGTATGTTGTGTAAATGTGTAGGACTGTACTGGTTCAAATATTTACCGGCCGTGTTGCTCGACCCACGTGTTCAGTCACGAACGAGAATTAAAAGGTCAAACGTGTAATTCATAATCTATGACAGGTTGTGGATTTATGAATCAATTTAAGTTAAATACGCTCTCATTTATGTATTCATTCAAGTGTGCAATACACAATTACGCAAGTGTATCAAAATTGTGCGCGAAAATTTTTGGGCAAAGGAATCTTCAAGTGACTTCCTTGCACTTGAAGATTCCTTTGTCTTGCATCTTTTTTGTACGAGCAAAAACAAATATATTTTATTTTGTAAATATAGGTACAATACATGTACAGTATAGGGAATTGGTAACTCATAGTCATTTATTCATAAGCAAGTACCTTGATCGAAATTGCGCGCGAAAATTTTTGGGCAAAGGAATCTTCAAGTGACTTCCTTGCACTTGAAGATTCCTTTGTCTTGCATCTTTTTTGTACGAGCAAAAACAAATACATTTTATTTTGTAAATATAGGTTCAATACATGTACAGTATAGGGAATTGGTAACTCATAGTCATTTATTCATGAGCAAGTACCTTGATCGAAATTGCGCGCGAAAATTTTTGGGCAAAGGAATCTTCAAGTGACTTCCTTGCACTTGAAGATTCCTTTGTCTTGCATCTTTTTTGTACGAGCAAAAACAAATATATTTTATTTTGTAAATATAGGTACAAAACATGTACAGTATAGGGAATTGGTAACTCATAGTCATTTATTCATGAACAAGTACCTTGTATCTGAATTTACACAAAAATTACACAATTACAGTACATTATACACTAAAATACATTTGAATTTCATAAATTTCAACACCCATTTAAAAACAATAAATTTTTTTTCTTCCATCGACATGTAAAATTAAACAATATGGACAATACCTTAAAATTTAAAATAATAACAGGTTCAATCACATTTTACCAGAAGGCATGCAAAACTTGCAAAAAAAATTTATAAACTAATTCACTCAATAATCTGGAAACCATAAAACCAAACATAATTCTTATTTTAAACTTTATAAACGGTCGGTTTCATTTTTTCCATACAAGAATTCTACAGTTGGTACTTTCAACGTTTGGATATTTTCGACCAAAATAGTATCGATTGGAATGTCTTAAGTTAAAAATAAAAAACACAATTTAAGTAAATATTATCAAAGAATTTTCGCATGGATTGTACTGTACAACACAAGATTATTAAGTGTAATTGAATTTCAATTAAATTCATTTAAGTTCATCATGACTTTTCAATATAATAACGATAAACTACTCAAATAATTTTATAACTTGCAAACTCCATACGTAAACCTTATTCCAGTGTTGATGCAACATGATACGTGCACCGACTTGTATCAACAGGTCGCGACAAGTTCTGGAGTCAACGCCTACGACACGTCATACCTGCTACCTACAGCTAGGAATATCTGAAAAAAAAAACAACATTGTGAGACGTCTGACATATTCAATATCTTTTTATAAATCCAATTAAGGCATGAAACTAGTTCTTAGAGTAGAATTTCTAGGTAATATTGTAAAAGAAATATGAAGAAGGGTTGTGATTTAGGTAGGCGTCAGATATGTATATTTATTTACATAGTATAAAACAAAGTCAGTTCTCGCGTCTGTACGCTTATATCTTTTAGACTTCGCAACGGATTTTAATACAATTTTCATCAATAGACAGAGAGATTTAAGAGGAAGGTTTATATGTATAATACGCGGGCAACATGTCAAGTAAAAGCTAGTAATAAGTATGTTTAAATTATTCAGGCTATGTTGTTCCACTTCAGGGAAAAGGCCTGCCTCCCTTTTGTTTAAATCCATTTGTACTCAACGAATTACTGAACCAATATGATCCAATCGCGCCTAAAGATAAAGCATTATAAAAGTAATTCAAATCAACAATATTATTTGGGAGTGTTAATAGACTCTCCACGACTGAAAACAATTTAAGTTGACACATTGTGCAATCAATAATGCTAGTTACTTGATTAAATATTAAATCTATTTTCGAAAAAGCATCAGATCAGCTAGTGACACTCCTAAATGTTTTTAAAGCTGAAAATTCTCTGCAGCAATTTTGCGCCTCGAAAACTTTGTGGACGAAAACTTAGAAAAAAATAAACTATTTTCACTCATTTATATTTACCTACACAGTCCATTTCAATATCCGTTACAAAACAGGGGCTCCTTTATTGAGAACCGTTAACTTTACTTACTAGTATTAACAAGGAGAAAACCAGGCAATGTTAGAATTATTCACTACAATTCTTGCAGAAACTAGAATAGCCTGAACTAAATGTCTAGAGACAGTTGCTAGCAGGCACCATTGTAAACTTGATTTAAATTCCACAATTAACATCGTATCATTTAGCATTTGGTTTCGTATCGTTTGCCAGCAAGAGACGATGGAACCACGTTAGCAATTTGTTTTGAAACTTAATTGAAGCTTTTTACCGGTTGATAAGTACTAGATTTTTTTTATCAGCTTATAATAATTAAGTGCCTACCTTCGTTCACATTAATTGCTATTAATACAGTTGTCATAATAGGAAGATACCTACCGATTATATTAGTTGTCGTAGGCCTTGTAGACTCTAGACAATTTTCTATTTTATTTTGTACCTGATACTTGTTGACAGGCCTACACCGTCCTCCCATACCTATTAACACTGTAATTTGAAACCATTGTAAAAGCCAATTATTTTTAAAAGTGTAACTATGGAGTTTCTTGCCGGCTCTTCTCCATAGAAATCAACGACTTGGAACCGTGCACCTAGCTTCTGACGTTTCATAAGTGCCCATGTAAGTTTATGTGCAATTAAAATATTTTGAAACGATTTGATTTGATAATAATAATTCATTCATATTTCAGACTTGAGGGGTAATTGCGTAACACACTAACAGTTGAAATGGCTTTAATTTCGATAATTCAACATAATTTATTACGTAATTTACGTTGTTGCGCAGAAAAATTGTTAGATTAAGCAATGAATTTGCAATTTCCTTCAAAATAATTTAGATTCTGATTAATAGTGTGTTACGTAATTCGGGTGCTGGTTCAGATATTAAATAAAATATAAAATTCACACAAAATCTAACTAAAATAAAACTCAAATTCAGGTGTCATTAAAATTGTGAATTTAGTCATGCTGTCTCCACACCTAAGATAAAACTATCACTGATTATAACTGTCATAATCATTACTCACATATATAAATAGATTCATCATTATGATCATCATTATCATCATCATTTCAGCCGCAAGACGTCCACTGCTGGACTAAGGCCTCCCCCAATTTGGGGGCCTTTGCCATAATCGCCACGGTTGGCAGGCGGGTTGGCGATCACAGTATGGTGGTAAAATGCATAGAGAACGCTGCTGCCCATTCTCTAGTAAGTCCCTTAGTCGCCTTTTACGCCACCCACGGGAAGAAATGGGGCCTTTTATAAATAGATTATTTCAGCCAATTTGGAAACCGAGTTAAAAGAGATTTTGGAAAAGTGAGGTTTCGTAACCATCTACGCTTAACAACTGTTTTTTGAAGTTACGTTTTTTTTTTTTTGTGGGACATGTCGTAGTTAATCCTAAAAAGATTCTTACTACTTAAGGCGAGGTTGCAGTACTTTTTAAATTTTTTAAACCTCTGTAAATCTAGCAAAATGACGAGTTTCCGTAAAAAAAAAATAATTTAGGAAAATTGAACATACTGTTAAGCGCTGTGTGAAGATAAAAATGTGAATTAAAACAATTGGCTCGATAAAAAATAATCATAAAGATGACACTAAATCGCTATTTAAAACGTGTACCTTGAAGAGATTCCATCATTAAACCATGTAAAACTCATACCAAAAAATAGGTTTTATTGTTTTTTAGGGCATGCTGAGAAAATATTTTATAATTTCCTTATCATTTCTTTTTCCACGAAACAATTAAACACAAAATCTAGCAGCTCAAGCGCTCGCAACGACCGGCCAATGTTCGCCGAAACGTCGTCAGCTACAAGAGGGCCTTAAACGGATTTTCGCCCGGCGATTTCTAAAAAGTTAAACTTTTTAGACCTCCAGCCGGGCCATATGTAAACTTAAAAAACTAAAGCGAAAGTCCTAAGGGTAACCCCGAGGGGGGTTCGAACCTCGGCTTAGGCGATCACTGGGGGAGGGCAGCAAGGGACAGGCTGGATCTGGGTTGAAATTATTTAGGGGCTAATTTAAAGCTACATGCGCAGCATCGCGGGCTGGCTCTTGCAAGGGTCGGGAGGGACTATTTAGTCGGGGTCGCGACTAGGGACCTCGGCGGCGAGGTCGGTATGACGATTTGTGTCTGTGTGTTGTTCTCTCTGTACTTGTCTCTTTTCGACTCTCCTGGAGGAGAGTAGTGGGATCATCGGGTTTTGAAGTTACGATTGTCATTCTTTATAAGAAAGATAGGGTGTTAATTATGAAGGATATAATTTATAATTCATCATCATCATCATTTCAGCCGAAAGACGTCCACTGCTGGACATAGGCCTCCCCCAATTAATTTACGGATTTGCAAGGCAGGCGGATTGGCGATCGTAGTGAGGTGGAAAAATGCATAGAGAACGCTGCTGCCCATTCTCTAGTAAGTCCCTTAGTCGCCTTTTACGACACCCGCGGGAGGAATTGGGATGGAGCTATTCTTTACGTGTGTCACCACACGGAACAACACACGGATCACATATATAGGTATATTTTTCTTTTCATCCCAGATAAAACTTAAACTAATGTCCAAAATACATTTCAGAGCAATAACAATGAAGATACCTATCTATATTGACGGCTATTTAAATCGATAGAGCAGACGAAACCTCTTATCTTCTTGACAACCCTGACTTATATCCATTCACTATACTCGTAAAAAACAACGACAGTCATCAAGTTTTACAACCAAATAATTATGTTATTTAAAGCCCATTTACTTATCTTTTACATGAAAGTTTTATTTTATTGGTCTCCATTAATATTATAGTTATTTAGTTGATTTGAGATCCAAATGCGATAGAATACATAGGAAGATATTTGTTCAGCATCTACTTGACTATTAGGTTCCATAGGAAAATGTGTACTTATTTTTCAGTGGTCTGTGATGAGTGAATGCTAAAAATATTGGAAACAGACGAAAGTAAGACTGAATTTACACATGAAATAGTTTGTAATCTACTTGATTATATGTGAAATCTTGTGCTTGTCTTTCTTTAGGTCTAGCTGCAAAGGATTCTCAACATACAGGGGCAGGAATACCGACGCGCCAACTGTTACTTTATAGATTCAATACATGATTCTAACCCCCCCTGCGTAGAAATTCTCGTCGGTTCTTTTATTAACACTTTTAATGACCAGTTGAAAAAAGACTTATTCAAAAGTACACACTATTCACACCTAGCTTATTTTTGTGACTTGCACCCGGTAGGCGGGTGCTGAGCATGGTCGCAACACACTTAACTACATACTTATAAGTAGGACTCGGAGGCGAGAGCTATCAACTGTTTTATGTAAAATTGCAATAGCTACGCGATCAAAATGTATGGAATAACAAAAAAATTTAGGCGGTTCATAATGGCGTCAATGTATCTATCACACTATAAAAGTGGACATTGGTGGGAATACAAAATTATTCAAAAAGGGGAATTCCAATTTGTTCTCACCGTCATCTTCGAACGAGAAAAACAAGCTTGACCACCCCTAAATCTCTAAATAAAACCTGCCGAAAGATTTTGTGATAATGTTGTTTTAAAACAGGGGAGTACTACAATAGTACAACAGCTGGGATAAGCGCTCACTCATTCATTTATTCACTCAGTGGAAAAGGTCGTGACCCCCATACTGTGTCGACCTGTGGCACATTTTGCACAGTTCAAAGGGTCGAAAGAAACGTAATAATGTATTATTACACTGTTGGTTCTCTTTATAAGGTTTCTTATTGTTTTGTACATAATAGAAATCAAGTTTAAGTATAATTATAACAACTCGCCTCTCATGAACGAGGTTGTGGGCTCTAAACAGGGCTAGTACCGATGTGATATTTTCAATTCATATGTGCAATAACCAAAAGAGATAGGTAAATTGGGTCGTCGGATATAGTTGAAGTAAACTTCTGACTAAAGTCAGAAGCCGATGGATGTTTTCGAATGAAAATTTAATTTGATAAATGAACTCTTTGTTTTCTATAATTTAAATAAAATTTGATTCGATTGTATCCAACGGCTTCTTACTAAACTGCAATTGTATCCGCCCACCCTGGTTAATTTTGTCTTTTGGTGACCGTACCCTCGGAGTTTAACTTGGGCATTACTGACGTTGGTGAATGAAAAACATCGTAAGAAAATTTGGATATAATATATGTCTGAAATGGCCAAATAATGCTCAGCAGAAGCACTAGACCAGCTAATTCATCAATTTGATAAAACATAATTGGAAATTCATGAAGAGTTTATACGTACTTACTAGTAGGTATGTTTATGTTAATTTTTTTTTTAACAACGGCGTTGATTTAAACGATTTCCACTTTAACCTCGATTTTACCCTTAAAAACTCGATGTCAGATAGGATAAATCGTTATTTTAGTCAATCATGGTGTGATCTTGATCGCATGTTGGTGAATTTGTTGCTGAATACATAAGCAGTAGCCCCAATTATATTTTGGCGATCAGGAATGAATATAATTATTTTAATTAAAGAAGACCTATGTATTGAACTGAAGGCTGATCTAAAAACTTCACAAACAATGATTTGGAATAACATGTAATTGGTCTCTAATTGTTAAGTTACACTTTAATACGTAGGTTGGCGGCTGGGTACTCAACGCAAACAGTTTTTATGTTTAATTAACTCCTGCAAAATTACTGTAGAATAGAATAGATAAATGTTTATTGCCTCCAGTATTACAGCTCCTGCCAGGGTCGCGAGATTTGTTCGAAAGAGATACCGTGGCCCTGGCATATAGGTAACTGAAGAAACACGGGTGGGTTTTAGTCAAAGTAAAAGTCTGACACGCCCTCCCGCTCCGCCCAGAGCGAGAGACATCATTTGTTGATTGCCCACCCACAAAAATTAAGTATTACAGCTAGTAGTAGGTACACACATACGCAAAACTAAAATCCTGCGTGCCCCCCTAGCGGATTGCTAAGCGCTGGTTTTCAGCTTAAACCCTTGACTCCTGTCTGCAAAGAAAGAATTATATTTACTTTAGTGCAGAGGGCAATAAGAATAAAACTTACAAACGCTGAAATAGAAAACATTTTGCCATTGCACACGATGAAAATGTACTGGGTAAGAAAATATAAAATAATGACAGTGATTCCAATTGTACAAATAACCAAAACAAAAAAAAAAAGAAACATAAAAGGACCTTTCTTGGTACCTTTTATGTTTCATTTTTTTTTTTTTTTGGTTATTTGTACAATTGAGTAGATTTAAATATGTTTTTACTTTTGCATGCCGTAAGGTAGAGTGTGTTGGAACTGTTTTTTTACAATGTTTACATCTTATTTTGTACCCACATTCATGGCAAATAAATTATTTCTTTCTTTCTGTCTATTTTATGTTCGGGGCCTTTTGTCTAAGTGATAACAGTCGAATGGTTTGATCAATTAGGTTAAGCTGCGCTTACTGAGGTTGGTCCGTAGATAACTGACCATCTTGACATTCTAAGACCACTCCGTGCCTCGGAAAGCTCACTAAGTTTCTAGATGTCATCCGTGAACCTTAGACAGTCGTTACGGGTCGTCAGAACCCCGAAATTTGACAACCAGTCTTAGAAGGGAAGGAATTTTATTACCCAATTCCTGAATTGTGGAGGTCAGATAGTCAGTCGCTGCATGTACAGGACTGGATGCCAACCCCGACATAGTTGAGCAAAGGCTAGGTAGATGATGATTTCATTTTAACTTTAAATTATAAATTATTAGGAAGTGAAAATAACAGAAAATAATTACGTACTCGTACTAGGGGAATATCCATAAAAAACCTACTTGCATCAGCAAAAATACGTATTTCGATAAATTAACTTTTACCATTACTTATAGGGTACTAATTGGGACAATATAATTGATTATGATCTTTGACCAGCTGTGCAAATAAACCTTAATCATTATCATGATATTGCCATCGATATTCAATATCAAAACTTATCAACGATCTTAATTAGGGTTTTAATTGCAATTCTTTTAACACACGAACTTTTTCTTAACGTAAGTTACATCCACCATCTTTTCCGAACGTCAATTATTTCCAATTAATATTACTTTAAAAAACCAATATTATTATAAAAAATAAAGAATGTTTCGCAATAAAATAAAATGCGTTTTCTTGTACGAGCGTCCCGTTATTATTATTATTTTAAAATAATTACAATAATCTTCAAAAGGTTTTCGTCATAAAATTTTGACTTGCATTTAAATGGTATATTTCAGAAATAAATTGGTTCTGCTCGCTAATTTCTTTGTTAATTATTTCGTATTAAAATTCTCGTAAAATGGTCGGTGAGGCCTGATGTCCGTTTGTCCTGTACTTAAGATGATGTTCCGTCTGCATTTAAAATGATAACCAGGTTTTGTTCACGGTTGTAATGAGAAATACCAATTATTACTTGTACTTTATCATGCGTATGAGTTTATTATTTAATTTTAGTTCCGTCAAAGAAGTTGTGTCAATTAATATCTTGTAAAATGCAATATTGCTTTTTTTTAACTTTTCTAACATTGCTAACCTTATATTAAATTACAGTTTATTTCAGACTATAATATTTATATCTTAGTTGGTATTTTGATGACAGTAACAATAGTGCTTATATATAAATAAGTTATTATAGTCAGTTCTTACAAATTAATAATTTTTTCAGTCCTATGACTGTCCATCATTATCGCTGTCGTGCATTGTCACCAAAAGAGGAAGTAATCAGGGGCGTAGGATAAAAAAACTTACAAGATTTTCTATAAAATTGAAATTCATAAATTACCTGTTTGTTTTCTAAAAAAAATGTCGATCTTGGCCAAAAAAAAACATACAGCAAACTTCAGCCAATCTTATACATGATTTCATAAACTAAAACGTGAGAGGTCACCAAGACACCAATCAAATCAAATCAAAAGTCATTTATTCAAACTAGGCTGAGAGTCAGCACTTTTTGAACGTCAAAGTTACATGAGACAGTCCCCCAAAAACGCCCACCCTTCGACACTTCCTAGTGCTTTAGCTGGGAAGAAGAAGTGGCGAAACAAACTCCCCAGCAGCACAGCTGTCTGTTAAGTTAGAAGAACTTGATTCTATACAGTATTATGTAAGTAATTAATAGTATAAAACAAAACAAAACATACATCAAATTATGCGTCATATGTCAGCTAGCACACGCCAATATACGAACAAAACATTAAAAAACTAAACTCAAGCTGAAATAATAAAATCGTAAATAGAACTTAAAACCTAAATACGAGCCTCCGGGTATAAAGGGCGTGCCCGCTTACATACACAACGATGAGGAAAGCTAATTCTGATTCTGGTTGAAAGAACATAAACATTGAGTTAATTACAGCGACCAACTATTCTTATCGTTTAAGAAGTCGTTGATAGAATAGTATGCCTTTGAACAAAGGTTGGATTTTACTTTAGCTTTAAACTCATTAAACTGCAAATCTATGAAAGCAGAGGGAAGCTTGTTGAAAAAGGTAATACCAAGACCAACAAATGAATTATGATCCTTATGAAGCCGGTGAAAGGGAGCCGTTCTTCTCTATCACGTATTCTATAAAACACCGAAATCTACGTGTCAAGGAATAGCTCAGAATACGTGACATTTACTAAGGATCAGGGATGTCCATTTAGTTCGCGTTTCACAAAGACGGGCAGCGAACAGCGGTTAAGAATGATAGATCGGTCCCTATTCTGTTCGCGATTCGTTCCGAGTCGACGGTGCTCACAAAAGTGCGACACCTAAGGTAGACAGGGGTTGTAAACCTATTGTAGAGGTGGTGTTTAATTACAGGGGTAGGTTTCAAGGTTCTTAAGCATAGCGTTGGTTAAGGTTTTGGATGGTCAAATATGGTGTCTCTGTGAAAGTACTTTTTATGTATTTTTAGTCCATTCACGTTATACGGCTCCTCCGTATAATTTCCCTTAATTTCAATACAACTCATTTTCTAAAATAACAGTCAACACTGGTAAAAAAATACCAGATTGTCAATTCCTTTATTTTCAAGAACGTTCGCAATCTGACTCAAAAGCGGTCAAAAACACAAATCTTGCTACATTTAATACAAGTTTATGACATTTATCGTCGATCGTCGCTGCGATGAGATTTTGAACATTTTAAACCACGGGAATCGACCTTCACTTCAAAAGGTAACGCAACGAAAAAGGTTGACAACTCCTACAAACCCCGTCAAAGGTTTTATCGCACGCAGGATACAGTAATAGGGCACCGTGAAATCGCGTGCAGAACGAATCGCTTGAAAATTTCGGTTTTTCGGTTATTTCTTAGAGATTTGTACGGGCTTTCTTCGTTGATTCGTTACACTGAACGGGTGTCAGTATTACAAACACATGTTCTTTGATTCAGGGTTCGTAAGCTATTGAAGGATGTGACACGGCTTTTAGATTTTCGCGCGATTTCACGGTTTCCTAGCCGTTACATTGATGTTGACTTACCTTCCGTCACAGCTGCGAGGTATGAATCTTGATTTTGGAAATTTTACAGAATTCTGTAATCCTCATAATAGAGGCAGGTCATTATTCATGTTAACTATATATGTCACATGTCCCCATAAAATTGTATTGGTGCCTGTGGCATTGTGTTTTTTGGCGTCGAATTGTCTTGGTTTATTTCTAGAATCATCTGCTTTTTTTTATTTCGAGGTCGAAATCCTCATGGACGTCCTCCGCCTTGGGGTAGGTGGAGGGGTCTGTCAGACTCTTACTGACTAAAACCACCCCGGTGTTCCGTCCCACACCTACGTCGCGGACCATGGGATCTAATGCGACTTCCATGATCCCCTACTGTTGCCGGCTTACCTCTACGGACCTCGTCAAGTTAGGGGAGGAATTAGGTGTTCTACTCCTCCCCCCCCCTCTTCATCACAGGAGGCGCGCGTGGAACACTACGCGCCGCCATCTCGGGTCCTGAGATTAGCAGGCGACGGATGCCCCAGATCCGTGCCCCTGGACCCATTTAGGGGGGCTGGAAGAGGGCATTATCCGCCCTCCGTCAACGCCCCGTGCGCCTGCTGCGGGCCGGACAAGCGGAAGATATCTCCCACTCCCTTTACACACATTCCTTCTGCGACACGGCTGGTCGCTGAAGGATACCACCGCTGAAGGATAATACCACCCAGGACTCCTCGCTGCCGACCATCGAAACGACCACGGCCGGTAGCGACAGGTCACCGCTTAGTCCTGAGATGAGAGCACGGCGCGGGTCCTCCGAAGCAGCACATTTGCCAGCGTATGCCGCGCCGTGTCCTCCCGGCAGACAAATGAGAGCCTGGACCAACGGCTTAACGTGATTTCAGAGGTACGGAGGGGTCTTGGTATGTAAATATGGTCACCCATCCAGGCTGTGCGACTGTTATTATTACTTATTTCCAAGATGAGTTAAAAAGAACTACACTAAGTAGGTATATTTCCAGTTACGAGTCCGTTTCACTCACGTAGGCAAGGCTGTATCAAGCTTAGGTACTGCACTAACATTTCCCTCATCCTCGATATCTGCACGACTCCAAAAGGGCCTATTTATTTTACTTAAAATTATCTCATACTAGCTTCTGCCTGCGACTTCGTCCGCGTCAAATTTTTGCTGCCCTGATCCTTCCCGTCGCATCGAATTTCCTGCCAGTTTTCGTCAATTTTTCGTTGCTGCTCCGCTCCTTTTGATTGTAGCTTGATATTATATAGCCTTCCTCAATAAATAGGGTACCCAACACAAAAATATTTTTTCAATTCGGACCAGTAGTTCCTGAGATTACCGCATTCAACCAAACAAACAAACAAACTCTTCAGCTTTATAATATTAGTATAGATAGATGCAAGTAGCCAGATATCGTTAGATTACTGCAATTGTTGGCCACGTTTCAAGCTTTTATTTATCCTGTTTATAATGAATCATTAGATTTCTACCTTCAACATCTTAGTAGGTAACGACTATCACATTACAAGCTTATCTAAGTCTATCATCTGTTATATTACATAAACGCAGGTCAAGTACCTCAAATAAGCTGCATCAGGACCATATGAATAGCTATGACATACTTACCTTTTGTGGGATTAACAGTGTTAACAGCCACGACTTACGAGTCGTGGTCGTGGTATTGAACCCGGACAGAGAATATGTCATAACCTCCAGCCCGCACTGGGCTCATCTGCCCACTCCCTCTCTCAGAGGAGACAGTGCCCAGCAGTGAGAATATTATGAATGGTTTATATGACATTTGAATCATACCTAGATGTATCTAATTTTCCTCTTTAATCTATGACTCAAATCGTGACCTCCTACACCCTTAGAAAACAAGCTAAACTGAGACATAATGATCGGTATAAATTCTCGTTGTAAAAAGTCATGGTAATTAATGTATAACCTACCAACATTCCATAAACAAAACTAACAGCGTCCGCGTCGTCTGATCAATCATAAAGTATTTCACAAATACGCGCCATAATTCCATAAAGAAATCTCCACCTATTACATAAGGTCGTTTGTGCGCAGATAAGCTCCATAAGGATCACATGTTCATGTGTGGCACACGGGACACTGTTCGTGACTATTTGTGACCACTGTGTGAGGATCGCCGCCTCTTTGTCGGCGCGTTTGTGTCGTCCGACTGAGATAGTCAGTTATTTAGAGCGGTATTAGACGGAGGACAAAAAAGTAAGCTTGTGTTGATATGGATTGAAAAGAAAGCAGTTTTTATTTTTATTTTGATATTATGGTAAGAAAACCTATTGGGTATGCAGTTACTTCAAAACGCAAAACAAATATTTTCAGAAGCAGAAATAGTTTTGATCACTGGTCTGGACTTAAACTGGTAATTTTTTATTTGACATTATTATTCATATTTTGGACTGGTATATTTTTATATGTAATTAATTTTTTGATTAAACAATTTATACTTTGATATTATAAATAATGCATCTAGCCTATTATTCAATATTTGTACACCAGCAATACGTACACCACAAAGTAGGTGTGAAACAATGTTTTATGTAAGATCTTAATGTAGAACTTTTTTTTGTAGAACTAAATAAATTTAAATTGGACTTCTGAAAGAAATATTGTTGTTAGTTTAATACCAAAAGTATTTTAGTTAACACATATTTAAATTAAGCAGCAAAAAGTAGAATAAAATGATAAGTTGATACAATCTTTAAGTTATCAAGAATAAAGTCGCACTGCTTAATCTACTTTGTAACTTTACAGCCCCACAAGTACATAACAATTATTTTTGAGCACTGACTATGATTCTTCTGTGATATAAAGCAACTGAAAAATAACGTCTGATATTCTAATTATTTAGTTCTCGTAAAAAAAAAGTGAAAGTGATACATGGCAATATTCCATAACCAACGCTAAATCTACTTTGTAACTTTACAGCTCACATAAATAATATCTTGAGTAGATGTATGTAACAGTATTGCCTAAAAAATATATACCTTATTTGCTACCACTACTCAACAAGGACGCAACTAATACCGTCACGTCACGTCATCGCATCAACTGCATCAAAATGAGACCAAACACCCGTTCAGAATTACAAAGCTGTGAAGACCAATACTGATACCGCCACTTGGCTTGTTAAAATTCACGGCCGCACACAATTCCCTTAGAAACAGCCTCATCTAAAACAAATAAGTCTTGCGTGAAATTCAGATAATGTTGTTGGTAAAATTGTTGAAATACCAACTTATTTACTACATCTACAAAACTCACCATCCATCCAATATCATCGCTATGACAAAGTGATAAAGATCAAAGTGTTCAAAATTTTACTTAAGCAACGGTATCGATAAGTTGGTTTTAACAGTTCACGCTTCAATATTCCAACAAGGGAAGCCAGCCGAAGTGCCGTATTTAACAAGTCCTCATGATTTTTGAGGGTGCCAATGACTGTTTCACGGGTCTTAGGTTTGTTGAGAAATAACTCAAATAAGGTTTATATTGATTCATGGTCAAGGCGTGAATTTCCCTAAAGAAACCGGTGGTTATCGGAATAATTCCGTCAATACAGCTTTTACTTTGTTTAAGGACAAAGGAGATTAGATAACACTGGATTGAGATATGCTTTTAATATAATAAGGCTTTTCAACAACGCTTGGAGAATGTTAGGATAACTTCCTACTGTTATCTTAATCAAACTTGGAAACTTGAGCTGTCGTGGTCCACTGGTAACCCCGACTATACTTAGAGTAGATAGATCCACTGCTCTCAAAACGGTGACGGAAATACTTCGTGAAGAAACTGTCCCATAACCACAATTTCGAAGAAATGTTGCATCTACCAACCCGTACTGCTTCGGCGCGACGTGGCGATCAATGCTGATTATGCTTGCTATACATATATGCTTAATTAAACTTGCAGCCTGTATTAAACTATACAATAATTTATCCAGATTTTTGGGAATTATCCATAACAAAATTAAAATAATGATAGAAACAGATACATTAAAGAGTTTACAATCATTGAAATAGCATAATATTTCGTTAATTTCAACTTCATTGTCGGTTTAGACAACCTTGTGTACTAAATATTATTGTTATTTAATTTATATTTATAAGATTACAAATAGGTACCTATTCGTAATCTTATTGGAAATACCGAATATTTACTTGGTGAAAGTGTATCGTTTCTGACCAGCACACCATGCGTAAATTCAAGAGCAGGCCCTTGTCAATATCTCTGGAAACAAGTTAATATCAGTTCAGCTTCCTTCAAGCCCAAAGAACAGGAAGTAACAATTAACAACAAAAACGGACTATGGTCTAAGATCCATTAGATCAAGTGCCAAAAGCCCTTAAAACCATTAACACTTTGAACAATTACAGCAGTACAAAAAAGCGTCACTTCCATCACAAGCCAGCTATCACAAGTGGTTCCCACTGTGCAGACAATGGGCTGCCATTGACACGAAACTCGCATTAGCGGTGAAGAGGCTTGTTTTTCGCAAAGGAAGCTATTACTGAATGCAGATAATTAGGTGCGTTGGGTAACACTTAGGAGCTTCCGATTCACATGTAGGGTGACTTTAAGTTGCAAAAGTAAACTGAAATTCGTGGGAAAGTTGAATCTTGATATTCCTGGTGTATATTAGTAGGCAGTATTTACTTAGTAAGAATTTAATACAACTGTTTAATTTGATAGAGAACGCATACACGTCGAGAATTTTCAGATTATCAATATCAGATGTATGGAAAACTATTTTGCTGAAGAAAGACATTTACCTAGGAGGATCGACACATTAAAAATAGCATCAAATAAAATCTTATTCAAATCGACGTGCAGCGTAACAAAAATATTTAATGAAAAACTGCGGCACATAAAACACAAAGTAAAATTATAGAGAAAACGATTTTGTTTATATAAATCACAAATCTAACCCAAATTCTTGGCCACACGACAAAATAGCAGGCCAGGCGCATAAGCCGCAATTTTTGACGCAATCAACGAAAGGAAATGTGGTGACAACACAGCCCCATTAGCCCAATACACAAATAGTCCACAAATCAGAAACACGTGTCACAAAACAGCTCATAAAAACTTAAACCTACGAATTCCAAGTTGCTTCTTCCTTTTTGTAACTTTCGCGGTCTTTTTTGTGACTTTCGCATAATTTTTTGTTACTTACCGATATTTTTTTAATAGTAACAAGTGGTATTTTTATCTGCACGTGTGTGTAACGGCGGCAATTTCGTGCGGTTTTAAATTACTCGGCATTCCATTTTTTTACCGGAAACTGCGGATTTTTGTGCGCACACGAAAAAAGTGGCGAAATTTTTGACGAAGACTGTTAATGTCGTTATTACAGTTTTTTGACAAGTCAAGCCGAGATGTGATGTTGCATGTGTATCCCGTTATTTAATTTATTTCGGATGAATTCTGAATCCTTTTCAATATTTACAATAATTCGAATATCATATTATCTGTACCTATTGAATGATGCAGTATGTGTTATAAATAATTCATGGATCGAACTTATTGAATGAAGTCATTAGCTGTCTAAGGAAGTTCATCATTCATCATTTGTTCTGTGTCTGGGTGTAATTTATCTATAATATGTATGTATTTAGAAATATATAAGTACGAGTATGTTTTTCAGTTGTCTGGTTACCATAGTACAGTCCTAGTTTAGGATCAGATAACGGTGTGTTGTTTGTCCTAAGATATTATAATATATTATTATTATTAGTTGTCATCATTTCAGCTGAAAGATGTCCACTGCTGGACATAGACCTCCCCAAATATGGGGGTTTTGCAATAATCGCCACGCGTGGTAGGCGGGTTGGCGATCGCAGTATGGTGGTTAAATGCATAGAGAACGCTGCTGCCCATTCTCTAGTAAGTCCCTTAGTCGCCTTTTACGACACCCACGAGACGAAATTATGTGTTGCTATTCTTTACGTCCGGCAATACACGAGACGCATTCTGAAGATCTAAGATGTGTTTAGGGCAATATTTAAGATCACGTTATCACCGCATTACTATTCGAAGAAATCCCAGAAAACTTGCAAATTATGATACAAAGTCTGTGCGAAGAAAGCGAAAAGATTGGTCTGAAAATAAACTACAGCAAAACAAAACTAATGACTAACTCTAAAAAGGTTGATATAAAAATAAATGAGGAAGCTTTGGCCTATGTAGAAGACTATATATACCTTGGTCAAGTCATCTCCACCAAAGACCAAACTAGCCAGGAAATTAATATGAGGATTGCAATAGGTTGGAAAAAATACTGGTCCCTCAAGGAGATCATGAAGTCAAAAGACCTAGGCATGACTTTGAAAAAAAAGACCTTCAACTTATGTATACTCCCATGTTTAACTTACGGGTGTGAGACATGGGCACTCACGAAGGCACTCAGAGAAAAACTTGCCAGGTGTCAAAGAGCAATGGAGAGAAGCATGGTAGGCTCAAAGAGACAGGACAGAATTAGGAACACAGATCTCCGTTCCAAAACAAAACTGACCGATGTTCTAACAAGAATAGACCAACAAAAGTGGAGGTGGACAGGCCACATGATGCGAGACACTAAAGGCAAGTGGAGCAAGCTCGTGACAGAATGGTATCCAAAGGACGGCAAAAGAAATCGAGGTAGGCAGCCTACCCGCTGGGAGGAAGAAATAAAACTGACAGCCAAACTGGCGGAGAGTACCTCACGACAGACGTCAATGGAAATTGTTAGAGGAGGCCTATGCCACGAGGCACACCGAAATTCGAGACATTTTGTGATTTTTGTTTTAACCATTTATTATTAGTGTAATTGTCTGGTTTCGGAATAAAAGGCTTTATTATTATTATTATTATCACCGCATGCCATGTAATTCGAAGCTAGTATATAAGATGCAGGTGCAAACTTTACCTATAACTGAGACATCTAATAAAAACCTTGGCTACTTATCTCCAACAAAACGTGTCCATTCCCAAAGAGAGATTAATACAAAAAAATCACCAAAGAAACCCCAAAAACTCACGTATACTGCAAACGGTTTTTTCTCAAAAAACTATTTTATCTAAGATTCGGTAACTTAATACTTACCGACTGACCGAAAAAAAAAAAAAAAAGTATAAAAAGTTTAATTGTTCTCGCAAAAATTTGGTCGAAATCCTGGCCTCGGGCACAGGAAATGACGGGGCGGCAAAAAGCTCAATAGAAGCCTTCGAAATGTCTTCGATTTGATGGATCGCCGTAACACAATCATTTTACGAGAGAACTTAGAAGAGCCTTAAAGTGCCCCTTAAAAATCAAGAGATATTCTTCACTTTTATTGATACTGTAAACTTGTATCTTACTGTACTAACCACATCCCAAAATAAACTCTATATTGCCTTCCTTAAGACCGAAAATCAAAAGTAGCATCACCGTCACTGACAACATTTCGCATCGACAACTTTTCAAAAGTGCGAAAATTTTCATCAACTAAATCTGGACCCTATGTCCTGATGTTCAAAGTTGAATCTTCTGTGTACCCTGAGACATTATTGTGCTGGTACAGTTAAAGTTACAAAGCAGTTTGAACACGTGTTAGATGGCCACTAGAAGGCAGTGCAGCTTGTTTGCGTGTATCCAACAGATAATGGGGAGTCGTTATCGCAAGTAGAACGGATGCTACCAACAATAAGAGTGACCTATGGATAAATTGTTTGTTATAATAGCTAGGTTTTGTACTTGAACTGAGGAGAACTGATGTGTGTAATTATTTTTAAAGATAACAAAGTCATTATCATGGGGCTTATAATTTGAATATACCTATTTAAATCTTTTTAAGTCTCCCTAGTGCCTTTGAATGCTAATCAGCAATCAGTATTAAGAAGATTCTTGAAGATCCTTGAAGATGTAATCCAGAAGTGGTGTAGAGTTAGAAGCTTTTAAGAAAATCGAAGATTTTTTTTATTTGGATGGGAAATCATCAAATGACTTCTCCTACTCTGGGCGGAGCGGGAGGGCGTGTCAGACTTTTAGTGATTAAAACCTACCCGTATTCCTTCAGTTACCCATATGCCAGAGCCACTGTATCTCGTTTAACAATCTCGCGACCCCGGCTGGCATCGGTCCTAGCAGACCCCTTCAGTGCTGCTGACATCTCTTTGAGGCGCGCGTGGAATACTACGCGCCGTCGACTCGGGCTTGGTCCTTACCGGGCGGCGAGCAAGCCCGCGCCTCCGGTGGCCGGGAGTCTGATCGACTCCCGACGCCCGGGGCGTCTCCTCCTGCGGCGGCTAGGGACGTGAGGGCGCAGAGACTGCCACTCCATCACGCGCCCCGCCTCCTCCTTTGCGAGCAGTACTGCTTCGCAGAAGGAGGTGACGGCTTCCCATGCCCTGTCGCTCCGTACCATGGCTCGCACCAGGGCCGGACGCGAGAGTTCGCCACCACCGATCGCCTCCACGAGGACACGACGGTGCTCCGCCCAGACAAGGCACACCTCCACCGTTTGCTCCACCATGTCCTCCAGACGACCCTCGCAATGGAAACACCCGATCGTTTCCTCCCGCTTTATCCTGAACAGGAACCCCCCGAAGCACCCATGCCCGGTGAGAACCTGCGTCAGGCGGAAGGTGAGGACGCCGTGGCGCCTCTCTATCCACTCCTCAAAGAGGGGACTTACCACCGCAATTGTGACGTGCCCAAAATCGAAGACCTTACATGATGATAACCTGAGTCATATAGGTATCAACACAGGACCTCAAAGTGACAATACATGCAACACAATAAAAGTGATACATAATACGTGTATAGTACCTATTATATCATCAAAAGCTTAGCACACTATGGCCATAAAAACGGTAACCATAAACTTATTCTTTAATCTTTAAAAACTTTTGAAGACTGCACAAAAAGGATCTAAAAAGTGGGCGTAACTTCTACTGTCATTTCTGCGCTAGAGCATAATAGGTGACGGCCTTAGCTCGCGCCGGCCTATTATCATCCAACAAAAAATATACCCCGCCTCATACAATTCAAAAATTCGAAACGAAGCGTAGCCTTTGCGAATCTGGGCAATAAATTCCTATTGATTGAATTTCGGACCCATGCTGAGTATAGGGGCTCATTATAGTCCCAATAATTTTCGTAATTTTTTATTGGATAATTTATTTAAAATTCAATTTCATGCCTAACGATTTCTTGGCGACTGTCTTAAGATGAGCGCGTTGAAGTCTTTTGTATTAGCGGTTTTTGGTTGCAAATGTTTGTAAACTATTTCTAGTTTAAAGTTGCATTATTTTTAGAATGCCATCTTCTTAAAATATTTTACATTGTTTAAGAGTAAGACTAATGAGTGCTTCTGTTTGGATTCAGGAGTACCTGTATTATGCGCTGAGCGTATTTCGTTGAATTATGTACCAGGAATGAGATGATAATTTATTAAAGAAAACAATGTACATGTAAATATAATGGTCTCACACTTTTCTGTTATTGAACACATCGACCATAAAGTAAACCTCTTACAAGTGCGCTCGAGCAAATCTCTTCATATTTACGTTTCGCCAACCAGTTGTCAATTTGCTTAAACTTTGTGATAACAAGCAGCTCTTTTACCTATAATGTGGCAGTTTATAGTTTTACTTACTGACTTTCACAGATAATCTTAAGTGAAGTTAGTTATGTTGTGTCTTTGAAAATAGTTTTGATTTTCCGGAATAAAAAAATAACAACCGACTTCCTTAAAAAAACACTACAAAGTCAAAAATAACTTTAATTTTGGAAGTCGTTGTCTTAGGATCTGTATTTAAGGTTTTTTTTAGTTATTTTTTTGTATTTTATTTTTAACTTTTTAGTTATGATAGATATCCCGCATTAATCTAATCGCGTTATTCGTTCATTTGTCGCGCAAATACTTAATGCAAATTTAAGACTTATGTGGTTTTCCTTATGGGGTCCATACCCCATTGTCCGAATGGAACCAAATTAAAATGGGACCATTTGAGAAGCACCAGTTTTCAAATAAAAAAAAATCATCAAAATTGGTTGACCCAGTCAAAAGTTATGAGGTAACAAACATTTAAAAAAAAATACAGTCGAATTGATAACCTCCTCTTTTTTTTTGAAATCTTTTAAAAAGGAACTTTATCTGACTTTAACTACCAACCTAGAATGGAGCAGTGGCAACCCAGGCAGCCTCTTTACTTTGGACTGACTGTTAGTCTAGTGGTTAGTGACCCTGACTACTAATACTGAGGTCGTGGGTTTGATTCCCACCCAGGACAAATGTTGTGTGATGAGCACAATCATTTGTTCTGTGTCTGGGTGTAATGTATCTACAATATGTATTTATTTAGAAATATATAAGTATGTTTATCAGTTGTCTGGTTACCATAGTACAGACTTTGCCTAGTTTGGTATCAGATAACGGTGTGTTGGTTGTCCTAACATATTTACTTTGTGAAAATAATTTCATCACCACAGCTCTCAAAACGGTGAAGGAAAACATCGTGCGAAAACCAGCATGTCCTAGAACCAACAATTCGAAGACATGTGACATCTGCCAACCCGCACTGGGCCCGCGTGGTGGATAACGGCCCACTCTCTCTCACTGAGAGAAGACCTGTGTTCCAGAAACAATATAGACTAATTATGACCAGCCTAGTTTCACTATTTCGTTTTTAAATTCTATTAGTGATTAACAGTAGCCGTTATTTCCCGATGAGATGAGACAGCCGCAGGGTGTGGCTTAGAAGCAAGGTCAACAGAAGCTTGATATAATGGCATGGGTAAAGAATAGTGGAAACCAAAAATGTATCAAAGAGAGACGACAAACGAAGGTCACTTTCTCATTTACAATATAAATAAGAATGTGTCATTGGTCAGACGCTACGCAACTTTTGAAGTAGTTCATATCTTTAACAACAAAAAAATCAATACATTACTCCCCCTCCCGTTTCAACCATTACGTAACACCACTTAAACGACTCGTTCATTCAATCTTAAGGATCTTAGCATCGCCTCATGAATGGGCGGCGCACGCGCAATCGATTTCACAACGGTCACTCAGTCCAGTGAATGGCGGAAACTAACTAAAAAGGCTTCGCGGGATTCCGTGAGAACCTCGGTGAAATTGCTTCTTCAGTATTCCGTGAATTTTAAGCGTGTAATTGGCATTTCCTTGTTATATCCAGTATAGGTTTTTATATTGAAATTATGTAAGGTTTGTAAAGAGTGAATGAATGCTATTTGGTTCCAAGGCACGTATTTTCAAAATAACAGATATTAATAATTCAGTATACATCATTCTTTTGTAATTATTATTTAGAATACAATGATTAACATCATAAATATACAGAACACAATTATTAGGTCGAGTTATTTAATTTTTCAAGCATAAATACATAATTATTATTTTACTTATTACATTTTGTCAAGAAGAAATTCGTCTGTGGTATAGTATAGTATAGTATAGTATTTTATTGAGTTTTCTTCGTAGCTTCAACAACAATTCTAAATTGAATTTCATAATTTGAATAAGCCCATGTGCTAACTATCCTTTCATTTCTTTACAATAGTAAGATCTAAAATACAATGATGAGATGGACACTCAATCTTGAAAAGGGATTTTAAAAATCCATTTCGCAGTTGTTGGATAAGTTATTATTTAAGGAAGCCTGTTGCAATTTCTTTATACTTCGGTTATGTCAATAGAGCTGGCATATAACACGGATTCCTTTTAAGATCTTGAAAAGAGTGACCATTCCTTACCGGCTCTTCTCCATAGGAAACTACCAATTGGAACCGAGCACCGAGCTTCTGACGTTTCATAAGTGCCCTTGTGCAAACCGCATGAAAGAAACTTCTTCTAAACCATGTAATCGGCATTTCCTTATTATCTCTCATCCTTCATACAATATTATAAGATTGCAGTACATTGTATAGTAAACCTTTATGAATGAGTTTAAAGTACATTCTGAATAGAGTTGATTAGTTACGCGCACGTTTGTACCTATTCTCTGTTGAAAATATTCATTGATTCCCACTTTGTATCACTTTAATGCTTTTGCGTTGTATTCTGTTAAAGCTATTTATCTTGGCTTAAATGACAAGTTTATGTGACTTCTTATGAGGCTTAAGAACCATTGGTGGTGCTAGAATAATGTGTGTGTTTCAAATGCATTTATTGCATTTCGTATTTTAAAAATGACGTTACTAAGCTAGATAGAAAAATATGGACACACCAAAATAATATGACACACACACTGATTAAACTTAGATTGTAGACAAATGTTTTTGTATTAATTATTTCTTTTGTTATGGAAGAGCGGAGCTTCCTACTACAGGCTTTATTAGCTTAAAAGGAGGCTCCAATCACAACTTCAGTGTCATGTATTTGTTAAAGAAATAAACTATTCTGTATTGTATTTGTCTATAAATACAAAAATCAAATTTAAAACCACAACTAACATAAAATATAAGCTAAGTATTTAAAATAATCGAACAATAAAATCATACTTATAAACGCGAAAGTTAGTGCGGAGGGATAGATGAATAGATGTTTGTTACTCTGTCACGTAAGCACCGTTGAACGAATTTGGGTGGAATTTGGCACATAGATAGTTTATAACTTCGAATAAAACATACAATTTTAATATTAAATCAAAAAAAAAAACTTTTTATCCTGGTAGCACGTTCCCCTGTGATAATTAGCGACTTCCACGCGGTTGAAACCACGAGCAAAAGCTAGTTGAAAACAGTTACTTTTGTCCTCTCTTCTCTTTGCCACAACCTAAAAACGCCCTGAACTCACGTTAACAACTTGTCTGGCGTATAAGGTTCGAAAGCAATGTGTAACCGATACATTCCCCTATCCTTTCTAGAGCAGGATGGACAAATACTTTAAATAGATAAATACCAATGTATAAAAATATGTAGACGACTACATATTTGTCAAATTATACAAATAGTGACACATTAGCACTATGGGCAGCGACAATTCTTTGAATAATTTTCTAACGTGAAATAGAATATGTCGCAGATATCAGCTTGCAAATAACTAGATTTGCAAGAAAATGTGATAATACGAGAACGGGCCGAAGCGTTCTCTATGCATTATACCATCGTACTACGATCGCCAACCCGCTTACCAAGCGTGGCGATTATAGAATAACCCACCTTTGAGGCAAGCCTATATCCAGCATTGGACATCTTACGGCTGAAATGATGATAATGACAATGTAATGACGCTTAATTCGTATAAACGGGTTTATCAATCGCATTTGCAGTAAGTCAGAACTTTCAGATGCTCTGAAAATACGCTGATGGAAGTTATTCCTGAAAAACTTTGTACAAAAAAAATAACTACCAACTTCCTTAAAAAAAACACTACAAAGTCAAAAACAACTTTAATTTTGGAAGTCGGTGTCTTAGGATCTGTATTTAAGGTTTTTTTGTTACCGACTTCCGAAATTAAAGTTATTTTTGACTTTGTAGTGTTTTTTTAAGGAAGTCGGTTGTAATTTTTTTTTTGTAAAAAGTTTTTATTTTTAACTTTTTTGAAGTTTGGTAGATACCCCGCACTAATCTAAACGCGTTATTCTTTCATTTGTCACGCAAATACTTAATGCAAATTTAAGACTTATATAGTTTTCACAGGAATCCCATTATCCGAATGAAACCAAATTATAATGGGATCATTCGGGAAGGACCAGCTTTTAAATAAAAAAAGAATCACAAAAATCGGTTCACCCCGTGAAAAGTTATGAGGTAACAAACATGAAAAAAAATACAGTCGAATTGATAACCTCCTCCTTTTTTTGAAGTCGGTTAAAAATACTTCAAAACCTTAAAAGGGTGAGAGCTAAGTAGATACCTATAAAGCTTATACAAGCTTAAAAACTAATCCTGTATATAGGGGTTGAAAAATATGTAGGAATAATATAATTACGTTATCAATTTCCATTCATATTAAAATCAACTAGATGGCCCTGAAAATAATTGATCACGATAGAAGTTAGCAACTTTATTTAGTCATCAAATGCATACCATTTGCACAAAAATCAACCACTTCACTTCATATCAACAAAAAAATAATCATTCCTACTACGAAAATAACTTCAAAACCTTCCCATAACCTACACAAACATTTAGTTAACCCGTATCTCGTTCGCCGCCATTTTGGTTCGATCACCAAACAGCGCCCGCGCACTTGTTTGCAAAGATAACACGATCCTGAGACCAAAACAAATATGTACTCAGCTCTCAAGGACGACCGTGTTTGGGAATATAATAACCAGTGAAGGTAGATCTTCAGGGTTGGTAGTTCTTGGTTGGAAAAGCTAGAAGTTTATGGCTCTTGATAGAATGGCCGGAGATATTTTTGTAATTATAAAAATATGGAGGAAAGGGCACGCGAATTAGGTTTGAAGTGGTTCTGATAACAGAGAAAAGGAGATTGTCGGATTTCTACTGCTCATATAGAACAGATTTTTATTTGATAGGTGTAATGTCAAACTCCTATGTTTAAAAAATAAACACAGTAAACTTGAAATATCAGATAAGTGTTTGTAATTAAAGATATTATAGTACTCCAGACCGTAGTTGAGCCATGGCGGTCAATCTCAACTAGCCATCGGAGCGGGAGTTATTATAGTGCACAAGTGTCTGCTCAGACACATCCACTTACTCTTCCCTCTATGGATCCTGCGCCTGATCTCTCTCCAGTCGTGTCGGATTAACACTTTGTTGATTGTCCCTTAACGTACTTTCTGAGGCACCACGGGGTATCACACAACTTCCAAACTTTCTTAGTAACAGCCTAGTTGTTACTAAGAAAATCCTAATGAATGGAATGAAAACACAATAACACTTTACCCGACCTCGGATTCGAACCCAGGACAGCTCAGCAGTCGCGCTCGCGGGTCGTGGGGCTTTCGGGACCGGGACCGCGGTTCCAGATTCCACCTCCCGCGGCCACGAGACCCACGGGGCAATTAAAAATATACGAAAGTTGAGGCGCCAAGATTCTAGAAACATCTAGGAGCCCAGCTTTTCGCAGTAGGTAGCTCTTCATTATAATATATTATATCATCATCTTTATCAGCTAGATATGCAGACTTAGCTAGTTATTTAGTTACTTAGTCCTTTAACTTTATCACCAAGTCCCCAATCATTCCAATTTACAATATTACATTACACATTTACGTAAATGTAAATCCAATCAAGATTGCTTTACGAGCCCGTATCCACCGCTATTTCCCCACAACATACAGCCGCATTCAGAAACAGCACACAACACTAATTACAAAATCGGATCACTATCGCCCTCATAAGGCCGCGCCTTATAATTCAATTAGGAGACCAAACATAAATAGGTTTGTCAAATCTAAGATATCTTCTAAGGGCCCATTCATTGCGCACGTGTGCCCACAATAGCGGGTTAACCCGACAAGCGCTGCGGGTCGCCGAGACCGAAGTGAGAAATTTCACAATAGTGTCAAAGTATTGAAGTTCGGCGTGACGGTTGAAGGATAATGTCCCAGTGTGAGGCCATTGGTGGACTCTTGATTTGTGCTCTGATTGCTAAACGCTTTGTACGCGGTGAATCTATTTGGGGCACAAAAGGTTCTTGGTGGATCTTGGCGTGTTTGGCAGTTTTGATAGTTCTTGAAAGAGATTCCTTGGAGAGCTCGATTTCTTTAATGTTCCGTCAATTTCTTACACTTTGTCACATTTAATAGTCGCTCCAAACGTGTCTAAGGGAAGCCCAGGATCATCAATGGGCCTTAAAGATCTACGAATATACCGAGAACTGAACTTGAAAACTTGAAATTCGTGGGTAGTTTTCTTAACAACACATAGTACCTATCTAAAGTACCCCAGTTTCTCACTGCTAGTTGTTACATAATCAACCATTCATTCACTTAACGTAATCAGGTACTTTAAATATTGGTCCCTTAACACCAATATTGGGCGACAACTCTTCACTAACGGGTTAAAACTTATCTTGCGACTCGCTCTCATTACCAACCTTGTGTTTTAAAGAGCAGAGCTCAAAATTGATTGTTTCGTATGTAAATTAAGATGACATTCCTAACCTAAGTCAAGTATTGTTTAAGTAAACCGACGGTATCTACACAGGATGCAAGGTTGTTAACAGGTTTTATCACTTCCTTCTAAGTATTCAAATGTAGTGTTCCTTCTTATTATAAACAATTATGTGCATATGTGATAAGGCTATATTATGTGTCGGTGCGAGTTACGAGGTAGTCACGACGACCGACGGCTGGCATTTCTTTATATTTTAGATCATTGTAGTTGGGTGGTTTAGTCTAGATTTGTTTGTTAAACTAAGATACGGTACAGTATTTGGAAACTTCAACGACTTACTCACTAGAACATACACAAACAGAAATCACTTATAGTTTTAGGTATAGCGAGTACGTCACTTACAAAAGGACACACCACCAGCAGAGAATTTATCTATTAAAAGAACTAAGAAACTGTTAAATGAATTATCAATATAAGTTACACCTAACGACCAATATAAGTTACGCCAAATACGATTGGAAATAAATATATATTTAACTTTGTAAAACTATCAACAGTGGGATTGAATCCTCAATTATCTTCACTTTGCAGCCTAAAAGAAGGCTCATATTTCTTCAGTTGTGGTGCTAACCGAAAAATATGAAAGCCCTGCAGACTCCAGCAGAATTGAACAAGACATTTTTTTAAGTCTTTGAATCAATTGATAAACGCAGTCTATTATAGTTTTCCCCTTTAAATAATAATAAATAAACAATTTATTAATGCCCAAATTTTGAAAGTTTTCAGTATGAATGTCGATGGCTATAAGGGAGACCAAAAAAACGATGGATAGACTGTGTGAATGATGATATGGATAAAAAGGGGGTGACTACCGCGATGATGACTAATAGAGAAGCGCGGAAGAAAAAGACTTTGCGCCGACGTCAAATAAATTAGGACTGGGCATTAAAATGATGAACGATTTAATTATGCCCAAACAAGCATATACATTTCATAAACCTGGCAAACTGCGTAACAGTTTGTCTGCAGACCAGCTACCAGCTCTCTGCCACATCCGGACTCCCTCTATAAGACAACGATCCACCAAGCTAGTCTAGTGACTGCACCATTCACTAACAACAGGAAATCAAACCATTCTTTTACAGATGGATGAAGGTATGGTTTTTCTAAGTAGCCTATATCGACATCAACAAAATAAAAAATGCACGGCTGTCACGCTGGTCAGAGATCATGCAGAATCCAGGTGGTCTTGCATCCATACAAAGAAGATTTTTAGTCTTCAGTAAATGATAATAAATGGACCACTCTTGCGTCGAAAGTGCCCATTTCGTCTATCCAGACATTGCAATTCCATTAAACATAAGCGACTATAAATAAAACATCACCACATTCTCTAAAATGCAGTCACGTCTCAAAACAATTAATTCTAATTCACGTGAGTTCTCAAAAATAACAAAAGACGACTTAAGGAGACAAATGCTCGACATTTCGGTGCAAATCACGCGCGTGCTTCGAAACGACTTTGTTAAGAGCATCTTAAAGTAAGATGGGTAAATAGAGGACAATAAATGCTTGGTGGTCGAACCTCCCGCGGCGAGCGTCGTGGACGTGCAAACATAGTCGCCAAAATTATTGTTACGGTACGGTTTCGATACCGCGATTTCGTTGTCGGTCGGTTGGTCGTTGAACTTCTTTGGGATTTTTAGAAGAATACTATGAAAATCTGGTCAGTAAATAGGTATAGGCAATACACCAAAATTTCATGAGCTTTTAGCAATAATTACCACGCTTTGGTCTTTCGGTTTTGCGAAATAAATCGATTGGCTCAAAAACTTTATTTTTATCAGAAATAAAACATGCGATGTAAGAAATTTTTTGAAACTGATGTCCTAGCATAGTTTTCATAAGACATGTCTGTATCTAGAGGTCAAAACTTGTGAAATTCACCTCTTACCTTCCCACGAACGAGAATTTAAACTTAAAACATCCCAGTCGCACCAGAGAAACACCACCTTAACATTGTCCCGTGACTCACAAGAAAACGCTAACTGTCCCACCGGAGGCATTGTTTCTTTCATTCGAAAGGCAAATATTGGTCGAGGCTTATTCAGGCCGTTTGCAAACATGGCCCTACTGGGTGGCGACTAACAAAGACTTTCGTAGAAACTGCGTGACAACACTTCAAATGTAGTGATTATACACTAATTGTGGACAAACACCTGGACTTTTATATAGTTTTTAGCGTGAACGACATATTTTGTGTATTCCTTTAAATAGAGCTGTCGTGTTTAATTGATGGGTAGTCATTGTACTTGTCGTAACAAGTCGCGAACATGAGGAAATTCTTGGCGTTATATGAAAACATCTGCTGGCTAAGAGTTGGAAATTTATGATGAGCACCTCTTTGAAACATGTTCGCTAACGTGTCAAAATATTTCTGTGTACGTCACCTTTGTATTATTCAATTGTAACATAGTCGTCATCTGTAGAAAGCAGAAGTCTAAGTGCTAAACAGCTAAAGCCGAACGTCTACACAAAGAGCTAAACAGTATGCTTGATAAAATAGATTGGAAATCGGAATATCCGGAAAACAACTGGAATTGCAGCGTAAGCAAGCTGATGTGGTAGCGGGCTGGCCATGTATGTCGAAGAATCGATGGCCGGTGAGCAGACGAGTGCTGGAGTGGAGGCCACGTAGTGTGAGAGGCCCGCCAGCAAAATGCAGCGACTACCTCAAAAAGGTGGCTGAGTGTTGGGACAGACTGGATGGAGAAGGCGGAGGATAGAGTGTTGGGGCGCAGCCTGCGGATAATGAGGATCTCACGGAAGCCCGACTATAGTTGTAGCGTTTTAACATTGCAATAGCGGTTATAAACCCACCTAGATTTTCTAGACAAGTTTAATCAAAAACTTAAATAAAGTCCGTTAACATCCTCAATCAATATCTATCGTAATCTTCAGCAATGAAAAATCATGTATAGTTTATTGTTTGTTTCTTCTGAGAGATATAAGGGAAAAGCCATTGACCGCTAGTGCCACGTGACAACTATACGGTGTCACCATCATAGTGTTTCATCTGCCTATTATGTTTCCACTGCTAATAATAAAAAATTAAAAAAATAAAACAAACATCTTTTATTAACAGACTACATGGGCCCAAATTGTGTTAGAGACTAAATTATCTTATAAACTATGTTAGTGTACTTATACTTAGAAAAACGAAACAATATGAAAATATATCGATCACAGATAGTTTCATCAAGCTCCATTCAATACATGAAGCTTGATAAACCTACCCATGGTAGTCCAGCCTTTCAACAAACACCCTCAAGATACTGTTGGTGCTTCCCCCCACTCTGTGTATCACCGACGCCACTTTCTTACGCATTAATGCAAAAAAGTCGTCAGTGTGCGCATCCGCGAACATACCTGACGCACTACAGTAGGGTGGAAGCCTCAACAGCACCCTAAAGGTATTATTGTATTGTATTCGCAGGGCATTGCTTGATTTTTGAGTATGATTAGCTCAAAGCCCTTTCCATGTCTGTGTCGTCTTTCAGGTCTTCGGTAACATTGTGGCCCAGATATTTAAACTGGGTTACTCTCAGTAAAAGTGAACCGCACAGCGTTACCGGAGGGATATATGATGGGCTCTTATTTTTACCTCTAAACACTAACAGCTCACTTTTCTTAGGGTTGTACTTTAGCCCATACTGCTCGGCATACCCTTCACAAATAGAAAGTAACTTTCTCATTCCACAGATAGATGGGCTCAGCAACACCATGTCATCTGCGTAGCTCAAGTAATTTAAACTAACTCGAACCAGGCCTCGTCTCTGTGACATCCGTCGCCCCCTATTCCTTAGGACCCGAGATGGTGGCGCGTAGTGTACCACGCGCGCCTCTCTGTGATGTATGGGGGGAAGTTTAACACCTCACTCCCCCCCCCCCCCCCCCAACGTGAGGAGGCCCGCAAAAGCGGGCCGGCACCAGTCGGGGATCGCGGAAGACGTATTGGTTCCCGTGGTCCCCGACGTAGGTGTTGGACGGAACACCGGGGTGATTTTAGTCAGTAAGAGTCTGACAGACCCCTCCGCCCACCCCAGAGCGGAGGACATCCATGAGGATTTCCACTTCATGATCAAAAAAAAAAAGGCCTCGTCTCTGTATCCAGAGCGGGTTGGAAGATACCAAATGTATTCTAAATTTTTGGTTCCTGGACATACCAATTTCCACATGCTGATTTCCTCCACCGCTTTGAGAGCAGTAGTGGTGAAATAACTTTCACACAGTAAAGTGCCTGTCTGGGTTCGAACCTACGACCAACAACTCGTTAGTTGCAGTCGTAGCAGCCGTTACCACTGCGCCATCATTGCTCATGGTTGTATCCACGTCAGTGTATACAATATAAATCGTGTAACCACACCAATCATATATTAGTCAATATCCAACCTGTAAATCAGTATTAGATTTGATCAAAGTGGTGATAGTAAATATTTATAACAGAATCATACGAAATTCTATCCCGAGTGGAATATGCTTTGTACATTCATAGCAAATGAGTAAATTCTTCAGTGATTTCAAAAGGTTTTCCAAAATTCGTCACTTATATAGTGAAAATTTAGCAAAGAGTGCTTTCTGCTGTCGCACCAGACACCACATCATCAAAACTATGTTAGTTTCTGCTATCTTAGAACATCTCACAAAAGTCAATGTTTTGGTGGCTTTTTCTTAGTAAAGCTGTTGTTTTACTCTATTCATATTTCAGAAATGCGAAAAGTTAAGTGTTTTTGTACTCTATCCGAAACCCAAATAGGTATGCAAAACCTACTTATTTATTTATCCAAAAGTGCCCAATAACAGAAACAGAAAACGTACATAATATTTGTTACGTTACCTAGCACAATAAATACAAACCTTTTGTTAATTCCAATTTTCATATTTCTACACGCTACAAAGTCTCAACAATGACAACGGACGATCCTTTTCGGCCAATGTTTGGTTAGGTGCATGTACATTGTCGACTCCGAAATCAATTTACGATAATTGTCATTTATTATGAAATAAATATGATGCTTTATCCTGTGCCCCATTGTGTAGAGCTACCTCCAAAAGATTTGGACCATTGATCGCATTTTATTTTGCGAAGAAATTCATTGGTGCGGAAGAATATGCGCCCGCGCGGATGGCATTTGACAATAATTATATTAAAGGAGACCATAACTTGGAAGATATTAGGCGGAACGCGAATGGTTTTGACGGGATTCATGTCAAAGGATGTTTTCTCAGCTTATAAGCAGATGTTGAGAATATTTGTATTGATATTAAATGAAGTGAGGTCTTGAGATATGTTTGTGAATTCAATTAAGTGGATCGAAATCAATTAGTTTTATAAATAAGTTAATGCTTGCTTAACTCAAAAATTGTAAGTCATTGTATATTCCAGTATGACGACATCGTCGTGTACGATTGCCTTTTCAGAGAAAGAAGGTTTGCAGTGAGGGATCCGAAGCTCTCCCGTTAGTCCAATATGATTTTTGCAGCACTGAAAATATATTTTGAAATTGTAGATTATTATATTGTGTCTCTTTCTCTTCATAGTATAAAACATGGTCACTTCCCGCGTCTGTACGCTAAGATCTTTTAAACTGCGCAACGGATTTTGATGCGGTTTTCATCAAAAGACATATTGATTCACGAGGAACGTATATTATACGCATAATACGCAAGCGGAGCCGCGGTCAAAAGCTAGTTGAGAATAAGTACTTCAGAATCATGTTAACCAATTGATAAATTATCAGAATTTATTTAACATAAAACGTCATTTATTAGAAACAAATTCTCTAAAAAAGAAATCAATTTCAGTAAATATAAACATTTATCACCATTCATACAATACGATCTAACGAAACGTCAAAATAATTCAGCATTAATATATTTTATTACTAATTAATTTCCATCTTTAATAGCTTGAGCGCCATTTTAGCTCCATGGTTCATAAAAAGATATATTTGAATGTGACAAAGAATGTTATCTTTTTTGGAATTGTGTGATATTTATCACTATTGGTCTCACAAACACGATAGAATTGCCTTTTAAAGTGAATTTGTCTCGTTTTTGACTACTAAAAGGTCCATTAGATCACCTTTTGTTGACTATTGATTTGTAGTTGGATGCGAGACAAACCGTGAAGAAGTTACAGGCTGCTTCCTTTTTAAACTGAATACATTTTTGATAGGCATAGGAATTTAAAATGATTGTCTATCAGTGTCATTTAATGAAAGTACAATGAGTAGATTATAGAAAGCAGCTCTGCTTTGTATAGGGCAAAGTGAACCAGATCTATGCATTGAGAAGGAAGTCTAGCCTAACCTAGAATAAATACTATCTGTCTTCTTCGAAGCATGGCGATCAATGGTAATATATTATTAAGTTCATATTTTAATACCTATCTAATTTATTTCAAGTATGATTAAATATGGTAAGTTATAGCAACCATCCTGTACATATCAAAACCGTTTAGCAAAAACTTGAACCGTCAAACGACAAAAGAACTAATAACATCAATAACTGACTCGTATAATGACTTCAATTCTCTCGCCTGATCGAAGTCTTTCACTTGAAGTCTTTTAAGCGACTTCTAAATAGCGACTTTAATAAATCCTAACACACCTTTAAACTGTTGACAATGATGAAGAAATTTGGCGACAATGAAGACAAATGTCTTGATATCCAGTTCATTTGAGCGAATAAATTGGCGTCTTTCGCATTGTTGAAATTATAAAGCGTGCCGTATAAATATATTATGTTCTTTTGTTACATGTTAGTGAGACATACGTGGTCTTCTTCCCGGAATGTCAAATTGTGCGTTGGTAGAACCGTAGAAGCAATTATTATTTATTTATTTTATTATTTATGTACACACAGTAAAAAAACAGAGTGATAAGACATATTAATACAATTGAGTACAAAGGTACTGCTTATGTACATTTATTCATCTTTACATCTATACTTATAATATTATAAAGCTGAAGAGTTTTTTGTTTTTTTGGTTGAACGCGCTAATCTCGGGAACTGCTGGTCCGAAGTAAAAAACTTTTTTTTTGTGTTGGCTAGCATATTTATCGAGGAATGTTATAGGCTACAAAATATTACGCTACGGCCAAAAAGAGCGGAGCAGCAATGAAAAATGTTGCAAAAACGGGGAAAATCGCACGGGCAGGCGATTCGATGCGACGGGAAGGGTCGGGGAACGAGAAATTTAACGCGGACGAATTCGTGGGCAGAAATTATTGACATATAAACTTCCTTAGTTCATGGGTTCCTTGGTTCATGGGCATGTTCGCGGTGGCGCGCACCGACTGCTTTCACGCGACGATGCGCAAGCGGTGTGCGTCTCTGGTGCGCAGAGTGCGGGGCAGCCCCAACACCGTCCTAGCGATGATAGCCGACAGAGTGGATTGTCCATATGTCCGGAAATGTTGCAGCAGGCATGTTTCTATGTTGTAAGTGTTCTTCTTTTCTTTTGTCTGTGTTTGTTATCCTGTCTGTATCCGTTTAGTATGTTTTTGTTTGAATATGAGTCGTGTGACTTGAATTAAACTATTTTTTTTTATTTAGTCTAGTGATCGCAAGCGCTTCTGCACTCAAAGCATAAGTTCCTGGGTTTGATTCCCAGGTCGGGCAAAGTGTTATTGGATTTTGCTATCTGGAATTTCTCAATAGCAGCTTTGAGTCTGAATATATGCCCGGTTGATAGCAACAGGCTTGCCCGGCTTGCCCAATATTATATAGGACTTAAACATAACTGGTGAAATGTGCGTGCAAGGTACACCTCTGCTCAACCTTTCGGGGAAACAAGTCGTGATGTTATGATGAGTATACATTTAGTATACATGTCACTTTTCATGTCTGTCTGTGTGACCGCGCTGTTCTACTAAACTACATAACAGATTTTGATGTAGTTTTTAGCATAATTTAAACTTAAGGAATAATACTTTAATTTTAAACGATATGTAAAAAGATTTTGATGGTTTTCATGTAATTTAACACCGTGTGAAGCCGTGGGCTGGGTTGCTAGTATTTTATATACCTAGGTGGTCTTGCTATCTTTACGCGTGCAATTATGTTTAATTAAAATTACATTGAAATATCATCCTCGAACCAAACAACCATAACACAATTTGATTACCGTTTTAGCGGAATGTTAGCTTTTACGATTTCGAGACCTTTGGGTTAAATCTACCGTTGCCCTAAAATTAAGAATTTGAAGAGTTAATTGAAGTTTAGTAATGTGATGGTTTCTTGGTGGAAACTTTAAAAGATATTAAGGTTTTCCTTAAATTTTAACTTAACTTTAGGTGTTGATGTTAAAAAGATAAAATTACTAGATAATGTATCATAATATTTTTTGTAATTTAACTGTCTATAAATTAAAAATAATTATCGTATCCATCAGACTCAAAAAATAGAATCCGAAACTTTTACTTTTACCCAATCTTGTCGTTCTAACGTTATTAACAAAACCACATTTACCATCGTAGTCAAAGGATTAGTCAATCGACAGAAGTCAATTGCTCAGGGTGTGCTGGACGTAACAAAAGGTCGAAGGGTATGTCACTCGAAGAAGCTCCTCTCATGTACCCATCACACATCGACACGCTAAGAAGAAGAAAACCATGTTACATTTTCCGTAGGCTTCAAAGATTCAATCAAATTAATCCATCATACCACGTTCCATATTAACAACCACACAACAGACCTCAGTACATCACTGTCTCAAAAAACAATACATTAATACGACAACAATAAAAAAACACGATCATAATGCCCAATTTGTCCCAGTCCACGTGTCGCGGTGATTCGGCCCATTGTTTGGGCCCGCACTCGGATTAAGTCCCGAAGGCCTCGCGATAATATCTCGGTCCTTTCAAACGAAAGACGTAGATGTTCAGATAAGAACATTGAGCACTTATTGTTTAGGACAAAGAATGGATGTACTGAAAAAATGAGCCTCTGATGGCCGTGTGTCGCCTTTTTTGGTTAACTGTACTTTGAAAACGATTGTCATGAGTTTTTCCTAAGTTTAGTGAAATGGTGGCGCCTTGGCACCGCGGACATTTTTTTTTCAGCCAACAGAAACATAAATATGCTTGGTCATTTAACACTTGAAGTTGATGAACACTTTTGTCTGCGACTGTTTTGTTCATAGTACAATGATGGTCATCAGTAGGTTCTACGGTAAGGATGCACTTGAGAAAAACAATATTTCATCGTTAGTCAGTAATGCCTGTTACGTTTGCCGCCAGTTGATTTAAATTGTACACAAAGATATGTTATGATTATGATATAAAATTTATTTATTCTTAGAGGTGCTTAACCAATTTTAAACTCTGTTTGTCTTATATTACCTTTATTACAAAAGCTTAGAGCCAGTTTTTGTATTTCCAATTTTATTTGGATATGAGTTAAGTTCTTAATACAAAAATGACAACTTAGCACCGGACTAAGGTGTTAGTTACTGCATTTCCATACATATTGGTATCTTAATATTAATCTAAATAAGCAGGAATAAGATTCCAGAAATCACCTACTTCATTTCCGTTAAAGCACCTACCAATCTTACACAGCCGTTTTCTAAGAAAATATCATGAATCAAACCAACTGACAGTAAACAACCGCCATCGAAACTGCCAACATTACACTTCAAGCACAAAGCGGTACAAGTATAGAAACATTCAACAAAAGAACCAATCTTGACCAAACAATTTACATGTCAACTTGTGAGTGAGGCACCGCCTTAAAACACTTAGCTGGCCGTGCATACCAGCCTTATTGAACACCTCTAGTGTTGGGCAAACTGAAGGTTCGCGCTCTAGGCGTGATAGGGCGGGGCACCCTATCCTAGGGCGGGGTACTCTAAACTTTATATTTGAACTCGAAACTACTTCTAAGAACATGGTCAATTTGTGAAATTAATTTCTGTGTGTTAAAAATGCCGACGCAAGCTGCAAACTTCGGTTTCTGTCGAGTCATTCAAGAAATAAATATTTTAGATTTATAAACGGCAATGATAAAATTTGACAGCTCGCAATTTGTAATTTTTGTGAATGATGGGTTATCTCTCTGAATATTTTTTTAAGCAGCATTTTTGTTATCTCTTATTAAAATATGTTTTAATAAAAGTTACAGAACTTGTGATTAAATCTGCCAGAGTATGATATCTGTAAAAACCAGAGGAATGCTTGTCAAATTAACGTACCTATCATTTAATTTGCTACTAGCAAAGATTTTGTAATATTGAATATTAACCTGAAATAGCTCACTGTTGTAAAAATGTCAGAAGATTCGAATGCCCGTATTGCCAGGCCATAGTATTTTTTCAATTATCCAAAAAACCTTTAACACGGTTCAGCATAATAGCTTGAAATTAATAGCATCTCTAACAAACAGGCCAGCCTATTTCGCAGGAAACTTGTTACATCAACCCGATGGGCGTTCTGGGCGGAGAACCGTCCTTGGGCGGGGACCTATCACTGACCCACTTATGGCCTCATATAGCCCCTTATAGCCTCTCATACAGATAGCCAGGTGACTCACGCTATTTCATATAATTAATTTTAGAGGGCGTGGTTTCAAAGCAGCTGAACGTTTTTAATCAGGATTGTTTAACTAAGTTCTCTTAAAGAGGTTTGCTTAGTAAGCAACATAGCCTTTTTAGATCTAAATTGATATTGAATTTAATATGGTCCGGTGATTTTAATAGAGAATCCGTGTTAATTTGTTTGTGAGTAAAAAAGTAGTTAAAGAAATAAATTCATTTTTCATAGCACTTAAGATGCTCGAACTGTATCCGAGAACGTTTATATTTATTTGTCCTTACGTAAAATACATGGTTCCTAGTTCCTACATAAATATCTACCAAAAAGTGAGATACGTTGTTATGCAAATATGCACTACACAGGATACAGACAGCATAAATATTGACTACCACTTAATACATATTAAAGCTCAACAAACAACTCCCAGAAAGGTTCTCATTGACCCAATTTAAGTTCCGCAAATATTTAAATCACTAAACCTATAATACCTATTACAAAAATTACGCCAAGCATCCTCAAGACATCGTCTAAATATTGAAATAGTATTAAAAGCATTATTTTCATACAATATGATCCGAACAAAATGGAACCTCCACACAATGCGACCGTATTTACCGTAACTCATATTATAAATGTGTAAAACCATTTAAATAGCAAAGTATCAATAGATGAATGTTTCTTTAAATGGTGAACCAACTTGGCCGTGATATTCACGCACATTTTATTTGAAGATTTTATTGAATTGGTCTTAGAATTTCTAACACTCTAAACTAAACTTTAACACAACTTTACCAAAACTTACATTTCAACAGACAGTTCAAAACTGCGAATACAGCAATAACACCTCAAATTGAATTCAGTTTCTAATGTAACAAAATTCAAATTCAAACAGCAAGCCCACTTCGAATTTACTTTTATTGGAAGGGCTTTCAGAGGCAGCTAAAGGTATACGTATTGTCGATAATCAGTGAAGCAAACACTTGTTATTTTAAGAGATCATCCACCCTTAAAGCTTCTCTTTGAGCTGAACAAAGAAGTGTATAATGTATTATTTATAGGACACAGTCGGTAGGCACATACGGGGCCATGAATGCGTATTGTTAAGTACTGAAGACTCGACATTGCTAAATTGTACGTCCAGTGTATCATCAATCAGATGGTTTTATTTCTTGACAATTGGTCTACAATATTGTTTGGGATGTTATAAGTTAGGTTTAGTTATCGTTGGTGGAATTGAAGAAAGGACTGCAATTTGCGTCGGTTTTTAAGGTTTTAAACTTTTATTGGTTTATATTTAGTGGACTTTGGAATCTGGAGTTTTTTGCAGAACTCGTGTTCAAAGGTGAAAAAGGGTCCATAGATATAAGTTGACAAGAATTGCTTAGCGATAATTATTGACAGTTGTAAAAGTGGGTCAGCACTTGCTGATTTTATTTTAATAGCACCGTTTACTAAGTAATATTAAATGGCTTTAAAATGTACTAAATTGGATTCAAAATTGAACTATTCTCGACTGGTGATCATCCAGAACCCAACAGCCTATAAATGCCAAAACAGTTTTTTTCTACCCAAATCAATTTCGGGGGACAACAAAAACTCCCGTCGCCATTACAAAAATATTAATATATAGAAACTTTTTCGTCCTTCTATTTGTTATTTATTAATGTTGCTGTCACGAATCTTATAAAAAAGACCGCTCCAAAAAGTGACTCACAATGCAGACGCTAATCTCTTCGAGGCACGAACGAAGCATGTCAAACCAAAAAAGGGTCCGATTCTAATACTTCGTAACCATTAAATAAATTCAGTATACAAAAAAGTGGAGAAAAAATTGTCCGTAGGCAAACCACTTTTAAATATTTGTGCGCATATGGCTTCCGGTTATTTCGAGTGGGTTATGCTAAAAAATGCATTAGACCCTTGGTTTTTATATCATGTCGAATTAAATGTCCTATGATATATTTTCCTTTTGAATTGAAGAAGCGAGCGGTTCAAGGGAGATTAGGTACGGTCCGAATTTCTGAATAGATCCTTAATCCAAATATATGACTGTCCTCTAATTTACAAGGGCTTTTTATTTAATTTGTGAAGCTTGCATGTGTCCTTACAAACGGCTTACGTGTGTGATTCAATTTCACGTATCACTTTTTACAGGATTTAAGCTATAAAGTGATATTACAGGAATGATCCGTGTCGTGTCTGTCCGAAGATGCCTTAACGAATTTTTAAGGAAGGATTATGCACTTAAAGGGCTGAGCTTTTTTATAGTTATTGAATAAATCAAACTGAATGAGATGGTCAAACCATCTTCATACTTGAACGAATGTAGTTTTACATGAAACATATTGTTTTCGGTAAGTAAACAGGCAATCTTCAAAACAAAATAGTTATATCTCATCATTCGAAATAGAAAAGCTAATGATACATTACAGCATTATTATCAATGATAAATCATTCATAGCTATTCATAACTTTATAATCAAGACAGCCATAAATGTTATAATGACGAATAGCCTCATATCTGCATAGCAGGTAGCTTTGTTGGCGCAGTGTGAAATATCGTGCACCTACTCTAATAGCCCCTGCAGTTCGTAACACAGTGAATAATATTGCGTACCTCTGGCAAAATAGTAGCACGCTACATAACATACAGTCGTTATAATTTTAATAACTTGCATATACATATATATACATAGCCCGAAAATTCTGAATTCTATGTCGCCAAAGGTTTTCGATATGATGATTAATATGTATTAGGCAATTGTCACGTATTAGAATTGCTATTAGAATTTTATGCAATGAACTGTATTGCATTACATTCCATCGTGTTAATTACCAAATACATACTTCTAGAGTAATCCATTCGCTTACAAATAAATTAACTTCGTGCAAGTCGCCTTAAGAAAATAATTTATAATTAAAAGTGTCGATCCGCCCGTTTTGGCAAGTTAATTCATGCGTATCCAAGAATATGAAGAATATGTCTTTATGCTGTCCCATCATCATCAGCCTATAGCAGTCCACTGCTGGACATAGGCCTCTCCAGTTGCACGCTATTCAGCCCGATTCTCGGCAACTCTCATCCAGCTGCTACCAGCCACCTTGCGAAGATCGTCGCTCCACCTAGCCTGAGGGCGTCCTACCTTACGTTTGCCGATTCGCGGTCTCCACTCAAGAACACGTCTACCCCAACGGTCATCGGTTCTACGGCTAATGTGGCCGGCCCATTGCCACTTCAGCTTGCTAATTCTTTGAGCTATGTCGATAACTTTGGTTCTCTGCCGGATCACTTCATTCCGGATTCTGTCCCTCAGAGATACTCCAAGCATAGCTCGTTCCATAGCTCGCTGAGCAACTTTGAATTTATGGACCAGCCGTACCGTGAGTGTCCACGTTTCGGCTCCGTAGGTCATAACAGGCAGGACGCACTGATTGAAGATTTTCGTCTTTAGGCTCTGCGGAATACGCGACGAGAAGACTCGACGAAGCTTCCCAAATGCTGCCCAACCCAGCTGAATTCTACTGTTAGCCTCCTTCTCAAGGTTGTTCTTACCAAACTGCAGAGTTTGCCCGAGGTAAACGTACTCTCGAACAACCTTGAGGGTACCGCCATTAACAGCTGTCCCAGTCCTCATCATTGTTTCAGCCGAAAGACGTCCACCGCTGGACATAGTCCTCCCGCCAATTTTACGGGTAAAATTTTTGAGAGGGTTTGCCATGATCGCCACGTTGGCAGCCGAGCTTGCGATCGCTGTTTGGTCATAAAATGCATAGTGAACGCTGCTACCCATTCTCTAGTAAGTCTCAGTCAGTCAAAAGAAAGATCACGAAATAAAATGAAATTGTTCTTTGAACCGTTCTTAATGTATGAGAGTAAGAGGTCATATACATATTCTAAACCTTTTCAGAGTACATATCCCGTGCATGCAATGGGTAAGTGCTGACCACTAAAACATGAAAATATTATTAACTAAAAATGGTAAAACGGTCATGCCAAAATGTTCTTTATTCTTCCACATCTTTAATAAATTTGTTTTTAGATACCAACATAGATGTCCAAAAAAAAAAGATTTAATCCATACGACTTTCTTCTCAATAAATATTCATGAAGTCGTTTCTAACGAGTACACGTGGTGACCCATCGTGTTGAACTATCGTCGGACGCGCAATTTACACGAGATTATGATCATACAGCTACCTGCCGACGTGACGCGGTATTAAGATGTTATCTCCATCAGATTAGCTTCACAGAAGGCGTTATAAATGTATGAGGAAAAAGTAAATTACCTATAAGTTAATTCTGCTTAAACTTATGAGAAAATTACAGAGGAAGGAAACCGTGTGTTTGTTGGATGGAGTTTTACCTCATTAGTTAATTAATTAATTAAGATAAGGAGAGGAATTGCTGGTAAGTCATTGAGGACACCACATTTACATATTTTGCACTGCAATCATTTTCTATATTTTCCTTCTAACTTTACTCAAAATGAACTCTGGAAATGAAAAAAATACAACACTACTTTTTAACCGACGAAAAAAACGGAGGAGGTTCTCAATTCGACGCGTATATTTTTGTTATGTATGACCACGCATAACTTCTTACATAGTAATTCGATTATGATAATTCTTTTTTTATTGGAAAGAGTATACCTTACCAAGTATTATTAGTACATTAAAGCCACAAAAAAACTATAAAATAAAAACTTTTTAACAATAAATTAAACCACCGATAAAACTGAAAAGCAAAGAATAACACATTTTAAAATTTTGAGTCTACGCTTTCAGTGATCTTTCTTCAATGATTTTTCAGCGGTTTATTTTTGTTTTTGTTAAAAAGTTTTTTTTAAGTGCATCATTATTGCATTCCATTAGAAAATTGTTTATAAACGTATTAATTATATCCCACTATCGTTTGCTTGCAACTGCGCAATGGACACATTTAAATTAAAGTTTGAGTTACAAGGAACTACGGATACTTAAATAAAAAAAAGAACTACTAATACTCAACAAGGTCTAACAAAGCGGATGACTGCGGAACTTGAAAGCGCTTTCAGTCTATTGAGAACTCAAGGCATGTAACAGAAACGAGCCCATTCACCATCACGTAGATTCTGCGTCAAAGGATACAAGGACCATACGGAACCCATTCAAGAACCGTAAAATGGGTGCTTCTATGCCACATAACACCGGCCCACGCTATAATGTAATTCCGCTAACCGACAAAGGGTTCCAAAGCTGTAAAAACAATCTTAGTATACCCTCGAACTTAATCCTGCACAAAGTGTACCGACTTACCGAAAGTATTTCCAAAACAGTAGAAAATCCCTTTCGGTATCAATTTGCCGCCTCAGCTACTTCGTTCGTGTTTTAAAAACATTCCTTTTTAAACGATTTTTTTTTTTCATTTCCTTTTCGCATTGTTGAAGAATTGTTTGCGAAAAGATTAAGATAAATAAAATATGGAGGTAAATCGAATACCGCCTTTTATATGTTTTTTTATCTATTTGTGTTGTAATGTGCCTTTGATTAGGTAAATATTGTACAATAAGGATAACAACATGCCGTAATTTAGATTTTTTTTTCTTGTGTAAGTTTTTTTGGTTTGGCATTGACTGAATTAGAAATGCAATGAAACTAGAAAACTGCATGTACTAGAATTAGAAAAATAATCTTACTGACAACTGATGCTAGCTTATTTTTTCCAACAGCATCCTCATATTTCCTACTTAAGTTCCTTCCATACAAGGAGCACAGTTATCCGCCCACAAGTTTTTATCAACGCAATATTTATTGCGGAACCGAAGCCAACTTCAAAACAGTTTTTTGTTCAGTGCTCCGGACCTTAACAAAACCCGAAACGTTAGATAGGACCTAAATTCATGGTACACAATCGACCACGCCCACAAATGTACTTTCTGTGCAGTTCACTGTTTAAGGTATTTCGCATCTGTTAAATTCGCACAAAGAATTTCCTGTTCGGATTACTAGATTGCGATTGGTATCTTGCCTTAGGCCACGGTGCCTTTATACAATTTACTTTATCGGACCGTCAATTCGCAAGTGTGATTTGATTGATGATGTTCCGCTACTGTGATCTTTGTTGTTGGATCAATTGTGATTTTGAAATTGATTCTAAGTATAGAGACGCAACATCTATGAATATTTTTAGATATACATACATATTTCTGAAATATAAATATAAAATATAATTATACCTACCAACATCCAACAAAAGGATGACAAAATTTATTTAAAAATTTAATATGCTGTTGATTCCAGCTATTCATTTTTAAAATACTCTCATGCCTATAATAAAATTTCTACTTCACTTGATTAAAATTCAAATAGTATCTCCGCTCTATCAACTGCTAATATAAAAACTAATTAATATAAAAAATTAAAAGCGCAAAAGAATTTCTTCGGAATTTTTACAGTTCCTGCACCATACCGACCACCCCGATTCGTTCCGCTCCCAAAATAGATCCTGCCAAAAACTTCACAGCCTAATTATGAAAAATAAGACATAGTTTACAATTCTCGTGTCTTTAGTTAACACGTGCTCTAATTTTTTTTCTCACTAAATTCCTCTAAAAATTAATTTCGAACGGAATAGGTTCGCAAAAAATACTAATTGCTTTTTGTATCGCCGCGTAGGTTTTTGTGTCTGTCTGTATGTCTCGCAGCAAATGTGGGCTTTGTCAGTGAAAAGTGTCAAATTACGTGGCACGAGATGGGAGATAAACATTAGGGCTGGCTCTCGAGTGTTATCAATTATCAACTGTGTTTTTATTTCTGAGACTGTTGGAATTACACTATAAAACATTTCAATCTCTTGTACAGAAAATACCTACTTTGTACCTATGCGTATTCATAGACGTATTAAGAAACAACTCTCGTATCTGAATGCACACCTATACTGAAATTCTTTTTAAAAATGGAATGGGCCCTTAATCAAATTTCCTTCGCTATAAATAAAAACTCCAAATCCAAAAGAAATAAATGTATTTTAAATAATATTTTAGTGAACTAAACCCATTAATTTATAAAATTAACGATATAATTAAATTAAATTTATTTCACAGCCCTTGCATCCCTAAACTGGCATCGCGCTTTTTGCGCGCATCCATTTTAAGTTTTTCGTAAAGATTTTGCTGCAGATAATAACCACCAGCTATCAACCCCAAAGCGACTCAATCACCAGATACCGTGCAAATCAAAATGTACCATGATTGGTGTGCGTTTAAGTTGAAATTAGATTGTGCAGACAAGTTGGTTGTGTCGGAATGTTTTAGAGAGGTAGTCAGAAATGCAATAGGCAACTAAACGGAAAGGAGCGGTAGATAAAACGGCGACAAGTTGGAGAAATATTTCCAAAATATTTGTAAGTGAAGCCGGGGGACCGCCCGGGGGCGGGTAGGGCAGGACGCACTAGATACCGGAATTCATCCGCTGAATAGCTGAATGTGATGAACTTGAAACCGCTTTTTTTTCAATTTAGCGAAAACGATGTTGAACTTTAAAATAAATGGATGCTTCTTAAATTATTATTTTTCACGTTACTTAGAATATTTTTTTGGAAGTACTTTCGTTTTTTATTTTTTATTTTTTTTTGTTCAGTGAATAATATCCCCGAATTAAAAATTAAATTAATTTTAAAGTCAACAAAAATAAAATCATAAAAGTAAGTGGTAGGGTTCCTCGACAATCTGCTTTAAACAAAAACACTTACAATATCGACAAAAAGTAATAATTTTAATAACAAAATCTCACTAAATAATGATGAGAGAAAACCAACCAACCATCCAATGACGTCTTAAACTTATAACCAAATAATTACCTACACTACACACGTTAAAAAAAAGTAGGTACTACAACACAAAAAGATGTAAAACATGGCAACAAAACTTTAGATTATTACATCAAAAAACCTGGCAACACATAAAAGAAATGTTATTCTTATTTCAAATTAATTCACGCGTGAATTTTGCATTGGTAGTACAAAACAGGAGGGTTATTCTTAAGGTTTATATTGAATTGGCAGTTAGTAGAATGTCTCATTGTAACAGGACACCGAATAAAGATGGTGTCCGCGAGATAAGGAAGGATTTAGAACGAGTGTACCGGCTGTGGCAGATTTACACCGCGTTTCTATAAACTATTATTTGTGAGATTTAATGGTAGTGTTACATATTTGTGTAAATGGATCGGCTATGTATTTACAAAGGGAAAATATACTTTTATTGTAGTTTCGGAAATGTTTTTAAGATTTTCGAACTTAAATAAAACGTTCAATCAAATTTATCAGTTTTAAAAGTTGATAGCGCTTTTGTGCGAATTAGCTTTTTTTTAAAGAGTGCCAAAACGAACCATAGAAATTTGTCACTACGTCGTACTAGACATCAAGCAGAACCGTCCCAAACACCTTATAAATGTTGGCTTAATTCCTGGAATATATTAATATACTATGCTAATAATATGCCATTATACCTAAGAACCACATCCAATAAACCAACAGCATGTAAACCTATAAAACTAAACGCAACAAACTGCGCCCACGCATTACCCTCACATATTTGCACAATGCTATAATCTCGTCACGGTACACTTGACACCAATAATGTTGCCATTCATCAAGGATTACCACCAAGATGTTTATCAATATTTCTCTAACAAATATTTAGAGATACCTTTTATAAACCTATGTGTCGAACATCTTACGACAATGACATAATATTTGTATAGACGATACATAATCTTGGTATTGTGTAACAGCTTTATACAAGAAAAATTTTGCATGACATATCATTTTTGCGAATTCGATGAAAAAACGAGGATGAGATACAAATATTGAAATTGGTATCTGAGAGACATCTTGAAGTTCTGTGAAAGAGAATATAAATATTATTATTTTTATACTTTAGTTACTATCATCCTCATCAGTTACTTGTTATGGTATATTCTGAGGTGGTCCTGTGCCCGTTATCTCCAAAAATAAAGTATAATTTTGAGTACACTCTTCAGGGTGCCAGACATTAATAATTTTAACAAACATCATAAAAATATTTACCGTGGAAGATGCTCAAAAATGAGCCTTTAATTGGATATAAAAAAAATATAATTTATTATAATATTCTCGTTTATTGCAGCAACATTGTAGATAGGTACTTAATACTCTTAGCGCAAAAAATAACATGTATAAAACCACCATCAACATTATTCTACCTGTGCATTCACACTTCAATAAAATTCTTTTTATAACTCTACGAACCGAGTGAATACTTTTCTTACTTTTGTCAATGCCCTACCCAATAACCCAAAACAAAATAGCTACACAACTAATATAATTAAACAGCATCCAATAAAAACTGGTCCTGTCACTGGACCATTGGACCAGTTTTAACGCAATCAAACCGAATCCCGACTCACTGGAGCAGAAATCACTCAGTTCAGGTATATCTGATAAGACGTCTCAGACGATAAGTTGTCGACATACAGACTTGTGATCAGATAAGGACACATCATCAAAGATCTCCTTATTGCCTTGCCCTCGCCTCCTCGGTGTAACCAACACCACAGATCCAGAGATTTGAGATAATTGAAAAAATGGAGCGTGGAGGTCTCGTTTGTTTGAGTTTTTGTTGGGTTTGTAACTATTTTTGTATTATTTGGGATGAAATAAATAGCTGGGATAACTTCCTTTGACATGCTTACCACAGTTTTAAAAAGTTTTAAATGTCCTATCCTAACTCGAATCAGTCACCTGATGTCACATGATCAAGAACTAAAATAATTAGGTACAATCACCAAAAGAGATTAGTAACCAGGGTCACCGAATACAGCTAAAGTTTAGTAATGAACGTATGTTTATGTCGTACGAACGGATGTTTTCAATTGAAATTTAATTTCGGAAATGAGCTGTTTATTTTCTAATATTTAAATGAAATTTTATTCCAAAACATCCATCGGTTTCTTACTAAACTTCTACTATATCTGACCACCCTGGTCTTATCTCTTTTCATAACTACAGATTTGCAGGACGAAATATTTCTGTGAAAAAAGAGCTTAGCAGTTAATTTTTGACACAATTATCATACCAAGCACCTCCACACTATCCAATCAAAAACAGATCCACATCAATTAAATTAAACTAAACAAAAGCAACACACAATCATGTATTATTAATAGTCCATAAAAACAAATGTCAAGAAATAAAAACAAGAGGGTTCTCTCCCAGGGGGACAAACGAAGTAATCAAATTAGAATTAACCAAGTCGAGACTATCTGTCATCGTTGTGCTCACGAAAGCCGGAGTCCTGGGTAATATATCATGGGGTAATGACAGGAAGTCAGGGTTAGAGGGACAGGATCGGAATCTGGTGTCAGAGATGTGACACATGGTTCTAAGATGTAAGATAGGTTGTTGTGTCAACTGTGCATTATTTATAGTCAATTTGGGAGGAATTCTTGGAAAATTGTTCGAATAAGTTTGAAGATTGAAACAAGAAAGCGTACAAATATGTCTTGCCCTTTACTTAACACGGCTGTGAGGTTAAAAGTATTGGTAAAAGAAGATCGTTACAAGTTGTTTTTGTTAAAAAAGAGGAATAAATCAAAGTAATCGGACAATTTAAATTGATTATCTTGTATTACGGAACACACAAGTGTTACACATCGTCATGGAAGGCAATAGGGACGAGAAGACACAAGTCATTGCTGACACTAATTGATTTGTTTACAAGGACAGATACTAACTAGAACAATATATATTACACAACTATTACGTTTATAAAGAATTATTTATATAATTACAACAGTTACAATTATTTTAGAAGTAAGTGTGTAGCTTGCTTTTCTCTCAAAATTATTTAAACCTGGAGCATACCTAACATTTTCATTCATTCATCTCTAAATCTTAACCAAAAACCTCAATAAGGTGGTGAAAAGAACCAAAGTCCAACCAGACGCTTTAGAGATTAATGGGATTATTAGGATGTAACAGGGAGCTTTGTTTTTTTGCAAATCCCAAATAACAGAAGCTATGTTTAAGAAGCAAACTCGTGACATTAAAGAATAGTGAATGAATGAAAAATGTAATTTCATTGATCAAAGTTTTAGGCTGAACCTGTAATTAATTATATAAAAAAACGACCAGCTTAGATTTCTCAATAAATTACCTAACACCAAATAATGAAATGAGTAATTTGAGTTTCTACACTTCTTTCTTTGCAGATCAACATACGATTGAGAAATATTCGTATTCAATTTTTTCCACTTTCCGAAACTTAGTAGTAATCAGTCTGTCAAGCCTTTTCCAAGCTATGTAGGAATCGGCTTTCAGTATAACCGAAAGCTGCTGAATTTTTACATGTCGCTACTGCCTATCTGACCTCCAGAATCCAGTTACTGGGTAATACTTCACCGCTTGGTAAGACTGGATGTCAGACTTTTGGACTACCCGTAATGACTGTTCAGAGGGGTAATTACGGAACTTTTTATCGGTAGGAATTGGTTTAATATTCATAGTTAAACAACATTCATTGCGTTATTTACGTTCCTGAGTCGACAATTTATTCGAACAAATGACGTAATGATTTAGAAATAATCTTCAATCCCATTCAGATTCTGATAAATTGTGCGTTTTGCAATTAGGGTGCAGATCTACGAATGTCAGTCGGAACTAACGGCTTAATGTACTTTCCGAAGCACGGAGGGGTTTCGGGGGGGGGGGGGGGGGTATTAGTGATATCTCAATACAATGTTATAGGTGTTTTAAAGGTCAATTAAGTAACCTATAAGTGTTAAACTGATATCAACACTTTAACAAGGGCCACACCTAAACCTCATGCAGCTGTAACGTATAGAACTAAAGATTTAATCAATTATCTAAGTGAGTAGGACAATTGTATTGTTTGCGCAGTTCAGAGAATAATGACTATTGAATCGTATTTGTATAATTAGACGCGAATAGGTTAAATTATGCTTTTATGTCAAAGTGTATTTTAACTTAACAGACAGCTGTGCTGTTCGAGAGTTTATAGTGTTACTTTTTTTTCTTCAGCTAAAGCACTAGGAAGTTGTGAAGAGTGAGCGTTTGGGGGACTGTCTAAAGTATTTTCGCGATTCTCAATCTTATTTAAACAAACCTAGATTTTTGATTTTCTTTATTTTTTTTTTTTGTTTTTTACAGTATTCTCGGCGCTAAGCAGTGCTTTAAAGATCCTGTTCTCGAAAAAATCCCGCTGCGATTTTATTGCGTCCGTGTGAATGTCGACTAAATCCAGGTCTCCTCACGATTGTCAAAAACATACTGAGAAGCGTCGAAAACAAACTAAAAAAATACATATTAATGAAAATGTCACGTTGTAACATGTTTGGAATTTAACGCATACCCTTACTGAAATTCTACTGCAATTCATGTTGCCAAGTAACTGCCTCGTTGGTCTAGTGGTAGCAAGCGCTACTGCTTAGCATGAGGTGCTGGGTTCGATTCCCAGGTCGGGCAAAGTGTTATTAGGTTTTTCCACCTAGAATTTCTCAGTAGCAGCCCGAAGTCTGGATTTATGCCCGGTTGATGGCAATAGGCTCGCCCCCTATTACATGGGACTTGAACATAACAGGCGAAATGTGGGTGTACTATAGGTACACCTCTGCCCAACCCTTTCGGGAAACAGCGTGATGTTATGTTTTATTTATGTTCATAATAAAATAAATAAATATCTTAGGACAACCAACACACCGTTATCTGATCCCAAACTAGGCAGAGCCTGTACTATGGTAACCAGGCAACTGATAAATATACTTATATATTTCTAAATACATACATATTATAGATAAATTACACCCAGACACAGAACAAATGGTTGTGCTCATCACACAAAGATTTGTCCTGGGTGGGAATCGAACCCTCAGTCTTTGCAGTCAGGGTCACTAACCATTAGACTAACAGGCCAGTCAGTTCATGTTGCTAAACAACACCCAAACTTCTTCCATCACTAATCTACTCCATAAAAACAATACCCAAGAGAACGACCCTACATCGTGTTAGTAAAATCACGAACCTCACGTACTTACTACACGTAACAATTTAGTTCCACCCACGACTTATGACCCTCGGCACGAGTTCATGACACGAGTCACGATCAAGGCTCGAGGCCGTTGGAGGTCACGGGCTTAATGCTGTGTTGAATACGAAATGTACTTATTTTGAGGAAGGGTAGACGCTTCAAGGAACAGAAGACAGAGTCACTCAGGATTACCAACATTTTGGTTATTAGCATCACAGTTATACTGCTGAAAAAACAAAGTTTCATTTTCATTTCAACATTTTTCTAATTGTCTCAGTAAGGGCCAAGTACTTCGGTAACCCAGGTATCCTACGCGAGATAGTCAGCAACATCAAGGCGTTGCTGGCCTTTCTCGAGGAGCTGGGGTGGATCGAATAACCGATTTCCCACCCGTACGCAAAATACGCGCTCAGACGTGGAGTTGCGGACACCAGCCCGTTCTACCTATTACCTATTCTAATTGTGTCCCTCCATTTCTAGATGAACCCTACAAAAGAACTCAGACTGCCCCGAACAGACGCTAGGTTTTATCAAACAGTTCAGAGAAGACCCAGAAGTTTTGCTAAGTTTCCAGCCTATACGGTACATAAAGACGTCAATTGAAATGGATCCTCCAACATTATCACGCAGCTCAACTTACACGTAAACCCAAGGCGCTCCTATCCTGAAGATATTAAGTAAAAGGGATGCCCAGATAGCGAGCACTTATAGATAATCGCTGCAACTCTAATCACATCCTGCATCCCTAAGTCCTTGAGTTGACAAACAAACAGTGGAATGTACTTTATTGGATTCTCAATGCTCGGTTCAACACCGAGAATTCAAAATCGAGTACGCAATAAAATCCTTCCACGATATTTGTACGTCCGTGCGAATGTAGTCTAAAAATTACAGGCGATTGCATGTCCTATTCCTACCTCATAACAATACATAACGTTCTACAATGTGCTACAAACAGCCCTATTGTCTAAGAAAACTTAAACATTAATCTTTACAAAAAATCACGAAGGAATTCATAAACAAAACAGATGATTGTGCTCGCCACGTGCCGATCGTGGGGAGATAACATTGTCCTATGGTTCTCGTTGTAAGGCATTGCCACAGAGTAACTACTTACAGTGGTTCAACGCCCATACATTTGACAAGACCTAAGAAATGTCAAAAACTTTGACAGTTCTGTCTCAAGTTAGATACCTCAATACTATTATATTTTCTGTGACCGACATTCTTAGTACAATCAGGGGAATGTGTTGTTTAACAAATTGACCGTACGTCAATTAGTCTTGTTATATCCAATTCACACAACTATCAAAGTGTATAGTTATGAATTTAATATACGGATAATTTAAGTTAGAAGTTGATTCGCTAACCACTTAATTTCATTAGCTGTACTAAGGTATACAGATCTAGACGGCATTTTTTTTTTACTTGTCTACTACTGGCAAATATATAGCTGATTGCCCACTCCAAGTACTTTCATTAGATTGTGTGTGTTTAGATGTGTGTGTGGTAAAGATTTTTCATTATACTTATGTCCGTACTAAATTTTTTAGGGCCCCACATTTTTACGGCCCCACATTTCCCCTTGACCCTCCACACGATTGCTCTGCAGCAACGCTCCCGTTGACCAACTGCTAGATAGTTCGACTAGGCTGTGGCATTAAAAAGCCTTTTTTACTGAACTGTTCTTAATCGCCTACTGAGTGATATGAATTTCAAAACAATGGCGTTTTTTGAACACGCGCTTATTATATTTTTGTGCCTTCAAATGACAATGGGGTATGATGAATGAGAAGATTGATTAAAGGTTTTTCTTCAAGTTATTGTTTTGATTCAATTAACGTTTTCTGTTTTATGACATAAGAAATGGTAAGTGATACGAGGAATACAAAGTGTACATAAATCTCACTAACTTGTTGATCTAGTGATCACAAGTACTACTGCTGAGCGGCCTAGGTTCAATTCCCAGGTCAGGCAAAGTATTATTTTGTTGTTTCATCAAGAATTTCTGTAGCAGCTTGGGGTCAGAATTTTTACCCTATTGAAAGCAGTAGTACGATCGTGTGTTCTATAGGTAAACCTCTGTCTCAACTGTTGAGGACTGCAGGTATGATGTTATGCGTCATGTAGTACATGTTTAAAAATGCTTAGTGGCATAAAGACTCAAAATAAGTTGCATATATGAATAAATGTTTAAGCTTAGGACCGTAGCATGTGATGTAAATACCAAGTCTACTGCCTTCTTCCATAGAACTATTATATAGCATAAGTATAATCAGGTTACAATGTTCCCACTGATGGGACACAGGCGCCGTTATCCACCACGCTGTTATCCGCCACGCTGTTATCCGCCACGCTGTTATCCGCCACGCTGTTATCCGTCACGCTGTTATCCGCCACGCCGTTATCTACCACGCGGGCCCAGTGCGGGTTGATAGATATTACGTGTCATCAAATTGTTGATTCTAGGACATGCCGCTTTCCTCGCAATGTTTTTTTTTACCGTTTTGGGAGCATTGATGATGAAATATTTACACGGGTTCGAACCTACGATCTACGACTCGAAAGTTGCGGTCATTACCGCTAGGCCACCACTGCTCTACTATTATTTAAGCCAAATTAAACACAAAATAATAGCAGCACCCTAATTGCGAAACGCATAATTTATCAGAATCTGAATGGGATTGAAGATTATTTCTAAACCATTGTTTTTTTTTTGTGACATGCATGACATCTCGTAGTTAATCTGAAAAGATTCTGACTACTTAAACGGATTTTCGCCCGGCGATTTCTAAAAAGTTAAACTTTTTAGACCTCCAGCCGGGCGATAGTAAAATTACAAACTAAAGCGAAAGTCCTAAGGGTAACCCCGAGGGGGGTTCACACCTCGGCTTAGGCAATCACTGGGGGAGGGCAGCAAGGGACATGCTGGATCTGGGTTAAATTATTTAGGGGGAAACCATTGCGTCATTTGTTCGAATAAATTGTCGGCTCAGCAACGTAAATAACGCAATGAAGGTTGTTTAACTATGAATATTAAACGAATTCCTACTGATAAAAAGTTCCGCAATTACCCCGCAGGAAACGAGACATAATATTTATGATCATCTAAAAGCGTCGAAACATAATCACGTGTTTTCTTAACGACGCTCCTGAAATCAAAATATTCTAACACACAATATCTAAAAGCATTATCTTGCCTGGTTGAAAAAATGTGGTAAAAAACGGTGGTAAGGAACCCTGGACCCTGCTATTATCTCTGAACACCGAAGTCATTTTAGCTATAATAAGATAACATTAAGGGAAGACGAGGACAGAGGTCCTCAACCTTTCGGGAGGCATTTAATTAACATTATTATACTAAAGAGGACTAAAAATTTGAAAATTAAGCAAAGGTAACTGTTAGGTTAGATTATAAATGGTATTGCAAACTCCAAGACGCTTTTCAGGTTTTTAGACATTTTTAGATTAGATTTGATTTATTTATTTGCCTGAAATATGGTATTTTACAGATTTTATAACACACTCAATAGTTCTTCATATTCCGCCAGCTAAATTCGGCATGCAAATTTTGTGATAATAATGATGATTCTAATTTTATAACTTTAAACAAAATAATTAAATTGCAATGTCAAACAAGTACTAAAAACTTTACTTTAATTACTTTCAGTAATAGTAATGAATCATAACCAACTTCAAAAAGCAGGAGAATTTCGGAAGTCGGTGACAAAAAACACATACAATATATCCAAAGACATCGACTTCCGAACTTACTTAAAGTTTTTGGAAAAAGCTTTTATTATATGCCCATAAATAAAAAATGCCCAGTAATGCATTTTCCATTTTCTTTCTAAACCATTTCCCACGAACCCTACTTCTTTTTTACACGCTTTATATTAGCTTCACTTGTATGTTTGTATATTTGTATGTTTGTTTGTAACCGACTCCTTATAGTGCGATTTTGACCCACTTTAAACGACCAGATTTCATTCAAACTTTGCACACCTGTCAAGGACTGATGAAAATGCAATAATTTCATAAATTTGTGCCATTATCCTTGCCAGGGTTACCAGGACAGCAAAAAAACTATCACAAACTACGCTGACATACGTCTCAAAATTCGAAATACCCTAAAAAATAGAAAATAAATAATAGTTTAAAAAAACTAAAAAACACGCTTCCATGGAAAACCAAACTAAAAAGTACAAAATAATGGAAAAAAAGCGTGGGGTGCCTGATATCAATAAAAAATACCTTAAAAGCACCCCACGCTTTTTTTCCATTATTTTGTACTTTTTAGTTTGGTTTTCCATGGAAGCGTGTTTTTTAGTTTTTTTAAACTATTATTTTTCTATATGCACTTCATCATCATCATTTTAGCCGTAAGACGTCCACTGCTGGACTTAGGCCTCCCCCAATTTGGGGGGCTTTGCCATAATCGCCACGCTTGGCAGGCGGGTTGGCGATCGCAGTATGGTGGTAAAATGCATAGAGAACGCTGCTGCCCATTCTCTAGTAAGTCCCTTAGTCGCCTTTTACGACACCCACGGGAAGAAATGGGGTGGTGTTATTCTTTACGTCCGGCACCACACGGTACATATGCACTGTCATATGCACTTGGTTAAGTTTATTAACAAAAGTTAAGCTTGACTTGGTCCGAAACTTTGAGAACCCTCAAAAGATCGTGTCAGCGGACCTGTCGCTCTCGACTCTCAGAAACAGGTATTAGTTTTTTCTTTTACGTTTTTGCGCGCGCGCACGTGTGCACAGCCCCTTAATTACCGACGCATACCATAAACAGATCTTTACGCTCCCTTAAATAAATCTTCGGGAATTTTTTTCTTGTTTTCTTAGGCCCGTAATTTCGGAGCACAGTTTTCGGTTTACCAAACGAATTGGACAACGAAGCCGTGGAGCGGTTCTAGATGATCGATGATGACTCTTTGTTTTTACAGGTTTATCCGTAAATCGATTTGGATGTTTATAGAGCTTTACGGGTTGACGGATGTTTGAATGAGGTTGGTAGGTGATTTTGTCGGTTCATGAATTTTTATCTTGTCAGGAAGATTTGGTGATTTATAATCATCATTTGCTTAACCTTTTTGCAGCAATGTAGGGGTCGGCTTCCAGTTTATTACATAGTATTTCACTTGGAGCGACTGCCTATCTGAAATTGACAACCCAGTTACTTGGTAATACAATACCCCTTGATGAGACTGGTTGTCAAACTTTCGGGCTTCATACGACCCGTTACGACAGTCAAGGATCCACGACTAACAGCCGGGACCAATAGCTTAATGTGCTTTCCGAGGCACGGCGGAGTCTTCGTATATGGAGATGGTCTCCCATCCTCGGACCAACCACGGCATGCGTTATTACTTAACCACAAGTCGCTTATTGTACCGTGTGGTGCCGGACGTAAAGAATAACACCACCCCATTTTTTCCCGTGGGTGTCGTAAAAGGCGACTAAGGGACTTACTAGAGAATGGGCAGCAGCGTTCTCTATGCATTTTACCACCATACTGCGATCGCCAACCCGCCTGTCAAACGTGGCGATTATGGCAAAGCCCCCCAAATTGGGGGAGGCCTAAGTCCAGCAGTGGACGTCTTACGGCTGAAATGATGATGATGATGATGAAGTCACTTATTTAGAGATTTATAGTGTAGGATTGATATTTCAAAAATTGTTTGACGTTTCTTGCTACTTTGATTTACTGTATTTCCTACTATCTCATCACAAACGTCGTGTCTATCGTGTCCGCGCAGGCGCTGATGGATGCTACAGAAGGTACCAAAGTCAAAGCCAAATACTGTGCTAATTCTATAGAGATTTCCCTCTACATCCAAAGAAGAAAAAAGTCCACCACAACCAAAAATAAATAAATGTTTTGTCTTGCGGTCGGAACATTTAATATGTTACCAGATTACAGACACAACCTTAGAACCCTCGATAAGGGTATATTTTGTGGCCTCCCTCGATCCGAGATAACCTGGCCCTTTCCCTTTCTGGTTTTATTGTAGTGTTAAACGATATTTTATTATCAAGACGATAAAATTCCTCCACGGGGACACGACGTACTTATCTTCAGAAATCTTTTTTTTTCGGCACTTTATCACTATTATTTAGGGGCATGATAAAATATGTCCAAGGCTTATACTTTATTGCGATGATGTAAAAGGATTAGGATATTAAAATGAATAAGCCTAATTATGGAGGAATTTTATCCTGGCTGGAATTAAGGATTGAGTTAATAATGAGATGCCCCCTACCGTGTTTTACACGTGGCTGTAAAACGTGTTTTATTGATCAAAGAAAGAAAATACGCTTATTTGCGGTAAGTATGACGTAGATAACAAAAACAAAACACAAAAAAGAACAAGTTGGAGGAAAATATGCGTCATTCACGCAAAACGACCATCGCTCAGCATAATGCTACGACCCTATACGAAACAGAGCCCCAGCGCTGATTTTCTGTGACAACCGACGGAATGAGAAGAAAAAAAAACAAATCTTTTTTTATTCATTTACCCAATATTGGAAAAGACAGTTAAAACAAATGTACACTAACCTAATTAAAGCAGTTATTGTTTAAAACAAAAACGTGCACTTTAATTCAAATGAACACTAAAATGTTATGCCATGCAAAGCATTGCGCAAAAGATGAACCTTTGTAGACAATTATTTATTTAAAAGCCCTTAATGACACGGTTCCTGCGGATATCTAAATTGGATCTAAGCCAAACGATTTCAATTTAGTAGTCCTAAGTGTCGATACTTTACGACATAATCATCGTCAATTAAAAGCAAAACGCTCATAAAGTTTAATAAATACTGAGCCTAGGGGCCATCCATAAATTACGTCACACGATTTACTTGATTCTAAAACGAGGTGGTGGCATCGCATATTTTGCCATTTAAAATTAAACCTTATAATATTAGGTACTGATAGACTAGATTTTTTTTCGTTAGAATTGAAATAAATATTTTCGATTTATACATAAGCCGTGAATACATCCATGTACAATGGGCTCTGGTGACCCAATGATAACGCCCGCGACTTACGAGTTGCACAGTTCGTAGGTGCAAACCCAGGCAGGCGCTTTAATTTATGTAAATTATTTCATCACTAATCGCTCTCAAACCGACGAAAAAACATGGCATCTTCTAGGTCCCCAAATTCGAAGACATGTGCAATCTAGCAACCTACAGTGCACCCGCGTGGTGGTTTACACACTCCCTCTCACAGAAAAGCAGCCTGATTATTATAGGCTGATGATGCTACATGTGATGTCACGAAGCTTATTGCTCATCCCTCACTTATCACGCGATGACACACTTAGTTACCAAACCCCTCCATAACGTGTGACGTAATTTATCGATGCCCCCCTAATGACAGTCAATAAGTAAAATTCCCCGCGAATGTTTCGAGCATAATTTCCAAGCTGGACCGCACGGGCGGCACACATTTTACAGCTGTAATTTACCATCATTAAGACAAATCAAGCTGAATGACGCCAATCATCGTAAATTAGGTGTTCCGGGACTGCATTAGCGCAAAAAGGTGTTATACTCGGGGCTTTTAAACCCGTTCGTGTATTAAAAACTCATATGAGCGGACGAAGGGGTTAAGTGTATCATTTACACTAAAAATATCGTTTAAGGACACGTAATTGCTACGGTTCGGTAACAAGAAAGAGTCAGTTGGAGGGAATTGGGAGGCAGAGAGTGCAAATCGTGGTTTGGACACATTTGGTAAGGCAATTATATCTTTATTCGTAACTAGCTTTTGGCAGCGGTTTCGCTCACTCGGAGGTCAGAAATTGAACGGGAATGTATGTTATGTACTAATCCAGGTTATAAACTATCTCAGTGCCAAATTTCATTCAAATCTATTTGGCTGTTTTTGTTTGATTCTCTAACAAACATCCAAACAGCTACACATCCAAGCATATTAACTGTACGTGCTACGCTGTACATAGTGATAGACTGTACGTCGCACTCATTTATGCACATCGATATTGTGTAGCTGTGAATTTCTGAAATATAGTATATAAGTGTTATAATTTATAAATCAATCAAGGGAACCGTTCGTAAACTCATTTACATAGCATAACTTATTTTACAAATTTTCATAAAAGTACATTTTCACAGCTGAGCATTACACCCCAAAACAAACTGTTACATTTATAATTTAGTAGAATCCTGGTAATAAACTATATGTGTACCAAATTGCATTCAAATCTGTTCGACCGTTTTTGCGTGATTGAGTAACAAACATGCCAACATGCAAATATCCAACCATCCACACACGCACACACACACACTTTAGCCGATAGATCTCCACTGCTGGACATAGGATGCCTAGAGAACGCTGCTGCCCATTCTCTAGTAAGGTCCTTTGTCGCCTCTTTCGACGCCCACGGGAAGAAATGGGATAGTGCTATTGTTTCAAACAAACAAACTTACACATTTATAATATTAGTAGATTCACCTGGCAGTGCGTGTTAATTTGTGTGTGTCATTATCAGCAGATGGCCTAAGTACAGATGATTTCAGCAGTGAGGAAATTCACACTCAATGTAATTATTGGTTGAAGGTGTTGAAGTACCGATACGCAGGTAATCAGACATGATTGAGCATGACCTGGCCAGACGAAAGTTTTTTAGCTCATTCGAATAAATGAAATTATGCGTTCAGAAAATTATATTTTGGTCCAAAATACATTTTGCGTGAAAGTTTATATGGTGAAAAAAAAAAAACTTTTGTCATAAGTTTTAGGTCGAACCGAATCCATTGGCGCTTTAAATACATACCGCGTTATATCTCGTAAAATTAATATTTCATCAATATTCATGGAAAGGACCGAAATCAATACTTTTCAATCAAAACACACCTGTCTTAGTGTTAGCAAGCCTCCTAATTGACTTAACTACCCAATTTACCTCCATAACCTGACAAATTGTTTCTTAATTGTAGTAATCGTTAACGTTTAACCAATTGATTGCCAGTTAACCGAATCCTGAACGCACGCGAAGGGTTAAATTGCCGTCCCTTCATAACAAAGGGGTTAATTTTGTTCAAAATCACAAACAACCCTCTATTGACGTGTTAATATCGTAATAAATAACAATATCGAGGTTCAACGGGGTTTGTTATGCTCCATCTTTTAAATGAAGCATCCAAAATTGTTTTGCTTTCGATTTAAAAAAAAGGATGAACATATTTTCTCAAAAACGAATCGATGAGATTTTTTTTGGTATGCTTGGCATTATTAAACAGGTTTTTATGAATCATAATGATTTTAAATAATTTCTTGAAACGAATCGACGGAAGCTTCAATACATTTCATTCGTTTCATTTCATCGTGGACGCGGCGACAAAACACCATTCGCCACGTCTACGACACGCCGCTACGGTGTGTCTACGAAACACCGCTGTGTAGCATCTACGAAATGCCGCAACCCCGTCTACGAAACGCTGTTACGCCGCGTCTTCGAAACGCCGCTACGGCGCGTCTACGAAACGCTGCTACCCCGCCGCGTCTACGAAACGCTGCTAAGGCGCGTCTAAGAAACACCGCTATGCAGCATCTACGTAACACCTAGACGCGTCTACGAAATGCTGTTACGCTGCGTCTACGAAACATAATCTACACAGTGTCAACGTATCTTTACGCCGATTCTCATGCTGAGAATCGGCCAGATTTTTATTAAATACTAGCTGACCCGACAGACCTTGTCCTGTCTCTTTGATGATATTTGAGCACGCATTCTGTCAATTCTATGTCAAATGTCATAATGTTACATTCAAAAAGTTTACATTGTCCTATTATATGGTTGTTAAGTATTCTTTCTTAAATAAGTGTTCTTAAATTTTCTAATTTGCCGCGCAATTTTTTAATTTTTTTCTTTCATAAAAACCTTCTCCTGACAATTACAAACACAACAAAAAAAAAAAACTGAAATCGGTCCAGCCGTTCACGCGTGATGTCGTGACCAAGGGAAATAGGGATTCATTTTTATATTAGATATATATAGATGGCTTCAACTACAACCATACTAGCAGCTACTAATAATTAAATATTATTGTTTTTCAGTAATTTAACTGTTAAGATAATATAAGAATTTGAATACAATACTGAAATAACGTATCTGTTATTTACAGAACATGAACATGAACTTTAAATGAATTGAAAGGGCGTTATTAAAATTAGATTCCCTTTTATTCTATTTGGCGTTAATTTATTGCCGCCATAGATGAACGATCTTTTTCTATCGACCTCTCTGATGGACCACCAAAGCAGTTCGATTATCTATCATAATAAAACCTCCAATGCCTTACAAAGCAGACACGGTTAATTTAGTTAATTTTGTAAAGAAACACGAGTGAATCGCTTAAGATTCTCTGTGAGAGTCGCCAACGACTGTAATTATTTCTAATTTTATTGAACGCCGACGTCAGATAAAAAGAAGGCGCCTTCTCCCCGCTACTACTTCAAACCCTGCTGAAATTGTTACGATGTTATTGAAAACTTTGCTTCGTTACATATCCATCAATTGTTTTGTTCAACAATGCAAGCAGTGATCCCTCACCCACCGTTCGATGGATTTGAAACAAATGAATGATGTAGTTTTTCCTAACTCGTGTTGAGTTCTTCAATGCATTGCAATTACAAGTTAATGAACCCGCGTTTAGATTGGTATACGATTATTTGTACGTTTGCTTTGTAATGTAAGTATAAACATTAGCGCAAGTCTTCACGACTTGTCCCCTGCAGTGAGTGCGTGTTCGCTGTTCTTGAGTGGAGTTTAAGCTGAGGATTTGCTGCTACACATTTTTTGTGACTATTAGAAAATGCTTCAGTGATATTAGCAATATAATGTATATTGAGTTCCATTACATTTCGATGCGAAGCAAGATGAACAGCTAGCTTTTACAAGTCATTATTGTGATACTATTTTGTGGTAACGCTCTGTATTACTACAAAAAAACCGATAAAGAAAACTACAACATAAATTATTACTTTCATTTCGGAAGTCCTTCTTTTATTTTATATGTTCATTTTTGCAACAGATTAATAAAGTGTTTTAATTTCCACTTTTTAGCTGTCATACGTACTCCACACAAATCTACTTTTTTTTAAAATAGTTTAATATTTAATAATCTAAAGCGGATCCGTAACCCGGCTTAGTTAACTCTTAATAACAACTATCAAACAGTGTCTTGGAAAAATTTTTGTCCGGTTACAATTTGTACCTATTCTGTGCTTCTCGCATCCAACGTATTCCTGCGGCCTTCACCAGGTCATCGGTCCATCTTGTGGGAGAACTTCCAACGCTCCGTCTTCCAGTACGCGGTCGCCACTCCAGCACCTTCCGACCCCATCGGCAATCCGTTCTGCGAGCAATGTGCCCTGCCCACTGCCACTTAAGTTTGGCAATTCTGGTCGAAGTGGCGGTGCTTGTGGGAAGGCCTATATCCAGCAGTGGACGTCTTTCGGCTGAAATGATGATGATGATGATGACAATTTGTACAATTAATTTTTACGCAGACGTAGACGATCGTTGTGGCAGACTTATGATAGAACTTTTGTCATCCAAACTCTATGAATTTTGAGAAAATCAGCACCCTAATTGCATAACACACCATCCATCACAATTTGAACAATTTTGGAGGATTTTGATAATCCATTGCTCCTACTAATATTATAAACGCAAAAGTTTGTATGTATGGATGTGTGGATGTTTGTTACTCTTTCACGCAAAAACGACTGAACGGATTTGGATGAAATTTGGAACACAGTTAGTTTATAACCTGGATTAACACATAGGATACTTTTTATCCCGGTAGTATGTTCCCGCGGGATATTTTCCGACCTCCACGCGGGCGAAGCCGCTGGCAAAAGCTAGTTATCTATAAATCGCGAAAAATATGCACAAGCTCTTTGCAAAGAAATAAATGATGAAAAACGTTCAAAATCAAACAATGAAGTTAATCGAATGCAGTGTAAATTAATACTGTCAGGTTTAGTTTCCGGTAAATCAACGGATGACGATTCTTTATTATTAGTGTTTGGCCACATGAGACTAGGTTCCCGTAAAAACATGGGCCACACCACCAATTATTATTATTATCGTACTTTAAAGTATCTAGCGTAGCACCTCGCGTTATAATGTCCGCAGGGTTCTCGGTGCACTTGACATGTCGCCAAATTGTATCACATGTTAATTCATTTATTTGTACGACGCGATTTTGTACAAAAGTCTTGAGTAGGTGCGGTGACATACGCAACCACCCTTGCACGATAGTTGAGTCAGTCCAAAAATAAATTTTATCGAAGTTTAAACGTAAGGTCCTCTTTATTTTATTATATAACTAGCTTCTGCCCACGGCTTCGCCCGTGTGGATGTCGAAAAATTCACCATTTCAACCCTCCATTTCACCCTCTTAGGAATGGAATTTCAAAAAACCCTTTCTTAGTGGATACCTACTCCTCACCAAGAACACACCCTCCAAATTTCACGTCTCTAAGACCAGCGGTTTAGGCTGTACGTTGATATATCAGTCAGTCAGTCAGTCAGTCACTCAGGACTTTGAATTTTATATATATAGATTTAGCACCTACTAGAGCTCCACATAGCTCAAGCCTAGGAATGCTAACCGTCTTTATCGGCGCCAATTTACTTTTAGCACATAATAAACGCACTGAAACAGGTATGGTACCTTTTAAATTATTAGGCATTTTGAGACGCGTCGGTACATATGTGAAGTTCTTTATAACGTTCACTAATGATGTAACGAGGTATTTTAATATCGCGTAAATGTTGTAAATCATCAAGAAACTTATGCCATCTAGTCGCAATGGTTTTGGGAACTTCTTCATCCCAATGATTTAACAATGCCAACAAACCTAGAGGGTCACATTTGTGCGATGGTTGATAACATTATACGTTTCGTAACTATTGTGTCATTATGTGTAAGTAAAAGTTGTAAAATAAAACTCATCACTTTCCGTATACCAACCTAACCCTAACGTTTTAGACAAGTGATTTTCACCAGTCTTTACAATTCTCATGAGACACGTCATGACTAAACGTCCACTTATGTAACGGAAAACAAGCCCCTTTTAATATACGGAGATTTTATTACATAACTGTCACTAATGATGTAACGAGGTATTTTAATGTCGCGTAAATATTGTAAATCATCAAGAAACTTATGCCATCTAGTCGCAATGGCTTTGGGAACTTCTTCATCCCAATCTAATTTATGTAACCATAATTTTTGTAACAATGATTTAACTACAATTACTGCGGTGCCAACAAACCTAGAGGGTCATACACTTGTGCGATGGTTGATAACATTATACGTTTCGTAACTACTGTGTCATTATGTGTAAATTTAGTTGTAAAATAAAACTCATCACTTTCCGTATACCAACCTAACCCTAACGTTTTAGACAAGTGATTTTCACCAGTCTTTACAATTCTCATGAGACACGTCATGACTAAACGTCCACTTATGTAACGGAAAACAAGCCCCTTTTAAAAATACGGAGATTTTATTACATAACTGCATTAATGAGTCAAGGTCATCGCTCCCCGTAATCAAATCGTCGACGTAAAAGTCGTAGTTAATCGTCCTAGCAACTAAATCATCATTAGATTCTAATGCCAATTGTTTTAAGCATCGCATGCTAAGAAAAGGAGCCGACGCAGTGCCATACGTCACTGTGTTTAAAATATACAATTGTAAAGTCTCGACTTTCTCGCCACAATATCAATTGCAGGTTACATAAAATGTACCGACAGATTTTAATTCAATCGGAGTTGATCCGATACATTTTTTGAATGTCCGCGCACGCTACGTATTTATACTGCCTGAACCTGAGTAAAATGGAAAAAATATCATTTTGTAATGGCGGCCCGATATGTTGTATATTTAAATATTTGTTGTTCGACGTACCCGCGCTCGCGTCGAACACAACGCGTAATTTTGTAGTGACACTATCCTCTCGGTAAACACCGTGATGAGGTAGGATGTAATGCGGTTTACTTAATATATTTGGAACATCCTTTAATGCAACTGGGGTCATGTGATCAAGTGTTTCATATTCGCGAATGAATTCACTATAAAGTTTTTTTATAGTTAGGTAAACGATCTAACTTTCTTTCGAGAAGACGCAATTACTCCGCTGAATCAAATCTGTTCAATGGATTCTAACCTGATTCACCTCTCCATGTTTATTGGCCATTCAGGTCTTCTTCGGTAGATAAGGTCACCCAAGAAAAGGGTGAACTTATCTACAAAGGACGGTTAAGTTAAAACGAAAATACCTTGAATGATCATTCAAAAGTAAGTTTCAAGATACAAGCTAACCAAGTTTGGGCTTAGTTGGGCAACCCGATTAGATTATTATGGTAGGGTTTATATTTATGCACAAGTTAGCATTATGCAAGCCTGCATACCCTTTTTGGTGATAAAGGAATTTGAATTGTTTGAGACCATTAATTTTAGGGTCAATCATTAATTAAGGGTAACGTATTTTGGTTTGGTTCTTGTTGAAACCTTATCGGGGAGTTTGGTTGTTAATTACGTTTTGTTTGTGAGTGATTGATAATATTTACTGTAGAAACGGAATTTTGACTAACATTCCAGTATCTATTCATGGGAGCTGCTTGAGGAATAAATGATAAAAAATATTTTATTTCCGTAAGTAGGTTTGTAGAAACACTTTTACATTTCAATTATATTTATTTTTAGGTCGGCGTTTCCTATCTGACTACTCTGAGAAGAAAGCCCGTAACAAACTCAGAGGTCAGGGTCTTTTAAAGTCCAGATATAATCATGTTCAGATCATGTGAAAACCATGTGGAGTGATGTCTAAAATGGTCTTTTGAGGAAAGAACCACACAGATTGAGTGAACCTGTCCAATTAGTGCACGCATATATCAGTAATTATGAACCTCAACTCAGAAGTTAAGGAGCTCAAAGATTTGATGAACAAAACCAAAGAAATGAAGCAAGAAATTGTGTTGGCCGCATAAATTATTCAAACTGCCAGACCATAGAAAAATATAAAAAAATAGAAAAATATTTATTGTCCAGGTAATACAATAAGCAAACATATGTTAACATCAAGTTGAGACGACATGAGTAGCTTAAATATTACCTACAGCTAGTTACAGTTTATATTTACCAGTGAGCCCCAAACTAGACAGTTAGTCTGTATCTTGGGGCTCAGGATACGAATTCCAGAGTGGAAACTAGAGAGGTGATTTTCGGTAGGGCTGTGCGTATGTGTAAAGTTTGTGTGGTGTGTGTGCATACATGATTAAAACTAAATGAGCAAAATAATATGTCTGCAGAATGTGTAAATTTGCACCACTATGTTTTGCAAACGATTTAACTATAATCTTTCATTGTAGTAGTGGTTCTTCTTCTTCTTAGATTGTCGATGGCAAATATAACACCAGAAAATGTATAAGTATCTACAGTTCTCCAAATTATTTTGGTCCAAAATTCAGCAACGGGAATACCGTTCGCTGTCGCAGCCATTAAATCCTCACGTGTGCAGGTGACAGGGCATGCGGTGGAAGATGGGAGGTGATCTATTATCTGTAGAGAGACGCCGTATACACACCGGAGGTCTGAGCCGTCCATGAAACCCCATTTGTGGAGGTTGTCCTTGTTGCCTGCCAGGATCACGGATTTGTCCGATAGAGTTACCGTCGTCCTGGCACAGGCATCTGCAGGAACACGGGTGGGTTTTAGTCAGTAAAAGTCTGACACGCTCTACCGCTCCGCCCAGAACGGGAGACGTCATTTGATGATTTTCCACCCAAATAAAAAAGCGGTCTACTTGGATATGAAGTCTAATTAAGGTTTATTATTTTAGCGGTTATTGAAAAGCCCAGGTTAATCAGTAAATGTTTTCGGCAGGGACTCTATACTCTTTTACAGAGCAAGAAATACAAAATTGTCATAAATTCAATGTATAACCTCTGACTATTAAATCAAAGGTTTAATCAACACCTCGTTCGTTTTATGTATATTATTTTTCGTAAATTATTTTTCCCGTCATACACTAGAAGATGTTCGTTTTTATCATTTATATACTCATTATAATACTCTTTCGTCATTAGTGAGTTTTTTCTCCGCAACTTGTAAACTAATAACGTTATGCCTTCAATCTGTCTAGTAGTGTTTGTTTTTTACTTTTTAACAAGCTCCGTAATGATGGAGTTGATTGGAACAGCAACAAAGTAAGGGATATAGGTAGCTACAGTATTATTGACGCTGGTCAATAATATCGGAACATACAGATTGTTCAAAATGATCTAAACAACTATGAAAATTAAATTTCAACTCAATGTCACAAGGGTTTTTTCAGAATAAAGACAGTCAACACGACAACTGTCATTCTGACAAGAACTTTATCCAATTGAGATAAAGTTTATTTTTCTTAGTTGTTGACATCATTTTTAAAACTCCGTTGATCCCGATATTTTTGACGCTGACTGTACAAGGTAGGTTGGTTGTATGTCATGTTATGATTGCATACTCATCTGCTGCATCATCAATTACTGATGACATCATTGTTCCTTTTTCAAACTTTCATCTCAGTCTATCGCAGTCCACTACTGGACATAGTCCTCTCCCACCTTCCGCATCTAGTCTATCCCAGCCTCCTTTTTAAGGTCGTCGATACATCTAGCTGTTCTAATTTTAAAACTTTGTTACTAGAAAATACTTCTATATCGTGGCTACACAAATCTCCCAAAAAAAAAGCTACTTATTCGCTAACTTCGTCGAAACGAACACACTTGGGAGAAGGCTATGCAAATGACAATGACTAGTTAACTTCACAGACATTATTTTGCAACTATATAAGAGCAAATACAACAAAACAAACTCAATTGCTATTAACAAAAACACTCTATAACTACGCTGGAACATTAAATAAAAAGTAAGCAATCTGAAGGTGTACATTTGTCCAGCATACAGTACATTAAAGTTACAGTTTTTCTTCACCTCCACCTAAGAAAATTCCATACAAGAATCAAAGAAAACCGCCGACAGTTTTTCCTTTAATATTCCCATTCAATCAGCGTGGTTTGCGATGTTTTCGCCTATTACATAATACTAGTGGCCGACCCTTGCTTCGCACGCACATTTGTAATCTACTAATAAATGTGGCGACATCAAGATTTCTGTGCTCTATCTAAAGTAAAAGGTAAAATATTAAGGTATTATTTATCATATTCATCATATCTATACTTGTATTCCATAACGTTACAAGTTTGGTACAATTACAGACCCGGTAGGGCACAGCAAAAACTAAATAATACTGTACATATAATAAATTCAAAAATAAAGAATATCTTAAAATAACATTCCTGGAAAGAGGCCTCCCCTCCACTCCTTCCATCTTTCGCGAGCCCGTGCTTCCTCCTTCCAGTTTTCACAGAATGTATCCAGCTCGTCCCGCCGTCTCCTACGTATTCTGCCGTAACCCCGCCTGATTGTCTCAGAGCACCAATTCTGTGCTACTTGGGCCCGTTCTTGTACTACTATTCAAATTAATTAATTAAATTACACATATAAGGTAAACACATGAACCTTTCGGACTAACTACTCTAAACGGTGGTGAAAACTGCATCAAAATTTTTCAGTCAGTTCAGACGCAATAAGCAACACACAAACAGACACGAAAAGTGACTTTGTTTAATACTACGTAGTCCATACATATACGAGGACAGCAGGCTGTACCTACAAGCGACGGTCATCCGCGGCGGTCGGTCTAATAGGGCAGCTCGTGACAACTATTAGCTACAATTACGTAGTACGTGCGAGCTAAGGGGTAAGGTATGAGCGGAGAGCGGATTGTGGTAAAAGGTTCGACGGGAAGCTGGTTCGAAGGAGCAGACACATTAGTCCATATATCTTGGTAAGAATAGGAACGATCTTGTAGAAATTGATATGAAAAGAGGATTTTTTTTTTGGTCTACTTTCATTGGCTGACAATGATACGATACTTGATCAATATCATCATATAGGCATAGGACACTAAACCTAGGATATGCAGAGTACTTGTTACAGAGATCTACTGGAGTCATGAACAGGTCATATTGGTCATTCGTGGGGGATTCATACTCTGGAGGTTGGGGGATCAAGCAATACTTTTTTTTTATAAATTCAACTTCTGTCTCGTCTATGAATAGGACGGAAAGCTCTAAGTTTCTTTATAAACATTAGTAATTTGTTAGTAATCACAGTCAGTTGGAGCAATAGACCGAGCTGCGACAATTTATTAAATAGCTACAATTACCTACTACGTGTGGTCGTGGGTGGAATTTATAACTAACCAGAGTGATTTTAGCGATTTGACTGACGATAGAAAATTCTAACTTTAACCAAAAAATACCTAAACGACAAAAACCATAATATTGCGAAAGGATTGAAAGAAAATAGAAGAAGGTTTGGGCCCGCAAATTTTAGAATTTGTCTTTTTATCGATACGAAGAAGAATTAGAAAGAGATAAACCAAAATAGGAAATATGCTATGTATTTTTTTTAACGGAATCTTTTTTATTGCTAAACATAACAATAAGTGTCTAAAATTGATTCTTAATTAAACAAAATATTAATAAGCACTAAACCTTATGATCACACTAAATAAAACCTATTTTGTAACGTGTAAAAATATCTGGGAAATAGCCAGGAAGCCGCAATTTAAATAAGATACAGATAAAGACGACATGCTTGATGAGAATTATTTTAATCGATATTTCTTTATTAGTTAATTAACCGCACGATGTTTAACGATTATGTTCTGTCCTCTTACATAAGTAGATAGTGGTCATCGTCGCTTATCCCGGTTGGTCGGTGTAATGGCCGCTCTGCGACAACTATTAGCCACAATTACAGACTACTGCGTGTGCGCATACTATGTGAGTCATAAGAGAAGAGCGAGTTGACTTTGTTAGTCAGAAATAGTTCTTAAACATTGTTATTGAAGTAATGTGTTAGTAGCTATTGTTTCTGTTTTTTTATTGCTCTATTGGGAACTATCACTTCTGAATCAATTTTAGTAAAATAAAAAATGGTTTCCACATTTTTACACCTCACTAGGCAAAACACGTACATACTTTATACTTCTTTTAAGATCCTGCATGTTTTATTTATATGTCAACACATTTTAAATCGAATAAATTATCTTTATTAATGTTTTACAAAAGCGTCACAACAGACATATTTTTTGCAGTCTGTACTCATTCATACATACGAAGAAAGTTTTGCATACTGAATAAACATTTTTTTAGTTACAAATAAAAACAAAAAACACTAATTTAAAAGTTTCACAACCTGAAAATCAAGAGTCCCACTTTTTTTTCCCAAAAATCGCTATCCGCTTCTGTTTTGCATCCCATTATTTGTACCAACAACAAATTGCTGGAATTAACCGTCCGTTGCACTTAACTATTTATTTATAGCCCGTCGCTTGTTGTTGCCGCTGGTTGCCGGCAGCAAACAATTTGACTCGAACAATCAGGACGCCGCCTTATACTCGATGCGCGGGTGATGGAGCAATTTAGAACTATCAGTGGGAGTAATTAGTTGTTGGGCTGTTGTTGTTATTGGTCAAATTAGTTGAAGTTACAGAGCAACTTTCTTGGTAAGGAAATTAGGAAAAAATGTTTTGGGATATAAAGACTTTTAAATAAACGAATTGCCTTGTGGGACTATGTTTCAGCGTCAAAGTGGTTTTAGCGATTTAATCCGACTATAGAAAATTCTACACGCCTGCCAAGCGAGGCGATTATGGTAACCCCAGAGTTTTGGGATAAAAATCTTATAGGTAGGATACTTAGACTTATAAATACTTGAATTGCCTTGCCGATTTGTTTCTTTCCCTTTTTCATCGTACCAAGTAATTGTAAAGCTAGCTCAAATTAGTTAGTCCCAAAAATATATTTATTTTGAAAAAAAATAAAGTATCAAAATATTTCTACAATTTAATGGTCGTACGGATGCTTGGATTATCTCCATGGAAAAAAAATGTAATGAACTTAAATATGTATATAATAATTAGACATGTATATGTTGTTCACAAATAAAGAATACAGACAATAAGTAACAGGTGAAAAATTGAAAATTTAATGAACTTACATTTTACGTCTTAAAATTAAATGAACCATTTTACGACACCAACTAAAGTCAATTGGTTCTAACACCAATAATAAAACATCAGAACTATCTAAAAATATGTCTTCATAATAACTAAGAGCAATTCGTATAAATGTGGAATAAAAAAGACAAAGTACAACTCACATTTTTATTATTTTTACTGTGCCGTCAAAACAGAGCGCATCGAATCTTTAATTAATACTTTAAAGTTATAACGATCCTTTTTACTGAATATCGTTATTAAATTTAATACTCGAGTACAACTCCCAGTCCCGAACTCATCTTCTCAAAGTATTTTCAAAATAAAAGACGAATATAAGGCTAGGTCTCACTGTTGGCGAGTTGGTTTTCGTAGCAGCGTAGTTATTCGTAGCACTTTGTTTTGACGTAGCAATAGAAACAATTTACACATTTTATTTATACTTACTAAGTATTGAAGAGTATATTTAGAAGACATGTACAAATAATGTTAATTCTCACAAATTAATACACTGAATATTATTTGAATATGCTTAATTGTTCTTACTCCAAGTAAGTTACAATCAACAACTCCTTCGATTGAAAATTAATTTGACGCATTGTCAAGCATGCCTGCCGCGATTGGCTGTTGATAGTTAATTCAACCGATCACAGCATTTAACACGTGAATGACAAATTTTCACATTCATTTGCCTATAATTTTCGTTCCAAAAACTGGCCCTGAGTATCTTATTTATAGAATGGTATTGAAGCTTTAGTGTATGTATCATAGCCTAGATCTTCCACGATCCACTAATCCATATTAAGACAGCGTGGTGGCTTACAGCCCATTCTCAGTCGTAGAAAACAAGCCTGTTTTCCAGAACATAATAGACCGCTTATGCTTCCATGATGAAATCGCTCGCAGTGGAACCGTAGCTCTAACGAGAACATCCAAAAATGGAGGCTTATTATCACCTCCCACCTCCCTTCGCTCCTTTAAGGACGGCCTCCTCCTCATTAGGCGAAGTTTCTTACGTTTACAATAAAAACAAAACGTGATAAAAGCCTTATACCCTTTCTTTCTATAACTATGAAGATTGTTCCTAACAATCAACGATTCAAACCAGAAAGATTTTTTTATTTTATTTTAATTAAGAGATACTTTTTATAACATAACTTTATGCCTGTAATCTTTGATGGGTTAGAAAGAAATGCATCTATAGAATCGCCCACATTATTATTATTTTAATTTTTTACTCAATTAAAATCTTAAAATGTTTAAGTTCATTTCTTTGACATGATATTAGAACTTAAAAAACCAAATTCATAATTATTAACTTTAAATCGTTTCAGAGGCACGTCACTAAAAGTATTGTTAAACAGAAATTAATATTGTCAAGGGCAATAAAGGAAACATAAATATTGGTAAAACCATACAGTTTTATTGATAAAATACATAACACATTTACATTAATATAAAAACCTATTATAAATAAAATATCAATGCGTTATCCATTATTCATGAAGGTTCGGGTTTACGCAAATCTTCATATTTTTTTATCCAATTTAAAATAAGTTTACCTGCGATTCACTTAATTGTTCGACAACCCCTAAAATTTACCGCCCCCATATACTTTGGTCTCACACCAGATTATACCCCACAATTCACAAACATTGATAAGTTCATATCGGTCCCTATTTCAATGAAATAGGGTGCATTTAAGGAAAGAAAAATTTTAGAGTTTGTATCGAATATCTTGGTACAAAAATCTCATACAGTGTGGTGATGCAACAAGTGTAAGAGCCAACAAAAGAAGCGATTAGGGGTGATTTATACATTCTTTTATTTTCCACCCCCATGTTCAGTTTAAGTGATACCGTAACTGAAATTCCCACGCACGCAATAGAAGGGAGCGTAGTGATTTTTTTGCTCTTTTTGACAGTTGGAAAATGTCGTTTTTCAATTAAGGACGAGGTTTCGTTTTTTGTGATACATACGTTAGAATTTAACTAACAGTTCTAAATAAGCCTTATAGAAGGCATTAAAGTAGTCAAGATCATATACAACGATTGGTGTTCTATTTACGAAATAAGAATAATGTTATTATTATTAACACTAAAATATTATTTACAGATATTATTATATAATAAGGCACATTTATAAATAAGGCATTGTCAATCAATATTTGGAAATAGTTCAGCAAAAGTAAAACTTAGCGACCTATAAACCTTAACACGTTAACTGCCATGTCGGACTATGTGTCCGACACTTTTTAATCAATAATCGACTTAAAGTCAAATAACAGTAAGTACATTTTTAACTTTTTCTGATTTTACCCATGGCAGTTAACTACCTATACTTACATCAAATATTCTAGTTTAAAAATATAACCAGATCACTATTTACAAATATTAAAAACTTATTTTAAAATAAAACAAAAATAATAATACCAACAGAACTCAAATACAACTTACTGAGCATATCACAGATTCCAATTGGATTATCTACTTACATTTAATTAAAGTAGTTTGAAAGATTTTTACTAATATACTTGACTAAATATCAACAAGCAAAATATCATCAAAAAAAATTAAGACACTGTTTTAATAAGGCACTTTAGGTCAGTTTGATCACTTTAGCACATAAAGTATCCTAAGTTATGCTAACAAAAACATATCTTTTCCTAAATTAAGTCATGCGAAACTGTTATGAAATAACATCACCTCTGTGTTCGAAATGTTAAACAGAGGCGCACCTATAGTACCACACTTCACCAGTTGTATTTTGGTCCCATGTAATAGGGGGGCCGGCCTATTGTTTTCAACCGGGTGCCAATCGAAACACCGGGCTGCTACTGAGACATTCCAGGTAGATTAACCCAATAACACTTTGCCCGACCTGGGAATCGAACCAAACACCACATGATTAGCAGCAGAACTTGCGACCACTAGTCCAGCGTGGTAGTCATAAAATAATATTTTAAAATTTGACAAACGTACAAATGACTTACTGGTAAGGCAATGGTGAACAAGACAAAAACGAGAGTGTTGTGAAAATAACATTCGAAAAAGCTTAAATACGAACTGTTAAAATGCTTACATATAAACAATATTTAACAAAAGTAACACTAGCTAGTTAATTAAATAGGTAACTATCTACATAGCTAAGTACATTTATACAATACAAAAAGACACTTAGGCGTCGAAGTACTCGTCCGCATCGCTGTCATCTGGAAACGTGCCCAGAAGACTGGCAGCATTGCCACATTGAATGACACTACTAATTCTGTGGCTCAAGAACGAACCAGCCGTCTGGTCACGTGGAGTAATGACCAGAGAGTGAACTACTTAGTTTCAGTCTTGATGATGCTTCTCAGTCACTATTCATTAGTAATAGATTTACAATGTTTTTAGTACTTTGTACATATTTACATTTTTTTATTTATTTATTTTCATTTACAACCAATTTTACATCATAACGTTACTTTTATTGTCACATATATAGAAATCCTGGCACAGCTAAATCTATACCTCACAATCCCAAAAAAATCGAATACAATCTGACCTCACCCTCTAACGCAACAAGTGGAATCACAAACAACTAACAATAGGGGATCTTCATTATGCACCCCACGTCACTGTACTATGACGTCACAATCACTTGTCACGCCACAGGGCACAATGCTTCGCTTTTTAAATCACGCAAAGTATCTTCCCTCTATCTATTCTGTTCTTTTGTAGTTTTTGCATCTTCAGAACGTGGGAAACTGGACTCGCGTGATGCCCTGAAAAAAGTGACAAATTTATAGGCAGGTAAGTATGGGAATATGTTTTATTTCATGGTAGATTCGCTACGTAGGCTTTCACGGTACGGTGAGTACGCAAAAGGTTGAAATAGAAGGAAATTGTGAGGTCTAATTAATTCACTGTAACTCGTTTACGTTTCAAAGATGTATAATTAACGAGCAATAAAAGCTATTCGAGTCATTTATAAAAGTCTAACTCATTCTAATTTGCATCATAAATCTTGCACTCAAATTACTAAAGCAATCTTTTGATCGCCATCATTATAGTGATAACTTCAACCCCTAACAATATCTCCTAATCATCTCAAAATGCTCCTAATAGACATTTAATTATAGAGTCGGTCGAGTTCCACTGACCCCTTTTACACTTGTTTACATCTTCATCTCCTCAACCCCCGCACAAACGCGCTGAGCCATCAAAATGGTATGTTTAATTCCAATACCCCATACGATTTATTATAACAAAGCAGAACGGGAACGATCGACCGCTTGCCATCTGTCGTCGTTCCGAATCTCGAATCGCCGAAAAAAACTCAATGTGCGAGCAACCCTGGGAACCTAGGAACGAGGAGCATTCCCACGAACAACCCCTCAATTTTCAATAACCAAATTAGCCTTTGCGTTACCCTATTTCGGATATGAGGGAGTCGTGAATCTATTCATATCGATAAAAAATATCGCACGTCTCGCTCGCGACCCCTGTGAATGCATATGTTCGTCCTGTTCGAATGCACGTGTTCAAAGATCGTATATTTAAACTGCGAGCGTGTGTGTGCGAGAGCCTTCGGATTGTAGCACCTGCCGACGCGCGCGCACCCCATTGGCTGAGCAACCACTATCACCGCTACACTGATTTCTTTTAAACTTAATTTTTTTGTAATACTCTCTTCGGACATGTTAAGAAAAAATCCTACAAGTTTGGACTGGTACAAGCCGAATATTTTGTGTGTAGGTGGCATCCTACTTTAATAATTCTTTTTGTAAACAAAATGCTAATGAACTTTGACTTGGTTGACTCAAATTCCTGATCTAAGATAGGGTTACGTGTAAGAATTATAAATGGAAACACTTGAATTTATTGCACCCTTTTCTTGTGGGCGATGTTATTTTCATGATACACTCAAGGCTTAATGGTAGGATAAACAAAATTGAATCAATTAATAACTTGGGTCACCCTAAATCGTGGCGTTATTAGGGTCTCGTGACGTACGCGTGAGTAGCGCGTGAACTGGCCGCGCGAGGGTCCGTCCCCCTGACTTAGTGACCTCGGTAAAGGGATAACAATCGCATTGTCGCGGCCACAGGGGCCACTGGGGCCGGGGGGCAATCAACATGTGTTGTGTTTGCCCACACTTGGGCGTGTGGACGGCACGTGACTGATTTTCCCATGAAACCCCTTCACACACTTGTTTGATATGATAATAAGAATCAAAAAGACACATGTGAAAATTAACCGACAAGTGTTCGATGAGAAATTAACAGATGTAAATAAACACAGCAAAGCTACTTCTGCAAAGATTATCGAAGAAATTATCGTAGCTTTATACTTATCTAAGACATATTTTAGTCAGACTTCCATAATTCTAACAGCTTTTAAACTTTATACAATCTCTTAAAAAGTACTTTTTTAAAGTTATAAACAAGCTGGCCATAATTTACTCATCCCCGAAAAAATGACGTCCAAAAAAACTTGTCTCAACTCTACCAAAATTATGAAGACCTGTCACGAAATACGAAATGCATATCGGGGTATCGAATAAACCACTTGACTCACTCACACATACAAAGGGGCTCTTTTCACGTACGTGGGGCCTTTTGTGCCGGGGGCGCGCCGCGCACTATAAAAGCCCGACCGGCCCAACCAGCCCCACATTCCCGCCTGTGATCTCACTAGCGACACACGCTCTCTACTATTACTACTTTTCTATCAAATCTTTCAACATGTCTTACTACGCCAACAACGAGTACATTATCGCGACAAACAACTCGATCAACGAGAACAGATACAACAGTGAAAAGATGAAGAACAGCGGCATCAAGGCGCTGTTGAGGCCTTTGATGAAGCTGATCAAGAAGTCTACGAAGCGCGCTCCCGCCAAAACTTGCGACACGTGCTTTGAGGAGGAGCAGAACTCGAGCAACGAGATGTTGGAGCGCAAGATCTGCGAAGAGATGGAGGCGTGCCCGTCTGGTGCCGCCTTCCTCGTCTACAACGAGAACGACACGTGCGACCTTGTGCCAGTGACCCCTGACAACTTCTACGTACCTGTGCACTTCGCCCGGACCAATGCTGGCACCTTCTTCTGGACCACCGTCTCCAAAACTGAGGCTGACTTCGCAGCGGCACACTGCTACACCGAGTGCCAGACCGCGGAGCAGCAGTACCCCATCCTGCAGGACCGCTGGGTGCAAGCCTGAACTGAAACTCAACACTTGACAACAATCAGTGTCTTCCGTGAAACCAGTGCCTGCTCCGTTGGTTTCCACAACCGTCTGTGATGTTAGCTTTAACTTAGTTCAAGGTGCCATATAGGGATAAGTTAGGATAGGCCTGCTCAATATTCGTGATAACTCCTCGAAAGCTTTAATTGTATTTTCGAAAGTGTTGTGATATTTTTTGAAAATATTTTGTATTGTATAAATTAATGTTAGGGAACTAGTGAGCTTTAGTATTGTGATCTTCCTAATCGAGCTTTAATTGTTTTAGGGATTATTTATTGACCTTTACTCGTGTTATATGATAATATACGAATTGAAATGAATTTGCTATCTTTTACTACGACTACAACCCAAACCCTTACACACAACAACAAATGAAACACACAAGTCATTATACAGTAGCGAAGTAAAACCGCAAGGTTCAGTACTAATAAGACGAGACAGAATCGATAAAACCTACTTGGAAGCTTGGCGCTTTCTTGGTTTGAATTTCGAACCAAAAAGTGGTCGAACAAGGTCGGCGCGGGCGACGGCGCGAGCCACCACTCTTGCCTGGCCATACTCGGAGAGCAACATTTTGAGCGCATGCCGCACGTGCAGGCCCGAGGCAAAGCTACCGGACTTTTAATGGTCACTTTTTTATTTAAGACGTCGACTTAACTCTCTTGTTTTGAACTGTTATTTATTTTATACAATTAGGCACGTACTGTGAGTGTTACGTAAATGTTGGTCATAAAATTTAATGGCTCTAGTCCGGAAACATATTATGCTAATAGTAACTGTTGAGAGATAAATGATTTGATTATGATTTTGAATGTTTGGGAATAGTAGATCAGCGTTTATGAGTTTTGCGAATTTCTGTAATAGTCCTGAAATGTTAACATTTGAAAGAATTACTTGAATAAAACGGTATTTTATGCATGTTAACGAAGTCAATAAGAATAAACTCATAGTAGTGCTATTATTTTTTAATTAATTACTTATAGCCAAAAACTAACTATGAAAATAAACAAAAGGAAATCTCTTATTTACATATCCACAATTCTCCAAAGTCAAAACACAAACGGTAACAAAAACAAAGCGAAAAATAATCAACTGAAAAATCTAGAAAAACGAAATCTTATTATCTATGTAATATTTGCGATCATTAACGACGAAGCCAAGACAAGACACGTTTCGATTCAGCCTCAGTAATAAACACCCACATCGCACATGCATTATACATCGCATCAACATAACCACTTTCATTATTCATGTAAAAACCTTCAATTTAAAACCAGCACCTTACATAGTAGTCAAGACGATAATAACATACTCTCCAAGCAAAACCACGTATAAGCATCTCTCCGGAGAGAAAAAAAGTTAAGGCATAAAAAGGTATAGCTAAAAGTCCACCTACCCTGGAGACAAGTTTCAACCTGTTTCAAATATCGAACCTCCGACAAGTTCGAACAAGTCGTGGAAATGTAAAAAATTGCACTATTTAAATTCAGAACGCATTGTGCAATCAAATAATAGACATAAAGAAAGAAGATGAACAATTGTTTGATCACAATGAGAAGAAACTTATTTATGCATAAAGCACGTGCAATATTGAAAGCACTACGAATACGCATATACTATGGAGTCCATTCATTTATTGTTAGTTAACTTTGGTATTGTTAGTAAAGTAAAAGAAAAGTATGAGAAAAGAAGCTACTACAGAGATTTATTACTATTCGATCACGTGCAGATCGAAAGTTAAAAGTTGAAGGTAATACAATGCAAAAATGTCAAGAAAATTAATACATAGAATGAAAATTTTATTGAAAATCATTACCACATGCTATTAAAATCAAAACGTGTTCGTGAAAATTATGCAAAAAAGTTTAATAAAATTGTTAATTTCTTGATTAAAGCAAATGATCATACAAATGAATTGTAGGAAAATAAAACAAATCTTAGTATAGAATTCATCGGAGATGCAATTACCTTCAGGTGTTAAAATAACTTGACGCAAGCACCTAACATTCTTAAAACATCTAAAAAACATAACTGTTACAAAACGCTAACTACATTGAGTCAAAAGTATTAGTATCAAACTATGTTAAGATTCATACAAATTAACTACATTTTATTTACAGCATGCCAAAAGTTCCTAAAAAATAATTTTACGTGCAATAAAATTAATTTTCTTCATTTGGTATTAAAGAAAAACCATGCTATTATTAACTTTCAATCATGGCATGCAAGAGTTAGTTCTACAATAAACTAAAATCAGTTTCCATGCTGTTATAGCTGGTATCAAAACATGTTAGTGAGAATCAAACGTATGAATAAATCTGTACAATTGTTAGTAACACACACACACACACAAAAAAAAACTTTAAGTGGTTATTTTGCACTGTCTTTTTATAATCCAACCAATACTTAACAAGAAAAATAAAGTATCGAAAAGATCCGGGCCAAAATCAAATCAGGATTTTCCGAAGCCTCCGGGATTAGATTTTGTATGACGCAAGAAGGAAATATAGAGATGTTATCATCCGGAACTGCAACCCGTCACCATAATCGTTGAAAACCCGATCACTTGCCGGAATAACCCTAAATGGCTATTGGGAAAGTTTATCCGTTCGATAACATGCAAAATCAAAGACATGTTGCATAAAGCACGGAAAATTTTAAGGCAAGGCAAAACCCAGTTCAGCTCATTACAGAACATTGTTCGTTTCTCAAAACATAAAACAACACCTAGAAAGATAAACATAATAAAATCATTAATGTCAGAGCTTGCCTTTACTGCCTATAAAGACAACTCGCAATTTCGCAATTAAAAGATCTTTTCATCTCTTAAAGCCCATTCAGTATTGTTTGTTATCCTTAAGAAATAAAATAAAATAAAATAAATAATAGCAGGCCAACTGTAATAATTTGCATCGCAAGCTTTGCATAATTCTGTTCACGTCGCGCTAAACGACTCAAACCAGATATGCTAATTGCTACTATTGATTAAAAAGTACCCAGCGTGAGGTACCGCTAGACCAGTCGTCATAATTACCAGAACAGACCACTACAAGATCTATAATGCGCGGGTAGAGATAGCGAAGTGGTCCGGTGTAATAATACCATACGCAGCGCTCGAGCGACGGATCCGTGAGAAATTTCGGCAGATGTACAATTCCTTGACGCGGTACGACGAGTGAACGCTTATCTTTTTTTTTTCTTTTTCCAGTTTAATAATACGGCGTTCTGTATCGACGTTTCGAGGCTCGTTCGTGAGTCATCGACGCATTGTTACCTCATGCACGTGTTCGATGCGTCGGACGTTCGGGTTAGAAAGGATTTTTTGCAACCCTTATTTCGAATTCCGCAACTCTTGCAAAATTTGGGTTAACTTTTTTTTTCGTTCTAATTTCGAATGCGGAATTTTTCTTGTACACGTGCATGACAGCATGACCATTGTTACTTTTAGAAGAAATTGGAGATTTCTTATGTACACACGTGCAGAGATTTAGCATTAAAAGGAAGGGTCATTATGTAATTGAGTCGGGCTGGATAGCGTGTTATTAGTTCGTAATCATTATGATCTATAGCTAATTGAAGATTGTGCTCGCGGGAGAGTTAATTAGTTTTCAATTACAATTAAATTGCTGTTAGGGTGCTGCCGAGGCTTTAAAGGCGATAAAGGCAATTAGAACGGAATATAAAACCATTTCACGGGACTATCATCTGGATTACGAGATTTGTTTCTGGATCTTATTTTGATTGATCTCTCGAATACGTTACAAGGTTTATTTCAAACTTATGATAAGGAGATGGAACCACAGTGTAGGCAACGAGCAATAGTTTATCTTATTTTCGATATTTTCTTTCAAACCTGGAAAGCGAAATAGGTACTCTAACACACAGACTGCCAAACACGTGCAAAATGTTTAAAACAATGCAAAAGCAAAACTTCCATACAGCCTGGACTACTCTATAATGTCAAGTCAGATGATTAAGCGTGGAACACAAACGTGAAGCGCCTAACACCTGTGTAACTGAACCGGGTCTACCTACACTCGGGTGATATCATCCACTTGCTGTTTGTTCAGATGATGGCACACACTGATCGCGTCAACAACTACTTGCGTCAAGGATGAGCTAACTCGAGCTTAATTAAGGTAATGTTTATTAAGGTTATACATGCTACCGCCATTTCGGCAGCCATTAAGATTGCATGCCCTTCAATATATCGTTGAAAAATTAGCACAGACAACACACATAGGTAATTCAATCTAACATCCACTACAATACTTTTCTTTAAATTTAGGCGTACAGGCAGTTAGTAAACCGTCAGTGTAAATTAGGTCGGAAAAAAAAAACAAAATGACCATTAACTACAAAAAAGAAAAAGCAAATTCTATTTTCGAATGTTGTATTAGGCTACCCCCATTTCGGCAACCATTAAGATTGCATTCCCTTCAATATATAAATGGAAAATTAGCACCGATAACACATATAGGTAATTACAATCTAACATGCACTAAATTACTTTTTATCGACTAAAATTAAATCTAGACGCGCAGGCAGTTAGTAAGCCGTCAGTTTAACTTACCTCAGAAAAAAAAAATGACCATTAACTACAAAAAAGAAAAATAAAGTTCTATTTTCAAACGGTTTAAGGGCTATGCTGTGTGTCATGGTTTCATTAAGCAGAATCGTTGGTAAACTCTCTTGTTAAGGACTAATTGCGTTGATGATGACAAACATTGACTTCTAACCTTTTAAGAGAGGATAGTACTTTCGGTAGACGTGTAAGTATAAATTTGGAGCAATGATTGGAATTACATATTACATTATTAGATTTGCACATACTATATCATAATTATCAACCCGCACCGGACCCGCGTGGTGGATTATGACCCACTCCTTCTCACAAAAAGTAAAACTGTGTTCCAGCAGTGGGAATATTAAAGGCTTATTATGCTATACATATCTACATACAATCTTTTAAAAAAAATTGTCCTAATGTTTCTGTAGAGTACTCCTTTAATAAATCTAAGGACATTTTTGATATCCAATCTAAGTTATATGTATCTTACAATGACAAAGTGAATTAAATTAAATTTGGTAAATGAACTGTTTGTTTTCTTTTTTTATATATTAGCCTACACTGTCCCACTGCTGAGCAAAGGCCTCCCCCAAATCCCTCCAGGGATACCTCGATCCAAACCTTGAAATGCGCGTCTAGGTCGTCTCGCCACATCTTTAACTCAAAACATCGAAATGTTTTCGAGAACATCCATCGATTTCTAACAAAATTTCAACTATATCCGACGCCCTGGTTACTTATCTCTTTTGGTGACCATATATTTGACAGTGAACTTGGTTGAAAAAAAAATTTGAAACAATTAAAAATATTGCAAGTAACATGGATTTTTTTAAATTATACACTGTGTAATTTAGGCAAAACTTGTTCGCCTTAACAGTAAGTATGAGTCACTTGTTAGCGACACACGCCATTAATTGCACAACTGATACAATTCATTATTTATCTGCTCGACTTCAAATAATTTGCTTAGTGCGACACATACGAACTAACATTACTATGTATGTGACTCATGTTGAGTATAATCCGCCTTTTAATTTGGAATTTTGGTTGTGAGATTACAGAGTGGTAATTGCGTAATACAAAATAAAATAAAAAAAAATAAATAAAATAAATAAATATCTTAGGACAACCAACACAACGTTATCTGATCCCAAACTAGGCAGAGCCTGTACTATGGTAACCAGACAACTGATAAACATACTTATATATTTCTAAATACATACATATTATAGATAAATTACACCCAGACACAGAACAAATGATTGTGCTCATCACACAAAGATTTGTCCTGGGTGGGAATCGAACCCACGACCTCAGTCTTAGCAGTCAGGGTCACTAACAATAAGACTTTAATTTTGACAGTACAACATTCATTGCGTTATTTACTTTGCTGAGCAGACAATATTTTTGAACATATGAAACAATGGATTAATTTTTATTTAATAATTTATATATTTCCAAAAAACAGATTACAGACTTGAATTATTAGTTTCACAAAATGGTTACTAAAATTTACTAAAAACTGGTATACCAAAATTCTTCAAAATGATTCCTAGTTAAACTCATAGTGTGTTACACAATTGAGGTGCAAGACCACAACGGATCTGATACCTCCAATAAACCTTGAGTAAGCATGGTGATCAAACAAACATTGATCATCATCAGAAAGCTAATTCACAAAATCTAATTGCAGTGTCACCTCGGCAAGAAAGAAATGTCACAAACTTGTCAAAAATGTATGGAAACTCGAGGTCAGTTTGACAGATTGTCACTGAGATTAGACTGTGAACGTTCTTAAAATTACAATAATTTTCCTTCTGATCACCATGCTTGTTCAAGTTTTCTTAAGGAAATCAGCAGTTATACCAAGAAGATACTACTGGACCTTTGGTGGCAATGGTACACGAAGCAAAAGGAATATGTAAAGTTGGTGTCAGATGGCAATCTGTAATTTCTGCCAAAGCCCATTGAAAGAAGGTGTGAGTTTATATATGTACAGGTTTAGCTTTTAAAGACATACCAAATTTAAGGGTGTGGTACAGACCATCAAACTGTTTTTTTTTTCCATGGAACAAATATAAAAATCGCGAAAAAATATCAGCAGTGCCATACATTTACTTAGGTCTAACAGGTATTGAAGTTTTGTATGAAAAACCAACCGTATATGTTTAATGACAATTCCTGAAATGATTTAACCAATGGCAGTATAATTTTGTTTCTTTCCTCAGTATTTCTTTACAAATTTCGGAAAGCAAAACTACTATGGAATCTAGAATGTTGGATACTAGATCTAATAAATACAAATTATACTTTGAGTGCAGCTTAAAAAGTTTTTGGAAATAAAAGTTGTTGCTCATTTTCGTATGCGTCATGATCATGAATGAGTAAGGACGTGTTTTCGAATTAGGTACTAGCTAGTAATATTATACCTGTATTTACATGACTTATCCTAGAACTACGTCTTACTGTCCTCTAAAGCACTAACTTTAACACCTATAATAGAACAATACACATCACTTTTCTACTATAGCACATCACTACGTACACTTCCACTCACTTCACTATCATTTCACGGCACTAAACACTAAACTTTTTCTTGAAGCACTAAATTCACATCACTAAACTCTTAAATCAGATCACAGTCATAAGGTACCGTTACTTCCTGGTCGATGACACTCAAATAACTGAACATGAAATTGTACCGTACACTTTATATACGGGAATCACCCTCCGAAATTGCAATATTTCCCACGAAATGAATGCACTCTGACCTGAAGACATTGTCTGCGAATCTATTGTCTTGCAAATACTTCCGAATTCCGACACCCCTGTCTGATTTGAAAAGGGAATCTGGCCGGTTTAGTACTGCGATGATCCGATAGATGGCTCTGATTTGAGGACGAGACCTCTATGATAAAACGTAGGTTTCTTTCATTATATTTATTTGAATTTGGAAAAAATATCAAGGTTTCGAACCGGTTAAAAATTAAATTGCTGGAATAAATGTCTCAAAAATATTTTGCAACTTAATTTGTTTTTTTTTTTTTTGTTCCTAACCTATTCTTACAAATAGTTTTGTTAAAATTAAAATTAATAATTTATGACCCATAAAATTTTATAAAAAGTAATGAATATTTAAAAACGTGACTAATAACAATTCGGACCGTAGAAACTCATATTTCAATAAACAAACAAAAAAAAGTACTTACATACTCAGAAAACACATGTGTGTGCTCATCAAAAACAAATTAAAGTCACACCTAGGTAAAGCACAAACAGCTCGATAAAATTATGATATCATGAGTAAAGTATGTGTAAGTACAACAAGAGCGGCGCGACCCGCGCTGCGCACGCGCTGACATTTACTTAACAATTAGTGTAACAATGCCCTAATAGCGTATTGTTTCGTTGTTGCTATACAACTTGATCGTATCGTGGTATTGTTCTGAATCAAATTGTAGTTACAGTGTATTGATGGTGTTATCAATCGTTTTGGTTCCTATTTTGATTGATGGGCCCGTAAATTGGTGCCAAGTAATAGATGAGAGCACACGCAGTGAAATTTAAAAAAATCCACATAATTGCCAACTGAAAAGTACAGCTATAGACTAGAAACAAAATAAAAATTTGCCAAATGTTTGAACCACCTCTGTTATTGCTACAACTACAACTTTAAAAAAAAACTACAACTTCACAATATTTTCATAAAATTTTCCATATGTTTTCCTCAAATCGCATTTTTAAACCAGGTCCGATACGGCAAGACACGTGACAACCTGCAAAATTAATCTGAGCAACGCCAACACAAAACACAATCCTAATCACTACATAAGGCTGGCCACTGTCCACGCTCTACTAATCATCAAACAGTACAACAAATAGAACATCCACACATGTAATTTAATAATTTTGTTAATTGGCAATCATGACACGGTTTCACATGGCAGTGTATGTAGACGCCCGGTGTTCATCAGAGCTCGAACCGTGGGAACAACGACAGTTGCGCG